>OZ016470.1:2211074-4628574 GCA_963966625.1 Caenorhabditis zanzibari
GATTTTTGTATTTTGGGCTGAAAATACAATCGAATATACTGACGAAATTAAAACAGAAAAATGAAGGTCAAAGAGTAGTTGCCAATATACGTGCACATAAAAATTTAAGACGCGTTCTCTGTGAAAGTGAAGATCCTCACTGCACAAAAAAAAGTCAAACCGATTGGTGTCTGTTGGTACTTAGCATAGTTGATACCCGTCATCTTCTAAAAACATTACTGTACTTTACAACAGGCTCCGCCTACAACAGGCTCCGCCCCATTCACTGTGCACAAGAACCAGACTGAATTCCAAGTTTATCAAAATGTTCCAAAGTTCAAAACATCCGTTATTATGAATTGACGTTCGGTGGACCAAAATCTCATGGATTCGCTATATCAGTCAGCGGATTCTCGATGTTTTTGTATCAATTGTAAAAACAAGAGACCTTTCACCGATTACCTGTTAAAAGCAATCAATTTGTTGGTGAGAATCATGTTTTTTGGGGTTTCTCATAGGGTGAACCTATCTTTTTGTGGATCGGATTGGCCTCAAATATCGAAAAATTAAGTTTTTCTAAAAAACTAAAAATGACTCGTAATTCACTCTAGGCTATAAATATAAGTCTAATTGATGTCTATTTTTTCTACTAGGACCGTTTTTGAAATTTTCAAAAATTCGAATTTTCCATGATTTTCGATGGGTGAACCTATATTTATTTGGAGCACTGTATACTTTGCAACAGGCTCCGCCCCCTTTGGGCTGACATATGCATACGCGGGCCGCGGCCGGCCGCCGGCTGGCCGCCGAATATGGCACTCTTGCGCGGAGCCAAAAAATGAAAAATTTTTCTCGAACGAGATTTTCATGAAATGTTGTTAGGGATGAATGATAGACACTTTATTTAGTTTTTCGAGCTTTTACTTAACTTTTAAGCTTACGCTGTAAAAAGAAAAAAGTTCGGTTTCTCCCATGTTTTGATAATTTTGACCTAGAAATGGTCATATCTCGGCGGAAAGTACCAATACTCGTTTTGAAAATGTCAAATTCAGAAACTAGACAAAATTTCACTCTAGATGAACTGCGTCTCGATCGAATCGAGTGGGGCCCATTTTTTGCTAGAAGCCAAAATAGACGATTTTTCCGAGATTTTCCATGTACTGTGTTAAAATAGAAGCATCTTTTCAGAAAACTATTCAGTATTGTGTTAGTTATTCATTCACAAATTTTCAGCCGAGTCTGAACCCGTTCACAGCTTCCAAGGCAATTTTTATATTTCCGAGGTACCTATTTTGAAACGCCTATAACTTCGTTCATTTTTACTCTATTGTCAAAATCTTATGTTTCTCTGATTTATCGAGACTAGAGCTATATAACAATATGTTAAACAACTTGTCATTTGATTTCTAGACTTTCTCGTAGGATGGTCTAGAACACACCTCTTTTTTTCACATTCAATTTCTGTAATTATTGTGCGTTTCCTTTGACAATCAAACAATGTTTAGTGAAACAAAAGGTAGTAGTATTTTTAATTAGCCCTGGCCTCAATAAATCAGAAAAATATAAAATTTTGACAATAGAGTTAAAATTACCAAAGTTATAGGCGTTTCAAATTAGGTACCTCCGAAAATATCAAAATTGCCTTGGAAGCTGTAAACGGATACAGATCCGGCTGAAAACTGGTGAATGAACGAAGCAGGCAATACTGAATAATTTTCCAAGAAGATGGCTCGAGTTTATCACATTTGATTTTCATACAAAGGAAAAATCTCGACAAAATACAAGGAAAATCTCGACAAAATTGTCTATTTTGGCCTCTAGCAAAAAATGAGCCCCACTCGATTCGATCGAGACGCAATTCATCTAAAGTGAAATTTTGTCCAGTTTCTGAATTTAACAATTTCAAAACGAGTATTGGTACTTTCCGCCGAGATATGACCATTTCCAGGTCAAAATCGTCGAGACATGTGAGAAACTCAACTTTTTTCTTTCCACAGCGTAAGCTGAAAAGTTAAGTACAAATTTAAAAATGCTAAATATAGTGCCTATTATTCATCCCTGACAACATTTAATCAAAATCTCATTCGAGAAAATTTTTCCATTTTTTGGCTCCGCGTATGCATATATGAGCCCAAATGGGGCGGAGCCTGTTGTAAAGTACAGTAATGTTTTTAGAAGACTATGGGTATCTACTATGCTAAGTGCCAACAGACAGAAATCGGTTTGACTTTTTTTGTGCGGAGGTCAATGGTCCCTATGTCGAATTTCACAGAGAATGTGTCTTAATCGTAAATTTCTAAACCTTTGAGATCTGGAAATCTTTCGTGCCAAACAAGAAAATATCTATACGTCCCTTTTTGGTATACGGTAGCCAATAATCCGTCTTCTCTCAATATGTCGATTCCTTCAGTACAGTGTATTCCGATTGCAAAAAAACTTCCATGCCATCTGCAAAACATATATCACAATATATGTTATTTTTTGAGGTAGAGGGGGTAGAATACGTCAAAGAAAGTTTTGCTTACAATTTCAGCAAAACATACTCCAGGTGGCTCGAACCTGTCGGCGTTCTGCTGTGATTCCAAATATCAAAACAAAAATGTCATATTCTCACAACTGTAGCACAGATACAGTGGCGAAAATAGGTGAGTACACCTTTCTTTCTAACTGAATAACTTTGCTCAAACAAGTCCAATCTACTTGAAATTTTGCATGTTTGTAGCCAAAGAGTCTGTGAGTAATACCGATAGTTTTTTGAAAATCAAAATTTACTCAGGGCTCCAGAATTCTACATGATGTAGGCGTGATTCAAAATCCAAAAACTAACTATTTTCTCAGGTGATTTAATTTTTTCTATTCTATTCAAAAAATGTCGCCAATTCATCAAATAGACACCACAAAAAATTTGGTTCGATTTGAATGATCGGTTCCGAAGATATGGACGTCCGAGCACAAAATGGTACGATTTGCTCATTGGCCCTATCAACGCTGAAAATAGTCCTAGAAGTTTCAAAATTTGGAGGAACATGTATTTTGTGATACTCTACAAAATGGCAAAAATAAATTTCAATTTTGAGCAGAAAAATTTTTTTCGAAGTATGGAGCTCATTTGGACCGAATGAGGTCAGTACATCAAGAAATTTTTTTTTGCTCAAAACTGAAATTTCTTTTTGCCATTTTGTAGAGTATTACAAGATACATGTTCCTCCAAATTTTGAAACTTCTAGGACTATTTTCAGCGTTGATAGGGCCAATGAGCAAATCGTACCATTTTGTGCTCGGGCGTCCATATCTTCGGAGCCGATCATTCAAATCGAACCAAATTTTTTGTGGTGTCTATTTGATGAATTGGCGACATTTTTTGAATAGAATGGAAAAAATTAAATCACCTGAGAAAATAGTTAGTTTTTGGATTTTGAATCACGCCTACATCATGTTGAATTCTGGAGCCCTGAGTAAATTTTAATTTTCAAAAAACTATCGGTATTACTCACAGACTCTTTGGCTACAAACATGCAAAATTTCAAGTAGATTGGACTTGTTTGAGCAAAGTTATTCACTTAGAAAGAATGGTGTACTCACCTATTTTCGCCACTGTAAATTCCAGAAAAAGAAACCCACCTAAACGCTGGACCCCTTTCTTCTGGATCATACTCTCGTGGATTGAATTGTGTGAACATATGTTCCTGTAGCGTAAAGTTTGCAGGAAAGGCAAGTTGTGTGAAGTGACGATTTTCCGAATGAAACCATTTGGAAACGAATGCAACAAGATCATCTGCAGTCAACGAATTCTCACCCGGAAGGCGCATGACAAAAGTTTCAAGTCGTTGAAATTGGAGAAGTGTTTCTCTTTTGATCCACTGTGATGAATTTTCGGTTAATGTCAAAGTGTCGGTCTTGAATAGTTTGGGATTGCAGTGAAAAGTATCACTAAGATTAATCGCAAATGTCATTCTTTTGACGGTGACTCGCTCAATGACATTCAATATTTCTTCGTCATCCACTGGTCGGTCCCCTTCTAACAGTAGTTCAGGAACATCAGTACTGATACCGTATTCGAAAATTTCGCTCAAATTCTTCATACGATCTATATCAAACCAGAGAAGATCAAAGTGGCACTTGAAAATGTCGGTGAGATAGAATACGGCGAATTTTAGAAATTCGGATTGGGATTGGTCGGTATACGTGTATGAACGGGTTGCCGTCATGCTGAAAAAGATTGAACTATAAAGTCTGTCCTTTATAGCGACAACTCAACTTTGGACCATTGTAACTTGAAAATGACAACTGTTATGTTGCTCATCGTAAAAAATTTACACGTTTTCAAAGTTGAAAGTATTTTGGTAGCTTTTACCCATTCATTAGCTATGCGTTTTTAAATTCAGCACAGTCACTAGAAGAAAAGGAATGACGCAGGTACCGAGACGGTGTTACCCCGAATCAGAGCTACATACCTTATTAGCCTTCCCTTCAAACCTGTTCGAGCTATTGAGCACCGTGCAAATTCGATTCCGCTCATTTCTGATTCGGGCAGTGCTGATTCGGAATAGCACCAACGAGACGGGGTGTCAGAGAGAGGCGGAGCTTTCAAAAACTTCTTACTACACACAAGCGCTATATTTTTAAACAATGTTAAAGTTATCAATAGTTGTCAATTACAAAACTGCTCTGCGTATAATTTTACACAAATTTTTGGTTGAATGATTCTTACTAAGCACAAGCGCCATCAAAAAAAGTACAGGTATGTGCGTGATGTTATTTTTTCCTGTCCACTTACTAAGATTTAACTTTCCATCCATTGATAACCGCATGAACCGTTGCATCCTTCTCAAAGTCGCACACATTGATATACCATCCCTCGTCGAAATCGTCAAAGATTATTGCATTTTCCATCTCCCACAAAGTTAATCTGTTTACACGAACTCTCGTTGCTTTCAGTAGTTGATACGTTCTCTTTGATATTAGTGAGAAATGAATTCTGATAAAATTAAATAAACTTTTTCAATGAAATTTTAAAACTTACAAATCTCGAGGGCTGCTCAAATTGAATATTCTTTGAATACAAAGAGATGGTAATTTCAGTAAAGGGAACGGTTTTCTGAAGAAAAAAACATAGACAATCGATCTTACTAGGGAATGGTGTGAACTTGACCATGGGACTTCAGTATGTGATAGGTATCATTCGAAAGAGGTGGTTCTGAAATGTATATATCCGCTTCCAAAAAGTGCAGAATGCTCCCCGGAGCCGAGATATGAGCGCTGAAAGTTTGCTCTTTTTTGCGGATACTAGTCTACCTCCTCGACACTGTAGGGAAAGTGTGGCTGGATGGCCGAGGGGGGAAGAGGATGGTCCATAGAACGGGAGGAGTGGATTCGATTCCTCTGTTGGCTAATTTTTTTTGTTTTCATTTTGGGTCTTTTTGAACATATATTTTCATTCCAAGCTCTTAAAAAACATTTTTTTCTATTTTTGTTGCATTTTCGATAAATTTTAATGAATCGTGAAGTCAAATCGAAAATCTAAATATTCTGTTTGTATTTCATTGTCCAACAATCGTTTCTGGTACAGCAATCACGAAGAAAAGAAAAAAATGTTATTTTTAAAGCTTGGAATGAAAATATATGTTCAAAAAGACCCAAAAAATAAAACAAAAAAATTAGCCAACAGAGGAATCGAACCCACACCTCACTTTCTATGGACCATCCTCTTCCCCCCTCGGCCATCCAGCCACACTTTTCCTGCAGTGTTGAGGAGGTCGACTATTATCCGCAAAAAAGAGCAAACTTTCGGCGCTCATATCTCGGCTCCGGGGAGCATTCTGCACTTTTTGGAAGCGGATATATACATTTCAGAACCACCTCTTTCGAATGATACCTATCACATACTGAAGTCCCATGGTCAAGTTCACGCCATTCCTTAGTTAGTAAACATAAGTACAAACATAATCTTTTGGGAATCTCCGCGGAATATGAAGTTCTCATTGATCGATGACAGTAACGAATGGGCAACCTGAAAAAATAGAGATTCTCGAGCGTTAAACGTCGATTTACGAAGCTGTGCTTGTGGCTGGAGCAAAAGTGTAGTAATGCATCCCTAATAGAAGGGCACCCCGATGAGCTCAAAATGAGCACATTCTTGAAAGTCGTCAAAAGTTGACTGGACACGTCTCAAAATATGTTTCAAATCTCTTCTCTAACAGACGGTATGATTTATTTATTATCGAAACATCCCAACTTTCATCGCGCTCCATTGCGAACTTGGGGAAATTCAAAATTTTCAAGTTTCCCGCTCACTTGTTTTTCTTGTAGGTCACGTCGAAACAGCAAAATTAACAAAATTTTTATATTTGACGTGACCTACATGAGAAAAAAGTGAGCGGGAAAGCTTAAAATTTTGAATTTACCTAAGTTCGCAATGGAGCGCGATGAAACTTGAGAAAGTTGGATAATACGTACTAAATCAATCAATCAATCAATCAATCAATCAATCAATCAATCAATCAGTCAATCAATCAATCAATCAATCAATTAATCAATCAATCAATTAATCAATCAATCAATCAATCAATCAATCAATCAATCAATTCATTTTGAAAATCAAGAAAAAATAGAGACATACCCTTTTAATAAAGATTTGACGGTGCACATTTTAAAAGTAATTTGAAAGTTATAAATTCAAAGGATTGCTTACATTGAATATTACTGGAATACATGGAGAAAGTAGAATTAGTACAGTAAACATTTTTCTGGAGAAAAAACAATAAGAATCGGTCTTAGTACAAACACAGTCTCTTGGGTTCAAACATGACCTCTTGGGAATCACCGTGGAGCGTATATGCACTATTCCCAGAGGGGGCAAATCTGAATCATTGATCGATGAGAGCATGAACACTGACTACTCGAGAGAACACGCTCAGCCGCACATCACAACACCGAAAGAAATACAAAAATAGGGGAAATGGTGGGGACTCGTATTGTCCCATCATTTAAAAAAACTGTCTCGGTAGATTTTAAGAAAAGTGATCTCAACATAGCGTTTCATACTTATTAGCCACCCTGTTCAGTTCACAAGCCCTCAAGCAATTCAAGAATTGAAGAATACGGTATGCAACTTTATTTAATATGAAATGCACGTGCACATAGAAATTTTCCCCTTCAAAGAAAAATTTAAAGAAAAATTGAAGAAAAATTTTTTATATCTCCGACATCTGGAAATCTTTCATGCCAAACAAGAAAAAATATATACATGTCTTTCTGGGCTACGGTGGCTAATAATCCGTCTTCTCTCAATATGTCGATTCCTTCCGTACAGTGCATTTTGTATGCGGTATAGCTTCCTCGACATCTGCAAAAAATACAGTTTCTTGAGTTAGAGGGGGTAGGATACGTCAAAGAAAGTTTAGCTTTCAATTCCAGCAAAACGTACTTCAGGTGCGCTCGAAACTGTCGGCGTTCTGCTGTGATTCCAAATAACAAAACAAAAATTTCATATTCTCACAACTGTAGCACAAATAAATTCCTGAAAAAGAGACCCACCTAAACACTGGACCCCTTTCATTCGGATTATACTCTCGTGAATTGAATTGTGCGAACAATTGATCCTGTAGCGTAAAGTTTGCAGGAAAGGCAAGTTGTGTGAAGTGACGATTATCCGAATGAAACCATTTGGAAACGAATGCAATAAGATCATCTGCAGTCAACGAATTATTCCCCTCAGCCCTCATGATTAAAGTGTCAAGCCGTTGAAATTGGAGAAATGTTTCCCTTTTGATCCACTGCGATGAATTTTCGGCTAACGTCAAAGTGTCGGTTTTGAATAGTTTGGGATCGCAATGAAATGTGTCACTAAGATTAATCGCAAATGTCATATTTTTGACGGTGACTCGCTCTATGAAATTCAACATTTCTTCGTCATCCACTGGTCGTTCTCCGTCCAAGCAAAGATAATGAACATCGGTGCTGATACCGTATTCGAAAATTTCGCTCAAATTCGTCATACGATCAATATCAAACCAGAGATGATCGAAGTGACATTTAAAAATGTCGGTGAGATAAAGAACTGCGAATTTTAGAAATTCGGATGCTGATTGGTCGGTGTAGGTGTACAAGCTGGTATCCTTCTTGCTGAAAATGATTGAAATATAAATCTGTACTTTACAGCGAATTTAAGAAATTCGAATTGGGATTGGTCTGTGTAGGTGTACAAATGGGTATCCGTTATGCTGAAGAGGATGAAAATTCAATGATGAACAGATGAACATTTTTTCTTTCTCCGCCCCCTTTTTGAAAGTGCCTTAACTGAATAACAAAACGCAAATTTTCCTGTCCACTTACTAAGATTTAACCTCCCATCCATTGATAACCGCACGAATCGTTGCCTCCTTCTCAAAAATGCCCTCGTTGATAGACCATTGCCCATTATCAAAGTCCGTGTTGATACACCATTCCCACCATTCCTCATCGTTGAAATCGTCAAAGATTATTGAATTTCCCTGCTCATCCAAAGTTAATTCATTTACACGAACTCTCATAGCTTTCAGTAGTTGATACGTTTCCTTTGATATTAGTGAGAAGTGAATTCTGTTAAAATTATCTGTATAATTTTTTAGTTGAAACTTTGAAACTTACAAATCTAGAGGGCTGCTCAAATTCAATATTTTTTGAATACATAGGGAGGGTAGTTTTAGTAGAGGAAATGGTTTTCTGAAGAAAAAATAAAGAGAATCGAATTTAGTAAACATAAGTACAAACATAATCTTTCGAGAACCTCTGCGGAATCTGATGTTCTCATTGATCGATGACAGTAACAAATAGGGAGTCTGAAAAAAAGGAGTTTCTCGAGTCGATTTGTGAAGTTTAGAGGGACATGTCTTTTTAACATAGAATTCACGGAACATTTTTTTTAGTATTTTTAATATTATAAACTCCAAGGATTGCTTACTTTGAATATTACTTGAATACACAGAGAAAGTAGTTTCAGAATACGTAGACAAAACAGTTTTAGTATTAGTACAAGATACATTTTCCTGCAGAAAAACAACGAGAATGGATCTTAGTGCGGACACAATCTCTTGGGTTCAAACATAATCCCTTGCGAATCACCGTGGAGCGTACATGCACTATTCCCAGAGGGGCAAATCTGAATCATTGATCGATGACAGCATAAAAATAGGGTCACGGACGGGCTACTCAGTATCTTTTCATTTGAATCGGCGGGATTAGGGGCGGAACGACGCCGCTCACAGTACGTGAGACGGAGTTTTAAGTTAGACTTGAGTTGACGTGGTTGAAATCGTTCTAGTGGAACCGGGCTAGCGCGGGATACCTACGCAGCCCAGAATTTTGCGTTTGCTAATGGTAATGATGCCCCTGTCTCAACTTTGTTCAAGAAAAGTGATCTTAACATAGCGTTGCATACTTATCAGCCACCCTGCATGGTTCACAAGCCCTCAAGCAATCCAAAAATTGGAGAATACGATATGCAACTTTATTAAAATGAACGTTCACATACAAATTTACGTGTTAGATAATTTCCAAACCTCCGACATCTGGAAATCTTTCATTCCAAACATGAAAATAAATATCTTTGCATCTTTGGATTACAGTCGCCAACAATCCGTCTCCACACCTTTGATAACGTGTGTATATCAATTTTCGTCTAATCCAGTTTACCTAGAGCCACGTTTCAGACATCCAAAAATAGTGGTCCTTTCAAGTATCTAAAAAAAATAGGGGTCCCATCGTACCCCGATTATAGGAAGGTGGTACCGTGAAACATCTAATAGAAGGAAATGTTTATTATCTATTTTCCAAACAACATTAGAAGAGTAATTACGATCTTGAATTACTTTATGAAAAACGAAAAGAAACCAACTCATAATGATGGAATGATTAATAATGGAAAAATTGGAGAGCTATGAGAACAAAAATTTTGATGTACCCCGTGTGAATTGGCTTATTACAATTGGGAGTCATTACAGGTAAGGGAAAATTGACCAAGCCAGATGTTCAAAATTAGCTTTCTGGAATCTTACTTATATATAATCCGCTAGAAAGTCTGTTTCTTGGTTACGATGTCCACTTTAGTTTTCGAAAGTTAAAGAATTCGACCGCGCCACAAAATCTGACTCGCGACTACCGCGTGGCACGCCGGCGCGATACCGACTGCGCTACACGTGCAACAGAGAACTCTTTGGGTGGTTGGCGTATAAAAACGAGATTCCTAAGCAAAACTTAGCGGCAATGCCGCGAATGCGGCCTGTGGGAAGCAGTCTGGTTTAATATAATAAAAAATCGGGGGTTCAGTACTAGGGTTCCGAATAGAGCTCAATTTTAGGCCTGAGCTCATGAAAAACTTCTATGAGCCAGGCTCATGAGGCTCATTTTCATTTCACGTTCAAGTTCAAAAAGACTCATCATCAAAAATTTAATTTCTCTTCGGATTCAAAAAGGCTCATAGGGCTCATTTCAAAATCAGCGTGAAGTTTAAAAAAGCTCATGGGGCTCATTTCAAAACCAAGCTCACGAGGAAAATTAGGGTTTAAAAAGGCTCATCATGAGCTTTCAGTTATTTCAAAAACAAAAAGTTTCCAAACGTGACCTTTTATTCCTAATGATTTCTACTGGAAATGGAAATGAAAGGCTCAAAAAAGGCTCATTTGAATTTTACGTTCAAAATTGAAATGAGCCTTTTTGAATCGCATGAGCCTTTTTAAACTTTGGCAAATTTCATTTCTGATCCCCATGAGCCTTTTTAAACTTTCTGAATTTTTATTTCTGAGCCTCATGAGCTTTTTTAAAGATTACGTGAGATTCAAAAAGGCTCAAAGCTCATTTCTGTCATTTTCATTCGGAATCCTATTCAGTACTAAGACTAAGACTAGTACTAAGCATACCTACGAGATTTGGGGAGAGAGGGCTGCGGATTTTGGTAATATGAGCTAAATACAATCGGATATACCAACAAAATTGAAAGAGAAAAAATGAAGTCAAAGAGTAATTGTTAGTATACGTGCACATAAAAATTTAATCGTAAATTTCCAAACTTCCGACATCTGGAAATCTTTCATGCCAAACAAGAAAATATCTATACGTCCCTTTTTGGTATACGGTAGCTAATAATCCGTCTTTTCTCAATATGTCGATTCCTTCAGTACAGTGTATTCCCTTTGCAAGAAAACTTCTTTGCCATCTGCAAAAAAGACAGTTTCTTGAGTTAGAGGGGGTAGGATACGTCAAAGAAAGTTTTTCTTTCAATTTCAGCAAAACGTACTCCAGGTGGCTCGAACCTGTGGGCGTTCTGCTATGATTCCAGATACCAAAACAAAAATTCATATTCTCACAACTGTAGCACAGATAAATTCCAGAAAAAGAAACCCACCTAAACACTGGACCCCTTTCTTTTGGATCATACGTTCGAGGATTGAATTGTATGAACATATGGTCCTGTAGCGTAAAGTTTGCAGGAAAAGCAAACTGTGTGAAGTGACGATTATCCGAATGAAACCATTTGGAAACAAATTCAACAAGATCATCTGCAGTCCACAAATTCTCACTCGGAAGACACATGCTGAAACTTTCGAGCCGTTGAAATTGGAGAAGTGTTTCCCTTTTGATCCACTGCGATGAATTATTGGCTAATGTCAATTTTTCGGTTTTGAATAGTTTGGGATCGCAGTGAAAAGTGTCACTGAGATTCACCACAAGTTGCATTTCTTTGACTGTGACTCGCTCGATGACATTCAACATTTCTTCGTCATCCACTGGTCGTTCTCCTTCTAAGCAAAGACAATGAACATCGGTGCTGATACCGTATTCGAAAATTTCACTCAAATTTTTCATACGATCTATATCAAACAGGAGAAGATCAAAGTGACACTTGAAAATGTCGATGAGATAGAGTACAGCGAATTTTAGAAATTCGGATGCTGATTGGTCGGTGTAGGTGTGCAAGCAGGTATCCTCCATGCTGAAAATGATCTTAATTATGTATAATCCGCTAGAAAGTCTGTCCGTTTCTTGGTCAGGGTGTCCGCTTTAGTTTTCCACGTACATCCAAATACATCTTACATATCAAAATGTTTTTGAAAACTGAAAAGTTCAAGAGCCAGAGGTGCGCAGCGATTCTGGATGGAATATAAATCAGTACTTTAAAGTTAGAACTTTTCAAATTTCGTTCAAGCGCCGGGCAAATTCGATTTCGCTTAGTTCTGATTCGGGCAGTGCTGATTCGGGGTAGCACCAACGAGACTGGGTGTATCTCAGAGAGAGAGAGAGAGAGGCGAATCTGTCAAAAACTTCTCACTACACACAGACGCTATCTTTCTGACCATGTTAAAGTTATCAATAGCTCTCAATTACAAAACTGTTCAGCGTAAAATTTCACACATTTTTCTGGTTGAAAACTTCTTACTGGCGCCGTTCCTTATTGAGTATGTTTTCTTAAGTTTGGCGCGGTTATTAAATAAGGTTAAGTAATGTGCGAAATGTAATGTTTTCCTGTCCACTTACTAAGATTTAACCTCCCATCCATTGATAACCGCATGAATCGTTGCCTCCTCCTCAAAACCCTCTTCATTAATACACCATCCCTCATCGAAATCGACAAAGATTATTTGATTTTCCTTCTCAACCAAAAATAATCCGTTTACACGAACTCTCGTTGCTTTCAGTAGTTGATACGTTTCCTTTGAAATCAGTGAAAAATGAATTCTGTGAATACAATGTATAAACTTTTGTTGAATTTTCAAAACTTACAAATCTCGAGGGCTGCTCACATTGAATATTTTTTGAATACATAGGGAGGGTAGCTTTAGTAGAGGAAACGGTTTTCTGAAGAAAAAAATATAGAGAGTTGATCTTAGTAAGTACAAACATAATCTTCCGAGAATCTTCGTGGTGCTTATGTTCAATACCAATACTCTTTCGAATTTCGAACTTCTCATTGATCGACGACAGTAAGGAATAGGGAGCCTGAAAAAAAGAAGTTTCTCGAGCCGATTCACGGAGCTTTTTTTTTGAACACATAAACCTCTCTGAAGCCGTGGCTAGCTGGAACAAAAGGTGCTAGCCTTGCACACACCGTCGTGTTTTTTAAGAACTTATCCTAGAATCTGTGTTAGAAGGGCATCTATCACAGATTTCACAGGATATTTATTTGTATTTTAAATATTATAAACTCCAAAGATTGCTTACTTTGAATATTAGTTGAATACACAGAGAAAGTAGTTTTAGAATACGTAGACAAAACAGTTTTAGTATTAATACAAGAAACATTTTCGTGCAGAAAACAAAAACAATTAGAATCGATGTTAGTGCGATCACAATCGTTTTGGTTCAAACATAATCCCTTGGGAATCACCGTGGAGCGTAAATGCACTATTCCCAGAGGGGGCAAATCTGAATCATTGATCGATGAGAGCATAAACACACGGCCGCGAACGGACTACTCAATGTTTTGCATTGCCGGGATTAGGGACGGAACAACGCTATTGACTGTACAGCGAGTCCGTTCACAGTACGCGACACGGGTTTTTAACTTAGGCTTGAGTTGGCGCGACAACTTTTTTTTGGAATCGGGCCAACTAAAGGGCGACTGAGCATATTTTATGTGAGTTCTTTCTTTGTCGTACCCCCAAACTTGGTTTTCTGCCAAGTCGTCGCGCAACACAGAGTGAATTTTCTCGCTGTATCTATTCGCAAACATGTAGTCAAAAAACAAAGGAAGGTGAAATAGTGAAGTTTAATCAAGATTTGGAACATTAATCAAGATTTGGAATTAAAAGATAGCGTTATGTATCCGGTGGGAATTAGAAAAAAAAAACGCGAAGAATTGGAAAAATGGAAAACCGCCCGCGCTGTTGAATAGAACTGAAACCGCTCTGAAACTATGGGAAAAATAAGTTTTACAGCAGAAACCTTTTAAAGTTCTAGTTTTGGTAGATGACAGTTCACCAGTCCTGAATAGAACAATATGTAACTATTATCGAAACATCCCAAGTTTCATCGCGCTCCATTGCGAACTTGGGGGAAATTCAAAATTTTTAGGTTTCCCGCTCACTTTTTTTCTCATGTAGGTCACGTCAAATATAAAAACTTTGTTAATTTTGCGGTTTCGACGTGACCTACAAGAGAAACAAGTGAGCGGGAAACCTAAAAATTTTGAATTTCCCCAAGTTCGCAATGGAGCGCGATGAAACTTGGGGTGTTTCGATAATATATTAATATGAGATACACGTGTACATAGAAATTTAATTGAACAGTGTTTAAGAAAAGTGATCTCAACATCGCGTTGCATACTTATTCGTCTCCCTGTACGGTTCACAAGTACGGCAATTCAAGAATTGAAGAATACGGTATGCGACTTTATTAATATGAAATACACGTGCACATAGAAATTTAGAAAGTTTCTAAACCTTCGACATCTGGAAATCTTTCATGCCAAACAAGAAAATAGATCACCTCGTCTCTTCGGACTACGGTAGCTAATAATCCGTCATCTCTTAATATGTCGATTCCTGTAGTACAATGCATTTTGTAGTCGGTATAGATTCCTTGCATTCTGCAAAGAAATACAGTTTCTACAGTTTTTTTTAAGGTGACGGGACAGCAGTTTTCGGGGGAATCGCGAGTGAATTCTGTGCATCTTTGCCCATAATTGCATTTTTGCGCAGAAGATCCGACTGAGCCACGCGGACTCACAAGGGAATGACTCACAGAAGATGTGGAGTTTTGAAACGAGATCTATATCATCTGAAAGCTCATGGGCAACTGTATTCAAAACTGAACTCAGTTTTTGCGGCGGACTCAAAATAACGAAGAAAAATTGATTGAAACCTAAATTCAGTACATTTTTAGCACTGAATTTTTCACGTAAAAAATTAAAATTCTGAAATTCAAAATATTCATAAAAATGTACTGCATTTTGTGCTTATTTTTCATGTGTTTTCGAAAATTTCTAGGTTATTCGAAATCCGCCGCAAAAACTGATTTCACGTTTGGTATCAGAATTTTGTCAGCTTTCAGATGATATAGGTCACGATTCGAAACTCCACATCGAGTTTAGACCATTCCCTGGTCAAATCGACGCGCCGACCGGGGGCATACAAGAGACGTGAAATCTTAAAATATTTTTTTTGGAAATTAATTTACATGGAATGCTCACGATTTCATATACCTACTGTGAGCTGCAAATATCACCAATAGATAAAGCATCAAAAAATACATGGGTCACGTGGAGTAATTTTGTTGTGGATGCGTAGTATTCAAGTTGACCTACTTTTTAGTTATATTTATCGAAAAATGATAGGGGCACTTTGAGCAGCCATAACTCTGCTCAAACTTATCCGATTTGATTGAAATCGAGAACAAAAGAAAGCCTATATTTTGAAGTTTTAAAATATTAGTGTCTAAACAAAATTCAATTTTTCTCTACACTAGAAATGAACAAGTTTGTCGAAAAATCTTGTGCATTTTTGACCTAAAAAAATTCCACATATTTTGACCTAAAAAAATTCCACATTTTTGACCTAAAAAAAATTCCAACCACATATTTTTTTCGATATAGCTTTTTTATGAACGCTCGTACTTTGTTTAGTGTGTACCAGTTTTTTCAAGTCCATCAGAGCCTAAATTTTAACTACAGGCGCGTTCGAAAAACGGATTTTTTGGGACCAACTAAAAACTGCTATTTTTATAAGAGTCACCCGGCTGAAACTTGTTTTGACATGTAAAAAATATGATTCTCCATTAGATTTTGCATCTGTTGCACTAAAGAACTCTTGTTTTGAACAAATTTGACAGAAGTTATGAGCGTTAGAAGATTACGATTCGATATTCAGTAGAGAGTCAAAAATCGAAAAAAATAAAAATGATGCTAGAGATTTTTTAACTTTTTTGGATTTTGTAGGAAATGTTAATACAAACCAAATCGTCAACTACAACTTTCTTCAAATTCTTCCATCTGGTTCGGAAAATTCGATAGTATTAGAAATTGAACGATAGACATAATAACTCATTTATTAAAAAGTAGGTCAACTTGAATACTACGCATCCACAGAACAATTCCTCCACGTGACCCATGTATTTTTTGATGCGCTATCTATTGGGGATATTTTCAGCTCAAAGTAGATATATCAAATCGTGGGCATTCTATGTAAATTAATTTCTTTAAAAAAATTTGAAATTTCACGTCTCTTATATAGAAGGCAGCATGAAAATCAGCCCTCATTCTGGCCCCCATTTCGCAAATCGTATTCTCCGCTTAAAGGAGCATTCCCGGCAATTGTTGTTTTTTTTGCTTCAAAAATGCGAAACTTTGCACTTATTTTCACAAATGTACTACAAATAGATTTCAGAAAAACTCACCGAAACGCTGGACCCCTTTCTTCTGGATCATACGTTCGAGGATTGAACTGTGCGAACATATGATCATGCAACGTGAAGCTTGCAGGAAAGGCAAGTTTTTTGAAGTGATGATTATCCGAATGAAACCATTTGGAAACGAATGCAACAAGATCATCTGCAGTCAGCAAATTCTCAAACGGACGGAGTATGCTGAAAGCTTCAAGTCGTTGAAATTGGAGAAGTGTTTCCCTTTTGATCCAATGTGATGAACTTTTCGATAATGTCAAAGCGTCGGTCTTGAATAGTTTGGGATCGCAGTGAAAAGTGTCACTGAGATTTACCGAAAGTTCCATATCTTTAACGGTGACTCGCTCAATGAAGTTCAACATTTCTTCGTCATCCACTGGTCGTTCCCCTTGTAAGTGAAGATAATAAACATCGGTACTGATTCCGTATTCGAAAATTTCGCTCAAATTTTTCATACGATCTATATCGAAATCGAGATGATCAAAGTGACACTTGAAAATGTCGGTGAGATAGAGTACAGCGAATTTTAGAAATTCAGATTGGGATTGGTCGGTGTAGGTGTACAAACCGGTATTCTTCATGCTGAAAAAAAAACAAATTCAAAATCTATACTTACAGGGTGACCATTAATTATTGACACCAAACTTTGCCGTCACTGTTCTCGGCTACAGATAAACGAAATGCTTTGAAATTTTGCAGACTTATGGAGAAACTCTAGCGTTATGTTTTTTTGCAAAATTTGGTAGCAATTGACCTAGTTTAAGCCAAGTGGTGTACAATTTAGTGCATGCGATACCCCTAAAAAACTATAATTAAAATTTGCCTACATTTTCACGTCTACACTCACATGTAATGTACCCCAATTGTCCCCCGGGGTTTTGGCTGAAAGTAGGCTCATTAAAACAAGCTCAAAAAGTTATGCAAGAATGCAAAGCCTTTTTTGCTACCGTTTGGTACTTTTTGAGAAAATCGACTTTTTAATAAAATTTTCGAAATTTCAAAAATTCAACTTCAAATGATCACAGTTTTGTTCAAACTTGTTCAAATTCACCAAACTAAAGTGTGTTTTGTAGCTAATATAATGAAATTTAAGAAATCAATTAAAAATATTTTTTTCACTTAGTGGTCCCCCACTTATGACCCAAAATGCAATGCTGCTCCATTGCCAAGAAATGCCTAGCAAAAATTTGACGGTCGAAATTTTGTTTAAACTTATTTTAAACGATTCAGCATGTAAAAATTACTAGATACGCGAAGTTATAAAAAATTTCAACCGTGGAAATTTTTTTTATAAAAGTTTGAAAAAATGAAATTTCGAAAAATTTTGAGAAAAGTCAAATTTTCAAATGAAAGTTGTACAGCAAGCTATAGATTTATTAATATTTTCTGATTTACCGTTTTATGCCCTTTCAAATGAGCTATAAATCATTAAAATTGCGCAATTTAGAAGCAGCTTATGAAGGTTTCAAAGTTACATCAGCGTTTTTAGTGGTGAGCCACAAATCGAAAAAAATGAAAATAGAGCTAGAGACTCAAACTTTTTTGTATATTGTAGGAAATTGTAATACAAACCAAATTGTCAATTGCTACTTTTTTCTAATTCTTCACCCAAGTCTGATAAAACTGAAAATAGTGTTCGGTACAGGGCCTTATCGAAAAACTGTGTTTCTACGACCTGGATGAAGAGTTAGGAAAAAGTTGCAGTTGACAATTTGGTTTGTACTGCACTTTTCTACAAAACACAAAAAAGTTTGAGTCTCTAGCTCCATTTTCATTTTTTCGATTTTTGGCTCGTCACTGAAAACACTACTGTAACTTTCAAATCTTCATCAGCTGCTTCAAAATTGTGCAATTTTGATGATTAATAGCTCATTTGAATGGGCATAAAACGGTAAATTAGAAAACATCAAAAATTTGAAACTTTCTGTACAAATACTGTCTGAAAATTTGACTTTTCTCAAAATTTTTCGAAATTTCATTGTTTCAAACTTTTATAAAAAAAATTTCCACGGTTGAATTTTTTTATAACTTCGCGTATCTAGTAATTTTTACATGCTGAATCGTTTAAAATAAGTTTAAACAAAATTTCGACCGTCAAACTTTTGCTAGGCATTTCTTGGCAATGGAGCAGCATTGCATTTTGGGTCATAAGTGGGGGACCACTAAGTGAAAAGAATATTTTTAATTGATTTCTTAAATTTCATTATATTAGCTACAAAACACACTTTAGTTTGGTGAATTTGAACAAGTTTGAACAAAACTGTGATCATTTGAAGTTGAATTTTTGAAATTTCGAAAATTTTATTAAAAAGTCGATTTTCTCAAAAAGTACCAAACGGTAGCAAAAAAGGCTTTGCATTCTTGCATAACTTTTTGAGCTTGTTTTAATGAGCCTACTTTCAGCCAAAACCCCGGGGGACAATTGGGGTACATTACATGTCAGAAGAATTCTGGAGCTCACAAGGGAATGGTCAGAACTCAAAGTGGAGTTTCAGAATGAGACCTATACCATTCGAAAGCCCTTCGAAAATTATGGAAGAATATGTCATTTTTATCGGCGGAGGACCGTTGTGAACCACGTAAATTCGGGTCAAAAGTTGGATTTTCCTCTTGTTTTCCCTATATTTTCTTTCAAATTTTCTTCACCGTGAATTCCCATTCATTTTCTCCCTCCTATTTTCTCTACTCTAAATTTACCGTGAAGAAAATATGAAGGAAAATATAGGGGAAACAAGAGTAAAATACAACTTTTGACCCGAATTTACGTGGTTCACAACGGTCTTCCGCCGATAAAAATTACATATTCTTCCATAATTTTCGAAGGGCTTTCGAATGGTATAGGTCTCATTCCAAAACTCCACTTTGAGTTCTGACCATTCCCTTGTCAGAGCAAAGTCAGATTTTCAAAAATTATAGGTCTTATTCTCAAAGAGTTTGGTAATCTCCAGGCAACTTTTCAAGTAAATCGGGCTTGTTTTAGCAAAGTTATTCACTAACAATGAAAGGTGTATTTTTCATTTTTTGCACTAAACACGCGCCTCTCGGGGCTCAAACAGGAATGTTTGAGGTTCTAAAACTCGTCATTTGAGAGGCTTTTTTGTTCTGTAATGTGCCATAAGGTAACTTATCCATTCCAAATTGCCAATTTTGTGTTTGTTTTTCCACTTAGAAATCGTATTTTTATCTGAGCCGTTTTTGAAAAAAAATCAGTTTTTTGGCATAAAAATCATTTTTCGTTCATTTTTGGGCTCTATTTCGTTTCACTGCTCCAAATTTGGTTACGACTGAAAAAGAAACGTTTTTCATATCCGACGAATCTATTGGGGACCCATTTTCTGTTTTAAAAACTCATCATTCATGACTTCTTTTTAAGTGTGAAACCTAACACTGAATTTGGAGTCTTGTACCGAGTGACATAAACGCCTATATTTCAAAAACTAGAATAGTTTTCAGTTGTATTTTTAACTAGAAGAGTTTCACCATATCTGCTATAAAAACCACAAAGTTTCAATGTCCGGAGCATGATTGGTAAGGCGTTTAACAGAGAGTTAGCCTCGTGACTGGTGGACAAAGAGAACCAACACATTTTGTGTTGCTTAAAAAGTAAAATCTAATATCGCTTCTTGAAATTACTATGTATTAGTTTTTTTGCGTCTGAAAAATAGGCAGGCCAAATCACAAGTCGATTGAACCTGTAGGGTAATTTTTACAGCGGTTCAAAGTGGTGTCAATAAATGATAGTCACCCTGTAAAGGGGTGAGACAGCTCGCAAAATATACCCGTAGCATACCCGTATACCCGTAGCAAAGCGCCCACAGGTTCGAGTCCACCTAAAATACATTCTGGCAAAATTTGAGCAAAACTTTTTTTGAGGTGTCCTACCACCTTTAATAAGTAGTTTCAACTCGACCTTTAAACTTGAAAATGACTATAGTTATCGAAAAATGGTCAACTACAAGTTGCTCATAATACAATTTTCAACAGTTTTGTAGATGAACATTTTTTCTTTTTCCGCCCCCTTTTTGAAATAAGTGCCTTAACTGAATAACAAAATGCAAACTTTCCTATCCACTTACTAAGATTTAACCTCCCATCCATTGATAACCGCATGAACCGTTGCCTCCTTCTCAAAACCGTCCTCGTTAATACACCATTCCTCACTGTTGAAATCGTTAAAGCCTATCGTATTTCCCTTCTCCCACAATGTTAATCCATTTACACAAACTCTCATAGCTTTCAGTAATTGATACGTTTCCTTTGATATTAGTGAAAAATGAATTCTGTTAAAAATATTTATACACTTTTTAGTTGAAACTTTGAAACTTACAAATCTAGAGGGCTGCTCAAATTGAATATTTTTTGAATACACAGGGAAGGTAGTTTTAGTAGAGGAAACGGTTTTCTGAAGGAAAAATAAAGAGAATCGAATTTAGTAAACATAAGTACAAACATAATCTTTTTTGAATTTCTGTGGAATCTGAAGTTCTCATTGATCGATGACAGTAACAAATAGGGAGCCTGAACAAATGGAGTTTCTCGAGTCAATTTGTGAAGTTTAGAGGGACATGTTTTGAAAACTCTAAACTCCAAGGATTGCTTACTTTGAATATTACTTGAATGCACAGAGAAAGTAATTTCAGAATACATATACAAAGTAATTTTAGTATTAGTACAAGATACATTTTTGTGCAGAAAAAACAACGAGAATTGATCTTAGTGCGAACACAATCGTTTTGGTTCAAACATAATCCCTTGCGAATCACCGTGGAGCGTATATGCACTATTCCCAGAGGGGCAAATCTGAATCATTGATCGATGACAGCATAAACGCACTAGCAGTTTCTTTTTGTTGTAGTAATTGCGTATCATGCGTCAAACCTCAAGACAGTTCTCATTTCAGGAATGTTTTCAAACAGAAATCAACCGAAATAGAACTGTTGGCATTTCAGAACACATCTATAGTTTTATGTCACTGAAAGTTGAGATTACAATTTCATTATCATTAAAATCATGTGAAATTTTGTCTTTTTACTATCTTTAGCTGATTGAAAAGAAAGTTGACGAAGGGTAATCCTAGAAAAGAAGAAGAAATGCGAATTCAAACTGAAGAAAGCCGTCGATTCAGAAGATACAGTTCACAAGCCCTAAATACAGCAATCCAAGATGTGAAAAATACGATATGTAACTTTATTAATATAAAGATTTTTGTAATATGAGATAAATACAATCGAATACATCAACGAAAAAGTGAAACAGAAAAATGAAGTCAAAGAGTTATTGCCAATATACGTGCGAATAAAAATTTATAAAATTTCCAAACTTCTGACATCTGGAAATCTTTCATGCCAAACAAGAAAATATATATACTGGTCTCTTCGGTATACGGTAGCCAATAATCCGTCTTCTCTCAATATGTCGATTCCTTCAGTACAGCGTATTCCTTTTGCAAAAAAACTTCCTTGCCATCTGCAAAAAAGACAATTTTTTGAGTTAGAGGGGGTAGTCAAAGAAAGTTTTACTTTCAATTTCAGCAAAAAGTACTTCAGGTGGGCTCAAACCTGTGGGCGTTCTGCTGTGATTCCAAAAACCAACACAAAAATTTCATATTCTCACAACTGTACCACAGATAAATTCCAGAAAAAGAAACCCACCTAAACGCTGGACCCCTTTCTTCTGGATCATACCCTCGTGGATTGAATTGTGTGAACATATGATCCTGTAGCGTAAAGTTTGCAGGAAAGGCAAGTTGTGTGAATTGATGATTATCCGAATGAAACCATTTGGTAATGAATGCGACAAAATCATCTGCAGTCAACGAATTCTCACCCGGAAGACACATGCTGAAAGATTCAAGTCGTTGAAATTGGAGAAGTGTTTCCCTTTTGATCCATTGTGATGAATTTCGGCCTAATGCCAAAGTGTCGGTCTTGAATAGTTTGGGATTGCAGTGAAAAGTATCACTAAGATTAATCGCAAATGTCATATTATTGACGGTGACTCTCTCAATAACATTCAATATTTCTTCGTCATCCACTGGTCGGTCTCCTTCTAACAGTAGGTCATGAACATCGATACTGATACCGTATTCGAAAATTTCGCTCAAATTCTCCATCCGGTCTATATCAAACCAGAGACAATTAAAGTGACACTTAAAAATATCGGTGAGATAGAGTACAGCGAACTTTAGAAATTCGGATTGGGATTGGTCGGTGTAGGTGTACAACTGGGTATCCGTCATGCTGAAAAAGATTGAACTATAAAGTATGTCCTTTATAGCGACAACTCAACTTTGGACCATTGTAACTTGAAAATGACAACTGTTATGTTGCTCTACATAAAACTTTACACGTTTTCAAAGTTGAAAGTATTTTGGTAGCCTTTTCCCATTCATTAGCTATGCGTTTTTAAATTCAGCACAGTCACTAGAAGGAAAGGAATGACGCAGGTACCGAGACGGTGCTACCCCGAATCAGAGCTACATACCTTATTAGCCTTCCCTTCAAACCTGTTCGAGCTATTGAGCACCGCGTAAATTCGATTCAGCTCATTTCTGATTCGGGCAGTGTTGATTCGGAATAGCACCAACGAGACGGGGGTGTATCTCAGAAAGAGGCGGAGCTATCAATATCTTCTTATTACACACAAGCGCTATCTTTCTGACCATGTTAAAATTATCAATAGTTGTCAATTACGAAACTGCTCTGCGTAAAATGTTACACAAATTTCTGGTTGAATGATTCTTACTAAGCACAAGCCCCATAAAAAAAAGTACAGGTATGTGCGTAATGTTATGTTTTCCTGTCCACTTACTAAGATTTAACTTCCCATCCATTGATAGTCGCATGAACCGTTGCATCCTTATCAAAATCGCCCACATTGATATACCATCCCTCGTCGAAATCGTCAAAGATTATTAGATTGTTCTTCTCAGCCAAAAATAACCGGTTTACACAAACTCTCATTTCTTTCAGTAGTTGATACGTTTCCTTTGAAATCAGTGAAAAATGAATTCTGTGAATACAATGTATAAACTCTTGTTGAATTTTCAAAACTTACAAATCTAGAGGGCTGCTCAAATTGAAAATTTTTCGAATACATAGGGAGGGTAGTTTCAGTAGAGGAAACGGTTTTCTGAAGAAAAAAAATATAGAGAATCGATCTTAGTAAACATAAGTACAAACATAATCTTTTGGGAATCTCCGCGGAATCTGAAGTTCTCATTGATCGATGACAGTAACGATTGGGCAACCTGAAAAACAGAGATTCTCGAGCGTTAAACGTCGATTTACGAAGCTGTGCTTGTGGGCGGAGCCTCGTATATCGACATTCGAGAAATGGTCCTGAATGTCCTCAAATAAATTCTGTTTGTGTGTCTTTTTGGCCTCCGTAGTCCATTATTTGAAAAAGAAACTATACGAAACTTTGACTCTGTTGATGCCGGTGTTGTTTTCAAAAAACATATACTTTTCTGAAGCAGCGTCGAGCTGGAACAAAAGTGTAGTCATAATATAAGGGCACCCCGATGAGCTCAAAATGAGCACATTCTTGAAATTCGTCAAAAGTTAGCTGGACACGTCTCAAAATATGTTTCAAATCTCTTCTCTAACAGAAGTTACGTTTTATTTTGAAAATCAAGAAAAACATAGGGACATGTCCTTTTAATGAAGATTTGACGGTGCACATTTTAAAAGTAATTTAAAAGTTATAAATTCAAAAGATTGCTTACATTGAATATTACGGGAATACATGGAGAAAGTAGAATTAGTACAGTAAACATTTTTTCTGGAGAAAAAACAATAAGAATCGGTTCTTAGTACAAACACAATCGTTTGGGTTCAAACATGACTCTTGGGAATCACCGTGGAGCGTATATGCACTATTCCCAGAGGGCCAAATCCGCATAATTGATCGATGACAGCATGAACACTGACTACTCGAGAGAACACGCTGAGCCGCACATCACAACACCGAAAGAAATACAAAAATAGGAGAAATGATGGGAACTCTCATTGTCCCATCATGAAGAACTGTCTCGATAGATTTCAAGAAAAGTGATCTCCACATAGCGTTTTATACTTATTAGCCACCCTGTTCAGTTCACAAGCCCTCAAGCAATTCAAGAATTGAAGTATACGGTATGCAACTTTATTTAATACAGTGCGCGTCATAAAGATAGGACACCCCCTTACAACACATGCTATGAAAAAGCGAAAAAAGTTATTGGAATTCTGTAAATGCAGTTTTGTTCAGCATACGAAAAAACCTATATTCACAAAATTTCAGACGAATCGAGCCATTTTTGTGCTCACAGTGCTCAAAAGTCTATTTTTTGGCCGCGTCATAAAGATAGGACACCCCCAGAAAATGGTCGATTTCGCACTTTGACACACAAAAAATGAAATTTTTTCGTGTCAAAATTTAGAATTTCAGTGGATAAAAGGTAGTTTTTCGATGTTTTCGTAAGGTTTAAACATTTTTATGCTCCCTAGAAAGTTTTGATTTTTCGACATTTTGGCCATTTTCAGTAGATTTTCAGATTCATCGGGAAGACTCGACGATATTCTAGATTTCTGTAACTTTCTTGACTGGGACACACTTCAGACACCCTGCTGAACAGTTCCTCTGAAAAATACCCGTCTTTTACAAGCCTATCGGATGGATCTGATAAGATGAACATCCCAAAAGTTGACACCTTTGACTGTGATTCACCTGGAGCATTTTCAGTTAGGTACATACACTTCAACGACGGTAGTTTTGGCTTGAATTATTATTTTTCAAACGGTTTCGGGATGTAAGAAAACACCGAACTTCGGTAGAGGTGTTCCAAGTGACTCACAGTCAAAGGTGTCAACTTTTGGGATGTTCATCTTATCTGATCCATCCGATAGGCTTGTAAAAGACGGGTATTTTTCAGAGGAACTGTTCAGCAGGGTGTCTGAAGTGTGTCCCAGTCAAGAAAGTTACAGAAATCTAGAATATCGTCGAGTCTTCCCGATGAATCTGAAAATCTACTGAAAATGGCCGAAATGTCGAAAAATCAAAACTTTCTAGGGAGCATAAAAATGTTTAAACCTTACGAAAACATCGAAAAACTACCTTTTATCCACTGAAATTCTAAATTTTGACACGAAAAAATTTCATTTTTTGTGTGTCAAAGTGCGAAATCGACCATTTTTTGGGGGTGTCCTATCTTTATGACGCGGCCAAAAAATAGACTTTTGAGCACTGTGAGCACAAAAATGGCTCGATTCGTCTGAAAATTTTTGAATATAGGTTTTTTCGTATGCTGAAAAAAACTGCATTTACAGAATTCCAATAACTTTTTTCGTTTTTTCATAACATGTGTTTTAAGGGGGTGTCCTATCTTTATGACGCGCACTGTATGAGATACACGTGTGTGCCGTTGGGTGATCATTGGTTCTAAAACTTGATTGGATTTTTATAACTTTTATTGTACGAAGAGGAAAAGAACAGGGAAAAATACCAAAATGGTGAAAAACGTAAAGAATGGGCTGGGCACATGTACAGAGAACTGATGAGGCGTGAAAAGACGGGGCAATCGTAGAAGATGAGGAGTGATGTTTAGTCCAGAGGAATTAGTTTGTTGAACTCGAGAATAATCCTAGAGTAGTCGAGACAACGTGCACATAGAAATTTAGTAGACTTTTAAACCTCCGACATCTGGAAATCTTTCATGCCAAACAAGAAAATAAATAACAGTGCTTCTTTGGACTACAGTAGCTAATAATCCGTCTTCTCTCAATATGTCGATTCCCGTTTTACAGCGTATTCCGTATGGGTAATAGTTTCCTTGACATCTGCAAAAAAAAGGGGGTCTGATTTTCTTCTATATGCCCTCTGTCGGCGCGCTTTGGAGCTTTGGCTTTGGCGGAAAACCTTAAGTTTCGAGCAACTCACCGAAACACCGGACTCCTTTCTTCTGGATTATACGCTCGCGAATTGAATTGTGTGAACATATGATTCCGCGGCCTAAACTTTGCAGGAAATCTTAACAGCGTGAAGTGACGATAATCCGAATGAAACCATTTTGAAACGAATGCAACAAGATCATCTGCAGTCAACGAATTCTTCCCCGGAGTGTACATTATTAAAGTGTTGAGCCGTTGAAATTGAAGAAGTGTTTCTCTTTTGATCCAATTCGATGAATTATTAATTAATGTCAAATTGTCGGTTTTGAATAGTTCGGGATCGCAGTGAAAAGTGTCACTGAGATTTATCTCAAGTGTCATTCTTTTGACGGTGAATCGCTCAATGACATTCAACATCTCTTCATCATCCACTGGTCGATCTCCTTGTAACCGAAGATGATAAACATTGGTGCCAATACCGTATTCGAAAATTTGGTTCAAATTTTTCATAAAATCTATATCGAATATGAGATGATCAAAGTGACACTTGAAAATGTCGGTGAGATAGTGTACAGCGAATTTTAGAAATTCAAAAAGGGATTGGTCGGTGTAGGTGTACAAACAGGTATCCGTCATGCTGAAAATGATTGAAATATAAAATCTGCTTTGAAACTTTGCAACTTGAAACTGATTAGAAAATTGTCAGCGTTAAATTTTACACATTTTTGTAGTTAAAAGTATTTCGACAGCTTCGCCCCTTCTGGAGATATGCGCTTTTCAAGTTAGCGCAGTTATCACGAATTCTAACTACACAATTGCTCATAATACATTTTTTAAACAGTTTTGTAGATAAACATTTTTTTTCCAGCTCCGTCCTTTTTTTGAGACATGCACTTTTAAAATTGTGGGCAACACGCTACATCCGCAAAATCGCTCCAATGAGGGGCAGAAAGCTTTTGTGTCTAAAACATGAAATACTCTCTCGCTACAGTACTTTTTCAAAGGCGCATGATGACTCAATAAGGGGCGGAGCTGTCGAAAAAAGTTTAACTACAAGAAAGAGGAAACTGTTTTACGTTCTTGTCCACTTACTAAGATTTGATTTTCCATCCATTTATAACCGCATGTGCCGTTGCCCTTCTCTCCAAACCGAAGAAGTTGAAACACCATCGCTCATAGTTAAAATCGTTAAAGACTATTTGATTCTTCGTCTCATTCAAAGTTAATCCGTTTACACGAACTCTCATTGCTTTCAGTAGTTGGTACGTTTTCTTCGATATTAGTGAAAAATGAATTCTGTTAAAATTATCTATATACTTGTTTTTTAAAATTTTGAAACTTACAAATCCTTAGGGTTGCTCATATTGAATATTAATTGAATACATAGAGAGGGTAGTTTTAGTAAAGGAATCATTTTTCTGAGGAATAAACAAGAGAATTATCCTTAGTAGAAACACAATCGAGTTCAAAAATAGTCACTTGAGAATCGCCGTGGAGCGTATATGCACTATTCCCAGAGGGGCGAATCTGAATGATTGATTGATGACAGTGCAAAATCTACTGAAAACTTCTGACCCAGATTTCTCGAGTGAGCGGAGGCCGTTGCAAAATCTGAACATATATTTGAAAATGAAATTTCATCCTCTTTCGAAAGGTATAGGTCTCGTCCCATAACTCCACCTTTTGTCTGAGGCACTCCCTAGTGAGACGCTGTACAGTCAATGGCGTTATTCCGTCCCTAATCCCGGCAATGCAAAACATTGAGTAGTCTGTTCGCGATCCTGTGTTTATGCTGTCATCGATCAATGATTCAGATTTGCCCCTCTGGGAATGTTGCATATACGCTCTACGGTGATTCCCGAGAGATCATGTTTGAACCCAAACGATTGTGTTCGCACTAAGATAATTGTTTTTGTTTTCTGCAGAAAAATGTCTCTTGTACTAATACTAAAACTGTTTCTTCTACGTATTCTGAAACTATTTTTTCTGTGGATTCAACTAATAATCAAAGTAAGCAATCCTAGGAGTTTATAATATTTAAAATATTAAAAAAAGTGTTCCGTGAATTCTGTGTAAGATACTAGAGTTCCGAATTGACGTGATCGAACGACTATCAACACACGTCGAGAAATGACTATGTTCGACTTAGTCGGTTGGTCAAATTTTTCGATAGTTGGTATTATCGAAAAAATGACTAAATCGATTTAGTCAACTATCATTTTTCGTCAAAAGATATCATGTGAGATAAAACTGACTATAATTTTCGTCGTTCTCGTCATTTTCGTCATCAAACGTGGTCAAAATAAATCAAAAAGCCTAGACATGGAATTTTTCGTTGCAAGGAAACGTTGACTAAAATGACTATATCTGATTATCACGTTTCGTCATTCCTGGAAGAAATGATAATTTTGAACATCATTTTCGTCATTTTATCACTTTATCAAAAATGACGATAATCGATTCGGAACTCTATTAGATGCCCTTCTAATACAGATTCTGGGGAAAGTTCTTGAAAACCACAACGGTGTGTGCAAGGCTAGCACCTTTTGTTCCAGCTAGCCACGGCTTCAGAATGGTTTATGTGTTCAAAAAAAAGCCCCGTGAATCGGCTCGAGAAACTCCTTTTTTTCAGGCTCCCTATTCCTTACTGTCAACAATCAATGAGAAGTTCGAAATTCGAAAAAGTATTGGTATTGAACATAAGCACCACGAAGATTCTCGGAAGATTATGTTTGTACTTACTAAGATCAACTCTCTATATTTTTTTCTTCAGAAAACCGTTTCCTCTACTAAAATTACCTTCCCTATGTATTCAAAAAATATTCAATGTGAGCAGCCCTCGAGATCTGTAAGTTTCAAAATTTCATCAACAAAAAAAGATTTTAACAGAATTCATTTTTCACTGATTTCAAAGGAAACGTATCAACTATTGAAAGCAATGAGAGTTCGTGTGAACGGATTGGCTTTGAATGAGATGAAAAATGCAATAATCTTTTTCGATAGCGATGAGGGATGGTATATCAATGTGGGCGACTTTGAGAAGGATGCAACGGTTCATGCGGTTATCAATGGATGGAAAGTAAAATCTTAGTAAGTGGACAGGAAAACATTACATTTCGCACATTACTGTACCTTATTTAATAACCCCCTTGAAAAAAGTTTTGAAAAAGAATGGTGTGGCAAGGCTGATAAGCTAGTTCTGATTCGTGATACATAGCACTGTCTCGTTACCTGCGTCTCTTTTTTCCCTCCGGTGGCACTTAAAAAGTGCATATCACAAGAAAGGGCCTAAGTTAAGTAGTAACTACACAGGTGAGTCGCAAACTATCCGTTACGGGTGGATCGCCAGTCGCGCGCGGTTGAAATAGGAATGCTATATGGATCCATATCCGATCCGTAATGGATCCGTCGTTAACGTTAGTTGATCCGTATTTCACCCGTTTCATGCGATTTACGGATCCTCTTCAATTCTAGGTTTTCCTTGTTTTTACAATTTCTTTTTGCTAGTGTATTGCCGTAAGAATAGAGATTCCAACAAGATTCATGTATACATATTTCAAAAAAAAAAAAACAGATAAGTGACATAATAAGAAAGAAAATAATTGAGAACAGCAAAATTATCAATAATTGGAAAAAATTATGTGAACTGGCTCATCTCGACTGCAATATGCGTTGATGTTGAAAGGGTGACGGTCCCGTTGCTTGAGTTCTATATGAATCCGACATCTGGAAAACTGTATGAATAGTTTTTTTCGAACCCAGTAACAAACTCACAATATTTTAACTAGTACATCTCTTTAGCAGCACAGCTCGAAGTTGTGAAAATTTTCTCGGGGAACTTCGGCACAAGATGATCTGCTGCGAATTCTGAAAACATATTGATTTCACAGTACATTACTGATCAAACTCACTTGAAATTTTCTTATGTCTTTGAAGACGTCATTATAGGTGAATTTTCTGTGAAGAACCTGAAAAAATATCATCAAATACCTATTCCAATTGCATACCTCTTACTCGTCTTTGATTTATCCGTTGAAAATTCGCAAATTCGTACGTTGAGACGTTTGGAAATTCAGAAACTGGGGCAATCCGAGATGGCGAAATAAATAGAAAAAATTCAAAAAATGAGGTGGAAGAGCTTTTCAGCTAGTTCGGCCATCCATAACCGATCAGTATGCGAATCCGTATTCTATCCGCGCGCGAGCCCACTCCTCCTATCCACACCCACCCGTATCCCATCCATATGCGCACCCGTATCCTATCCGTATGCGAATCAACATGGTGTTTTCAAAATACGGACCGTATGCGAATCCTCGTTCGCAAAAACACCCGTAACGGATCAGTTATGCGTCGAATACCTTACCTAGACCCAAACGGATCCGACTGCACTTCACCTGTGTATAGTTTTTATATTTCAATCATTTTCAGCATGAAGGATACCTGCTTGTACACCTACACCGACCAATCAGCATCCGAATTTCTAAAATTCGCTGTACACTATCTCATCGACATTTTCAAGTGTCACTTTGATCATCTCTGTTTCGATATAGATCGTATGAAGAGTTTGAGCGAAATTTTCGAATACGGTGTCAGCACCAATGTTCATTATCTTTTCTTAGAAGGAGAACGACCAGTGGATAATGAAGAAATGTTGAACTTCATCGAGCGAGTCACAGTCAAAGAAATGCAACTTGTGGTGAATCTCGGTGACACTTTTCACTGCGATCCCAAACTATTCAAAACCGAAAAATTGACATTAGCCATTAATTCAGCACAGTGGATCAAAAGGGAAACACTTCTCCAATTTCAACGGCTTGAAACTTTCAGCATGTGCCTCCCGAGTGAGAATTTGTTGACTGCAGATGATCTTGTTGCATTTGTTTCCAAATGGTTTCATTCGGATAATCGTCACTTCACAAAACTTGCCTTTCCTGCAAACTTTACGCTACAGGATCACATGTTCACACAATTCAATCCTCGAACGTATGATCCAGAAGAAAGGGGTCCAGTGTTTAGGTGGGTTTCTTTTTCTGGAATTTATCTGTGCTACAGTTGTGAGAATATGAAATTTTTGTTTTGGTATTTGGAATCATAGCAGAACGCCCACAGGTTCGAGCCCACCTGAAGTACGTTTTGCTGAAATTGAAAGTAAAACTTTCTTTGACGTATTCTACCCCTCTAACTCAAAAAACTGTATTTTTTGCAGATGGCAAGGAAACTTTTCCGCAATCGGAATAAACTGTACTAAAGGAATCGACATATTGAGAAAAGACGGATTATTGGCGACTGTACTCCAGAGTGACACAATTATTTATTTTCTTATTTGGCATGGAAGATTTCCAGATGTCGGAAGTTTGGAAATTTACGATTAAATTTTTATGTGCACGTATATTAACAATTACTCTTTGACTTCATTTTTCTCTCTCAATTTTGTTGGTGTATCCGATTGTATTTAGCTCATATTACCAAAATCTGCCACCTTCTCTCCCTAAATCGCGTACGTTTGAGGGCGGAGCCTAAATGTCAAAAAAATGTAGAAAAAAATGTCAAACATTGTTTCGAATTTCTACCCAATTTTCACATGTTCATAACTTTAGTTTATCTCAACCGTTTTTGATAATCCTTTTTTTGCTGAATTGAGCGTATCAAGCCGCTTCTGGAGACCTAAAAACAGTGTTATTGGACGATGTTGAGCCAAGAAATGCTCCGTTTTCCAAAAGTCGCTTTTTTGGTCAAAAAAACTTGTCTTGGAAAAAACGCTCCTTTTTTGTTCCAATCGTTACAGTTTCTCGGGGAATTGAGTTAAAAACTTTGGTGATGTAACTGGCTAGGGGATGAAGAAAGAACAAAAATCATGTCTTGAAAAATTAAAATTTCATCCATAAAAGTATGAGGATCACTTTTTTGAGCCAATTTTTCACTTTTTTGCGTTTTTTGAGAGAACGGAAAAAGGTATCGAGGTGATTTTTGGTGAGCACAGAAATATTAGCACTATAATTCAAGTGAAAAAGTCAGATTCGAAAAATTCACAAAATTGACCGAGATGAGCTCAAAAAACAGTCGAAAAATGGCTCTTCCCCAAATTAGGCTCCGCCCGCTTTTCGTTTTTCGAATGTTTCTCGGCCCGTTTTGGGAGTTGAAAGGAATTTTTTTTGGGGAGATGCGCAATAAAAATACGGAATGGAACATATAAATTTTGTGAATTTTTTAGTGGAAAAATTTTTGGAAAATCAGAAAAAACAGCCTGAAATTGTGCAGTTTTTTGTTTGTCCTCGTTCTCGATTCTGACACATTTTTCTGTATCAATTTTAAATTTAAAAAATTAGTGATGATATTTTCTACATTATCTAACAAAATTTTTGCAGAAATTGTTGTTTTAATCTTCCTTTTGACGGCTTCAAAATCTCCAAAAAAATTCGACAATAGGAGTATGCAAGTGCGCTCCGTCTGCACAGGCGAGAGATGAGACGCAGGGTTGGCGACGGATTTTCGATCATTTTTCCTCGTGCTTTTTTTGAGTGTTTTCCATCGATTTTTATCCAATTTTTTTGGAGTTTTTTGTATTTTTCAGATTCTCTGTCGATTTCTGTGCAAAATAAAGTTAAAATTCGTCGATTTCCATTGATTTCCACACTGATAACAGCCATTTCCAGTTATCACTTCGGGTTTTTCGTTTAAACTTGATAATTTGTCACTCTTATCATTGAGCGAATGTAGCAAAAAGCGAGTAGTAACGTAATTTGATCGATAGGTGAAAGTTCTTTCCACTTTTTCGGCGGCTAGTGTAATTTTTTATTTTTAGACTATTTTTTGGGCCCTAAAATCCACAAAAGTTGAAGTTTTCCCAGGTTTTGAGTGCTAAAAATGAATTTTTAGACCCCGAAATTCAGAAAATTCGTGAAAAAATTATCTAAAATTGATGAAAATCGAAAACATTTGAAAAAAAATTTTTAAGCCAAAAAAATTATTTTTAGCCCGAATTTTGGGTGTTTTCAGCGTTAAAATCAAGCTCAACGGCTCTAAAAACCTGAAAATCGTCGAAATTTATGAAAAACACCCGAATTTTCGATATTTTGGAAAATTTAAAAAATTTCATTTTTTTATTTTTTCAAAAAATTGCGTTTTTGACACTTTTTTGTTGGGAAAAATGATTTGTAGGCCGAATTTTTGAGCTCTACACCTCGGAAAACCTAGAAATCACTCAAATTTTCATCAAAAATCACTACAGTATACACAAAATCATTGCGTAAACTTTCCCAACCAATTTGTTTACATTTTCGCCGTTTTTTCGACTTTCCAAGGGTCAAAATGATCGATTTTCATTGAAAAATCGCATTTTTTCACCCGGAAATCGATCAAAAACCATGACTAATTGTTATTGTTCGCTTATTTCGTGTGTTCCCTTTTCTTTCAATTGTGAGAAGAAAAGGCAAATAGAAATATGTTTGAATCGATTCTTCTGGTTTCGCAACTATTTTCTTACTCAAATTTCGATTTTTCGGCTGAAAACTGTCATAATTTTGTCGAAAACATGCGCTTTTTGGCTTAAAATTGCGATTTTTAACCCAAAAATTAGGTTTCTGGCTCAAAAACTGTATTTTTCGACTCAAAAACTCTATTTTTCGACTCAAAAACTCGATTTTTAAGCCAAAATCTCAATTTTTTGGCTTAAAATTGCGATTTTTCGATTCAACATCTTTTTTGACTCAAAATTTCAATTTTTAACCTAAAATTACGGTTTCGGGCTCAAAATCTCAATTTTTAACCCAAAATTACGGTTTCTGGCTCAAAATCTTCTTTTCTGGCTGAAAACCTCTATTTTAACCTAAAATTACGATTTTTGGCTCAAAAACTCGATTTTCCACCCAAAATTGCGGTTTCTGGCTCAAAAACTCGATTTTTCGACCTAAAATTGGTATTTTTTAGTTAAAAACTCGATTTTCAACCCAAAAATTACGGTTTCTGGCTCAAAAACTCAATTTTTAACCGAAAAATTACGGTTTCTGGCTCAAAATCTCAATTTTTTGGCTCCAAATCTCAATTTTTCGTTTTGGGTCAAAAATTAAGTTTCTGGGTCGAAAAATGGGATTTTGTGCCAGAAATGGGGATTTTGGGTCGAAAAATTCGGATTTTAAGCCAAAAAAGAAGATTTTGAACCGGAAAATCGAGTTTTTGAGCCAAAAACCGCGATTTTGAGTTAAGAATCGAGATTTTGGGGCAGAAACACCGTAATTTTATGTTAAAAGTTGAGATTTTGAGCCAAAAATTAAGATTTTGGGTCAAAAAACTATGATTTTAAGTCAAAATCGCAAATTTAAGACTCGAAATTTCCGTTTACAAAAAAACATGTTTTTGACAAAAATTATGGCAAATCGATTAATCCTCATGTGAGAAAGAGAAGGCACTATTGTGTTCTTCTTTATTTTTTTCTCTGCGTCTCTCTACTCTCTCTCGCGTCTTACTCTGCTTCTCCAGCGAAAAACGATGAAATATGATGATTTTGTAAACATTTTTGACTCAAAATCATCGATTTCGAGCCGAAATTTGCTCAAAATTGATATTTTTGGCTTAAAAATGACCCAAAATCGTCATTTTTGGACTATTTTCCTCTAATTTTCCCCATTTTTTCAGTAAAATGGACGCACCCGAGGAGGACCACCATCATCATCAGCACCTCCACGAGCTCATCGATCAAAATCACGGAGCCCAAGGAGCCGGAGCCGGAGCCGGCGGTGGTAACGAGGAATCGCAACCGCTGCTGCTCGACGAGGGCATCGGAATGTACACGGAGGATTTGGCGGCGGCGGCGGCGGACCGTGAGCCCGAGTACATCACAGAGTACGGCGATGGGACCGAGTCGGCGCAGAGGGCGCAGAGGCCCAATGGTAAGAAAATTGGCTCGAAATGGAGCATCTTGAGCTCAAAAAGTGAAAGAATCGAAGGATTTTGACCCTAGCAGATTTTGACGCAAAAATGTTCATTTAGGGCTTCGAAATCCTGTTTTTCGATAAAAAATTACGCATTTTGAGCTCAAAAAACGGGAGAATTGATGAATTTTGAGCCGAGAAGATTTGGACTCTGACATCTTCAATTTCGGCTAAAAATCACATTTTTCGACTCAATTTGGCTTGAAATGATGCATTTTGAGCTGAAAAAGATGAAAAATCGAGGGATTTTGAGCCCGGAAGATTTTGGCTCTAAAATATTAATTTTTGGCTCAAAAATCTGATTTTTTGACCCAAAGTGGCACATTTTTAGCTTTAGAATCGAATTTTTAGCTTAAAAATTTGGTTTTTTGACTCAAAATCTTTTTTTTTAGCTCCAAAATCATCCCAATAACCTGGAAAAAGATTGGAGCTCAAAAAACAAAAGAATTGGCTCGAAATGGTGCATTTTGGCTTCAAAATCACATTTTTCGACTCAATTTGGCTCGAAATGGAGCATTTTGAGTTCAAAAAGTGAAAGAATCGAAGGATTTTGACCCTAGCAGATTTTGACGCAAAAATGTTCATTTAGGGCTTTGAAATCCTGTTTTTCGATAAAAAATTACGCATTTTGAGCTCAAAAAACGGGAGAATTGATGAATTTTGAGCCGAGAAGATTTGGACTCTGACATCTTCAATTTCGGCTAAAAATCACATTTTTCGACTCAATTTGGCTCGAAATGGAGCATTTTGGGCTCAAAAAGTGGAAGAATTGATGGATTTTGAGCCGGGAAGCTTTTGGCTCTAAAATATTCATTTTTGGCTTAAAAATCTGGTTTTTGGACCCAAAATGTTCAATTTTTGGTTTAAAACCCGGTTTTTGACCCGAAATCTTGATTTTAAACTAAAAAATCGCGTTTTTGCCACACAAATTTGGTTTTTCTGCTCAAATTTCACTTTTTTACTCAAAAAATGCACCATTGTGAGCTCAAAAAGCGGAAGAATCGAAGGTTCTTGAGCCTGGAAAATTTTGGCTCTGAAAATCTGATTTTTTGACCCAAAGTGGCTCATTTTTAGCTTCAGAATCGCATGTTTGGCTTATAAATCTGGTTTTTTTGACTCAAAATCTTCATTTTTGGCTCCAAAATCATCCCAATTACCTGTTAAAAAGTTGGAGCTCAAAAAAACAAGAAAATTGGCTCGAAATGGAGCATTTTGAGCTGAAAAAGTGGAAAAAGCGATGGATTTTGAGCCTGAAAACGTTTGGCTCAAAAATCATTATTTTCGGACCCAAAATCTTCCTTTTAAGCATTAAAACTTCATTTTTGGCCCAAAATTTTGGTTTTTCACTCAAAGTGGAGCATTTTGGCTTCAAAATCACATTTTTCGACTCAAATTGGCTTAAAATACCCCATTTTGAGCTCAAAAAGCGGGAAAATCCAACGATTTGAACTCTAGGAGCTTATCTTCAATTTGGCTTTAAAATCGCGTTTTTTAGCTCGAAAATCACATTTTTCGCCCAAAATCTCGAATTTTCCACTAAATTTCCTCATTTTTGCAGGTGTAAACGTGATGTGTCGCGTGTGCGACGTGCCCGTCTCGCTCGAAGGTCGCAATCAGCAGCACGTCGTCAAGTGTCACAGTTGCGACGAGGCGACACCGATCCGTCCGGCGCCGCCCGGCAAAAAGTACGTCCGGTGCCCGTGCAACTGTCTTCTCATCTGCAAAGCGTCGTCGACACGAATCGCTTGCCCGCGGAACAATTGTCGTCGTGTGATTACGTTGGGTAAGGATTTTGACGGTTTTTGGCCTTCAAATGAGCTCAAATTTGGCTTCCGGAGCTCCAAAATTGCTTTAAATCGCTTCAGAAATAGTCTCGAGGCTTAAAAATACCATTTCCGACGTTCAAACGAGCCAACATTGGCTCTTAGAGCCCCAGAAGCTCCATATTCATCTCGAGCAATCTGAAAGCTCAATCCTTGTTTAGAAAAGGAAAATCGCGCGAAAATTCAAATTTCAAGCTCAAAAATGGGAGATTTGAAGCGAAAAAGACTTCTAAGCTTTCATATGGCTCCAAATTTGGCTCCGAGAGCTCCAAAATTGCTCAAAATCGCCCTGGAAAGGTCTCGAGGAACTGATAAAACTTTGACTGGTTTTGGACGAATTTTGGCTCAAAAATACTATTTTTGCCCTTCAAACGAGCTCAAAATTGGCTCCGAGAGCTCCAGAAACTCCATATTCATCTCCACCATCGTTGGAGCAATTTGGCTCATTTTTGATGGCTCAGAACTTGAAAAATGCTAAATTTGGCTCAAGAACGCTTTTGAAAAGTCTGATTTGATTCGCTCGAATTTTGACTAATTTTAGACAAATTCTCGCTTAAGAATACCATTTTTTAGCTCAAAACTACCAGAATTGACCGTTTCTGACCTTGAAATCAGCTTAAAATTGGCTCCCAGAGCTCCATCAGCTTTGGAGCAATCTGAAGGCTCAAACCTTGTTTAGAAGAAAAAAATCGCCCGAAAATTCAAATTTCGAGCTCAAAAATCGGTTTTATTAGATCGGAAAAATCTAAAAAAGTGAGAAAATTCGTTTCTAGTGAAGTTTTTAGCTGAAAATCTCAATTTTTCACTTTTTTTAATACTGAAAATTTGAATTTCGCGCTGAAAAGTCCGAGTTTTGAAGCGAAAAAGTCTTCTAAGCTTTCATATGGCTTCAAATTTGGCTCACAGAGCTCCAAAATTGCTTAAAATCTCTTCAAAAATGGTCTCGAGGAACTGATAAAACTTTGGATGGATTTGGACGAATTTTGGCTTAAAAATACCATTTCTGACGTTCAAACGAGCCCAAAATTGGCTCCGAGAGCTCTAGAAGCTCCATATTCACCTCCAACAGCTTTGGAGCAATTTGGAACATTTTTGATGGCTCAGAACGTGAAAAATTGCTAAATTTGGCTCAAGAGCGCTTTTGAAAAGTCTGACTCGATTCGCTCGAATTTTGACTGATTTTAGACGAATTTTGACTTGAAAAATGCAATTTTTAGCTAAAAATATCGATTTTCGACCGTTTTTGGCCTTCAAACGAGCCCAAAATTGGCTCTCAGAACCCGGAAGCTCCATATTCATCTCCACCAGCTTTGGAGCAATTTGGAGCATTTTTGATGGCTCAGAACTTGAAAAAATGGAAAATTTGGCTCAAGAGCGCTTTTGAAAAGTCTGATTTGATTCACTCGAATGGTGGCTGCTTTTAGACGAATTTTGACTTGAAAATGCAATTTTTAGCTAAAAATATCGATTTTCGACCGTTTTCGGCCTTCAAATCAGCCCAAAATTGGCTCCGAGAGCTCCAGAAGCACCGTAACCATCTATATACCTATTTTCAGCCGGCCAACGCGACCCAGGAATCGCGATTCGCGCGCCAACCGGAAGTTGCCGTGTCAAGTGCAATCATTGCTCCGAGATCTTCCTCTTCAACACGCTAACGAACGCGTTGGCCAACTGTCCGCACTGCAAGAAGTACTCGACGGTGGGGAATTTCGCGCGACGCCGCCGCGCCTTCTCTTTTTCATCCTCGCCACCACCGTCGCCATCCTCGCCGTGATTCTGACGATGCTGACGAATGCGTCGGTGAGTTTTTGAGCGGTTTTGGGGTGGAAAAATGCCTTAGAATGGCTGAAAAATGGCCTGAAATCGTCGAAAAATGACCCGAAATAGCCGAAAAATGGCTCTGCATTTCCGAAAAATGGTGCAGAATGGCCGGAAAATGGCTCAGAATAGCCTAAAAATGGCCCGAAATAGCCGAAAAATGATCCAGATTGGCCGAAAATTGGACCAAATTGGCTGAAAAAATGGTCCAAAGTGCCGAAAAATGGCTCTGCATTACCGAAAAATGGCACAGAATCGCCGAAAAATGGTCCAGAATGGCTGAAAAATGGCAAATAATGGCCGGAAATGGCCCAGAATCGTCGAAAATTGGCTCACAATGACCGAAAAATGGTCCAGAATGGCCGAAAATGGTCCAGAATGACCGAAAATGGTCCAAAATGGCCGAAAAAAATGGCTCAGAATCGTTGAAAAATGGTCCAAAATGGCCCGAAAAATGGTCCAGAGTGGCCGAAAAATGACCCAAAATTGGCCGAAAAAATGGTCCAGAACGACCGAAAAATGGTCCAAAATAGCCGAAAAATGGTCCAAAATGGCCGAAAAATGGCTCAGAATGACCGAAAAATGGTCCAGATTGGCCGAAAAATGGACCATGATGCCCGAAAATGGTCCAAAATGGCGGAAAATTGGTCCAGAATGGCTGAAAATTGGCTCACAATGGCCGAAAAATGGTCCAGAATGGCCGAAAATGGTCCAGAATGACCGAAAATGGTCCAAAATAGCCGAAAAATGGTCCAGAATGGCCGAAAAATAACCCAAAATGACCGAAAAATGACCAAGAATGGCCGAAAAATGGACCAAAATGGCCGAAAAATGGCCTAAAAATCGTCGAAAAATTACCCAAAATAGCCGAAAAAACGCTCCAGATTGGCCGAAAACTGACTCAGAATGACCGAAAAATGGCTTTTTAGCTATTATCGCTAGCGATTTAGCTCGTCTAGCTTAGCTACACTTCTCACCCCCTCTTCCATAGCACTTCCAGACATTCAACAAGGCCTACATGGTCCCAATCCTCATCGGACTCTACCTATGCGCCATCTACACCGCCTACAAGGCCTTCAACTACTATACGTGTCGAAAGAGCGAGATTATTGGACCGGTGTAAGTCTTTGAATTGAAAATTATGAGAAACATAGCTTGAGAAACGCTGAAAATTAGCTCGAAATTGAACAAAAACGCTAAAAAATTGCTCTCAAAATTGAGCACAATGCTGAAAATTAGCTCAAAATGGCTAAAAAAGCTCAAAATCGCTTGAAATCGCTCAATTCGAAATCTGTCGGTTTTTTTGAAGCTTTTGAGCGGGAAACGCTGAAAATGGCTCTCAAAATTGAGCACAATGCTGAAAAATGAGCCAAAAAATCACTGAAAAGAGCCAAAAGTCGCCGAAAATCCCTGAAAACGGCTCGAAATTGCTCAAAATAGGTCCAAATGGTTCAAATTTTAGCGAAAATGCTGAAAAATGGCTGAAGTTTGAGAGAAAAAAAGAGCCCGAATTCGCTGAAAATTGGCTCAAAATTGCTCAAAAATCCCTGAAATTTGCTGAAAAATGACTGAAAAAAGCTTAAAATGGTTCAAATTTTAGCGAAAATGCTGAAAAATGACTCAAAATTGCTGAAAAAGAGCCCAAAATCGCTAAAAATCCCTGAAATTTGCTGAAAAATGACTCAAAATAGCTCAAAATGGTTCAAATTTTTGCGAAAATGCTGAAAAATGACCTAAATTAGCTGAAAAAGAGCCCAAAATCGCTAAAAATTGCTCAAAATCTTTCAGCGAAGGCATCGACAACTTCTGATGGCCCTTCTTCTTCTCCACCACCACCGCCGTCTCATCCCATCTCCGAAGAGTCCCCCCGAAGAATCGAATGCACATAATTTCTAAGCTCCGCCCCCTTTTTTGCTCCGCCCACCTTTTTTTGATTACTTGATTACCTCTTCCTCCCCTCACTATATTCTGTGATACGACATTATTTTTTAAAAATTAGTTTTTGTAGTTTTGTGTTGAAAATCCGGCTCCCGGCACGTTTCGAAAGTAAGACATTTCGAAAGTGTAAAATCGCGTTTTTGCTCAATTTTTTAAACTTTTCGTATAAATTTGCGCAAAAAATGATTAAAAATGAGCCAAAAATTTTGAAAAATGGCTTAAAATTGATTAAAATTTACAAAAATAGACTCAAAATTGAGAAAAATTGGTGCAAATTGAAGAAAATTAGAAACAAATTTTTCTTCACCTTGAGTCAAGTTTCAGATTTTTTGGCTCATTTTTATGATTTTTGGGGCAAAATGAGTCAGAAAAAGCCTAAATTTTCGGTGTTTCTAATTTTCCTCATTTTGAACCAATTTTTCTCAATTTTGAGCCTATTTTTGTAAATTTTAATCAATTTTAAGCCATTTTTCAAAATTTTTGGCTCATTTTTATTCATTTTTTGCGCAAATTTAACGATAAGTTCAAAAAATTGAGCAAAAACGCGATTTTTCACTTTCGAAACGTCCCGGAGCCGCAAAATCCCGCCCGCACTGGTATTTTTCTTCTGTTTCATTTAACCCTTCTTGTGAATTATATATTTTGAGCCTCGAAAAATTCGAAAAATTGCACAAATTTTAAATTATGAACACTGTCAATGTACTTTTAGCCGTTTTTTTCCCGAGGTTTTTTCGCTCTTTTTATACTTTTTTTGCTCCAAAATGAGCCCAAAAATAGCAAAAATTCGTCCAGAACCCTCCCCCGTTCTATGAGAAATTTGAAATCGCTGGAACTCTATCGTGAGCTTATTCGCTACTCGCAAACGAGCCTAAAGTATACGGATCGTCGCTTTTTTGCGGAAAAAATTCGCGCGGAATTTCGAAAAAATCGATATTCGGACGAGCGCGGAGCAACGGAGCTGCTGTTGAAGTGGGGACGAAGTGTTTTGGAAGCGAAGAAAGTTATCTGAATTTGAAGAGATGGTGTGCGTTTTGGGAATCGAAGGATCGGCGAATAAGATTGGGGTGAGTTTAGAGGAGAAAATTGGAGCAAAATGAGCCGAAAACCTGGAAAATTGACTAAAAATGAATAGAATTAGACTAAAAATGGAAAAAAAGAGCCAAAAAATGAAGGAAAATGAGTAAAAAATCTGAAAAATTGACTAAAAATGAAAGAAATTTAGCCAAAATTCAAAAAAATCGAAAAAATATAAATATTTTATAAATAGAAAAAAATGACCTAAAAAAATGGAAATTTGAATGAAAATCTTTTTTTAATATGTAGATGAATTTTTTTTTTAATGCACTGAAAACGAGGAGAAAATAGTAAAAAATCTGGAAAATTGAAGAAAAATGAGCCAAAAATCTGGAAAAAAGGCTAAAATGGGGAAAATAAACAAACAAATCAGAAAAATTGGCTCAAAATGAATAAAAATGAGCCAAAAATTGTGAGAAATGGCTTAAAATTAGCCAAAATTTACAAAAATTGGCTCAAAATTTTGAAAAATCGGCTCAAAATGAGGAAAATTAGAAACACCCAAAATTTGGCGTTTTCTGACTTATTTTGCTCCAAAAAATCTTTAAAATGAGCCAAAAATTTGGAAATTTAGCTCAAAATGAATGAAAAATATGCCGAAAATTGTGAAAAATGGCTTAAAATTCACCAAAATTTACAAAAATAGGCTCAAAATTGAGAAAAATTGGTTCAAAATAAGGAAAATTAGAAACGCCCAAAATTTGGCTTTTTCTGACTCATTTTGGCTCCAAAATTCATAGAAAATGAGCAAAAAATCTGAAAAATTGGCTCAAAACGAAGAAAAAGGAGCTGAAAAATCTGAAAAATTAGCTTAAAATAATCCGAAAATCAAGAAAATCTAAATTCGTCTAAAAATAAGCCCAACTTTTGGAAAAATTACGAAAAATGGACCAAAATATGTCAAAAATCTACTACTTCGGCTCAAAATGGTTGTTTTTCCATGAAAATTGGCTCATTTTCATGGTTTTTGGAGCGAAAATGAGCCAAAAAGAGCCTAAATTCAATTTCTACAGTATTTTTTGGCGCACAATGACCATTTTTGAAGGTTTTTCAGCGTTTTTTCGGCTCAAAATGGCTGAAAATTGTGAAAATGGCTTGAAATTGACCAAAATTTTCAAAAAATTGGTTAAAAATGAGGAAAATTAAAACACCAAACATTCGGCTCAATTTCATGGTTTTTTGAGCCAAAAAGAGCCAAAAAGAGCCCAAATTCAATTTCTACACTTTTTTTGGCTCAATTTGGTGGTTTTTGGCTCAAAAATGGTCTAATTTGGCTCAAAATGATCGTTTTCCTATGAAAATTGGCTTATTTTGATGGTTTTTGGCTCAAAAATCGTCTAATTTGGCTCAAAATCCCCCATTTTTCCAGGTGGGCATCATCCGCGACGGCGTCGTCCTCTCGAATCCCCGCTCGACATTCCACGCACCGCCCGGCGAAGGATTTCGGCCGACGGAGACGGCTCAACACCACCGTCAACAAATTGTTCGTCTCGTCGGAGAGGCCCTCGAAGAGGCGGGAATTCAAGATCCGGAGAGAGAAATCGACGGAATCGCGTTCACGAAAGGACCCGGAATGGGCGCTCCGTTGCAGGTAAAAATTGCTGAAAATGAGCCCAAAATGAGCCCAAAAACGTCCAAAAACGAAAAAATCGCTCAAAAATTTGAATTTTGTGCTTTTTGGGGTTCCGAGAGCTTCAAAATGAGCCCAAAATGACTGAAAAATGTGCATTTTCGGGATTTCTTGAGCCAAAATGAATGAAAATGAGCCAAAAAAAACATTCAAAATCACAAAAAATTGCTCAAAAATTCAAATTTCGCGCTTTTTTGGGCTCCGGGAGCTACAAAATGAGCCAAAAAACGTCCGAAACTGAAAAAAAATACTTCAAAAAAATTGTGAACTTTTTGTAGCAAAAATTGCTGAAAATGAGCCCAAAATGAGCCCAAAAACGTCCAAAAACGAAAAATGCCTAAAAATTCAAATTTCCCGCCTTTTTTGGGCTCCGAGAGCTTCAAAATGAGCCCAAAATCGATTATACCTTTTTTGAGCGAAAATTGGCGAATTTGAGCTCATTTTCAAGCTCCCGGAGCCCCAAATCTCATTCTAACCATCAAAAATCCTTTTTTTTTTTCAAAAGAAGAAAATTTGACCAAAAAAAACCGAAAAAAATCCTTCAAATACTCGAAAATTGAATTTTTCGCGATTTTTTAGTATAGAAATTCGAAAATTCGAGTTTTGAAGAATTTTTTTTCCGTTTTTTGGGTCAAATTTTCAGATTTTAGCTAATTTTTGGTTTAGCAAACTGAAAAATTGAGGTTTGGAGCTAAAAATTTCGCCAACGCCGATTTTTAACCCCAGAAATCGATTTTTTAGATGTTTTTTGGTCTGGAAAGCTCAAAATCGAATTTTTGAGCTAAAAATTTCGCTAACGCCGATTTCTGAGCATAAAGTTCGAAGTTTGAGCTATTTACCAAAAAAATCCTTCAAAACCCGAATTTTCGAATTTCTAGGCTAAAAATTCACGAAAAATTCAATTTTTGAGCTCTCGAAGCTCAAAAATTCAAATTTCGCGCCAAATTCCTCTATTTTCCAGGTCGGCGCGATCGTAGCTCGAACGCTATCGCTGAAATGGTCCAAGCCCATCATCCCCGTGAATCATTGTGTTGGACACATTGAAATGGGACGTTTGATTACGGGAGCCGACAATCCGGTGGTACTGTATGTGTCGGGTGGAAATACGCAGGTTTGTGAGCAATTTGGACACGATTTGAGCGAAAAATGAGCATTTTGAGGGGGTTTTTGACCCGAAAAGCGGTCTGGGGACTTAATTTTAGCCCTAAAATTCGATTTTTGAGCTTTTCAGACTAAAAAATTGATCAAAAGTCGAATTTTGGGCCAAAAAAAACGCTTAAAGTGAATCTTTTGCTCTAAAAATTCAATTTTTTTTAGTTCTCTGGATCAAAAATTAGCCAAAACTCCGAATTATGGGCTTAAAAATCGGATTAAGCGAAAATTTTCGCTCAAAGACTCGATTTTTAGCTTTCCATACCAAAAAATAGCTAAAAATTTGAATTTCGCGCTCAAAAATTGGTTTTAGCGAAATTTTCGCCCAAAAACGCGATTTTTAGCTTTCCATACCAAAAAATAGCTAAAAATTTGAATTTCGCGCTCAAAAATTGGTTTTAGCGAAATTTTCGCTCAAAAACTCGATTTTTAGCTTTCCAGACCGAAAACTTCGCTCAGAATTTGAATTTTGGGCTAAAAAAGCGGCCCCAGCCAAGTTTTTAGCTCCAAAACTCAATTTTTCAACCTTACAGACCAGAAAATTGCTAAAAATTTTAATTTCGCGCTCAAAACCCAAAAATTTCGCTCAAAAACCGAGAATTTCGCTCGAAAAATTCAAATTTTTGCTCAAAACCCCAAATTTTCGCTTTAAAAACTCAAATTTTCGCTCGAAAAAACCCAAAATTTCGATCAAAACCCCAAATTTTCGCTCAAAAACTCAAATTTCGCGCTCAAAAAGCCACATTTTCGCTCAAAAAAGGCGGATTTAAAGCTTTCCAGACCGAAAAATCGCTCAAAATTCGATTCTAGCGAAGTTTTTAGCTTCAATCCCCAATTTTCACCCCAAAATCTTAAATTTTCCGTTCCAGGTCATCTCCTACACGAACAAACGCTACCGTATCTTCGGCGAGACGATAGACATCGCCGTCGGAAATTGTCTGGATCGTTTTGCACGTGTCCTGAAACTCCCGAACGCCCCATCTCCCGGCTACAACATTGAGCAGTTGGCGAAAAACGGAACGAAAATGTTGGAACTACCGTATACCGTCAAAGGGATGGACGTCTCGTTGTCGGGAATACTGTCGTTGATCGAGAAAAAGGCGCCGAAATTGATCGAATCTGGAGAGTTTACGCCGGCGGATTTGTGTTTTTCGCTTCAAGTAGGATTACAATTCCATTATTTACGAAAACAACAATATTTTTTGCACAAAAATCGTTAAAAAATAGATTTTCGCCTGTATGAATGTAGAATTTTTCGCTGATTCGAACGCACCTAATATCGCTGCTCAAAACGCGTTTTTGAGCGAGTTATGAGCGTTTGAAGTTTCACTGTCTCGTTTCTCTGCGTCTCTTCGACAACGAGAGTGTCTGCTTTCTCTGCGTCTCTCGCTAAAACTTCAAACGCTCATAACTCGCTCAAAAACGCGTTTTGAGCAGCGATATTAGGTGCGTTCGAATCAGCGAAAAATTCTACATTCATTGAAATTGGTTAGAAAAAGTTTCAGGTGAAAATCGATTTTTTAACGATTTTTGTGCAAAAATAGTGTTATTTTCGAAATTGGAAAAAAAAGACAGTAATCCTATTTTCAGGAAACGGTCTTCGCTATGCTCATCGAGATTACGGAAAGAGCGATGGCACATACGGCGAGCCGCGAATTGCTCATCGTTGGTGGTGTTGGGTGCAATTTGAGACTACAGGTAGGGGTTTTTGGAGCAAAAATGAGCATTTTTCGACTCAAAATGAAGTTTTCCGGCATTTCTGGCTCAAAAAAGCATCTAATTCGGCTCAAAATAACTGTTTCCTCATGAAAATTGACTCATTTTGATGGTTTTTGGAGCAAAAATGAGCTAAAAAGAGCCCAAATTCAGTTTCTACAGTATTTTTTTTCGGACGCATTTTTGCTCCAAAATTCATAGAAAAATTGTGAAAAATATCCAATTTTGAGCTCCGGAGCTCATTTTGACCAAAAAATACGATTTTTCCAGGAAATGGCGGCCGCAATGTGCCGCGAACGCTCCGCCCACTTGTTCGCCACCGACGAGCGATTCTGCATCGATAACGGAGCGATGATTGCGAGAGCTGGCGAGTTGATGCTTGGTTAGTGATTCCTTATCAGTCCTACCGTTGAAAATTGAGTTTTGGCTCTTTTTGGCTAATTTTTGAGCCAAAAACCATCAAAATGGACCATTTTTCATGGGAAAACAGTGATTTTGAGCCAAATTAGACGATTTTTGAGCCAAAAATACCAAAATTACGACAAAAATTGCCATTTTTCTTCAATTTCCCCCCATTTTTCAGCATCCGGAATGAAATTCGACATTCGAAAAACTACGATCACTCAGAGATACCGTACCGATCAGGTGCACGTCGAGTGGAGGGATTAGACCTTTTTTCTTCGATTTTTCAAAAAAAAATTTTTTTTTGTTATTTAATAATTTTTGGTTCCCTTGTTTTTTGTTAATTTTTACTTGTTTTTGACCCCCTAAATATCCAAATTTCAAAAAATTTCAAATTCCCACGTTTTTTTTTCAAATTTCCCTTCAAAAATCTCATTTCTCTGTCCATTTCATTTCCACATTTTAATCCATCGACAATTTTCACTTTTATTTTTTGTAAAAACAACAACGAGAGGCGATGTCGGAGGATTGCAAGAAGGTAAGCTGTGGATCGAGCTACAAAATGAGCGCGAAATTTGAATTTTTCGCAATTTTTTGGCTCAGAAAGTCGAAAATTACTAATTTAACTCAAAAAAATTGGATTTCTGGTCAATGTCTTTGCTTTTTTCGAAATTTTGATGATCCTTTGGGCTTTGTGATGGTTAGAATGAGATTTAGGGCTCTGAGAGCTCCGAAATGATCTCGAAATTTGAATTTTTCGCGATTTTTTGGCTCAGAAAGTCGAAAAATTGAATACTGTAGGAGGTGGTCTGCTAATTTACGATTTTTCTTCAAAAAAATTAATTTTTTGTCAATTTTTTTGCTTTTTTTCGTAGTTTAATGGTCTTGTGGGTTTTTTGATGGTCGGAATGAGATTTAGGGCTCCGAGAGCTACAAAATGAGCTAGAAATCGAGCCAAAATGGCTGAAAATGAGCTGAAAAATAGTTAAAAACGTCATTAACTTTGAAAATTGAAAATTTCGACCCAAAATTGTTAAAAACGGGTCTGAAGACGTTCCAGACTGAAAAAAAATCTTAAGTTTTTGAATTTCGCGCTTTTTGAGCTCCGAGGGCTTCAAAATGAGCCCGAAATCGAGATTTTTGGCACTGTGGTCTGCCAAATCCAATTTTGTTGTTTGTAGCTTGGCAGACCACTCTTTGAGCGAAAATCATCGATTTTGGGCTCATTTTTATGCTCCCGGAGCCCTAAATCTCATTCTAGTCATCGAAAAGTCCACATAACCATAGAACTTTCAGAAAAAGCGAAAAAATTTGAGCTAAAATCGAAAAAGGGGATTTTAGCAGACCACTTGGAATTTTCGACTTTTTTGAGCAAAAATCTCGATTTTAGGCTCATTTTTATGCTCTCGGAGCCGCAAAGCTCATTCTTATCATCAAAAAAGCCCTATAGTTCCAGAAAAGCAAAAAAAAATTGAGCCAAAAACCCAAAAAAACCGAAAAAAAAATTTTGGAACAAAATTTTTTTTCCAACTTTCCCGAGTTGGAAAAAACACAGAATTCTATTTTTCGATTTTCTTGGTCAAAGAACAGCGAAAAAATTGAATATCGGGCTCATTTTTACGCTCCCGGAGTCCCCTGAGCCTCCCGGACCATCCCAAATCCCAAATTTTCCAGGAATTCGTTCAAATGAGCGGTTGGGTCGTGCTGCTGGCAATCGTCCCGATCACATTCAGCTTCGTCACGATCGTTCTTTTGTGCGCTTCGCTTCTGAAGGTGAAAAAGATGATTGGCATCTGCGACGGAATCTCCGCGTCGGCTCATTGGCTCTCGCGTACCGCCGTTCGCGCCGGAATCGGAGAGACCGCGCGTGCGACGATTCACGAGTACGCTGGTACGAAGGCCGAGTTGAAGAGATTGCTTGCTAGATAATGATGAATAAAGTGGTTTTTTTTGTGAATTTTTAAGTGATTTTATGGGTTTGGAACCCCTGATTCTATATTTGGATGTGGCTTTTTGGCTTAAAATTGAAGAAAAATGGAGAAATTTAGACATATCAGACCAAAAAGGGGTAGAACTCGTTTTTAACGGTTTTTCTTCGATTTTAGCTCATTTTTGACGATTTTTTCGCACTTTTAAGGGATTTTTTGTGTCCTAAGCCCCTGATTTCACATCTAGACGGGTTGTTTGTAGCTGAAAATGGCTTAAAATTGAAGAAATGGACTTAAAATGGATTTAGCTCGTTTTCAGCTATTTTTCTTGGTTTTTAGCTCATTTTTAGACAATTTCTTCGATTTTAACTTATTTTTGACGGGTTTTTGGTTTCTAAAACGCAAATTTTGTTTCTATGGGTGTTTTTTTCGGCTGAAAATGACTTAAAATTGAAGAAAACGTCCTAAAATGGACTTAGAAGAGCAAAAAGGGGTAGAACTCGTTTTTAACGGTTTTTCTTCGATTTTAGCTCATTTTTGACGATTTTTCTTGGTTTTTAGCTCATTTCCAGTTCTTTTGTTGGTTTTAACCACTGATTTCACATCTATACTGGTTATTTTTAGCTGAAAAAAGGCTTGAAATCAAAAAAAATGACTAAAAATAGATTTAAACAGACCAAGAAGTAGTTTATCTCATTTTTGACGGTTTTTCCTCTTTTTTAGCTCATTTTTTTTTCCATTTTTCGCTATCTCGCTCTCATTTTCCCATTATTTCCACATTTCCAGATGACCGGCCTAAAACACTACACCGCTCAGGGCTATGACGCGTTCAAACAAGTGCTCGAAACGATCGGAACCGGGCAACGTGTCGTCGCGCTGTTCACCGGCTCGAAAAATCTGAGCACGGGACAATCGTGGTGTCCGGATTGTGTCACTGGTGAGTTTAGAACAAAAATTGGAAAAAAAAATTTTTGTCGAAAAAAATTTTTTTTTGAAAATTTCAAATTTTTTCTTCAGTCCATTCCATTCTAACTCCATTCTAACTCCATTCAAAATGCTCCAAATCTATCAAATTTTAGCTCGTTTTGAAGCTCTGAATCTCTTTTTTTTTCAGCCGAGCCCGTCGTCGATGAGGTCATCAAGAGTGCGGATGTCGCTGCCGTCGATGTTCACTTCGTCACTTGTTTTGTGGGAAATCGCGAAGTGTAAGAGAGTTGGAAGCGCGAAATTTGAATTTCTCGCGATTTTTTGAGCGGAAAAGTTGGAAAAATCTGTTATCAGACCGAAAAAAATTTTTCATTAAAAAATTTTTTTTTTCCAATTTTGGGGGTTTTTTCGTTTTTTATGGAACATGGGCTTTCTGATAGTTGGGACGAGATTTGCGGCTCCGAGAGCTTCAAAATGAGCCCGAAATCGAGATTTTTGCTCAAAAAAGTGGTATGTTAGACTACAAACTACAAAACTTGGAGACCACATGATTCGGAGCAAAAATTCCGATTTTAGGCTCATTTTGAAGCTCTCGGAGCCCTGAAACCCAATTTATCCATCAAAAACATGAAAAATATCAGAAAAAGCAAAAAATTTGAGCCAAAAAAATTTTGAAAAAAAATCGAAAAAAAAAATTGATCCAACTTTCCCGACCAAAAAATTGCGAAAAATTTTTTCGATTTCAGCTGGCGTGATCCATCGGTTGGCTTCCGTACGGACGCGAAGCTCAAACTCACGTGCATTCCGACACTTTTGGAGGTCGGCAACAAGGCGAAACGTCTTCTCGAGGGACAGGTGGCCAATAAGAATCTCGTCAAGGAGTTCTTCTTGGATGATGAATAAATTCTATCTTCTAAAACATATTTTTGATAATTGCATTCCATTTTTATGTGATTTTGATTTTTGGAAAAAAAAAATTTAATTTTTTTTCGAAAATTTTTTTATATTGGGATTTTTTTAGAATAAATGGTGATTTTGAACATATTTTCCATATGAAAAATGAAAGAGGATGTGCCCTACTATGCTTAGAAACTTTTTGAAAAAAAATTTTTTTTTCGAAAAAAATATTTTTTTTTGAAATTCAGATGACGTCACCTCCGGAGCTCTACCATGAGAAGCAGAAGCTACAGTACTGCTTGGTGCATACCGTCAACAATATTCTGCAAAAGCCCGAATTCGACGCGCGAAAAATGGACGAGATTTGCTACGCGTTCAACGAGAGCAAATGGTTCAATCCGCATAGGTAATACGGTAGATTGTCGTGGTGGGACCCATCGAAATTTGAATTTTCGAGAAAATTTGGAGAAAAATGAGCTAAAAATGAGCCGAGAATGACGTTTTTTGGAGAGTTTTAAGGTGACGAAAAATTTGTGAAAAAAAAATTTTTCGAAAAATTTTTGAAAAATTTCCTAAAAATTTTCCAAAAATTTGAATTTCGCGGGCATTTTGAAGCTCTAATAACGCTGAATTCAATTTTTTTCAAAATAATTTAGAGGTTTAGATCCTGGATCGGCACCGGAAACTATGATGCGAACATCCTGATGGCCGCGCTACAGCAGCACGATTTGAAGGTACAAACTACAAACTACAAACTACAAACTACAAACTACAAAAATTAAAGGTCGTCTGGTTCGACAAACGTGTCGACGTCGACAAAATTCATTTGGAAAATCTGAAGGCCGTCGTATTTAATATTCCCTCCCGAACCCTTCTGACACTCTACAGAGGACGTCACTGGTTTGCGGTTGTGCAGAAGAATGGAGTGTAAGAATGGTTGCGAAATGGCGTGGTTGCGAAATGGCATAGTTGAGAAATGGCAAAGTTGCGAAGTGGCGTGGTTGCGAAATGGCATAGTTGCGAAATGGCAAAGTTGCGAAGTGGCCTAGTTGCAAAACGTCCTGATTGCGAAATGGCCTAGTTGCGAAATGAAATAGTTGCGAAATGGCATAGTTGTGAAATGACTTAATTGGAAGTGACTGATTGCGAAATATCCTAGTTGCGAAATGGCATAGTTGCGAAATGGCATAGTTACGAAATGGCGTAGTTACGAAATGTCCTAGTTGCGAAATGGCGTTGTTGCGAAATGGCGCGGCTGCCAAACTAAGACATTTCGCAACCGGACATTTCAAAACTGTGCCATTTCGCAACTACGCCGTTTCGCAACCATGACGTTACGCAACTATGCCATTTCGCTACTATGCCATTTCACAACCATGACGTTTCGCAACCAGTCATTCTGCAACTATGAAATTTCGCAACTAGGCCATTTCGCAACCCCGCCATTTCGAAACTTTCAGATACTACAACCTCGACTCGAAGTCCGCCAAGCCTACAGTAATCGAGGATATTCGAAACTTTATCAAAGTCCACGTGGAGTCCAAAGAGACGGAAGTGATGTTGGTGGTGGAGAATTGTGTCGATGAGGATACTGTAGTTGAGAAGAATTAATTTTTTTGAGAATCATGACTTTTTGTAAATTCGTGTACATATTTATCTATTTTTGAAGACAATAAATCTTTTTGGATTTTGAATTCGCGCTTTAATAGCCTCAAAAGTGTGCAAAATTTTATGCTGAGCAATATTGTAGTTGACAATTTTTCGATAGCTCCGTCCATTTTTAAGTTATGCGCCTTTAAAGTTGGCGCGCCCAGAAGGAGAGACGCAGACAACGGGGGTGGGCTAACTTTAAAGGCGCATATCTCGAAAAAGGGCGGAGCTAGAAAAAAGTTGTCAACTACAAAATTGCTCAGCATAAAATTTTACACATTTTTGTAGTTCAAAGTTTTTCGATAGCTCCGCCCATTTTTGAGCTATGCGCCTTTAAAGTCGACCCCTCTGTTGGAGAGACGCAGACAACGAGGGTGAGCTAACTTTAAAGGAGCATATCTCGAAAAGGGGCGGAGCTAGTTAAAAATTAACAGCTACAAAATTGCTCAGCATTAAATTTTACACATTTTTGTAGTTGAAAGTTTTTCGATAGCTCCGCCCATTTTTGAAATATGCGCCTTTAAAGTTGCCGCGCCAACTGGAGAGACGCAGACACGCTGGCTTTTCTGCGTCACTCCTCGGGTGCGCCGACTTTAAAGGTGCATATCTCAAGAACCGTCCACGCTATCAAAAAGTTGTCAACTACAAAATTGCTCAGCATAAAATTTGACACATTTTTGTAATTAGAAGTTTTTTGATAGCTCCGCCCATTTTAAAGATATTCCTCGATTTTCCAGCATCAAACTTTCTAGATCCAGACCATTTTCCTTCCGTTATTTTCCCTATTCCTTTGACGTCATTTCCGATGTACTCTGTCGAATAAAAAACTTGAATAAAAAATTAAAAATTCCAGTGATCAATTGATATATGATGCCCCCCCGCCATGTTCAGTTCCAAATTTTTCAGATAGAAAAATGCAAATCGCCGAAAAAAAAACGTTGAAACTGGGGAAAACAGATCAGGTCGTCGAAAAGTGGTGTAGAAATTGGTAACCTAGTATAAAAGTGTCTGAAATTTCGATTTTTTGGTGTTCCTTTATGCTTTTTTAATTCGTCATGAGGTATCAGGACCAATGTTTTGGCGATGGGTTCAAGGTGAGGAATCGATAATTTGTGGAGGGTTGTAACTCAAAAATGGTTAGAGTTATCGAAAAGTTGTAAACTACAGTATTGCTCAGCTTAAAATTTTATACATTTTTGTAGTTGAAAGTTTTTTGGTAGCTCTTACTGTAGTTGAGTTATGTGCCTTTAAAGTTGGTGCGCCACACAGAGGAGCTGAGGCCTACTAGACGCGCTAACTTTAAAGGCGTATATCTCAAAAAGGGGTGGAGCTATCAAAAAACTTTCAACTACAAAAATGTGTAAGATTTTATGCTGAGCAATAATGTAATTGAGTAATTTTTTTAATCTCAAACGGATCCGTAGATATTCCTTTTTGAAGTTGAAGCGCGATGATCTTGCCCCTCTTTGAGCGCCAACAAACTTAAAAATTGCATATCTCAGAAACCATTGCAGCTATCATAAATTTTGAAACAATAATATTGCTCATCATAAAATTTTTCACATTTTTGTAGTTACCACCTTTTTAATAGCCCCACCCCTTCTTGAGATATGCGCCTTTAAAATTTGTGTGCCTCTCTGAATCGCGACTTACCTTTAAAAACGCATATCTCAAGAACCGTCAAAGCTATCAAAATTTTGTCAACTACAATATTGCTCAGCATAAAATTTTGCACATTTTTGAAATTACTATTTTTTTGATATCTCTTACCTTTTTTTTCCAAGATACAACACTTTTTTCCAGGAACCCTACTGCCTACTATTCCGAGATGGAATCGCTGCGTTACCATTGGTGGCTTTCTGGTTATTAATACCGAATTATGCAAGGATTGTGAGAAATAATGATCCGAAATTGAGAGCTCCCAAGTATTTTTGGGCACATTTGGTAGGTCAAAAACAAATTTTTAACAACAGTAATTTGTAATCGATTTTTTTTGCAAAAAAAAATTTTATAAAATTTTTCTACATATTTTTTAGGCATTGTAATTAGGCTCATTTGAATCCCAGAAACCCGAAAAATAATTCAAATTGAATATTGTTTAAAAAACTACAGTAATCCATCGATTCAAAAAAGCGTCAAAAAAAGTTTGCTCCGATTGAATGATCAGTCACAAATTTATTGTGACCAGAGTGTTTGTTGACAGAATTTTATTTGAAAAAAAGAATAATAATAAATATTTGAAATCATAGAACAATTGCTCATCAATTTTGAAGGAAAAAAAATTTTTTTTTTCAAAAATTTTTTCCAAAAATTTCAAACTTCTATAACTTTCCTCAAAATGCTCCAAATCTTCCAAATTTTGGCTCATTTTGAAGCTCTTGATCTCAAAATTTTGAATTTCAAATTATTTTCAGATTTTCCAAGTCCTTCTCCTCGTGGACAATGCTGTTTTCGGCGCCCTCTACTTCAACCAATCCGACCATTTTCTACCGCTTCTCCGTTTCTTTCAAGTGCTTTCGTACGTAAGTTTTTTTTGCGGTCCCATACTTAGAAAAGTGTGAAGAGCAAACAGAAAAATGAGCAAAAATCTGCTCTCTCTGTGATATCAAATATCATATCATTGCTTGTACCGGGAAAAAGTGGGCGGAGCTTAGAGATATCGAATTACCTGTAGGTGGACTAGGATTACAGACAGATGTTAGGATTCTTGTTTTTTTACTTTTAGAAACTTTATAACCCCCGGAAAAGTTTTTCCTTCGATTTGAATCGCTGTAACTCAAAAATGGGAGGAGCTATCAAAAAATAGTCAACTACAAAATTGCTCATCATAAAATTTTACATAATTTTGTAGTTGAAAGTTTTTTGATAGCTCCGCCCCTTTTTGAGATATAGCGCTTTAAAGTTTTCCTAGGTGAGAGACGCAGACGACGAGAGTAGTCTGCGTATCTCTGGTCGCCGCGCTCTCTAGCCACCGGATGGCCGCAGGGGGAACGCGTCAACTTTAAAGGCGCATATCTCAGGGAGGAGCAGAGCTATCAAAAAAGTTTTAACTACAAAAATGTGTAAAATTTAATGCTGAGCAATATTGTAGTTGTCGACTTTTTGATAACTTCAACCATTGTAGAGATATACGGCTTCAAAGTTTCTAGACTTTAATCCCGAAAACTATGATCCCAGATTTTTTGGATTTTAGTGACGCTCTCAAAGTTTAGGGATAAAATATGATAGGAAAGGATAAAAAGTCCAGGAGCATACATCAAGCACGCATTTTTATTTCAATTTTGATACCTTAAAACGCGTTAAGTTCGGAAAAGCTGAGGGAAAAATACGAATTTTTGAAGCGGTATATCTCAAAAATAAGCGAAGCTACCAAAATTTTGTCAACTATAATATTGCTCAGCATAAAATTTCACATATTTTTGTAGTTGAAAGTTTTTTGATAGCTTTGATCATTTTTGAGTTATGCGCCTTCAAAGTTGGCGGATTTTTCTCCATAGGGAGAGAGACGCAGAGAAACGAGGGTGTCTGCGTCGCTCCTTTTGGGCGCGCCGACTTTAAAGGCGCATATCTCAAAAAAGGGCGAAGCTATCAAAAAGTTGTCAACTACAAAAATGTGTAAAATTTAATGGTGAGCAATTTTGTAGTTGACAATTTTTTGATAGCTTTGCTGGTTTTTAAGATTTACGCTTTTAAAGATTCTCTACTCTCTTTTTTTTTTGATTTTCCAATTTTTAGACGTAAAATTTTTAAAAACTCGATATTGTTATACGGGTGATGTCATTCATTGTAAACAATGTTTTAAAAGAATTTCAAAATTACAAAAAAAAACGGAAGTGATGAAATTTTTCGAGAAAGAGAAAAATCCAATAAAAATATGATTTATGATAACATTTTCTGGGAGCTCCAAGAGCTCACTGAGCCAAAATTTTTTTCTTTTTTCGTTAAAAATGAAATAGTGATTATTAGTACTCTCTTATCAGTAGACCCCTTGAAAAAAAGATGATGATAACCTTTTTTCCCGCAAAAATTAGAAGACCTATAAAAATTTTGATTCCAAATTTTTCCTCAATTTTTTCTTCAAGAAAAAATTCCGTTCTTGATGTATGTTTTTGATCTTCTTATCATTTTTTCATCCTCAATTCTTAGAAAAAAGAGCAAAAACCCAAATCCAAATCCTGGATTTAAAGTTCTAGAGCTTAGTACTTTTTGAGTCAAAAAAATACACAACAAAGTTCTTTAAATCCGTATATCTCAAAAATGGGCGGAGTTAACAAAAAATGGTCGACTAGAGAATTGCTCAGCATTAAATTTTACATATTTTTGTAGTTTAAAGTTTTTAAATATCTGTTACCATTTATGAGATATGCGCCTTTAAAGTCCAGAAGATGAGAGACGCAGAAAAGCGAGAGTGTCTGCGTCTCCCCGGTAACTTTAAAGGCGCATAACTCAAGAAGGGGCGGAGCTATAAAATAATTTTCTATTACAAAAGTGTGTAAAACTTTAGGATGAGCAATATTGCAGTTGACGACTTTTTTCTAGCTTCGCTCATTTCAGACTTATAGCTCTTCAAACCTTCCAGTTTCTTATTTTTTCCTAGACAAACCTTATTGTTCCCGCTTTTTGATTTCTTGCTCCTTTCTTTTCGTGTTTTCTAGTCGAAGAGACGCAGACATAAAAATAATATATATGTGTGGTATAAATATGTCAAAAAAAGAAGAAAAAACAACGAAAAGTTCAAAATTTCCAGGCAAACTGCTGCATTTGGTTCAGCCTTCTGTCTAAACGTCTTCACTCAATTCATCCCTCGTTTTGTGTTATATTTTTGGTACTTTTAGTACTGAAATTAATTCAGATTTTGATATTGGTAAGTTAGAAAAGGATAATTTTGAAGGTAACGCCCCCAGTGGAGGGATCGTAAACTTTAAAGACGCATAACTCGAAAATGGTTAGAGCTATCAAAAAATGATCAATTGCAAAATTGCTCAGCATTAAATTTTACATATTTTTGTAGTTTAAAGCTCTTTGATAGCTCTACCTGTTCTCGAGATATAGCGCATTAAAGTTTTGAGGGTGGGAGACGCAGACGATGAGAGATGTCTGCGTCTCTCTGGACGTCGCGCTCTCTAGCCGCCGAGGGAGCGCCTCTACTTTAAAGGCGCATATCTCAAGAAGGGGCGGAGCTATCCAAAAACTTCCAATTGCAAAAGTGTGTAAAATTTTAAGCTGAGCAATATTGCAGTTGACGCTTTTTTGATAGCTCCGCCCCTTTTTGAGTTATAGCCTTCTAAAGAAATGTTTAGGCCTTCGAATCGACAGTTGACGCTGGCGTAATTGCCGAACTGGTGCTCCTGATGGCTGAAACTGCTCTACTATCAAAATCAACAAAGCGAATTGGGGAAAATGTAATTTTCCTTCAAAAAATTCTCCCAAAATCTCGAATTTTTTCAGGAAGAAAAAACCAAACTAACACCCGAGGAACAAAGCTCGTTCGTCTCGAAGATCTTCTTCTGCTGGCTGAATTCTCTAATAAAAACCGGGGCCAAAAATCCGTTGACCAATGAAAATTTGCATAATTTGAATCATAATGCCACTTCTGAATGGCTGTATACCCGATGGAGAGAGGAGTTCAGGAAGGCTAAAGAAAGTACGGTGTTTTGGGGGCGGGGCTTAAGATTAGACCAAAATTTCAGAAAACCAGGGAACCCGAGAAACTTCTATAGTTTGGCCATACCTTCGAATTCAAAAAGCCACTATTATAAGCCTCACACTTGCCAGACTCATTGCTGATATCGTCCACTATCTTAATCCAATTTTATTGAAGTAAGTTTTGATTTTTAAAGCGTAACTCAAAAAGGGGCGGAGCTATCAAAAAACAGTCAACTGTAAAATTGCTCGTCTTGAAATTTCACACATTTTTGTAGTTGCAAGTTTTTTGATAGCTATAAGCGTTCAAGAGATATAGCGTTTTAAGGGAAGAGCGGGGGAAGGTGAGAGACACAGACGACGAGGGTGTCTGCGTCTCTCGCCAACTTTCAAGGCGCATATCTCGAGAAAGAGCAAAGCTATCAAAAACTTCCAACTACAAAAATGTGTGAAATTTTAAGCTGAGCAATTTCCTAGTTGACATTTTTTCGATAGCTATTATGGTTTTCAAGATATCCTTCTAAAATTTTCCAGACAACTCATCGACTACGTATCTCTTCCCAACCCACCACTGTCATTTGGAATCGGAATCGCTTGCATAATGTTCTGCTCAGCTACAACAAGATCTTTATTACAAAATTATCAGGTTGAGTCAAAAATGAACGAGAGAGCACGACGCAGAGAAACGAGAGAGTTCTCGTTGTCTGCGTCTCTCTAGTGGGCGCGCAAACTTTAAAGGCGCATAACTCAAGAAGGGGCGGAGCTATCAAAGAAATTTTAACTACAAAAATGTGCGAAATTTTATGATGAGCAATTTTGTAGTTAACAATTTTTTGATAGCTTTAACGGTTCTTGAGATTCAAAGCTTCGAAGTCAAAGAAAACCGAATAATTGTTATTATCGCAATCTCTGTAGCCATTCAGGCTTCAAATTTCCCAAATTTTATCATGAGCAATATTTCAAATCGAAAATTCTCTTTTTCAGATCGCCGGAATGTGCCGTCAGGCGGTCTACTATCAAACCGTACTCAGCAACGCGATCCTTCACAAAATCCTTCGACTCTCCCCGTCAGCGAGATCAAATCGAACAGCCGGAGAAATTTTGAATCATGCAGCTGTGGATATTGAAATTATTGTCCATGCAATACCGTATCTGCAGAATATGTGGTCTGTGCCGTTCCAGGTGAGAGACGCAGACACTGATATGACTTTAGTACTAAAAGTACCGTTTTGGGGTGTACTCTAACTTCAAAACGCTGTATCTCGAGAATGGCTGTAGCTATCAAAATTTTGTCAACTACTAAATTGCTCAGCATAAAATTTCGCATATTTTTGTAGTTTAATGCTTTTTGATAGCTTTGCCCCTTCTCGAGATATGCGTCTTTAAAGTAGAGGCGCTCCCCGGCTGCCAGCCTGTGGCTAGAGAGCGCGGCGACCAGAGAGACGCAGACCCCTCATTTCTCTGCGTCTCTCCTCCCGCTAACTTTAAAGGCGTATAACTCAAGAAGGGGCAGAGCTATCAAAAAACTTTCAACTACAAAAATGTTTGAAATTTTATGCTGAGTAATTTCGTAGTTGACAACTTTTTGTTAGCTCCACCCCTTTTCAAGATATACACATTTGTTTCCAGGTAACTCTCGCAATGACCATGTTGGCTATAACTTTGGGATGGGCTGCGATGGCTGGAGTCATAATTATGATTTTGTTTATTCCACTGAATCTATTCACATCAAGTTTCATCAAATTATCACAACAAAAACAGATGAAAATCAAGGATGAGAGGACGAAGCTGTCAAATGAGGTAAGTGGGATTGCTCATCATAAAAAATTGCATATTTTTTAGTTTTTCGATATCCCCTATTCAAAAAAATCGCACGGAAAAATCAACTCGATTTGAAATTCTTAAACCCCGCCCACAATTGTTTTTTCGCAACTCTGCCGCACGCAGTTTTGCAACCTCGCCGCACGTTTTATTTTGTGGTTTTTTCCAATTGGATTTATGGCTTTTTCTTGGAATTACGCGATGAAGATGACGAAAAAAATCCTAGAAACAAACAATTTGCCTGTTAAAATCGTTCTAGGCGGTTTTTTTTTTGTGAAGTCCCATTTAAAGGGAAATACGCACGAATAAAGATTTTCGACGATTTTTCAATGTTTTTCTTGCTGAACTGTTTTTAAAATTACCCATTATACTTTTTTTCTGTAACTTCATGCATTACTTGAATAGTTCAGCAAGAAAAACATTGAAAAATCGTCGAAAATCTTTATTCGTGCGTATTTCCCTTTAAATGGGACTTCACAAAATAAAAACCGCCTAGAACGATTTTAACAGGCAAATTGTTTGTTTCTAGGATTTTTTTCGTCATCTTCATCGCGTAATTCCAAGAAAAAGCCATAAATCCAATTGGAAAAAACCACAAAATAAAACGTGCGGCGAGGTTGCAAAACTGCGTGCGGCAGAGTTGCGAAAAAACAATTGTGGGCGGGGTTTAAGAATTTCAAATCGAGTTGATTTTTCCGTGCGATTTTTTTGAATAGGGGATAGTTGCGCTCGTTTTTTAGATGAACAGCTTCAAATTTGAAGCACAAAACAGCGAAACAGTGCAAGAAAAAGAGAGACGCAGACAGCGAGAGCGCTCTCGTTGTCTGCGTCTCTCTAGTGAGCGCACAAACTTTAAAGGCGCATAACTCAAGAACGGGTGGAGCTATCAAAAAACTTTCAACTACAAAAATGTGTAAAATTTTATGCTGAGCAATTTCTCAGTTGCAATTTTTCAATATCTCCGATCCTTTTTGAGATATGCGCTTTCAAAGTGGACGCTTCCCTCATCGAGATTGAGAGGACACAAGCGCGCCAACTTTAAAGGCGCATAACTCAAGAAGGAATAATGCTATCAAAAAACTTTCAACTACAAAAACATTTTACATTTTATGCTGAGCAATAATTTCAGATGCTCAATGGTATCAAAGTGGTGAAACTCTACGCCTGGGAAGAATCCTTCGAGGAACAAATCAACAAGCTGCGTGCGAAAGAAGTAAAAATGCTCCGAAATGTCTGTATTTTGAGTCGAATCGTAGACGTTGCCAACGCGGCGAGCCCATTTCTAGTTGCCATTGGATCATTTACATGTTATGTTTTATTGTCTCCAGATGAGAATGGACTAACGCCGTCTGTGGCCTTCGTGGCACTGGTGATTTTTAATCAGTTGAGACAGCCAATGAGAATGGTTGCGAACTTGATTAATACTTTGGTTCAGGTAGGCTTAAACTCGGTGAAAATCTGAGAAACCTTTTTTATCTGCAGGCTAGAGTCTCCAACAAACGTCTTCGTCAATTCTTAAACGACGAAGAGCTCGAGAGAAAAACCGAAGTTGCTCTTGGAAATGCTATAGTATTCAAGAACGCGACTCTGAATTGGAAGGGAATTGCAAGTGCTCCAGTGTTGAGAAATGTAAGTGATTGGTATCACATTGCTCAGCCTAAAATTCTATACATTTTTGTAGTTGAAAATTTTTTGATAGCTCCAATGGTTCTTTAGATATGCGTCTTGAAAGTTGGCGTACCTCAAAAAACCCCGAAGCGGAATCCTATACTTTAAAGGCGCATAACTTAAAAAGGAGCGGAGCTATCAAAAAATAAATAATATTAAATTGCTCATCATAAAATTTCACATATTTTTGTTGTTGAGCACTTTTTGATAGCTCCGCCCCTTCTTGAGATATGCGCCTTTAAAGTAGAGGCGTTCCCGAATTGGCTGTCCGGTGGCTAGAGAGCGCGGCGACCAGAGAGACGCAGACTACACTGCTCCACATAATGATACGGCCACCTTGAAAGTTCGACAGAACTCGAAAATGAGAAATGCTAGGAACTTGGAGTCTTTTGAGAAACTGTGCGCATTTATAGCAAGTTACTTCCCAAAAGATGAAAAATTTACCGAAACATCTACCAAAAAAGAAAAATTGATTTTATTGAAAAATGAGAAGAAAAAATTCCACATAATGATACGGCCGGGTGAAGAAATGTTTGAAAAAATGGCTAGGACAGTAACAAATCATGCTCAATAATCCAACGGACGTCCGTTTTGTTGAATTAAGCCAAAAACACGAGAATCCATAGACAAATAAAGATTATCCAGAAGTTGTTGGTCCACTTGATGCCATGCGTCAATGATAGCAGCTTTGAGGCTTTGGATATTGGCATAACTTCTGTTTCCTTCATAAATCTTCCTCACCATGAATCCCCAGATGTTTTCCATAATGTTTATGTCAGGAGAACATGCTGGCCACTCAAGGACAGGCACAGTGCGATCTCGTATCCACTTGATTGTACGGCGTGCTCGGTGGCATGGAGCTCCATCTTGCTGGTAGATGTAATTTTTGGATCGATTCCGACGGATGAATGGCATCAAACCACGTCTCATCACGTATCTGTATTCAGATCCATCCATTTTCTTGGAAATGAAGCAAAGTTTCACACGACCATGCGCACTGACGGCTCCCCAACACATGACTCCTCCTCCTTTAAAGTTGCGACGTGAATATCGCAACTTCTCCTTCCTGAGATCATGCCAATAATCACGATAACCATCCGGACCATCACAGTTGAATTTCTTTTCGTCGCTGAAGATGATCTGAAACGGAAATTTCAGTTGGAATTGTCTACCGTAATCCTTACTGTTTTCCAATCGGTTCTCTGGTTCTTTTTGGCAAACTTCAATCGATTTTGCCTATGAATCTGTGTCACCATTGGAGCCTTTCGCATTTTCCGACGTTTGATGAACTGCGATTTCGACAGAACACGTCTGATGGTCTCAGATGACACGCTCAAATTCAATTCGCTACGAATTTTGGAGCATGTGGTTGTTGAGTTAGAAGCTTCACGGATGATTCTTGACTTGGCTCGGTTCGAAAGAAGTGGTGGGCGTCCAAGGGACTTCTTGGTATTGTAAGCTGTCGGATTGTTGGCATATCGAGTGATCACATCACGTGAACGTTTCAGATTGGTCGCGATCTTCCGGTAGGACAATCCTTGAGCTATTTTGGCATCAATCAGTCCTCTTTCGCAATCAGTTAACGGGTTTCCGCGTCCCATTGATAGAAACACCTGAAGAATAAAATCCAATCGATTAATAATGTGAATTGACTTGAAAAAAAACCATAAACAACCCAAAACTTAGGGTGGCCGTATCATTATGTGGAAAAATAAAACGCAAAAAAATGAAAAAAATAATAAATCTTTCTTGCTCATCTTAATTTTGTTTTCGTTGTGGGACCCATTAATGTAGTTTTTGATTAGGTTTTTACAGAGCCACAATGAGATTTGAGCTCCTCCAGGTATTCCCGAATTTTCCAATTTTGAGGGTGGCCGTATCATTATGTGGAGCAGTGTACTCTCGTCGTCTGCGTCTCTCCCCTAGGAAAACTTTAAAGCGCTATATCTCAAGAACGGTTACAGCTATCAAAAAACTTTCAACTACAAAAATGTGTCAAATTTTATGATGAGCAAATTGCATAAAGAATTTTTGTTGTAACTCCACTCTTTCTTGAGATACAAAGCTTCAAAGCTACATTTTATGATGAGCAATGACCCGATTTTCAGCTCAACGCTACCATCAAACCCGGACAACTCATTGCTATCGTCGGAAGTGTCGGCGGTGGAAAATCCTCGCTCCTTAGCGCGGTTTTAGACGAGATGGTTCTCCTAGAGGGGCGTGTCAAAGTGGGCGGATCGATTGCGTATGTACCCCAACACTCTTGGATTTTTAATAAGACGATAAAAGAGAATATTATGTTTGGAAATGAGTATAGCAAGTATTTCTATGAGCAAGTGGTTGGTTCGTGTCAGCTGCGGCCGGATTTCAAGCATTTTCAGCAGGGAGAGCAAACGATGGTTGGGGAGAATGTGAGTGAGATCATAAAATTTTACACATTTTTGTAGTTGAAAGTGTTTTAATAGCTCCGCCCCTTTTCGAGTTATGCGCCTTTAAAGTTGCCACTAGTCGTCTTCGTCTCTCTGGTAGTTATGCCGACTTTAAAGGCGCATAACTCAAAAAGGGGCAGAGCTATCAAAAAATTGTTAACGGATAAAATGTTTAAAATTTTATGATAAATAATTTTGCAATAATACACTTTTTGATAGCTCCGCCCCTTTTTGAGTTATGAGCCTATAAAGTTTACAAGCCCTTTTGTCACCTGCGTCAATCTGGCGGATGGGTCAACTTTAAAGGCGCATAACTCAAAAAGGGGCGGAGCTATCGAAAAAGTTTTGACTACAAAAATGTGTAAACTTTTAAGCTGAGCAATTTTGCAGTTAAAAATTTTTTGATAGCTCTACCTCTTTTTGTTATGCGCCTTTAAAGTTATCCCGCCCTTTTGTCGTCTGCATCTCTCCTCCTCTAGGCGCGCCGACTTCAAGCGCTTATAACTTAAAAAGCGGCGGAGCTATCAAAAAATTACCAACTACAAAAATGTGTAAAATTTTATGCTGAGTACTTTGCAATGATTAACTTTTTGATAGCTCCGCCCCTTTTTGAGTTATGCGCTTTTAAAGTTAACGCCTTTCCTCCACATCAAAGGGAGCGCATCGACTTTAAGCGCTTATAACTTTAAAAGGGGCGGAGCTATCAAAAAACCTTCAACAAACAAAATGTGCCAAATTTTACGCTCTATATAAATTTTTAGGGAATAACCCTCTCTGGGGGTCAAAAAGCTCGAATTTCCCTAGCTAGAGCTGTCTACCAGGACAAGGACATTTACCTGTTGGATGATCCATTATCAGCTGTCGATGCTCATGTTGGAAGAGCGTTATTTGACAAAGTTATTGGTCCGGAAGGTCTTTTGAAGTCAAAAACAAGAGTTTTGGTTACCCATAATCTACAGTATACGAGATACGTGGATAGTATTTATGTAATTGAAGGTGAGCGTTGGATTCGGGAGGTCGAGAGCTTTGAAATGAGTATAATCAAGCCCTATTTTCCTTGAAAAGTTGGGACTACAGTAATCCTCGGAGTTTTCGTGGTGGGACCCAACTACGCCCAAAGTAGGTCATGATTATACTCATTCGAAAGCTCTCGATGAGCCCAATTCAAATTCCCCATTTTCAGACGGCCAAATTGTTCAACACGGAAGATTCGAGGATATTGCACATGTTGAGGGACCATTCGGAAGGCTATGGACGGAATGCGAGAACTCAGAAGACACCGAAGAACCTGAAGAATCTGATGACGTGGTTCTAGAAGACGTCACGCCTCCAGAAGCCTCAGAATCCGTTAAAAAAGTGGACCGAACGAATTCACATTTTTCAGAGAAATCTGAAAAAGTACAAAAGCCTGAAAATCAAGAAAACGTACAATTGGGAAGGGTCAAAAAGAGTGTCTACAAATTGTACATTCAAACAATGGGCGTCTTCAATTCCTCGGCTTTTCTCATCTTTTTCATTGCTCATTTTTCTGTAATGATTATGAGATCTCTATGGCTATCTGATTGGTCTAATGAGAATGCGGAAATGAAGAAAAGGGGCGGAGCTTATGATGGCTCTAATATTACCAGTGATGCATTGAGTGTGGAGACACGTTTGATTGTGTATGCAAGCTTTGGAGGATTGGAAAGTGAGTTGTATCTTGGAAACTAGGGGAGATAGCGAAAAAGTGTCAACAAGGAAATTGCTCACCTTAAAATTTTAAATATTTTTGTAGTTGAAAGTTTTTTGATAGCACCGCCCCTTTTTGAGATATGCGCCTTTAAAGTCGGAGCGCACAGAGGAAGAGACGCAGAGAAGAGAGAGTGTCTGCGTCTCTCCCCTCTGGGGAAAATGCGCCAACTTTGAAGCGCGATATCTCAAAAAGGGGCGGAGCTATCAAAAAGCTTTAAATTACAAAAATGTGTAAAATTTTATGATCAGCAATTTTCTAATTGACTATTTTTTGATAGCTAATTTTTTTGTAACTCCGCCCACTTTTGAGTTATGCGCTTTCAAAGTTTACGTGCCCTCTACAGAGGAGAGACGCAGACATCTCTCGTTTCTCTGCGTCTCTCCCCTTTTTCACTTTAAAAGCGCATATCTCAAAAAGAGGCGGAGCTATCTATAAACTTTCAACTACAAAAATATTTAAAATTTTAAGCTGAGCAATTTTGTAATTGCAACTTTTTTGATAGCTCAACCCACTCTTGAGTTATGCGTATTTAAAGTTGACCCAAACTTTCGTCGTCTGCGTCTCTCCTTCTGGATCCTTCGACTTTGAAGGCGCATAACTCAAAAAGGGGCGGAGCTATCAAAAAGTTTTCCGCTACAAAATTGCTCATCATGAAATTTCAAACATGTTTTCAATTGAAAATGTTTTTGTAGCTCCGCCCCTTTTTGAGATATACGCCTTTAAAATTTGCGCACCCAAAAGGAGAGACTCTCATTGCCGGAATCATGACTTGTTGTAAATTTGTGTACATATTTATCTATTTCTTGGGACAATAAATCTTTTTGGATTTCGAATTCGCGCTCCACTGGACGTAAAATTTTATACTGAGCAATTTTGTAGTTAAAAGTGCTTTAGTAGCTCCGCCCACTTTTGAGTTATGCGCCTTTAAAGTTAACCCGCCCTCTCGCCGCCTGCATCTCTCCTGTTGGGTGCTCCAACTTTAAAGGCGCATAACTCAAAAAGAGGCGGAGCTATCAAAAATCTTTTAACTAGAAAAATATGTAGAATTTTAAGCTGAGCAATTTGCACCTATCAGCTTTTTAATAACTCCGCCCCTTGTTGAGTTACACCCCTTCAAATTTCAGTGCTCCTTCTCGCCCTGGCCTTCACCGTACTCACTATCGGAAGTCTTCGTGCATCCTATGGACTTCACTCTCCATTGATTCATGCTCTTCTTCGTGCTCCGATTTCATTTTTCGATACCACACCGATAGGGAGGATTATTAATAGATTGTCAAGGGTAAGAGTATTGGACTTGACCTCTAACATTAGCCCCAGGGCTCCAAGAGCCATGGTTTTAGGCTCATTCTGCCCGTCAGAAAATTTCGCATCTCATTACATTATTTTCATTAATTTCAGGACCTCGACGTCATCGACAAACTCCAAGACAACATTCGAATGTGTACCCAGACTCTTCTCAACGCTTGCATGATCCTTGTCCTCATCTCAATCTCAACTCCAATTTTCCTGATCTGCGCTGCGCCTTTAATTTTGATCTACTATTTTGTCATGATCTATTATATTCCTACATCAAGACAGCTGAAAAGATTGGAAAGCGCTAATCGGTCCCCTATACTGTCCACGATTGCCGAGTCGATTCATGGAGCATCGTCGATTAGGGCGTTTGATAAAGTAGGTTGTATTGGGAAAGTGGGCGGAGCTAGAGGGGTACTGTAAACAAGAAAATGTGTAAAATCGCATGGTGAGCAATTTTGTAGTTGAAAGTTTTTTGATAGCTCCGCCCCTTTTTGAGATACGCGCCTTCAAATTGGGCACTCCCCTTAGCGAGAGGGAGAACACTAGCGCGCCAACTTTAAAAGCGCATATCTCAAAAAGGGGTGGAGCTACTAAAAAACTTTTAACTACAAAAATGTTAACAATTTTATGATGAGCAATTTTGTAATTGATCACATTTTAATAACTCCGCTCCTTTTTGAGTTATGCGCATTTAAAATGAACGTGCCCAGAGGAGACGCAGACAACCTGTGCAGTCTGCGCCAACTTTAAAGACGCATATCTCTAAAAGCGGCAGAGATATCAAAAAACTTTTAACTACAAAAATGTTTTAATTTTTATGATGAGCAATTTTGTAGTTGACGACTTTGTAATAACTCCGCCCCTTTTTGAGTTATGCGCCTTTAAAGTTGACGATCACCATCGAAGGGAGGAGACAAGCGCTAACTTTAAAGGCGCATATCTCAAAAAGGGGCGGAGCTATCAAAAATTTTCTAACTACAAAAATTTTTTTAATTTTATGATGAGCAATTTTGTTGTTAAAAACTTTTTGATAGCTCCACCCATTTTTGAGTTATGCGCCTTTAAAGTGGGCACTCCCCTCTACAAAGGGAAAGAAGGCTCGCGCGCCAACTTTGAGAGCGTATATATCAAGAACCGTTGTAGCTATTAAAAAGTTTCCAACTACAAAAATGCTCCAAATTTTATGATGAGCAACAATTCATCTTTAGACCGAGCGCACCACCACTGCCCTTTCCACAAACGTCGACAAATTCGCCCAATGCAGATATCTCTCTCATATGTCTAATAGATGGTTGGCCACCCGGTTAGAGCTCCTTGGAAATACTACAGTACTCTTTGCGTCACTCTCCGCTACACTATCCACAAAATACTTTGGTCTAACACCTGGAATGGCTGGATTATCAGTGTCATATGCACTAACAATCACAGAAGTCTTGAATATTTGTGTTCGATCTGTTAGTGAGATAGAATCGAATATTGTATCGGTGGAACGGGTGAATGAGTATCAAAAATTGGAGCCAGAAGCGCCGTGGATTGTTGAAAATAGTTTGGATAATGAGGAAAAGTGGCCGACGAAGGGGAAAATTGAGCTGGAGAAATACTCGATGAGATATCGGAAGAATTTACCTTTGGTTTTGAAGGAGATCGATTTGAAGATTAATGGAGGGGAGAGAATCGGAGTTATTGGGAGAACGGGCTCCGGGAAGAGCTCATTGACAATGGCGCTGTATAGGTGAGTTGATCTTTTAACTAAATTTAAAGCGCGAAAGCTCAAAAAAGGGTGTTCAAAGTTGCGCTGCCTTCAAACCGCGATAACTCAAATACAAGCAAAGCTATCGTAAAACTGTCATCTGTGAAATTGCTCATCATAAAATTTTACACATTTTTTTAGTTTACAAATTTTTGATAGCTCTACTGGTTCTTGAAATATACGCTTTCAAAGTTGGTGCACGCTTTTTTCGAGGAAAAAGCGGGGGAAGGTGAGGGAAGCAGACGACGAGGGTGTCTGCGTCTCTCCTGTTTTTAAAGGCGCATAACTTAAAAAGGGGCGGAGCTAGCTAAAAACTTTCAACTACAAAAATGTTAAAAATTTTATGATGAGCAATTTTGTAGTTAAAAGTTTTTCGATAGCTCCGCCCCTTTTCGAGTTATGTGCCTTTGAAGTTCTCGCTTTTCTGCGTCTCTCCTCCTTGGAGCCCGCTGACTTTAAAGGCGCATATCTCAAAAAGGGGCGGAGCTATCAGAAAACGTTCAACTACAAAAATGTTGGAAATTTTATGCTGAGCAATTTTGTAATTGTAAAATTTTTAATAGCTCCGCCCACTTTTTAGTTATGCGCCTTTGAAGTTGACGACCCCTCAGTGGGAAAGAGGAGACGAGCGCGCCAACTTTAAAGGCGCATATCTCAAAAAGGGGAGGAGCTAGCAAGAAACTTTTAACAACAAAAACATGTAAAATTTTATGATGAGCAATTTTGTAGTTAAAAGTTTTTAGTTAGCTCCACCCCTTTTTGAGATATGCGCCTTTAAAGATGACGACCCCTCAGTAAGGGGAGGAGACGAGCGCGTCACCTTTAAAGGCGCATAACTCAAAAAGGGGTGGAGCTAGCTCAAAATTTCAACTACGAAATTGCTCCAAATTTTATGCTGAGCAATATCCCTACATTCAGAATGATCGAAGGAGCCTCGGGAAGCATCAAAATTGACGGTGTCGAAATCGACACAATCGGATTGCATCAGCTGCGCTCCAAACTTATTATTATCCCACAGGAACCTGTGGTCTTCTCGGGAACCCTTCGTTTCAACCTGGACCCCTTTTATCAATATTCAGATGATCAGATTTGGAGATGTTTAGAGATTTGTCAACTGAAACAGTTCGCGCAGGAAGACGAGAAGACACTGAATAGACACATTTCGGAGGGCGGGAAGAATATGAGGTGAGAAAATTTGAATTTGGCGCGGAAAGAGCTTCAAAATGAGTATAATCATGACCTACTTCGGGTCTCACCACGAAAACTACAGTATACCCAACCTCACCCATTGTAAATTTGAATTGGGCTCGCTGAGAGCTTTCGAATGAGTATAATCATGACCTACTTTGGTTCAAGTTGGGTCTCGCCGCGAAAACTACAGTAATCCTTGGGATTACCGTAGTTTTCGTCGTGGGACCTTTTTTCCAACTTTTTGAGGAAACCTAGCCATGATTATACTCATTCGAAAGCTCTCGTCCTCCCGAATCCAACTGACCTATTTTGGGTAGGTTTGGGTCCCACCACGAAAACTAAAGTGTACCCAACTTCACCCAGAGTGAGTTTGGCAGTCTGAAAATAGCACATTTGAATTGGGCTCGCTGAGAGCTTTCGAATGAGTATAATCAAGGCATACCTTCAAGTTGGGTCTCGCCGCGAAAACTCCCAAGGATTACTGTAGTCGGTGTGGGACCCAACTTTTGAAGGAAACCCTGTCATGATTATACTCATTCGAAAGCTCTCATCGAGCCAAACTCGAATATTATAGTGTCGGAGAGCGCCAGCTCCTCTGTCTCTGCCGAGCGCTGCTCCGCGGAGCCCGAATAGTGATCCTTGACGAGGCGACGGCTTCCGTGGATACGGTCACCGATGGAATTGTGCAGCGAGCCATTCGACAGCATTTCCCGCAATCCACAACTATCTCAATTGCTCATCGTCTGGACACGATTGTAGACTCGGATAGGTAAGTGCGCTCTATTGAGAATTTCGATAATGCAAGTGTGCTCCATTCAGAATCGTGGTCCTGGACGCCGGACGGGTCGCCGAATTCGATACGCCCGCAAATTTGTTGCTCAATCCGGATTCGTTGTATTCTCAGCTAGTGAATGAGAAAAATAGAAAGCAATGATTATTTTTTATTTTGATACTTAAATAAATGATACTTACGTGATAGCTATCAAAAAACAGTCAACTACAATAATGCTCATTATAAAATTTTAAACATTTTTGTAGTTAAAAATTTTTTGCTAGCTCCGCCCCTTTTTGAGATATGCGCCCTTAAAGTTGGCGCCTCCCCATCACGAGGAAAAGCGAGGTGCGCGTCAACTTTAAAGGCTCATATCTCAAAAAGAAGTGGAGCTATCAAAAAGTGATCAACTACAATATTGCTCATCATAAAATTTTAAACATTTTTGTAGTTGAAAATTTTTCAGTAGCTCCAGCCCTTTTTGAGATATGCGTTTTTAAAGTTGACGCACACATCAGAGAGGGAAACAGCGCGCACAAACTTCAAAGCACTATATCTCAAAAACGGGCGGAGCTATCAAAAAGTTGTCAACTACAAAAATGTTCAAAATTTTATGATGAGCAATAATATCAATTCAGTTTTTGCCTTTATCCACATTATCGACCCTAATCCATCCATCTTTCGGATCGAAAATCGATTGTTCTCCTTCTAGGTACTCGACTCCAAAAAAATCAGCGATCGCTGGAATACCTTGACCAGAAAGTTTTGAAGCGATGATAAGACCACAAATATTAACCATGGGCTCACATTCGAGATAATTGGATAGCTCAATGATGTCCTGAATTTTTTTTTCAAGTTTGAAAAAAATTTTTTTTATTGAAAAAAATTCTCACCCTTAACTCCGAGAGACTTTTGGCATTTGCTTCTGGATAATCTTCTGGTCGATCATTACTCGGAACATTGATATAATTATCAATACTAGCAATTATAAAGTCCCCGGATTCTCTTTTGAATGGAATGTCAATTGGCTCCGTGATAATTGTGTCCTCCTGATCCCAGTTGGAGTTCTGGAAAAAGGGATATCTCAGGAGTGGTTGAAGTTATCAAGAAGTAGTCAACTGCAAAATTGCTCATCATAAACTGTTACACATTTTTGTAGTTGAAAGTTTTTTGATAGCTCCGCCCCCTTTTGAGATATGCGCCTTTAAAGTTGTGCCCTTTTTGGTAAGCGCGCCAAATTTAAAGGCGCATACCTCAAAAAGGGGCGGAGCTATGAAAAATCTTTAAATTGCAAAATTGCTCATCATAAAATTTTACACATTTTAGTAGTTAAAAGTTTTTTGATAGCTCCGCCCCTTTTGTGAGATATGCGTCTTTATGCACCAGTACTTACATATATCTCCATGGCTCTTTGCAAAAGAGGAATTTTTTTGATGATTTCTTGGTTTTTGAGCACAATGAGCTCATCGGAGTTATTGAATTTTATCGGGAGCTCGCATTTTGGCATGGTGGATTACTGTAGAAAATTATTTTAGAGGTTCAAAAAATTACAACAGAGATTATAATAAAAAAGAGAGAACGAAGGCCAAAATTTTTTGACAAGTGATTCTATTAGCCTTAAACTCGGCTTGTTTTTTAGAAAATTAAATATTATTTTATAAAATTTTATATGAAAATGATGCTCATTTTATGCTCTTTTCAAAAATAGAACTTTTATGAAAATCGGCTAGCTGAGCGCAAAGATAATCGCGTTGGAAGTTCAACAACTGGTGACAACTGCATCAATTTTCGCTTAGTCAAACAATTAGCGTTATAACTTGGCTTACTTTTAAGAAAACTGGATATTACTTTATATGAAAATAATGCTCCTTTCATGCTCTTTTTAAAAATATAATTTTTATTCAAATCGGTCCACTGAGTCCTGAGTTATAAGCTTTAGAAGTTTGCGATTGCAAAAATTCGATGGCAATTCACAATAAGCCTAATTCAAAAGTCTTCCCGCCATCAAAATTAGTCGGATTTTATATAAAAATGATCCTTGAGACCTGACAAATCTAAAAAACGTATTTTCAAGTTTATTGCTCAACTCCAACTCAAGTTATGCGCCTTTAAACATTGCCAACTCACGCTCCCCGGAAGCGCTCTCCCTTCTCGAATCCTCTTTTTTCATTTTTCTTCATTTTTCTTCAATTTTTCAACAAAATGAACAGAAAGAGATGGCCTTTTTTCTCATTATGTTTTCTGTTCGTCAGTGTCCATCAGTTTTATAGATGGCTGACGGAAATAGTGTGGAAAATGTGGAGAGTGTGTTAGAGAAAACTGAATCACGTGCGCCGGCGTCCGGTGTGACGAGGGGCAGGCGATTGGCTTTTTGCCCTATTCTACTGTTTAATGCAATTTATTTTACCAAGAAAAACGAAAATTATTTTAGATTTTCATAATGTAACAATGCTCTATACGTAATTAGCGAAAACAGCTGTGAAATCAGTAATAATCCCTACAGTTGGAGAGTTTTTTGTATTATGTTAATTTTTACGACTATTTTCTTGCATATTTTTACAAAAATTCTCTTAATTTCATTTTAGTATCAGCGAAAAATCAGCTTTTCCACATTTTTTTCAAAATCTAAATTCAAACTTCCCTCCAGAAATTCCGTCTCAATGGAGCGCGCTTGCACACCCTTCAAAAAATTTATTTTATTTCCACCTATTTTCCCTCTTTTCCAACCGTTTTTCCTCATTTTTCCATCGATTTTCTTCAAATTTTTTGTATTTTCCGATAAAATAGATAATCTATTTCAGTATGATCAAGTCGTCGCTCGATTCGTTCGGTGATTGGACCGATATGTCGGTTTTTCTGGAAATGAAACCGAGAAACGACTTGGCTTCGTTGTTTGTCGATGTTCCACCAGGATTTCGAGAGAAACCGGCACTTCCAGATGGAGAACAGAGGAAGACGATGTGAGGAAATGGGACAAATGAAGGGAAATTTGAATAAAAATTGATTTTTCAAATTTTTCAAAAAAATATAATTTTTTTTCGGTAATTTTGATGTAAAAAGCTTGTTTCTAGGCAATTAAGACCCAAAAAATCCAAATTTTGAGGTTATTTTCACCCCAGAACCGCGAAAACCCCCAAAAAACTCAATTTTTCCAGAAAATACTCGGACATCAACGTTGTCAACGTCACCGACAACTACATCCGCATCGGGGCCCCACCGACACCAGAAGCGCTTATAAAACGAGAAAAAGAAGCGTCAAATCCACAAAATTCGAGTAAAAAGCAAAGAGAACGGAGCCAATCCGGCAGCTCTTCATTACCAGCATCGCCGACGAAGAAAATGCAAAAAAAGGGGAAAAAGGGGGAAAAGTAAGAGTTTTGGAGCATTTTGAGTGGGAAATTTGGATTCTGGGGGTGGAATAAGTCTGGAAATGTTAAAAAATTCGAAAAAATGACAAAAAATCGTGAAAAAATGAGCGAAAAATGAAAAAAGTGCAAATTTTAAAATTTCGAAATTTATGTACTTCTCGACTTTCTGGAGCAAAAATAACCCTAAAAATTGAATTTTTCGCCTCAAATTTGCCTAGAATTGAGTTTTTTGCGCTAAAATTGACAAAATTTGAAAAAAAAAAGTTTTTTGAAATTTTTTGAAAATTTTTTTTTTTTAATTTAAAAAAATTTAAATTTTTCGACTCTCTAGAGTCAAAATAAACCGAAAAATTGAATTTTTCGACTCAAATTCATCTAGAATTGAATTTTCTATGTAAAAATTGACAAATTTTGAAAAAAAAATTTTTTTTGCAAAATTTTGAAAAAAATGTTTTTTTTTTGAAAATTTTTAAAAATCCAAATTTTATCAATTCTTTCCAGTTTTTTCTCTCAAATTTGTATTTTTTCGACTCAAATTCACTTATAATTTTTTTTTTGAAATTTAGACGACCAATTTTTCAATTTGAATTTTTTAAAAAATTTCCAAATAAACTTTTTTTTTCAAATTTTGTCAATTTTGACATAGAAAACTCAAATTGAGGTAATTTTGAGTCGAAAAATTCGAATTTTTTAGTTATTTTTACATCAAAAATCGTAGAAATCGAGATATTTCAATAAAAAAATTTCAAAAAAAAATTCCGGAAAAAATTCAAAAAAAAATTTTTCAGATTTTTCTTCAATTTATCGCTAAAAATCCAAATTTAGGTGAAATTAGACTCAAAATTTCAAATTTTTCAGTTATTTTCACACTATAGAAAACGAGATATTTCAATGAAAAAAACTTCCAAAAAAAAAATTTTTTTTTTCAAAAAATTTTTTTTTAGTTTTCTAATTTCGTCAATTTTAACATAGAAAACTCAATTTAGGTTATTCACAGCCGAAAAATTCGAATTTTTTTGTTATTTTTACACTAGAAATGGTAGAAATCGAGATATTTCAAAAAAAACTTCCCACAAAAAATTTGTTTTTATTTTTAAAAAATTCTCCAAAATCCGAATTTTCAGAAAATTCAAAAACTCAAAATACTCCTTTTTGAATTTCCTATCAATTTAGATAATTTTAAACCATTTTTAGCTCTAAAAACCCTGGAAAAATAAGCGAAAAAAATTTTCAAAAATTTTACGAAAATTTTTTTTTCAAATTTTTTCAATTTTAGCATAAAAAGTTCTAATCTATATGAATTTTGGCTCAAAATTTCGAATTTTCAACTTATTTTCACCCCAGGAACTGTAAAAATCGAGATATTTCCAGATCCGACTTCAAGCCCGCCCGCTACGGAGCCACCGTCCGTGACGTCATCATAAAAGCCTCGACACTTTGTTCGCCGGCTTTCGACGACGCCACGGGCCGTATTTTTCAGTGTAAAGTCAATGTTGAGCCGTCGGTTGGCTCAGGACCCCTTATCCCGAAAACGGCTCATCGTTTGGCTGTGGACGTGAATAAGTTGGAGAAATTGGAAGAATTCGCGTCGAAAGCGTTCCCGAAGATTCGATGCTCCAGATGCAAGGCTCAAGTGCTCTCTGAGGAATACATTATGACCATTGGGGTCCTCCCGGACGACGAATTCTTGGCCACCACGCAATCCGCGGATTTTTACTGCCGAGATTCGTGTGGAGCCGGTTGTGATCCGGATAGGTTGGTTTTGAGCTCGATTTTGGCAATGAAAAGTGTCTAGATCGATAGGAAATTTCAAAAGGATCATTTTTAGTTTTTGAATTTCTAGAAAATTTGGATTTTGGAGCTCTTTGGAGTCCTTGGAACGCTAAAATATTGAAAATTTCCAATTTCATCATTTTGAGCTTAATTTTGCTCATTTTTTTCAGATTTTCAGAATCTAAAATGTGTCCAGATCGATAGGAAATATAAAAAAGAGTGTTTTGAATTTTTGAATTTCTCGAAAATTTGGATTTTGGAGCTCTTTGGAGCCCTGGGAACGCTAAAATCTAACAATTTCAATTTTCAAAACTTTGAGCTCAATTTTGCTCATTTTCCCAGATTTTAAAAATCTAAAAGGTGTCTAGATTGATAGGAAATCTCAAAAGGAGTATTGTGAGTTTTTGAAAATTCAGAAAATTCGGATTTTGGAGCTCTTTGGAGCCCTGAGAACTATAATAATTTAAAATTTCGATTTTCATCATTTTGAGCTCAATTTTGATCATTTTTCCAGATTTTTGAAATCTAAAAAGTGTCTAGATTGATAGGAAATCAAAAAATAAGCTTTTTAAGTTTTTGAATTTTTAGAAAATTTCAATTTTGGAGGACTTTGGAGCCTTGGAGCCGAAACTGGTCTGATAAAAAAATTTTGAAGGATTTTTTTTTTTGGAAAATCTCGATTTCTATAATTTCTAGAGTAAAAATAACCAAAAAAATCGAATTTTTGGCTCAAATTCATCTAAGTTTGAGTTTTCTATGTTAAAATTGATAAAAGTTGAAAAAACAATGTTTTTTTTGGAAAATTTTCAAAAAAAATTTTTTTTTAAATAATTTTTAAAAATTTCAATATCTCGATTTCTTTAATTTCTAGAGTAAAAATAACCGGGAAAATTGAATGTTTACAGTCAATTTCACCTTAATTTGAGTTTTCTATTTTAAGATTAACAAAAATTAAATAAAAAATCGCAAAATTTTTTTTTGGAAATTTTTAAAAATTCAAATTTCATAAAGTGGTATTCTAAATCCCTAAAAATATCAGATTTAGATGAATTTGAGTTTAAACATTCAATTTTTGTGGTTTTTTTTGACTCGAGAAAGTTGAAAAGTATAAAAATTTCGAATTTTGAAATTTTGACAAAAAAAAATACAAAAATGTCAAAAAAATTTTTTTCAAATTTGTCAATTTTAACATAGAAAACTCAACTCTAGATAATTTTGAGTGGAAAAATTGAATTTTTCAGGTTATTTTGACTCTAGAATGTAGAAAAATATAGGAAAAATTGTTATGTGAAAATTGAAAATTTAAAAATTTTCCAAATTTTCCAGACACTCTCACAAGAAAGCCGAGGAGCTGAAAGCGAATCCAAAATGGTTGCCAACGGAGAAAAAAGTGATGATAAGCTATGCGAACTCGATTTTGCACAAATCGTCAGTAATGGAGGAGAATGTGGTGGTGGACGAGAAGAAGAATGTCAGATGTGCCGGATGCAAGTGTCAGCTGGGAAAAGTGCAGAAAAGTGAGCCTAATTTGACAGATGGAGCGATGAAAAGTATCTAGATTGATAGGAAATTACAAAAGGAGTATTTTTAGTTTTTGAATTTTTAGAAAATTCCATGTTTGAAGCGATTTGGAGCCCTGGGTGCTTTAAAAACAGAAAATTTTATTTTTCATAATTTTGAGCTTAATTTTGCCCTTTTTCTATAGTTTTCGAAATCTAAAAACCGACTAGATCGATAGGAAATCTCTGAAGGAGTATTTTGGATTTTTGAATTTCTCGAAAATTCGGATTTTGGAGCTCTTTGGAGCCCTTGGAACTCTAAAAATGAAGAATTTCAATTTTCATCATTTTGAGCTCAATTTTGCTCATTTTTTCAGATTTTCGGGATCTAAAAAGTGCTTAGATCGATAGGAAATCTCAAAAAGAGTATTTTCAGATTTTGAATTTTCGGGAAATTTGGTTTTTGGAGCTCTTTAAAGCCCTGGGAACGCTAAAAATTCGGAAATTTCAATTTTCATAATTTTGAGCTCTATTTTGCTCATTTTTATAGATTTTCGAGATCTAAAAAGTGTTCAGATCGATAGGAAATAACAAAAGGAGTATTTCTTGTTTTTGAATTTTCAGAAATTTTGGATTTTGGAGCTCTTTGGAGCCCTGAAACCAAGTGGTCTGCTATATGTTGGAAATTTTGAAATTCTTAGGGAAATATCTCGATTTCTATGGTTTTTTGAAAATAGCTGGAAAATTCGAATTTTTAAGTCAATATTCATCTAGAATTGAGTTTTCAAATCTAAAATTGTGAAAAAAATTGAAAAAAAAATTTTTTTTTTTGGAAATTTTTTGAAAAAATTTTTTTGGAACTTCTTTTGAAAAATCTCGATTTTTAAGTTTTCTAGTGTAAAAATAACGGGAAAATTCTGCTTTTTGAGCCAAAATTAACCTAGAATTGAGTTTTCTACGTTAAAATGAAAAAAATGGAAATTTTTCGAAAAAACAATTTTTCTTTGAAAATTCAAATTTCATCAAAAAGTGATGTTTTTTGGTCCAAAATCGCTGAAATTTACGTTTTCCAGTATGAAAATCCAATAGAAATGAAATTTCTACACCAAAATTGAAAATTTTTGAGAAAAATTTGAGAAAAAATTCCGAAAATTTTTTTTTTCGGAAATTTTTTGAAAATCTAAATTTCATCAAAAAATGATGTTTTTAAGTCTAAAATCGCCGAAATTCATGTTTTTCACCATAAATATCCACTAAAACCTATAGTTTTTGTCCAAAAAGTGGTCTTTAGTCTCTATATGGAAATGTTGTAGTTTGTAGTCTAGCAGACCAAAAAATGGCTTTTTAAATTTAAAAAATTCAAATTTTGGTCTTTGGAAGATTGAAAATCATATAGTAGAGGTGTAGACGAGCCTCCATAAGTTCAAAAATTTAGAAAAAAGAAACGAGAGATTTAGAGAAAGAAGGCGACGTCGACTAGTTGCCAAGGTGACAAGAATGACGGGGAGGAAAAGTGGGCGGAGCCTGTGAAATTTGAAGAGAAAAACGGCTAAATACCCGAAAAATATGAATTTAATCGAATTTTCATGCTGAAAAACATAAATTTTGACAAAAACCATCGAACTTTGATGAAATTTGAGTTTCTAAAAAATTTCCAAAAAAAATTTTTTTCCAATTTTTTTTCAATTTTTGTCAATTTTAGAATAGAAAACTCAATTCTAGATGAATTTGAACCGAAAAATTGAATTTTTCGCGTTATTTTAACTCTAAAAAGTCGAAAAGTAGAGAGAGATAAATTTTCAAATAATTCCAGAAAGTTTTTTTCAAACTTTGTCAATTTTAACACAGAAAACTCGATTCTAAGTGAATTTGAACCGAAAAATTGAATTTTTCGCGTTATTTTAACTCTAAAAAGTCGAAAAGTAGAGAGATACTAATTTTAAAAATTTTCCATAAAATTTTTTTTTCAAACTTTTTAAATTTTAACACAGAGAACTCAATTTTAGGCGAATTTGAACAGAAAAATCGAGTTTTTAGGCTCATTTCGACCCCAGAAACTCAAAAAAAACCATTTCCAGACCACCCGGACCTCTATCAATTCAATCAAATCGCCACCACCATGACGGCGGGCCCCAAAAAGAGCCCATTCGTCGATAAGCTCAACATGTCGCAATTATCGATTTATATGGCTCAGTTGATTCTCAACGGGTGTGAGGGACAGACGTCGATGAAGCTTGTTATAAGGTGAGCAAATTCTGGAAAAAATTTCTAAAAATTTTTGTAAAATTTCGTCAATTTGAAGTGAAAAATCGCATTTTTTCTATTATTTTCAGTCTAAAAAATATAGAAATCGAGGGAAAACGCGACATTTCGCACGTGTGACGTTTCGAAAGATTTTTTTTTTTGAAAAAAATTTCTCACTTTCGAAATGTCGCACCTTCGAAATGTCACACTTCCGAAATTCCCAAAAAAATGTTTTGGAAAAATCCAACTTTGCTCATTTCTGGCTTCACGACATTTCGAACGAAAATGTTTTTCTATTTGAAAAAAATTTCACTTTCGAAATGTCGCCTGTGCCAAAAATGCGCGAAATTGGAATTTTTCAGAAAAAAAAATTTTGGGGAAATTTTTAAAATCATTTTTTTCGAAGGTGTGACATTTCGCAAGTACGACGTTTCAAAAGAAATTTTTTTTTTTAAACAAATTTCTCACTTTCGAAAAGTCAAAAATACGCGAATTTTAAACATTTGAAAAAAAATCATCTATGGCTCCGTGACGTTTCGCAAGTATGACGTTTCGAAAGTGTGACGTTTCGCAAGTATGACGTTTCGAAAGTTTGACATTTCGAAAGTGCGATATTTCACGAGTGCACCGTTTTGCCTTTGAAATGACACTTGCGAAACGTCACACTTTCGAAACGTCACACTTTCGAAACGTCACACTTTCGAAACGTCATCTTTCGAAATGTCGCGGAGCCCAAATTTTGGCTCACTTCGAAGCTCTCAACGAGCCCCAAACTCCATCTGAAACTTTTCAAATCCACTTTCCCAATTCCAGATCCCTCGATAAAGTGCCGTACATGCTCGTCTGGCTGCTCGACTCGTACGTCGTCATCGCGAACGGACATCTCGAAGGGCTCCGTTCGGAAGACGACGAAGGTACCGTACTCCATCCGTTCCCCGCCATCAAACTTCTCTACAAAGTATTCAATAATCAAACCGCCGCATCGGATCCGCGTGCCAACGGCGAAGACACCTCCGTCGGACTCATCGATTTGCCGCTTCCGTGTTGTGAGATGCTCATTGAGCTACTCCTTCGAAGCTCACTTCGCAGTCCGCCAGCGTGCCGAGCCGTCGGACAATTCTTTGTTGGATATCTTCAAATTGATGAGAGGATTTGAACAATTTTGAAAAAAAAATTTTAATGAAAAAAATTTTTTTTTTGAAAAATTCAAATTTCCCGCATTTTTTGGCTCCGCGATATTTTGAAATTGCGATATTTCGCAGGTGTGACATTCCGAAAGTATATTTTATATTTTTTTAATAGAAAAAAGTTCGAAATTTTTCACACTTTCGAAATGTCTCAGAGCAACAACAGTTTTCTCCGTTTTTTGTTGTATTTATCTAAAATTTCCCAATTTTTTTTTGTATTTTTGGCTCCGCGACATTTCGAAAGTGTGACTTTTCGCAGGTGTGACGTTTTGAAAGTGTGATATTCCGAAAGTGAGAAATTTTTTTAACAGAAAATTTTTTTTTCGAAACGTCACACCTGCGAAACGTCGCACTTTCGAAATGTCACACCTGTGAAATGTCGCGAAACCGGAAATGCGCAAAATTGGATTTTTTCAAAACATTTTTTTTGAAAATCTAATTTCGCGACATTTCGAAAGTGAGACGTTTCGAAAGAAAATTTTCTTTGAAGAATTTTTTTCCGCGCTTTCGAAATGTCACACCTGCGAAATGTCACACTTTCGAATTGTCGCGTTTCCCCTCATTTTCTGTTGTACCTAAAAAATTAAGATTTTTTTGCTTTTTTTGGCTCCGCGACATTTCGAAAGTGTGACGTTTCGCAAGTGTGTCATTTCGAAAGAAATTTTTTTGAAGAAAAATATTTTTTCGCACTTTCGAAAAGTCACTCCTGCGAAACGTCACACTTTCGAATTGTCTTATTTTTCCTCAATTTTTGTTGTATTTAACTAAAAAAATTTCCCCAATTTTTTTTTTCACTTTTTTCGTTGCTTTTTTCCCTGCCTTTTTGATCGCTGCTTTTTGTACAAAACTGCCCTTGTTGTTACAGTAATCCCCTCTCGTTAGTTTCCTCGCAGGTTCCCCCTATTTTGGATAATAAAAATGGGTCTTTGTTAAAATTAAAAAAAAAAAACTTTAAAGCAATTATTTTAATGAATAAATTTTCCAGAGATAGAGTGATTGGGGGGATAGTTGGGGGAAAGAAATCAGATCATAAAATAGTGTATATACAAAAACTCAATTAAAGTTTCGATGGAGGGCCTCCGGGGCCTCCTTCGGAAGAAGACGCTGGTGGCGGCTCTCTGGGTGGTGCTCCGTGAGCCGTAGAAGTGGGCGGAGCCTGTTGTTGCTGCTGTTGATGATGATACGATGGTCGTTGCATATGAAGTACTGGCGGTGGTTGCATGCCTTGCGGCGGCGCCACAACGACCTGAGCCACTTGTGGGCCTTGAGCCGCGGGCCCTCCGCCGGCTCCGATTCCTTCCGAATGACCGCCACCGGGGCCTCCTCCTCCAATGCCGCCGCCTGGGCCGACACGTTGAATCTGTCGATGGCCGACGAGTTGTCGTCGAATCGCCGGCACTCCTGGGCCTCCCGGGCCGCCGCCTGGGGCCCCCGCGCGCATGTTCTGCGCCTGCACCATCACGTTGATTCGTTGTTGTTGTTGTTGTTGGGGTCCTTGGGGTCCTTGTTGTGGTCCTCCTGGGCCACCATTGGGGCCACCATTAGGGCCTTGGGCTCCGGGGGCGCCCGAGTTTGGTCCATAGGCGGGCGCGCGTCTGGAAAGACTGGAAATATTGATAGACGGGGTTTGAGACACCCGGGGTGGGAGGGACAAAGGGTTAGGTACTTTTTTGGGGCCAAGGGCTAAATTTTGAGCCGAGAAACGTCCTGAGCTCATTCTTGAGCCTCGAACATGAGATTTTGGAGTCGAAAATGAGATTTTTGAGCCAAAAATGCTCTTTTCTGTGCAAAAATTGTATCAAAATGACTAAAAATTGGTCGTTTAAGTTATTTTAAGGCTCTTTGAGCTCGAAAAAACTGAAAAATATGAATTTTGAGTTGAAAAACGTCCTAAGCCCATTTCTGAGCCTAAAAAGGACATTTCGGAGCCGAAAATGCTCTTTTTTATGGAAAATTGTACCAAAATGACTTCTGGCTCAATTTTTCTGCTCTTTTTTAGGTTTTTTAGGGCCGAGAGGCTTCCAACGATCTCGGAGACCCTCCAGAATCCCTTAGGGCCCTTCAGAATCCTCCAGAATCTTTCAGGACCCTCCAGAATCCTGTAGGCTCACGCCGGGCCGTTTCCTGAGATCTCGGAGCCAGATTTCGTCCGGAGCTCATTTTTGAGCTTAAAAGTGACATTTTTGAGCCAAAAATGTATCAAAATGACTCCCGGCTCAATTTGTTTGCTCTTTTTTAACTTTTTTGGTTTCAAGGCTTCCAACAATCTCGGAGGCCTCCAGAATCCCTTAGGGCCCTTCAGGACCCTCCAGAATCCTCTAGGCCAACGCCGGGCCGTGTCAGGAGCTCCCGGAGCCAAATTTCGTCCAGAGCCCGTTTTTGAGCCAAAAATGCTTTTTTTGCAAAAAATGTTTCAAAATGAATCCTGGCTCGATGTTTCAGCTCTTTTTTAGGTTTTTTAGGGTTTGCTGGCTTCTAACGATCTCGGAGGCCTACAGAATCCTCTGGGCCATTTCCGGAGCTCTCGGAGCCAAATTTCTCCTAATTTTCCACTTCAAACACGACACAAAAACTCACTGCATTGTCCGTATCTGTCCACCAGCCGTCCGATGCGGCATGACCATCGCGGCTACCGTACCGGCGACCGGTTGCCGTCGCTGTCCGGATATCATTCGTTGCGGTTGTTGTCCGGCGGGCATCACACGCACCGGGACCACGTTCTGCGGATACTGATGATGCGGATGGTGGTGTCGCTGATCCATGTAGATGCGATTCGGCGCGCCTCCTGGGCCGATTGTGCCGGCTGGCTGAAATATGGGGAGTTTTTCGGGGGTTACGGTACTTTTTGAGGTTTCAGGAGCCTTCAGAACACTTCAGAGTCCTGTGGGGGCCTCTAGAGCTCTTGAAAGTCATCCAGAAGCCTTCTGAATCCTCCAGAACCCTCCAGGGCCCTCCGGGATCTTCTTGGGCCCTCTTTAGCTCCTCAGAAGCTTCCAGGGCCTCTAGAGTCCTTCAGAAACCTTCAGAATCCTCCATAAGCCTTGAGAGACTTTCAGGATCTTTTACGGTCCTCTAGAACTTTCAAGAAGCCTCCAGCGCCCTCCGTAACCTTCCAACATCCTCCAGGAGCCTTCAGAATCCTCCGGAAGGCTCCAGAACCTTCCAGAAGCCTCTAGAAGCTCTCGGAGCCAACAATTCTGCTGTTTTTTTTGGTTTTTTGAGTCCAGAAGTCTCCGGAATCCTCCAGAATCCTCTGGGCCCAAAAGTGCTCTCGGAGCCAAATTTTTCGCTTTTTTTCTACTCAAATTCCTTCCTCTTACCCTCACAACTCGTCCATTCCTCTGCATGACCAACGTGTTATAGTTCCCTGACGCTCCAGATCCACCGGGTCCTCCAGGCCCCCGCGCGGCTCCCTGTGGCACATATTGTACTCGTTGTTGTTGTTGTTGGGGTGGTCCTTGTTGAGGAACGGCTCCTTGGGCTCCTTGAGCTCCTCCCGGGCCTCCTTGGGGTCCTCCTTGTCCTCCTTGCTGTGCTCCTTGTACCCTATCTTCCGAAGCTGCTCCGCCTTGAGCCGTGGCTTGAGACGACGCGTAGGGCCCTCCAGAAGCTCCCATAACCACATAGCTTTGTGCCTGCTGTGGCGGGCCACCAGATAGATACTGCATATTCGTTCCCGACACTGTCCGCCGTTGAATTGTGGCCATGGGTGGATGGTAGTCCCGTGGGCCGCCGCCGGAGCCGGGGCCTTCCGACTGATGCATCTGCTGTTGTCGCATCTGAATCGGCGCCGGATTCTGCGGATTCTGATGTTGATGATGATGATGGTGGTGGTGTTGAAGGTTTCCGATCGGTGGCAGTGGGCCCATGCTAGAGGCTCCGCCCCCTGTTCCAAGATGGTGTATCGATGGAAGTGGCTGTTGTGACTGCTGCTGTTGTGGAGGAGCTCCGAGATTCTGTTGCTGTTGTTGACTCTGTTGCTGCTGAAGAATCGACTGCGACGGCGGTGGTGGGTGTGAAGGAGCAACAACTGGCGGAGCCGGCACAAGTGGCGGCACAGCGATGACCATATCGCGACGAAGCGGCGCCGCCGGAATGACTTCGGAGATCGGCACGGCGTACGGACGTTCGACGAGCGTGTGGAAGCGCGGTTGTGGATTGTGGGGCTGAAAAAATGGGAAATTAGGTGGGGATTTGTTAGAGTTTTTTTTTGGGAACTTGGGGAGTCTTTCTGGGTTCTTCTGGATCTGTTTGGATGCTCCTGGAGCCTTCAGAAACCTCCTGAAGCCACCTGGATGCTTCTGAGTTGTCGAGGAGCCTCTCTGGGATGGTACAGAACTCCTCAAGAGGGTTCTGGATGCTTCTGGAGGCTCCAGAATCCTCCAGGAGCTTCCTGAATCCTCCTGGAGCCTCCTGGATGCTTCTAAATCGTCTAGGACACTTCGGAATGCTCCAGAGTTCCTCGGAAGTCTCCTGGAGCCTTCTAAATCCTCCTGGAGTCTTCTGGACCCATCTAGAGCCTTCGGGAGCCTTCTGAATGCTCCTGTAGCCTTCAGAATCTACCTGAACCATCTGGGATGATTCCGGACCTTCTGGAACTTTTACGGAGCCTCGAAGTCCCTCAAGGATTCTATAGGATGTTCCAGAATCTTTCAGAATGCTTCAGAATACTTCAGAATCCTCCAAAATTCTCTGGAATCTCTCAGAAGCCTCCAGCATAAGCTACGATCCTCTGGTAGCCTCCAGAATGCTTCAGAATCCTCCAGGAGCTTCCTGAATCCTTCTGAGCCCTTCTGAATGGTCGAATGTCCTCTAGAATGCTCCAGAATTCGTCCGGATGTTCCAAGACTCTCCAGGAGCCTTCTGTTCTTCTAAGACTGTCCAGGACCCTTCTGAATCCTTCTGAATCCTCCTGAATCATTCTGGACCCTCCTGGACTTTTCCGAACTATTTTTGAGATGTAAAAAGCTAAGTATAGAGCCAAAGTGCAATTTTTAAGGTCCTGGACCGGTTTTTTAAGCCAAAATGCAATTTTTCAGCTTATAGCCCATAGTTTATGAGCCAAAATGCAATTTTCCAGCTTCCGGGCTCATTTTTCAAGCCAAAATGTAATTTTTAAGACGCAGAGAGCAAACTCACCGGTCTCTTCTCTCTTCCCGTCGACAGTTTCCTCTTCTCCGTCTCGTACTTCATCAACGCCTCGTCGGTCATTGTGACCAGCGATTCGGCGTCCATTTCGAGTCCGATGCGAATGTCAAAGTCGTCTTGGAGTTTGGTGACGTGGTGCGGTGGGATTCCGTCGTCGACGGAGGTTAGTTTTCGTGACGCGAGATCTGGAAGAAAATTGGGGTTTTTGGGGGCTCTCTGGGGCTCTTTTTGGGCCTAAAATGTCTCGAAAAGCTTAAAAATGTCTAGAAAGGCCTTGGAATGTCTAGAAAGGCCTAAAAATGTCTAGAAAGACCTGGAAATGTCTGGCCTGATTTGACCCGATTTTTTAGGATCTTTTAGGCCTAGAAACGTCTAAACATTGGCTCAAAGTTCTGGGGACTTATAGGCCTTTTCAGGGCTTCTTCTGGGCCTAAAAATGTCGCTCTATGGCTCCTTTGGGCCTACAAACGTCGCTCTAGGGATCTTTTTGGGCCTAAAACGTCTAGCTTTGCCTAGATCTTCGGCCTAAAGTTCCAGGAGCTTCTGGGCCTAATTCAGGCTTTTTGGGCTGTTTTGGGCCGTTCTAGGGCTTTTTAGAGCGTTTTTATGTCTAGAAACCTCTATTTTCAGCCTAATTAGGCCCAGCATTTTTAAGCCTAAAAAAGTCGGTTTTCGGCCCAAAATTTTGGAATCTTCTGTGCTCTTTTCAGGGCTTTTTCTAGGCCAAATTCGGCTCTAAACCCCCTCCCTTCCCTCCCTTACCTCTAGGCCCTCTCCAAAACTGAACACTCCTCTGACTCGAGCTCCTCTCCACAGTCTTGAATCGATTCGTGTGCTTCTTATCAGTCAACGTTCCATAATCATACTGATACTGTAGCACCGTCGAACTTCGTCCCTTCCTCAAATGCGACAACTCCGTCGTCGACAAGTCCACCTTCATCGTTCGCTTCGTGATCGGATCCGACGCGACGAGCTGTCCGTTCTCCTTCGGTCTCACAAACATCTGATAGCGCATCGAGCACTGGCGAGCCGAGCGATAGAATTTCGTGTGCTTGTTGACGTCCTGAGCGACGAGATCCCAATTTAGGAGCATTCCTTCCATTTCTGGCTGTCGTTCGACTTTTTGGAGATTGGCGAACGATGCTTGAACGGATTGAAGAAGAGCGTTGTCTTCTATTATGTTCCATTCGGCTCCGTCGTAGTTCGCCGCTTCTCGCCACGCTGGTGGCGGCGTCGTGGCGCGGATCACTTCGAGCGGTGGTTGCGATTTTTGGCTCTGGAATGATTTAAGATGAGCAATTTTAGACATGATTTTGGAGGCTCCTGGAACCTTGTGGAGCCCTCAGAATCCTTCAGAATGCTCCAAAATCCATTAGAAGCCTCCTGAATCCTCCAGAAACATCCAGAAGTCTCCTGGATTCTTCTGGAGCCCTCAGAATCCTTCTTGGACATTCTGTACTTTTCAGAAGCATTCAAAACGCTCCAGAATCCCTTAGAAGCCTTCTGGACGCTCCCAGATTCTTCAGAATCCTCGTGGCTCCTTCTGGATTTTTCTGAATCCTCCTGGAGCCTTCTAGAGCCTTCTGAACGCTCCAGTATGCTCCAATCCTTCAGAAGTCTCCAGGGTCCTCCAGAAGTCTCCAGGAGCCCTCTAGATGCTTCTGAAGCCTTCAGAATTCTCCTGGAGCCGTCTGAATCCTCCAGAACGCTCCAGAATTCTTCTGAATTCTCCTGGAGCATTCTGAGCCATTCTGAAGCATTCTGAATCCGCCTGGAGGATTCTGGAGAATTCTGAATTCTTCTGGAGCCTTCAGAATCCTTCTGAATGATGCAGGACTCGTCTGGAGCTTTCTGGAGTTTCCTGGTTCCTTCTGAATCGTCTAGAATGCTCTGGAAAGCTCCAGAATGCTCCAGAATCCCTGAGGAAAGTTCTGAATCCTTCTGGAGCATTCAGGGCTCATTTTGGATTGAAAATCGCTCATTTTCACTCAAAAACCCTATAAATTCTATTTTTTGGCTCAAAATTGCTCTTTTTTTTTAGTTTTTGGGCTCATTTTGGCTCAAAATTGCTTTTTTTTCAGTTTTTGGGCTCATTTTGATTACCTGTCGCTTATCCTGCCGTCTCTCCCTCTTCCTCGGCGGTTGCTCCGTTCCGGCTCCAATTGGTGGTCCCAGAGGGCCCTGTAGCGGTCCTTGTTGAGCAATCGAATCCGCCACTTGAGCTCCAGATGATGTTCCTGGCTCCAGAATCTTCGCATCTTGACTCGTATCGTCCATCGAGAATGAGTTCTCCGTGTATGCCGGCGAAGCGGCAATCGCGGCTTCTGATGGCGGCATTGAGAGACATTTGGCGACGGCGTCGTAGACGGGATCCTTTTCTTTCGTATGGAGATGGAGGTCTGGAAAATGGGGAATTCGGGAGATTCAGGTCTCTTGTAGATTTTGAGCCAACTTTTGAGCTGAAAAATTCGCTCAAAATTGTCCTAATGGCCAAAAAATGAGCTCTGCAACTGAAAATTGCTCTGGAAACGGTCCCAACGTAATTTTCAGCTATGGAGCTCATTTTTGGTGCAATTTTTTGTCAGTAGGACTATTTCGAGCCAATTTTTCAGCTCAAAATGCTCCAAAAAGATATAGAAGATGGGGAATTCAGATCTTCAGGTCTCTAGAGCAAATTTCAGCTAGGGAGTTTATTTTTGGTCAGTAGGAGCCAATTTTTAAGCTCAAAAATGGCTCAAAATGCACCAAAATTTACGGAAAGCTTCTGAGGGTCAATAAAATCGTTTTTGGGCAATTTTTAGTCAATGTTTTGTTCCTAGAGCAATTTTTAGCTGTGGAGCTTATTTTCAGGCTTATTTTTGATCATTGGAACGATTTTGAGCACAAAAATTGCTCCAAATGGTCCAAAACGAACGGAGAGCTTCAGAAGGTCTATAAAATCGTTTCTGGGCTCTTTTTAGTACATTTTTTGGCTCAAAATGCTCCAAGATGTACAGTAATCTACTGAAGCGAACTTTCTATCTTCTAGCTCATTTTTTGGGCTCAAAATGCACATTTTTCAGTGAATTTTTACAGTTTTTTACAGTTTTTTTTGGGTCAAAACTTCGCAATCTTTTCGATACTTTTTTCCAAAGCATTTTTCTACTTTTTGAGCTCTTTTTTCTCTTGAAATCCTCCAATTTTCTCGAGGCTCTTTTCCAGATCAATTTTGAACTTTTTGAGCTTATTTTTCGGCTCAAAATGCTCCGTTTTCAGTGGCGTTTATAGTAGTTTTTATGGCTCAAAACTTCCAAAACTCTTTTCCACAGCAATCTTGTACTTTTCTCGGCTAAAAATGCTCCAATTTTCTTCGAGATCTTTTTTAGTGTAACTTTGTACTTTTTGAGCTTATTTTTTGGCTCAAAATGCTCCGTTTTTAGCGGATTTTTCAGTAGTTTTTGGCCCAAAACTTCGATGGTTCTTTTTCAATGCAATTTTGAACTTTTTGAGCTCTTCGTCTCAAAATGCTCCACATTTTCTTCAGAATTCTTTTCCGTACATTTTTGAATTTTTTGAGCTTTTTTTGGGCTCAAAATGCTCCATTTTCAGTGGATTTTCATTTAGTTTTTTGTAGGTCTTTTTCAGAGCAATTTTGTACTTCTCCTCGGCTCAAAACGCTCCCCTTACCATTCGTCAAAACATTCTGCTTCTGTTTCTCGGCCAACGGCCGTCGAATCTCGTGTATAATATGGGGAAGGCGCGCCTCGCTCATCTGCTCAATCTCGTACATAAAATCGAAACAATCCTCTTCCATTCGCAAATCGCACTCGTCCGAAGGATCGGTGTCCGGTGGGGATAGAGGGAGCCAAAGTGGCATATCTTCGCCGAGCTCGTCGAGGAATCTCATCTGGAACTTTTTTTGGATCCAGAATTTCAGATTTTCAGTTCCTTTCGTTGCCTTGACATCCTCCCTTGTCCAAATTCCATGATTCGACTTCCCTCCGGCTCCGCGAGCAATTTCCCACCAGTTTTTTCGCGATTTTCACCTTTTTTCGAGTCCCCCCCGAGAGAATTCTCGCCACTTCTTCGCATTCGTAATCGAGAAATTCTCGGGTTTTCTTCGATAAAAGATAGGAAAAAAACGTTGCGAGAAAAGTGGTGGGAAACGACCCCCGGAGAGACCTGAAATAGGAACCGACGACGAAAACGCGAAAAATCGAGAGAAAGAGCACAAAGAGCCAAGAAGAATAAGAAGAAGATCATGAGAAAATGGAAAAGAAAGAATAATCAAGGCAACATTTATTTAACCGAAATTTTCAGGATGGGGCTTAGAAACTGGGCTTAGGGGGGACCATAGGGGAAAATAATGAAAATTTTAACAAGATTTCAAAAATGGTAAACGCGCTTAGGATGGCGGTGGCGGTGGTGGTGGTCCCGATCTTCTGGATCCTCCCAACGATATTCTGGGCTTCCCGTAGTCTCCAAATGTGGGCCGTTCTACGGGGGCTCGCGGAGCAGCCGCCGTAAGAGCCGTCGTCACCGGGCGTTGGACGATTCGAACCGGATAGAGCGGTTTGTTCAGTGATCCAGCGGCCATGACGCGAATTCGCTGGATATTCGGTGGCAGGGGGCCTCCAGAAGCCGTGGCCGTCGGGAGCACGAATTGACGCTGTTGGGGGCCCACAGGTCCCTGGGGACGGAATCTCGCTTGAATCGGATGACGTCGAAGGATCGTCGGTTGGGTGGTGACGATTCTGGAGGAGGGCCCTGGAGCGTTTGGAGACGTTGGCGACTTGAAAATCCTTGGCTGATATACCATACGACCATTCGGAGGCTTCGGTGTGGCCACATGGACTTGGGGGGCCTGAGCCGGCGGAACTGGAAGCGTCAGGGGGCCTTGAGACGGTGTTAGTGTGAGTGGTCCGGAGCTTGGTTGTGGTCTTGGAGTGTTCGGAGCAAGCCTTGTCGGACGCTGCGGCTTCTTCGGCACCTCGGGCTCTTCGAAGAGCACACGCTTTCGTTTCGGTGGGCGGGGCTTAGGTTCTTCTTCGTACTCGGATTCTTCGGACTCTTCTTCGGATTCTGATTCCTCTTTTACTATTCTTGATGACGTTGTCGGCTTCGGCGTCTTCCTTGGACGTCCTCTTGTGCCTCCACCACCACCACTTGAGCCTACGCCTAAACTACTGTTGCGCCGGGAATTGCCGTGTGGCTGTTTTCTAATCGGGGAGTCTGGCGGTGAGCCTAACGCGAGCGGAGCAAACGAAACGTATGGATCAAACGAGGGCGCCTGGGATTTACGCTTTGACGGGGAACGAACACGGGGGACGGCGAATTTAGAGGCACGACGGGCCGCCGCGGCTTCCTTCTTCTTTCTAACCTCTTCGGCGTAGTTCGTGTTCTGATAGAAGTCGTTGTCGATGTCGGCCAACAGCGGGTCGTCGAGCTCCGCGTTCTCGTGAGCCAGCTCGTTGAGATTCTTGTCCCACTCGTCGCGTTTTTGATGGATTTGAGCCTGGAAAACGGGGGTTTTTCAGCGATTTTTCAGCTCAAAATGCTCCAAAATATACGGAGAGCTTCTGGAATGTACCTCGGCTTCCTTGCACTCTTCCTCGAAATCTGGTTTGTACTGTGTCTCCAGAAGATTGACAGCGTATCGTTCGATGGGGCGAAGCTGAAAAATCAGAGGTTTTTTGGCTCAAAGGGCAATTTTTAGTTATGGAGCTCATTTTCAGTATCATTTTTGGTCTTTATGTCGCTTTTGAGCCAATTTTTGAGCTCAAGAACGGCTCAAAAAGCTCCGAAATGTACGTAGGTCTTCTGAACATCTATAAAATCGTTTTTGGACTATTTTTAGTCGATTTTTTGGCTCAAAAATGCTCCAAAATGTACAGTATTCTACTGAAGCAAACTTGCTCTTTCCAGCTCATTTTATGCTCAAAATACTCCTTTTCAGTGTAATTTTTGGCCATTTAGACGATTTTGAATCGATTTTTCAGCTCAAAAATGACTCAAAATGCTCCAAAATGTACGGAGAGCTTCTGGGCATCTACAAAATCGTTTTTGGACTATTTTTAGTCGATTTTTTGGCTCAAAAATGCTCCAAAATGTACAGTATGGTACTTTAGAAAATTTGCACTTTTCCTGCTCGTTTTATGCTCAAAATGCACCTTTTTCAGTGGGTTTTTGCATAGTTTTCCGGCCTAAAACTTCCAAGGAGTCTTTTTCTGAGCCAATTTTCTATTTTTCGAGCTGCTTTTTCTGGTGTCATTTGGGCTCTTTCCTCGGCTCAGAATGCTCTTTTCTTGGTAAATTTTTCAGTAGTTTTTATGGCTCAAAACGTCTCAAATCTTCATAAGCTTCTTTTCGGAGCAATTTTCTACTTTTCGAGCTGTTTTTTTTCTCAAAATGGCCCAATTTTCTTCAGAAACTTTTACAGAGTTATTTTGTACTTTTTGAGCAACGCTTATTTTTCCACTGTTTGAGCTCTTTTTTCGGCTCAAAATGCTCCGGGAAATTTTTCAGAGCAATTTTCTACTTTTGAGCAACGTTTTTCGGCTCAAAATGGTCCATTTTCAGTGGATTTTCTTTTCCAGCTAACTTACACTATTAATAAGCTCCATGTACTTCTCATCAGCCTCCTCCTCAGCCACCGTCATCGCCGCTCCTGGCATCGTCCTCTCGTCAAACTCTGCAGTATCTACAGTAGCCTCCGCGGCTGCACTCTTCGCCGCCGTGACATCCGCCTCGTCCTCACACTTGGCCATCGCCTTCTCCATATCCTTCACGTCTTCCGGCGCCGTCACTTCGACGCCTTCTCCATCAAAAAGATCGCGGATAGAATCGGCTTGTTTGAAGAATTCCGGAGTGAATCCTGCCTCATCGATAGCCAACTCTCCGAGCCGTCTCTTCTGTGTGGCCTTCTTCAGAATGTTCTCCTCAATCGTTCGCTCCGAAATCAGACGGTAAATCGAGACGTTTCTCGTCTGTCCGATACGATGACAACGATCCTGAGCCTGCGCGTCCATCGTTGGATTCCAATCCGAATCGTAGAAGATTACGGTATCCGCACCGGTCAAGTTGACACCAACTCCTCCGGATCGCGTGGAGAGGATGAAGCAGAAGATCTTCGGATCCGCATTGAATCTCTCCATCATCGCCTGTCGTTGCTCGACGCCAGTGGTACCGTCTAAACGGAAGTATTGGTATCCGTGATGGGAAAGGAAGGTTTGGAGCACGTCGAGCATCTTCGACATCTGTGTGAAGATCAAGCAACGATGTTTGTAAATGTAGAGTTGGCGAAGGAGAAGAGCCAACGTCTGAAGTTTTCCGCAGTCGTATTCGATTAAACGGAGCTCTGGGAATTGGAGACTTCTGGAGATGGACATTCGGGTATCCAATTGAGATGAAGATTTGAGCAAAAGAGTTCGAGAAGTCGACTCGATTTCCACGACGTTGTTACGAATGTACGAAGGGAGACCCGATGATGATGGACGGCACTGCCAGGCGTCGGTGAGTACTGGCTCGACGTACATACCGAATCTGAAAGGATTAATTATCAAGTTTTGAGCACAATTTCATGGTTTCGTCCGTTTTCTATGCTTTCAATGGTCTAAAACGTTATTTTTGCCCATAGAAGACCTATAAATTATAAATTTCCCGTTTCTGAGTCAAAAATTGGCTGAAAAGTCGAATTTTCAAGCTAAAAATGGCTCCAGGAGCCAAAAAATCGGTCTGAAACTCCAAAACTCCCTCTTTTTTAACCTTTAAATCGGCTCCGCGACGATTCGAAAGATGACGTTTCGAAAGTGGACGTTTCGAAAGCGAGACATTTCGAAAGTGTGAAATCGCGCTTTTTCTCAATTTTCAAAACTTTTCATACATTTTTTGTGCAAATTTATACGAAAAGTTCCAAAAAAATTGAGCAAAAACGCGATTTCACACTTTCGAAATGTCCCGGAGCCGCAAAAATAACAATAATTTATGAAAATTATCCCATTTTTTCGCTCAAATTCTGCCAAAAGGCTCAAAATTGGGCTCTCTGGCAGAGAACTGAGTGATTTTTGGAGAAAACATCGAGGATTTTGGTTTAAAATATAGTTTTTCAGCTGAAAATCCAGGTTTCTGGTTTAGAATGAGCATTTTTCGGCTCCAAGCGGCTCAGAAGGCTCAGATTTGAACCCAGCCGCTTTCAAGAGAAAAAATTGAGTTTTTGGGCTCAAAATTGGGCTCTCTGACTGAAAATCGCGGTTTTAGGGCTCAAAATAGAGTTTTTAGCTGAAAATAAAGCTTTTTTGGCTCAAAATCGCAGTTTTAGGGCTCAAAACAGAGTTTTCTAGCTGAAAATCGCATTTTTTGGCTCAAAATGAAGCTTTTTTGGCTCAAAATTGAGCTCGCTGGCGTAAAATCGCGGTTTACGAGCTCAAAACAGAGCTTTTTTGGCTCAGAATCGCAGGTTTAGGGCTCAAAATATAGCTTTCTTTTGCTCCTTACCTATCCACCAGCAAATCGACATAGAGCAAGAGCTCCTCCTGCACTTGCTCATTGTTCTCCGTCACCAGACGTGGAAACTCCGTCAGAATCTCCTCCCGAATCAACGCCACCATTTCCAGCGGTACCAACGGAGCCCGAAGCAGCCCGAATCGTCGTCTCGCAATCATCAGCTTATTCCTCTTCGATTCCTCAATCCTCTCGCACACCTCCTTCGGCACCAGTCTCGCCCAATCCATCGCTGTTCCGGTGAGCTTTTGACGCTTGAGCGGCGGGCTCAGCCGTCCCGCTTCCTCCAATCTCGATCTTCCCTGATTCGCCATATCGTAATGGAATCCACTGCGCTCGGTGGCGATCGCCAGCGTCGTTGGATGGAGAACGGTTTTTGAGCGGATTACGGTGTTGGTTTGCGGGCGATTCGTGCCGTTAGTACCATTGGCTCCTCCGTGATGCACTCCGTTGCCTCGGATGCCTCCCTCGTCTTCCGACTCTTCTCCGGTTCTCTGATGGTGCGGATTCTTCGTCACAAAGGTGGTCCTGTTGAAGCGGAAGCCGTCAACGATGGGGAGGGCCTTCTGGAGACGGAGACTCTCTTTCATTCCCTCCAACTCTTCTACCATTGGCTTTCGATCAGTAATTCCTTGGGGTTGATAAGAAGCTTTGTTCAATTGGAAAATATCAGGGATTTCCGGGATATTCTCTGGATTCTGTTTAGCGATATCGAAGAGAAACGCGGGAACGTCCATTTGAAGCTTCGGCACCACGAATGGAGCAAGAACGGGTCTCGGCTCGAAAAGATTCGGATGATTACAGCACTTTCTCAACTGCATAACAATGTTCAACACGGACATCATGTTTCCCGACTTCAAATTGTCCTTCGTCGATCGTCGCGACATAAAATCGTCGTACAAATAACGCTGGCGCTTCGACAACGAGCACTTTATCACGTGCTCCGTCTTCTCCGGCAGCTGCTTCTCCACCTCCTTCTTCAGACGACGTAGAATGAACGGACGGAGCACTTTGTGAAGACGTCCAATGAGTGGAGCATTGAATTCCATGCTTCCTTCCATCATTCCGGTTAGCGGATTACTGAACCAATCTTTGAAGTCGTCGTGGGACGAGAAGATTGTTGGCATTAGGAAGTGCATCAGTGACCACAGCTCCATCAGCGAATTCTGAAGAGGCGTTCCGGTGAGCAGAAGACGTCGTCGAGCACGCACGTTGAGCAAAGCTTGCCAACGTTGCGATTTCCAGTTTTTGATGTTTTGCGCCTCGTCGAGAATTAGGTATTGCCAAGCCTGGAAAAAACAGCATTTTTTAAACCAAATTTGGGGCATTTTGAGCCATTTCTGAGCAATTTTGAGTCATTTTGAGCCATTTTCGACCAAGTTTGGGTAATTTGAGGCAATTTTTATAAAATTTTGAGTCATTTTGAGCCATTTTTGACACAATTTTGGCAGTTTTAAGCCATTTTTGATCAAATTTGGGTCATTTTGAGCCATTTTTGACATAATTTAGACAGTTTTAAGATATTTTTTATAAACTTCCAGCTATTTTTGGCCATTTTTGGGGCGTCTCGTCCCTTGTAAGCCATAAAAACCGCGATTTTCAGCCAGAGAGTCCAATTTTGTGCCGAAAAACTCAATTGCTTCATTTCAAACCTCTCGATATTGTTAAAACCATTTTTTTAGCAATTTTGAGCATCAAAATCGTCTGAAAAAGCTCAATTTTGCCGTAAAACCAATGAAAATGACACCTAAAACTTCAATTTCCTTTAGGTGTCGTTGTGGTTGTTTTATGCCAAAATTGAGCTCATTCAGACAATTTTATTGCTCAAAATCGTTAAAAATTGGTTATCGAGAGGTTTTAGAAGAAAAAAAATTGAGTTTTTAGTCTTAAAATTGGACTCTCTGGCTGAAAATCGCGATTTTATGGCTCAAAACGGAGCTTTCTTGGCTCAAAATAGAGTTTTTTAAGCTGAAAATCGAGGTTTTTCGGCCCAGAGTGACCATTTTTCGGTTCCAAAAGGCTCAGAAGGCTCTGTTCAATTTTAATGATCAAAATCGTTAAAAATTTAGAAGAACGATTGAGGGTTTTGTGTCAAAATAGTGTTTTTTTTAGCTGAAAATCGCATTTTTTTGCTCAAAATAAGGCTTTCTTGGCTCAAAATAGAGTTTTTCAGCTGAAAGTCGAGGTTTTTTTAGTTTAGAATGAGAATTTTTCGGTTCCAAACGGTTCAGAAGGCTCAGAATTGAATCAAAACGCTTTCAAGAGGAAAAAATTGAGTTTTTAGGCTCAAAATCGGACTCTTTGGCTGAAAATCGCGATTTTATGGCTTAAAATAGAGCTTTTTTGGCTTAGAATGAGCATTTTTCGCTTCCAAAAGACTTAGAAGGCTCCGTTTAATTTCAATGCACAGAATCGTTAAAAATTGGTTATCGAGAGGTTTTAGAAGAAAAATTCAGTTATTGGGTCATAGTAAATCTTTTTTAGCTCAAAATTGGACTGTCTGGCTCAAAATAGAGCTTTTTTGGCTTAGAATGAGCATTTTTCGATTCCAAACGGCTCCAAAGGCTCAAAACTCACCCTCTGCTTAAACGATCGAATATCCTGCGTCACCGTCTTGTACGAAGTGATACAAACGTGGAAACAATTCGGCTTCATCCATCCCTTCCTCTTCTCCGCTCGCTCCTTGGCCGTTCCGAAATACGTGAGAATCTTCAACGCCGGACACCACTTCTTAAACTCCATCTCCCAATTCAGAATCACCGACGTCGGCACGACGATCAAATGGGGTCCCCAAATGGATTCGGAGCATGCCAAATGTGCTAGGAGCGAAATAGTTTGAATAGTTTTTCCCAAACCCATCTCGTCGGCGAGAATTCCGTTGAGATTCTTCTCGTACAACGTCACCATCCAATCCAAACCGACCATTTGATACTCGCGAAGGGTTCCGCGGATCAGGAACGGGACTTGTGTCTGAAATTAGAATTACAGTCATGTTTTATTATTTTCTAAATTTTTGACTCAATATAGGCAGTTTTAAGCCATTTTTGACCGATTTTAGGCCATTTTGGGCTATTTTATACAACGTTTGTGTCGTTTTGAGCATTTTCGGCCCATTTTTCGGTCATCTCGGCTTTGTATCTCGCGATTTTCAGCCAGAGAGTCCAATTTTAAGCCTAAAAACTCAATTTTTCTTTAAAAACCTTTCGGTATCGTTAGAACCGATTTTTAAGCAATTTGGAGCATTAAAATCGTCTGCAAACACCGAAAATGACACCTGGAACGTTAAAAACTTCAAGGTGTCATTTTGGTTATTTTATGGCAAAAATGAGCTCATTGAGACCATTTTAATGCTCAAAATCGTTAAAAATTGGTTATCGGGAGGTTTTAAAAGCAATAAAAATGAATTTTAGGGTCAAAATTGGTCTCTCTGGCTGAAAATCGCGATTTTATGGCTCAAAACAAAGCTTTATTAGCTCAAAATAGAGTTTTTTAGCTGAAAATCCAGGTTTTTAGTTTAGAATGAGCATTTTTCGGTTCCAAACGGTCCGAAGGCTCATAATTGAATCAAACTGCTTTTCAGAGAAAAATTGAGTTTTTTTGGCTCAAAATTGAACTCTCTGGCTCAAAATAGAGCTTTTTTGGCATAGAATGAGCATTTTTCGGTTCCCAAGGGGCTCAGAAGGCTCATAATTGAAAATCCTACTTTAACTTGAGTCGTTTCAAGGGTATATCCTTTTGGCTGGAATTTCAATGCCTCCTCGGCGATGTTGGCGAGCTCCTGTTGTCGCTCATCGCTATCGTTGCTGTTCAGCTTTGTGTAGTCGACGTTTTGAAGCACACCGCGGCCGTCGCCGTTGCCGTCTTCAGCCGAGGTGTCTTGCGACTTCTCTTCTGAGGATTTTTCTGTGGTGGGAGGCTTCTGTTCGGATGTAGATGCTTCTGGAGCCTCTGGAACCTTCTCTTCTCGCTGCTTCTTATTCCTCTTCATCTCCTCTATATCCTCCGGCGTCAAACCGTACGCCGCCAGGTACTCCGCGGGCAAATTAATCAGAATATCATCCATATCCTCCTGAGCCTCATCCTGAAGCGCGTCCACCTCCTTCTTCACATCGTCCTTCTTCATAGACCTCTCCGCGTTGGCAATTGTTTGCTCATCATCTTCTTCCGACTCCGAGCCACCTTCAAACTCCTTATCATCGTCGTGCGAAGCTATAGATGGAGATTTGGAGCTCGTGAGCCCATCCTGCACAATGCTACTGATTCCATCAACCTGGCCGAGCACGAACATCAAATGCTTATTCTTGGCCTTCCGGAGCCTCGCCGTTCGTACTTCCTGCGCTCTAAAGTCCACCAGCTTATCCACATTCGTCCAAAACTCTCGGATCATTCTCGCAATGCTCGCGCACCCCTTCTTCTTCTCCTTGAGCTCTCGCTCCTTGGCTCTCTCCACCTCGATCTCCTTATCTCTGTACACCTTCTGACACGCGTGCGCCAGAAGACGTGCCTGCTTCTTCTTGTTGTTCGTCTCCACACGAAAATCCGTCGCCATCCATTTGGCTTCCTCCAGAAGATAGTCCCAGTGCGTCTTGTTTCTCTCGGGCTCCACACACTTTGGAAGACGCGAATTCGTCCAGAGTCCGTTTTTTCGGAGTTCAGCGATTCGGGCGAGCACGTTGGCTTCCTGAAAAGACGATTTTCAGAGAAATTGGGAGAAAATTTGGCTCGAAAAGCTTGAAAATTCGCTTTTAAGGCTGAAAAGAAGGATTTTCGAGTTTCAGACCGGTTTTCCGGCTCCTGGAGCCTTTTTCTGCTTGAAAATGCGATTTTGAGGTTAAAAAATAGGGCTTCCGAGTTTTAGACCGATTTTTCGGCTCCTGGAGCCTTTTTAGCTTGAAAATGCAATTGTGAGGTTGAAAAGAGGGATTTTCGAGTTTCAGACCGGTTTTTCGGCTCCGGGAGCCTTTTTGTGCTTGAAAATGCGATTTTGAGGCTTAAAAAAGGAATTTTTCGAATTTTAGACCGATTTTTTGGCTCCTGGAGCCTTTTTAGCTTGAAAATCCGACTATTTAGCTAATTTTTGGCTCAGAAGCGGTAAATGTGTAGTTTTTAGACCATTTTTTCGGGGTTTTCAGTGCTCCCAACTCACTCGTTTCGCCGCTCTCTCCACATTATTCTCTCCGGGAGCTCCGCTAGCCGACGGCATCACAGAAGTGCTCGCCGTGGGTGCCGTATCCATCTCCATCTCGATTTTCACCTCAATCGGACGCATCATTGCGGGTCTTGTGGGCGTTGGCTCGGGTGGAGGAGCTTCTGGAGCCGCTGAGAGATCCGCTAGGACGGCGCAACGTGGATCCTGAAGGACATCTTCGATCATACGGCCGAGAACACTGAAAATTGGTGGTTTTGGAAGGTTTTTCAAGGGAAAATGGGCACTTACGCATGCTCCACTCTCAGAATTTGATCGACGATGGGTTGATAGCGTCGCGCGTTGGCCGCTTGCTGCTCGTCGTCGAGACGAAGGAATCCGGAGCCTCCGACTCTGAAAAAAAGGCATTTTAGAGCCATTTTCATGCAAAAGTTGACTTTTTATGCCAATTTTTTGCTTGGAAAATACTATTTTTGGATCCTTGAGTAAAAACTTTGGCCTTGAAAGCTAAAATCAATTTTAATGAAGAAATTAGGATTTCGAGGTTTCCGGGTTTAAAAAACGGTTTTTCGAGTATTAAAGCTTTTATTTTGGCTTCTTGAGCCTTTTTTATACATTTTTGGGAGAAAATTCGACTTTTTGGCTTATTTTCTGGCTTAGAGAAGTTTTAAGGGAAATTTCCGATTTTTAGGCATTTATGGGTGAAAACTGGCGTTTTTGATGAGTTTTAGACGTTTTTCGACCTTTTTTCTGATTTTTTGAGTCGTTTTCATGTTTCCGAAGCCTTTTTCTCACATTTTTAGACAAAAATTGACTTTTAATAATTTGACTTTTAACTTTTTCGGGTCAATTTTTGGCTTCTAGCTGCTTCAAAAGCTTCAGAAGCGCCCAGAACGCCCAGAATCTCGGAAAATCCGCTCACAATCTATCTCGAATGCCTCGATTATCGGCCAAAAGCATAGCGATCGCTCGAGACGTGCGTCTGTCCACTTTTCTCCTCTCCGATGCTCCAGAAGCCGACGTCGTCGGCTCTTGCTCCATTTCTTCATCGACTTTTGACGACGTCGATGGCTGATCGTCGGCTGCGACGGATCGCGACGACGTTCGACGCGATATTCGAGTACTGGGTGGACGCGACGCCGTTGGGGTGGTCGCCGGCATCCTTTGGTTGATTTTTGGGTACTGAAAATCGGAATTTGGGGGTTTTTGGGGTGAAAAAAACGAAGAAAAACGGGTAAAAACGGGTAAAAACGGATTTAGAAGGGTTCAGAGGGGTTTTAGGTTTTTTTTTTGAAGTTTTGGGCTCAAAAAAGAGCAAAAACTCAATTTTAGGCTTTTCAAACCCATTTGTTGCTCATTTTTGCGACCAAAACTCACTGGAAGCCTAAGACAGCTAAAAATTTGGGAAAATTGTCGAAATTGCGATTTTTCGGGGTAATTTTGCTTCCAAACTTCCGTGATTTATGGGGCGATTTGAGCAAAAATGAATTTTCACACGAAAAAATCTTTTTTTAGAATTTCCCTCACGAAAAATGGGGAAATGATGCAAATTTCGAGTATTTTTAGGGTTTTGCGACCAGAAAAACTCAAAAATCACTCTAAATATCGATTTCACACATTTTTTTTGAATTTTCCTAACAAAAAAATGGGAAAATGATACAAACTTCAGGTTACCTTGGGCATTTTCCACTCGAAAAACTCAAAAAACACATCAAAATCACATCAAAATAACTCAAAATATCGATTTCTTTAATTTTTCAATTTTTCAAACGAAAAAAAAAAATTTTTTTCAACAAAAAAATGAGAAAATAATGCAAGTTTCAGGTTTCCTGGGGCATTTTTACTCGACAAACTCAAAAAATACATCAGAATCCTCCAAAAATATCGATTTCCATAATTTTTTAATTTTTCAAAAATCCCAAAGCATTTTCTGGAGAATTCACCGATTTTTATTCGGTTTTTTGCATAAAATCAAATTCTCCATAGTCAAATCTACTAAAAACAATAAATTCCGACGAAAATCCGACGCAGATGACGTCGCGACGAACGAAGGAAAGATGAGCGCGAATGATTCAAAAACGTCTACAGACCGCGACGCGGGCACGCGACGCGCCGAGAGAGTGTGTGGAATGAAGAGACGCAGAGACAATTGGTATTTTTTTGCGGGAAAATTGGCGATCTGAGGGGTTTTTGAGCAAAAAAATGGGTTTTGAATGAAAATTTCTGTTTTTAAAAAAATTTAATACTGACTAATTCTGTGATATTTTTTAGTTGTTTAGACTGATTTTCAGATAAAAAATTTGCAGCCAAAAAAATTTTTTTTGGAACATGAATATCCGTGGAATGAGAAGTAAATATAGGAATGACAACTAATTCGTTTATATTTAGCACCACATTATACAAGAAATCGAGATTTGAAATTAGGACCAATTGAACAAGAAGGCATGTTAGCGAAAATGTAAAACAATTCAAATCAACGGAAGATTCTCCGATCGTTATAGTACAGATAAAGGGCCAATTTTTCCATACAGTAGAATACGACACAAGTGATAATAATAAATGCGATAATAATTATTTCCCGAATGAATTCGATCACATCTCGATGCTGTGGGGGCACATTGGCGGACGGTACACTCCAGGGATGTGCGGGAAAGATCCTCCGGGAAATTTTTCGGGAAAAGTTTTTCCCGGTGAAAAATTCCGGGAAATTCCGGGAAATTCGGGAAATTTTCTCAAGCCTGATTTTCAACAGTTTTTTTTTTTTGAATTTTCGCGTAATTTGGGAGAATAAATATGAAAACGAACTCTGCCATTATCCACGTCCCCCTGAAAGTCAATTCTGACCGAATTTTTCTGATTTCGCGGTCGCTGCGACCAAATCAGGAAAAGTCCGGCAAAATTGACTTCACGGAGACTGAGATAACACAAAAAATAAGCCTTTTTTCAAAGTTTCGGCAAGAGTGTTCTCTAATTTTATCATAAACTTTGGGTTCCCCTCATCAAGTTAACCAAAATATGGCATAAAATGGGTCTAAAAAATTCCCGATTTTCCCGAATATTTTCGGGAAATTTCCCGGTCGGGAAATGTTGGAAAAAATACCGGGCACGGCACCCTGCGCCTCCAAAAGTCACGAGAAACGCGCAAAGGATTGCGCGCGAAATGCGCAAAGGGGTTTTCGTGCGCAAAAGTGGATACTTATCATTTTATCACTGAAAATTCTGAATATCGCACGAAGGAATACATTCTGATTATTTTTTCAATATTTTTCTCTTTAGTTTTTGTAAATCTGCTCACGAGCTGTCCGTAAAATGCTCATATGTCCTCATTCGTCGTTTTTTCGCAAAGATATTAGCTTTTGAAAATTGACAATCAGTTGTTTACTCGTCGGAAGCTGAAGAATGCGATTCCTGAAACTGAAAATATATTTGAAATGCTACTTTATTGAATTATTAACACTCTGACTTCAATTTTCGTAATTCTTGTTTAATTTTCGTCAACAAAAGTCTTGTTCCAGATTCAGACAAGGGTAAAAGTCGGTTGTTGAGAACCAAGTGGAAGTTCATTAGAACAATAGGTCAGTAGGAGGGTTTGATTCAAAGTAAAAAAAAGAGGGAACCTGAAGGAAAACACGAAGCAACAAAACAACACTGAACATATTATTACAGAATGGGTCTTACACCAAAACGCGTAAAAGCTAGCAAAAGTAATGGAGAGTTGGCGCGAGAGGCGAGAGAGAAGAAGCGATATCAAGACAAGCTGAACGAAATCGCGGCGTGTGAGACACAGAAGGAGCAAGTAGAGAGGATCCTTGAATTGCGCGAAAAAATGATACGGAGCATGGAGAAGGTTATCGCTGAAAAAGATCTGAAAATCCAGAAACTTGATGAAGAAGTTGAAATCTGAGATGATGAAAATGAATCAGAAGGAGCAGTTTATGAACCGGAGTCAATAAAGTAGCATTTCAAATATATTTTCAGTTTCAGGAATCGCATTCTTCAGCTTCCGACGAGTAAACAACTGATTGTCAATTTTCAAAGGCTAATATCTTTGCGAAAAAACGACGAATGAGGACATATGAGCATTTTACGGACAGCTCGTGAGCAGATTTACAAAAACTAAAGAGAAAAATATTGAAAAAATAATCAGAATGTATTCCTTCGTGCGATATTCAGAATTTTCAGTGATAAAATGATAAGTATCCACTTTTGCGCACGAAAACCCCTTTGCGCATTTCGCGCGCAATCCTTTGCGCGTTTCTCGTGACTTTTGGAGGCGCAGGGTGCCGTGCCGGGAAAAACGGGAAATTTCCCGCACATCCCTGGTACACTCAGCATCTCAATGAGTCCTCGTTGTCGTCGGACTTCGTGAACCACGCGATGAGCAGCTATGAATCGATTAACTCGCTCTACCAGCTCCAGAACATTCTGCCTCATCACATCGAGCCTCCGCTTGATCTCCGCGAATCGTTGATCCTGATCGATTCTGGAAAGAAAACCTTGGTTAAAAAGACTCAGAAACAAATTTGATGAGCTCCATAAGCATCTTTAGTCAATTTCTATCGATTTCAGCTCAATTTCATGAATTTCAGACAATGTTTAGATTGCTTCAGAAACATTGTTCTTTCAAAGTCATTTTCTGTACTGAAACATCCAAAACCCTCTAGAAGCCGATAATTTTCAGTTTTAGCATAACATTGATCAGTTTTGGTGGAAATCAATCAGAAATCTTTTGAATCAAATTAGGCCATTTTCAACAATAATCTGATGATATTTTCAGTCACCTTGGATCCTCCTCCTCGATTTCCCCTGGCTCGACATCATCTTGCTCCACATCCGCCTCAACATCGTCTCCATTTTCCAACACAACCTCTTCCTGAGCGCGCGGGTGTTCGAGATGATTCCGGGGCTGAAAAAAAAGTGGGATTAGAATGCAGTAGTTTTTTGGGCTCTTAGAGAGTCTTTCTGAGTCCTTATAGATAGAGAATTCTAAACAATTCTGAGGGATTCTAGAGAATTCTGGAGAATTCTGGAGGATCCTGGAGAATTCTGAAGAATTCTGGAGAATTCCGAAGGATTCTAGAGGATTCTGAAGGATTCTAGAGGAACCTGGAGGATTCTGGTGGATTCTGGAGAATTCTGGAGAAATCTGAAGGATTCTGGAGGATTCTGAAGAATTCTGAAGAATTCTAGAATTCTAGATTTTGGGATTTTTGTCAAATTTCTATTGTCTATTCACAGGGTTGCAATTTGACGGGCCGGCCCGGGCTCAAGCCCGGCCCGGCCCGTAAAGCCCGGCCCGCGGGCCGGGCTCAAAAAAAATTTCTCGGCCCGGCCCGGCCCGCGGGCCTGTTTTGAAAAATTAATGATTTTTTTTTTCGAAAATACTCAAAATTTTTTGAAATCTCACTAAAATCCTTAAGTTTTTTTCTCTTGGTGTTTTGTTATCTTTTAGTGACTCTCAATCATTGTTTAATAAAACTTGTTTCTTTATTTTTGAACTGTTTTTTACAAGGCGAGATCAGCAATACCCGTGGAGACCGGCCCGCGGCCCGCGGGCCGGGCCGGGCCTGGGCCGAGAATTTTTGCTTTCGGCCCGGCCCGGCCCGGCCCGTTGCAACCCTGTCTATTCAGAATGAATCGCAAAGAAAAATTTTGCAAATTTTATTTGTAAACAACTTTTTAGACTCCGCCTACAACAGTTTCCCACGTAGAAAATTGTAAACAACAACACAATTTCCAACAGTGGGCGGAGCCTAAAAATTTGTTTACAAAAAAAATTTGCAACATTTTTATTTGCTATTCATTCTGAATAGACAATACGTGGTTTCGTCCAATTTCTAAATTCTCTAGGTTTTTATGACTTTATTTAGCATGAATATCGACAGAGAACCTGCAGAATCCAAAAAAAGAAGCAAAAAAAAATCGACCCAAACGATGAAAAACAAAAAAAAATGAGGGAAAGCATCGAAAAAAACACAAACAAAAGCGCCTTCAAATTTTCCCGCGTAATTCAGCCAATGTCCCTTTAAAACTACAGTAACCCGTAATTCAACTTTGCTCAATTCAATTTTGTTTGCTCTTGTGTGCCTTTAATATTCAATTTCGCCTTTAATTTTGAGCACTGTATCATTTTTTTCGATCGTCTGCCCATTTTTGGCAAACACTCTTTGACTACACATTCTCTTTGACTCCATTTTTCTCTTTGACTACACTTTTCCGAAAAACATTGTGTGAATTTTGAGGTCCATTCGAAAAATCAGGCTTAGACAATGCCTTTTCAGTAAACTTTGTACGTAATAAAGCACTTCAAAACCTTTCTAATGGAATTTCAGACGCACGAGTGGTTTGGTATCTTGATAAGCATTATTGTACTCATTTTAAAGCTCTCAGCGACCTGAATTCGAATTCAACATTTTTAGAGCTTCGAAAAGGAGTATAAAATGACAAAGCTCCGCCTACTTTGCCCGCTTAGAGCCTAGACACAACGGAGGACTCTTATTGTCCCATCATAAAGAACTGTCTCGATCTCAACATTGCGTTGCATACTTATTAGCCATACTACACGGTTCAAAATCCCTAAAGTAATTCAAGAATGGGAGAAAACGATATGTAACTTTATTAACATGAAATACACGTGCACATAGAAATTTATCTATACATTTTCAAACCTCCGACATCTGGAAATCTTTCATGCCAAACAAGAAAACATATGTACGGGACTTTTTGGTATACGGTAGCCAATAATCCGTCTTCTCTCAATATGTCGATTCCTTCAGTACAGTGAATTCTGATTGCTGAAAAGCTTGCTTGCCATCTGCAAAAAAAACAGTTTTTTTGATTTGGAGGCGGGGTAGGACACCTCAAAGCAAGTTTTGCTTCTAATTTCGCAAAAACGTACCTCAGGTGGGCTCGAACCTTTGGGCGCTCTGTTATGAGTACCGCGTCACCACCGGCTGAACCAAAAAAGAATTTCGGACAAAATTTTTTTTTTTTTTTTTGGTTTGAAATATGAGAAAAATTGAGCTGATTCCAAACACAAAAACAAAAATTTCAAATTCTCACAACTGTACCACAGATAAATTCCAGAAAAAGGAACCCACCCAAACACTGGACCCCTTTCTTCTGGATCATACGTTCGTGGATTGAATTGTGTGAACAAATCATCCTGTAGCGTAAAGTTTGTTCGAAAGGCAAACTGTGTGAAGCGATGATTATCCGAATGAAACCATTTGGAAACGAATGCAACAAGATCATCTGCAGTCAACGAATTCTCACCACGTAGGCACACGCTGAAAGTGTCAAGCCGTTGAAATTGGAGAAGTGTTTCCCTATCGATCCACTTTGATGAATTTTGGGCTAATGTCAAAGTGTCGGTCTTGAATAGTTTGGGATCGCAGTGAAAAGTATCACTAAGATTAATCCAAAATGTCATATGTTTGACGGTAATTCGCTCAATGACATTCAATATTTCTTCGTCATCCACTGGTCGTTCCCCTTGTAAGAAAAGATGACGAACATCGGTACTGATACCGTATTCGAAAATTTCGCTCAAATTTTTCATACGATCTATATCGAACCAGTGACAATCAAAGTGACACTTGAAAATGTCGGTGAGATAGAGTACAGCGAATTTTAGAAATTTGGATGCTGATTGGTCGGTGTAGGTGTACAAATGGGTATCCGTCATGCTGAAAATTATACAAATTCAAAATCTATACTTTATAGTTTCAACTAGACCTTGAATCTTGAAAACGACTAGTTCTCGAAAAATGGTCAACTTCCAGTTGCACATAATAAAATTTTGGCTCTTTATGATTTAACAAGGGTTTTGAGAATTAACAGAGGTTTTGGGAATTATCAGGGGTTTTAATCAATTAAACGCAAACTATGATTGTTTTATCTCAATTAGTCTTGTTTTATCTAATTTTTAGCCTTTGTTTTAAGTCTTTTTTTATTTCGGGTTTAACTAATTATTCTTGCTTTTATGATCTTAATTGCAGAAATGTCGCTTGTTTTCTAAAGCAATGTTTCTTTGTTGACTTGAGGGGTTATACAAGAGCTCAGTTAGGGTCCACAGTTTGCCAAATTAAATTGGGGTTCGTGTTTGCCCATGATAGCAACATATAAAACTACGATCCTTAGTACTACCACTATGCGGTTTTATTTGTTGTATGAGATCTATGGTGCTACGAATACAGTACTGATATAAACTCAGAGGCCTGTAGTAACTTTTTTGATTACTACAGTGCACGTCATAAATATACTCAAAAGTCTCTTTTTTTGACCGCGTCATAATGATAGGACCCCCCTGAAAATTGAAAATTTTCATCATTTTTCGGAACATTTTTTGAAAGTTATCATCTAGAAACATCAACTCTGTCCCAAAAAGCTATTATTAGTTGGTTTCCATCGAAATATCCCCCTTTATAAAAAAAAAGAAAAATTCATTTTTTCGAATTTTGGAAATTTACAGCAAAATTTCATTACATCAGGAAAATTGAGGTGGTTCCTTGTATAGAGAAATCCAAACTATTCCAAAGTATTGGGAACTTTCTGAAGAGACAGTTCAATGGTTTGTCAGGAAACTCATTTTTCTGATGAGAAATGCACGCTATTCTGAAGCTGTTCTGAAAATGACCGAAATGTCAAAAAAAGTTTTCTTCCAAACTTTGTCAGAGGGTTTATTTTAATGGAAACCAACTTATAATGGCTTTTTGAAACAAAGCGGATGTTTTTAGATGACAATTTAACAAAAAAAAGTTCCGAAAAATGATGAAATTTTTCAATTTTCAGGGGGTGGGGGGGGGGGGGGTCCTATCATTATGACGCGGTCAAAAAAAGAGACTTTCGAGCATATAATGCTCCAAACTTGCTCGATATATTTATGACGCGCACTGTAGTAGTAAAAAAAAGTCACTACATGCCTCTGAGTTTATATCAGTACTGTATTCGTAGCACCATAGATCTCATACAACCAGGCTTGCTCGGAAAAAAGTTTTCGGAAAATCGGAAAACGATATTTTTTTCCGAATTTTTTTTCGGAAAATTTTTTCCGATCGGAAATTTCCGATTTTTTTTTTCGGAAAAAAGTTTCCGACCTTAATTTTTCCGACTTTTTTTTTTCGGAAAAACGGAAAAAATCGGAAAAAGTTTCAAAATAGTCTAAAATTGGCTTTCAAGCAGAATTTTTGCTATTCCATTGAATATATCGATATTTCAGACAATTATTTGCCCAATAACATTCATTTAACAAGATATGAACCAAAGAACACAATGTTTGAAATATTTTTGTTCAGTTTTTCAATTATTTTTTTCAATTTTTCGGATTTTTCTTTCCGATGTTCCGAAAAGTTGGGTCGGAAATTTTTCCGTCGGAAAAAAATTTCCGAAAAAAAAAGTCGGAAAATTTCCCGTCGGAAAAATTTTCCGAAAAAAAAGTCGGAAAATTTCCCGTCGGAAAAATTTCCCGAAAAAAGTCGGAAAATCGGAAATTCCGATTTTCCTATTCCGAGCAAGCCTGCATACAACAAATAAAACCGCATAGTGGTAGTACTAAGGATCGTAGTTTTATATGTTGCTATCATGGGCAAACACGAACCCCAATTTAATTTGGCAAACTGTGGACGCTAACTGAACTCTTATATAACCCCTCAAGTCAACAAAGAAACATTGCTTTAGAAAACAAGCGACCTTTCTGCAATTAAGATCATAAAAGCAAGAATAATTAGTTATATCCAAAATATCGACTTAAAACAACTTAAAGACTAAAAATTAGATAAAACAAGACTAATTGAGATAAATCGATCATAGTTTGCGTTTAATTGATTAAAACCCCTGTTAATTCTCAAAACCCCGTTAAATCATAGAGCCAAATACCTCAACTGTTTTGTAGATGAACATTTCTTCTTTAATAAAATTTTCAAGATGATTTTTCTAGCTTATCCTCTTTTTGAGATATGCGCCTTGATAAATTTCGGCAACTTCAACAATTTTTTGAAACATCTCGAAGTACGGGGTGCCGCTATCACAAAAGTATAAGCTACAAAAACGGGCAAAATGAAATTTATCCAGTCCACTCACTAAGATTTAACTTCCCATCCATTGATAACCGCATCAACCGTTGCCTTCTTCTTAAAACCGCCGTCATTGATACACCATTCCTCATTGTTGAAATCGCCGAAGATTATTTTATTTCTCTTCTCCCAAAAAATTAATCCGTTTACACGAACTCTCGTTGCTTTCAGTAGTTTATACGTTCTCTTTGATATTAGTGAAAAATGAATTCTGTTAAAATGTATATAACTTTTTTGTTGGAATTTTGAAACTTACAAATCTCGAGGACTGCTCAAATTGAATATTTTTTGAATACATAGGGAAGGTAGTTTTAGTAGAGGAAACGGTTTTCTTTTGTTCTGGAGGAAACGTTTTTCTCCGTGGACCGTATGTGCAATAACAATATCCTTTTGAATTATAATCTTCTGAGAATCTCCGTGGAGATTAGGTTCATTACTAATATTCTCTCGAATCATAATCTCTTGGGATTCTCCGTGGAGCGCATGTTCGATACCAATATTCTCTCGTATTTCGACGTTCTCACTTATCGATGAAAGTAACGAGTAGGCAGGCTTAAAAAATGTAGTTTCTAGAATGGATTTACGCATATTTTATTTTTCAAAAGCATAAATGTTCCTGAAGCCGTGGCTAGCTGGACCAAAAGTAGTAGTTTTGCATCGAACGATTGTGGTCTATATTGCTCAGCCCAGAATTTGTATTAGAAAGGCATCTATCACAGATTTCACGGAACATTTTTCTAGTATTTTAAATATTATAAACTTCAAGGATTGCTTACTTTGAATATTAGTTGAATACACAGAAAAAATAGTTTCAGAATACGTAGAAGAAACAGTTTTAGTATTAGTACAAGAGACATTTTTCTGCAGAAAACAAAAATAATTAGAATTGATCTTAGTGCGAACACAATCGTTTGGATTCAAACATGACCTCTTGGAAATCACCGTGGAGCGTATATGTACTATTTCGATGACAGCATAAACACAGGATCGCGAACAGACTACTCAATGTTTTGCATTGCCGGATTTAGGGACGGAATAACGCCATTGACTGTACACCGTCTCACTAGGGAGTGCCTCAGACAAAAGGTGGAGTTATGGGACGAGACCTATACCATTCGAAAGAGGATGAAATTTTATTTTCAAATATATGTTCAGATTTTGCAACGGCCTCCGCTCACTCGAGAAATCTGGGTCAGAAGTTTTCAGTAGATTTTGCACTGTCATCAATCAATCATTCAGATTCGCCCCTCTGGGAATAGTGTATATACGCTCCACGGCGATTCTCGAGTGACTATTTTTGAACTCGATTGTGTTTCTACTAAGGATAAATCTCTTGTTTATTCCTCAGAAAAATGATTCCTTTACTAAAACTGCCCTCTCTATGTATTCAATTAATATTCAATATGAGCAACCCTAAGGATTTGTAAGTTTCAAAATTTTAAAAAACAAGTATATAGATAATTTTAACAGAATTCATTTTTCACTAATATCGAAGAAAACGTACCAACTACTGAAAGTAATGAGAGTTCGTGTAAACGGATTAACTTTGAATGAGACGAAGAATCAAATAGTCTTTGACGATTTTAACTACGAGCAATGGTGTTTCAACTTCTTCGGTTTGGAGAGAAAGGCAACGGCACATGCGGTTATAAATGGATGGAAAATCAAATCTTAGTAAGTGGACAGGCACGTAAAACAGTTTGCTCGTTCTTGTAGTTTAACCTTTTTTGACAGCTCCGCCCCTTACTCATGCGCCTTTAAAAAGTACTGTAGCGAGAGAGTATTTCAAGTTTTAGACACAAAGGCTTTCTGCCCCTCATTGGAGCGATTTTGCGGATGTAGCGCATTTGAAGCCTACGTGCGTTGCCCACAATTTTAAAAGTGCACGTCTCAAAACTTGAAAAGCGCATACATATCTCCAGAAGGGGCGAAGCTGTCGAAATACTTTTAACTACAGAAATGTGTAAAATTTAACGCTGACAATTTTCTAATTGACAATTATATATAGCTATAATCAGTTTCAAGTTGCAAAGTTTCAAAGCAGATTTTATATTTCAATCATTTTCAGCATGACGGATACCTGTTTGTACACCTACACCGACCAATCCCTTTTTGAATTTCTAAAATTCGCTGTACACTATCTCAGCGACATTTTCAAGTGTCACTTTGATCATCTCATATTCGATATAGATTTTATGAAAAATTTGAACCAAATTTTCGAATACGGTGTTGGCACCAATGTTTATCATCTTCGGTTACAAGGAGATCGACCAGTGGATGATGAAGAGATGTTGAATGTCATTGAGCGATTCACCGTCAAAAGAATAACACTTGAGATAAATCTCAGTGACACTTTTCACTGCGATCCCGAACTATTCAAAACCGACAATTTGACATTAATCAATAATTCATCGAATTGGATCAAAAGAGAAACACTTCTTCAATTTCAAAGGCTCAACACTTTAATAATGTACACTCCGGGGAAGAATTCGTTGACTGAAGATGATCTTGTTGCATTCGTTTCAAAATGGTTTCATTCGGATAATCGTCACTTCACGCTGTTAAGATTTCCTGCAAAGTTTAGGCCGCGGAATCATATGTTCACACGATTCAATCCAAGAGCGTATGATCCAGAAGGAAGGGGTCCGGTGTTTCGGTGAGTTGCTCGAAACTTAAAGTTTTCCGCCGAAGCCAAAGCTCCAAAGCGCGCCGACAGAGGGCATATAGAAGAAAATCAGACCCCCTTTTTTTTGCAGATGTCAAGGAAACTATTACCCATACGGAATACGCTGTAAAACGGGAATCGACATATTGAGAGAAGACGGATTATTAGCTACCGTAGTCCAAAGAAGCACTGTTATTTATTTTCTTGTATGGCATGAAAGGTTTCCAGATGTCGGAGGTTTAAAAGTCTACTAAATTTCCATGTGCACGTGTATCTCATATTGAATAAAGTTACATATCGTATTCTATAATTCTTGAATTGCTTGAGGGCTTGTGAACTGAACAGGGTGGCTAATAAGTATGCAACGCTATGTTGAGATCACTTTCTTGAAATCTATTGAGACAGTTTTTTTTTAATGATGGGACAATAAGAGTCCCCATCATTTCTCCTATTTTTGTATTTCTATCGGTGTTGTGATGTGCGGCTGAGCGTGTTTTCTCGAGTAGTCAGTGTTCATGTTGTCATCGATCAATTATTCGGATTTGGTCCTCTGGGAATAGTGCATATACGCTCCACGGTGATTCCCAAGAGGTCATGTTTGAACCCAAACGATTGTGTTTGTAGTAAGACCGATTCTTATTGTTTTTTCTCCAGAAAAAATGTTTACTGTACTAATTCTACTTTCTCCATGTATTCCAGTAATATTCAATGTAAGCAATTTTTTGAATTTATAACTTCAAACTACTTTAAAATATGCACCGTCAAATCTTCATTAAAAGGGCATGTCCCTATGTTTTTCTTGATTTTCAAAATAAATCGTAACTTCTGTTAGAGAAGAGATTCGAAACATATTTTGAGACGTGCCCAGCTAACTTTTGACGAATTTCAAGAATGTGCTCATTTCGAGCTCATCGGGGTGCCATTATATTATGACTACACTTTTGCTCCAGCTAGACGCTGCTTCAGAAAAGTATATGTTTTTCGGAAACATCACCGGCATCAACGGAGCCAAAGTTCCATATAGTTCCTTTTTCAAATAATGGACTACGAAAGCCAAAAGGACACACAAACAGAATTTATTTGGGGACATGCAGGACCATTTTTCAGATGTCGATTTACGAGGCTCCCCCCACAAGCACAGCTTCGTAAATCGACGTTTAACGCTCGAGAATCTCTATTTTTTCAGGTTGCCCAATCGTTACTGTCATCGATCAATGTGAACTTCAGATTCCGCGGAGATTCTCGGAAGATTATGTTTGTACTTACTAAGATCAACTCTCTATATTTTTTTCTTCAGAAAACCGTTTCCTCTACTAAAGCTACCTTCGCTATGTGTTCAAACAATATTCAATGTGAGCAGCCCTCGAGATTTGTAAGTTTTGAAAATTCAACAAAAGTTTATACATTGTATTCACAGAATTCATTTTTCACTGATTTCAAAGGAAACGTATCAACTACTGAAAGTAACGAGAGTTCGTGTAAACGGATTATTTTTGGTTGAGAAGAAAAATCAAATAATCTTTGTCGATTTCGATGAGGGATGGTGTATTAATGAAGAGGGTTTTGAGGAGGAGGCAACGATTCATGCGGTTATCAATGGATGGAAAGTTAAATCTTAGTAAGTGGACAGGAAAACATTACATTTCGCACATTACTGTACCTTATTTAATAACCGCGCCAAATTTAAGGAAGCATACTCAATAAGGAAAGTATGAGCGGTACTGTAATTATCATCAGAGACTCTAATGGACTACTCCAGTGAGAAAACATAACGTTTATGGCAGTTCAGGTGATTTTTGGACTTTCTACATGTAATTGGGTTGTCTTTTGTACAGTAACTCAACAGAATCTGTCTCAACAGCATCTTCTTCTACTGCTGTCAACTTCCCCTCTCGATTTTTTCCTCAAACCTTTTTATTTCTAACTTTTTAAATCCACATTTTCCTTCTGTGACGAGAAACGCGTCAGCAATATCCTTTTTCTAACTTTTGAGAATAATTCGGCTACATTCATGTATTGGTTTTATGCACCTACGTAAAAAAAAATTTTAACGACCCCCTCAGACAGGGAAATTTTTTAAACAACTGTTCACACTTGAATGAGTTGCCGAAAATTCGTTGCCGCTCAGCCGTGCCTTAAACAAAGCAACACAAGAATTGAAGAACACGAAATGCAACTTTATTAATATAAAATACATGTGAACATAGAAATTTATCTGTAAATTTTCAAACCTCCGACATCTGGAAATCTTTCATGCCATACAACAAAATAAAAAAACTCGAGTCTTTTGAATACGGTAGCCAATAATCCGTCTTCTCTCAATATGTCGATTCCTGAAGTGCAGCGTATTCCGTATGCTTCAATCGTTTTTTGCCATCTGCAAAAAAGAGAGACAGTATTTGGATTGAAAGTGGAGTGACACCACAAGGAAAATTTTTTAGATAGATTTCAGAAAGGAACTCACCTGAACACTGGACCCCTTTCTTCTGGATCATACGGTCGCGCATTGAATTGTGTGAACAAATGATCATGTAACGTGAAGTTTGCAGGAAAGGCAAGCCGTGTGAAGTGACGATCATCCGAATGAAACCATTTGGAAACGAATGCAACAAGATAATCTTCAGTCCACGTTTTCTCACCCGGAGCCCACACAATGATGGTTTTAAGCCGTTGAAATTGGACAAGTGTTTCCCTTTTGATCCAGTGTGATGACTTATTGATTAATGTGAGAGTATCGGTTTTGAACAAATTGGGATCGCAGTGAAAATTTTCACTAAAATTCACCGCAAGTGTCATTTCTTCAACGGTGACTCGTTCAATGACATTCAATATTTCTTCGTCATCCACTGGTCGTTCCCCTTGTAAAAAAAGATGATGAAAATCGGTACTGATACCGTATTCGAAAATTTCGCTCAAATTTTTCATACGATCTATATCGAATCCGAGATGATCAAAGTGGCACTTGAAAATGTCGGTGAGATAGAGTACAGCGAATTTTAGAAATTCAAAAAGGGATTGGTCGGTGTAGGTGTACAAATGGGTATCCGTCATGCTGAAAAGGATAACAATTTAATATTGATATTTATGTCACCCGAGAAACCATTCACACAAAATATCGGCCGGATCGGATAAGTTTAAAACCGGCGGGGTCTAAAAAAAGGCGGAGCTATCTAAAACTTCTAAGTACGCAATTGCTCAAAATAAAATTTTCAAGATGATTTTTCTAGCTTAGCCTCTTTTTGAGATATGCATCTTGAAAAATGTCGGCAACTCCAACAATTTTTTGAAACATCTCGAAGTACGGGGTGCCGCTATTACAAAAGGATAAGCTACAAAAACAGGCGAAATATTATGCTTTCCAGTCCACTTACTAAGACTTTACTTTCCATCCATTGATAACCGCATGAACCGTTGCCTTCTTCTCAAAATCACCCACATTGATACACCATTTCTCATCGTTGAAATCGTCGAAGATTATTTTATTTTTCTTCTCCCACAAAGTTAATCCGTTCACACGAACCCTCATTGCTTTCAATAGTTGGTACGTTTCCTTTGATATTAGGGAAAAATGAATTCTGATGAAAATATTCATACACTTATTGTTGAAATTTTGAAACTTACAAATCTCGAGGACTGCTCAAATTGAATATTTTTTGAATACATAGGGAAGGTAGTTTTAGTAGAGGAAACGGTTTTCTGTTTTTCTGGATGAAACGTTTTTCACCGTGGAGTGTATGTGCAATACCAATATCCTTTTGAATTATAATCTTCTGGGAATCTTCGTGGAGATTAGGTTCATTACCAATATTCTCTCGAATCATAATCTCTTGGGATTCTCCGTGGACCGTATGTTCAAAACCAATATTCTCTCGTATTTCGACATTCTCACTAATCGATGGAAGTAACGAGTAGGCAGGCTTAAAAAATGTAGTTTCTAGAATCAATTTACGTATACTTTTGATTTTTTCAAAAGCATAATTGTTCCTGAAGCCGTGGCTAGCTGGACCAAAAGTATTAGTTTTGCATCCAATGATTGTGGTCTATATTGCTCACCCCAGAATCTGTATTAGAAGGGCATCTATCACAGATTTCACGGAACATTTTTCTAGTACTTTTAATATTATAAACTCCAAGGATTGCTTACTTTGAATATTACTTGAATACACAGAGAAAGTAGTTTTAGAATACATAGACAAAGTAATTTTAGTATTAGTACAAGAAACATTTTTCTGGAGAAAAAACAATGAGAATCGATGTTAGTACAAACACACTCTCTTGGGTTCAAACATAATCTCTCGGGAATCACCGTGGAGCGTATATGCACTATTCCCAGAGGCGCAAATCTGAATCATTGATCGATGACAGCATAAACACAGGGTCGCTAACAGACTACTCAAGAAAACACGCTCAGCCGCACATCACAACACCTAAAGAAATACAAAAATAGGAGAAATGATGGGGTTTCTTATTGGCCCATCATAAAAAACTGTCTCGATAGATTTCAAGAATACACAGGTCGTCCGCAGACGATCCGTTACGGATGCACCGTCGCTAGCGCACGGACCATATTGGTATGGAAAACGAGTCTCGTTACGGATCCGTATTTCATCCGCGCACGACCCTTATCGCGAATCACTAGCGGGTGGCTTTTGGTTAGCATACGGTCCGCGTGCGATGTTTTTTTGTGCGAACAGAAAATTTGAATTTTTCTAGCATATTTATTTCATTGAACACTAAATCAAACAATGAAAAAAAACTAATACCTAATCATTATTCTAGAGATACATAGGAAACCTTAAAAATAACTAGAAATAGAAGAAATAACTAGAAATCTTTCAGATCAGAAAAATAACTATTAATCGAAGGAATCAACTTAAAGTGAATGGGTTAGATTTGACGAGTTCGAAAATTTTGATGATCCGTAGGCGATATAAGCGATCTTTCGGTATTGCTTGTACTGACGGGCCACTCCGAATAACATCACTTGGCTCTTTCTGTAGCCGCTCTTCCTATCCTGAAAAAAACGGAATTTTAATGAGTAAAAATGATTTGCAACATACGTAATTCTCTCCACATCGTTCCCTCTCGACATCAGCAATTATCAAATTTAGATGTAGTTCACCGAAGTTCTTGTCATAAGCGATCACCTGATATCCACATTTCGAAGATTCTGAAAAAGCGATTAAAATCCCAACGTCGAAGAACTGCATTTTTTACCTTAATTTCATGTCATGTTCCTGCAGGGGAAATTGCAAGTTCGAGAAATCATTTAATTTCGTTGTTGAGATGAGATTAACAGAAAGAATATCGAAAATAAAACAAAAGTCGAAATACGAGGAAACAATTCGAAACAGAATATGGAAGAAATTTTGCATCAGGCGCCGCCTCGACCATCTGTATACGGTCCGTACGCGGGTAGACTTCATTGTAATACTGTCGTATCCCATCCGTGCGCGGACAAGTCACAGTAACATCAGTCGTATTTCACTAGTGTGCTAGCTACACTCATGCGGTCCGTTCGCGGATGAAATGAGTCAGCCGTGCGCGGACGAGTGCTTGGAAAAATTAGTCTTTACGGATCCGTAACGATACTTCTCGCGAGTCGCATCCTAAACGCGTCGACTCGCTAACTACCTGTGTAGTGATCTCTACATAGCGATGCTGACTTGTTAGCTATTCTGTACGGTTAGACATGAGTTGGCGTGGTTGAAATCGTTCTAGTGGGAATGGGCTAGCGCGGGATACCTACGCAGCCCAGTATTTTGCGTTTGCTAATGATAATGATGCCCCTGTCTCAACTTTGTTCAAGAAAAGTGATCTTAACATAGCGTTGCATACTTATTAGCCACCCTGTTCAGTTCACAAGCCCTCAAGCAACCCAAAAATTGGAGAATGCGATATGTAACTTTATTTAATATGAGATGCACGTGCACATAGAAATTTAGTCAACTTTTAAACCTTCGACATCTGGAAATCTTTCATGCCAAACAATAAAATATATGTACGGGCCTTTCTTGTATACGGTAGCTATTAATCCGTCTTCTCTCAATATGTCGATTCCTTCAGTACAGTGTATTCCTTTTGCAAAAAAACTTCCTTGCCATCTGCAAAAAAAATACATTTTTTTGAGTTGGAGAGGTAGGAGACGGAAAGTTTTGATTCTACATTCACCAAAACGTACCTCAGGTGGGCTCGAACCTTTGGGCGCCCTGTTATGAGTACCGCGTCACCACCGGATGAACCAAAGAAGTATTTTCGGGCAAAAGTGTTTTTTTTTTGCTTTGGAATATGAGAAAATTTAAGCTGATTCCAAACAGCAAAACAAAAATTTCACATTCTCACAGTTTTACCATAGATAGATTTCAGAAAACACTCACCTGAACACTGGACCCCTTTCTTCTGGATCATACGCTCGTGCATTGAATTGTGTGAACAAATGATCCTGTAGCGTGAAGTTTGCAAGAACTAATAACACTGTGAAGTGACGATTATCCGAATGGAACCATTTGGAAACGAATGCGACAAGATCATCTGCAGTCAACGAATTATTCCCCGTAGCGCTCATGATTAAAGTGTCAAGCCGTTGAAATTGGAGGAATGTTTCCCTTTTGATCCACTGTGATGAATTTCTGGCTAATGTCAAAGTGTCGGTTTTGAATAGTTTGGGATCGCAGTGAAAAGTATCACTAAAATTCACCGCAAGTTTCATATTTTTGACGGTGACTCGTTCAATGACATTCAACATTTCTTCGTCATCCACTGGCCGTTCTCCTTCTAAGCAAAGATGACGAACATCGGTACTAATACCGTATTCGAAAATTTCGCTCACATTTTTCATACGATCTATATCGAATGCGAGACGATCAAAGTGACACTTGAAAATGTCGGTGAGATAGAGTACAGCGAATTTTAGAAATTCAGATTGGGATTGGTCGGTGTAGGTGTACAAATGGGTATCCGTCCTGCTGAAAATTATACAAATTCAAAATCTATATTATCCAGCCTTCCAAATTTCACCGCGCTTCACTGCGAACTTGGGGAAATTCAAAATTTTGAGCTTTCCCGCTTATTTGTTTTCCATGTAAGTCATGTCAAATAAAATAATTTTGTTGATTTTGTGGTTTCGACGTGACCTACAAGGAAAACAAGTGAGCGGGAAGGCTGAAAATTTTGAATTTCCCCAAGTTCGCAATGGAGCCCGCTGAAACTTGGGAAATTTCGATAATACTTTATACCTGTAATGACTCCCAATTGCAATATGGGTTTTAGCTCGAGACCATGCGGAAAAGAATCAGCACAAAAAGTTATCTGAAGGTTGTAAACCGTTTTTTTCGCTTATTAGCGGTTTTCGAGAAAATCGACTTTTTCCGAAATTTTCGTAAATTGTTAAATCTCCAACTTCAAAAAATCATAACATTGTTCGTTGTGGATGGATTTCAAAATCTAAAGTGCATCGAAAAGCTCATCTAATGTAAAATAGAAGTATCATAATCTTACTTATATATTGTCTGTTCAATAAAACGTCGGCAAGACACGCCCCTTTTCGGACACGCCCCTTTTTCACGTTTGCTTGTAGATCAATTTTTTAGTAGTTACGTGAAAAGGGGTGTGTCCGAAAAGGGGCGTGTCTTGCCGACGTTTTATTGAACAGACAATATAATCTGCTAGAAAGTCTGTCCGATGTTGGTCACGATGTCCGCTTTAGTTTTCCGAAAGTTAAAGAATTTAGTCGCGCCACAAAATCGAACCCGCGACTATCGCGTGGCAGAGTAGCGCTCAACCAACTGAGCCACGCGGGCAACAGTGAAGGGGTGGACATTTTGCGTATAAAAATACGAGATTCCTAAACAAAATTGAGCGGCGAAGCCGCGAATCCAGCCTGCGGTAAGCAGGCTGGTATCATTAATTTACCTAATTTGTGAGAAAAATTATCGATTGACAACCAAAATTTTTCATATGGCCGGAATGACATAAAAAGATTTTGGAGACATTACATTTGCTAAAATTAGTCTCAAATGAAAGAGCATGTTGAGTTTAGTAAAAACAAGATGCAAAATATAGAGGTAACCGTTCAAATATGGAAAATAAATTTGATTTTTAAAAAAAAACTTTTTTGATATTTTTTGAAAAACGAAAATTTTCATAAATATTGCGTATTAATGTGTAATGAATGATTGAAATGTTAAAAACTGCTTTTTAGGCTTTCAAATAAATTATAAAACGTTTAATTTTGTTTAGTTTGAAGCTTTTAGCGACCGTTCAAAGTTCACACTCGAATTTCAACGTAGATCCACAGGTAGGGAAAAACTCGAAAATATGAAAATGATCGTAGAGCTTTTAATTTTTCCAGTTTTGTAGCAAATTTGATTTTAAATAAAACACTCAACTGACACTTTTCTATATCTCTTCATTTTCATTAACAAAATTCGATTTTTTTATCCTACCGACCCTTGGGTAGAGAGATTCACATTTTTCTTGAAGGGATGAAGAGATAGAGAAAAGTGTCAGTTGAAAGTTTGATATAAAATTAAATTTGCTACAAAACTTTAAAAAATTCGAAGCTCTACGATCATTTTCATATTTTCGAGTTGTTCCCTACCTGTGGATCTACGTTGAAATTCGAGTGTGAACTTTGAACGGTCGCTGAAAGCTTCAAACTTGAAATAATTAAAAGTTTTAAAGATCATTCGAAAGCCTGAATAAAGCATGTTTTGAAAATTTTAATCATTCATTACACGTTAAAGGGGTACTAAAGTGTTCCAAAAAAAGTGGGAATTTTTATATGAATTGATTCAGATCGTTGCAGACAAGAAAAAATCCTCTTGGAGACATATCCAAAAATTGACCTAAATCAAGTTACAAGCTCTCAAAGTGTCGAAAAAGGGCTTCCGCGGTCCTATTTTCAACGAACATGTTAGAAAAATTCCGCGGTCCTACGTGAAAAAATAGGACCGCGGAAGCCCTTTTTTGGCTTTGGGAGCTTGTAACTTGATTTAGGTCAATTTTTGTATATGTCTCCAAGAATATTTCTTCTTGTCTGCAACGATCTGAACCAATTCATATAAAAATGTCCCACTTTTTGGAACATTTTAGTACCCCTTTAATACGAAATATTTATGAAAAATTACGTTTTTCAAAAAAAATCGAAAAAAAAAAATTTTTTAATCAAATTTATTTTTCATATTTGAACGGTAACCCCTACATTTTGCATCTTGTTTTTACTAAACTAAACATGCTCTTTCATTTGAGATTAAATTTAGCAAATGTAATATCTCCAAAATTTTTTTATGTCATTCCGGCCATGTGAAAAATTATGGTTTTCAATAAAAAAATTTTTCCACAAGTTGGGTATTTGGTTGTCCGGAAAGTTTTCTACCATGAATGAATCCGTCCTCCTCGGTGGACAAGAATTGCTGAAAATTTTCGGAGAAGTGACAGGTACACTTTATAGTTTCTGAAAAGCAATGTAAACTGATATTCTGTAATTCTGCAAAATATCTTTTGAATTGATCAGAAACAAAGATCAGAAGGAGTGTTTGAGTCAAAAATTTCAGATTTTCATTTTTGTGAAAAAATCGTTTTTTTCTCTTAACTTCCGAAAATGGCCCAGTTACAAACTGATTTTTACATGCAAAGTCACACACGTGAATGACATTGCTTCAAAAAATTTTGGAAATCTGATTTCACTTCCCAGCAGAAAAATCTGAAATTCCGGGTTTTTCGGTATTTGACTGCAAAAATTCTTTTATCGGAAAATCGTTAACAACATCAATATGCATAATAATAAGGGAGAGTTGGACTTTATTATATCCAAAAATCATCATGTTTTGACCATTCTGAAGCTAGATACAAGTCTGGGAAATACTGCGAATTAAAAGTCTCATTTCGACCTGTTCGGAAAGATGGCTCTAAAATCTGAACGAAGAGGAGTAGATGGCCAGAATTAAATTTTTTTTGTTAGAGAAGCATATCAATTACTCAAAACCAACAGGAATTATTTGGGGACCTACAGAGAGAAAAATAGGAAAACAAATAAAGTATGGTAGAAAACTTTCCGGACAACCTAATAAATAAATGTTATTATGATACTTTTATTTCACATCAGATGGGCGACTAAAGTTCTCGAAAAATGGTCAACTACCAGTTGCACACAATAAAATTCTCAACAGTTTTATAGATAAACATTTCTTCTTTAAAGTAGGATTACAGTCATTTTTTTTTAATATTTTCAAATGATCGTCCCAATTCCAGTATTTACGAAAATAACAATATTTTTGCACAAAAATCGTTAAAACTCGAGAAAATCGATTTTCAAAACGCCAACTTACATTTTTTCTAACCTATTTCAATGAATGTAGAATTTTTCGCTGATTCAAATGCACCTAATATCGCTGCTCAAAACGCAATAGAAAAATTTTTATGAACGAAATTGCACTTTGTCGCGCCGCCCGCTGCCGACTTGAGTCTGCTGTCGCGCTCGCCGCTGCCGCGGCAGCGGTCGGCGCGACAATTGAAAAATTGTTAACAAAAAATTTTCTAGGGCGTTTTGAGCAGCGATATTAGGTGCATTTGAATCAGCGAAAAATTCTACATTCATTGAAATAGTTTAGAAAAAATGTAATTTGGCGTTTTGAAAATCGATTTTCTCGAGTTTTAACGATTTTTGTGCAAAAATATTGTTATTTTCGTAAATACTGGAATTGGGACGATCATTTGAGAATATTAAAAAAATGACTGTAATCCTACTTTAATAAAATTTTCAAGATGGTTTTTCTAGCTTAGCCTCTTTTTGAGATATGCGCCTTGATAAATTTCGGCAACTTCAACAATTTTTTGAAACATCTCGAAGTACGGGGTGTCGCTATCACAAAAGGATAGGCTATAAAAACGGGCAAAATGAGATGCTTCCAGTCCACTTACTAAGATTTCACTTTCCACCCATTGATAACCGCACGAACCGTTGCCTTCTTCTGAAAACCGCTCACATTGATACACCATTCCTCATTGTCAAAATCGTGAAAGATTATTTTATTCCTCTTCTCCCACAAAGTTAATCCGTTCACACGAACCCTCATTGCTTTCAATAGTTGGTACGTTTCCTTTGATATTAGGGAAAAATGAATTCTGATAAAAATATTCATACACTTTCTGTTGAAATTTTGAAACTTACAAATCTCGAGGACTGCTCACATTGAATATTTTTTGAATGCATAGAGAAGGTAGTTTTAGTAGAGGAAACATTTTTCTTTTTTTCTGGAGGAAACGTTTTTCTCCGTGGACCGTATGTGCAATATCAATTTCCTTTTGAATCATAATCTTCTGGGATTCTCCGTGGAGATTAGGTTTATTACCAATATTCTCTCGAATCATAATCTCTTGGGATTCTCCGTGGAGCGCATGTTCGATACCAATATTCTCTCGTATTTCGACGTTCTCACTTATCGATGATAGAAACGAGTAGGCAGGCTTAAAAAATGTAGTTTCTAGAATCAATTTACGCATATTTTATATTTCAAAAACATAATTGTTCCTGAAGCCGTGGCTAGCTGGACCAAAAGTAGTAGTTTTGCATCGAACGATTGTGGTCTATATTGCTCACCCCAGAATTTGTATTAGAAGGGACATTTTTCTAGTATTTTAAATATTATAAACTTCAAGGATTGCTTACTTTGAATATTACTTGAATACACAGAGAAAGTAGTTTCAGAATACGTAGACAAAACAGTTTTAGTATTAGTACAAGATACATTTTTGTGCAGAAAAAACAATGAGAATCGATGTTGGTACAAACACACTTTCTTGGATTCAAACATAATCCCTTGGGAATCACCGTGGAGCGTATATGCACTATTCCCAGAGGCGCAAATCTGAATCATTGATTGATGAGAGCATAAACACACGCGAACGGACTACTCAATGTGTTCCAATTTGAATTGCCGGGATTATGAACAGAGCGACGCTATTGACTGTGCAGCAAGTCCGTTAACAGTAACGCGAAACGGAGTTTAAACTTAGGCTTCAGTTGGCGTGGTGTCAGTTGTACTGTATGCGTACCATGCACCAAACTTTACGAAATTTCTCATTTTAGGGATGTTTTGACCGTAAAAAGCTGGCCAAAACGTTGGGCGACAAGATTGAAGTTTTCACCCAAAATTTTACGCAAAAATTCACACATTTTTAGCCGGTAGTGATTGCGGACCTACAGTGGCGCGAATTTGAACCGATTCGAGCGCCAGGGTGCCCACGGTGATTTTTTCTCGACGCAAGTTGGACTGTATGCCTTACGAAACCTTACGAAATTTCTTATTTTGAGGATGTTTTTATTTTGACGAAAATCAACCGAAATAGAACTGTTGGCATTTCGAAATCCGACTATCTGAAGCTTAAGTCTACACGAGTTTCAGAAAAATTGAAATTTCGTTCTCCCACCACCTGTAAGAACTCTATTGGAAAAAATATTATATTGCTCGAGTTTAAAAGTGTGGGACGTAGACAATAATGAGCATTTTTCTTGAACACACTTGAATACGTTGCTGAAAATTGGTTGCCGCGCAGCCCTGCTCTGAATAAAGCAAGAGTAGAAGAATGCGAGATGTAACTTTATTAATATGAAATATACGTGCACATAGAAATTAAATGAGTTTCTAAATCTACGAGATCTGGAAATTTCTCATGGCAAACAAGACAGTAAATAAGCGTGCCTCTGTGGAGTACGGTCGATTCCTGTAGTACAAAGTATTTTGCAGGCGGTATAGCTTCCTTGCCATCTTCAAAAAAAAAACCGTTTTTTTCATTCAAAAGTGGTACGACACCTCAAAGAAAGTTTTGCTTTAATTTCGCCAAATTCGCTTCACGTGTCCTCGAACCTGTGGGCACCGCGCGACTACCGGTTTAGCCACGTGGACGTAAATAGGAGCGCCGACCGGGGGCATATAGGAGGCGGGTAGTAATAAGTGGTGCGAAAAAACCGTTCAAGGCCATTCGTGGGCCCAGAGCCACTGCGCCATGCGTGCACTTCTCTTTCTCTTTCGACTTGTGTACTCCCTTTGATTTTTCACCTACCGTATACCTACCGTAACCCAAAAAAAAAGAAACTTGTTCAAATCTAGTCTATATTATATTCATTTTGATCAGAATTTTGTGCGGATTACGAATATGTAGTTATTGTTATTTTTAAAGTTTTGACTAATTTTGAATTTTTCCATTTAAAAAAGTTCAATGGAGCACATTTTCTGCATCTCTACTTTTTGTGGGGTACTGTACTTTTTGGGTTCGGATCTATTGTCGTATTTTAAACAGTGAGACTCGGTGTTTGCAGCCAATCTCGCCCCGCCCACTTCTCTCGAGGAGGAATTTTATTGGCAACCGCCGCAGGAGGTATTTGCAAGTTTGCCGCGCGCTTTCTCTTTACAGTGTATTTTTCCATGATTGAGGCTGTCTTGAAGCATTTTTTCGTGTTTTCACACAAATCTGCACAACTAAAGAAGGAAATTAATTGTAAAAATCAAATTGTTTGATAAATGCGAAGGAAATTAGCCCAAGAAATTGTTTCAGATGTCATCTGCAAATGATATATCGTTGTCATGCTGAAATCGAGCTTGTACTGTTGTGAGATTCGTCATAGGGAAAAATCGCTTCATATGTTTAGCCTAGAAAATCAATATTCCTCTTTCCAAATTAATTTCCGTCTTTATTTGTGTGAAAACACGTAAAAATGCTTCAAGACAGCCTCAATCATGGAAAAATACACTGTAAAGAGAAAGCGCGCGGCAAACTTGCAAATACCTCCTGCGGCGGTTGCCAAAAAAATTCCTCCTCGAGAGAAGTGGGCGGGGCGAGATTGGCTGCAAACACCGAGTCTCACTGTTTAAAATACGACAATAGATCCGAAACCCAAAAAGTACAGTACCCTACAAAAAGTAGAGATGCAGAAAATGTGCTCCATTGAACTTTTTTAAATGGAAAAATTCAAAATTAGTCAAAACTTTAAAAATAACAATAACTACATATTCGTAATCCGCACAAAATTCTGATCAAAATGAATATAATATAGACTAGATTTGAACAAGTTTCTTTTTTTTGGGTTACGGTAGGTATACGGTAGGTGAAAAATCAAAGGGAGTACACAAGTCGAAAGAGAAAGAGAAGTGCACGCATGGCGCAGTGGCTCTGGGCCCACGAATGGCCTTGAACGGTTTTTTCGCACCACTTATTACTACCCGCCTCCTATATGCCCCCGGTCGGCGCTCCTATTTACGTCCACGTGGCTAAACCGGTAGTCGCGCGGTGCCCACAGGTTCGAGGACACGTGAAGCGAATTTGGCGAAATTAAAGCAAAACTTTCTTTGAGGTGTCGTACCACTTTTGAATGAAAAAAACGGTATTTTTTTGAAGATGGCAAGGAAGCTATACCGCCTGCAAAATACTTTGTACTACAGGAATCGACCGTACTCCACAGAGGCACGCTTATTTTTAATGTCTTGTTTGCCATGAGAAATTTCCAGATCTCGGAGATTTAGAAACTCATTAAATTTCTATGTGCACGTATATTTCATATTAATAAAGTTACATCTCGCATTTTTCTACTCTTGCTTTATTCAGAGCATGGCTGCGCGGCAACCAATTTTCAGCAACGTATTCAAGTGTGTTCAAGAAAATTTTTCATTATTGTCTGCGTCCCACACTTTTTAAACTTGAGCAATATAATTTTTTTTCCAATAGAGTTTTTACAGGTGGTGGGAGAACGAAATTTCAATTTTTCTGAAACTCGTGTAGACTTAGGCTTCAGATAGTCGGATTTCGAAATGCCAACAGTTCTATTTCGGTTTATTTTCGTAAAAAAAAACATCCCTAAAATAAGAAATTTCGTAAGGTTTCGTAAGGCATACAGTCCAACTTGCGTCGAGAAAAAATCACCGTGGGCACCCTGGCGCTCGAATCGGTTCGAATTCGCGCCACTGTAGGTCCGCAATCACTACCGGCTAAAAATGTGTGCATTTTTGCGTAAAATTTTGGGTGAAAACTTCAACCTTGTCGCCCAACGTTTTGGCCAGCTTTTTACGGTCAAAAGTGCATAGAAAATTTTTTCAAAAGTGTTTCTGAAAAGCTGTTATCCTTAGAAACGCCGAAAATTTTGAGGTTTTCGAGGAGAAATTCCGTTTAAAAAAACCCCTAAAAATCATTCATTTCATGATAAAAATTGCAATTTTTGATGATGATGACCAGAAAACAGAAAATACAAGTAAAGCACTGAAAGCGAAAAAAAAATGCAATAAATTATTAGATATTAATTTAAAAGTCCTAAACTATTTAACATGAGCCTTCTCCTCGGAAATCAACGGCTTCTTGTCTCCAGAATTCGACGATGCGGAGGCTCCCGAGAGTTTTCCATCGACGACGTCGGCGGTGAGAGCACTGAACACGACGGTGGTGGCCAGGATTTGACGGCCGGAGAGCGGGTGATTCATGAAAATGACCTGAAAATGGGATTTTTGGGTAAAAAATAGGCAAAAAGTCGATTTTTTGAGTGAAAAATACATGGAAAACTGATTTTTTTGGTCCGAAATGAGGTTTTTTTGATCTAGACATGATTTTCGGCTTAAAATAAGAATTTCGGCTCAAAATTTATGATTTTTAGATGAGAAATGGTCGGAAAGTTGGAGTTTTGACTTCAGAATCCATGGAAATTCGATTTTTCAGCTTCAAAATCATGATTTTTGGTCAAAAACTGCCAAAAACGATTTATTTTGACCTTCGACAATTTTGAACTATTTTTGGCCTAAAAATGAGGATTTTGACTCAAAAATCATGACAATAAGTGAAAATTACGTTTTTTTAGGTGAAAAATATACGGAAATTCAATTTTTTAGGTGAAAAATTCACGAAAAACTGATTTTTTGGGTCAAAATTCGAATTTCCGAGCTCTGGCTCAATTTTGAGTATTTTTAGTCTATTTTTCTTATTTTGAGGGTAAAAATGAGATTTTTAGATCAAAATTATGATTTTTGAGTGAAAATAAGCCGGAAATTCCATTTTTCCAGTGAAAAATACATGGAAAACTGTTTTTTTTTTGGCTCAAAAATTAGCTATTTTGGCCGAAAATAATTTTCAGTGATTTTCGGACAATTTTGGCTCAAAATTGGTGATTTTCGAAAAAAAAGGTGAAATTATGATTTTTGGGTGAAAAATAGGCCAACAGTCATGTTTTTGAGCTCTGGTTCAATTTTGAGTGTTTTTAGCCAATTTCGCCATTTTTGAGACTAAAAATGAGGATTTAGGTAGGCACCGCAACGATTTTTTCAAACTCCACCAATTTTAACATTCTTTATATCAAAATGTTCGCAAAAAAATTCTAAGTACTCTCCCAAAATTTCAAGAGAAACGCTTCGCTAGGAGCCGAGTAACAAGCAATTGAAAATCGGAAAAATCAGCGATTTTCTCTGCGCGAGAAAAATAAAAGGGGAAGTAGTCGCCGACCGGAGGCGAACACCGGTCGCGCCTGTGGTGTGCAAATGCGCAACCCACTCGACCAGAGGGAGCAAGGAGGCGCGCGAACGACAATACAGTGATAAGAGTGTGTGGGCGGCAGATCTCCTTTTCTCCATAGGAATGCTATTTTCGAAGAAAATCAGCCATTTTTGCGTCTGAAAAGAGCCTCCAGCAAATTTCAGCTAACTTTTGGCAAAACAGTGAGAGTGTCTTTAGATGTGAAATTTCATGTAGAATCGAATGAAAGAATAAAAATATGCGAGATCGGCTTGCATACCATTCAAATCATCAAAAAACCACAAAATTCTGGTAGCACTCCACTTTCCAACTTGAAAAAAATCATGTTCTCTATGCTCAAATTTTTTGAAAATTTATCCATAGATAAAAGAAGAGACAAAGATTATTACGAGCTTTGAAAAAATCATAATATTACAGAATTGATTGCAGGAACATAGGTGGAACTTTGGCCTCATGTCGCAAATTTCAGCTAACTATCAGCTTGATTTGGACATCAGAGGCCTTTTGAAAATGTCAAAAACTATCAGAAACCGAAAAAAAATTATGCGAGATCGACCTCTGTGAACAATTTTTGAGCCATTTTTTGGTGCCGTTCTCAGTTTTTCCTAGATATCGAAAAAACTAACGTTTTTCCTACAATAAAAACTTGTTCATTCGATTCTACGTAGTCGATTACATAGCGACACCAGTTTTCATGAAAATTGGTCCACCCAGTCTCGAGTTACAGGCCTTCAAACATGTCAGGTACCCCCGCGGAGAAAGTTTTTGACGCGCCTCCCCCTCGCGTTGCGGTGCCTAGATTTAGGCACAAAAATCATGAAAAATAAGTGAGAATTACGATTTTTGGGTGAAAAATAGACGGAAATTCGATTTTTTGAGTCGAAAATACATGGAAAATTGATTTTCTGGGTCAAAAATCGAATTTTTGAGCTGTGGCTCAATTTAGAGTATTTTTAGTTTATTTTTCTATTTTTGAGACTAAAAATGAGCTTTTTAGAAGTAAATTATGATTTTTGAGTGAAAATAAGGCGGAAATTCGATTTTTTGAGAGAAAAAACATGGATAATTGATTTTTTTGGTCCGAAATAGGCTATTTTGGCCTAAGACGATTTTGAACTATTTTCGGCTTAAAAATGAGGATTTTGAGGCGAAAATCATGTGAAATAAGTGAAAATTACGATTTTTGGGGAAAAATAGACAGAAATTCGATTTTTTCAGTGAAAAATACATGGAAATGCAATTTTTTGGCTCAAAAATTAGCTATTATCGAAAAAATCAAACTGAGACTCGGTGTTTGCACTGTGTCGATTTACGAGGCCCCGCCCACAAATCGAAATGCGCGGCGCGCAGTTGTTTTTGTTTGGTGGGCGGGATCTCGTAAATCGACACGGTGCAAACACCGAGTCTCAGTTTGATTTTTTCGATAATATTTTGGCCGAAAATAATTTTCAGTGATTTTCGGACAATTTTGGCTCAAAATTTGTGATTTTCGAAAAAAAGGTGAAATTATGTTTTCTTGGGTGAAAATTAGACGGAAATTCCATTTTTCAGGTGAAAAATTCATGAAAAATTGATTTTTTGGCTCAAAAATCGCATTTTGAGCTCTGGTTAAATTTCAAGTATTTTTAGTCTATTTTTCTATTTTTTGAGACTAAAAATGAGGATTTTGAGGCAAAAATCATGTGAAATAAGTGAAAATTATGATTTTTGGGTGAAAAAAACGGCGAAAAATCGATTTTTTTCAGTGAAAAGGCATGAAAAATTGATTTTCTGGCTCAAAAATCAAATTTTTGAGCTCTGGCTCAATTTTGAGTATTTTTAGTCTATTTTTCTATTTTTGAGACTAAAAATTAGATTTTTAGCTAAAAATTATGATTTTTGGGTTAAAAATTAGCGGAAATTCAATTTTTTGGCTTCAAAATCATGATTTTTGGTCAAAAATTTGTCGAAAATTAGCTATTTTGGCCTAAAAACTCGATTTTTGGCTGGAAAACCCTAGTTTTTCGGCCAAAAACCTCGATGCTATGCCATTTAGACCCATTTTCCCCCAATTTTTCGCTCATTTTCGCCCCAAACCCCACCGAAATGATGATAGTGAACAATTTTCGTGTAGTCGTCACAATGGAGCACGTCAGCGGTGAGAACTCTTCGATTGTCTTGAAAATGCACCATTGGCCGAGGCACGAGGCGATCGCCAGGCCAATCAGGTCCCAGAAGACGTACGGATGACGTTGCACAAAGTAGAAGAACGACCAGAGTTCGCCGGTTACTGTAATTTGAGAAAAAATTGAGGAAATTTAAGGAAAATTCGCTGAAAATCGCAATTTTTGAGACTTTTGGGTCAAAAAAATAAGAGTTTTCTGAGTTTTTAGGCCAATTTTTTGACTCCTAGAGCCTTTTTAAGCTCGAAAATTCGACTTTTCACCTATTTTAAGTGCGAAAATCGATTTTTATAGCACTTTTTGACTTGGAGCCTTTTTTCAACGAATTTGGCTCATTTTTCTTTAATTTTTTTTTGATTTTGTTTTGCTGAAAATCTCATTTTTACGCCAATTTTTCACCTAAAAACGCGATTTTTGCCGTTTTGAGTTGAAAAATTAGGGTTTTTTGAGTTTTAGACCGATTTTTCGGCTACTAGAGCCATTTTTTGCTCGAAAATTCGACTTTTAGCCAATTTTTGGCTCAGAAAAGTTCAACGGAAAATTTCAAAGTTTTCAGAGGTTCTAGGGTTAAAAATTATGTTTTTAATGAATTTTAGACGTTTTATAAGCGAAATTTTGGCTTTTTATGCCATTTTATGGGTAAAAAAATGATGTTAGGCAATTTTTTGGCAAATTTTTAGTGCAAAAACCGATTTTTTAAAGGAGGATTCCGACCAAAAAATGAGTTGGGCTTAAACTGTGCTAAAATGTGCGTAGATTACGAATATCGAAGTGAAACAGCTTGAAAAAAAATCGTAACGCTCGAAAAACACGATCGCCGGTGCTCAAAGTGATCCCTGATGGAAGAGAAATTTGAAAAATATTGCGAAATTTGCGGGCGGCCGCGTAATTTCTCTTCCATCAGGGATCACTTTGAGCACCGGCGATCGGGTTATTTGAGATTTTTTTCAAGCTGTTTCACTTCGATATTCGTAACCTACGCACATTTTAGCACAGTTTAAGCCCAATTCATTTTTTGGTCGGAATCCTCCTTTAATGATAGTTTTCGTTTTGGAGCACTTTTTTGGCTCAAAAAACTCATTTTTCTTCAATTTTTTCGATTTTTTGGCTGAAAAATTCGATTTTTAAGTCATTTTTTACCTAAAAGTCCTGCGGAAAGGTACAAACTCGAGTACAAGTTCGTGTAGAACATCATCGAGGTTCCCGTTCGTTGATACGACTTCTTGATGCGATCTTGGATTGATGTCGTCGTTCCGTCCATTGCCAGGGAGAAAATCTGAAGGAAAAATTGAACTTTTGGGGGAAAATGGATTAAAAATCGATTTTTTGGGCTGAAAATCGTGATTTTTTCAGCCAAATTCAATTTTTTTAGTCGGAAATCAACTAAAATTCAATTTTTTGAGTGAAAAATTGATTTTTTTGGTCAAAAATTGACTATTTGGCCTAAAACGGTTTCGAATCATTTTCGGCCTAAAAATGAGAGTTTTGGCTCAAAAATCATGAAAAATAGGTAAAAATTATGATTTTTTTGTGTAAAAAAAGACGGAAATCCGATTTTTTGAGTCGATAATTCATGGAAAATTGACTCAATTGGTCAAAAATCAAATTTTCGGACTCTGTTTCGATTCCGACTATTTTCAGTCTATTCTACTATTTTTGAGACTAAAAATGAGATTTTTGGCTCAAAAATTATGAAAAATAAGTGAAAACTCGCCTTTTTCGGCACAAAAATACCCGGAAATTCAATATTTCGGGTCGAAAATTGACAAAAATTCGATTTTTACGCGATTTTTGGAGCTAAATTCGATTTTTCTATGTTGAAAATCGTGATGATGGCTCAAAAAACTACGGAAATTCGATTGGCACAAAAATCATGATTTTTTGACCAAAATGTGCATTTTTGGCTCGAAAATCATGATTTTCAGGTCAAAAATGCGATATTTTAGTGTTTTTAGGTCGAAAATATGCATTTTTCGATCAGAAATTCACGGAAATTCGATTTTTTGGCCTGAAAATCATGATTTTCGGGTCACAAATGAGGTATCTTGTCCTTAAACGATTTGGAGCAAAAATTAGATTTTTTCGGCTTGAAAAATGTAATTTTTGAGCTAAATTCAATTTTTTGGGTCGAAAATAGCATAGTTTTGCAAAAAATAGTGATTTTGAGAGCAAAATTTATGCTTTTTGAGCCAAAAACTCAATTTTTTAGGTTGAAAAAGAAAATTTTTGAGTCAAAAGTTCAAAAATCACGATTTTTCAGTCAGAATACGATATTTAAGTTGAAAATCATGATTTTTGGGTCAAAATTATGATATTTCGGTCTAAAACAATTTTGAACAATAATTGTGATTTTCGGAGCAAAATTCGATTTTTTTGGATTGAAAATCATGATTTTAGACCGAAAATCGTCATTTTTGGCGCAAAATTTATGATTTTTGAGTGAAAAATCGTGTTTTTGGGTGGAAAATCATGAATTTTGGGTTAAAAAAGGTGTATTTTGGTCTAAAACGATTCGGAGCAAAAATCCATTTTTTCGGCTCAAAATTAGTGCTTTTTGGAGCAAAATCGTCATTATTTGAGCTATATTCGATTTTTTAGATTGACAATCAACTAAAATTCTATTTTTTTTTTTACCTGAAAACATGATTTTTTTTGCCAAAAACTCGATGCTTCATTGAAAATATGATTTTTGATCCAAAAATTACAATTTTGGTACAAAAATCGTGTATCTTTTTAGTTCAATGTTTTAGTTGAAAATCACGACTTTTGGGTCAAAAAACGTGATTTTTGACTCAAAATTTATGATTTTTTCGGCCAAAATCTCAATTTTAGGGCTCTCAAATCCATTTTTCTCCGCTTTTCCCTCACCAAAAGTGCCTCTCCGAAGCCGAAATCCTTCTCCTGACCGCCCTTCTTATCCTTATACAAAAACATGGCCACTCCAATGACAATCATCAGAACATAGCAATATTTCCTCCAATTGTATCGTTTATGTGCGAAAAGAACGCCGAAAATCATCACTGGAATCGGTTTACAGCTCTTCGCGAGCACCTGGGTGGGATACGGTAGATACTGTAGAGCTTGATTCGAGGCGATCATTGCGAGGAGATAGCTGGCTGCGGAGGCGGCGTACATTCTGGAAAAAAATGGGGAAAATTTGGCCTGGAAAACTTGGAAATTCAATTTTTGATGAAAAATTTTAGTGAACATTTTTTTTTCGCGATTTCGAGGTAATTTTTTGGCTTCTGGAGCCTTTTTTATACATTTTAGGCTGAAAATTTGATTTTTTAAAGTCAATTTTTGGCTCGGAAGCTTGGTAATTCGATTTTTAATGAAAAATAAAAAAAATTTAACGATAATTTTTTTTGCGATTTTGAGGTTTTTTGGCTTGAAAAATTAAGGTTTTTTGAGTTTTAGTACGGTTTTTTGGTTTCTGGAGCCTTTTTCATGCATTTCAGGTCGAAAATTTGACTTTTCAGCCAATTGTTGGCTTAGAGAAGTTTTAATAGAAATTTCCGATTTTTAGGCATTCCTGGGTGAAAAATAATGTTTTTTGATGAATTTTAGACGTTTCTAGACAATTTTTCAGGTTTTAAAGCCTTTTTCATGCTTCTAGAGTCCAATTTTTGACGTTTTAGGGCAAAAATTAGACTTTTTAGGCCAATTTCGACCTTAGAAACGTCCGATAGGAAATTTGATGTTTTAGAGGTTTTAGATGTAAAAATGATGGTTTTTCATGTATTTTAGACGTTTTTGAACCAATCTCTGGACTTTTGAAGCTGTTTTCAGGCTTCTAAAGCACAATTTTCGATTTTCTAAGCAGAAAATACGACTTTTTGGGGGAATTTTCGACTTAGAATTTTTTTAGCGGGACATTCAAAGTTTTTAGCGGTTTTAGGGTTCAAATTGGCGTTTTTTGATAAATTTTAAACGTTTTTCAAGGTTGTTTTTTGATTTCAAAGCATTTTTCATGCTTTCAGAGATCAATTTTCGACTTTTTGAGCCAAAAATTCTACTTTTTAGCTAGTTTTTGGCTTAGAAACGTTTTCTGTGTGTTTAGAGGTTTTATGGGTGAAAAATACGTTTTTAATGAAATTTTAGGTGTTTTAGATCATTTTTCTGGTTTTTAGACCAGTTTTTTTGGTTTCTGGAGCCCAATTTTCGCCTTTTTCAGCAGAAAATTTGACTTTTTAGGCCAATTTTTGGCTTAGAAAAGTTCTACAAGAAATTCAAGGCTTTTAGAGGTTTTAGGGGTGAAAATTATGTTTTTTGACCATTTTTTGGAGTTTTAGAGCTATTTTCATGCTTTTAGAGCCCAATTTTCACTTTCTGAAGCCCAATTTTCGGTTTTTTTCCCATTTTGAGCCGCCAAAAACTCACTTCGCCGGCACATTATCCATTTCTGTCTTTTTTCTAATCAAATACGCATAAATTGTGTTTCCAGTGCATAAAAAAAACACCAATGCTTGAGTAAATGTGAATTTTTCGATAGTTTCATCGGGAAGTTCGTATTTTCCTTGAACTCTGGAAAAAAAATGATTTAAAAAATGTTTTTTTTGGGTTTTTTGACTTTTTTAGCTCTCAAAACGTACATTCTCTCCTGCTGAATGCCAAAAACGAAATAACAAGCCAAAATTCCGCCGGCACATATCAAAAAATGGCCGAGTTCCGATCGCCATCCCCGCTCCTCGGGTTCGTGTCGTTTTGTCATCTGCAACGGTAGCATTTTGGGCGAGAAAATGATACGGGAAGATGATTTGATACAAAAGAGACAAGAAAAAACAAAAAAAAATCGATTTAAAACAAAGAAAATCGGCGCAATATAAATCATAAAACACACAAAACGCGTGGAGTTGTGCGCTTTGGCGTGGCGGTGTTTGCGGACGAGACGGGTGGAAATTGGAGGGAGTTTGAAATGGAGTTTTGGCTCGAAAAATTCTTTATTATAAATTTTATTCATTTTCCGGGGAAATTTCTGAAAATTTTTTTGTCAAATATACTTCAAAACATCGCCTGTTTTCTAGAGTACAGAAAATAAGACATTTTTTTTAATAAAAAAGAATTTATTCTCAAAATAAATTGTAATAGTTCTCTCGAATTTTAATTTTTGTTCTTCCGCGAACGTCCGCGAACTACGGCGAGCAGTTCCATGGCCAAAGCCTTCACCTCAGGGACTTCTGAAATAGTGTTTCTGTGTTGGGTAGGAAACTGAAAACAAACTCACTATCGGTTTCAGCGAGTTCGATGGTCCACACCAAAGCGTACTCGGCGTGCTCCCTATCGACAGATTGGAGCTCGAGCACAGCCTTTGCAGAAGTCAAATAACTGAAAATGTAGACGTTTTGACTCGAAATTAGCGCTTTTCCATTTTTTTTTTTCGCAGATTGTCGATCAATATGTCCTTATGACTCACCAAAAATCCATTAATAAATCCATGATTTGCTCCGTTGTTTCATTTTTTTTCTGCAGGTTTCCCTGCAGTCTCCGCTCTTCTATAGGCGGGTTACATTCCTGAAATGACTTATTTCTAGGCTCAGTTTTAGAAAAAAAGTGCAAGTTTAGGAATATTTTTCCCCATTTTTTCCCAATTTTTTATCATTTTAGGTATATTTTGATGCCGAATTTTTGAGTTATAAAAAAAACTTACCACAATCGTGCGATCGTTTTCTCATTGGCGACTATGTCGCCTTGAAAATCGACAAACCATTGTTCCCCGTAGTTCCCGTTGTTCACTGTGATCTGAAGGAAGCTGGTGAGCGCTTTCCGGCATTCTTAGTGCGATGCGGGATCTTCATGCGACGCCCACTTCTCGATGACTTCTCCGAGTTGCTCCCCCATCTCTTCCTCCTCCTCATACTCCTCGATTGCAATCCTGAAAAAAGAATTATCAGTTTATCTGGGAAAAAATCAAAAAGTTTGGCTAGAAAGCTCAAATGTTGAATTTTCAGTGGCACTGTTTTGTTAGGGATCTAAAATTTGAAAAAAAAAACTCACTCGGCGAACTCTTTCATAAAACATAAGTCAAAATTAAGTCAAAACTTCCTTCATTTCGAAATTTAAACTTTTCTCCAATAAAAATTCAATTCTTTTCAAAAAAAATGTATTTTTTCGGAAAAAAATATCAAACTAACCCTCTATCAATCTCCTTGCCCCCGGAGGACTCCATAGACGGAGGGGGAAGGAGTCCCTCCGTCTATCTTTCGGTGTCCTCCGTTTTTTGGGGATCCTCGGCACCATCACAATTGAACTTCTCGTTGGTGTGACTGAAAATAAGTACAGTAAGATTGTTACTAGTCTCAAAAGTAACTGAAAATAAAGGAACAAATGGGGAAAAAAGGATAAAAAGTCTCAAGAACTCACAATTCAAAACCAAAAAGAAAAAAAGGAGAGAAAATTCAGTACTAATTGTAAAACATTTGGTTTCGAATACGTGGATTTTGGCATGACGTGGATGTTTCGAAATTCGAACTGCAAAAAAAACAAGAAAAAAAATTATTTAAGAATTTCACGTTTTCTTGCATTTTTATTTTAACTTTTTTTTCAGAAAAAAAATCCACATACTCAAAATCAAATATTTTGAATAGAGACCACCACATGTTTTTCAAAGCGATTTTGCTCGCGTTTTTCGCGGCTCGGAGTAGTATATAGGTCAATACAAGAACTTCGCTAAGTTTTCGAAAAAAATCGGTCACAATATGCCTATTCAACATCAACTAATTTTCTCCCTGTGGGCGGAGCTTATAACAGTGCAAACCGAAAAGTAGGGCACGTATTTTTCACGCTTTCATCTTTTTTGTAGTGCAAAAGCAAGGGAGAAGGAAATCTTCAAACCTAAAAATGTACACAAAACTATAAAAAAAGGCGATTTTCGACATGAGGGCAAATACAGATTTGAAAGTGACCAACAGAAAAGTTGTGTATAATTAGAAACTGGTTTAGATCCACTAAAAAAATTGCGCGTAGGTCTACTCTGTGACCTAGAAAATGGGCAAAAACAGATATTAGGAAAATATGCAGATCATTAGATGTACTGTTATTTCCTTGAAAAGTGATATGTATCCATTGCAAACTACATTAACTTTCTGGTGTTTAAAAAATATCGAGCGTAAGTCACTTGGAATTAGGTCAAAACTTCAATTTTCTGTCATTTTTGGCGATAACTCATTATGTTTTAGTCCGTTTTTCATATGGTTCGAGTCATATGACCTTTATGGTATACTACATGTTTCCTGAAGTTTTCAAAGCATTAGGCCCATTCCGAAAAAAGTTATAGCTCATCAAACCAGCGGACTGAGAAAGGACGAAAATTCCGAACGCCCCTCACGTGTGGTGGTCCCTAGTTTTAGATTACCGGCAACGGCGAATCGGAGACAATCAGGAATCGAAACTGATTTTTTTTTCGTTTCAAAAGCCTTGTGAAAAACTCTTGTGGGTGAGCTATATGTGACTCGAAGTAGGGCCACACTCCTGAAATAGGTTATTTCTAATTTTAACTAAAAAATAATGAATTTCCATGAAAAATCTTTCTAGTTTTAATTAATTTTGAGGACAATTTTTGGAGCCACACTAATAACTGGAGAATGGAACGTACAAAGTGAAAGTTGAAACCAAATTATCGATCGAATTTTTTTGTAAAATTGTAGTGAAACTCGCCGACCGGAGAGCAGCTAAAATGTAGAGGAAAAGCGCCAAAGAAAATTAGGCGAAAAAAAGGCAAAAGTTTACATGTGGAAATTGGAGGGAGTTTGAAATGGATTTTTGAGGCAAAAAATTCTTTTATTATAAATTTTTTTCATTTTCCGCGGAAATTTCCCAAAATTTTTCGGTCAAATATACTTCAAAACATCGCCTGTTTTCTAGAGTACAAAAAATAAGACATTTTTTAAAATAAAAAAGAATTTATTCTTAAAATACATTGTATTAGTTCTATCGAGTATTATTATTTGTTCTTTTTTGACGTCCGCGAACTTCCTCGAGCAGTTCCATGGCCAGCATCTTCACCTCTGCGTTTCCTAAAATAGTGTTTCTGTGTTGGTAGGAAACTGAAAACACGATCGGTTTCAGCCATTTCGAGTGTCCACACAAACTCGTGACGGAAATCGTCAAAATCGATTGCTCTCAGCTCCAACACGGCCTTCACTGATTTCAAGTAACTGAAAATGTAGACGTTTTGACTCAAAATTTGCGTTTTTTCCATTTTTTTTTGCAGATTCTTGATCAATATTTCCTAAGGACTCAAAAAAATTCATTTAAAAATCCATCATTTGCTCCGTTGCTTCATTTTTTTCTACAGGTTTCCCTGCAGTCTCCGCTCTTCTATAGGCGGGTCACATTACTGAAATGACTTATTTCTAATTTTTACTAGAAAAATGCGTCATTCGATGCCGAATTTTTGAGTTATAAAAAACTTACCACAAACGTGGAAACGTGTGCTCATTGGTGGCCATTCTGCCTTGGAATTCGATAAACCAATCGAAGTCCTCTGGCCTTCTGATCACTGTGATCTGAAGGAAGCTCGTGAGAACTTTCCGGCATGCTTTGTGCGATGCGCGTTCCCGGATCAGCGCCCACTTCGCGAGCACATTTCCGAGCTCCTCCCCCATCTCCGACTCCTCTTCGTACTTCTTGATTGCCAACCTGAAAAAATTATCAGTTTATCTGGGAAAAAATCAAAAAGTTTGGCTAGAAAACTCGAAATTTGAATTTTCAGTGGCACTGTTTTGTTAGGGATCTAAAATTTGACAAAAACTTACTCGCCGAACTCTTTCATATATTCAGCATCCTCCGTTTTCGTCTCCGCAACTGCAATGTAATGCTTGAAGATTGTTGCTCGACTAAACATTTTAGGACATTTTTCTGGCTCTGGGATAATTTTTGTGAATTTGGGAGCGTTTTTGCGCCGCTAAGAACATTTTTGGGCCTTTGGGAGCATTTTTATGTTTTTGGGATAATTTCTGTGAATTCGGGAGCACTTTTGTGTCTCTGGAAGAGCTTTTACGCTCCTAAAAACATTTTTGTGCCTTTAGACGAATTTTTGAGCCTTCGTGTAAAATTTTGTTGATTGTTTTCAGTTCGAAAAACAACAAAACCCCGAAAACATATACAAAAATTTGAATTTCGGAATTTGGCGCCGGGCCTTGACAACTATGTCTTCAAAATAATTTATGACTGATCAACAATTTTTTTTCGATCAAATTTGCTTCAGAAAATCGCCCATTTCCTAAAATTAGAATAGTTTTAAAAAAAGACGTTTTTTTAAAATAGAGTTTATTTTTTAAAATCAAGTAGCTAGTCAAAGAAGAATCACAAATGGAGTCGAAAATCCAGTTACTTCTTCTATTTGTTGGTGGAGAATTTGGTGAGAGCACGACAGCCCTCTGCCACTGCGTGCTTCGCGAGTTCGCCAGGAAGTACGAGACGAACGGCAGTTTGTATCTCACGCGATGAGATTGTTGCTCTCTTGTTGTAGTGAGCGAGACAACCTGCTTCGGAGGTGATGCGCTCGCAGACGTCAGTGAGAAACGAATTCATAATGGACATTGCCTTGGATGAGAGGGTAGTGCTTGGAGAAACGATTCTGAGCACCTTATTTTTATAGACTTGATACGCCTCCTTTTTCTTCTTTGCACCCTTTGGCGTGACTTTCTTAATCTTCACTGTTCCTGTCTCCTTTTTCTTCTTTTTCTTCTTCTCATTCATTTTCTCGGCCTCCTCCGATCCATCATCTCCCATCAATCCGCCTTTCTCATTTTCCATCGCATTTTCAGCCTGAAAAAAGCAAAAAATAGAAAAAAATCAAAAAGTTTGCGACAATTCTGGTCTAATTTTTTTTGGTTTCGAAAACTTTCAAAATTGATCAAAGTGTGAACGTTGAAAATAACCTTTCACCGCTCACCCATCTCTGCCACCTTCTCGTACTCCTTGATTGCCAACCTGAAAAAATTATCAGTTTATCTGGGAAAAAATCAAAAAGTTTGGCTAGAAAACTCAAATGTTGAATTTTAGTGGCACTATTTTGTTAGGGATCTAAAATTTGAAAAAAACTCACTCTCCGAACCTTCATAAAATCGACATCCTCCGTTTTCGTCTCCGCAGCTTTCGTGTACTTCAGGAAGAGCACCTTCCGATCCATGTACCCATTGTTCTGAAAAAAAGACGAAAGTTTGAAAATGAAAAAGAGCATTTAGAAAATTCTTCTAAAAGCTCTTCTTTCTGTGAAGACCCCCAAAATTCAGTAGAGCCGTAAACAGAAATTACAAAGCTAAAAAACTTTTTTTTTTAAACTAACCTTCAGCATTTCGCCGAAATACAACGGTCCCTCGTGAATTCGTCTTGGAGGGCACCCGGTAGACGGAGGATTACTGAAGCCCTCCATCTACTTTTTTTTGTGCCCTCCGGTTTCGTGGGCCCCAGGTTTCGAGGCCTGTCGGGACCATCACAATTGAATTTGATCTGAAAATAAGTACAGTAAGATTGTTAATAGATTCAAAATTTACTGAAAATAACGGAATAAATGAGAAAAAAGGATAATAAGTCTCTAGAACTCACATTTCAAAACCAAAAAGTAAAAAAGGAGAGAAAATTCAGTACTAATTGTAAAACATTTGGTTTTGAATACGTGGATTTTGTGATGACGTGGATTATTTGAAATTCGAACTGCAAGAAAAAGTGAAAAAATTAAATAAATATTTTTCGCGGTTTTTTTTGCATTTTTTATTTCAACGTTTTTTTTTTAGAAAACAATCCACGTACTCATTATCAAGTGTTTTTGATTACTGGCAACGGCAAATCGAAGACAATCAGGAATTGAAACTGATTTTTCTGTGGAAAAAACTCTTGTGGGCGGGCTATATGTGCCATGAATAAATGAGGGCTCACACAAGAAAAAACTCTAGATAAAATACACAATTTATTTTGTTCTTTATAAAAAATTCATTGAGAAATGTATTCATTTTACAGAAAAAATATTGTTTCTTCTTTCCTCTTCTTCTCCATCGCTCTGCTCCTTCTGAAAAATTAGGCATTAACGCTTTATATAACTTTAAGATATTCTCAATTTTCTAAATACAAATTTTTATAAAATGACTCACCAAAGTTCATTAAAAAATCCATCATTTGCTCCGTTGCTTCATTTTTAATCTGCAGGTTTCCCTGCAGCCTCCGATCCTCTATGGTCGGGTCACACTCCTGAAGTACTGATTTTTACTAGAAAAATGCAGAAAATCTCGAAAATTGAGAAATTTTTGGAGCTAAACTAGAAGTTAAAAAATATAAGTCAGTTTTTTAATTGTGTAGATTCAGAATTGAAATCTTGAATTTTTTGTCTATCTAGACCGATTTTTATCGATTTTTTTTTATTTTGAATTTTTGTATTCTCCAAAATTACAATTTGAAAATCTAACAGGATACTGTAATCCCCAGAGTATGGAATCACTATTTCGTAAAGTGTTGACTCAGAAATTCGGGATTTTGGAACCGCGACATTTCGCAGCTGTGACGTTTTGCAAGTAACGTGAACACTAGAATTGAGATTTCTGTGCGTGACCGGTTCCAATATTTCAGAAATTCCATAAAATCCCAAAATATTGGATTTTCAGAATTTTAAAACGTTTCAAAAAGCAAACTCAGAAGCTTTGTTCGAGTGTAATTCTCCCGGGGACAAAAACTAACCGTATTCGGCGTTGAAGAGACCATGGGCTGGAAGGGCCCGCTGTATTGGCGTCTCTGGAAGATATTAAATGGTGAAAAATTGAGTGAAAAAAGATTCTTCACTTACCGGGTGGCTGAACAGAGAAGTTCTGTGGCCGGAGACAAACGGTGAAAGCCCTGATGGCGCAGGCTGAAATTGGGAAGAATTTTTACAAAAAAGATCAAAGCGACTAACAAACAGTTCTGAAAAAAGATGAAAGTTTTTAAGAATCTGTAGTTCTCGGATAAGTCAACATTTCCTTCATATCGAAATTTAAACTTTACTCCCCCCCAAAATTCAATTCTTTTCAAAAAATATATATATTTTTTCGGAAAAAATATCAAACTAACCCTCCATCAATCTCCTTACCCCCGGAGGACTCTATAGACGGAGGGGGGAAGGGGTCCCTCTGTCTATCTTTCGGTGTCCTCCGTTTTTTGGGGATCCTCGGGACCATCACAATTGAACTTCGTGTTCGTGTGACTGAAAATAAGTACAGTAAGATTGTAAATAGTTTCAAAATTTACTGAAAATAAAGGAATAAATGAGAAAAAAAGGAGAAGAAGTCTCTAGAACTCACAATTCAAAACCAAAAAGTAAAAAGGAGAGAAAATTCAGTACTAATTGTAAAACATTTGTTTTTGAATACGTGGATTTTGTGATGACGTGGATGTTTCGAAATTCGAACTGCAAAAAACGTGAAAAAATTAATTTAAAAATTTCACGTTTTTTTTTGCGTTTTTTATTTCAACTTTTTCATTCAAAAAATCCACGTACTCGAAACGGAACGTTACTTGCAACGGCGAATCGGAGACAATCAGGAATTGAAACTGAATTTTTTTTGTTTCAAAGGCAATGTTGAAAAACTCTTATGGTAACTTGGATAAAGAGGGCTCACACAAAACAAAACTCAAGATAAAGTACAAAATTCATTTTGTTCTTTATAAAAAAGAATTTATTGAAAAATGTATTTATTTTACAGGAAAAATATTGTTTTTCCTTTCCTCTTCTTCTCCATCGCTATGGCACTTCTGCGTCCGTTTGAAAAATTTGGCGTTAACGCTTTATATAACTTTAAGATATTCTCAAATTTTTGAGAACAAATTAAGAACAAATAACTCACCATGATTTTCTCCATTGCTTCCTTGATTTTCTCCATTGCTTCCTGCCGAACATCGATGAAAATCTTGCAGTTCTAATTTTTAATATTTTTGAGAGCAATTTTTGGAGGTAATCTAGAAAATGGAAAATGGGAAAAAAAAGGAGAAAATTCAATTTAGTATCAGTCATTCGGAATGAATTTCCGATCGGAATATTCCGAAGGGAAAATTTTCGGAATCAAAGTCCGTCCTTTAAGAAAAAAGTTGCGAAGAATTAAATTATTGTATGTCGAATATGCATTTTCAAGGGGTCTTCGCTTTTCGAAACAGTAAATTCACCAAAACTTTTAACTTTCAGATCGCTTTTCCCGAAAAAGTCCCGATTTTACGAAAATATTGTAAAAAAATGACCATTTCCGATATTCCGAAATTCCGAAGTTTTAAAAGTCGGAATATTTTGACATTCCGAGATTCTGAAAATTTCCATTCCGCACACCCCTGCTTCATTTTTTCTGTGAAATTGTAGTGAATCCTTGCAGCTAAAATGGGGAGGAAAAGCGACAAAGAAAATGAGAAAAAAGGCAAAAGTTTCCGTGTGGAAATTGGACGGAGTTTGAAATGGCGTTGGGGCTCAATACTAGAATAAATTCTTTCGTTAATTTTTCATTCATTTTCCGCAAAAACTTCCGAAAACTTTTCGGTAACATATACTTTCAAAAGTCGCTCGTTTTCTAAAGTACAAAAAAAGACAGTTTTCTACAAAAATCAAGTTTATTTAAAAAATCAATTCACTAGTTCTCTCGAGTATTAGTTTTTCTCCTTTTTCGAAGAAGTCCCTTCCTCCGAGTCGTACTGTCCACCTCCAACTGGCATCGGTCCAACACGGAGGCGGTTAGTCCATTCTTTCCCTTGGTTTCCGTGACTGTCGTATTGTATCGATAGAATTGCAAGGAACGCTGCCAAATTCTTCACACACTCCTCTTAAGAAGATTGATCTTCGACTGTCGACCATATCAAGAAAACTTTTCCCAGCTCTTCGCCCATTTCCAGCTTTTCTTCTTTACTTCTCTGCGCTCCTCTATGGGCGGGTCATACTCCTGAAATAGCTTATAGCTAATTTACCAGGAATGCGAAATGTGAAAACCAAAACTACAAAGCGACTAACAAACTAACTTGAGGATCTAAACTTCGAAACAAAAAACTCACAGGCCGAACTCCTTCATAAAATCGACATTTTCAGTTCTCGTCTCCGCTGCTTTCGTAAACTTCAGGAAAAGCACGTTTCGATCCATTGCGCCCTCCGATCCACAATTCTGAAAAAAGACGAAAGTTTGAAAATGAAAAAGAGCTTTAAAAAGGGCTTTCAGAAACTTCTTCTAAAAGCTCTTTTTTCTGTGAAGACCCCCAAAATTCAGTAGAGCCGTAAACAGAAACTACAAAGCTAAAAACTTTTTGAAAAACTAACCTTTATCATCTCTTGGAAGCACCAATAATCCCTTGTGTATTCAGCTAATTCGGATTGTCCTTCCCTCAACCATCTCACGAAATCCCCTCCTCGAATGACGAATTTTCCATCTTCACAGTTCCCATATACAAGCATGTGATCGGTGGAGAACTTGAGTCGGTGCACGTCCATTCGATGTTTTGCGAACTTCCATTGAATCGAGCTCCACTTGCATCCTTCAATCTCGATTGCTTTTCCACATTCTTCTTGTTGACTGCGTAGCCAGGAGGGCACCCGGTAGACGGAGGATTACTGTAGCCCTCCGTCTACTTTCTTTTGTGCCCTCCGGTTTCGGGGGACCCCAGTTTCCGGGGCCTGTCGGGACCATCGCAATTGAATTTGATCTGAAAATAAGTACATTAAGATTACTAATAGATTCAAAAATGTTTGAAAAAGACGGAAAAAGAGGATAAGAAGTTTCAATAACTTACATTTTAAAACCAAGAAAAAAGGGAGAATATTCAGTACTGAAAAATTTGGTTTGAAGTACGTGGATTTTGTAATGGCGTGGATTATTAGAGCACGTTGAAAAATTGAAATTCGAAATGCAAAAAAAGTGAAAAAAAATGTTACGTTTTTATTCAATTTTTTTTATTTCCACTTTTTTCTTCCAGAGAAAAAAATCCTCATCATTCGAAAATCCACGAACTCAAATCCAAGATAAAATGTTTATTTTTTTTGTTGATGAAATGAGAAATTTATTTTTAAAAAAGATAAAGAATTCATGTTAACTCGAGAGAACTATTCACTTTACTTTTTTTTAATACTATAAAAGAAAAACTATTTTCCTTTTTTGAAAATTACTTTTTCAACAATTTGAATATTATCATCATTTATTAAATAGGAAAAATCAATATTATTTAAAGGCCGATGATCGAGAAGATAGAAGCAGAAAGGATGTCGGTCAGGATGGATGATAAAATGTGCTGAAATTTTAACTTTTTATTAAGAAATTTTTTTTTTAAATTGTACCTTTTGGTTACGATGAATGGAAGAGAAGAAGAAGAGTTTGACGAAAACCGTTAATTTAATTATTACTAAAAAGAACATTTACTTTTTTTACCTTCGAATATGAAAAGTAAAGATTGGGGAAAGAGAAGTGTAAGTGCGCAGGGAAGATGATGAATCTGTAAAAGTTGTATTCTTCTCCAAATAGGCAAATCCACCATTCTTCTATCCTCTCTATCCAAGCATCGTTGAGCATGGCATTGGATTGTTCTGAGAACATCATGTCAGAACTCCGTTTTTCTTCCAGCTTTTGAACAATTGTGCACAACTGTTCATACCTCTTCATGCCTCCTCCATTCTTCGCTTTTTTTCTTGAATAAACGCAAGGTTCAACTTTTTGCTCGTCTCTCTTCTAACTTTCAATTTTTCTTCGAATTCACTCTCTACCACTTCATTATTGTCTCTTGGCATGCCGTTTTAGGGCCTCCAAACTTCCTCTCGAACCACTCCCATATGCAAAGCAAAAAAATCCATAAATGTGTACTGAATTTGGTCCAGACGCAACAAAACTGCCGTCCAATGAGACATTGTTTCCGATTTACATAATACAATATCCTTTTGGTGCCTTGCAGTTGTATCTCGAAGATTAAGGTGAACTTGATATTTAGCTTGTAAATTTAGGTAACGAATACCGAATAGCAAAGTTTCGTTTCCCCACGTCACAATCTGTCTTCTTTCAGAAAGCGTACTCATCGCATTTCGCACGAATCTCAAAGATTTCATTGTATGTGTTCTCCAAAACAATACGCGTTTCGTGAAGGAATCCAGAACGATCAACAAAGCAGATTTTGTGTGATGGGGGAGATAGTAGTGCGCATCTTCTTGGTCAACAAATACGGGTAACTCATTCTCACTATCTCCCATGAGCCTTAAAACATCCATCGCATCCCCAAATCCATTATCGGAGATCACCCATTTATATTCTTCCATAAAATGTCCATACTTGTTGTGTGGTATCGGTCTCCATTTCTCCAACGCTCTCCAATCTTCTCCTCTTGCGTATTGCCCATCCCAAACAATATTCATCAAACTTTGCTCGATCCTCTTCTCTCCATCTCGTATCCAATTTGGTTGAGCCTTTTTAATTCTTTCAAGCAATTCTAAAACCATTCTCGCATCGCTGGTCTTCATGCTCCAGATCATGAATATGGAGATGAAGGCTTGGAAAAAAAAATTTTCCACATGTTTTCGGAGATTATCGACGAAAGATTCTCCACCGGATCTCCGAGCATTCATCATTTCAGCTTTTGAACGATTCCACACAACCGCTCATACTGCTTCATCATTCCTTCATTCATCTCTTCCACAAAATAGCGCTTCTTTTCTTCAATAAATTCAAGGTTTAAGAAAACGAATCTACTCTCTGTTATCCCCTGTACAGGGCGTCACGGATCTGTAGTATGTTATACAGTCCCGAATCCTCGCTACGTCCCTCTGATCAATGGAAACATTGACACTATACGTATAGAATTGCTCACTGACACTGGAGATCCGGTCCCATTCAGTTGGGGTACTACCATAGCAGTCCTACACTTCAAGAAGATGAAATAACGCCACTTTTCTACCCTCACCCCCCCCCCCCTTTTCCCCACCTTTCTTTTTTCTTCCTCACACACATAATTGTCCTCTCATATGTCCCCTTCTTTCCCTCTTTTTTCGCTGTATGCAAATAAAACATACTTATTGAATATTTTTTAAAAGTTACAATTCTAGATATCGGATAACATGAAATTTCGCCTCAAATGGGGCGAATTCCGGGACCTGAGGCAGAGGACGCTTCGGGATCCCGACAATATTTTCAAGAGAACCAGGGTAAAACTTATTTACAAATCGCATCCAAGCCCGCAGAACTCTAGAATCAATGGATCGCAACGTTGAGTAGTGGTATTGCAACACGTGTCGAGTTGTTTCTTCCAGTGACTCGAATTGTACATAGCAGCGTGGGCACGTCCGGTGGAATACATTCGCAACAAGCTGAAAAGAAAATATTCATTCTTCGTCTCACTTTTTGTGAAACTCAGTCTTCTCTATTTTTATGTGTGTGTGTGTTTCGGAAAAAAAGAAGAAGGTACATTTAAAAAATTGAGCCAAAGGCTTTGAAAATGGAACCGTAAGTGTAAAACATAGAGTAAGCGAAGGCCAGGTAGATGAGCCCCGAAGGGGCGGCAGCCACCTGGTATTGAATATCGAGGAGAGGATTCAAGGTGCGCCTAATTACATAAAGACATATTATCCAGCTTTCCCAAGTTTCACCGCGCTCCATTGCGAAATTGCGAAAATTCAAAACTTTTAGCACTCCCGCTCACTTGTTTCTTATGTAGGTCATGTCGAAAACACAAAATTAACAAAATTATTATATTTGACGTGACCTACATGAGAAACAAATGAGCGGGGAAGCTCAAAATTTTGAATTTCCCCAATTTCGCAATGGAGCGCGATGAAACTTGGGAAAGCTGGATAATATTTCCGGTCAGAATTACTCTAATCAGAATCCAGTATTATGATACTGCTGTCAAAACGTAACCGTTCAACTTTCAAGTATTATGGCAGTATCAGTCAATGTCAGTTCTGGCTGAATTTTCCCATTTTTTTGTCTGCGGTATCTCGCCACAAAAAGGCTACCGTAATATGTTTTAAATCAAAGGAACATACCATGATTTTTAGGTCAATTTTTCAATTTGCCATGTTTTTTCGAATCGAAATGTTATTTTTTGATCCGAAGATTACATTTCGCTCGGAAATTTGTTCGAAAAACATGAAAAATTCAAAAATTGACCTGAAAATCGAGGTATGTTCCGTTAAATTTTAATATATTACTGTAGCAGAGATATGTGGCAGACAAAAAGTCCGGAAAATTCAGCCAGAACTGACATTGACTGAGACTGGCATAATATTTAGTACTAAATTTATATCTGACTTTTCGAACTACAGTACCCCCCCCCCCTTTCTTTTTTTCCAATAAAAACTTACATTTAGTAAATAGAAAAATTTATAGAAAATCAGAAATCGGCTTCGTTCACATTGCTGCCTAAAAAACTAATGAATGAATAGAATGAATGGCGGGTACACTTTGCAAAAAAGTGGGCGGAGCCACAGGGCCATGTGTGTTTTATGATTAATATTACGCAAACAGGTGGGGGGAGGGGGCGCTGGTAAGACCATCTTCAAAGGGATTGTGAAGCAGTTGTTTCTTACCAGGAGCACGGAAAACAAAAGGACAATAAATCAACAGAAGAAGGGGGTTACAGTTGTTCTGGGTTCCAGGGGAAAAGGGGATGATTTAGGAGGTATTCAAAATTAATGTTCTAAAGAATAGACCAGGAAGAAAGAGAAAAAGAGAAATAACATGAAAATTCCAGATAATTTGAGCCTAAAATTGATCGAATAGAGACGAAAAACTGACATTACAAGATGTGGATTTTCCAAGGAATTTGAGAAATTTCAGATATAATAATATTTTGGGGTAAAAAGTCAGGTTGTTAGTCGTTTTCTCGAGAAGAAAAAATATTTTCCAGAACTTTCCCCGCTAAATTTCTTCGTGGGGGGTTTTCAGGTGGGGACCAAAAATATATGAAAAATAATAGAAACTGTATATTAACTCCAGATTTGCAGTACGTAATTACCTGAAAAACCTAATCAGGATTTCGCTCCCTGTATCGAAGAAATATATTAAAGAAAATTCTGGAAAATAGTTTTTCTTCCCAAGAAAACGACTCTGTGAAAGTCAAAAATATATAAGAGTCTCAACAACAAAATTAGAAAATGCGCTACTAACTTGAATGTAGCTAGGTTCGATAACGCTGAGAAAGAATTCCGAATATAGTTAGAAAATCCGCTTCTAACTAGAAAAATTTTGAATCTAATCATGAAATGCATTTCTAATGCAATCTAATTAAACTTTCAACTCTTTGTTTACAATTTTTTCGTTTTTCATAATGTTATATGTTTTTGTTGGAAATATTTATTTTTTTTGTTGCCAATTCTTATTTTTTGTTGCTAATTCTTATGTTGTTAATTCTTATGAGCAATAAATCGTTTTTTCTAGCCTAAAAAGTTGTTTACAAGTAAATTTTGCAAAAGTTATCCTTCCGATTCATTTTGAATAGACAATAGTTAATAACTAGACGTGAAACGATTTAGCTGACTAGGAAATGGTCAGTTTTGACAGTTCCCGAACAGTAAAAATCCGCGGTAGCTCAAAAATTGATTTGTTTCAGTATTTAAAGTGGAGTTTTGGTATGTGACCTATATCATTCAATAATAACCCTTCTAAAATTATGGAAAAATATGTCATTTTTATCAACGCAAGAACATTGTGAACCACGTTAATTCCGGTCAAATTATCATTTTTTCTCTGTTTTCCCTATATTTTGCAGTTATATTTTCTCATCGGGAATTTGTAAGAGAACAAAAAATATAAATTTTTAAAGTCGGAGTTCACAGTAAGAAAAATATAATGGCAAAGTATAGGGAAAACAAGAGGAAAACTGACCATTTGACCCGGATTCCCGTGGTTCACAATGGTCCTCCGTCGATAAAAATAAAATGTTTCTCTATAATTTTTGAAATGTTATTGAATGACATAGGTCACATACCAAAACTCCACTTTAAGTACTGAAACAAATCAATTTTTGAGCTGCCGCGGTTTTTTACTGTTCGGGAACTGTCAATTTATAGCCTTCGCGATATATCGATTACAGCTCATTTTGTTCGCGATAGGTAGAATATTGGTAGTTTACAGCTAACTTTTCGCGATAGACCTATAATCTGTCTATTATAGACGCGATTCCCAGTACGTTTTCTACAAGTGCGCGAACGATATTCTACCAATAATAGACATTTCGCGAATCACCTGTGGTGGCGTAGTAGTTGTGTGCGCTGCTAGTGACTTGACGTCGCAGGTTCGACCCCCACTATCGCCAAACCCTTTTTACCTTTTTTTTTTATTGTTTGACATAAATAGTCGACCTATATCTTTTCCTTGCTATAAAAATTTTAATTATGTATTATCGAAACATCCCAAGTTTCATCGCGCTCCATTGCGAACTTGGGAAAATTCAAATTTTTGAGCTTTCCCGCTCACTTGTTTCTCCTGTAGGTCACGTCGAAACCGCAAAATTAACAAAGTTTTTATATTTGACGTGACCTACATGAGAAAAAAGTGAGCGGGAAACCTAACAACTTTGAATTTCCCCAAGTTCGCAATGGAGCGCGATGAAACTTGGGATGTTTCGATAATATTTAATCTCTAATTTTGATAATTTTTTGATTTCTCAACTTCTATTATTGACATTTTTACATAAATAACACATGATCATGAAAGCGATAACAGTCAACAATTGATAACAACTCTATTTTCTCTCTTGATAACAACTCTATTTTCGCCTTTTAGAGAGATATCGCAGCCAAAAAATCCGGAAAGTTCAGCCAGGACTCTCATTTACAGAGATTGACATAATATTTTTGACCAATTTTTCCCTTATTTTTGGCCACTTGAATGAAAATTTTGGGGTTTTCGAAGAAAAATTCCGTTAAAAAACCCTTAAAATCATTCATTTTATGATAAAAGATGATGACCAGAAACCAAAATACAAGTAAAGCACTGAAAGCGAAAAAAAATGCAATAAATTATTAAATATTAATTTAAAAGTCCTAAACTATTTAACATGGGCCTTTTCCTCGGAAATCAACGGCTTCTCGTCTCCAGAATTCGACGATGCGGACGCTCCAGAGAGTTTTCCATCGACGACGTCGGCGGTGAGAGCAGTACAATGTATTCCGATTTCGGTGAAGCTTGTTGGCCATCTGCAATTCAAATGGGTTAGGACACCTAAAAAAATGTTTTCGTCAAGGAGTACTTCAGGTGGGCTCGAACTTGTGGACGCTTTGAGCTACGCGGACGCAAATCGGCGCGATTGCGAACTGAAGCGTCTGAAATAACTGAAACTGGTCTGAAATAGTGAAAGTTTTCGACTGAAATTTTCTATATTTTTATCTTTACATTCTCAATATTCAAATGACTTGGAGAATTTCTTTTTTCAATTCCACTTTGCATGAACCAACAAAAAATATTAAATACCAGCCTGCTTACAGCAGGCTGAATTCGCGGCTTCGCCGCTCAATTTCGCTTAGAAATATCACGTTTTTATACGCCCCCGATCATTTGGGTTTTGTTACACGTGTGGTGTAGTTGGTTGTGGGCTGCACTGCCACGCGATAGTCGCGGGTTCGATTTTGTGGCGCGACAAATTCTTTAACTTTCGGAAAGCTAAAGCGGACATCGTGACCAAGCCACAGACAAACTTTCTAGCGGATTATATATAAGTAAGATTGAAATATTTATTTCAATACAATCGAATACTTACTGAAGGAATCGAAATATTAAGAGAAGACGGATTATTAGCTACCGTAGTCCAAAAAAACACGCACATATATTTTCATGTTTGGCATGAAAGATTTTCAGATGTTGAAGGTTTGCAATATTACGATTGAATTTCTATGTGAACGTGTATTTCATGTTAATGAAGTTTTGTTTATAATTTTTTCTCATCAAGGCAGTTGACGGACAATTCCTGCACGTTTCGGACCTCGAAATTCAAATTCTTCAAACTCAAAACTAGAGTTCCGAATTGACGTGGTCGAACAACTAAATCAACACACGTCGAGAAATGACTATGTTCGACTTAGTCGGTTGGTCAAATTTTTCGATAGTTGGAATTATCGAAAAAATGACTAAATCGATTTCGTCGACTATCATTTTTCGTCAAAAGATATCATGTGAGATAAAACTGACTATAATTTTCGTCGTTCTCGTCATTTTCGTCATTTTTTGTCATTTTCGTCATCAAACGTGGTCAAAATAAATCAAAAAGCCTATACATGGAATTTTTCGTGGCAAGGAAACGTGGCAAATGAAGGATCTATTAGTCATTTTTGTCAAAAGCCACTAAGCATTTCATTTTTTTGGTCACGTTTTGACTAAAATGACTATATCTGATTATCACGTTTCGTCATTCCTTGAAGAAATGATAATTTTGAATATCATTTTCGTCATTTTATCACTTTATCAAAAATGACGATAATCGATTCGGAACTCTACTCAAAACCCGAACAAACAAAATAAGAACACTATGTAGTTCCAAAGGTTATACAGTTTGATATCAATCAAGGTAGAATTTCCAAGAGACCTGGGAACAAGATTCGTAAAGAGATTGAGACGGCCACTAGCGCCATGTCTGCGTCTCTCAACTGTGCATAGTCTTTTCTCTTCGTTCTATATTTCTTCATCTTGTTCCTCCGCGCCAAACGTTTTTTATTCGTTTTTCATTCAACTAGCCAACTTGACGGCGTGTGTAGCTGTCTCTACTTATTGATTTTCTTGGATCTTTAAGATGGTCTCGGTCTCAAGCGGAATTTTTGCAAGATGGTGAACATTATCTCTGAATTATTCCTATTGATTCTGAGCTATCAGACGGTAAACGAGAAAAACACTCTATTGATAACGAGTAACATGAAATTTCAGATTTTTGTGGTCTCGGAATTCGACGAGTACCCAGTAACGAGTAGAGATGGTATGTATAATGCATTACGCTACTTCAGTAGCAAAACAAAGAAACTGCTACCAGTCAGGAATGCTACGATGAGTTTGAAGCGGACCTTGAAAACGCTTATCTAGTTTTCTGAAAGGTCGACGGGCGTCAGGAGTTCAAATGAGAGCAGAAGAAAAAAAGAAACCCGTTTGAATATTGTATATGTGTAATTCAGTTATCTTTTTTTCTTGATAAACAAGTGTTGATAGAAATCGTTCTGTTTTCGTGCAGCGACGGAGTTTTTCACCCACGATCTTATTTGTATGTAAGAAAATGAGCCGAGTTCAATATGAAATCAGATTCCATATTACCACTGAGTTCCGAAACTCGAAAACAAAAAACATCTTCAAGAAATTGACTTTATTTCACAATATTTTCATCTTACAAAATACAAAAAAAAGAAAATTAAATTAATTTCCGTGCTTCGGTCGGCCGACCACATGTAGCTTTGCGCCTGGAAAAAATGAATTGAACTTTTCTCGAATTAAAACTCTCAAAGCTTTTTATATTTTAGTTTCACGAGACATGTTTTCTATGGCTTTTGAGTATCCAGAATCCAATCGAAATCCCTTAAAACTCACTTGACGTCGATGGTCGAATCGGGAGCATTGTCTCCCGCGTGTTGCACAAGTTGGCTCAACACCACACGAACGCATGAAGACGCCAGCACATTTCGTGACACGCATTCTTGTCACCTTCTTCAATTTCGAATGCATAAGATTCGACATCTTCTGAAAAAAAGGGGATATATTCTGGAGTTTCGGAATATTGCCACCATCCCATCCCAACTTTTCTTCGTTAATTTCGATGAAAATTTCGAAAATTGATATTTCAAAGCCAGTTAAAACTCACCTTGTCGTATTTTGCGGAACTTCCAGAATCGACTTCATCTTCTTTTCCGTTTTGATCTTCAATCGCCGTGTGCACCTGAAAGACAAGAGTTATTTTTTTAGATTTTTACAGAAAAATTTAAATTCAAAGTTTGTAGTCAAAAGTTCAAATTTTTTCAGAAATTATCCGCCATTTTTGGCATTTTAGTCGGTAAATTTTTATATCGAAATCTCAAAGTTTTGAGATTCCTCCAAAATGATTGAATCAAGAGTGTAGGATTTTAATTTTCGGTTTTTAAGTTTTTCAACTAACCTTTTCATTGACACCGGTGTCCTGCCCTTCTTGCCCCCATCTAGCCATGCCGACCAGACTTGGCTTTGCGCCTGAAAAACTCGATTTAAGCATTTTCAGAAGCAAAAAAACTCGAAGTTAATAGTTTTGGATATTTTAGATATTTAAGATTTTTAAACTTTCAGAATCTTGAAATTCAAAAAAAACTACGAAAACTCACCGGAACTCTTTCATCGTTCGACGGCCCCGACGGCTCGACATTCAGCTTTCTTTTGAGCTTCAAATCCTGGAAGTAATATTTTCAAATTGAAAAATATGTACCGCACGTTTCAAAATTTTAGAGATTTGAACATGTTTCTATTTTTCATTAAATTCTGTTGTTCTGAAATTTAAAGGGACCGAAAATCAAAAATTTCAGGATATAAGATTCGGAGATTTTTAAACTTCCAGATTCTTGGAAACCAACAAAAATCTATTGTAGATTTATGTCATTTTGCATCGAAATATCGATTATTATTCTATAATTTTGAAAAACTAAAAAGTATTCTGCAATCCGATGTGAACTGCAAGTCTCAGAGTTTTAAAATTGATTTCAAATTCCCAAAATATCAGAATCCTCCGAACTCGAGAATTTTTATAGTTAAAAAAGCGCAATTGTAGTAGTTTTTTTTTTTTGAAAGATCCACGGTTCGCGACCACATTCCGTAAAAGAAACATAGTATATCTAGACTAACTTTAAGAGTTTCAAATTTTTCATAGTCTTGGACCGAAAATCAGAATTTTCTGGATTTCAGATTCGGAGATTTTTGAATTTTTTTGAACAGAATTTTGAAATCTATTGGAGATTCAAGTCTTTGTTGTATTGAAATTGTAATAATCGATTTATTTTATAATTTTTAGAACAAAAAAGACACAGATTTGGAATTCGAAATTTCCAGAATCTTTGTTTGGAAACCTTTAAAATTCAACAAAAAAAATAGTTAGAGTTTTCTAGAGTTTCAGAAACCTTTTGAACTTTTCAAAGTTGGACTTTTTAGCTTTTAATCAACACCTATTTTCATGAAATTCATTATCTCAAAAATATAGAAATCCAAAAATCAACCCACCTTTTTTTTGAAGGGCCCCCAGTAGACGGAGGCATACTGTAGGCCTCCGTCTACGAGCCTTTTTTTGGGGGCCCAGGGGACCGTCACAATTGCATTTTGCGCTGAAAATAAGTACAGTAAGATTTTTACTAGGAAAACGTTCAAAAATCAAGAAAAAAGAGCAAATATTCGTACTTCGAAGCATTCAGAAGAAAAAAAACTGTACTAAAACAATTCGTGGATTTTTGGATGATGTGGATTATTTTTGACTTTTTTGACCGGTTGTCAATTTTTTTTTGGAAAGACCACGTTGAAAATTCAAAATTTGAAAACTTTTTCTTCTCGTCAAACTTGATTTTCTCTATTTTGAGGGCGCCTTTCCCCCACATTCATAATTGCCATCACTCTCCCTCGTTTCAGTGTTGCCGCGTGGCGCAGTGGTTGTGTGCGCTGCTAGTGGCTTGCCGTCGCGGGTTCGACCCCCACCGTAGCCAAACACTTTTTTACCTTTTTTTCTTTTATTGTTTGGCATGAATAGTCGACCTATATCTTTTCCTTGATATAAAAATTTCAATTATGTATTTAATCTCTAATTTTGATAAGTTTCTGATTTCTCAATTGAAATTTTTACTTACATAACACATGATCATGAAAGCGATAACAGTCAAAAACTGATAACAACTCTATTCCCCACAAAAAATTGAAAAGTTTCACAAATAAAAATGTCACCAAAATTTCTAATTTTCTCCCTAACTTTTGCGTTTTTCGCTTGTACGGTTAGCGATGGTGTCAAATGCTATTGGGGTAGGATTACTGTACCAGAAACCCTTAAATTTAATATTTCTTAAAGGTTCACGGACTGGAAGCCACAAAATGTGGGGTCGCGTAATGCCCATTAATTGTGAGGAGTCAAACTATTGTGTGGTGTGAGTCTCCGTGTACTCCTCGTGGACAAGATGAAAAAATTGTTTCAGAATTTATCAAAGAGATTGAAATGATACATTACGTTTCTCTAGTAGCTATGGATGTGCAACTGAACTTTATGTAAGTTTGTTCAGAAAAAACTTTTTTTTCGAATTTTTTTTGAAATTTTGAATTTTCTTCAGAAATTGGATTTCAAATGTTCAGAAAAAAATTGAATTTCTGATTTTCCCCTTTAAAATTATCGAAATTTCAAAAAAAATTCGAAAAAAATTTTCGAAAAAAAATTTTTTTTCGCCAGTTTTTTTTTTATTTTAAAGAAATTTCAGTCATCGTATTGTCATGAGGACAAGAATCATTGCACAGAAAATGAGAGGGGACATGGAACATGTTGCTGTTCTGGAGATCTCTGCAATAATTTGTTCCGTTTTTCGGAAGAGAATATTTTGAAATTCCAGGGAAAAAAATCGAAAGAATTGGATTCATCGAATTCCTCAAAGTCTTACTCAATTTTTATGTTTGTTACTGTAATAATTTTTTATTTGTTTTAAACTGTTGAAATAATATGATTTTAAAGAGCATTTTTCCCAAAATTTCGAAAAAAAGTTTGAGGGAAAAAATTTTTTTAATTTTTTTTGAAATCCATAAAAGTTTTCCCATTTTTTTGTTGTGCTTAGACAATTTTTTAAACTTTTGCTTCGATAGAACAAAATGTAAAATTTAATGGAAATTCGAATGAGACTAATTTCGTAGATTTTGGTAGAAAATGAAGACTTTTATAGTCATTTTTGAAAAAACTCAAAATTTTAAATACCATGGCGATACTAATCATCTTGTTTTTTTTTCAGCTTAAAATTAAATTTACAGAATTTTAGAATAACATATTTTTCGAGTTTCAAACTATGTTGAAAAACTTTTTTGGGATTTTTTTAATCCAAAAAAATTGTTTTTTTTTCAATTAATTTTTGCTAAAATTCAAAAAATTCGAAATTTTATAGCTATTCTGATAAACCTAATTTTGCTCCTCAAAATTGAATTTGGAGAGTTTTAGAATTACATATTTTTCGAGTTTCAAAATTTTTTGGAATTTTTTTTCTAAAATTTTGATTTTAAGTTCAAAATATTCAACATTTTAATGCGATTCTGATGAAACTATTCTTGCTCTTCATAAATTGAATTTGAAGTTTTTTAAAAATATTTTTCGAGTTTCAAAATTTGTTGGAATAATTTTTTTTTGAAAATCCAACAAAAATTTTTTTGAAATTTTTTTCGCTAAAATTTCGATTTTCAATTCAAAAAATTCAAAACTGTATGGCAATTCTAATAAACTTATTGAAATAAGATTTGAAGGAGTTCAGAGCAATTTTTCCACAATTTCGAAAAACAAATTTTGGAATTTTTTTAAGTCCAAAAAAACTATTTTTTAAAGTTTCTGAAAACTTTTAGAAGTTCTTTAAAAAATTTAGAATTTGAATAAGTCAGAAGAAAGGTTAGAAATTTAGAAAAAGATTTAGAAAAATTTTTAAAAATAATTTTGAAAAAGAAGTTTAGAAATATTTTTGAAGTTTCAAAATTTGTTAAAAAAAAATTTTTTTTGGCATTTGATTTGTTTTTTTTTTTGAAAATTCAAAAAAAATATTTTTTAGAGATTTCGAAAACATTTAAAAGTTCCTGAAATAATCTAGAATTTAAAAAATTCAGAAAAAAAAACCTAGAAAAAGATTTAGAATAAAATTTAGAAAAATTTAGAAAAATAATTTAGAAAAAGAATTTTTAAAATATTTTTCCAGTTTCAAAATTTGTTGAAAAATTTTATTTTGGAATTTTTTAAATCCAAAAAAAACTGTTTTTTTTTTGCATTTTTAAATTCCTGAAAGAATCTAAAACTTTGAAAAATTCAAAAAAAAGTTATATTACTACACAAATTTATTCAATTATATCAACATTATCATGAAGAATAGGGGACATGACTGGGTTCATCTTCTGATGCTGTTTTTTGTGAAGAGTTTCGCAGTAGTCAGCAGCCATTGTTCGGATCGCTCCATTTACTGAAAAAATGAAGGAATTGTAATTTGTTAAAAGAACAATTTTTTTATTTCAACTCACTGTCTCCAGATAAAACACGGAGAGCGGGGAAGAAGTATGTAACCTGTTTTTCCAGTGGAATGACGTCGATCATCTTTACGGCCGTTAGAACCAAACTAAAAAGAAATTGCTCATGATAAAACATTAACTTTTTAAAACTCACATCTTCTTTTGGCCATCCGTTCCAATTTTCCAATTATGGATCAAATCCTCCATTTTATCTTCACTATTTACCGCCAAGTCATTCATACTCTTGATCACAAACTCGAAATACTTCACCATGAAGCCTGAACACTGCTCTTGTCCTTTTTCTTCTCTCGTTTCGCTCCAAGTCTCAAGAATTGGACTCAATCTCGCAAACGTTTCCTTTTTAAGTCTTCTGAGTAGAATGCTGAAATATTATCTCTAAATTTTAAAAATTACACTAAAAAGCTTACTTCATGTGTCTTTCGATTACATCGGAGTCGGTGACTTTTCCCGAAAGAAATTTGACAAACTGGTCGAATTTTTCGTCCAAATCAGAATGCATATTAGATTATAATAATTTGAAATAATATTTTTTCCAAAAAACCATAAATCAATTTTCCAATCAAAAGAACCACGTGATTTCATGTCACGGTAATTTTCGTATTTTTTTTTCTATTTTTTTTTGAATTTTGAAAATTTCAAAATTCATCAGAATTTCCAGCCATAAAAGCATTGCTACTTTTGTTGGAGAAGTTCACATGAAAAATTCAAAAAAAAAAAGAATATTTTGTCGAAATTATTTTCGAATTTTCGGATTTTGTGCAAAAATTGATCATAATGGATTTCAAGTGTTTCAAAAAGTTTAGAATCTGAAAAATTCCCTTCGAAAATAATCCAAAATCCGAAGAAAAAACTTTTTCAAATAAAAAAAAATTTTTAGTAAAAGTTGTTAGAAATCGGAAAAAAATTTTATCGAAATTTTTAAAAATTTTCCTATTTCTTTGCGAAAATTGATGATTATTGATTCTCGAAGTAAAAAATATTGAAATATTGGAAATTAGCCCATAGCAACCCAAAATCCAAAGAAAAATTTTTCAAAAGAATTTTTAAAAATTTTTTCAGAAAAAAAAATGTTGGAGTTTCAGAAATTAAAAAATTGGATTTATCAAAATCCTCAATTTCCTATTCTATTTTTATGTTTGCTTTTGTAATAATTCTGTATTTAATTTGTGTCAAAAAATTTGAACCACAAAAAAAATTTTCTTTTAAAAAATCTGAAAATTATTGAAAAAAAAATTTTATCGAAAATTTTTTTTTTAATTTTCGGATTTTGTCAAAAATTGATGATTATTGATTCTCAAAGTAAAAAATATTGAATTAATGAAAATCCCCTTCAAAAATAACCCAAAATCCAAAGAAAAATTTTTCAAAAACATTTTTTTTTGGAAATTCCAGAAATCGAAAAATTCAAATTTATCGAAGTAATTAATTTCTATTCTATTTTCATGTAACCGTTTTGTAATTATTTTGATTTAAAATTACAAAAAAAAATTTTTTTTTTGAAATTTTTATTCAAGTAAAGTAACCACCATACCAACCATAATCGACAACAAAACTGAATTAGAAACCGAACTTTTCGAAAAATCAAATTTATCATTACACAAATTTCCCGAGCAACAACAGTAGCCGGATCCATTGGATTCTGAGCATCCATTCGTATTCTCCGTGCACAAATTTCGCTGAAATTATAAATTTTGGCGCCGAATTTGATGTCACGGTCCGCAAACACAGACTAGCTACAGTAACCCTCGAAATAATGTGGCGTCAAATTTAATACCGGGTCCGCAAACACACAAAAAACTCACAATGGTATTTTCATAGTCACAACCGTAACTGCTGCTAACTAAACTTTGATTTTGGACACTTCGAAGGTAGACTCTGAAATATTGGAAAATTCGGACGTTTCGCAACTAGGACGTTTCGCAACTAGGACGTTTCGCAACTGGGACATCTCGCAACTATGCCATTTCGCACCTATGACATTTCGCAACTGGGACACTTCGCAACGATGACATTTCGCAACTGGGACACTTCGCAAGTACGACATTTCGCAACTGGGACACTTCGCAAGTACGACATTTCGCAACTGGGACACTTCGCAAGTACGACATTTCGCAACTGGGACACTTCGCAAGTACGACATTTCGCAACTAGGACATTTCGCAACGATGACATTTCGCAACTAGGACATTTCGCACCCGTTCACTTTTCAACTATGGACATTTCGCAACTGGGACATTTCGCAACTACGACATTTCGCAACCGGGAAGTTTTGCAATCATGACATTTCGCAACTAGGACATTTCGCAACTAGGACATTTCGCAACTACGACATTTCACAACTGGGACATTTCGCAACTGGGACACTTCGCAACTATGACATTTCGCAACTATGACATTTCGCACCTATGACAATTTGCAACTGTGACATTTCGCAACCATGCCCTTTCGCAACTATGACATTCCGCAACCAGGACATTTCGCGACTGTGACATTTCGCAACTAGGACACTTCGCAACTATGACATTTCGCAACTAGGACACTTCGCAACCAGATATTTCGCAACTATGCCATTTCGCAACCGAAAAACTCACACCAGACAAACATTTTTCTGACAATTAACTGTCTGAATCTGTCGATTTACACTGATTCCATTTATAGTTTGGGTTCCTGGAATTTGTTTTTGAATTTGACGCCAATTCAAATTTTTGAAATCTTACCGTAATAACATAGATTTTGAGTATAAGCCGTTTGAATAAAAACCGCAAATATCCATAGAAAAACTGATATTTTTAGCATTATTTTTGTGGGTTGAAAAAAGACGAAAACTGATTTTTTTCAAAAAATAAATTGTTTTCAATTTTCAGCCTTATCAGTGTGTATTAATGCTGTTTATACACATTACGGTTATTTTTATGAATGCACTGTGATTTTTACCGGAGATTCAGTTTGGGAGCCTAGGCCACGGCCCCCCGGCCTTGCCGCCTGCCGGCCGCGGCCACGGAATTTTTGCAGTGTTAATTTATCTTCCAATTCACTCAACTGAAAATTTCTCAAAATCTAGCGGATAACTTTTTTTTTCTACGGATATTTTTCTTTTAAATTTAGTTTTCAATTTTTGAACAAAAAATCAGGTCCTAAAAAAATGTCCTACGACCAGCATTTTTGTTTTACGGCGCAAAAAAATGCGGTGGCCTAGCTTTTTTCCAAGTTAGGCCGTGGCCGGGAACTGACTGACCAATCAGCATCGTTGGCTAGCCAATCAGCGACCTTAACTCCGCCCATTTTCGTTTCACTGCAGCTAAAATTCGTTTTTGCCCAATCTCCGGAAAAAATCACAGTGGAATGATGTGTAAAAAAATAAGAAAAATATGAACAAACCCGTAATTTAGAAAATTTTGAATTTTAGAATTTAGAATTTTCGGAATCCGAGTCCGTTTCCGAGGGGTGATAAGGATTTTTTATAATTTTTTCTTTAATAGAAGTATGTAAAATTAAATGGGGATTTGAATGAGCCTACATTTGTAGATTTAGGTAGAAAATGAAAATTTTTATAGTGTGATTTTTAACGAAAAAGTTTTTTCAAAAATTTTTAGTTTTACTCAAAAAAAATTTTTTTTCCGCTAAAATTGTTGATTTTCGAGTTTAAAAGACTAAAAATGTTATGGTGATTCTGATGAGCCTATTTTTGCTCCTCAAAATTGGATTTAAAGGATTTTAGAGGATTTTTTCTGAAATTTCAAAAATTTTCGAAAAAAAATTGTGAAAAAAATTTTTTGACAATAAAAAACTTTTTTTTTTATTTCCATAAAAATGCAAATTCAAATAATTAATTCCATATTGACAAAAAACCAGACAAGACATAGAAAAATGATACAAGTAAGTTTCGGAAAAATATTTCAAAAAAAAATTTTTTTGGAATTTTTTTTTTTTTTTGGAATTTCCATAGAAAATGCAAATTCACAAAGTTATTTTAGTATTGACAAGGGACACCAGAGATGGAATGGTACAATTTAAAAGTTTTAGAAACATTTTTTAAGTTTCAAAATTTTTCAAAAAAAAATTTTTTTTTATTTTTTTTTTTTTGAGAATTTTTTTTTTCGAAAAAACTGTTTTTTGAAATTTCCATAAAAAATGCGAATTCACAAAGTTATTTTAGTATTGACCAGGGACGCCAGACATGGAATGGTACAATTTAAAGGGGGAGTACACAATTTCCCAAAATTTTGAGTTTGGTATCATTCGATGCAGAGTTAGGGCGCGGGAAATAAATTCTCTTGGATCATAGTCTGAAAATGCCCCATTTTCGAAATATAGGTCGAGAACAGCTCAAAAATTAGTACTGTGAGGGTGCGAAAAGAATTCACGTTTTTATTCATTTTTTCACGTGCACCCTCAAGGATTCTCACTACTCCCAAAACACTCAATTTGCACCCTCACAGTACTAATTTTTGAGCTGTTTTCGACCTATATTTCGAATATGGGGCATTTTCGGACTATGGTCCAAGAGAATTTATTTCCCGCGCCCTAATTCTTCATCGAATGATTCCAAAATCTCAAAATTTTGAGAAATTGTGTACTCCACCTTTAAAAGTTTTAGAAACATTTTCTGGAATCTTTACCATTAACAAACGCAAAGTTCTGTGTGTGTGTCTGTGTGTCTGTGCTGTGTCTGTCGCCGACCGTAGCTCAGTCCCCACTGGACCGATTTTTCCCAAATTTTGGCAGGTTATCAGAAATTCCTTCGAGATGATGCCCGTCTATTTTGTTTTTCGATTCGTGGAGAAAAGAGCAAGCGAAGGCCAGGTGGTGAAGCCCCCGGAGGGGGATGAATCCACCTGGTTTCAAAATTATTTGGGAAAAAAATTTTGAAAAAAAAATTTTTGAGAATTTTTATTTTTTTAATTGTTTTTTTTTTTGAAAATCCATTAAAATGCAAATTCAAATAATTAATAGCATGTTGACAAAAAACCAGACATACAAAATGGTGCAATTTTAAGAGATTAGAAAGATTTTCTGAGTTTCAATTTTTTTTGGATTTTTTTGAAGATCCAAAAATTTTTTTGGAAACTTTTTTTTGAAGATCCAAAAAATTTTTCAAAGAAATTCTGAATACCAAAAGTTCCTGAAATCTTCTAGAAATTGAAAAAAACGTTAAAACAAAAGTTAGATTACTGTTTATTATTCATTCATTCCTCAACAAAAGGATACGGTAAAAAAGCATGGTTCAGTGGTTTAATTTTCGTTGGATTCATCCTGTCTCGTTTTTTGTTGAAACGTTCGCAATATTGTCGCGCCATGCCTCTGATCATCGGGGATTCTGAAAAAATTGCAATTTTTTATTCAAAATCTACAAATTTAATCTTATTTGAATCCCTATTAAATTCTGCATTTTTCTATTAAAGTTTTCGAAAATTTAAAATTTTTTTGGAAAATCTACAAATTCACAAAGTCAATATAGTATTGGCAAGAAACCAGACACGAAAAACGATAAAACTTGAAGATTTATTGAGTTTCAAAATTTTTAAAAAATTTTCGAAAAAAAATTTTTTTGAAAGTTTTTTTGAAGATCCAAAAAACTTTAAGAAGAGATTCTGAATACCAAAAAAATCAACTTACCATCTGTCAGAAGGTTCCACATTACTGGCAATATGAATTTGGTGTTGGAGTCGAGCGAAATTGAGTCCAGCATTCGGAGAGCACAAAGAGCCACGCTAAACAGAAATTGCTCATGATAAAATTTTGTAAAAAACTCACATTCTCTTCTGTCCTTCGCATCCACGCCTCCATTTATACAGCAAATCCTCCAGATCTTCTTCCCTTCCAACTTCCAACTCGTCAAGATTCTTGATCACATACTCGAGCCACTTTGCCATGAAGTTCGCACAGGTTTCTTGTCCAGCGTCGTCTGTCACCTTGCTCCACTCATCCATCATTGTATCCAGTTTCCAACATGACTCCGCTTTTAGAAAGCCCAAAAGACCACTGAAAAACAGCTTCAACACTTCAAACATTCCAATAACAAATCTCACCTCATGTTTCTCTCGATCATAGAAACATCGCTCACATTTTCAGTCATGAATCCAAGGAAAGTGTCAAGTTGTTTGTCCAGCAAATCTCTTGGCACGCTCTGGAAAATTTGTGTCATTTTAAAATTTGTTATATCGCGCTAAATAGCTAAAATTTCATGCTGATTCCGAATATTACAATAAAAAACGCTCAAAAATTCTTCTCAGACCCAAAAAAAACGCCGTCAGAGTTGCAAAAAAGTTATCCATGCTGGCGTAACTCCTTTTTCCATGAAATTTTGGATCGATTAAACCATGAACTCATTTTGCCCGGAATATCACAAACAAAATATCACAACAAAAACATATATATATATATAAAAACAAAAAAAGCTTTAATACCCAATAAACCTACTTTGAAGTGATCACTCCAATCGAATTGTTTCGCGATGAAACTTTCAAGCGACAGTCCATCTCCATTTTCATTCCATTCCCTCAGCTCCCTCCCACCAACCCGCGTCCAGACTTCTCCCATTTTCACATAGGCATCCATCTTCTCCTTTCGAAATTTACGATGATTGTGGTGGCGTAATAGATGTTGCCTCAGAGCACATGCCGTTCGATTCCAGTCGCGCCCGATTTTGTATTCGAAGTGGGCCGCTGGACAATCTTGATCCATGCACACAAACTTGTCACCGATAATTGCGATCGACGTGTACTGAAATAAGAGTTTGATTAGTTCAAAACGAATCAAATGTGATACTACAGTACCAGAAAGGGAATAGATCAGAAATGGATGTTTGCAGTTGAAAAAATATCAACTTTAAATGTGCACAAAAGTACTTTGTAGTGGTCCGCAAAGTCCGGGAAATTTTTTTTGTGCAATAATTAACGTAGATTCTAAAACTCATAACAATTACGCTTAAAAATGGCTATAACATCCTCAAAAAGGGGAAATTTTCAACTAAAGACACTCAAATCTAATCTAGTTTTGTCTGGTACTGTATTTCTTTTTCATGTATCCACATTTGTAAAAATAAATGCTAACCTTCGGCGCATTCTTCTTATCGTACACTCTCGACGAAGTTGGGTACTGTTGTGGAGACATTGTATTAGTGCTTCAGTAGATAATTCTGAATAGTATTTGAGTTTTTCACAGAAAATTGTGTTGTGAAATCCTACCTTATAAAAAACGACCTTCCTAGTCGAAGCCAGTAGAAATAATAATTTTTCTCCAAAAAATCGATAAATCAATTTTGAAATCGAAAAAAAAACCACGTAGTTTCCTGGTTCAATTTCCTAGTTTAAGGCGGTTTTTACGTTTTTGAAAGTATTGTTTTAAAAATTTTCGAAATTTTTTTCGAATTCTGAAAGCTCCTCTGGTGTTTTAATCTCAAATGTGTCACAAAAATAAAGAAAAACTTTATTTTTTCATAAGTTTTCAAGCATTGCTATAGTTCACTTGAAGTTGAAGACGTTCATCTGGAGAATTCTGAAAATTTTTTTTTTCAATTTTTGAATTTTGAGAGTTCGATTGTAATGGAATTCAAAAATTTGAAAATTCGCTTCAAAATCATCCAAAATTTAAAAATAATGAAAACTTACCGTTTGAGTTTCTCTTTCATTCTCCAGATTATCATTTCTTTCTGATTCTTCGTTTTTTTCTTCTTCATAATCCGAATATTCTGATTTTATAGTCAAATATTGAGAATCGTAGTCTTTTTCAGAATACAAATATCGATGAACATCTTCAGAAGAATTCGAGTCCGTTTCCGAGGGAAGCTGAAAATTTTTTGAAATGTTACTAACATAGAAAGGTGCAAAATTTAATGGGGATTCGAATGAGACCAAATTTGTAGGTTTTGGTAGAAAATGAAGATTTTTAGAGGGATTTTTCGAAAAAAAAATATTTTGAGGCAAATTTTTTTTGCAAAAAGTTTTATTTTTAGTTCAAAGAATTCAAAAAATTTATGACAATTCTAATGATTTCAATCCTTCAAAGTGAAAATTTGAAGAACTTTAGAAAAAATTTTTCCAGAAAATTCAAAAACTTTTTTGAAAAAAATTTTTTGGAAAAAAATTCTTAACATTTTTTTCCCAATTTTTTCGCAACACTTAAACTCACAAAGTTAATATGGTATTGACGAGGAACACCAGACATGGAGAAATTTTAAATTTATGAAAATAATCAAATTTTGAAAATTGAAAACATTTTGAAAAATAAAACTCAAACTTTTTTGGATTTTTGGAATTTTACGTTTCTTTTTGTCGACAATACGGTTTTTTACGGTTCCTGTTTCCCATAGCCACTCTGCGTCTCCAACAAAGTGTGTACTATTTTAAGCCCCCCCCCCCTGATTTTATGGACGAACACTCTTGTCTCTCCCCTCTCTCCCCCACCATCCCGTGTGCCCTTATAGCTCAGTGGCAGAGCGTTGGTCTTGTAAACCAAAGGTCCGTAGTTCAATCCTGCGTGGGGGCAATTCTCTTTTTTTTTTAATTGGGTTACTGTAGGTCTCGTAAATCGACACTAGAGAACGATTGGCCTCTTCACATTCATCTTCTCCATAGTGACATCTGTCATGTCACTCTTGACAACTCTATTATCTAGTGACATCCCCACTCTCACCACCTACAGTAACCAGCCGTGGGAACACCAGACTCCGCCCCTTTATTGGCGGGAATATACAATAGATGGCGTACTGTCTTCACTGGCCTATTAGAATCGACGTCGAGGTCATCTGAAACTTACAAAATAACCAATAATGGCTCCAAGAAAGTGCTCCAAAAAGAACTCTTCCCCGGACCAGCAAAACGATGCTCAATACGATAATGAAGATGTGGACACATTCTACGACATGTTGGTGGACAATATGGAGAAGGCACAAAGTAAAAAGTAAGTAAAATTTGTAGAAGAAAATAATGGCTCAAAAATTGAGCCCAAAATCATGCACAGAAATTGATTGTGAGCCAAGTTATGAGAAAAAAACACATTGGTGTGCTAAATAGCATCATAACTCGGCTCAAAATTGACTTTTGTGCATATTCTTGGGCTCATTTTGAAGCCAATTTAATTTTCTATAAGATGCATTTTAAGTTTCTTAAAATATGCTGAAAATAAGCCCAAAATCATGCTCAGAAATCGATTTTGAGCTGAGTTATATGGAAAAAAACAAAGGTCTGCTAAATATCATCATAACTCGGCTCAAAATGGACTTTTGTGCATGATTTAATTTTGAAGATCATTTCATTTTCCATTAGCTTATTATATTTACTATGAAATGAGCTCAAAAATGAGCCCAAAATCATGCTCAGAAATCGATTTTGAAGCGATTTTCAAGCGATTTAGCAGACCACTTTGTTTTTCCTCTCATAACTTGGCTCAAAATTAAAATTTGAGCACGATTTTGGGCTCATTTTGAAGCCAATTTGATTTTCCTTTAGCTTATTATATTTACTATAAAATAAGCTCAAAAATAAGCCCAAAATCATGCTCAGAAATCGATTGTGAGGCAAGTTATGAGAGAAAAACTAAATTGGTCTAATTAGCGTCATAACTCGGCTCAAAGTTTACTTTTGAGTCTGTTTTTGGGCTCATTTCTAAGCTAGTTTTATTTTTTATAAAATCAGATTATTCTCAAAAACATTTGCCTGAAAATGAGCCCAAAATCTTGCTCAGAAATCGATTTTGAGCCAAGTTATGAGAGAAAAACTAAATTGGTCTGCTAATTAGCATCATAAAGTCCGGCTTGTTTATTCTCACATACCTCGGCTCAAAATCAACTTTTCAGCATGAATTTTGACTTAGTTTTAAGCTAATTATATTATTCATAAGCTAGCATTTTTTAGGTCAAAATTTGCCAAAAAATGAGCCCAAGATCATGCTCAGAAATCGATTTTGAAGAGATTTAGCAGACCACTTTGTTTTCCTCTCATGACTCGGCTCAAAATTAACTTTTGAACATGAATTTTGGCTCATTTCGAAGATTATTTTATTCTTTATAAGCTAAGCGTAAAATTCTTACATTTTCAGCGCTCGCCTACGCCTCGACGGGCTCCAAAAGCTCACCACCCTGCTCGCCTCCAAACCCGCCCCGAACTTTATCTCCGCAAACCAAGAAACCCTCGTATACATTGCTGGGCGCCCATGCAACAAATCAGAAAAAGAAGCCGAGCAACATGTGCTCCTTCTTGGGCTCATTGCGCTCCAGGCTGGCGCACAGGTGGCGCATTTGATGCAAGAGCCTATGGAGCAGCTAAGGAGCATCCTCATGGACTCCGCTAAGCCAGGTTCTCTGAGAACGGCTTGTGCTAATAGCTTAGCAGTAATCTCCCGTTTCTGTGTGGAAGAATCAGAAGACGTGGAGGAAAATCTGAAGGCGTTACAGTATGCCTGGGGAGGGATCCGCCCGGGGACCCGAGAGGATCCTTCACTTGCAACTTCTTCGCTAGCCGCATACTGTATAGTGATTCTTGATGGAAATTCGAGAAGCATTCGGAAGATGCAACAAGAAGTGCAACCAGAAATTTTCAACTTGTTAAGCTCCGCCCACTTGGAGGTTCGCCTAGCGGCCGCGGAGGCCCTGGGACACTTGTATGAGTTTATGTTGGAGGCTCGCCCCGGATTCCGATTCGATAACCATGAAGATGTCATTGAGAAGCTCCTCGAGCTCAAAGGAGATTTCTCGAAGAAAACTTCCAAGTCAGATAGACGTCTTCAACGAAGAGCCATCCGGGAAATTGTGGATTTTATGGATGGGGAGAGTGATGCTCCAGAAGAATTGGTGAAAATTGGACACCAGACCCTTCGACTGGACACTTTTGGCTCGCGAGCCTTCTACAGTATCCTTTGTGACATTTTGGGCGGTGGAATTTCTAGACATCTCATGTTTAATGAGGTGTTGAGAGAGGAATTTGAGTTGGGTGATGTTTGCGGAAAAGGAATGAAGATGTCAGCAAGGGATAAGAGAATTGAGGTGAGCCTATACACATTGAAACACTAAATCCAACCTAAAAATGCGAAAAAACCAACTAAAATAGCCAGAAAAAAGTCTGAAGCTCCGTGAGATTATTCGACACCAATTAGTGAGCACGCTAACTTTAAAGGCGCATATCTCAAAAACGGGCGGGGCTTTAAAAAAGTGTATAACTACAATATTGCTCATAATAAAACATGAAACAATTTTGCAGTTGTAAACTTTTTTCTAGCTCCGCCCATTTTTGAGATACAGTGTTTCGAAGTTTTGTCGTATTTAGGACAGCTGTCGTAGAACCCCGCGCGATGGTAAATTTGAAGCGCAATATCTCGAAAATGGGTAGAGCTAGCAAAAAGTTTACAACTACAATATTGCTCATCATAAAATATTAAACAATTTTGTAGTTAAACGGTTTTTGCTAGCTCCGCCCCCTTTAGAGATATTGCGCTTCAAATTTACCATGGCGCGGGTTGTACCCTAAAAGCGACAAAACTTCAAAACGATGTATCTCAAAAATGGGCGGAGCTTTCAAATAGTATACAACTGCAAAATTGCTCAACATTCAATTTTGCACATTTTTGTAATTGACCGCTTTTTGATAGCTCCGCCCCTTTTTGAGATATGCGTCTTTAAAGTTAGTGAGCTCAATAAAAAGAGACGCAGATGACAAGGGCACTCTCGGAGTTTTTTGGACTATTTTGGACGGTTTTTCTGAATTTTCTTGTCAGTTTTGGTGTTTGCGGACCATGCATCGCACTTCACAACAATATAAAATTTTCAAGGTTACTGTATGCGCCTTCAAAGTTTAAACCCAAAATACAGTATCCCCCTCTATTCTCAGATCTTCCACCACCACTGCAATGACAAATATCGTGACCAAGGCCGCGCCAAGGATCGTAACATCCGAATGGGTGAATGTTACGGATTCCAAGACGAGGGATGCGAAGTTTAGCAATGGAGCGAGGTTGCTAACTTTTTAAAAAATTGTGTAATTTTTTTGTAATTTTTTGAAGGTTTTAAAATTTCAGTGGCTTTTTTGGATAAACTTTATTGGATTTTAAACTTTCTTTTTGGCTTTTTGAATGTTTTCTTTGAAAAAGTTCAAAATTTCAAAATTTCCAAAATAATTTTTTCCTCTCGAAAATGTTTTCCCCGCTCCCCTCTTCCCTCTCGACGCCGCTCCCCTCCCCCTTTTTATACGCCGTCCTCCCCCCTCTCTGCCGGCGCCCTTATAGCTCAGTGGTAGAGCGTTGGTCTTGTAAACCAAAGGTCCGTAGTTCAATCCTGCGTGGGGGCAATTTCGTTTTGCTTCTTTTGTCGATGTTAGAAAACTGTTGTAGACCAATTTTAAGGTAATTTTTTCACAGAAAAAAATTTATTCTTATTCAAATCACAAATTCATGCTCTCCGAATCCGCCAACTGAACGCCAACACTCCCAGAATCTTCCAGAACAACAAAGCAGCGATGATGACAGTGTAGTCGAGCCAGAGATTGGAGATCTGAAATTTTAAAACTTGAGGTTCTCAATGGAGCGCACTTTCTCACTTCAAACGATTGCTGGGTAATAAACTCGTGTCCAGAAGTACAATTCGCTTCTACCGTAATCAGGGGTACTGTAGCATTGGGGTCCACCCCGCACCCTGGGATTTGATCGATCGATTCAAAGTAAACTACAGTAATCGCCTCGAATCCATACTTGTACCATGAGATCCATGAAAGCGGTCGAAACCACCACGGAATACTGTCATAATGAATCATGAATCCACCAAAGACCATCAAAGGCACACAAACGATCGGGAGTACGGTCATTCCGGTCGCCAAATGGCCACACATTGCGGCGAAGGATTGGGCTGAAAATTTAAGGATGAGCAATGCTTATCCTGAGCAATTTTCGGTTACCAATGGAGCACGCATTGAGACTCAACAAAATGTTAATGGCCAGATAATGAGAGACGGGATAAGCATGGAATGGGAGACTGGTCATTGCGAGTAAAATTCCACTGAAAATCACCGGGAAGACCAGGTATTGGATGCTCTGAAAATTTTAGTAATTTTGAAAAAAATATTTTTAAGAATTTTTTTCAAAAAGTTGTTTTGCCTATAACTCATTCAAAACTCGAAATTTTTAACTAAAATTATTACCGTATTTACTCCAATAGACCGGCATGCCGGTTTATTTTTCGTGGTCCTCATTTTGATGCCGGTTTATTAGAGAGTGCCGGTCATTTAGAGGGTGCCGGTCTATTTTTCAAAGAGTCAATTTATAAAAAATTTAACAAAAAAATGTTGCTTTTTCACTGAAAATGAGCATGATAAAGCCTTTTTTGAATAGTTTAAAAAGCAAACACTATTCGAAATGCTGATAAATATTGAAATTGTGTGAAAAACACTGGAAAAAATTCGAATTTCTCAAAAAATAGTACTTTCCAATTTCATTAATTTTTGGGGTGCCGGATTATTGGAGGCTGCCGGTTTATTTTTCAAAATGATCATTTGACTGCCGGTCTATTAGAGGGTGCCGGACATATAGAGGTGCCGGTCTATTAGAGTAAATACGGTATATTGTTATTTAGCTTGTTGAGAGCTTCAAAATGAGTATACTCATGCCTAAATTTTCAAATAAAAATTTTTTTTGAAATTTTGAGCCAAAAATTTTTTTCAAAATTTTGCTTCGCTAATAACTATTTCAAGTCTCATGTTTTTTAGTTCAAACAACTATAATCTTATTCAGCTTGCCGAGAGCTTCAAAACGAGCCTAATCATGCCTAGGCTCCGCCCACTTTGAAAATTTTCGAAATTTCGTTGGGTCCCACCACGAAAAGTTTTTTGGCAAATCGTATCGTGTTCAGGCTCAATTGAAGCTCTCAGCGTTGTAAAAATTTTTTTTCAAATTTTGAGAGCTCCTTTTGAAAATTAGAAAAGTTTTGAGCAAAACTAACTTTCAAAAAAAAAACTTTTTTTGAAATGTTTTTTTGCTCATAACTCCTTCAAATCTCAAAATTTTTGACTCAAACTATTTTATCCTTATTCAGCACGCCAAGAGCTTCGAAATGAGTATACTGATGCCTAGGCTCCGCCCACTTTGAAAAATTTCGAAATTTAAAGGCGCATACAGTAATCCTCGCGCAGGGGATCAATCTCATCAAAATAGGGCATGCGTATACTCATTCGAAAGCTCTCGGCGCACCAAATTCAAAAATCGCATTTTCAACCCTCTCAAACTCACATCCGCGGTGGTCTTTGCCAAATAGTAGGCACTCGGTGAGTACATGTTGGCCTGAAACTCCCTCACAACCACCGGATAGTCCTTCCAGAATACTGTCATCGCTGGCATCATGAATAACATATGCATCATTTGAACAGAAACAAAAGCGAATCCTTTGAAACTTGTCAAATATTTTTTGTCGATCTCCATTTGGAAATATGTGCTGCCAATCATGAGGCTCATTATGAGGGTCTGAAAAATTCTGGGTAACGGGGTCCAGGGGGTCAAAAAGGGTATGAAATAGTCTAAAAAAGGAAGCAAAAAAAATTTTGACCCCAAGTGGAATCGAACCCCCGATGCTAATCTGGTAATTCGAATGTTCCAAAATCCACTAGGTCATGGGTGCAACTTTTCGAAAAATGGTCAAATTAAGCTAAAACTTTGGTTTTTTTTTGCAGCCAGGGATAGTTTTTAATGCTCTTTTCATATTTCTTATTGAATTTTACCCCTAGGGCTCCCTTTACCTGAATAAGCTTCACCAGAAGCACAGCACGCTCCCGATACAACTGAATCGCGGAACGATGGAAAACGTAGAAGAATTGACACCACCAAGTCCGCGGAAAAATTTCCTTTCCATCTACAGTAACCTCACGGCGCGAAGAGTGTGTCGAGGAATGCGCCGATTTCTCCTTTTGCATCGTCTCGTGCTCGTTGACAATCTTCTCGATTCGACGATTGTATTCGTCTTCAGACTCGAATGACTTGTGAGAGATTACACGCATAAAATGGTCCGGAGAGCTCACAAACTTTGGGATTGGGTAGGCGCATCTAAAAATTCAGAAAATTTGGGTTAACGTGATCCAAAAATTGTAAAAATTGGTGTAAAACTGACAAAGTTACAAGGGTCCGAAAAAAATTCAGAAAGATTTTTTTTCAAAAATTTTTAAAAATTCATTATAAGTCCGCAGGGGCTCTAAAACTTAAAATCAAAATTATTTTTTTGAATTCAGCGTGCCAAGAGCTTTAAAATGAGTATATTCATGCCTACTCGGCTATATGCCCGCAACTTTAAGGCGAAAGTTGGGTCATTTTCGGCTTTTGAGCGAAACTTGGGCAACTTTTGGGCGGACTTTGTCCAAAATTCGGCTTTTGAGCGAATGTTCAGCAACCTTTGGGCGAAGGTTGACGTGTTCAATCATCTTAGTATATTGAGCGAACGTTTGGCGATACTACGGCGGCTTTAGAGCGAAAGTTGAGCAACTTCTCGGCGAGAGTTTCGTACCAAACACACGAAATGGTATGGTACAACTTCTGGGCGGAAGTTTATCGCCTTTTGGCCGCATATTGGGCGGAAGTTTGGCGAACATTAGGCGAACAAAGCGTTGTGGCAATGATGTCGTACACTTCTCCTGCTGAGCGAAGTTTCAGCGAAACTTTGGCGAACTTTGGGCGAACATTGGGCGAGATTTAAAGGCGAGCGGTTGCGTCGCGTCCGCCGAAACATCAAAACAATTTTTTTCGCAAAGTTTTCTTCATTTTTTATATTGTCTTTTTGCTTATTCTATGACGAACAACCTTTTAATTATAGATCGAACCTTTTCAAGTTTGGACAACTTCTTATCTCGTCTACAATACGACAACTTTGAGGATTTCGGAAATTTTTCGATTCGAATGAAAAAGAAAATATCAATGTAAGTGAAAATCATGATGTTTGGTTGTTGAGCTCATCTGTTTCAGAATTTGATCAAACGTTTGGCTCAATTCGAAGTGCTACACAAAAAATATCAGTCATCAATGGCTATTCTCAAAGGTAATTTTAACTGAAAAAAAAAACGAATTTCTATCGTGTTTTTTTCAGAAGTTCGTTTAATAAAGAGACGATGGAAAAACCACCAAATGAATCAAGTCACCGGAGGAGCTCTCGAAAACAACTGGAATCAGCAACAATGACGATAAAATTATAATAAATTTCGAATTTTCGTTTTTTTCTATTTAAATTTTTTTCTTTCAATGTATTTCTAGTGCAGTATTAATAAATTATAATAATATGTAAGTGTTTTTTGTTGTTTTTTGAAGAAAATAAGCGAGAATATGAAGGGGACCCCTACTGCCGATGATGAAAATGGCGAAGGTTAGGCGAAGGTTAGGCGAAGGTTGGGCGTCTTTTGAGCCGATCTTAGGCGGCTTTAGTAAAAAAATAAAGCGACATCCGCCCAAGGTCCGCTCAGAAGACGACCAGACTTCGCCCAAAAGTTGCCGAGAACAGCCGAGTAGGCTCCGCCCACTTTGGGAAAATCCAAAAACTGAAAGGTTTAAAGGCGCACACCTCAATAATTCTAAAATGGGCGGAGCCTAGACATGAGTATACTCATTTTGAAGCTCTTAAGACGCTGATTTCAAAAATATAAATTTCAAATTAAAATAATGAAATTTCAATAAGTTATGACAAAAAAAAAATTTTCAAAAAAAATTTTTTTTCGAAAAATTCAAAATTTCAAGTTCTTCTAACTTTGTCAATTTTCAACCGATTTTTATGATTTTAGGTTCAAAATGTGGCAAATTTTCCTGGCTTTTGATTCACGTTAAATATTACTAATTTCCCCGCAGAATTCTTCGGAAAATTCGCAATTACTACCCTACCTCCCAAAAAACGCGTCCACGGCCTTGGCGGGTCCCGCGTAAGCAACATATCCCTGTGACAATAGAATCAACTGATCAGCCATATGGTATACAGAAGTGGACGGTTGATGAATGGTACAAACTACGGTTTTTCCTTCATAAGTCAGCTGACGGAGTGCTTTGATCACTTGGTGAGACATGAAAGAGTCGAGACCCGAAGTGGGCTCATCACAGAATAGAATCGGTGGGTCGGTGAGGATCTGAAATTCAAATAAAATACTGTAATTGAAGGCAACTTAAAAATGCTAAAAAATGAGCCAAAAATCATTAAAATCGGCCAAGAACTGACAAAGTTAGAGCGATTTCCAATTTTTTTCAAAAATTTTTGAAATCGAAAATTTTGATCCCTAATTTTTTAGGTCAAAACTCAAAATTTTGAGATAAAATTTATATTATTGAACTCAGCTCGTTTAGAGCTTTGAAATGCGTATACTCATACCTAGGCTCCGCCCACTTTGATTTTTTAGATAAAAAAATTAAAAATTCCAAAAAAATTGATTTTTGAAAAATTTCAAAAATTTCAAAACCCCATAACTTTGTCAGTTTCCAACCGATTTTCATGATTTTTGGCTCAAAATGTGCCTTATCAAATGAGCATTGCTCATCATAAAATTTCAAATTTCTACCGTACCTCACAAGCAAACGCAAGTCGTTTCCGCTCTCCTCTCGACAAACTCTTCTCGGTCATCGATCCGACTTTTGTATTTTCGCATTTCTTCAAACTCATCATCACCAAAAGATCCTCAACAATGGAATTTAACTCCGTATCACCTAATTTAAATGGGGACCGTAATTTGGCGGCAAACAAAAGGGTCTCTCTGACCGTAAGGGTTCCAATGAAGACGTCGTCTTGTTGCACATAGGCGCTCAACTTTTTCATCTCGTTTGGTGTCATGAGGCGGCTGAGAATGTTTACAATGTAAAAGTGCAAAAAAATTCAAAAAAATGAGCCCAAAATCATAAAAATCCGTTAAAAACTGACAAAGTTACGAAAGTTCAAAATTTTGCAAAAATTTTTTTATTGCTTTTTTTTTATTTTTCGCTTGTAACTTTGTCAGATTTCGATGTTTTTGATCTGAGAAACTATTATTTCCGAGTTCAGCTCGTAGAGAGCTTCAAAATGAGTATACTTTTGCCTAGGCTCCGCCCACTTTGGGAAAATCCAAAATTTAAAGGCGCATACCGTAGTCTTCGTGGTGGGACCAACCAGTATCCAAAAAGGGTTTAATTATACTCACTTTGAAGCTCTTCAAACGGTAAATTCAAATTTGCTATGTTCAATACTAAATTCTAAATGTTTCTCTAATTTTGAGCAAAAAAAAAATTTCTCAAAAAAATTTTTTTTGCTTAAAATTTTGCTTTTTTTGCTCACAGCTCTGCTGAAACTCAAAATCTCAACATAAAAATTGTATTTTTGAATTTAGCGAGTGAAGACCTTCAAAATGAGTATAATCAAGCCCCAGTTGGGTCCCGCCACGAAAACCGTACTTTTCGTGGTGGGACCCAAAAAGCCCAAAATGGGCGGAGCCTAGGCGTGTTTAGACTCATTTTGAAGCTCTAGACGCGCTAAACTCAAATTTGTTAATCTTAACTCATTCTGACATAATTTTCTTCTCAAAAAACCAGTTCAAAACTAACTTATTAACAATAACCTCTCCCTCGGTCTCGATATTCTTCAGATTCCTTCCCGTCAGAATATTCAAAAGTGTCGTTTTGCCGGCGCCCGATGATCCCATAATAAAAGTGAGCTCTCCGGGGCGAGCCACGCCCGAAACCTTCTTCAGAATCTCCTGCCTCACGCCCTTTTTCTTCACAGCAATCGCCTCGATATTTTGAAACGTCAATTTTTTCAGATTCTTTGATGGTACGGTAGTCGCGGCGGGACCCGATTCGGTATCCGAGCCAATCGATTGAACTTTCGACTTTCGAAAACGCTCTGACGAGTGCTTCAAATCCTTCTCCACTTCTTCAACTTCAGATGGGACTAGGGCCTGGAAAACTTTGAAATTTTTATGTGAAAAGTTGATTTTTGAATTTAGCGCGTTGAGAGCTTCAAAATGAGTATACTCATGCCCTAGTTGGGTCTCACAGCGAAAACTTGGATTACTGTACTTTTCGTGGTGGGACCTAAAATGGGCGGAGCCAAGGCATGATTATACTCACTTTGAAGCTCTCTTCACGCTGAGTTGAACTGTAAAAGTTTCCAGTAGAAATTTTGAAAATTGGGTGAGAAATGAGCAAAATTCAAAAATTCAAAAAATTTCCTGGTAATTTAATTTTCATCATAAATCCGACATTTCTCAATTTTTTTGGGCTGAAATTACTATATGCTGGCTCAGCTCCCCGAGAGCTTCAAAATGAGAATAATCTTGCCTAGGATCCGCCCTCTTTTGTTTTCAGGGCTCATTGGGCTCCATGCGCCTTTAAATTCGATATACCGTAATTATAGCTTGTTTATACTCATTTTGAAGCTTTCAAAAAGCTGAGTTCAAATATATAAAATTAAAGTTTAAAATTTGAAAATTTTTCAAGTTATGGCAAAATAAAGTTTTCCTCATTTTCATTGAAAACCTAATTTTGCTCAAAACTCGACGAATTTTGAATGTTTCAAGCTCAAACTACTATATCCATACTCAGCTCCCCGAGAGCTTCAAAATGAGCATACTCAAGCCTAGGCTCCGCCCACTTTCAAAAATCCAACTTTTTCGTGTCGGGACCCAAACCTACCGTATCCCCGGAAACTGTTTCCGCCGGTTTCGTCGACAATTGCGTCGTTTGCATCGTCGGATCATTCGTATCAGTCGTTGCATCTCGTTCGCTTTTCAGTAGATTTTCTGGAAATTCTGCGGATTCTCGATTTTCGGGAATTCTGAATTTTCAGAATCCCCGAAAATTCCTTACCGTTTTCCTCATTTTGCGATCCCATTCTTTTGTTTCGCGAAAATTTTCAAACTAAAATTTAAAATTTTCTAAAAAAATCTTTATTCAAAAAAAAATGCAATATACACGTTTCTGGAACATTACGAGATCACAAGTAAAAATCAAAAAATTGGGCGGGAAAATCAAAAAATTCGAAAAAAAAATTAGAGTTCGGTCTTCTCATCCAGATCCACATCCGACAAATCGATATCCTCCATCACGGGAAGAGCCTTATCCTTGCCATCCCATGGTACAGTATCCACGATTTTGAGGAATCCAGATTTGGAGAGATTGGCGGGCTGAAAATGAAAAATATAAAAATTTTAAGGCTAGATTCGGGTTGAGCTCGTCAAAAGCTTCAAAATGAGCATAATCATGCCCTAGTTTGGTCCAAGTTGGGTCCCACCCCCAAATACCGTACTTCTCGTGGTGGGACCCAAAATGGGCGGAGCATAGGAATTATTAAGCTCATTTTGAAGCTCTTAAGGTCCTGAATAGAAATTTTAAATTTGATCTCGAAATTTTGACAATTGGTGGATTTCTGAGAAAAATAATTTTTCAACGTTTTTTTAAAATTTGCTCATTCACGGCATCCTCAAATGGAAATAGAAAATTAGAAAATCAGTAGAATTTCACCGTGAACTTTTCATTGGATAGAATTTGAGGAAGACAGTCATCTTTTTGACATATTTATTCAAAACTGGGCAATATTTTTATAAGGATTAGAAGACAGAAAGATTACTCTGTTTTTCCTGATCATTTTGAACCTAAATTTAGTACTTTAAGTGCCCCATATCGTATTTTATGTTGACTGGAAACATGAAAATTGAAATAACTCTGCTCAGGTTCACCTACTTTTTTGCATTTGACCTCAAAAGATAAACGAATGAATTTCCTACGATTTGGCCAAGATACATTTTTTGGATTAATCCATATAAAGTAGAAAAACACTAAAAACCTAGTTTTATGAGATTCTTAGGTTTGATTTGGAATTGAAATAACTTTCTTCAAACCTAACGTTTTTTGACGTTTTTTGTGTCAATAAGAACTTCAAGCTATGTAGAAAAAGTTGGCCAAGCCAGAATTTAAAAATTAGTTTTCTGAAATTTAATACTATCCAAAAACTGGGTTTTCAGTACTAATTTGCAAAAGATTTGAAAAACATTTCTAGAAAAGTAGCGTGTGTTCTATTTCCATTTGAGGATGCCGTGTCATTGTGCTCATTTTCGAGCCAATTTTCGAAATTTTGATTTTAAAATGTGGAATCTAGATTCAGCGCGTCGAGACCTTTAAAATGAGTGTAATCATGCCCTAGTTGGGTCTCGCCGCGAAAACTTGGATTACTGTACTTTTTCGTGGTGGGACCCAAAATGGGCGGAGCATAGGAAATATTATACTCATTTTGTAGCTCTTATCACGCTAAGTTCAAAAATTGAAATTTCAAACTAAAATTTTGAGTTTTGAAAAAGTTATGACAAAATAAAAAAATTTTCTGAAAAAATTTTTCTTTGAAAAATATCTTTTAACTTTGTCAATTTTCAACCAATTTTTATGGTTTTAGGCTCAAAATGTGTGAAATTTTCCTGGCTGTTAATCATAATAGAAATTTGTTTGGATCACCTGAATACTCTGAACTCTTCCTTTTCCATAATTGACCGAATTGATGAACTCTTTGATCCCAGACACCGAGAATTGACCGATTTGTGTGGTGAACTTGAGTTTTGATGGGCTCATCGCCACAAGGACGGGGTAGCCAGATTCGCCGATTTCGAAGGCCTGAAAATTTGGAATTTTTGGATTTTGGTGGCCTAGGAAACTCTAAATTTGGTATTCTAGGCCATGGCCTAGAAAACTCAAAACTTGGGTTATTAGGCCATGGCTGGTTTTTAGTGAAAAATGACCTAGAGAAATCCAGAAAAGATGATTTCTAGGTCATTCTTTGGTGCTGAATCCGATTTTTCGACTCTGGCGGCCTAGAAAACGCAAAATTTGGAATTCTAGGCCACGGCTCAAAAAATTGGGCCTTTAGGCCGTGGCCAGTTTCCGATGAAAATTGGCCTAGGAAACTTCAGAAATAAGGATTTCTATGCCATTTTTCGCGCTGAATCCGATTTATTAACTCTGGTGGCCTAGAAAAGGGACTCTAGACCGATGAGTAGTGGCTTAGAAAATTCCAGAAAGATGGTTTTTCAGGTTATTGTCGATTCTTTTTCAGCCTTCGGTGGCCTAGAAAACTCGAAATGTGGGATTCTAGGCCATCAATTTTTCAGTTCCTGTAGATGGTGATTCTGAGCCATTTTCGAGCCAAAAACTCGATTTCCCGGCCATTTTTTCTCCTGAATCCGATTTTTTGCCTCTTGTACCTTCTCGACGTCCCCCTGAGCCCCGGCTTCGATCCAAATCCATCCGAATGATCGTTTTTTGAAATTCGTGGCCAAATCCGTCAAAATCTCCAATTTCTCTCGTCTACACTTGGCCTGACAATCATAAATCGAAGGCACGAAAGTGAAAATACACAATTGCTGATTTCTACAGGTTTCTTCGATGACTTCTGCCGAGACTCCTTCAACGACTTCTGGCGGAACGGCGACGTCTTCATATCGAGATTCGGAGAACTGGACAAGGTCTGAAGACGTCCGTCCTCCTTGATAGTCCTCGGCGTCGGTGGCTTGGGATCCCGGGGCGAAGAATTTGATGGTGGGAAATCCTTGAATTCCGTACTTCTGAGCCGTAGATTGATGCATTGTGGCGTCGAGGGCACCGAACTGAAAATTGGAGATTTTTGAGCTATAAATGAGCATTTCAGGGTCATTTTGGGGGAAATATGAGCATTTTCGAGCTAAAAATAGATGTATTCAGATCGAGAAAGCTGCGGAGATAATTTGGATAATTTGGAGCAATTTTAGCCGAAAATGAGCATTTTGAAGTAATTTTGCGTAGAAATTGAGCCTTTTTGAGCTCAAAATTACTGTATTCAAATCGAATAACGTGAAGAACGTTTGGAGCATTTTTGGGCCATTTGGTGGGAATTTGAAATCGAAAATAGTATTTTCGGGGGTATTCTTTGCTGAAAAAAAGATTTTTTCGGTCATTTTGAGCCAAACATTGGCTCAAAATGACAAAAAAAATTGAGGAAATTTCGGGCCAATTTGAAGCCATTTGGGCCAAAAAATGAGCATTTTTGATTATTATTCTGAGCCATTTTGAGCCAAAATTGAGAATTTTTGAGCCAAAAATAAGTGTTTCAGAGTCAATTTAGGTTGAAATTGAGCATTTTTGAGCTAAAAATAGCGGTATTTGAAAAGAAAAACGTAGAAAACATCTGAAGCGATTTTGAGCCGGAAATGGCTTATTGTTGCTCGTTTTGGGGCGAAAAATTTAGCATTTTTGAGCCAAATTCGAGCCAAAAATGACGAAATTTGAGTAGAAAAAATCGAGGAATGTTATGGGTGATTTTGAGAAATTTTGAGCCAATAATGAGCATTTTTGAGCCGAAAATAAGTGTTGTAGAGTCATTTTTGAGCTGAAAGTAGCTGTGTTTGACAAGAAAAACGTAAATAATTTTGAGCCGGAAATGACTCGTTTCTGCTCGTTTTGATCGAAAAATGAGCATCTTAGGGTCATTTCGTGCAGAAATTGAACCTTTTCGAATCAAAAATAGCTGCATTTGAATATAAAAATGTAGAGGTCTTTTGGAGTGATTCTGATTAAAAAATAGGTTTTTTTCGAGGCATTTTGATCCAAAAAAGCATCATTTGAGTTGAAATAATCAGCGAGTATCAGAGGTGATTCTGTGCACTTTTTAGCAGAAAATGAGCATTTTCGAGCAAAAAACGAGCCTTATCCGTACCTTTACTTTTCCCGCCATCTTCTTCGCCGCCTTCTTCCACTCTGGCTCCAATCGCTGACAATGTCCACACCACGGAGCAAAGAACTCCACCATCCACGCCTCCTTACTATTCAAAACGAGCGATTCAAAATTGGAATCCGTGAGTGTCACTACGTCTCCAGATGACCTTTTATCCGATTTTTTGTCGGTTTTCTTCCCAGTTTTCGGCCCATTCGAGGTTCCCTTGATTCTAGAATCCAACGTCTTCTGAATTTCCTTTTTAACTGCATCAGCGATTCCACGAGCGGTTCGGGGGCCCTTATAGTCAATTGGACTATTCTTGTTGTCCAATGTGAAAATTTTAATTGTGGGATATCCCTGGATACGGTACTTTGATGGTAGCTGGGTGTGTACGGTACCATCGACGGCTCCAATCGCAGCGATTCCTTTGAGAACATCGGCGACTTTCTTGTATTCCGGCACGAGCGATTTGCAATGGCCACAGCTGAAAAAAATGAGCCATTTTTGAGCCTATAGCGTGAAAAATGACGAGAACATTGAATTTGGGTCATTTTTTCGGCACTTCTGCCTTGAAATTTGCAATTTTCAGCTCAAAAAACATAGAAAACCACAAAAATTTAAGTCATTTTTCAGCCTTTTCCACTGAAAATAACCCAAAATGCAAAATTTCATATTTTTTCTATATTTTTCGAATTTTTACCAAATTTTCAAGCTTTTACGTTGAAAATTTGGTGAAAAATGACAATTTTCAGCCAAAATTCTTTTTTATTTTAATTTTTCTGCTTCACCTTTTTCAAAAATTTTTTGTATAGATTTTGAAGGTTCCTGGTCAATTTTTCGAAAAATGAGCAATTTTCGGGTCAAAACTCAGATTTCGGTCTTTTTCGCGATTTTCCAGCATTTTTGACTTGAAATTCGCGATTCTCAGCTCAAAAATCGTACAAAACTGACAATTTAAGTCATTTTTCCGCTTTTTTCGCTGAAAATAACCCAAAATCCAAAAATTCGGTTTTCGCCGATTTTTCATCGATTTTTCTGCATTTTTCGAATTTCTGAGTCATTTTCATTCAATTTTCAAGCTTTTATGTTGAAAATTTGGTGAAAAAAACATTAATTTCAAGACAGAACTCGATTTTTTTTCATTTTTAGATTTTCAGCGTTTTTCTCGACTTCCTGCGGACTTTTCTGGAAATTCTGCCTTTAATGTGATGTAAATCTTCCCAAATTTCGATTTTTCATCGAAAAATCCACCAAATTCCATTAATTTTCAGCTTTATTCTCTGAAAATCACTTCAAATTGCACTTGTCGTGAGATAAAATGCACGGGGTCCGCAATGGTGTTTGCGTACCCTGGTGAACTCAGTTGGCGGGAATTCAAATTTGAATTTTTCAGCTTCTCGATTTTCGTGAGTTTTCAATAATATTTTGACGTTTTTAGGTCGGTTTTTTGCGATTTTCTCGATTTTCCACACAGATTTTCGTTATTTTCACGATTTCCACGAGTTTTCTACTCACTAGGGTGCGTAGAACTCCACCACCCAGACGCGATCACTTTTCAACACTTGTGCATCAAAATTGGCATCCGTGAGCTCGACAATCCCATCACTAGACGTGTAGAAGGCGTCAGATCGTTGGAGGACTGAAAATTTTGAATTTTTTAATGAAAATCGCCGAAAAAACTCACAAATTAGTGATAACATCCAAAAACCACTACTCCAGTGCATATTGGGGATAACTTTTCGACGATTTCAGCAGTGATTCGGAGGCTTCTGGAAAGATTTTGGATGAAAAAGGACACGTGGTGATGGCTGGCAAAAAAAGGACTGCGCAAAAAAATTAATAGGACACGGGGTCACGGGAAAATTTGAAAAAAAGTGAAAATTGGGTCGAAATGGCTCAAAATTTCGATTTTCTGATGAAAAAAAACGTTAAAATTGTCTCAAAATCGAGTTTTTCACGAAAAATCAGCTGAAAATTGAGAAAAAATCAAGAAAAATGAGCAAAAATTGGTCGAGGGTGAAAAAAGAGCGTGCGATTTGGAGAGACGCAGAGTGGAATGCAAGCGCGCTCCACGGAGAGCCACAAAGAACTTCTTGGAGGGAATTTAAATTTAGTTTTTTTTTTTTGAAAATTTTTTATACGAATTTTCTGTGATTTTTATCAATAAAGCACATATTTCAAAGCTTCTAAATTTTTTACAGCTTACTTTTTGCTTTAGAATTCAATTTTACCGCCGATTTCCTGTATAAAAATAAACTGAAATTCAAAACTCCAAAGATAGCAAGTGCGCTCGATTGAACACTTTGGAAAAAATTAGAACCAAGTGTTAACAAGTCATTTTTATTACAATTCCACCAGAAAAATGACAATAAATCCCAAAAAAGAAGCATAAAATTTGAATTCGAAGTTTTCGCGGGTTTTTTTCAGATTTTGCTGTATCAATTTAGCGTTGCTACGCAGCGAATATAAATTGATACAGCAAAGTCGTTTAAAAAGCCTAAAACCCCGCGAAAATCCCAAAAATTATTCATTTTTCTTTTCTTCAACGTTGGTGGCCTTCTGAACGTCGTCCGATTGAATGGAATTCAAATACGCGGGTCTCACAGAATCCTCCTTTCCAACCAATGCACAATAGACACGAATACACATTTCGGGAAGTCGGTAGCAAGTGAAAAAGAACAAAATCTGACATCCGATTCCCCACAAAACGAACACATAACTATTGACGTCTCGTTTTCCCGCCAAAATTTCCGAATTCAAACCGACCGCGAAATTTGAAACCATTCTCATATTTTCGGAGAGCTCATTTGGTTTTCGCATCCATGTGTGATAACAGGAGAGCAAAAAGAGGCATAACGCGTAGAATGAGCAATAGAGAAGAGCCGGGGAGATTGGGAGAAAGGCTTTCATGAGTTGGGTGGCAAGGCTTCGCCAAGAACTTTTTATGTCGTAGTGTGGGGAGGCGGTCTGGAAAAATTTTGAAAAATTAATTTCGAAAAAAATTTTTTTCAAAAAAATTTTTTTTTCGAAATTTTTGTAAATTCATAACTTTTTCAAATTTTCTTATTTTCATTTATAGCTAACTTTTTCAAATTTAGCGCGACAAGAGCTTCAAAATGAGTATAATCACACCCTATTTCGGCTAAATTTGGGTCCCACCACGAAAAGTACAGTAATCCCAAATAGGGCATGATTATACTCATTTTGAAGCTCTTGACGTATCGAGTTCAAAAATATGAGTTTCATCTGAAAACTTCAAGATTCCGCCGAGTTTTGAGCAAAAGAGCAAATTTTCAATTTTTCGAGTCAAAAAATTTTTTGCTCATAACTCGGCGGAAACTTGAAAACTTGCTATAAAACCCATATTTTTGAGTTCAGCGCGCCAAGAGCTTCAAAATGAGTATAACCATGTCCCATTTGGGTCCCACCACGAGAACTACAGTAATCCGAGTTTTCGTGGTGGGACCCAACTAGGTCATGATTATACTCATTTTGTAGCTCTTTTCAAGCCAAATCCATCTGAAACAATCTTACCGACTTAATCTCTACTTTCGCCATCTCCGCTTTCTGTTTTCTAAAATCCAGTACAAAATCCGAAAATTCTTCTTCGCTCCCCAGTTCATCGTAAATCTCCATATCATCCAGAAATTTCTCCAGTTTATGATCAATCCAAATCACCAAACGAAGTACATTCCAACCGTATACCAATGAGCCAACGAAGGAAAAAATCACAGGGTACCAGGAATACTTGTCATGGATGTCGTCGGCTGGAAATTTATTTTTAAGGAATTTGAATGGCATATTTGAATTTAGCTCGTCAAGAGCTTTGAAATGAGTATAATCATGACCTACTTTCATCAAATTTGGGTCCCGCCACGAAAACCGTACTTTTCGTGGTGGGACCCAACTTTGACCCAAACTAGGTCATGATTATACTCATTTCAAAGCTCTCAACGAGCTGAATTCAAAAATATAAGTTTCATAACAAAATTTTGATTTTCCGCTAAGTTATGTGCAAAAATATTTTTTCTCGAAAAAATCGAAATTTGCTCTTTTGCTCATAGCTAGGCGAAAACTGAAAATTTTCAGATGAAACGAATATGTTTGAATTCAGCTCGTCGAGACCTTCAAAATGAGTATAGTCATGACCTAGTTTGGTCAAAATTGGGTCCCACCACGAATACCGTACTTTTCTTGGTGGGACCCAACTCTTCCCAAACTATGTCATGATTATACTCATTTTGAAGCTCTCCACGCGCTAAATTCAAATTTCGCACTCTTACCGACTCCAATAAACGCGTTCACCGCCAGCAAGACGTCCCGTTTCGGTGGTCCATCTAGCACTTTTACAGTATTCACCAATTCCATATCAACATCCCAGAGGGCCGTGGCAAAGTTAATATTCTGGAAGAGAATTGGATTTTGGTGGCCTAGGTTTCCCATTCTTGGCCTAACTTTTTCACTATTAGATGTTTCTAGGTCAATTTGGGCCGGTTTCCTCTGGTGGCCTAACTTTGCAACAGGTGGCCTAGGTTTCCCATTGGTAGCCTAGGTTACCCCTGGTGGCCTAGGATTCACTTCCGAGATTTTTCTAGGCCAGTTTCTGCCATTTTCCTCTCGTGGCCTGGCTTTCCCGTTGGTGGCCTAACTTTCCCCCTACCGTAGTCCCATCCTCCATTGCCTGTTCCGTTGCATTTTCAGCCAATTCCTGAGCAATTTCCCACGAATCCAATTCCACATAAGTGTTCTTTTTGATTGTGAACACACCGAGGACCACAATTCCGATTATGACTAGATACCAGAAGACATCTGGAAATTGTTTAAAGGCGCATAACTTTCTTCAAATCGGGTTACTGTAATTTTGAATATTTCCATCGTATTCAGTAAGTAAAGAGCTTCAAAATAAGCTCAAACACGATCCATTTTTGTAAATTTGAAAATTTTCGACTTTTCGGGATATCGACGCGATTTTAAAGGTACATAACTTTCTTCAAAATTTCCTACAGTAATCCTAATTATAACTACCGTAATCAGCAAGAAACACGCTTCAAAATAATCCGAAACTTGAATAATTTTGGCGGTTTTTGAATTATTTCGATTTTTCGGGTCCCGACGCGACTTTTAAAGGCGCATAACTTCCTTCAAACTTGTCTACAGTAATCCAAATTATTACTACCGTAATCAGCACAAAAAAACCCGCTTCAAAATGAGCCCAAACACGACTTGTTTTGGGTCGAATTGCTCATTTTTGACTCTTAGGGTCCGGACGCGACTTTTAAAGGCGTATGACTTTTTTCAAAATTGTCTACAGTAATCCAAACTATTACTGCTGCAATCAGTATGTCAAGAGCTTCAAATCGAGTCTAAACACGACGTGTGTTGGTTCAAATTGATGAATTTTGAGTCCCGACGCGAATCTTTAAAGGCGCATAACTTTTTTTAAAACTTGACTACAGTAATCCAAACCGCTACTACTGTCCACAGTACGTCAAGAAATTCAAAATGAGTCTAAGCACGACTAGTTTTGGCTGAGTTTCAATTTTTTTCGATAGTTTGGGTCCCGACGCCGCTTTAAAGGCGCATAACTTTCTTTAAAAGTACAGTAATCCAGATTGCTACTACCGTATTCAGCGCTACAAGAGCTTCAAAATGAGCCCAAACACGATCCATTTTGGCATATTCTCGAATTTTCGACATTTTTGGGGTCCAGACGCGACTTTTAAAGGCGCATAACTTCCTTCAAACTTGTCTACAGTAATTCTAACTGCTACTACTGTACTCAGCAAGCCAAGAGCTTAAAAATGAGCCTACTCAAGCCTTGTTTCGGCTGAGTTTCAAATTTCACGAAACTTCGGGTCCTGAAGCGACTTTTAAGGACTTTAAAGGCGCATAACTTCCTTCAACTTTCACTACAGTAATCCTCAGCATATCGACTGTATTCAGCATTCCCAGAGCTTTGAAATGAGCCCAAGAACTCCTAAGAACCATCAAATAAAATTTTCAAGGAATTCTGAATCCTCCAGAATTCAGAATCCCCTGGACTCACTGATCAGAATCTTCTGCCGCCTTCGGCTATTGCCAATAACACTCAGAAACATTTAGGAATCTTCTAAGGAAGACTACTAGGGAGAATAAAGTTGAAAAAATGGAGAATGGAGGGCTCGGCGAGCCGACTCCGCCGTCGGGTTGCCTGGCATCAGAAGACGTTGCTTAGAAGCACATGTGAATTTATTTCAAATTTTCAATTCTCAAAACGTCATCTAAAGAGAGATAGAAGGCGTTGTGAGAGAGAGAGAGAGAGACAGAGGAAAAATAGAGTGTGTGAGATCGGGGAGCGGAGCTCTCTCGGAAGAATTTTTTAGAAAAAGTGGGCGGGGCTTATGGTACATCATCTGGGATTGGATAAATTAGATAATCAGAGGATTGGGGAGAGGGAATATTAAAAGTTCAGATTCAAATGATTAGAAAGATTGTGCTTCTTTTTGGTTGGAGAGAGTGGCTTAGGCGCGTTCTCCACGAATGCGTCTGGCGAGTTGCATGTCCTTTGGCATGATGGTGACACGCTTGGCGTGGATGGCGCAGAGGTTAGTGTCTTCGAAGAGGCCGACGAGATAAGCTTCAGAGGCTTCCTGCAATGAAAAATCGGTTTTAAAGGTGTATTTTAGGGATATTTGGGGGCCCAGGAGCTTTTGGAAGGCTCAAAATCGTCCTGGAAGGTTTCAGAAGACTGAAGACTTTTAGAAGTTGAACTACAGCGTTTGGAACCGTTTTAAAAGCCTCCAGAAGATTCTGAAGCTTTTTTAGAAGTCACAGAAGCTTCTAGAGTCTTCTAAGAGCATCTAGACAACTTTTTTGGGGTTCAGAAGGTTCCAGAAGGCTCAAAATCGTCCTGGAAGGTACCAGAGGCTTTTAGAAGATTCCAGAAGGCTCGGAGCAAAATTTCAGCGTTTTTAGACGTCTGGAATCGTTTGGAATTGTTTTGAAAGCCTCTAGAAGAATCTGAAGCTTTTTAGAAGTTACAGAAGCTTCTAGAGGCCTCTAGGAAGCATTTTTTAGGGTTCAGAAAAGCCCTAGACTCGTCCAGTGATTTTCAGAAGGTTCCAGAAGGCTCGGACCGAAATTTCAACGTTTTAGGCGTCTGGAATCGTTTTGAAAGCACCCAGAAGGCTCCAGAAGCTTCCAGGCACTTCTAGACGCTTCTAGGAGCTCCGAGACACTTCCAGACGCCTTTAGACGCTTCCAAACGCATTTGGACGCTTCTAGACAATTCTGGACGATTCTGAACGATTCTAGACGCTTCCAGACACTTCTAGACCATTCTAAACACTTCCAGACGCATTTGAACGCTTCCAGAACCTTCTTCTCGCCTAAAAAACCACATTCCCCTTACCTGAAGAGCTCCGATGGCTGCGGACTGGAAGCGGAGATCAGTCTTGAAGTCCTGAGCGATCTCACGAACGAGACGTTGGAATGGGAGCTTGCGTATGAGCAGCTCAGTCGATTTTTGGTAGCGACGAATCTCGCGAAGAGCGACGGTTCCCGGACGGTAACGATGTGGCTTCTTGACTCCACCGGTGGTTGGTGCCGACTTGCGAGCGGCTTTCGTGGCCAGCTGCTTGCGTGGAGCCTTTCCTCCGGTCGATTTACGCGCGGTTTGCTTGGTACGAGCCATGGCTGGGGCGAGTTCTGGAAGAAAAATGAGATTGGAATCAGAAAAATGAAGGAAAATAGAGAAAAGAACGAAAATGGAGCAAAAATAGGCTAAACACAAGATTTTCTCCTGAAAATTCATTTGAAATCGGTTTAAAATCATATATGCATCCTAATAATGCCTAAAAGTTTCCGAAAAAAAAACCTCAAGAAATTTTTTTTTGAAAATTCGGAAAATCTCAATTTTCAACGAACAATTCCTGAATTTTATGAATTTTTCGATGTAAATTGAATATAATATGGTTTTTAATCTTCTATTTTTCCTAAAAACATCAGAAAGTTTCCCGAAAAAACCAAAAAAAAAGGAAATTTCGAAAAATTCGGAAGTCAATTTTCAACGAAAAAAACCTGAAACTCATGATTTTTTTGGTAAAAATCTATACTTCTGCGGTTTCTGAGTACATTTTTCATAAAGTTCGCTTCGAAAAACCACAAAAAAGAGCTCAAAATCCCCAAAAAATGCTCAAAATCCCAAAAAAATTTGGCTCCGCACTTCAAAAAATCATATTTCCCGGCGAACCGCGCCGCGGCACGCGACGCGTCCGACGGAGCGCACTTGCATTTCTAGGCGTGGCAAACATTTTTCGCCGAAAAGTGGGCGTGGCCTTGAAAATCGATGAGCTTTTTTGCTCAATTTTCGATGAAAAATGCTCGAGATTTCGGGATTTTATGAGAAAAATTGAAATTTTCACCAAAAAAATGGAGATTTAGTGAAAAAACTAGACTTTTTGCTCAAAAAATCGAAAAATAGCTCCAAAGTCGAATCAGCCTCTCCCTTGGCAAAAAGCAGGTACAAATGAGCCATGGGGCCCCAAAAGAGTCAAAACCGCTACGCGACCGCAACGCCGCCCTACGCGCGCGCGGGAAACTCGGATGCGTTGCGGTCGCGTCGCGGTTCCAGTCATGTGACTTTTTTCAGTCAAGTTTAGGTTGAAATTGGGGAAAATTGCGAAATTTCAAGTAAAATCTTCGGAAAATTGCGAAATTTCAGTCTAAATTTTAAATTTCGAAAATTAGCCGCGACGCGGTCGCGTCGCGGTTCATGGGCTCTAAAAATGGCTTATAGAGGTCCCGGGACCGTAATTTCAGTCTAGAAAGTTCTAGAACCCCAAAAAATACCAAAAAACAGTACAAAAATGGTAAACGCGCGGCCGGGGCCCACAGCACCGCTCACCACGACAACAAACAGCACCAAATGACAAAAGCGATCCGCGTGGAAGAGACGAAAGAAGAAGGCCAAGGAATATATAGAAAACGTTTGATACTCAGGCAACGAGCGCGAAGAGACGCAGACAACTTGGCCCAGTGCCAAGCGCTCCGCCCATTTTCTATTGATTTCTAGGGGTTTTGGGATTAGGGACCCAAAAATTTGAGGAAAAAACTTGAAAATGTTATAGCTGAAATTAGCGTTAAAAATAACCCAGGGTCCCGAAAAAATGGAATTCCAGCCGCGAATTTAAGCGGAGTTTCAGTGGGGGTCATTACTAATTGGCCGAAAAATTTGGACGAATTTTTAAAGGCGCATAACTCTTGTGGGGACCCATAAAAACTTTTGAGATTTCCAGGGACTCCTCAGGGGCCCCTTCTGAAGGCCTCCACAAAATTTCAGAAAAATCCGAGCATTTTGAGCTGAAATACGGTAGAATTCCCAATGGAACCCAGGAATTCCAGGCGGATTCGCCCCCATTCGAATGCATAACTTTTTACGCGCACACGACCGTCTCACCGTCTGTCGCACTCTCTTCGCCGCGCACACTGTCTCGTCGTTTCGTCTCGTTTCTCTGCCGTCTCTTCAGCGACGACGCTTCTCTCGCGCTGTGTGATTTCGCGTCACGGTGTACGTTCGAATTGCGGACAATGCGCAAGAGTTGACGACGACATGGTGACACGAGAATTTTTGTCATCATTTTTTTGAATTTTTCGAGGGATAGAAATCGATTTTTGGCTCAATTTTTAAGCATTTTTTTGTGAAAAAAAGGTAAAAATGGGTAAATTATTAATTATGAAACACAATTTCTGCGAAAAAATCCGAAAAAAGGCACCAAAAAATGGAAAAAAATTGATTTTTCCGAAAATTTCGATTTTCTCTCTATTTTCTCAAAAAAACCAAAATTTTTGGGTTGTTTTTTCTAAAAATTCCATTTTATACTAGGAATTTGTAAAATTCAGTCGAAAACTCTTAGAAAAATATCTAATTTTCTATTTTTACACCGGAATTTCAAATTTTCGATTTTCAGCTCAATTTTTGTGTATTTTCTTGTCGTAAAAGGTAAAAAAAGAGTGAGCAATTGATTTTGACACAGAATTCCGGTGCAAAATCTGAAAAAAACTTTTTTTTCGGAATTTCAGATTTTTAGCTCAAATTTTTGTGTTTTTCGTCGGAAAATGTAGAAATTGGTAAAAATATTAATTTCGAAGCCAAAATTTGGTTGGAAATTCATAAAAATTTGATAACAACTGGAAAAATCGATATTTTCTAGATTAAAAAAATTTCCCATATTTTCTCGCAAAATCTCAAAATTTTCCCACTTTTTTTGGAAGAAACCAGGAAAAAGTGCCCAAAAAATCAATTTCTAGGCCGAAAATCTTTCTTTTCACGAAAAAAAAGCCCTCTGAAGTTTTAGATTTTCGAATTTGAATTGTTTTTCGAAAAAAAAATTTCCCAGCGATTTTTCGTGGAATTTTTAGCTTTCAGACCTTCAAATTGCGTTTTTTGGCTCTAGATACTTATTTTATATCAGTTTTATCCGTTTCTCGCTAATTTTTCATTCAAAATTCTTCAAAATCCTCTTTTTTTTTCCAGAAAATGACGCCACCTGCTCCTTCAACTCCAGCCACCACAACTAACACCGGCGACGCCGCCTCCACAAAGAGCACACCGACTCAACAAAAGCTCACCGCCGATTCTAATGAGGAGACCCTTCGGAAGTACTTCCGTACCAAGGTCGATGCTGCTCAGGTAAGGAAAATGGAGGTTTTTGGGGCGGAAAATTAGAGAAAAATGGCTGAAAGTCGTCTAAAAAAGGCTGAAAATCATCTAAAACTGACTAAAAATTATCCAAACATGGCTAAAAGTCGTCCAAAAAGGCTAAAAATCGTCTAAAAAAGGCTAAAAATCGTCTAAAAATGACGAAAAAGCTCTGGAAAAAAGTCCGAAATTCAGGTGAAAAACAGGCGAAGTTCGATTTTTCGAGTGGAAAATGCATGGAAAATTGATTTTTCGGCTCAAAAATCGGATTTTTGAGCTCTGGTTAAATTTAGACCATTTTTTTGTCTATTTTACTATTTTTGAGACGAAAAATGAGATTTTTGGCTCAAAAAATCATGTTTCTCGGTCAAAAATCAGTCCAAAATTCAGATTCTACACTAAAAACCTAACCATTCCCCAAGTTTTCAGCAAAAGGTGCTCGACAAATCGCAAAACGTCCGTCGCCTTCAAGCCCAACGAAATGAGCTCAACACGAAGGTCCGTATGCTCAAAGAGGAGCTCCAACAGCTCCACGAACAAGGCTCCTACGTCGGAGAAGTCTCGAAAGCCATGGATAAGAAGAAAGTGTTGGTGAAGGTGCATCCAGAGGGAAAATACGTTGTCGATGTGGACAAATCCATCGATATTAACTCTCTGAACACCGGTGCTCGTGTGGCTCTTCGTGCCGATAGCTATGCTCTTCATAAAGTGCTCCCCAACAAAGTGGACCCGCTGGTTTCGCTTATGATGGTCGAGAAGGTCCCAGATTCGACGTATGAGATGGTCGGAGGTCTCGATAAACAGATTAAGGAGATCAAGGAGGTTATCGAGCTACCTGTCAAGCATCCGGAGCTCTTTGATGCTCTTGGAATTGCTCAGCCAAAGGGAGTACTGTTGTACGGACCACCGGGAACTGGAAAGACGTTGTTGGCTCGTGCCGTGGCTCATCACACCGAGTGCACTTTTATTCGTGTTTCGGGATCCGAATTGGTGCAGAAATTCATTGGAGAAGGAGCTAGAATGGTAAGAATGACTGGGAAAAGGGCGAAAATTGGTCTAGAAGAGCGCAAAGTTCTCAGAAATTTGAGCCAAAGTGCTGGCTCTGAAATGAGCTGGAAAAAGCTCCAAATGAAGCAAAAACAGCTGAAAAAAGGCTCAAAACCTCCCAAAAACCTCCCATTTCTTCCAGGTCCGTGAGCTCTTCGTCATGGCTCGTGAGCACGCCCCATCCATCATTTTCATGGACGAAATCGATTCGATCGGATCGTCGCGTGTCGAAGGATCCAGTGGAGGAGATTCCGAGGTTCAACGTACCATGTTGGAGTTGTTGAATCAGCTGGACGGTTTTGAGGCTACCAAGAACATTAAGGTGAGGAATTTGACTGAAAAACGGAGCAGAATAGCTGAAAAGCGGCTGAAAAAACTGAAACTCGGGCTCAAAATGACCGAAATCAGTCTGAACGTGTCAGATTTGATTTGAATGAGATTCTGCATAAAATAAGCCGAGTTTGGCCAAATGTTGCCGGGAAATACACATTTTTGACTCCAAAACAGTTCAAATTTGCTAAAATCACCTCGAACGCCCTCAGGCAGTTTTGAATGGAATATTACCAGATTCAGAGTTGAAAGAGCTAAATTTTGCTCCAAAAAATACCGAAATTTGATGAAAAATGCTCCACGAGGCCTTTTTTTGCTCCAAGAATGCTCAAATTGAGGAGGAAATAGTAGCAATTCCCGCGGAATTCCATTGACATCAATTCAGACTGATTTAGGCCATTTTGAACTCTTTTTTGCTCCAAAAAGTATTAAAAATCGATGAAAAATGCTCAAATTGAGATGAAAATAGTAGAAATTCCGCTTAAAGGAACTCTGCCGTTTTACCAGTGAATTAGAGGGTTTTTTGCTCAAAAATGAGCGAATTTGACGATTCGCAACGAAAAATGCACAATTTTTTGCATAAATTGTCTCCCAATGACTGGAAAAAAGGCAATCGTCATCATTTTCTGCTCATTTTGATACAATTTATGCGAAAAATAAGGAATTTTTGACTCCCGAAGTCGAAAATTAGGTCTCCAGCGCCCAAAGAATGATTTAGAGCTAAAAAGTTGAATTTCTGCTCCAAAACTCATCAAAATCTGCTAGAAAATGCGCTATTTGAGGTGAAAGGAGCTCTGCCCATTTACCAGCGAATCTTAAGTTTTTAGCTCAAAAATAGCCTTCTGGAGCCAAAATCTGTTATTTCCAGGCAAAATTCATGCAGAATATTATTGAAATCAACTGAGGCACGTTTAGACTGATTTATGCCATATTGGACCCTTTTTTTGCTCCGAAAAGTATAAAAATTCGAAGAAAAATGCTCTTCCGACGAACGGGGCTCTGTTAGTTTACAAGCGATTTTGACGATTTTTAGCTCAAAAATTAGTGAATTTGACGATTCGCAGCGGGAAATGCACAATTAAAAAACAATTTTCACAGAATGACTGCAAAAAAGACACATTTTGAGACAAACTATGCGAAAAATACTCAATTTTTGAAGCCTGGAACCGATAATTACTGTTTTGAATACAAAATTATACTCGATTTTGAGGTGAAAAGAGCTGGTTTTGCTCCAAAAATGGCAAAATCTGGCCAAATCAGGTTAAATTTACACAGGAATCCACTGAAATCAACTTAGACACTATCAGATAATTTTGGACCTCTTTTTTGCTCCAAAAAGTACCAAAATCGGATGAAAAATGCTCTAATTGAGGTGAAATTGATCGAATTTTCCCTTGAACAAACCCATTTCTGCTCAAAAATTAGCCAATTTGAAGCGAAAAACGGCTCCAGAGCCCAAAAAAATCGCAATTTAGGCTTCGGGACATTTCGCAGCCGGACATCTCGCAGCCAAAAATGCACTATTTTCGCATAAATTGTCTCAAAATGAGTGCAAAAATGACCACTGTCATTGTCAAATGTCTACTTCGTGTTCATTTTGAGACAATTTATGCGAAAAATAGTGCATTTTTGGCTGTGAAATGACCGGCTACGGAATGCCCCGGAGCCGAAAATTGGCTCCAGAGCCTTAAAAAATTTCAATTCAAGCTCCAAAATCCCATTTTTTCCAGGTAATCATGGCCACCAATCGTATCGACATTCTCGACCCCGCGCTCCTCCGTCCGGGCCGTATCGATCGTAAAATCGAATTTCCAGCACCGGACGAGAAGGCGCGTGCCGATATTCTGAAGATCCACTCGAGAAAGATGAATCTGATGCGTGGAATCAATATGGCGAAGATTGCCGAACAAATTCCGGGCGCGTCTGGAGCCGAAGTGAAGGCGGTGTGCACGGAAGCGGGAATGTTTGCATTGAGAGAGAGACGTATCCATGTGACACAGGAGGATTTCGAGATGGCCGTTGGAAAGGTGATGCAGAAGGATTCCGAGAAGAATATGTCCATCAAGAAGTTGTGGAAGTAAAAAATGTGCTCTTTTTTTATCCTCTGGAAACTGATCCCCCCTTTATTTATTTGTCTGTCTGTATTTCCCCTTTTTGTGTGGCTCATTTTTTGAGCATTTTTCTGTCTCTCACCTATCACTGATAATCGAACAAAAGAATATAAAGTCATGTAATATTCGAAAACATGATGATAAACGAATAGAGACGGAGCTGATAAGTAGAAACAGCTGTTTTATTCGGAAAAAAGAGCAAGAAATTGTATTAAAAATTTTAGAAAACTTTTTGAAAAAAAAAAACAAAAATACAGTGACTTCTTCTTTTATTCTTATTTCGAAAGGATTCCGAAATTTTAGCCTTAAAAACAGATCAGCTCAAAAAATTTACACTAGGAAGGGGTTTTTTGAATTCTTGAAAACTATAAAAAAATTTTTTGAAAAAAAAAATTTTTTTTCTCAAAATTTTTGTTTTCAAGTTTTTTTTTCTCGGATGAATTCCAGACATATTTACACTCATTTTTAAGCTCTCGGGAAGCTGAAATTGATAAAAGTACTGTAAACAGCGGAAAACTGAATCTTTGAGAAAAAATTGATGTCTAAAATTTTGAAAAAAAATTTTTTTTTCTTCAAAGTCTTCAATTCTAGTGTTTTCTAGACTGAAATTTTGTGCTGATCAACTTTGTCTCTTGATAAAAACCTCCAAAATCACTTCTAAGCCAGATATGGCGCATTTTTTGCCTCAAAAAAAATTTTTTTTTTGAAAATAAAAAATTTCGAAAAAAAAAATTTTTCAAAATTTTTTTTCTTGAAAAATTTTATTTTTATTGTTTTCCAGACTAGAATTTTGTGCTGATCAACTTTGTCTCTTGACAAAAACCTCCAAAATCACTTCGAAGCCAGATATCGCTTATTTTATGCCTCGGAGCTCAAGTTTAAAGGCGCATAGCTGATTGAAGCTTAAAATTTATGAAATCCAGGCATAATTATAGTCATTTTGAAGCTCTCAGGAAGATGGAAAGAATTAAGATATTGTTAGCAGTTAAAATCCGCATCTTTTTTTTTCGAAAAAATCGCATTTAAAAATCTGTAAAAAAAATATTTTAAAAATTTTACTTCTACACACCATGGCAGTTACCTGCTTGCGTGGGCAGTATGAATGTAAACATTTTGTTTGTTAAAAATTGTCTAGACTCACGATTTTTGCAAAAAAAAAATCACTGATAAAAAAATAGAGAAGACAAAATGAAAAAAATGACCAGGAATAGAGTAAAAAGTTCGCATCGAACTTCGAAAACTTGGTTGTCTCTTCCAATTTTTCTCTCTTGTTAAACATAGAATGACTCTTCGTATAGGAGGCGTATATAAACTGATAAGGAAAGAGTAAATCACACATTTTGGTTCCTCTACCATCTCTGAAACCAATGGACTTCTGTAAGTCATATTTTCTAGAAAAAAGAAGGGTTTCTAGTGCTATTCCTCTAGTTTTCTATAAATAAATAAATCCTCCTTTAGTAGATTACGGTAGCAAAATGAATCGCCCAAAAGCTACTGTAATCACTACGTAGAGACCCCTTAAAAAACTAGACAAGAAATTTCCGTATCAATTTTCAGTATCATTGAGATGAATACGCAACGAGTATTATAATGTCCCGAAACTCTAGGTTTTCTAACTTTTGGCATGTTGCCTCATCTGTATATTCTCTACATTTACAGTAAGCCTTCCGTTTTCTTGCTGATTTTTCTGTGTATTTTCACGTTTTTCTGTTTTCCGCTGAAATGCAGATTTTTTGTCTCAAAACTTCTGTATATTTTTCACGAATATACAGATTTCTGAGACAGAATTTATGTAGCTCAGAAAAAAAAAAACAGAAAAAAGTACAAGAAATATCTTTCATCGGGATATTTGGGATGAGAAAATGGTGGAGTTGCTACGGAACATAGTGAGGATTTCTCTAAACACGAGACTTTTGAAAATTGCATTTTCTTAGATCATAATCTGCATACACTTGCTGTAGCTTTATTTTACAGGAGTTCGAATAAACCGTAAAACTATACCGACTTCCGGAAGTCTGCGAATTCGGCAAGAAACTATGAAGTTAAAAATCAACCCACTGTTTTTTTTGAACCCCTAAATTTATGTATACGAAATTCCAATGTTAGAAAATTTGAACATAGTAAGATAACGCCCAAAAAGCGGTGCGGTGAAATTGATAAAACAAGGCTTTGACATTGATGCCATGTAAAATCGATCCATAAAGAATTTAGCCATCCTACAGTCTCAAAAATGAAATTTACAAGTAATTCAAAATACCAAAATAATCTACTCAAAATTTCCAATTCAATGGTTTAGTTTTCATGAATATTGATCCACTGGAAGCCGAGTTATAACCTAGCGAAGTTTCTAGCTAATCGAAAGTTCAATATCCAGCGAAAGTTCTAGCTATACAGACGGTGCTCATAAAAATTGTGGATCCTAATGAATTACGGTTCAATTTCCATTAAAATAACATAGAAATTATAGAAAATTGAATAGCGATAAGGCTCCCTCTAGAATGCGTCAAAAACTTTATTTCCTTTCTTGCGGCCAACGCCCATTGCTCACTCTTAAAAACACCATTACTGTGGTTACATTTATGATGACGCGATAAGAATGTGAAGAAAAAGAAACCACAAAAGGTACACTGTCGATATCATCGTTAACGGTTTAAGTTTGCAAAGGCAGCGGTATCATGTGACATTTTTTATCAGTTTTAAAAGACGTGAGCTGGTACTTCTCATTTTTATTTTAGCAGCTAGTCACTTTTACTCATTCACTCACTCATCAATCACTTTTTTGATGATTTCATTTCTATACTATGACCCCTGAAAATTTGCTCTTTTTTAATACTTTGTCGTTCAAAATTTGAAAAAAAAACAGCGCAAGCAAAAATTGTTGTATCTACCTTCGTATTTGTGCCGTGCCCCTATCCCGCTCTATCGCTATCAATTCTGCACCGATTCCTTTCATTTTTATACCAAAATGAAGGGCTTAATACCGCGATGATTTACATATGCTTAGATTTTTGATAGCTCAAAAAATGAGTAAGTTACGGTACTTTTTGAAAGGAGTTTTCCTTAAAATTGTGGGTCGAAAGAAGGTTCTACTATCTTTTTTGGTTTGCCATAATTTTATGCGTTGTTAAATCGACGGGAAACTACAAGTATTGCCGAAAATATTGTGAGCGAAACTACATTTTTCGCAAATTTAAGGTAACTAATCGTCCTTAAACCTGCTTAGCCTTGTACCAAAGTAAATACCTCGAATTTCCAAAAATCGACCAAAATTTTCATAGGGACCAATCAATTTCGTATAGTTCAGTGTCCTATGACCTTATATATGCCCATCCTAAAGCAAAAAATTAGGTAATCTACATTCTATAGGCCAGGTTCAATCGTGAGACACGTTTTATTGCTGGAAATGGAATTATGCCCAATTTCGGGGCCACTTCCTATTATCACGACGCTGGCTGTTTTAGGTCGTTTTAAAGGCGCATGGGGCTTTTTCAAGAAGCAAAACCGTAATTTTTCTGAAACTCCTGTGAACTGAAGGTATAGATTGTGTAAATAGATTTTGATATGCCAACTGTCCGAAAACACGCCAAGAATATCAAAGTGTCGTAAGGTTTGACGCACGGTACGCAGACACTATGTACAACTGACACGCAAAAATGCACGGAAGTCCCAGGTAATTTCCCTCCGAAAACTGCTGTTACGCCATCTTTAAAGTGGAAGTACACAATTTCTCAAAATTTTGAGATTTCGGTATCATTCGATGCAGAATTAGGGCGCGGGAAGAAAATTCGCTTGGACCATGGTCCGAAACTGCCTCATTTTCAAAATACGGGTCAAAAACTGCCCAAAAAATCGACTTTTTTGGTGCTTGGAGACGCGTGAATCCCTGAAGGTGCACGTGAAAAAATTACACCCTCGCAGTTGATATTTTTGGACTGTTTTAACCCGTATTTTGAAAATAAGGCTTTTTTGGACTATGGTCCGAGAGGATTTTCTTCCCGCGCCCTAATTCTGCATCGAATGATACCAAAATCTGAAAAATCCAATTAAGTGTTCTACCCCTTTAACTGTTTTCCTAGCTATCTGCTAGTATGAAAATTGTATTGCAATATCTCAAAAATCCCAAATAGTGTTCTGCTCCTTTAAAGGTGGCGGGACAGCACTTTCTCGTAGGAAATTGCGGGGGAATTATGTGCATTTTTGCGTCAGTTGTGGTGTATGCGAACAGTAAATGCCTATTATTTGACGGACTTGTACAAATTTTATCTTTATTTCACTGAAAAAAGGTTTTGGATGACACTCCGGCATGTAATTTAACAAAAACATTTGACTAATGTCGTCTAAAAATCACAGGAGAAGCAAGAGAGAACTTCTGGCCCGTTTCGACCACTTTGACTGCTTTTTCTGGCTCCGAGGAACGTTTCTGAGCATTTTCGTTGTGATATTCGGAATCAGCGCAAAATTCTGCATCTATTAGAAAAAAAAAGTTTTTTGAAATCCGGAATCCTCCTTTAAGTGATTGTATTGTTAGCGATATTTTCCACGTTTTAACGCGCTCCATTGCGAAAATGGCTAAAACTGGACGTTCGAGATTTCCCGCTTGCTTTTTTCCTCAAGATCAATTCGAATAAACTTATTTTCTTTACAAGATGCATACGGTCTTTACTATGGAAAATTTCAAAGCTTCGTTATTAATAATTATTGACCGAAATTAATTTTGACCCAAATAAGAACCCTAACGGTGACATCTTCATTATTTCAGCATCCCTATGGTACTTTTTTCTTTGTGGTTTTTTCTGTGCAATTACATTTGATAAGAGTGTACATGCACGACTATGACTCCGTGTTGACTGCTTGCGTGATGTCGTTTGTCTGACCGTTAATTGAAAACAAAGAGTTCGTCGAGTTTGAACGTTTAAAAATGAAAAAAGTGTCACCTTATACATTTTACGGTATATCATATGAAAGCTGACAGAATATTGATGTTGAAAAGTTTATCAGTGATACAGTACCATGTTTCCGAATTTCAGTACAGTCTGTAGAAAATCTTCTACATTTTTTACTACAGAATTTTGAGGTAGGAATGTAGGCGCATTTGAATCAGAAAAAACTTCCAAATGCGTTCAAAAGTTTCAATGACTGGATTACGGTAGGAACATTGCGAAAGTTTCAGAATAGTCGAATGGCTCGAAACCCCTTTATATGGGTCTCCAGCCACTTGTTAGCTTATTGTCAGCTCACTTCTCTTGTTTCTATCGTGTTTCCTTTTACTATCCGTAATTCAGCTGCAATGCAACTCTTTTTTCGGTTATCAATGCTTTACCTGACTTAGGTAGCTGGCATTCCAACAGACTTTCTCTCTCTCTCTCTCTCTCTCTCTCTCTCTCTCTCTCTCTCTCTCTCTCTCTCTCTCTCTCTCTCTCTCTCTCTCTCTCTCTCTCTCCTCCTCCGCGTACTATCTAGATTGTTATCAATCATTGTATCAATCGTCTCTTCACGTAATTAATACTCTATCGTTCTATTGCTTTTCTCGTGTCGTCTATTTCTGTGCACTCCCTAACTACTCCCGGAAATGTAAGGATACACCGGGAGGAATGTAACTATTTCACAACATTTTTTATTATCATATGATCAGCATAATAATATAATTATTAAAGCAAACAATTTATCCACGATAGAAATCCTCCACATATTGAACAGATTATCTGAACTTTCACAATTATTCTCAACAACAAAATGAAATAAAACAAATATTTTCCCGCTAGATTTTTCTAAGCCTTCACGGCGGGATCACAGTTTTCGGAAACTGTATGCATTTTTGCGTAAACGTGTCAGTCTGCGTACCATGCACCAAACCTTACGACAGTTTATAGTTTAGGCCTGTTTTTGGATAGAAACCAATTAAAATAGAACAGTTGGCGTGTCTCAATCTGCTTACCATAGCTTCAATTAGCCAGAGGTTTAGAGAAATTACAACTTAGGGTTCAAGTGGATGGCCCATCCTCCCGGGGTATATTAAAATGGGGTACATCGTGCTCATGGGGTACAAAGACTCAGGGGGTACAAAGTCTCATGGGGTACATCTGAGCAATAATCTCATGGGGTACATGTCCGGATTTCTCATGAGGTACATCTCTCGAATGCTCAAGGGGTACATCGTATTGTCTCATGGAGTACATTTCTTGAAAAAAAATATATATTCTCAGTCTGGGTTTTTTTGGTTTTAATGAAGTCGTTCACGATCGTAATTATGCTACTAAAGTTGTTTGCAAAGAGACACCGTAAAAAATCTAATACGGCAATCGAATACATGTCCTTCTATTCTTCAACTCTAGAAGGACTCTATTCTTCAATTTAGAATCAGAGGGTTTCTTTGAATTTTTCGGAGCATCATAACAAGCGGGAGATTTACAAGTTTTATGGGAAGTTTCATACATTTTCGTGTGATTATATAATGTGAGTATTACCTGACTTGATAGACAATAATACATGACAGTTATCTATTTTCCAAACAACATGAGAAACATAATTACAATCCTGACTAACTCCATGAAATTTCCCGCTTGTTACGATTCTCCGAAAAATTCAAAGAAACCCTCTGAAGATTTTTTACGGTGTCTCTTTGCAAACAACTTTAGTAGCATAATTACGATCGTGAACGACTTCATTAAAACCAAAAAAACCCAGACTGAGAATATATATTTTTTCAAGAAATGTACCCCATGAGACAATACGATGTACCCCTTGAGCATTCAAGAGATGTACCCCATGAGAAATCCGGACATGTACCCCATGAGATTATTGCTCAGATGTACCCAAGGCTGTCGCGCGGCCGGCCGCGGCATTCTGGTTAGGGTACTTCTGATCATGGAAACCTACGGCGGCCGCGCGGCCCTGAGCTTTTTCGATCCCAAGAGCTTGTTTTTGAAAGGGCGGCCGGACTCAACCACGGCAACCTACCCACGGCCGAGGCCGCGGCCGGCCGCGGCCGCCTATGTGGCAGCCTTGGATGTACCCCATGAGACTATGTACCCCCTGAGACTTTGTACCCCATGAGCATGATGTACCCCCGATGTACCCCATTCTGTACCCCATTTGCCCAAGTGGATTGGAAAATGCACAGTGATATTAGTCGCATCCCATGATGTTCCCATAAGTGTGTCAACCACATTCTTGCGGTCCTTAGATGACATTCTCATCATTGTGAGAATGTCATCTAAGGACCGCAACAGTTGACTCACTTGATTAAACGACGGTTGACAATCAGCAACATACAATATTTGAAGTTATAAATACTGATAGCATTCATTTCGATACATACTGATAGTGGTTGTATTCCACGAAGGGACAGAAGGGGCGGGGTTCCCACTTAGGAAGCCACATATAAAGTGTTCTGATAAACATAAAAATCATTCACATTTGAGCTTTCAAGCTTTCCTTTGAAAAAACTCACTACGTCCCCGATTTTCAGTTCTAGCAATGGCTTCGTGTAAGTATTCTTCGGGCTCTTGGTACTAAGGGGAAATTTTTTTCTAATTTTTCAAAAATTCAAAAACTGTTCCTATGTGAAATTTTACGCTGATCAACTTTGTCTCTTGACAAAAAACCCCAAAATTAGCCCGAAACGAGTTATGACCCAGTTTTTTAGTATAGTAACCTTAGGACCTACAGTAATTCTCATGGAGTTCTGGTACAATTTGAGCCATAACTTGCTTTGGAGCGATTTTCATGATTTTTGTCAGTAGAAAATGTTGCTCAGCGCAAAATTTTACATTAGAAAAAATTAAGAAAACTTAGAAAATGTGAAAAAAAATTTTGAAAAAAATTTTTTTTTCAAAACTTTTCATACTAATCGACACTTCCAGACCCCCTTCCAATTCTCCAACTAACATCTGAAATCCCTCATTACCGTTTCCTAAAACGTCCAAATCACCCTGACTTGAAACTCGAACAAAAACGAGTTCAGAACAAAAACGCTTCCCGTCGAGCCAAGAAAAAGAAGATGTTAAAGGGACAGAGCTTATTGGATACTGTAAGAAATTCAAAATTAGAGCTGGAAAATGTTCAACAAGTCAATCAAAGTTTCGAATGGAAACTTTACCAGAGTTATTACCAGGACTTGTACCCGAATGCAAAAGAGAGATCCCCGTATGGACCACCGGATAGTGAGTTGGCACAGAATCACAGTAGAGCGTATTTGCATCATGCTATGTAAAATTTAACGCTGATCAATTTTGTCTCTTGCCGCAACTCACCAAAGTTAAGCGTTGAAGAGTTATGGCTCATAGTTTATGAGCAAGGATTACTGTAGGTAGCACTAAGAAAACTGAGCCATAACTCACTTTGGAGGGATTTTGGTAAGTTTTGTAAAGAGACAATGTTTATCAGCGTAACATTTCACTTATGAAACGTTTTTGAAGTTTTGAAAATCTCGACAAAAAATTTTTACTTCAAAAACTAGAAAAAAATTATTTTTTGAAAAGTTCAAAAAAAAATTTCGAGCTTTTCAAAAGTTCAAAAACAAGTCCTATGTAAAATTTTACGCTGAGCAACTTTTTTAATTGAAAAAAAATCAAGAAAATCACTTCAAAACGAGTTATGGACCAGTTTTCTCCAAAACTCTTATTACAATTGGCCCCAAGATTACTGTACTAAGAAAACTGTGCCATAACTCGTTTTGGAGGGATTTTGGCAAGTTTTGTCAAGAGACAAAGTTAATCAGCATAAAATTTTACGCATGGAGAGTTTTTGAATTTTTGAAAAATTCGAAAATTTTTGTTTCGAAATTTTGAAATCATAAAAAAAAGTTTTTTTTTGAAAATTAAAAAAAAAATATTTTTCCGTATTTTCAAACTTTCAAAATTTTCCCAATGTAAAATTTTGCGCTGAGCTACATTGTATCTTGACAAAAATCTCGAAAATCACTCCAAACCGAGTTACGGCCCAGTTTGCTCCGCTTCCGTAGATGAGAGGTACTGTTCTTTTTGACTCGTCACTTTTTTGAAACCGGCAATTTGCTTGATTTGAAAGATAAGTACGTTTAACTGATAGGAGCTCAGTTGTTTTCTTCTTATCAGCAATACTGTTACTCCAGTCTGCATAAATCGGGTTGCTGGCCTAACTTTTGCAGCTGGCCGAATTCCTGGACCCGACACGAAAACTGCTACAGTAACCTCCGTAAATCGACACAAAAACTTTTTTGAATTTAATTCCTAAAATCTTTCCGATTTTTTTTCTTCGTTTTCAACCGATTTTCTTGATTTTTTTCGCGATTTTCTAGTAAATTTATCGAAATGGAATATTTTCGCAACATTTTTTTCCCTGTTTCGGACTCTGAAATTTCAAAATTGTCTTAAATAAAGAAAAAATGTTGCTAAAATATTCCTTTTCGATAAATTTACTAGAAAATCGCGAAAAAAATCAAGAAAATCGGTTGAAAACAAAGAAAAAAATCGGAAAGATTTTAGGAATTAAATTCAAAAAAGTTTTGTGTCGATTTACGGAGGTTACTGTAGCAGTTTTCGTGTCGGGTCCAGGAGTTCGGCCAGCTGCAAAAGTTAGGCCAGGAACCCGATTTATGCAGACTGCAGTAACAGTATTGCTGATAAGAAGAAAAAATTGATAGGGTAAGAATCACTGACCTGAGTGAGTGAGTGAGACCGCTATGGTCACTGTAACAACAAAATGAAACAAAAACTGAGCCATAACTCTTTTCGGGGCAATTTTCATAATTTTTGTCAAGAGACAAAATTGCTCAGCGTAAAATTTTACACAAGAAAAAATTTTAAAATTCTAAAAAATTGAAAAAAAATTTTCTTTAAAAATTTTTTTTTTCAGATTTCTTCGTCACTCTAAACCACTGGAAGGTTCGTCTGGAGATGGCTAGTCCGATGGCAAATCAGTTGGGATATAAAAAATTGATAAGAAAAATCAATAAATTGAAGAGAATCATACTGTCACGAGTGAAACCGCCGGAAATGAGCCGTGGAACTTTTGGGTCCAAAAAAACGAGAGCCAAGATGGAATTGCCGGTGGTTGAGATGGAAATGGAGGTAAAAAGTGGTGGCCTAGGAGTTTTCTAGGCCATGAAAAGTTTTTAGAGGGCCTAGAAATCTCTTATTTGGTTTTCTAGGCCACCAAAAAAAACTGACAAAAAATTTTTTAAGAAACTCGAAATTTTTTTGTGACAGGTAATAAGATCCCCTATAAAACCTCTATATTTTCCAAATTTTTTCTTATATTTCTAGGTAAAATTAAACGCTGATTAATTTTGTAGTTACGGCGAAACTCCAAAAATTCGATTTTACCGACTTTTTTTGCTGAAAATTCTCATTACCCTTCAGAACAGTAACTAAAAAAGAGCAATAACTCGGTTCGGAGTGATTTTTGTAATTTTTGTCAAGAGAAAATGTTGTTCAGCACAAAATTTTACATTAGAAAAAATTTTGAAAACTTCGAAAATTTGAAAAAAAAATTTCTGAAAATTTTGAAAAAAAAAATTTTGACACAATTTTTTTGAAAATTTTTTTTCGAGTTTCTCAAAATTTCAAAACATATTCTTATTTGAAATTTTGCGTTAATTAACTTTTTCTCTTGACAAAAAACACGAAAATCACTCCGATCAGTTTTTGAATCCTTTTGAAACAACAGGAACCTTGGTGGTCTACAGTAGCCCATAACTTTTCAAATTTTGATTTTGGAGAATTTTGTTAAGAGACAAACTTGCTCAGCGTTAAATTTTACATTAGAAAACATTTGGAATTTTTTTGAAAATTCAAAAAAAAATTTTTGAGAAAATTTTTTTTTGAAAATTTTTTTTTCAAAAATTTCAGAATTTTTTTTTCAAATTTTCAAAAAATTCCAAATGTCTCCTAATGTAAAATTTTACGCTGAGCAATTTTTTCTCTTGACAAAAATTACGAAAATCACTCTAAACCAAGTTACGGCTCAGTTTTTGTATATCTTCTGAAGACTACAGTAACCTTGGTGGTCTACAGTAACCCATAACTCTTTAAATCTTGATTTTAGTGATTTTTGTCAAGAGACAAACTTGCTCAGCGTTAAATTTTACATTAGAAAACATTAAGAAATTTTTGAAAATTCAAAAAAAATATTCTGAAAATTTTGATAAAAAAATTTTTCGAATTTTTTTTTTGAAATTTGAAAAAAAACTTTTTCGAATTTCTCAAGACTTCATAAACCTATCTTATGTAAAATTTTATGCTGAGTTACTTTGTCTCTTGACAAAAATTACGAAAATCACTCCCAACCGAGTTATGGCTCAGTTTTTAACTCCTTTTGAGATTACAGTATCCTTGAGGACCTACAGTAGCCCATAACTCTTTAAATCTTGATTTTAGTGATTTTTGGCAAGAGGAAATGTTGTTCAGCGTAAAGTTTTACATCTAAAAATGTAACGAAAGTTTGCAAAAATTGAAAAAAAAAATTTCAAAAAAAAAAGTTTTTTCAAAATTAAAAAAAATCATTAAATTTTCGAAAAAAATGTTTTTTTCTTAAAATAATCCTAAAATCTACCCCCTAATATTTTGATGGCCTAGAAACCTCCATATCGGTTTTCTAGGCCACCATCACCTCCTTCTAATTTTCTTTTTCCAGCACTGGAAACTCGAATTTCTGAAGAAAACAGAGCTGAAATTCGGACTTATTCTTTCAACGACCGCCAAAACTCTCAATAATTATTTGAGAGTTATCAATGGAGCGCATTTGGTTGAGGAGAAGATACTGTATTAGAATTTACAGGAATTTGTAAATATTTTTGTACATTTTTTTGTATATATTTCTGTACCTACCTCTGAATTTTTTAAACAGTATTTTTTCTATGTGATGATGAGCTTTTTCTGGAAATAAATATTGGAAATTTGAATTTTGAAGGATTCTGAAAATCTGACGTCATCTGGAAGTTCAGAAGACGTCAGATTTTAATTTAAAAATTTCGAAAAATTATTTTTTTTTAGAAAGTTACTTTTTTATAGTGAAAAGTTTAAGAATATTAAATTTCGAATTCTGACGACATCTGAAGATTCAGAAGACGTCAGATTCTAAATTTTTTTAAAAAATCGGAAAATTTTTTTTGGAAAATTATTTAAAAAAAATTTTTTTTTGGAAATTCAAAAATTTTGCAATTTGAAATTTTGAGGATTCTGAATTCTGACGTCTTCTGGATCTCCAGATGACGTCACAGTTCAGAATCTCGAATTTTCAAAAAAAAATTTTTTTTCATTTTTTCCATAAATTTTTCCGGGCAATATTTGATAACAGAATCACCAATTTTATCATTTTTCATTCGTCAATCTTCTTATCAAAAAAAAAGAGAATTTGACCTTTTTCTATATGCCACTACTGTATGCGCCTTTAAACTTCAAGGTTACTGTAGATTTGTTTGAAAGTAGGTCATTGCTCAGCTTAAAAGCTAAATTAGCTAACTTTTTGTGTTTAACTCATCAAGAGCTTCAAAATGAGTATAATCATGCCCTAATTTGCTCGTAAATTTGGGTCCCACACTGACTACAGTAATCTTTTTGGGATTACTGTAGTCGTTGTGGGACCCAACTTTCAAAGCAAAATAGGGCATGATTATACTCATTCGAGAGCTCTTCCTGTTTCAAATGTCAATTTCATAATATCTTTTTGATTCTATACGAATTTATTATCGAAAAACCGCAAAAAAAGAGAAAAAGCTACATCTAAAAATCAACAAAAAATTAAAATCCTCGACGTTGTCATTTACTTCGCCGCTCCATACTTATTCGGAATGCCCTTCTCGTCCAAAAAATCGGAAATCTCTCCATCTTTGTGCATCGAGACGAGAATATCGCATCCGCCGACGAACTCTCCCTTCACATAGACTTGCGGAATCGTCGGCCATTCACTGTAGATTTTGACGCTTTCGCGGAGTTCCGCGTCCGTCAAAACGTTGTAGTCGCGGAATTTCACGTTGTGGAAGTCGAGCACCTGGAAAATGGAAAGAAAATGAAGAAAAATCTAGGAAATCTCAACTTTGAGCAAATTTGGAGCATTTTTGAGTGAAAATGGACATTTTTTATCAAAAAATTAGCGTAAAACCAATAAATTTTTTTTAGTAAAAATGAACGTTCTAGATCGAAAAATAGCCCAAAAATCGACCAAAATTGAACAATTTTGTGGAAAATCTGCATTTCTTGTCAATTTGTCGGCATTTTTGCGAGTAACGTTTTAACGATATTGATTTTAAAGTTTTCGACGTTTTTGATTGAAAATTTGTCAAATTTGATCAAAACTGAACCGAAATCTGGAAAATCTCATATTTGAGCAATTTCGGAGCATTTTCGAGTGAAAATGAACATTTTTGATCCAAAAATTAGCAAAAAAATAAAGAAATTATATTGAAATTGGCCTGTTTTTGTAATTTTTAATCGTAGATTACAAATGAGCCAAACATCCTAGAAAAAAAAAGATCAAAATTGATCAAAAATGCACCGAAATCAAGAAATCTCGATATTGAGCAATTTTGGAGCATTTTCGGATAATAAAACCAATTTGTTCAGTTTTTTTCATTTCTAGCTCATTTCTAAGCCAATTCTCTCAAATTTTGAGCCACAAATGAGTGAAAACTGATATAAAATGAACCGGTATCCGGAAAATCTCATTTTTGATGGAAAAAAAACCGCGTTTTTCAATATCTAGGCTCATTTTTGGTCAATTTTCTTGTTTTTGGGCTCAAAATCTCACCAATTTGACATTTCTCGAGAATCCACACGCGGGTTCTTGTTGTGTTCCCTTCATGAACACAACCACATCATCCTTCTTCACAATTCCGTCGATTCTCTTTCGGGTCTCATCGCTGAGGCCTCCTGAAGCAGTGGAATAGGTGGAACGGAGCATTGAGAATGTTTGACGTGTTGCCAGACGGAGCATTTTTAGTTTGGGGGCTGGAAAAAGAGCAATTTTGGGAGTGAACTCAAAAAACTCAAGAATTGCTCATAAACGGTCAAAAATGAACTATAGAGTCTATAGTATAGACGTCTAAAAAAGATGCCGTCAAATTTCGATGATTCTGCGTCAATTTAGAGCAATTTCAAGCCATTCTGAGCCATTTTTCAGCAATATTAAATCAAGATACACTAAAAAATGCTCCAAACATCATGAAAATTATCAAAAACTATCCAAAACGGTGCTCAATTTCGACCATTTTTAGATTATTTCGAGCAATTTCAGGCCATTTTGAGCCAATTTTAAGTCTAAATTCACTTAAAAATAGTCTAAAACCATTAAAAATTGTCAAAAACGGTCCGAAATTCCCAAAAACCGTTCAAGAAAGCTGGTGCTCAATTTTGAACATATTGAGAAATTTCTGGTCATTTTCAATCGATTTTGAGCAATTTTTGGTTATTTTTTAGCAATTTCAGGCCATTCGGAGCCAAAATTGAGCAAATTTGGGTCAAAGTTTACTTTTAAATGCTCAAAAACTCATTAAAACTGTCAAAACCGGTCCAAAGTTCCCAAAAACCGTCCAATAAAGCTTGTGCTCAATCTAGATCATTTTTAGTTCATTTGGAGCAATTTCTGGTCTTTTTGAGCAATTTTCAGGTCAAAATCCACTAAAACGGTTCAAAAATCGGAAAAAAATTGTGAAAAACGATGCGAATCTTTCACTTTTTCGATTTTTCGGTCAATTTTTCATTTTTAAAGCCATTTTTGAATATTATAAAATCAATTTTTCTCTTTTTTTTCCTATTTTTTTCAATAAGATATTTTCCAGAGCCTCTCAACTCAATTTTCAGCACAAGAAGTACAAAAAAAGTTTTCAAAAACCCTCAAAATGTCTTCATTCACAAATGTCACAGAAGATCAAATCAATTTTTACCTCGTAGATTTTCGATTTGAAATTTTTAGATCAGTTTTTAACCGGAATTTTTCGGGGATTCTCAACGGGAGATTCAAATAGAATAAGAATTGAAAAAAATGAATAAAAATATATACAGAAAAATCGAAAATTAGTAAAAAAGAGAAAAGTGGTTAATGGGTGAGAAAAAGTGAGTAAAAAATGAGGGGAAATTGAAAAAATGGAACATTTTTAGAGTCAAAAAATTGATTTTTTAACCAAAAAACTGTATTTTTCATAGAAAATTGAATTTTCTCTATTTTTGGAGCCAAAATTTCAGTTTTAAGTCATTTCTAACGGAGAAAACCGGTTTTTTCGTTTTTTGAGCAAAAATTTTCAATTTTCATTCTGGCTCCAAATCTCAATCTCATTTAAACAAAAAAATATAGGATGTTCTTCATTTTTGACCCAAAATTACAGATTTTTCATCGAATTTTGGCTCCAAATTTAAATTTTACCGAAGAAAATTAGTTTTTCTCCAATTTTTGACTCTAAAAATGCTCATTTTTCCTCTAAAATCTCGTAAAAATCGACAAAACTATATACAAACAATCGGAAATCAAATTTTTCAAAGAAAATAGTCAACCATCGGTCGCCGAGTCCCAGGCGCTGCTCCGCGTGGAGCATTTCCATCTTCCGCTGTGTCGAAAGTGATAAAACGGGGATTTTCAATGTTCTGATCGTTGATTTCCATAATTGCAGCCACGTTTCCACATCTGCAAATTTTCAGAATTATTTGGCACATTTTGGAGCATTCTGAGCCATTTTTAGCCATCTTTCGTTAATTTTTCCGATTTTCTGAGCTTTAGAGCTCAAAAATTTGGCTCATTTTGAAGCATTTTTAGTTTTTTAAACTGTTTTCAGAGCTAAGATTCTCCGGAAATGGACCAAAATGGACTAGGCTCATTTTGGAGCATTCTGAGCAATTTCTACGTTATTTTATTGCTGAAAAATGATGTTTTCCAAGTGTTTCACTTACTTTTGGTCAATTTTTCGGATTTTTAAATCGAATTTCTTCAATTTCGGCTCATTTTGAAGCATTTTCGGATTTCCTAACTGTTTTTAGAGCTAAAAATAGGGCTAGATTTCTAGAAATGGTGCAAAATCTTCTGGGCTCATTTTGGAGCATTCTGAGCCATTTTTAGGTGATTTTAATGCTGAAAATGCTTCAAAATGACTTATTTTTTGTAACTTTTCCTCATTTTTTATGTTTTCCAGCGCTTTTTCTGCGTTTTTTTTTTTCGAAGCATTCTAGATCAAGTTTTTTCAATTTTAGCTCATTTTTAAGCCTTTCTGAGCCATTTCTAAGTCATTTCAATGCTTAAAATGCATCAAAATCCTCTATTTTCGGTCATTTTTTTTCGCTTTTAGCTCAAAATACTCCAAATTTTCTCCTCTTCCTTCCCTTACCGATAACAATAATTCGGCGCTGACCAAACGGTCACCACCTGTCGTTGAAAGTGCCATTTGTATCCCTCCTGAACCAATTGATGAGCACGAACGATTTGATCGATTCGATTGTATCGGCAGAAGTCCTCGACGGGCTCAGATCCAAATAAATAGCCGGCTCCGCGTGGAGAGATTGCGAATTTATCGAGACCCTCCTCAGGATCGGACCACATCAAATCACACATTATGCCTTCGTGGGGGACCTGAAATAGTAGAAAATAAGATATTTTTAGAGCTTTTTGAGCCATTTTTGACTTTCATAAGCCATTTTTGAGCAATTCAAAGTCATTCTGAGCCTATTTTGAGCCAACAAAAACCCTATTCTTTAGTATTTCAACGCTTAAAATCGGTCTAAATAAGTCTTGGCCGAATTTTAACGGAGAAAATCAAATTTTTTCCAACAAAAACCGTATTTTTTAGTCATTTTTGGCTTAAAATCCATCTGAGCAAGGCTAGGCCCATTTTTGAGCTAAAAACGCAATTTTTGAGCTTTTGAAGCATTTTTAGTGCTTTTTGAGCTGTTTCTGAGCTTTGTACGCTATTTTTAGAGAATTTTGAGCAATTTCAAGTCATTCTGACTCTATTTTGAGCAAAAAAAACGCAATTTTCCAGCATTTTAATTTTTAAAATTGAAAAAAAACCTTGTTTGGGCTCAATCCGCTCATTTTTCGCAACAAAAACCGTATTTTTCAGTCATTTTTGGCTCAAAACCCATCAGAGCAAGTCTATGTCGAAGTTTTCAGTTTGTGGCTCATTTTTGCTCATTTCTAACGCAGAAACTTGAAAAATGAGCACTTTTACATCGTTTTAACATTAAAAATCATGTTTTTCAGTCATTTTCAATTGAAAATGGCTCGGGATTTGCCAAAATTGATCCATTTTCGTCAAAACAATTCTCTGAATTCTTTTCATTCAGTGTCTACAATTTTGAGCCTATTTTGGAGGATTTTACATACGAATTTGCGCTTTTTTCCGCTTTTTCGAGATCATTTTCAGTTGATTTTAGCTCCTAAAGTCACTTTCGGGCCAAATTTTCAGGAAAATAGCTCAAAACCCCTGTAGAACCATTCCAGACTTCCGGGCTCATTTTGGAGCATTTTCAACGCGAAAAATCAAATTCTGGCTCATTTTTCTCGTTTTTCGCTTAATCTAGTTAAATTTTCGTCAAAAAATAGAGTTTTTGAAGGCCTTTTTGCGCAAAATCCCTCCATAACAATTTCAATGCTCCTGGGCTCATTCTGGGCTCATTTTCAACGCAGAAACTTAATTCTTGAGCCATTTTCTCGCCTTTTCTCACCTCCTGCCTCCGATCAATCTTCCTAATATCTCCAATCGCTCCTAACGACGGCGATAGTCCTCCGTGAACACAGAAAACCCTTCCATCGATTACAGCGGCCAATGGCAAGTAGTCAAAAAGCTCCGTACACGTTTTCCAGACGGACGCGTTACCGTACTTTCGCATGCATTCGTCGTAGAAACCGTATACTTGTGTGATTTGTCGAGATTCGTGATTTCCGCGGATGAGATGGATGCGATCCGGGTAGCGACATTTGAGAGCAATCAGCATGAGGAATGTCTGGAAAATTGCATGTTTTAGGGTGAAAATGACCATTTAGAGCAAAAATAAGATTTTTAGAGCGAAAAATGAGCTTTTTAGAGTAAAAATGAGGTTTTTTTGAGCTTTTCAAAGCAAAAAGGAGTTTTTTAGACCAAAATAAGTTTTCAGAGTAAAAACGAGATTTTCAGAGCAAAAATTAGAAATTCAGGTCGAAAATGAGATTTTTTACAGGGGAAAAGGGTTTTTTGACCCAATAGTAAAAATCTAACTCTCATAGTATTTTCATTGAAAAAATGAAGTTTTTGAGGTAATTTTTGCCATTTTCTGCAATTTTATGTCAAAAATGAGATCTGGAGCGTCATTTCTATGTGAAAATTTGTTTGTAGCGATATCGGAAAGTCTAAAATCAGAAAGCGACTTTTTAGGCTCAAAATTGGTCTCTCTGGCTGAAAATTGAGGTTTTTGAGCTCAAATTTAAGTTTTTTCGGCTTTAAATTGGGCATTTTCAGGTCAAAATGGCTCAGAAGACTCAAAATTGAACCCAAGAGCTTCAGACGACGTTGAATCAATTTTGAGCTATTTTCAGCCATTTTTATCAAATTTGAGCTCTCCAAACTCTCTGTTTTTGTGTTTTTCGCTCAAAATCGTGCTTTTTCGGCTCCAAATGGCTCAGAAGGCTCAAAATTGAACCCAAGAACTTCAGACCACTTCTGTTCAAATTTTAGCTATTTCCGCCATTTTGCGAAGATTTTGGACTTTCGGACATCTAATTTTCGTGTTTTCGGCTCAAAATTGAGCGTTTTTGGCTTAACGTCGAGCTTTTTTGGCTGAAAACGACGTTTTCTTGCTCACAATCGAGTTTTTAAATCTCAAAATGGCTCAGAAGGCTCAGAATTGACCCCAATCGCTTCAAACGTCTCTAGCTTCAATTTGAGCTATTTTCAGCCATTTTTCAGAAATTTTGGCTCTCCGAATCTGTTATTTTTGTGTTTTCGGCTCAAATTTGGCTTTTCTTGGCTTCACGTTAGGCTTTTGAGCTCAAAATCGCACTTTTTGGCTCAACATTGGGCTTTTTAGGCTCAAAATGATCATTTTTAGGCTCAAAATGGCTCAGAAGACTCAAAATTGAACCAAAGGGCTTCAGACCACTCCTGTTCAAATTTGAGGCTCTTCTGCTCTTTTTCAGTTTTTTCTCCATTTTTTTTGGCTCTCCGCACCTCCACGGAATTGTATCCTCGATCCACATAGTCGCCGAGGAACAGATAATTCGTGTCGCCGGGAGTACCACCGTGTCGGAACAGCTCTAGAAGATCGGCGAATTGGCCATGGATGTCTCCGCAAATCTGGAAGGAATTTGATGAATTTTGGTCAAAATCCTTCATTTTTTTACCAAAATTTACGATTTTGGGGTCATTTTTTTGCGATTTTTCACCTACCGTAACCGGCGAATCGATGGTGAGCACGTTTCCCTCCTCTATGAAGATCTCGCGGGCTTTTGCACACATTGTTTTCACCTCGTGTTCTTTTGGAATCTCGAATCTTGTCAGCCGTTCGATTTGACTTGAAATTTTTGGGATTTTGGGGTATTTTTAGGTGAAAAATCGCGATTTCTACGCTAAAATTGCATATTTTTGCACTTACTCGTCTAGATCACCAGTGCCAATACCGCCCATCGTTGGGTGACTGTGTTGGCTGTAGAGGGATCGGTTCTCGTCGAAATATGGACGCATTCTGGAAATTTCTATGGAAAATCAGGGTTATTGAGCTAAAAAAACAAGAAAAAACGAGAAATTTCGACCTAAACTGTTGAAAAAATTTATTGAAAAATATTTTTTTCTAGGTGAAATTTTACGAAAAATCACAATTTTCCTGACGATTTTTGCTTCTTAGAGCTTCCCAAAGCAACAATTTACCTGAAAATCCATCTCTGAATCCCAAAAACCCCTTGAAAACCAAAAATTTTATTTTTCAAAGTTTTCCCCTCTAAAAACTCGATTTCTGTGTCAATTTTCACTAAATAGTACACTTTTTTGCACTTTCTGACCTTAAAAACTGTGATTTTTTCGATTTTTCACCCAAAAAACCTCGAATAATCACAAAAAACCGCCTGAAATGACAAAAAATAAGCTGAAAAATGATGAAAATTCGTTGAAAAAAACATAATCTCAATGGAGCGCGCTTGCGCAACGCCTGTTCAATTTTCGGCGGGAATTTGAATTTTAGTTTTATTATTTTTCTTTTTTTCGAATTTCGGAGCTTAAAATCCATTTTTGAGCCCGTTTTGGTATTAAAAACTCATTTTAAAGGGAAAATATTTATTAAATACTCTTATTCGAATCGAAAACAAGAAGAAAAAGACGGAAAAAGGGGGAATCCGGTTGATATTTGAATTTTGCGGGAGGGAAAAAAAAAACAGTTTTCATTGATTTTTCAAATCGAAAATATATTTTTTGTGGAGGATCTGTTGAAAATGTTGAAAAATGTGGGTGTTTCGGATGGTTTTTGGGCTCAAAATGGCCCAAAAAATGGCGGGAAATTCGAAAAAAATCAAAGGAAATAATCGGCGTGCGGTTTTTTGGCCGGTGCTCCACGATTCTCCTGTGGTGCCGCTTCGAAAATTGTGAATTCTTTGTTGAGATTCTCGTCGAGCTCCAGAATCGCCGCCACGTTTCCGCATCTGAAAATAGAGTAAAAATGAGCAAAAAATCAAATTTTTGGTTGAAAATTGATCCAGAAACATTTTCAGAGCCATTTTTTAATTTTGGGCTGAAAAAAATTTTTGGAATTCAAAAATGTAAGGTTTTTGGGTCGAAAATATTCAAAAACAAGCTAAAAATTGAGATTTTTGAGCGAAAATCGATCAGAATTGTTGAAAAAATCAAATTCTCCATTGAAAATTTATTCAGAAGTGTTTAGCTAAAAAATCGAGTTTTTGATAGAAAATTGGTCTAAAAAGCTGAAAAATCGTGTTGACTCCAATTTAGAGTCATTTTCGCTGAATTTTCTAAATTTTGAGCTGAAAATCGACTCAGAATTCGAAAAATTGAGGTTTTTAGAGTCAAAATTGAGCAAAGAAGAGCCAAAAAATCAAATTTTTGGTTGAAAATTGGTCCAAATTCGCTTCAGACTCATGTTTGACTAATTTTTCATTTTTTAGCCGATTTTCTAATTTTTAAAATTTTTGAGCCGATTTTTTTTTGTTTTTGGCTCACATTGGAGCATTCTAGATCAATTTGAAGCTTTTTCGAGCCATTTTTTCGATTTTGAGCTGAAAAAAATATTGGGAATTGAAAAAATTGAAGTTTTTTGTGTCAAAATTGAACAAAAATGAGATAAAAAACCAAATTTTTGGTCCAAAATCGCTTCAGACTCATTTTTGACTAAATTTTCATGTTTGAGCCAATTTTTTAAAAATTTTAGCCTTTTTTTTTAGCCACTTTTTCGATTTTCAGCCTTTTTTGAGCAAATTTTCTCATCTTTTGATCATTTTGGAGCAATTTGGGACAATTTTGAGCCATTTTCAGATGATTTTACTAATAAAAATAGTTGAAAATCATCAAAAATTGAGTGAAAACGTTCCAGAATACTCTAAAAGCCTTCAGAATCCGTCTGATTCATTTTCGGTCAATTTTCCGATTTTTCGATGATTTTTAAAGCTTTCTAGATCAACTTTCTTCAAATTTGGCTCATTTTTTAGCATTTAAGATCGATTTTGAGCTTTTCGAAGCCATTTTTGTACTTTTTTTAGTTTAAAATGACAAAAATCGCTAAAGATAGTCTCAGACGCCTCCAGAATGCTCCAAAGCTCTTCAGAATCCAGTTTTGTTAAATTTTTCGTTTTCAAATGACTTTTGAGAATTTATTCAATTTGGCTCATTTTGGAGCATTCTAGGTCAATTTCGAGCTCTTTTGAGCCATTTTTAGATAGTTTTAGTGTTAAAAATGATTCAAAATCATCAATTTTGGCTTAATTTCCTCGATTTTTGGCTCAAAATACTCCAAATTTGCTCCAAACTTATTAATTTTTCAAATTCTCTTCTTTAATCAATTTTCATTGATTTTCGCTCTTTTTTCTCGCATTTTGGCTCAAAATCCATCATTTTCTCCAATTTTTTCAGTTTTCTACAAATTTGGCTAAATGTGGAGCATTCTGGGTGAATTTTGAGCTATTCGAAACAATTTTCAGATAGTTTTTGTGTTAAAAATGGTTCAAAATCATCAATTTTCACTCATTTTTCTCGTTTTTTGGCTCAAAATCCTTCTTTTTTCCCTTACCTATAACAATAATTAGGTGCCGACCATACAGTGAGGACTTTCTCATTGAAATGCCATTTATATCCCTCCATAACCAATTGATGAGCACGACAAATCAAATCGACGTTATTCGCCTCGCAGAATGTCTTCGACGCGTCCGCTCCGAATAGATAACCGGCTCCGCGTGGGCTCAGTCCCCATCCGACGTTTCCTTCTTCCGGATCCGACCACAGAAGATCACACATTGGGCCGTCGTGGGGGACCTAGAATGAAAATGGAGTTTGGAGCAATTTTGCGTCATTTTGAGCCTATTTTGAGCCAAAAACGAGTATTTTTTCATAGTTTTCCGGCTCAAAAGCCAGAAAAACTGATTTTCAGCTTTTTTTTAACGTAGAAAATCGTATTTTTAGCAGTAAAAATCGTATTTTTAAAAGCAAAATCCACCAGCAAAACCCACAAGTCCAGATTGTTCCATTTTTGAATTATGTCATTTTTGAGCCAGAAAAATCAGTTTGGGCTTATTTTTACTGCAAAAACTCAAATTTTAAGCCATTTTTCGCAGTTAAAACTGTATTTTTGTAGTTTTTGACAGAAAAAATTAACCAATTTGGACCGTTTTTCGGCCAGAAAATCGAATTCTAGGCTTATTTTTGACATATTTTTGCATTGAAAACCGTATTTTAGCATTAAATAGTTCAATTTGGACCGTTTTCAACAAGAAAATCGGATTTTTCGTCAATTTTTGGCCAAAATTCGGCGAAAATCGCTGTTGAGCTCATTAAGCACCTTTCTGGGATCATTTCGGGCATTTTTTTACAGAAAAACTCAAATTTTGAGCTATTTTTCATCCTTTTTGCATTGAGAACCGTATTTTAGCATTAAATAGTTCAATTTGGACAATTTTTAGGGATAAAATTGAATTTTCGAGCATTTTATGCTCCAAATCGGCGAAAATCTTTCTGGGCTCATTTTAGCTCGCTTTTGACGGACAAAACTTAAAATTTGGGCTTTTTTGCACTAAAAACCGCGTTTTTTGACTCAAAATCGTTCATTTTGGACCGTTTTCAGTGAAAAAGTCGAATTTTTGAGCAGTTTTTTGCTCAGAATCGTCCTAGGCTCATTTTGGACCATTTTAAACGTAGAGAAAAGCCATTTTTGCCCAATTTTTCGCCTCTCCAATCGCTCACCTCCTGCTTCCTATCAATAACCCGAATCTGATCCATCGTACTAATCGACGGTGAGAGTCCACCGTGTACACAGAACACTTTTCCATCGATAACCGCAGCCAGTGCCAAATAATCGAATACTTCTGTACAGTGTTTCCAGACGGACGCGTTACCGTACTTTCGCATGCATTCGTCGTAGAAACCGTATACTTGTGTGATTTGTCGAGATTCGTGATTTCCGCGGATCAGCATCATTCGATCCGGATAGCGGGCTTTCAGGGCGAGAAGTAGGAGAAAGGTCTGAAAATTTTAAGATTTTTAGGGCAAAGTTTGAGTTTTTTAGTACAAAAACTGGGTTTTTAGTGCAAAAATGAGGGTTTTAGACTAAAAATACGATTTTTAAAGCAAAAATAGGAATTTTTGGCTCTCGAATAATGCAAAGCGAGCCATTTAGAAGATTTTGATCTGAAAAAATGAGTTTCTTAGGTAATTTTAACTATTTTTCTGCGAAAATTCAGATGTACAATTTTTTGTGACAATTTGTCTGTTTTTAGAGCAAAAATTAGCTTTTCAGAGCAAAAAATGGGCTTTTTGAAGCAAAATTCAGCTTTTTCGAGCTAAAAATGAGTTTTTTTGACCCGAAAAATATGAAAATCGATCTCTATTTGAGAAATTCGTGATTTTCAGTAAAAACAAGGTTTTTGGGGAATTTTTAAATTATTTTTCTGCAAAAATTAAGCATTGCGATTTTTAGTGACATTTTGACTGTTTTTAGAGCAAAATAAGGTATTTTAAAGCATAAAATGAGTTTTTTTGCTCCAAAAATTATGAAAATCAAGTTTTTTGAGTGAGAAATTGAGCTTTTTGAGTTAATTTTCATTATTTCCTTGAAAAAATAAGCTTTTTCGAGCCAAGATTCCTGTTTTTGAATTTAGAGCTTCCCGGCCAATTTTCTTCATTTTTTCAACTTTTTTCATGTTTTCAGCTTAAAAAATACGATTTTTCCAGCAAAAATAAGCATTTTAGAGCAAAAATGGGCTTTTTTGACAGGAAAATTACAAAAATCGAGCTCTTTTTGAGATTTTCAGTAAAAAATGATGTTTTTGAGGAATTTTTTAAACCATTTTTCTGCAAAAATTTTTAGTGAGATTTTGGCAGTTTCTAGACAAAAAATGAGCTTTTTAGAGCAAGAATAAGCTTTTTCGATCTAAAAATAAGCTTTTCCTGACTAAAAACTGTGAAAATTGCGCCCTTTTGAAGGTTTTTAGTGAAAAATTCACGTTTTTGAGGTAATTTTGACCATTTTCCTGCAAAAATTGATTTTTTAAGCCAAAACCTTTTTTTTCGATATTTTGAGCTTCTCGGCCAATTTGCTTCATTTTTTCAACTTTTCCATGTTTTTCAGCTAAAAAAATACAATTTTTCAGGTAAAAATAAGCATTTTAGAGCAAAAATAGGCTTTTTTGACACGAAAATTAAAAAAATCGAGCTCGTTTTGAGATTTTCAGTAAAAAATACGGTTTATAGGAATTTTTTACTATTTTTTTTGCAAAAATTGAACTTTTCAATTTTTGGTGAAATTTTGACTGTTTTAGAGCAAAAATTAGATTTTTTGAGCAAAAATGGGGAATTTTTGCTCCTAGAATTAGGAAAATCTAGTTTTTAAGTGAATTTGAGATTTTTTGGGGTAATTTTAAGTTTTTTTCCTGAAAAATTAAGATTTTTTGAACCAAAATTCCTGTTGTTGAATTTTGAGCTTCCAGGTCAATTTTCTTCATTTTTTCAACTTTTTCCATGTTTTTCGAGTCGAAAATTACGATTTTTAGCTCATTTTGGCACATTTTTCTTGATTTTCAGCTCCATTTTTACCTCAACAGAGTAAAAACCGCGATCCACAAAATCGCCAAGGAACAAATAGTTCGTGTTCGGCACCGGTCCGCCCACTTTGAATAGTTCCATCAAATCGTAGAATTGACCGTGAATATCGCCGCAAATCTGGAAAATTTTGAATTTTTAGTGGAAAAAATCGATTTTTGGGCATTTTTGATCTAAAAAACCAAGTTTTTGGCCGAAAATCATGTTTTCTGGGCTCAAAATTTCGATTTTCGCGCGATTTTTAGCCTATTTTTGCTCCAAAACTCACCGTAACCGGCGAATCGATGACCTGAACGTTTCCCTCCTCGGCGAGAATCTCTCGGGCTTTCGCGCACAGCGTTTTGACGTCCTGCTCGGCGATGAGCTCGCATCTCATTAGTTTTTCGATGTGGCTGGAAAAATTAGTTATTTTTATTAATTATTACAAAAAATTTGGATACTTTAAGCCCAAAATTAGCTAATTTTGAGGTAAAATGGGCTAGAAAATCAAAAAATGTTTCTAGAGTCAAATTCTCGATTTCTAAGCAAAAATCCATGAATTTTCCACCTTCTAGACCTTCTTTTCATGATTTTCGAGAATTTTCCATCATTTTAAAGCTAAAAATTTGATGGTAAGCCTCAAAACTCACCGATCCAAGTCATGCGTGCTCAACTGATCGGACGGCCCGGAAGTTGGCGATTCGGAACGCGTAAAGGTCTCATTTTGTGTGTCGGCGACTGCCAGAGCCATGGAAAACTGAAAAAATCGGTGAAAATCGATAAGAAATCAAGAGTTTCGAAAAAAATTTTGAAAGACCTAAAATATAGGTAATTTATCGATTTTCCAGTGGATTTTTGTGTCAAAAAATCAAAAATTATCTATATTTTCACCCAATAGCAGAAAAAACCAAGAAAAACGATAAAAATCAACAGATTTTGGACGAGAAATTGAGTCATAGTGTAATCCTGGCACGCTGCCAGGTTTTGTGCGCATTCTCCGTGGAGCGCGATTGCGGCGGGGGTTTCTAGGCCGCGAACGCGGTGAATTAATTTTTATTCGAATTTTTGGAATTTTCAGCACAAAAAATGTCAAAGTTGGCGGATTTGGGCTATTTTTTCGATGAGCAGGGGGTTTTGCGTACCAAGGAGGTGAGAAATAAGGCTTAAACTAGGCGAAAACCCAAGTTTTCGGCTCAAAAATTCAAAAATTAAGAATTTTTTTTCCAGGACAAAGAAACATTCAAATTTACCACCCAAGAAGCTTATGAAGAGTTGGGAGAGGCGATTAATGAAGAGATTTTCAGACTTCTTGAAGAAAAATGTGGCCTTGAAAGAAAGGCGGTGAGAAAAAAATTTTTCAAAAAAAAATTTTTTTTCAAAAAAAATTTTAGCTCAAGCCAAAGGATTCCAAAGTCGACGCAGAGGATTTAAGCTTCATTTTTGTGTCGAAAAACTGGAAATCCGCTGAAAAAGTGCTCGTTTTAATGCACGGCTCCGGAGTGGTCAGAGCCGGTCAATGGGCTCGCCGTCTGATTATTAATAATAATTTGGAGGCGGGAACTCAAATTCCGTTTATTGAGAGAGCTCTGAAAAATGGATGGGCGGTTCTGGTGATGAATACGAATATGAATGGAGGCGATGAGGAATTGAAGGTAGAAACGGGAAAAAAATTGGAGGAAAAAATGTAAAAATTCATGGAAAATGAAGGTTTTTGAAGGTTCTAGTGGTGAAAAATGCCAGAAAATCGTATTTTTCAGGTCGAAAAGTGCCAAAAACTACCCAAAACCCTGAAAAAATAGCCAAAAATCAAAATTTTGGCACAAAATGTTTTTTCAAAAAATTGCATTTTCAAAATTTAGAGTCTATTTTGAAGGTTTTTATAATGAAAAATAGCTGAAAATCGCATTTTCTGGGGTTAGAAAATATCAAAAATGCGATGTATAAGTCGAAAAGTGCCGGAAAACCAAAAAAAAAAGCTGAAAATCGAAAATTTTTGATTTTCAAAAAATTTGTCGAAAATCGGATTTTCAACATTTTTTGTCAATTTCAAAGGTTTGTAAGATGAAAAATAGTTGAAAAATCGAATTTTTGAAGTCAAAAAGTACTAAAATCATCCCAAAAACTGAAAAAAACAAGTAAAAATAAAAATTTTGGCTTTAAAATTTTTTTTCCGAAAAATCGAATTTTCAAGATTTCCCAACTATTTTGAAGACTTTTGTGGTGAAAAATCGCCTAAAAATGCATTTTGAACGTCAAAAAGAGCCAGAACTTCTCCAAAAAGCAAAAAAAAAAAACATTGAAAGTGCCAAAAAACTTGAAAAAAAAACCAAAAATTTCAAAAAATTGATTTTTCAAAAATTCAAAATTTTAGGGTTACTAGGTTATTTGGATGCTTTTTCGTATTTTTCAGGTTAAAAAATGCCGACAATAACCCAAAAAATGAAAAAATAACCGAAAATCAAAACATTTGCCTTTAAAAATTCTTTTTTCATAAAATCAAGGTTTTATTATTTCTTGACTATTTCAACGGCTTCGAAAGTGAAAAATAGCTGAAAAATCGCATTTTTGAGCTCAGAAAGTGCCAAATACTTTCCAAAAACAAAAAAAAAACATTGAAAGTGCCAAAAAAAACTCTGAAAAAAAGTTGTCGAATTTTTTTTCGATTTTTGAGTTTTTTTTTCCAAAAAAAAAATTAATTTTTAAGATATTGAGTCTATTTTCAAAGCGGCTGATGTAAAAATAACTCAAAAAGTCATATTTTTCATGTCAGAAAATGCCCAAAAACACTCCAAAATCTGGAAAAAATTATTAAAATTCGAAAAATTCCGATTTTTGATCTTTTTTTTAAGTCAAATTTTAATTATTTTAACTATTTTTGGTCCATTTTAAAGCTTGTAAAGTAAAAAACAGCTTAATATTTTGATTTTTAACTACAAAAGTTGAAAAAATACAATCAAAACCCGAAAAATTCATCGAAATCTTCTAGAACTAAAAATTTCAAAATTCGAAGTTTTTAGCCTAGAAAAATTAAATTTCGACCATTTTGGCTCTATTTTCAATGTTTTTTAGAGGAAAAACAGCTGAAAAATCCAATTTTTCGAATCTAAACTCCCGAAAACCCATCAGAATGGGTCAAAAATCAACGAAAACTCAAGCATTTCATTTTTAAATAATTTTGACCAGAAAAATCGAATTTTCAAGATTTCTAGGGTAAAAAATAGCTGAAAAATCCCATTTTTAAATGTTGAACCCCGAAAAATTCAACAAAATCGCTCAAAAATCACCTAGAACTGCAAAATTTCATTTTTCAGGCTGTTTAACCGAAAAAATTGAATTTCTACGATTTTGAGCCAATTTTTAATTTTAGCCAAATTTTCCTCTCTTACAGTACTCCCGTACGCCTACGGAGCACGCCGATACTGCATGGAAGGCATGGATCAAAAGTTCTCCACATTTCAAAGAGATCTTTGTGGTGGCTCATAGCAGAGGTGGACACGATATTAGCACAGTGGTAAGGGAAAATTGGCTATTTTTGAGCTATTAGAGCGAAAATAGGTCATTTTTGAGCCAAAATAAGCAATTTTTAACCCAAAAATGAGCTATTTCGACCTGAAAATCCACATTTTCAGCCAAAAATGACCATTTTAAAGCCAAAAATCCTCTTTTTTTCAGCTCAAAACTCATGGCGACGACGATCGGATCTCGAAAATCTGTCTCACCGACTCCCCATGGTTCCAGTTTCCGAAAAAGTGTGAGCAACGCGGTGCTCCGCTCTATGTTGTCAATTTTTTGGCTCATGGGGTAAGATTTTTGAGCTTTCTGACTCAAAAATGAGCCAAAAATCACTGAAATTAAACGATTTTGAAGGATTTTAGCACTTTTTGACCTGAAAAATTGGATTTTCAGCTATTTTTCACCCCAAAAGCTTTAAAATACACTTAAAATGTTGAAAAATCAATTTTTTTGAAAAAAAATTTGAAAGTCAAAAAATTCAAATTTTGCCACTTTTTGACCTAAAAATCGGCTTTTAAAGCCTATTTTTCACTTTCGAAACCTTTAAAATCCTCATTTTTTCACCAAAAGGAATGTTTTGAAGGTTTCAGAAGTGAAAAATTCCTAAAAATCGCATTTTTTTAGGTCAGAAAATGCCAAAAAGATTTTATTAATCGTAAAAAATAAAGTTTTCGATTTTCAAAATTTTTTTAAAAAATTGAATTTTCCAGATTTTTAGTGTATTTTAAAGACTTCTAAAGTGAAAATTAGCGAAAAATTCAATTTTTGAGGTCAGAAAATGCAAAAAAGATTTTATTAATCGTAAAAAAATAAAATTTTCGATTTTCAAAAATTTTTTTTTAATTTGAATTTTCCAGATTTTTAGTGTATTTTAAAGACTTCTAAGGTAAAAATTAGCTAGAAATTCGCATTTTTCAGGTGAGAAAGTGCCAAAAAGATTTTATTAATCGTCAAAAACTGAAAATTTTGATTTTTCAACATTTTTTTCAGAATATAGAATTTTCAGTTTTCCAGGTTTTTGGGTAAATTTTAAGGGTTTTTAAAGTAAAAATGAGTGAAACATTCAATTTTTGAGGTCAGAAAAAGCCAAAAATCATTTTTAAAATCGTCAAAAATTGAAATTTTTGATTATTAAAAATTTTTCCAAAAAATCGAATTTTCAATTTTCCAGGTTTTTGGGTAAATTTTAAGGGTTTTTAAGGTAAAAATGAGTTAAAAATTCAATTTTTGAGGTTAGAATGTGCCAAAAACATTTTAAAAATCGTCAAAACTTGAAATTTTTGATTTTCGACATTTTTTTCAGAATATAGAATTTTCAGTTTTCCAGGTTTTTGGGTAAATTTTAAAGGTTTTCAAGGTAAAAATGCGTGAAAAATTCAATTTTTGAGGTCAGAAAGTGCCAAAAACATTTTAAAAATCATCAAAAATTGAAATTTTTGATTTTTTAATATTTTTCAAAAAAGTGAATTTTCAACGTTTTAGTGTCTTTTTAAGGCTTCTAAATTGAAAATTAGCTAGAAATTCGCATTTCTGAGGTCAGAAAGTGCCAAAAAGATTTTAAAAATCGTAAAAATTGAAATTCTCGATTTTCGAATTTTTTAAAAAAATCGAATTTTCCAGGTTTTTGGGTACATTTTAAATGCTTTTAAAGTGAAAATAAGCGAAAAACTCCATTTTTACATGTCAAAATCAACCAAAAACTCCCAAAAAATCAATTTTCGGCCTACTAAATCGCAAAATTCCTCAAAATCGCTCAATTTTTGTGGTTTTTGGCTCATTTTTGAGCCATTTTCAGCTCAAAAGTTCCAATTTTTCCAGAATCTCGACTCGAAACAATACCGTATCCACCCGTACAAACCGATGGAGGTTCAGGAGCTCTACGCAGGCACGAAAACTCACGAATGGTCGAGTCATACGGCAATTGATGCGTGTTTTAAGATTTTTGAGGAGGAGGTGAATTTTTTGCCAAAAATGATGAATTTTGAGCTAAAATGAGCAATTTTGAGCCAAAATCCACAAAAATTGGCTCTGAAACTTTGAAATTATCAAAAATCGAAAGTTTCAAAATTTTTGATTTTTTGATTTTTTTTTTCCTTTTTTTCTTCAGTTCAAAGTTTTTTTACATCAAAAATGTTTCAGTTCGACGAGAAAAAGTTCCCGGAAATCCTAAAATCCGCGAGAATTCTTGTGCTGAGCAATGAGGAAAGAGCCAAACTCGCCGAGCAGGAGGACGATGGAGAGCCAGCTGAGAAGAAATCGTGTCCATGAATTTTATTTTTTGTTCAATTTTACGGATCTCATTTCTCTTTTACTACGCGTTTGTTACAGTTTTTGTTGAATAAAGTGTTTTATTTGGAACTTTCCCTTTTGAAACCATGAAATTCGTGTTCAGCTCGTCGAGAGCTTCAAAATGAGTATAATCACGACCAGGTTTGCTTCCAAAGTTGGGTCCTATAACGACTACAGTAATCCTTCCAAAAATTTTCGAGATTACTGTAGTTTTCGTGGTGGAACCCAACTTTGAAAGCAAACCTGGTCATGATAATACTCATTTTGAAGCTCATAACAAGGCGAATAAGAATATGAAGGCATTAAAGGGATTACAAAATATTTGAAATTTTTGGGACCCTGAAAAGTACAATAAAAATCGAAAATATAGAAAAATACAGGTAGAATCGTTTTTGTCTTGAAAAGACCTTCAAAATAAGTATAATCAAGACGGGGGTTCCTTTCAAAGTTGGGTTCCTCAACGACTACAGTAATCCCAAAAAAAATTTAAAGGGTTACTGTAGTCGTGGCGAGACCCCACTTTTCAAGGAAAATAAGGCATGATTATACTCATTTTGAACCTCATAACAAGGCGAATAAGAATATGAAGGCAATAAAGGGATTACAAAATATTTGAAATTTTTGGGACCCTGAGAATACAACAAAAATCGAACAATAAACAAAATACGGGCAGAATCGGGTTTAGCTCGACGAGAGCTTCAAAATGAGTATAATCATGACTAGGTTTGCTTCCAAAGTTGGGTCCCACAACGACTACAGTAATCCCATAAAGGATTACTGTAGTTTGCGTGGTGGGACCCAACTTTTCGATGAAAATAGGGCATGATTATACTTATTTTGAAGCTCTCGTTGAGACAAATTCGATGGTAATAATTTCAACAGGATAATTTGAAAATAGAAGCTTCTGGACCCCAAATTTCAAAGATAACGAGTTTCCGGGACCGTCGGGAGTGTCTCACTTGGAACCAATCGACCAATATGGTACAGGAAGTTTTTGGCTCTTCTGAAATTATCTTTTTAAAATAAATTTTGATAATCCTTAAAACTACAGTACCTCCATCCTCGATCCCCAGTGTGGGAATGAATCGCGAATTGGATGTTGTGGGTGACGAAAATCAGTTTCATTTCCTCTTCGATGAATTCTCGCTGAAAATTCATCATTTTTTTCGATTGAATTTGAATTTTTCGCGTCGAGAGCTTCAAAATGAGTATAATCATGACTAGGTTTCCTCGAAAAAATGGGTCCCGCAACGACTACAGTAATCCCATACAGGATTACTGTAGTCGTGGTGGGACTCCACTATTCGAGGAAAATAAGGCATCATTATATTCATTTTGAAGCTCTCAATGAGAGGAACTCAAATTTTCCGTTTTCAACCGATTTTCAGAATTTTAAAGCTCAATTTTTCGAGATTTCAAATTTTAAACTGCAAATTTGAGTTCAGCCCGTCAAGCCGCTTCGAATGAATATACGCATGCCCTTATTCGCCAAAAAGTTGGGTCCCACCACGAAGGGTACTGTATTCGTGGCGGGACCCAAATTTTCTCGAAATTTCTCAAAGTGGGCGGAGCCTAGGCATGATTATACTCATTCGAAAGCTCTCGATGAGAGGAACTCGAATTTTTGGGTTTATTTTCACAAAAAAATAACTTACTCGTCTGATATCGACCTGCGTTTGGTTCACATAGGTATCCCCTTCGGCGGAGTTTCGGTCTGAAATTTCCGATTTTTTTGGGGATTTTGAACTTAAAACCGTACCATAAACAATATGAAGGTTGTCCCCATTGATTTTAATGTTCCACCTATCGAAACTTATTTTGTCCCTTTCGATTAGCCTATCGAATAAGAAGATTCCAACTCTCAATTTGAATTTCCAATGGTGAATTTCATCGGAAACCACTTTGATTTGACAGGCGACGTTTTCAATCTGAAAATCTTCAAAAATTGGGTCCTAAACTGAAAATTTGAGTTCCTCTCATCGAGAGCTTCAAAATGAGTATAAGCATGCCCTATTTTCCTCTCAAAGTTAGGTCCCACCACGACTACAGTAATCCTTTATGGGATTACTGTAGTCGTTGTGAGACCCAATTTTAGAAGGAAATATAGTCATGATTATACTCATTTGAAAGCTCTCGACGAGTTAAACACGATTCTACTGATAACTTTTTGTATTTCTGATTTTTATCGTGTTTTCTGCCGTCCTAAAATTTCCATTTTTTCTAATCCTTTCAATACCTCCATACTCTTATTTGTCTCACGCTGAGCTTCAAAATAAGTATAACCATGCCCCATTTTCCTCGAATAGTGGGGTCCCACCACGACTACAGTAATCCCCTGTAGTTTTCGTGGTGGGACCCAACTTTGGAAGCAAATTGGAGCATGATTATACTCATTCGAAAGCTCTCGGCGAGCTAAACATGATTCTGTCTGAATTTTTCTTATTTTTCAATATTCATTGTACTTTTCAGGGTCTCCAAAGTTTCAAACTTTATCTAATCCTTTCAATACCCACGTATTCTTATTTGTCTCACACTGAGCTTCAAAATGAGTATAATCATGACCTATTTTCCTTAAAAAGTTGGGTCTCACCACGACTACAGTAATCCTTTTAAGGATTACTGTAGTCGTTTCGAGACCCAATATTGAGAGGAAACCTGGTCATGATTATACTCATATTGAAGCTCTCAATGAGAGGAATCCAAATTTTTGATTTTTTACACCCAAAATTCACCTCAAAATCATATACATCGTTCTCGGTGGGTGGTCCCTCCATTGCCACCTGAAAATTTCAATTCTCAAAAAAGTGGGCGTGGCCTAAATCTCACCTCATCATCGATTTTCAGACGAAAACGTGGTGTTTGGAACATTCGACCGAATTGAATTTCGAAAATTTTCGTTCCAATTGGAGTCTTCCAAGTGGAGATTATGGCGTTTGGAATTTTATCCATTTTTTGAAGGGAAATCTGAAATTTAGGTGTGGAATTGAGTGGGAAATTTGAATTCAGCAGAGTGAAAAACCTAAGAAACTTCGAAATTTTGGAAAAAAAAAGTTCTGAAAAAATTTAAGAAAAAAAAATTTCGAAAAAAAATTTTTTTTGGAATTTTTTTTCTTCAAATTTTTCAATTTTTGAAGTATGCATTTAACGTTGCTTCTTTGCTTCATCAATTTTTCGGTCTTTTATAAACTAAAAAAATGGGCGGAGCCTATCCCATTTTGTTTTTCGAAGTATGCTTATAGCCTCGTGATAATTTATAATCATGTGATAATAATCTTCCTAATTAGAGTATATTTTTGATGAAAAAATTTCCCTTTTTTTGGAATTTGAATCATAATAACTATGAGTAATATATTCCCAAAGGGGACCCCCTCTTGGAATTCTGGTTTTGCCTGAGATTTCAGTTCAAAAAATAAGTTCTGAAAAATTTTTTTTTAATCCTGAAAATTTTCACTAAAAGAAGGAAGACACTCGAAAAAAGTGCCAATTCGGATTTTTCAGACATTTTGTGATAATATCATACATATTATGTTGAATAAATAACGTTAGAATCTGAAAAAAATTTTGAGCCAAAAATCGAAAAAAGTTTTTTTAAAAAAATTTTTGAAAAAAATTTTTTTGAAAAAAAAAACACTTTTTCTTTCAGATTTTTATGTTCTCTGACTAAATTGACTACGAAAAACTCAAAAAAACGTAGTTTTAACTTACAGAAATGATTTTTAAGCGAGTTATGGTCATTTTTGTAAAGTTGAGTTTTTAGAGGTTTTGAGAACGGCCTGTTTTGACCTATAACTCGCTTAAAAATTATTTCTGTGAATTAAGGCCGGGGTTTTCAGATTTCTCAAAGTCAATTATTCAGGAAAAACTTAAAATTAGATGCAAAAACTGCTATTTTCAGAAATTTTTTTTAATTTTTCAAAAAAATTTTTTTTTCTATTTTCAGCCAAAAAAAATGTTCCGCCTATATCTCTCTTCGGAATCATTTCTGTGAGCTGAGACTAAATTTTTTGAGTTTCTCGTGGCCAATTTATATAGGAAACATGAAAATTAGGTCCGAAAAAAGGGCTTTTAAAAAAAATTTGTCCAAAAAATTAAAAAAAAAATGTTTTTCAAAATTTCCAGCCAAAAAAATTGTTTCTGTTCTATAAAAAATTTGTACTATTCTTTCTGTCCATTTCTGTACCATTTCTTTTTCTTTTCTCTTTCTGTGTATCCATTATTCCAAAAAAACAGAAAAACCATAATTTCAAAATCTTCATTGAAGAAAAAAAATTCCAGGGTACTGTATTCATACAAAGAAGCATAAGTATATCAATTAGTACTCGAGAATTGCAGGGGAAAGTGTGCCCTATTGATAAAACTAGTGAAAGTGGGCAAAAAAGTGCAAAAAATTCGATGAAAAATGAAAATCATGGAAGTCAAAAATTTTTGGGGAAAAAAAATGGTTTCTTCGAAAATTTTTAATACAAAGAAAATTAGTTAGAGGATCAAGAAAAGACAGTACAAATAATAATAATATTATGACCAAAAAAAGGTTAACATAAAAATTTCAAATTTTTTTCTTTTTTTTTTTAAGGCTCCGCCCCTTTTAGCTTGGCTCAAATTGCTCGAATCCTTCATAGACGATTTTGACGGGCATCTCTCGCCGTCCCAGTCCACGCAAATGCACATTGATTTTTTGAGTCAATTGCTCCAAAATTGCTCCAAATCGCATCGAATTCTCACATTTTTGCTCCGATTCCGCCGTCGAGTACTGTAGTTTCGCCAACTCGTATTCAGTTTTGGCGCGCGATTTTTGCGAGGCATATGTGTTTTGCGACAGATTTGGGTCCTTATTTGGTTGTTGGTACTTCTGGAACTTCGCCTCCTTGGCCTCAAAGTTCTGGAAAAAAATTATTTCTAAAAAAGTCCAGTGGGGCGCGTTTGCTTTTCCAAAATGCCATATTCATTTTCAACTCGTCGAGAGCTTTCGAATGAGTATAATCATGCCTGGGTTTCCTCTCAAAGTTGGGTCACACCACGACTACAGTAATCCTTTATGGGATTACCGTAGTCGCTGTGGAACCCAACTTCGAAAGCTCTCGGAGAGCTGAATACGGCAGAGTTGTTTTCAAATCGAAAATTTGGATTTTGGGCTCAAGGCCGGCGGCTCGCTGAGCCATCGAGCCCAAACTCCAACTTTTCGCTTTGAAACCCATGAATTCGTGCTCAGCGCGTTAAGCCGATGCGAATGAGTATAATCATGCCTAGGTTTCCTTCCGATTTTTGGTCTCATCACGACTACAGTAATCCCAAAAGGATTACTGTAATCGCTGCGGGACCTAACTTTGAAAGGAAACCCAGGCATGATTATACTCTTTCGAAAGTTCTCGGTGAGCTGAATTCGAATTTGGCATTTTCAGAGTCTAAAAATCAGCGCAAAGCTGATCCTCACCTCTTTCAACTTCTGCACCTCGATAATTCTTCCGTTATTATCGACTTCCACCTCCTTTTTAACACTCTCGATTTGCTCGGCAAACTCGCACAGTAACCCGAATGGTGCATTATTCTGATAGTGTGGAAGGATTGAATCCTCGTAGGCCTTCAAAAGACCGTTCTCCTGAATCTTGTTGTAGTGCTCCAGAATCTTCTCGTTATTCTCCAACACTTCCAATTTCTCCGTCAATTCCTTCTTCTTATTATTCTTATTCTGAACGCACTTCTTCGCGTTCTCCTTATTCTGATTCAAATGCCGATCTCGGAGTTCTTCGGGGGTCTGAAAATTGCTCAATTTCCACTGCATTCAAAAATTAGTAATTCCATTGAATTCGTGACGTTGAGAGCCTTCAAATGAGTATAATCATGGGTACGGTAGCTCAAATCTGGAAAATGTTGGGTCCCGCCACGAAAACTACAGTAATCCGGAATTATTGTAGTCGCGTCGAGACCCAACTATTCGAGAAAAATAGGGCATGATTATACTCATTCGAACCGTCTTAACGCGCTGAATTGAAATTTCATACTTTCAATGAGAAATTGCAATGTTAAAAAAATAGCGGTCGATTTTTGGTACCAGAAAGGCATTTTCGCTTTGAAAATGTTACATTCGAACTCAGCTCGCCGAGAGCTTTCAAATGAGTATAATCATGCCTCGGTTTATTTCCAAACTTGGGTCCCGCCACGACTACAGTAATCCTTCAAACTTTTTAGGATTACGGTAGTCGTTGTGGGACCCAAATTTTTTTTCAAATTTAGTCATGATTATACTCATTTGAAAGCTCTCGGCGAGCTAAATTCAAATTTCATGTTTTCAATGGGAAATTGCAATATTTGAAAAAGTTAGCGCTATTTTTTCGGAGCGAAACTTTTTTGATGCTTAAAAATGTCATATTCGAAATTAGCTCGCCGAGAGCTTCAAAATGAGTATAATCATGCCTCGGTTTATTTCCAAACTTGGGTCCCGCCACGACTACAGTAATCCTTCAAATTTTTCAAATTTTTGGGACCCAACTTTTGAAGCAAGCCTAGTCATGATTATACTCATTCGAAGGCTCTCGACGAGCTGAATTCAAATTTTCGGGTCTCGAAGCGATAACCTACCATCTTATTCTTCTCCGCCTTCGTCATACGATGACGGAACTTTCCGGCGTCTTCGTAAGCAATTTTTGCGATTATTTTCTTTCCGGCCATCAGCTTTCCATGGTTAATTGTCATCGAAGATTTACGAGATCTGGTGGGTACTGTAGTTGTGAAAAACTCCGGGAGTTCATTCGAGTAATTTGTATTATTATCCCCTCGGTAATATTCATCGATGGATCGGGATGGTGAGCATTGTGCCGACGGTAGGAACGAAGGCGGTTCTGAAAATGCTTCAATATTATCAAAATCGTGTTCAGCTCGTCGAGAGCTTTCAAATGAGTATAATCACGACTAGGTTTGCTTCAAAAGTGGGGTCTCGCCACGACTACAGTAATCCTTTCAGGGATTACTGTAGTTTTCGTAGTGGGACCGAAGTTTTCAAGGAAAATAAGGCATGGTTATACTCATTTTGAAGCTCTCGACGAGCTGCATATAGTGGAGATGTTTTTAGAGCGAAAACTCAGATTTTGGGCTCAAAATGAGTCCTCCAAAGCTCAATTTTCGATTTTTACGCCGTGGGCTCAAACTTACTCATCTCGTAGACCATTTTCTGGTCCATTTGATATTGATACGGGTCCGATACAAATTGGGAATCCCTCACAATCTCCATTCGATTCACTTGAGCCGGTGGCTGGACTTGTTGGTATTGGAAGAAATCCGATTTTTGATCTGAAAAAAAATTATTGGAGCGCAGTTGCAACTTTTTGACATACCCAGTCCAAACTCCATTCCAACTTGCTCACTGTAGAAACCGTTGGCTCCGCCTATTTCTGGGTTACTGTAGGCGGTCGAGTGGGAGAGGTCTGGAAACTTGTTTTTTAGCTTTGAAATTATTAAAATCGTGTTGAGCTCAATGAGAGCTTTCGAATGAGTATAATCATGCCAAGGTTTCCTCAAAAAGTTGGGTCCCACCGCAACTACAGTAATCCTTTAATTTTTGGGATTACTGTAGTCGTGGCGGGACCCGAAAATCAACCAAAATAGGCCAAGATTATACTCATTCGAAAGCTCTCGACGAGAGGATTTCGAATTCAATACTTTCGATAGGAAATATTACCTTTCTTTCGATTTACAAAGATGTAAAGGGTCCCGATGTGAATACTATCAGATAATATGATTTGGGCCATTTTTGAGTTAGGAAATGAATACTGTGTTCTAATTTTCAGAACTTTTATACCATTTTTCTCTCCCCGCCTATTCCTTATCGAATTCCAGTCTATTTCTGTTTGTATTGCTATTGAAATAATTTATCATTAGCAAGCGACTGTCTAGGAAATGAATCATCTAAAGGCTTCTAAGCAATTCCCATTGCTCATCATAAAATTTCACATACCTTCATAGGTCTTCTCTTCCATTTGGTATCCAAAATTGTCATCGTCATACTCCGATTGGTGTCTTCCATTCAACTCGGTGAGTGTGATGTCTTTTTGCGGTTGGATCTGAAAATTATTTTCGTATTTTCGCTTTAAAAGTGTCACATTTGTGCTCAGCTCCCCGAGAGCTTCAAAATGAGTATAATCACGACCCATTTTGGTGAAAATTTGGGTCCCACCACGAAGAGTACGGTATTCGTGGTGGGACCCAAGAACTGAGCGAATTGGGTCGGGAGCAAAAAATTTTTTTCGAAAGTTAAAAAAATTTTTTTTTGAAAATTTTAAAAATCCCAAAAAAAAAAAATTTTACCGGAAATTTTTCTTTGAGCCCCCCAAATTCGTGCTCAGCTCATTAAGAGCTTCGAAATGACTATACTCCTGACTCAATTCGTCAAACATTTGGGTCCCGCCGCGAAAACCGTAATTTTCGTGGCGGGACCCAAAAGTGGGCGGAGCCTAGGCATGAGTATACTCATTCAAAAGCTCTCGACGAGCTGAGATCGGAAATGCTAACTTTGAGGTGAAAAAACTTTTGAAATTTTTTAAAATTAAAAAATTTTTTTTGAAAGTTCAAAATTTTTGTTCAAAATCTCCAAATTCGTGCTCAGCGCGTCAACCCGCTTCGAATGACTATAATCACGCCCTTTTTCGTCGAAAATTTGGGTCCCGCCGCGAAAACCGTAATTTTCGTTGCGAGACCCAACTTTTCTCAAAATGGGCGGAGCCTAGGCATGAGTATACTCATTCGAAAGCTCACGACAAGCCCAATCCATTTCTGCTAACCTTATCCGGATTAATTTCCATTCCAACAAGTTCTGCTTGATTATTGAATTCTGGTATGGGAATGTCCATTGGCGTTTCTTGTACTTCTGGATACGGCTCTTCGGCCGATATCACCGGCATCATCGCATTTCCCATCTCGTCGAACTCCGCATTTTGACACGTTCTGATAAGATCCGGCGCCGGAGTAAAATCCGATAAGTCGAGATCCATGAAATCATTGTCAAGGAGGGTATCGTTTCCGTTGTTTTGGTCGGTGACGGTGTCGTTTTGGTCCATGGTGAGGCTGTCTGGAATGAGGGTTACTGTAGAAGGTTAGCGATAAGGTTACTGTAAGAAAATTATGATAGAATTGTGTTCACTGTAGAAAACGTACTGCAGTTACAACATTGGTACGGTAGGGAGTACAGTACGAAGAGGGTTAGTTACTGTAGGAGGATTACTGTAGACTCAACTTCAATGTGATAGGGATACTGTAGCCATAATTTAAGTAAATATTTTATTGTAGTATGCCAGTCTCAGTGAATGTCAGTCATGGCTGAATTTTCCGGATTTTTTGGTTGCGATATCTCGGCTCGAAAATGCTACAGTAATATATTAAAATTTAAAGGAACATTGGTTAATTTTCAGGTCAATTTTTTAATTTCTCTTGTTTTTCGAATGATGTTCAACAAATCTCGAAGCAAAATGATACTTTTTGCTCCAAAATTTGTTCGAGAAACATGACAAATTAAAAAATTGACCTTAAAATCAGGGGTATGTTCTTTTAAATTTTAATATATTACTGTAGCATTTTCGAGCCGAGATATCGCAACCAAAAAAACGGGAAAATTCAGCCAGGACTGACATTGACTGAGACTGGCATAATAATAGGGGTACTGTAGATATTGTAGGGTTACTGTAGATAATACGGTAAGGATAGATGTGGTTACTGTAGTTATGAGAAGAGTACTGTAGAGATACGGTGAAGTATTTTTAGGACCTTAAAATTTTTTGAAAATTTTTTTGAAGTTCAGAATCTTCATATTTTGGATTTCGGATTTGGAAATTTTACTTGAGTGATTACTGTACTTATAGTCCACTGGAAGTACTGTAGATTGCAATTTTCTAAGGGATTACTGTAGCTATTCTAGATAGAGGAATACGGTAGTTGTACGAGACCATCAGAAACATCGGAATTGCAGAATTCAAATTCTGAATTTCAGATTCTTTTTCTTCAGAATCATTCAGAAGTTTTCAAAATTTCAAGATACTTTTTTTTCTGATCAAAGCAAATAACTTTGCAGTATTACTTTAGCACTGCTACGCAGCGAAATTTGCTGTATCAATTTACCATTGCTACGAATTCAACATTGCAGTATCAATTACTACAGAAGAAACCGTATGACACTCTTCAAGAAATCTCCAAACCAAAAAAAATCAATATTGCTCACCCCTATTTCTCTGCGTTTAGGAGACGAGAGGCGCCGGGCGCCTCTCGTCGCCACGGCGCAGCGGCCGACTGAAGGGAAAGGAAGAAAAAACGAGAGATAACGGGAGACGGCGAGAGAGTGTGTGGCATGAAGAGAGTGTGCAAAATGTTGTAAACAATTTCCTCAGATGCCCCCCTCTCTGTTACAAAACTGGTTCTTGGACTCAAAATGTTGTGTTTAGATGGTCGTCTGTGAAGGTTACGGAAGCAAATAGTGTGTGTAGTTTGGTAGGTACAGTACTCCAGAAAAGAAGAACTGTGCAGTATCAAATTAACATTGTTTCGAAGTCAAACTGAAATAGCAATTTTTCCGCACAAAAATCGTTAAAACCGGAGAAAATCGATTTTCAAAACGCCAACTTACATTTTTTCTAACCTATTTCAATGAATGTAGAATTTTTCGCTGATTCGAACGCACCTAAAATCGCTGCTCAAAACGCAATAGAAAGATTTTATGAGCAAATTTTCAATTGTCGCGCTGCCCGCTGCCGACATGTGAGCCGGCAGCGGCGAGCGCGACAGCATATTCAGTTCGGCAGCCGTCGGCGCGACAACGTGCAATTTTGTTCATAAAAATATTTATATTGCGTTTTGAGCAGCGATTTCAGGCGCATTCGAATCAGCGAAAAATTCTTTATTCGTTGAAATAGGTTGGAAAAAATGTAAGTTGGCGTTTTGAAAATCGATTTTCTTGTGTTTCAACGATTTTTGTGCAAAAAACATTGTTATTTTCGTAAATACTGATTGGGACGATCATTATAAGAAAATAAAAAAACTGTACTTCTACTTTAATACAACAATATTCGCTGCGTAGCAATTTAGCTGTGATACAGCATAATAAAAAAAGCTCATAGAGCTTTGGAGCTAATCGCACGCTGAAAAGCAATGGTAAAGGAAATTTTCATATGATTCGACCACCAACAAAAAGTTATTGTCAACAACGAATCGAGTAATACAACCAAAACTGAAAATGGAAAGAAAATGTTGAAAATCGAGGCGGAAAGCAGTGCCAGTGCAAATAAATAGACTGTTGTGTACAAGATGCTCTCTACTTTTCCTTTTTTTCCCCAGTTTCTCCCCAATAAAGCTGATAAGAACTATGAATCATCTGTCAGTTTTCAGCGTTTTTTCCCCAAAAAAAATAGCGGAGAAAAGGTTGATCGATTGGACCGCCTGTGCTGTAGTACCACTATCAATCTGTGCGTAGAAGTAGTGCTAGTACTGTAAATAAACATAGGGCCGAGCCAAATACGACCAACGAAAAAAGCGAGGGAAAAATGGGTCTTGTGATAGTCGATAGCGAGAATGACTCCCTGGAAGAGACAGTACAGTGAATGATGTATGCCATACAAGGGAGTATGGAGCATGGAGCAAAAAAAAGAGGGAGAATTTTTGATTCTGTTGGAAAAAAGTGGTAAAATCACGTCATTGTAGAGGGGAATAGACTTTACTGAATGAAAGAGGGAAATTTGAAGAAAAAAATTGAAAAAGAAAATGGGTTATTATGCCAGTCTCAGTCAATGTCAGTCCTGGCTGAATTTTCCGGATTTTTCGGCTGCGATATCTCGGTACGAAAATGCTACAGTAATATATTAAAATTTAAAGGAACATACCCCGATTTTCAGGTCAATGTTTTAATTTGTCATGTTTTTCGAACGATTTTCAAGAAATTTCAGAGTGAAATGTAATTTTCGGAGCAAAAATAGCATTTCGCTTCGAAATTTGTTGAAAATCGTTCGAAAATCATGACAAACTGAAAAATTGACCTGGAAATCAGGGTATGTTCCTTTAAATTTTAATAAATTACTGTAGCATTTTCGTGCCGAGATGTCGCAGCCAAAAAATTCGGAAAAATCGGCCAGGACTGACATTGACTGAGACTGGCATATAATAAAAATTTCGCTTTTTCTACAGTACTTTTTAAAAATTATTTCCCATCTCAAACATACCTAAGTTATTCTGATTGCTCATCCTTATTCTCCTTATTATCCTTTTGCTTCAGCCTCCAGCCTGATGACCCCTTCTATTGATCTTTGGCTCGTCTTGGTTATTACCCTGGAGAAATATGGATTTTAAACGATTTTAGGTGGAAAATTGGCGAAAAAATGGTTTTAAAAACGAAAAAGTGCGATATTTCTAAATAGATAATAAGAAAATTCGAAAATAAGGTTAAAAAATTTCCGCTGTCAATTTCTTATCAAGTTGCCCCGTTTTTTTTTATTTTTTATAATGATTTCTGAGCAAAAAATGGGTTATTTTCAACAAAACGGGGCCCTCGCTTTGGCTAAGACCACGAGGCGTAGTGTAAACACGCCCACGACAAAATGCACGCATTTTTTTTGCTCAGAAATTTTGGGGAACAGATAATAGTGGGGAAAAATGGCCTAAAAATGAAACTAATTGAATTTTTGGGTGAAAAAATTGATTTAAAATCGAAAATTTCAACTAAAACAGTGTAAAAATAGGATTTTTCATCGAAAAAATGGAAAAAAAAAAATACAGTAACTAGAAACTAATTTTAACATGAGCAAGAGTTCTGAAAATGAGTTTCCCAGGCTATTTTTTGGCCTGAATCCCAGAAAATGGAGCCAAAATAGGGTAAGTAGGAACTTTGGAGCATGAAATGAACAAAATTCCGAAAATTGAGCAGAAAAATATTTTGAGCAAAATGAAAAATTTCAAAGAAAATAATTTTTTGTATTTTTTGCCTAAAATATTGAAAAAAAGCCTAGAAATTTGAAGTTTTAGAATTTCTGAGCTAATTTGGAGGTCTAAGAGGAAAACTGAAATTTTGAGAAGAAAATTTTTTTTGAGCAAAAAAAAAAAAATAAAAATTTACCAAAAATTTTTTTTTGGATTTTTTGGCTTAAAAATATCGGAAAAAGCTTAGAATTTGAAGTTTCAGAATTTCTCAGCTAAGCTTGAGCTCTTGGAGCAAAAAATTAAGATTTTTTGGGAAAAAATTTTTTTTGAAAATTTTCAAAAACAATTTTTTTTTGTATTTTTTCGTAGGAAAACCCTAAAAATTAGACCTAGAATTTGGAATTTTAGTATTTCTGAGCCAAGTTTGAGCTCTTGAAGCAAAAAAACAAAAATTTTTGAAAAAAATAAATTTCGGAAAATTTTCAATTTTTTTCAAATTTTTTGATAAAAAATACAAATTTCAGCTGAAAAAAGGCAATCTAGGTTCAAATTTCTTCTGAAAATAGTATATATTAACAAGGTTTATTTATAAAGTGAAAAAATTAGGCAAGGATAAAACGAAATTAATTTTAAAAATTAAAATTTTTCAATCAAAATTTCCTTTGAAATTCCGAATTCATCCTCTTCTCCACTTCCAACTCGATTTCCATCGTTTTCGCTGAAATTTCCATTTCAGCGAGCTCAATTTCTCGTTGAGTTCGGCACAGCTGTGGACGATAGATTTTTGGAGAGACTTCCGATTTTCGTTGCTCATTTTCCAGATGACGTTGACGCCAGAGGAGGAGATTCTGAAATTGAGGAAATTTTTTTTGGGATTTTTTAGCCTAAAAATATCAAAATTAGGCCGAGAAGTTGAAAATTTGGAATTTCTCAGCTAAAACTCAGCTTTGGAGGCAAAAAAATTGGAACAAAATTTTTGGAAAAAAAAATTTTTCAAGTTTTTTTCGGATTTTCAAAAGTTTTTTGAATTTCTAAAATAAAAGTTTTTAGGGGAGTTTTGAGCCAGAAAAATAGATTTTCAATTAAAAATTTGGATTTTCAGCTTAAAAACGGGATTTTTGAGCTGAAAATTGGATTGTTAGCTCAAAAATTCTCCAAAAAAGTTGAAAAAAATTTTTTTCGAAAAAATTTCAATTTTTTTGAAAAAATTCTGAATGAAATTTTAAGGCAATTCGAGCCAGAAAAATTGATTTTGAACTAAAAAATTAGGTTTTCAGCTCAAAAACTTGATTTTTCACCAGAAAAATATGATTTTTTGTTAAAAAAAAATTTTTTTCAAAAAAATTTTTTTCAAAATTTTCAATTTTTTAAAGTTTCTAACAAAAATTTTGAATGAAATTTTGAGAGAATTCGAGCCAGAAAAATCGATTTTCAAATGAAAATTTGAATTTTTAGCTTAAAAACTTGATTTTTCTCCAGAAAAATATGATTTTTTGCTCAAAAAATTTTCAGAATCCTTCAAAATTTTTAGGACGCCTTCAGAATTCTCCAGAAGACTCCAGAATCCTCCTGGGGTCATCCGGAGCCTTCGGGAGCTCTCTAGAGCCTTTGGAATCGATTTTTGAAGAAAAACAAGCCAAAAATCATAAAAATCGGTTGAAAATTAGAAGATGTTCAATTTTTTTTGGAATTTTTCCATTGCTCATCCTAAAATCTCTTACCTTTTCCAACATCTCCAACGTCTGCGTCTCTCGCTCTCTCACTTCTACAGTAATCTCCATTTTCCTCAAAATCCACGTCATTTGAATTTCAGAATCCTCCGAAATCGGTCGATTCTTTTCTTGAATTTTCTTCAATTCTGACTCCAAAATTTCCATCGAAATTTGAGTTTCCGAAATTCGACGCTTTTTCCGCTCATCTGAATCTCGACGGTGCTTCTGGTTCTGAAGGCGTTGCTCAGTTTTATGATGAGCAATTTCGTTGGAAATTGATGATTTAGGATGAGCAATCTCATCGAAAAGTTCAGGATGATCAAAATAGTCGGAAATCGATGGTTGCTCAGGTTTATGATGAGCAATCTCGTCGAAAACTGATGGTTTTTCTTCTTCCATTTTTTCCTCCAAGAAATTCTCAAATTTCATCAATTTTTGAATTTCCCGCTCTTTCTCAATCTCGATTTCCAGATTCAGTGCACTCAGCTCAAGCTCCGCCCACTTTAGTTGCAAATTTTTTCGACATTTTTGAGCAGCAATTGTGCTCTTTTGAGCCGGATTCGCGGTCCTGTGTTTGATGGATATTTCAGCGATTTCCGATTTGAGATTCTCGACGGTCTGAAAAAAAAAACAAAATTGCTCATCATATAGCTGAGCAATCATCGATTTTTGGCTCCGCGACGTTTCGAAAGTGTGACGTTTCGCAGGTGTGGCATTTCGAAAGTGCGCTATTTCACGAGTGCAACGTTTTGCTTTTGAAACGTCACACTTTCGAAACGTCATACTTGCGAAACGTCGCGAAGCCCAATTTTCGACAAAATTGCTCATCTTAAAACTGAGCAATCTTCAAAAAAATCGATAATTGCTCATCAAAACTGAGCAATCAAAATTGCTCATCCTAAAACTGAGCAATTTTCGATTTTCGACAAAATTGCTCATCTTAAAACTGAGCAATTTTCGATTTTTATGAAATTGCTCATCTTAAAACTGAGCAATCATCGATTTTAAATGAGATTGCTCATCATAAATTTGAGCAGTCATAATTTTTTTCAAATTGCTCATCAAAAAACTGAGCAATCTTCAAAAAGTCGATAATTGCTCATCTTTAAACTGAACAATTATCGATTTTTGTCGAAATTGCTCATCTTAAAACTGAGCAATTATCGATTTTTTAAAATGAAATTGCTCCTTTTAAACCTGAGCAATTTACGATTTTTGACAAAATTGCTCATCTTTCAACTGAGCAATCATCGATTTTAAATGAGATTGCTCATCATAAATTTGAGCAACCAAAGTTTTTTTTAATTGCTCATCTTAAAACTGACCAATCATCGAAAATTGCTCATCATAAATTTTTTCAAACTGTCTTCATTTTCAACCGATTTTCAAGATTTTTGGCTCATTTTTTCCCGTTTTTTCTCTCAAAAATCACTGATTGCTCAGTTTTTACGATGAGCAATCTTACCTCCGTCATTTCCCTCCACTTTTCGCTCATTTTCAATCGAATTTCCATCGAAATTTTCGATTTCAAATCCTCGATTTTTCCATACGATTCAAAAATGCGATTTTCTTGTTGTAATTCGAGCAATTCTGTCTCCAAAACTTCCAATTTCGTCCATTTTTCCGCACTTTTTTCTTTTTTTCGATTTCGGAGCATTTGAGCTGAGATACGGTTGTTGGCTCGACGTACGGCTAGGCGCGCTTCGACGGACTGAAAAAAAATGTGGTTTGGCGGGAATTCAAATTTTTAAATTTTTTTTACCATGGTACTCATTTGCTTTTTGGTACGACGTTGACGAGGGATTTTGTTGGAGTCTTCTGGAAAATTAAAAAAAATATTTTTTTTTTTCAAAAATTTAAAATTAAAATTCTCACCAAAAGAGCCAATTTGCAAGTCCATTTCCATGAAATTCTCACTGTCAATTTCCATATTTCACCAATTTTTGAAAAATTTTTCTGGAAAAAAAACATTTTAGCTTTGAAAATCGAAAAATTAGCGAGAAAATAGCAAGAAATTCAAATTTTCGAGTGAAAAATCATAAAATTCAATGAAAAATACTCCTAAAAACCATTTTTAACCCGAAAAATGACGAAAAAATGCGAAAAAAATATCAAATTTTCGAAAATTGTGCATTTTTGCGTGGGCGTGTACAAAACTTTTCAGGTGCACAGTAGGCATTTTAATTGACGACAATTAACGTTTTTTGACAGAAAAAGAGCAATTTTGAGCTCAAAAAAGCAGAAAAATCGAAAAAATCGAAAGAAAGTTGAAATTGTTGACTGCTAAACTGAACAAACACAAAGAAAGCAAACAAAAAAATAGAAAAAATTGCTCATCGTTAAATTTAAGGATGAGCAATGCACCCTTTATTTCGAATGAATAGAAAGAGACGCGCCTCCTCGCTTTTATAGAAGCGAAATTTAAGAGTGAGCAATGATGCAACGCCCAATTGCTAAGCGCAATTTTATGGTGAGCAATACGAGGGAGGAGGAATTTTATGATGAGCAATGGGCAATAAACAGCGAAAAAAAGAAAAGGATTGTTTGGAAATCCTGAGGAATTTTCTTGTGGAACAAACTCAAGAACTCTATTTTTGTAGTTGACAACTTTTTTATAGGACCAAAATCCAGGCAGTTAGGCCAACTTGACTAAATTTTGTCTGATTTTGGATAGTTTTGGCTTCCAAACGTCCTAACTGACTGCATCGTGGTCCTATAAAAAGGCTGTCAACTACAAAAATAGAGTTTCTAAATTGTTCTATAAATTCACAAAATTTCAGACAAATCGGAAATCTGGAAACCACTTTTTTAGACACTCAAAGTTGACCTATTTTAACTGAAAACGTCAATTCATTTTGGCCAGTACTGTAGGTGGAGAATTTCCGATATGCTGTTTTTACTGTCATTTTGTCACACTCTTTTTATATTATTTCCAAATCTTGAAGTTCCGGTTTTGATATAATATTCCGTTTGAATATTTTCTCAATTTCCAGGAGACGTCTAGTCGTCCGTTAGTGGGCGGAGCTTCTCACACCTTCTTCCCACAAACCAGTACATAATGAGGTATATTTTCTCGGGTTCTTGTGTGGCCCTGTCCAATTAGCATAGTCAGTGTGGTCTCACTTTTCTAGGGATGTTCCTATTGATTGAATTTGTTCCTTATTTTTCGGTGTTTTTTAACTGGACCAGTTACTGCACATTCTGAAGTTTCAAAGCTAAATTATTACCGTATACATTACTTATTTTTACTCCTTTTGATTCAAAAAACGTTTTAGACAGGGATATTTTCCAAATTGGTTCATATTTGCGCATGAAAATGACAATTTTTTGGATCTAAATAGCTCTGCATAAATATTTTTATAACTATGCACCCAGCGGACGAATTTATTAAAAATTTACATAGATCGACTGTAAATTTGTCAAAGATTAAGGTCTTGCTTTTTTTCCAGAAAAAACCTCAAATTTTTTCGAATTTTCAAGCTAAAAACTTCTGCTGTATCATTGTTCTCATATTATTTCGCTGCGTAGCGACTAATTATGCACAAGATAGACGAGATAGTTATCTGTTACTTTCTTATTCTTCTTTTCCCTGTTTCCCAGGGAAGGATTGATTCTTTGTGTACTATGTCACTATGTTCGTCATTGCTCACTCTAAAATTTCCTTCACTTTTTTTCTGCTAATTTTTGATTGACCAAAATGTGGTCCGCAAAATCTCTAGAACCGCTTACAATTTCTTTCATTGAAATGTGTTTCTAGAGTTTTTTAAAAACATTTTTCAAAAAAAAGTTTTTGCGCAAAAATGTTTTTGTTAAAAAATACTCCAAATTTTGCGCTGATTCCGAATATCGCAACAAAAACGCTTAAAAATCACTGTAAAACCTCGAAAACTTACCTAAAACCCCAAAAGTTGCCTGTGTTGGAAGTTTCTCCAAAATAGTTCAATTTTAGTGATTTTCGGCTCATTTTGAAGCCAAAGTTTTCTAGAAGCAAATTTCATTATAATTTCAGACCCTCTATCTCCACTTCCCCGAAAAAATATGTCCTCCGATCTCCACTACTACCACATCCAGGGCTCCAATGGATCCCCAGTCCGTATCTCCGAACTGGCCATCGAACAATCGAAAACTCTCTCCGACCTCATCTCAAATCTCGGTTCCGATGGTGAAATTCCCATCAATAATATCTCATTCGAAACCCTTCAAAAAGTGGTCGTCTGGTGTGAACACCACAAAGGGTCCTCAATCCCGACCGATGAGGAATCCGATCCGAAAATCGTCGAGATTCCAGAATGGGATTTGGAATTCTTGAATGTTCCACATTCGGAACTCTATGATTTGATTTTGGCGTCGAATTATTTGGATATCAAGGCACTGTTTAATTATTCGTGTAAAAAAGCTTCTCTGTTAGCCAAGGGGAAGACAAAGGAGGAGATGAGAGCGATTTTTGGAATACTTGAAGATGAGGAGGCGGAGATTGGAGCAGATGCGACGAAATGAGAATACAGTAATATAATCTACAGTAACCCGTCTAAATACATTGAAATTGAATCCCTAATCCCCTAATAACGTTCCTCATCAATATTCATGCACCCCATTCCCCTTATAACATTCCTTATCCATGTTCACAATTGAATTTTTGAAAAAAATTTCAAAAATTCAATTGCTGTACCCCCTTTTTTAGAAAAAAATCTTGGCAAAAAATTTTTTTTTCGAAAATTTCGAAAAAATTATTTTTTTCGAATTTTCAAAAAAAATTTTTTTTGCTCCAAAAAAATTCAAAATTTCGCGCTGATTCCAAATATCATAACGAAAATGCTCAAAAACCGCTTCAAAACCCCGAAAACTGCTTTAAAAGGCCCAAACCCCAAAAATTGACTTTGGTTGCCGTGGCCGAGTTTTCTCCAAAAAAATGGGCGGAGTTAAACAATTAGCGCTTTTTAAATATTTCATATATCAATACCATTATTAATTGATTGCGTTTAAGAGCGCTCATTTGCGCTCGGCTGACTCCGCACATTTTGGAAAAAGTTTGGCCACGGCCACCCAAGGCAACTTTTGATTTTTGAGCTTTTTTGAAGCCATTTTCCGAGGCTTCAAGGGTATTTTCATGCAATTTCGTTATGTTATTCAGAGTCGGCGCAAAATTTTGAAGATCTTGAAGGAAAAAAATGTAAATTTTGAAAAATTTTTTAAAAAATAATTTTCGAAAAAATTTTTTTTGAGGAAACATTTTTTTGCCCGAAATTTTTTCTTAACCTTGCTCCTTTTTACTTACTCCCAGTTTTGTTTATTCATGCTTCAAATTTAAAATACGATTATCAAAATAAATTCACTTTTTTTATTTGTTAAAACAACCTGGCTCAAGAGTGCTCACGGCTTAACAGTGGGCGGAGTCTCAAACTCGACGCCAAATTTCAGAATCAAAAAAATTTTACAAACACGGATAAAAATGGGCGGCGGCGCAGGCGCCAGTCATTGAACAAAAACGGCCTGCGTGGCCTAGAAATCCCGAAATTTTTGGGATTTCTAGGCCACGCAGGCCATTTTGGTTCATACCGGCGCCTATGCCGCCCATGGCGAAAAAAAAAACGGGAAAATTATCAATGGAGCGCGCTTTCGATGCGCTCTTCGACCTTCAACTCGATCTCCAAATTTTTGACTTCTATCGATATTTTAGCCCTTTCGATATCTTTTTTCGTTCTGCTCAATTGTGGGCGGTACGTTGAGTCTGGCACGGCGTCTTTGCGGTCCTCGTTGGCTTGGAATCGAGATTTGCATTTGAGGAGGTCCTGGGAAAAAATTTTTTGAAAAAAAAAATTTCGAAAAAAAAATTTTTTGCTCCAAAATATGCAAAATTTCGCGCTGATTCCAAATATTACAACAAAAAAAGTTGAAAAACGCTTCTAAAACCCCGAAAAAGCGCTTAAAAAGGCTAAATATTCGAAATTTTGCGCTGATTCCAAATATCACAACGAAAACGCTTAAAAATCACTCCAAACTCCCGGAAAAACGCTTCAAAAAGACAAAAACTCAAAAAAAGTTGGTTTTGGTGGCCGTGGCCGAAGTACCCAAAAATTGACATTGATGGCCGTGGCCGAGGTTTCTCTAAAATGTGGGCGGAGTCTGGCAATTAACGCTTTTGAAATAGTCCGTTGATCAATCACATCTTTGATTGATTTCAAAAGCGTTCATTAACTGACTCCGCCCATTTTGGAGAAACTTCGGCCACGGCCACCAAAACCAACTTTTTTTGAGTTTTTGTCTTTTTGAAGCGTTTTTCCGGGAGTTTGGAGTGATTTTTAAGCGTTTTCGTTGTGATATTTGGAATCAGCGCAAAATTTCGAATATTTTGAAGCAAAAAAAGAAAATTTTGAAAAACTTTTTTTTTTCAAAATTTTCGAACAAAATTTGTTTTCAGAATTTTTTTCCAAATTTTTACCTCTTCCAACTCTTTCAAATTTGCCTCCTCTCGCTTTCTCATTTCCACCAGACTGTCATTTTTCGATATTTTAAATTCCAATATCAGAATTTCGCGCGCTTCTTCAGTCTCGATTTCGTCGGTCTCAGTGATATATTTTTCCCATTTTTCCGATTTCAATTCATTGGAAATTCGAATCTTCTCGATTTTTGGTTCGAGAACTTTTTTTCGATCCTTCAAATTCGATATTTTCGCATTTTTCTTGGCATCACAACGGCGACGGCTTTCTCTGGCTATTTGCCGTTTTCTCTGCTGCGAGACCTGAAAAATTTCAGTAAAAATTGCGAAATTTGAATTTGCCGCGCCGAGAGCTTCCGAATGAGTATACTCATGTCTAGGCTCCGCCCACCTTCAAAAAATTTGGGTCCCGCCACGAATACCGTACTTTTCGTTTCGGGACCCAAAACTTTGACCAAATAGGTCATGAGTATAGTCATTCGATTCCGCTTGACACGCAGAAACTGATTATGATAACTTTATTCTAAATTGCAGGCGCGCTTCAGTGAAATTTCCGAAAAACCGTTTTTTAACTTACCAATGCCGAATTCTCAGAGTTTTCTTGGCTCAAAAATGGTACTCCTTGGGGTTCACTGGGTTCTGGCGGCGATCCGAGTGGACGGCGTGCTGAAATTTTTTTTTCAAAATTTTCACAATGGAGCGCATTTGCAACACTAACCATTGTAATGTACGCCGTGCGTCACTCTATCGCCAATTTCGTTGGCATATCCCAACCACGGCTGCAAGAAACAAATTTTAGTCCGCGACATTTCGCAAGTGTGACGTTTCGAAAGCGCGAAACTTCGGGAACGTGATGTTTCGAAAACGAAAAATTCTGACAATTCTCATATTTTGCTTTCGAAACGTCGCACTTTCGAAATGTCGCTTACCTCATTCGGTAATCGCGTCAACCGATTTTCAGCCATCTGGAAAAAAACGAAATTTTAATTTTTTTTTTCTGAAAAATTCAGAATTTTTTGAAACCAAAAAAGCTTTGGATTTCGGGTAAAAGTATATTATGAAAATAGGGAAAAAAAATTTTTTCAAAAAAAAAACTTTTTATCGCGATAACAAAGATGTTACAGTAAGAACAACAAACAATCAAACTAACTCAAAAATAACAAAAAATTGCTCCGCGACGTTTCGAAAGTGCGAACTTTCGAAATGTCGCGGAACTACAAAAAATAACAAAAAAAAAAAAAAGATTCAAATTTCAATTTCCATCGCCACTTCACTTTGCAGAATATCGTATTCATCGTCGTTCGATTTCTCCGCGCTGAGCAATTTTGTGATGAGCAATTCTTTTGGCTTCGAAATTTCGATCTTTTCCAATTGTTTCTGGACCCATAATTCTTTTCGGATTTCCGTTTCGAGATCCAAAATCTCCAATTCCATTTGTGTATTTCGCAATTTTTTGAAAGCTCGACATTTTCTCGAGGCGATCGTATTTTTGTTGAGATTTGGAGGAGGCGATTTTTGGAATAGCGAAAGTTCGATAATTTCGATTTGAAGGTTGCAGATGGTCTGGAAATTGAAAGAAAAGTGCGACGTTTCGAAAGTGCGATGTTTCGCAAGTGCGACGTTTCGAAAGCAAAAAATTCAAACTGTTCTGGGGAAAAATACCTTGGGAGAATATTTTGAAATTTTTGCTTTCGAAACGTCGTACTTTCGAAATGTCGCACTTTCGAAACGTCGCACTTTCGAAATGTCACACTTTCGAAATGTCACATAGGTGATTTTTTGAATTTTTGGATATTTTTATAGCAAAAAAATCAGATTTTTTTAAATTTTAAAAACTTTAGGATGTTCAAGCTCCGCCCATTTTCCCTTCCTAACTCGAGCTACAGTAATCCTACAACTACCGTAGTTGTACCATTCGAATCGGCTTTTTGAGGGCTTAAAGTAGGATTACAGTCATTTTTTAAATATTCTCAAATGATCGTCCCAATTCCATTATATACGAAAATAACAATATTTTTGCACAAAAATCGTTAAAACTCGAGAAAATCGATTTTCAAAACGCCAACTTACATTTTTTCTAACCCATTTCAATGAATGTAGAATTTTTCGCTGATTCAAATGCACCTAATATCGCTGCTCAAAACGCCCTAGAAAATTTTTTATTAACAATTTTTCAATTGTCGCGCCGACCGCTGCCGCGGCAGCGGCGAGCGCGACAGCAGACTCAAGTCGGCAGCGGGCGGCGCGACAAAGTGCACTTTCGTTCATAAAAATTTTTCTATTGCGTTTTGAGCCGCGATATTAGGTGCATTTGAATCAGCTAAAAATTCTACATTCATTGAATTGGGTTAGAAAAAATGTAAGTTGGCGTTTTGAAAATCGATTTTCTCGAGTTTTAACGATTTTTGTGCAAAAATATTGTTATTTTCGTAAATACTGGAATTGGGACGATCATTTGAGAATATATAAAAAATGACTGTAATCCTACTTTAAAAATGAGCATTTTTGAATCTTTCTGGACCCTAATAGGGCTCATTCTGGCATCAAGATTGCTCATTTTTCACTCAAAAATCATAGAAAATTCATTTTCCGGCAAAAACTTTGTAAAAAATCGCTAAAATTGCTAATTTTTTCCAGTTTTTTGGGAGGTTCGAAATTGTGAAAATTTTCTTATTTTGGCTCAAAATTGCGGCTCCGCGACGTTTCGAAAGTGTGACGCTTCGGAAGTGTGACGTTTCGAAAGTGTGACGTTTCGAAAGTGTGTCATTTCAATGGCAAAACGATGCACACGTGAAATATCACATTTTCGAAATGTCAAACTTGCGAAACGTCATACTTTCGAAACGTCACACTTCCGAAGCGTCACACTTTCGAAACGTCGCGGAGCCAAAATTGCACATTCTTTTTCGATTTTTCTCTCATTTTAGAATTTATGAATGTTCAAAAATTTCCGGGAGAGTTTTGACAGAATTTTATAGAAATTTTAGCTTATTTGGAGCGTCTAGACTGCTTTTTGACGAATTTTCAGCAGTTTAATGCCAATTTTGAGTCAAAATTGACCAAAAGTGAGAAAAAATGAGCTAAAATTGTCAGAATCATTTTTTATCGAATTTGGAGCATTTTGAGCTCATTTAGAGTCTCTTTACTGCTTTTTAATGATTTCGCAATAAGTTAATGTTAATTTTGAGTTAAAAATTAGAAAAAAAAACGGCTAAAAATTACAGATTTTCAGTGGCCGATTTTTATCAATTTTCAAAATTTTTTTGGTCTATTTTCACTTTAAAATCCTTCAGAATTTTAAAGACATTTTTCAGTTTTTCAAATAGATTTTTTTGATAATTTTCACATCTCAGAATGTTCTGAATTCAATTTTCGAGCATTTTTTGTGATTTTACCGTCTCCAATTCGTTTCTCTTCTTCTTATCCTTCTCCGTCTCCTTCACTTTTATCCCATTTTGAATTCCCTCGAAATTTTCCATTTTCACCAAAAATTTCGACTCCAGAATCCTCTTATTATCCATTTGAACAACTTTCAATTGACTTTTCAGATTCTCCACTTTTTCTTCTATCTCCTCGCTCGCTTCGATTTTTCGTCTAGCGTAGCTCGCCGCGGCGATTCGATTTCCCGCTCTTGTGAGCGCTTTTCGATCTTCTGGCGTCTGCAAATTCGCTCTATTGATAATAAGTCCTAAAATTCTAGTAATTACCAATCCTCTCATTTCTGCTTTGGTTCTTCTTCTCATCTTCTGACTGTTCTCGGAATTTTGAATTTCTGAATTTCCCTCCGTCTCGCCGGCGATTATTCTCAGCGTAGTGCAGGCGTCTGAAAAGTGGGCGGGGCTTAGAGAAATAGTGGGCGGAGCTTTCTTACCCGTCTCACTATCGGACACATTTTCCACGTCGATTATTTCTTCTTCCATTTTTTTTCGAGAATTCTGAAAAAATGGAAATACGAAGATGCAATTGCGCTCGAATGCAAATTAGCAACGAAATTTCTAAAAATTGTCGCGAATTTTAAATTTGCTGAAACCCGTAAATTTTGTTATCATTGGAGCGCAAAATCTGCCCCCCAAAAATTCGAAAAAAAAGTATTTTTCGAATTCTGAAAACCTGCAAAAACTCAAAAAAATTTTTTTTTTCCCAAAATGCAGCAAAAATTTTCGTTTAAATTTTGAATTTTTAGCGAATTTTACATTTGATACTCAGTCAAGCAAATTCGACTGCCAAAAATCTTTAATTTTTTTTATCATTGGAGCGCGAAATCTGACTTCAAAAATTTCGAAAAAAAAGTACTTTTAAAATTCTGAAGACCTGCAAAAACTCATAAAAATATTTTTTTCCCCAAAATGCAGCGAAATTTTCGTTTAAAATTTGAATTTTTGGCGAATTTTACATTTGATACTCAGCGAAGCAAATGTGACTGCTAAAAATCGTACAAACTTTTTATCAATGGAGCGCAAGATCTTTTTTTTTTGTTTTTTGAAAAAAAGTACTTTTAGAATTCTGAAAACCTGAAAAAAACAAAAACTGAAATTTTCCGGGCAAAAAACTTTATTTTCGAAAAACACGGGAACAAGGTTAAAAAATACCGGAAAAATTAGTGACCACAGGTGTCGCTGGTCGCGGTGCTTTTCAACTGAAAACCCGATGCCGACCCAAAGAGAAACTCCATCTCGAAAAGGATTCGTCACGTCATCCTACAAAGGTCATGAGCAAACCTCATCCTGCTCTTCACATGACGTCAACTCGTCATTCTCATGCCGATGTCGCCAATATCAAGGATCCACCAGATTCACTCTATGGGAACAATGACAGTTCGAAAAGAGTCAAGGAGGAACCCCGTCCGAGGAAAGACCCACCAGTTCAAGGTCATCGGGAACTTCCAAATGTCCACCGGATCATGTCTCCTGAGTCCGCAGCTACAGAATGCAAGCCGACTCAATGATTTCAAAATCACCAATAATGTCTAATTACCGTTGTTAATTCTTATTATTTAATTATGCATACTCTAAAATTTTGTCATCCATATCCATATGAGGATATTTATATTATTTATGTTTTCCCCACCCCAATTATTTCGCCCCGTAATCATTATCTATTATCTTTTATCCCACCCCTGAGTCTAGGTCTACGATTTCTTAAGTTAGGTTCCCGAAATCTCTTTTTTTTTGCATTCCTACTCTCATCTATCGTACTCTCTGACTTCTCATCATACGGCTATCTGAGTGATCTTTCTGTAAGGGGGATTTGAAAAGTCCGGAGATGTCCGGCTGGCTCCGGTTTTATTCTCCACAAAAGGACAAAAATCATTCAAGTTTCTAGACTTGCCTCTGCATACAGTAAGAGTTGGTAAATGCGCTCTGTCGCACTTGCGCCAAAACACCACTCGTCAGCGCGAATTCACACTCGCAAGCTGTTTTCTTGTCATTATCTAGTCAGTGGAGAGGGAAAAAGGCACCGCCGGTGACCTGTTAGTTCTTCTTGCTCATTTGTGTTCCTTTTGGGTAGTTTTACCCGTGTTTTTTTTTTGCAGATTTGAGCAATAAATAGTTGTTGGCTCGGAAATCTGTGTTTTCTTTGGTTTTCTTGGTTTTCTTCACACATTCTCGTCTCGTTGAGATTGTGTTCGCTCTTTAATTACTAGTTTTCGCCGTGAATTCTAGTTCGTTTGTTCGTGTGTTTCTCGTTTTTTACAGTTACGATTGTGCTATTTCCAAGGTCACAGCCTGTTCTGTGGGGCGGAAAAAGCATCAATTTCGTACTTGGGGGCCGAAGGTTTTGTTCCTTGTGAACCTCTCGTTTTTCTTGCGATTTTTGTCTGAAATTTGGTTTCTGTTCGCTCTGCGACAGTTATTCTAAATTTCTAGTCAATTCGTACCAGTGCCAGGGTCGATTTATCGATTTTTTTGGCGAAATTTTTCGAGTTTTCGTGTCAGTTGAAACTGAACTTGCGAATATTTCGAAGTAATTTTTCTGATTTCTCTTCAACTTTCTCTCAGTTTTTACTGGAGATATTGTGTTTTGAAGAAGAAATTCTGATTTTTGTGTGAAAAATTGTAATTTTCTTCGGAAAATTTTGAATTTTCGCATAAAAAATTTCCATTCTCGTCGGTTAGTATTTTTACTGCGGAGAATCCGAAATTTTGCTTCGAAATACCAGTTTTGTGTTGAATCACAAGATTTTGGTTATTTTCTGATAGTTTTGAGCCGGAAAATCTCAAATTATCGCCTGAAAAAGTGCAAATTGTGAGCGAATTTTTCGTTCGAATTTCGCCAATTTTCGCATTGAAAATCGATATTTCTGGCGATTTTTCGCAAGTTATCGATTTGGATTCAGTTTTTTGTGATCCATTCGAATGAAAGCAACTGAAAAAGCTTTTGATTAAGTTTGAATTCTGTTGGAACAATATTCGCTGAGAATTGTTCGAAAAATCGCATTTTTGCGCTGAAAAACACGTTTTCTGGATCGGAAATTGTCAAATCTGCTTAAAGGTCAGGAGATCTTTCTGGAAACCAATAAGTTACACATTTGCTTGTGTTTGACTAAGGAATCGATCGATTTGGAATTGTCGGAACATCGGAAATTGGAATTTCTCTGAATTTTTCAGGTTATTTCAGATTTTTCTGCTGATTTGAATTCGCTGCCAAAGGAAATCAATCGGATTCGAGGAAAATGGATGGAGAAATAGAGCCTGGAGCTCTACATCAAGATCGAGAGGAGGAAGAATATTTTCAAAAGGAAGAAGAAGCGCTTCTGCTGGAGACCGGCGATGGAGAATTCCTTGACCAACGTCAACTGAGACTGACCAAAAATGATGAAGTAGAGAGGGAATTTCGTGATGAAATTAAACAGAAAACCAATCTAGCTGAGTCAACTGTCAAAAAATTAGTTGAAAAAGTTTTTGGGCTAGTGATTGAGAAAGAAAGTATCATTGATGCCAGAGAAGATGTCATTGCAAGATACAAAGAATTGACTGAGTATCAGAAAGCCAAGATTGTGCAGGCGCAAACATTTTCAGGGAATAATGTTATTGAAACATCGGAAAATGGGTCAATTGTTGTTGATAATTCGGAGCAAAATGACATGAGCAAATTTCTTGTAGAAAATGATATTGCCTCTGTCGATGAATTACAAAACAAGCTGATTGAACTGGACAAGTTGCAGAGGGAAAGCAAAATGCATCGAGATTTCTTTCAGGCTAGACAAAATCGTCAGATGGGAAGGAATGTGCAACAAGCGGACTCCAATCAAATTGCTAATCTTCAACGTCGCATTGCAGAGCTGGAATCTGAAAACCAGAAACTGAAAGCTTTCAATTATGAAACAACTTTGATTCCACAATGTCTTGTCGATACTGAAAAGAGGGAAAAAGAGTCAGAAAAGTGTAGCGTTCATAGTGAGGTTCCAGAACAACGAGAAGTCGTGCGTGATGCGAGACTCAATAATACAATGAATGAGAATTTGGTCAATGAATATGGAGATATCGCTGCAGGAGATTTTCTTCCAAACGGCATTCAACCACAATACAAACAGTCTGATTCTAGTAGTTCTAAATCGAAGTACTGGGATAATGATGGTCAGTGGGAAAAAGTGAGGCAGGAAAGAAAGCCGCATTATCACACAATCTTTGATACAGGAGTATCACCCGGAATGCAGATGATTGCTATGATGCAACAGATGCAAACAGAGAGTCGCTTGCCGGACCCTCCGAAGTACACTGCTGAGGAGCACTCCACTTCAATGGAAGCTTTTAAGAAAACTTTCTTAATGAAGTATGGACGTCTCACTCAAGATCAACAGGTAACTCTGTTGGAAGCAAATTTCCTTGGAGGAAAAGCTTTGAAAACTTTCAAGGGAATACCTGATGCTGAGAAAAAGTCATTTTATTCATTGATGAATATAATGGCTGATAGGTTGCGTGTGTCGAGAGAGGATGACTCCAGAAGAGCAAAGTCTGATTGGGAGCAACTTCAGAGAAGACCAAGTCAGTCTGTTGAAGATTTTTGTCTGATTATCGATGAAAAGGCTCGCCGTGCTTTCGCTCGAATGGATCCAAGAGAATTGTCATCTTTGAAGAGTCAAAAGTTGTTGGATGCAATTGTGGATGATGCCACAATGTCTTCGCTAATTGGTGTAAAACTTCATGATATTCCGGAGGAAGATCACTATGAAGTCGGCAGAGAGATGGCAATAAGATATGAAAGATGTTTGAAGGATAGGGAGAGAAGTAAAAAGAAGGACACTGAGAGTGAGAAAAAGGAGGGAAAGTTTGTGAATGGAGAGTCTGGAGGACACCAGCAGAATCAGTCACAAGCAAAAAAGCCTTTCCATCCAAAGCAGAACCAAAACCGGAATTATCAACAGCAGTTCAACTCACCATCTCATAACTATCTGGCTAATCCTGGAAATAATAACTACCAGTTTAGTTCATCTCATGATAGTTCACAACTTCCTTCAATGACGAAAGAACTCCCCAATCAAAATCAAGTGTCTCAGCACAAACAGTCCTCATCGGAAAATCAGATGCCTTCACAAGATCATCAGCTTCAAAGATCCATGGGATTTGCGAACTGTGAAGAGTGTCATCAAACAGGATGTCACGAGACAAACTGTTCAAAAGCTCCGAGAACTCCAAAGTCTGTAACTGGTTGGAAATGTCAGGCACCAGGGCATTATGCCAATAATTGTCCCAATGGATACAATTCAAGTAACCAACCGCCGACATTGCCACAGAAGAATGTTCCAAGTGTATCAACGATAGACTATCAAAAGAATGAGGTGAATCAAGTCGCAACTTCAGAATCACTTCAATATGAAGATGGAAGAATTGCTGGTGTTGATGTAACATTGTTGTTAGATAGTGGTTCCAGTATTTCACTTATGTCTCGGACAATGTGGGACGAAATTGTGAAATTGAACGGAAAACAATGGGAAAGAGGAATCCTGAAGGAAACGTCGGAAATATCTCATGCAATAACTGCTAATAACCAGATTATGGATATTCTATTCCAAGTTGAATTGGAGACAGCAATGGGCTCTAGAACTAGGAAGATTCCTATTTGTGTTGCAGATATTCACAGAGAAACTGTTATACTTGGAGTAAACAACTTTGATGTCATGGGAATTCAACTTATCGTTCAAAAAGATTCTGATGATTCAGATTCTTGGAGTTCGGATTCAAAGTGTCCTGAAACAAAAGATGGTTCAAAACTTTCCAAGGAATGGAATTCAAAGAGGAAACGAGACGATTACCGTAGTGTAACTAGTGTTTTGTATGAAGAAGATAAGAATGCTGTGAATGAAGGATCAAAAGAAGAAGCCGTTAAAGGATCTACGGTGGAAGCTCTTGATTATATTGAAGAGTCTGCTGAAGGAGCTGCAGAGGATTCAAGATGCATGTTGTGTTGTGGGGATAATACATCTGACAGAGAGCAGAGATCCTACACAGAATGCACACATGTGAATGATGAGAATATCGGTGTATGTGTGAAGCATACTGATGCCGAGAATTCTGTTAACGTATTGTGTTGTGAGACTGGAACTTCTGGAAGAGACCAGATAGTTTGCTCACTGAAAACACAATTGATTGGTGAACAGCAAAGTCTTCAAAAGAAGAACAAAGTTAATGAAGTAATGAACAGTTTCAAAGGATTGAAGGAAATTCATCAAAAGTCTCTCCAGAAGGCCGGACTACAAAAACAGGAGGATGTCGCTGGTCGCGGTGCTTTTCAACTGAAAACCCGATGCCGACCCAAAGAGAAACTCCATCTCGAAAAGGATTCGTCACGTCATCCTACAAAGGTCATGAGCAAACCTCATCCTGCTCTTCACATGACGTCAACTCGTCATTCTCATGCCGATGTCGCCAATATCAAGGATCCACCAGATTCACTCTATGGGAACAATGACAGTTCGAAAAGAGTCAAGGAGGAACCCCGTCCGAGGAAAGACCCACCAGTTCAAGGTCATCGGGAACTTCCAAATGTCCACCGGATCATGTCTCCTGAGTCCGCAGCTACAGAATGCAAGCCGACTCAATGATTTCAAAATCACCAATAATGTCTAATTACCGTTGTTAATTCTTATTATTTAATTATGCATACTCTAAAATTTTGTCATCCATATCCATATGAGGATATTTATATTATTTATGTTTTCCCCACCCCAATTATTTCGCCCCGTAATCATTATCTATTATCTTTTATCCCACCCCTGAGTCTAGGTCTACGATTTCTTAAGTTAGGTTCCCGAAATCTCTTTTTTTTGCATTCCTACTCTCATCTATCGTACTCTCTGACTTCTCATCATACGGCTATCTGAGTGATCTTTCTGTAAGGGGGATTTGAAAAGTCCGGAGATGTCCGGCTGGCTCCGGTTTTATTCTCCACAAAAGGACAAAAATCATTCAAGTTTCTAGACTTGCCTCTGCATACAGTAAGAGTTGGTAAATGCGCTCTGTCGCACTTGCGCCAAAACACCACTCGTCAGCGCGAATTCACACTCGCAAGCTGTTTTCTTGTCATTATCTAGTCAGTGGAGAGGGAAAAAGGCACCGCCGGTGACCTGTTAGTTCTTCTTGCTCATTTGTGTTCCTTTTGGGTAGTTTTACCCGTGTTTTTTTTGTACAGATTTGAGCAATAAATAGTTGTTGGCTCGGAAATCTGTGTTTTCTTTGGTTTTCTTGGTTTTCTTCACACATTCTCGTCTCGTTGAGATTGTGTTCGCTCGTTGATTACTAGTTTTCGCCGTGAATTCTAGTTCGTTTTGTTCGCGTGTTTCTCGTTTTTTACAGTTACGATTGTGCAATTTCCAAGGTCACAGCCTGTTCTGTGGGGCGGAAAAAGCATCAATTTCGTACTCAGGGAACAGGGGGCGGAGCCAATAAAATAAGAGGGGAACATTTTGAAAATGAAAAAAAAAAAGTTAAAATATTAGAAAAGATGAGGGAGTGAGAGGAAAAGGAGGCGGGGCTTAGTGTTGCAAAGTTCGCTGCGTAGCTATAGTAAGTTGATACTGCAAAATTTTCTAGAAATTTCAATATTTTTGTAGATACACGGTATGAAGCCTAGCTAGTAGCTACGGTTACGCTCAATAAATTTTGACGCCCTTTTTGCGGTCTTTAAAAATACGAGCCGAATTCCGCGGCTCGCCGTTAGAGCGAAGACGCAACACATTTATGCCGCCGGCCGCACAAGGCGCGGCCGGCAACATAAGTGCGGTGAAAAAAACGAACCGGTACTTATAGGCCCCGCCCACAAAGCCGGAGCCAATTACCGGTTAGATTTGAAAAGGGGGAAAAACGGATACAAAAAATGGTGGGGTTATTGCAACGGCTCCGGGACATTCCGAGAGTGTGAAATCGCGTTTTTGCCTAATTTTTGGAACTTTTCATGTATTTTTTTGAATCCAAAAATTAGGCAAAACGCGATTCCTTAATTTCGAAATATCCCGGAGCAAAATCAACAAAATTGATTAGAACAAAACGAGGGAAATTTATCGTCTGGATTAGTGGCGCAGTGTGTACGTCATCGAGGCAGTGCCTTCGGCCATCGTCGATCCGCCCCCGAGTCGCTTTCCTCCGCTGGTAGCCTCATTGGTACTGTAGTGTCTTCTCTTTTTTCCTCCCGGCGAGGGACGAGTGGTGACGAGGGCATTCGCATCTCCCACCTCAAGTCGCGACTGTGGTCCGCTGGTCCATCGAGGAGTGGCGCTTGTCCACGAGGAGAACACGGTGCCTTCTTCCAACTTCTTTTTGCTGGTCCCATACTGCGGCCCGATCCATGCTTTGGTGGTCGTTCCTGGCGGAATCCCGGCGGTGTGGCGGGTGTCGAGGAGGTCGCGGTGGTTCGCGCCAGGGTAGACGGTAAAGGTTTCGTTGCGGCGAGGGAATTCCATCGAGGGAGCGCTGCCCCCGAGGATGGGCCCGGCGATGTCAGTTCGTAGTGGCGATTGCATTACCGAGCCCCCGGCGAGGGGCTCGTAATTTCTATAGCGAGGTGCTGTGGCGTCGGCCAGCATGTCTTGTTGGCAGTCTCGGCGAAAATGGCTCGAATTCCAGGCAGATACATGGCTCCCCGGGCCAGCGGGGGTGGGCCCGGCTGTTTCTACTAGTGGCGCATGAGTTTGGTCCGTAGGGGATAGGAAGCCCCCGGTCAGGGAGGGGTCGTAATTTGTATAGTGAAACGCTGTGGCCTCGACGAGCATGGCCTCCTGGCGGTATTGGCTAACATGGTCTGAAGTGCTGGCAGAGCCGTCGGTCCTCGGGAAAGCGGGGGTGGGTCCGGCACTTCCAGTTGCACAGAGAGGTGATGTGGTGTCGGCCAGCATGTCTTCTTGGCAGTCTTGGCGGAAATGGCTCGAATTCCTGGCAGATACATGGCTCCCCGGGCCCGCGAGGACGACCCCGGGATTTCCAGGGTAAAAAGGAGGGTGCAGAGGGGCGCGGCCGGCCACATAATCGCCGCCAGAGTAGTGGAGGGTGTTGTTGGTCGAAAGTGGCGAATGTTGCCCTATGGGTGGCCCTCCGCCTCCGAATTCATTGAAGGTGCAGAGCATAGCTTTGGAATCGAAGCCGCTATCATCATCTTCATCGTAGTCCCCGATCGAGTTCTCGCCTACGCGTGGGTGAGAAAGACCTTCTGAAAAAAGGTAACTTTAGAAATGAGCCTAAAAGACAATGGATCCTTACTCATCTCTGTGTAGTATTCGCCGTGGTAGGCGATTACATTGAAACTCTCAGCGTCTCCTTCTGACGGATCCTTCTCGTCGTTGTTCGAAGTGCCATCATTATCGAGGCCTAATTCCATCGCAGTCATCACTTCATCTCCAGTGAGCCCGCCCATCATTTGCCCGTGCCAAATATTATCATCGCCACCATGGGTATCCAAAAGTGGTGGCGATGTCGATGCAGTTGTGGTGGTTGAATTGCCCGGCGATCCGTATGCGTTAGCATGACACTGAAGCAGGTAATCTCGCGAAAAATACTTTTTCGGGCTCTCTTGAGCCTCCAGACGAGGTGGTCCTTCGTTATCCGATTCCACCTCAGTCTCCACTGGCTCCTCGACGACGCCAAGTGCCTTCTCGAGCTCGGCTTGAATCACTTTGTGCACTTCGATGCGCATATTCAAGTTAAAAACATCGCGCCTTAATTTAGCCATTCTCAGATCTTGGTTAGCTCGGCATTTTGCCGAGGCATTGGTGCTCTGTGAGCTCGTGATCTTCTTGCCGCTCAACTTCTTGAGCTCTTGGGTGCTCTGCTCGTCAAGTTCCTCCTTTTTTTCGGCAATACTAGACAGTTTTTCCTTGATTTTTTGGATTCCCTGAAAAAAAATAGATTTTCAAATAAAAAATTGTACGATTCTCACCTGCTCCAACTTTTCGCTCTGAACTTGCTTATCTTTCGTCCAGAGCGTTCGTGCAACAGCATTTCTCAGGGCTTTGGGGTCTCCACCTTTACTCGAAAACTCCAATTCCAGATCCCTATTGGATTCCTCAATTTCTGACGTTTCCTCGCGAAGCTTGCCGACTTCCTCATTCAACTGGGCCTCTTCATTTTTCTTTTTCTGGCGGCATCTAGCCGAGGCCGCACAGTTCAGCTCGCGTTCGACATCTTTTCTTTCGCCGTCACTCTGGAAAAGTTAATTTTATCGTTAGAATAGCCGTTATCGTTTGAAAGTCACAATAGAGCGCATTTCCTACAAAACTAATTATGAGATGAGCAATCTCCCGAAAACGCGCTCTATTGAGATTTCCCATCTCATAATTAGGCTTTTGTGAAATCCGCTTTATTGATATTATGCCAGTCTCAGTCAATGTTAGTTCTGGCTGAATTTTCCCAATTTGCGATATCTCGGCACGAAAATGCTACAGTAATATATTAAAATTTAAAGGAACATACTCTGATTTTCAGGTCAATTTTCAACTTGTCATGTTTTTCGAAAGGTTTTCAGTGCAACGTAATTTTCGTAGCAAAAAATAACATTTTGCTTCGAGATTCGTTGAAAATGATCGAAAAACATGAAAAATCAAAAAATTGGCCTGAAAATCAGAGTATGTTCCTTTAAATGTCAATGTATTACTGTAGCATTTTTGTGCCGAGATATCGCAGCCAAAAAATCATGGAAGTTCAGCCGGGACTGCCATTGACTGAGATTGGCATAATACATTGAGATTGCTCATCTTATAATTAGGCTTCTGGGAAATGCGCTCTATTGTTTTTTCTATGCTAAAAATTAGCGACGGCAGAAAGTGCGCTCTATCGGGATTTCTAGCATGAAATTCGCTTGATCGAGGATTTTTATCGTGAAAAAGTTGGTGTTCGTAAATGCGCTCTACTGAGAACGCTAATTGAAAATTTTTAACGCAATTCGAAAGTGCGCTCTATTGCGAAATCAATTTAGTGTGTAAATGCGCTCCAATGAGAAGAAAGCCTGTTAATGCTTCCACAGCGTCCAGATGTCTCTTCCAAATTATTTCTATGCAAATGCGCTCCATAGAGAAAAAGGGGGCGTGGCTTCAAATCTCCGATCTTCTTACCATGTGCTTCCGACTCCGGCGCGTTTTCGGCTGATTCCCATCGTCGCTGATTGGCAAGCTAATGGATGATGACTCTGCAATTTCGTTTTTTGAAAATGATTGCTCAGATTACAGGGTGGCGAATAATTAGTGATACTAATATTTGCGTGAGTGCCGCACCACGTATACGTGAGGTCAAGACCTAATTTTTTGCCCAAGTATTATTTGACTCTCGTTCAATCTACATGCAAAGTTTCAGCTACTAGGTGTACTTCTCGACAAAGATATGCGTCGTTTTCCTAATCATACCATCATTTGTTTCTAAAGTAGGCCAAAATCGCTAACTTTCGGAGCCGCTCATGGTACTGAAAAATGCTCTACAAATCTGAAACTTTGTAGAGTGTTGAATTGGATCTTCGTCTTCATTTTCAAATTAAAATTAGGACATCTATAATGTTTTCTTGTTTTTTGTGATCCTCGCAAGAAGCTCAGTTTGCACTGACACGGTGCTGTTAAAGGCTGAGTACTGTTGGTCAGAAACTGATGTCTAAAAACGGTTGAAATGGTTCAAATCGTTCAAAACAAGTTTTAGGGTATAAAGGAGATTATCTAGCATCTATTAACAAAAGTTCGCAGTTAAATAATTATTATCGAAGATTTTTATAGGGAAGTTTATCCAACATTCACTATTTCAGCTGCTAGAGTGGATATTAGGACTTTTGCTAGGACTTTACTAGGTTAAATGAAAAAGCGATATTCTTGTGTTTCCTGTGATTCTAGAGTGTTATTTTACTGTTTTTGATTTTAAAACCCAGGTTGTAAGCCGTAGACTGGGTGACTTCATCATTCCTCTAAAATGCAGCATTTTGACTGCTTCGAGAGAAATTTAGAATAGCGAGGCTCCCGACGTTGTTATGAATTCAATGATTCCAAAAATCACTACACACACGAAATAGAAGGTTCTAGCAACATCCTGACTTCGTTTTTTCAAAAATACCATCAACGCAGCCCAAGTTATCGTTCGTTGAAAATGACAGATACCTGCGTGCCGGACTAGATACTTGCTTGGCAGGTTTCACGTTTGAAACTAGGTCGAGAGTTGAGCTATCATTATGAAATTTTGGCGGCTTACACTTTTGCGTATGAAGTGTTTGATTGCTAAATTATTTCAAAATCGAGTGAAAATTGACCGACTTAGACGTCTTCAAAGTAGTATCACTAATTATTCGCCACCCTGTAAATTGGAATAGGATGAGCAATCAGCACACTCTTTTCAATGGAGTCTAGACAGAAAATGTTGAATTTTTCATCTTATTTTTAAGCTGAGCAATGTCTCACCTGAGATCTTACGATTGTCCAGGACAGCCGGAGTCAAGGGTCCACTAGACGATATGTCGACGCTTCGAGCCACAGTAACGACAAATCGCTCGATGTGTGCTGGGACGTCTGAAAAATGACGAAATTTTATGATGAGCAATGTTTTAGTGGGCGGAGCTTACCGTTTAGAACTATCTGGGAGGACCCGACAGCCACAGGGGCCAGTGGCGAATCCGATTTTGCCGAAATCGAGTCGAGATCTAAGAGAGAACATTCGTCAGAACATTCGTGGGACAATGGGTTGCCTGAAAAAATTATGAAATTTTATGATGAGCAATGTGGGCGGAGCTTACCCTGTGCGCACTCGAGATTCTCAGGTGGTGGCGAAAATGAGCCAAAATCGTCGGGAAAGCCATCTTGGCGCGCTGGGGACAGCGGTGGCGAGGGATCTGAAAATTTCGAAAAATTTTAAATTTTTCGAAAAAAAATTTTTTTCTGGAAATTTTATAAAAGCTGAATAATTTGCGGATTTTTCGGAACCAAGAACGCTTTCGAAGCTTCTTATTATGCCTGTCTCAGTCAATGCCAGTCCTGGCTGAATTACCCTGATTTTTTGGCTGCGATATCTCGGCACGAAAATGCTACAGTAATATATTAAAATTTAAAGGAACATACTCTGATTTTTAGATCAATTTTTAGATTTTTCATGTTTTTCGAACAAATTTCGGAGCAAAAAATGACATTTCACTATAAAATTTATTGAAAATCGTTCGAAAAACATGAAATTTGACCTGAAAATCAGCGTATGTTCCTTTAAATTTCAATATATTACTGTAGAATTTTCGTGCCGAGATATCGCAGCCAAACATTGACTGATACTGGCATAATACAAAAGTTTCAGATCGAAAAAAACGCACTTTCAAAATTTTTTTGTTTTTCGAAAAAAATATATTTTTTCTCAATTTTTTTGAATTCCCTCCGAAATTCGAAATTCAAACTTACCCTCGGATTCGTCGTCGCCTGCGATATTGAGAAGACCCGACAAATCCAGATTGTCATCATGATTGTCGCCGATTATCTCCGAAAAAAATGAAAAATTATTGCCCATCATAAAAAAAATTGAAGTTTTTTCAAGTTTTGTCAATAGAGCGCATTTTCAGACATGTTTTTTTTTGAAAATTTGGCTCTTAGAAAACTCGGAAATTGTTAGCTTTTAAGCATTTACACACAGAATGGACGCTTTTCGATTCAAATTTTCTTTTTGATAAGCTCCGCCCCTATTTTTTTTCGTTTCTCAATAGAGCGCACTTACCTTTTGTTGAGTTTGGAACTGCAGCTCCTGGCCGATCTCGTTGTTCATACCTCTTCTACCCAAAGGTATTATCCCGGCCAACTCGTCGTCGCGGCTATTCTCTGGAAGATCCGGTGGATCGAGGGGAAGATACGGTGGAGCGTCGTTGCTCATTCGCTCAAGTTTGGTTTGCTGAAAAAAGACTAACTTTTTGGTGAAAATTCGAGAAAAAACGGAGGAAATTTGGGGGCGGAGCTAAATTAAGGTGAGAAAAACACATGAATTTTTAAAGGGTTTTTTTAGGTTTCATATGAAAAATAAGGGGGAAAATTTGGCGGAAAATTGAATTTTTCGGATTTTTTGGCTCAAAATTCTGAATTTTTACTATTTTTCTTCATTTTTCAAAGTTTTTTTTCTGTATACATTTCAAGGAATTCGCACAAAAAATGTTTCTCCGAAACAGCGAGCAACTTTGAGAACAGGCTCCGCCCACTGAATTGAAACGAAATTTTTGAAAAAAATATTGAAAAAATTCAAAAAATCCATTTTTCTCAATTTTTGAATCGAAAATTTCAAAATTTCCCCTTTCCTACTTTATTTTTCATTTTTAAATCCAATTTTTATTGAAAATCACTTTAAAAATCGCTAAACCCTCAAAAATCAATTTTGAGCTCGAAAATTTCCACTTTTCCACCTCATTTTTTGTTTTTTAATTCAATTTTTCTATTGAAAATCGCTAGAAATTTCGAAAAAATCCAAAAAAAAACGAAAAAAGCAGCATTTTCAGCAACCTCGCTTCTTTTCAAATATTGCTCATCCTTAACTAGGGAAACAACTGTTACCGTACTCACGCCGCTTTTCGCGGCGAGACCCGCGCGGAATTTTCTAAAAAATTTAAAAGAAGGGGTTCAAAGTCTTTGAACTTCAAAGAAAAATATTGTGGCGGTAAAATGCAGCTGGACTTGCGCCACCGCACTCCAGTGGAAAAATCACCGTTTCGGGACCTTTTTCCACAGGAGTGCGGTGGCGCAAGTCCAGCATTTACATCTGCATTTTACCGCCACAATAAGCAAGAAAATTTGGAGAAAAATGGATTTTCATCGAAAATGCTGAAAAATGCTGTTTTTTCAAAATTTTTCCAATAAAAATGTGAAATTTTCGGAAAATCGGGTGGAAAATCAAAAATTAGGATCTCGGAAGCCCATCGGAACCATCTTTTAAGACAAAAAATGAAGATTTCGAAGGAAATTAAGTATTTCTAAAATTCAATTTTTAAAAATCCGTTTTTTCTCAACTTTGAGCCCAAAAATCTCAAAATTTCGACGTTTCAACCTCATTTTTCGTTTCTGAATTCAATTTCTCATCAAAATTCACTCTAAAAATCCCTAAACCAACGAAAAGTCCAAAAAAATTGCGAAAGAGAGACCCACGCGGAAGTTTCTAAATATTTTAAAGAAGATTTTTAGAGAAAAATAAAAAGAAAATTTCGAGAAAAATGGATTTTCTTGGTCGAAATTCTGAATTTTTACTATTTTTCCTTAAAAAAAACAGGGTTTTTTATCGAAATTGCTAAAAATGCTGTTTTTTTCAAAATTTTACCAATAAAAATGTGAAATTTTATGAAATTCAGGTAGAAAATCGTGAATTAACACCTCGAAAACTATCGGAACTATCTTTCAAGACAAAAAAATGAAGAAATTTTGAGGAAATTCACATTTTAAAAATATGTTTAGGGTTCGAAATGGGACGTCCCGCTTTGGTGGGACGTCCCAAAAAGCGGGACGGGGACGAGCCCCGTCCCACTTCGACGGGACGGGGACGAGCCCCGTCCCGCTTTGGTGGGACAGGGACGCGCCCCGTCCCGCCGCAATGGGACGGGGCTCGTCCCCGTCCCCGTTGAGTGGGACGGGGACGAGCCCCGTCCCGGTTCGATGGGACGGGGACAAGCCCCGTCCCAAAAAGTTTCAAGAAAATTAAAATTTTTCGATAGAGAATTCAAAATTCAAAACAAAAAATAAAATTTTTTGAAAATTTTTGGGACGGGGCTCGTCCCCGTCCCATTGAACCGGGACGGGGCGCGTCCCCGTCCCACTCAACGGGGACGGGGACGAGCCCCGTCCCATTGCGGCGGGACGGGGCGCGTCCCCGTCCCATCAAAGCGGGACGGGGCTCGTCCCCGTCCCGTCGAAGTGGGACGGGGCTCGTCCCCGTCCCATCGAGGCGGGACGCGGGACGTCCCATTTCGTCCCATTTCGAACCCTAAATATGTTTTTTTTTTCTTAATATAGGCCTCGAAAATCGAAAAATTCCCACTTTTCTACCTCAATTTTCGTTTCTAAATTCAGTTTTTCCATCGAAAATCACTAAAAAATCTCTAAACCCTCAAAAAATCAATTTTAATCAATTTTGAGCTCGGAAATCACTAAAAAAAACCCTAAACCAACGACTCTGGTAAATCGTTTAGATACTAATTGGGGATAGAGTGGGACCTAATCGTAAGTAATCCGCGTTCTAACTGGGCCTGATTTGGCCCGACTACAAGCCAACTTAGGTCCCGCTGAAACCTAATCAGGTTCCAAACCTTTGGAGCGGAGTGTCGTTGCGTTCTAGTATTTTGTCTTGCATTTTTGCTGTGATGTTTATCTAAAAAGCTGTATTAAAGTAAAAGTTTATTAAAATTTTCAAAAATTACATTAGAAACAAACTAAGACTCTGTAATGACAGTCAAAAGTAGAAATAAATAGAAAATTTAGGGGGAAAGCTTTGGTGACGTCTGGCTCCTTTCATGTCGTTTCCTTGTCCTTCCTCGAGCACTTCTTGGTGTGTATCTTCTTTCTGCTTCTTGACAAGGTGCTGCAAAATTGAGATGAGATTTCGAAAACTATGACAATAAGAACTTACAAAAAGCACTTGTAGATTGGAGGCTCTAGTCGTGGACTGGGACCTAAAAGAAATAATACTTTAGATGGAACGAATTGCGGTTTATTTTACCTTCATGAGCAAAATCAGCTTGTCTCTTCTAAAACGTATCACCATTGTTTCGCCGAGGAACTCGCAGACTTCGGAATTCTCTGAAGTATCACATTTAGTCATTTGAAAAAACGATATAATATCTAAATGATAGGAAAAACAACGAAAATAATAATGAAATGCAGATAATAAAAACAAAAAACGTCCGATCCCTGACTAGGTTCTGCTGCAACCTGATTAGGTCCGATTTTTCGCGCATCCGGATTAGTTCCGGATGTAACCCTAATTAGGGTCGACTGATTTTTACAGCCCATATTAGACTCCGCTGAAACCGAATCAGGTCCTAAATCCTTGCTAACCCGAAATAGGTTCCACTCTATCCCGAATTAGTATCTAAACGATTTACCAGAGGAAAAGTCCAAAAAAATCGCGAAAAAATGGAGCGTTTCCGCTTCTTTTCAAAAATTGCTCATCCTTCACATAGAAAACAACTGTTACCGTACACTCCCCGATTTTCGCGGCGAGACCCGTGCGGAAGTCTCTAAAGATTAAAAAAAGGTTCTTAAAGAAAAATAAGCAAGAAAATTTCGAGAAAAATGGATTTTCTTGGTCGAAATTCTGAATTTTTACTATTTTTCCTTAAAAAAAACAGGGTTTTTTATCGAAATTGCTAAAAATGCTGTTTTTTCAAAATTTTACCAATAAAAATGTGAAATTTTATGAAATTCAGGTAGAAAATCGTGAATTAACACCTCGAAAACTATCGGAACTATCTTTCAAGACAAAAAAATGAAGAAATTTTGAGGAAATTCACATTTTAAAAATATGTTTAGGGTTCGAAATGGGACGTCCCGCTTTGGTGGGACGTCCCAAAAAGCGGGACGGGGACGAGCCCCGTCCCACTTCGACGGGACGGGGACGAGCCCCGTCCCGCTTTGGTGGGACGGGGACGCGCCCCGTCCCGCCGCAATGGGACGGGGCTCGTCCCCGTCCCCGTTGAGTGGGACGGGGACGAGCCCCGTCCCGGTTCGATGGGACGGGGACAAGCCCCGTCCCAAAAAGTTTCAAGAAAATTAAAATTTTTCGATAGAGAATTCAAAATTCAAAACAAAAAATAAAATTTTTTGAAAATTTTTGGGACGGGGCTCGTCCCCGTCCCATTGAACCGGGACGGGGCGCGTCCCCGTCCCATCGAGGCGGGACGCGGGACGTCCCATTTCGTCCCATTTCGAACCCTAAAAATATTTTTTTTTTCTTAATATAGGCCTCGAAAATCGAAAAATTCCCACTTTTCTACCTCAATTTTCGTTTCTAAATTCAATTTTTCCATCGAAAATCGCTAAAAATATCGAAAAAAATCCAAAAAATCGCGAAAAAAAGAAGCATTTTCAGCAATCTCGCTTCTTTTCAAATATTGCTCATCCTTCACAAGAAAAACAACTGTTACCGTACTCTCGCCGTTTTTCGCGGCGAGACCCGCGCGGAATTCTTTTTTTCCGATAGAACCTTCTAGAACACCGACACATTGTAACAAATCACAACTGAATCATAAAATAAATCTAAAAAGAACGACGGACGAACTATAGAGAGGGAAATGGAGAAAAACGACTAGACAAACAAAGGGTTCATTTTTTTATCAGCTGCTGTGGAAAAATTGAAAAAAAGAAAGTATGAATCATAATTGGAAATGTATTTTGGAACAAAAAATGTATGGAGAAATTGAAAAATTCGGTGAAAATTTTTAGAAAAAATTGAGCTTTTCCACTAGTTTTAGCTAGAATTTTTTGATTTTCCATTAATAATTATAATTTTCAAGCTAAAATTAACCTTTTCTATTTAAAAAACTTGAAAATTCCAATTTTTCTTGATTTTGGCTTCAAAAATCTCAAAATTTCCATTTTTCTACCGTATTTTTTTGAAAATTCAATTTTTCTGGCGAAGACCTCATAAAATATCAGAAAATCCAAAAAATTGAAAAAAAAAGAAACATCTTTAACAATCTGGCTTCTTTTCAAAAAATTGCTCATCCTTCAAAAAAAATTTATAGAGAAATCGGTTTCGCTGAAAAAATTGAAAATTTTCAGTGGACAAATGTGCTTTGTTAAACACAATTTTCGATTAATAATTATAAATTTCAAGTCGACACTCTGGTAAATCGTTCAGATGCTAATTCGGGATAGAGCGGAACCTAATCGGGGCAATTCTGTATTCTAACTTGCCAAGATCAGATCCGACTGCAAGCCTGCTCAGGTCCCGCTACAGCCTGGTTAGATTCCGAAGCTTCGGAGCGGAGCGTCGTTGCTTTTTTCCATATTTAGTATAATTATGCTTGCAGTGAACTAAAACGCTAGATAAAAATCGTTATTTATTAAAATCAGAGAAATACATTCATCAGAAATAAAATCAAGATGAAAAATACATTCAAAATTTAGTGGAACTTTGGTGGTTTCGGTACAGTCGCATTCATTCCGGATTCATTGCAGAATGCAGCAGTAGGTGTCTCTTCGCTCTTCTTTTGATGATCTGAAAAATTAAGATTAAATTTAAAAATCTGCGACACCCAAAACTTACTAAATTAGGTCTCAATTTGTCTCTTTTGAAACGAGTCCCTCCTTCTTTTCTTCATTTTCGTAACGGTGTCAGCAACTACTTCCCGTGACGAATGTCGGTCTCTCCGTGTCGTGGCGAGCATCTAATACAACATCAGATTAGTTCGAAATGAAAAAAAAAACAAAAAAAAATAGTTCAAATCGAAAAAAGCAAGAAAAACGAATACTCCAATAACTTGAAATATTCAAAAATAGGTGTTTTTCATAAACCCGAATAGATCCCCGTTCAATACTGATCAGATCCCGCTGCAACCTGAACAGGTCCGAGTTTTTTCCACCAAAATTAGGTCTTGCTGAAACCACGATTAGGTTCCGCTTAATTTTTCATATCGAATTAGATCCCGCTTGAGCCTGATCAGATCCGATTTTTTCATATTCCTCGTTTAGGTCCCGCTCTATCCCGAATTAGCATCTGAACGATTTACCAGAGCATCGACCTTTTCCATCGAAAAAAAATGTTTAAAATCCGTTTTTTCTAAATTTTGAGCTCCAAAATCGCAAAATTCGCACTTTTCAACTCAATTTTTCTATCGAAAATCACTTTAAAAATCACTATTGTGGCGGTAAAATGCAGCTGGACTTGCGCCACCGCACTCCTGTGGTAAAAGGTCCCGAAACGGTGATTTTTCCACTGGAGTGCGGTGGAGCAAGTTTACCGACATTTTACCGCCACAATAAAACCCCAAAAAATCCGAAAAAAATCGCGAAAAATGAAGCGTTCTCGCTTCTTTTCAAAAATTGCTCATCCTTCACAAGAAAAACAACTGTTATTTACCGCGATAAGCGGCGAGACACACGCGGAAGTTTCGAGATATAAAAAAATTACGAAATTTTCGACAAAAAAAAATGATAATAGAGAAAAAAAGGAAGCGAACGGTGTCGGAAAGAAAATAATATGGGGATTTGGACAGAAACAAAAAACATAAAACAATTTTTTGTTCTCTTTTTTCGATTTTTTTGTGCTAGAAAAATGTGTATAGAGGAAATTGAAGGTGGAGAATTCGATTTTCAAGTCGAAACTTTCTAAAAATTAGTGGAAAATTGAGAAAATTTCAGTAAAAATTACGATTAGCCAAAAAGTGGAGCTGAAATTTCTGAAAATCGATGAATTTTTCTAACTGAAAATTTAATAACGGGTAAATAAACGCTGTAGAATTCCATTGTAGAGCTAAAAATAGAGGAAATCGTACTGAAAATTCGAAAAAATCGATATTTGTTCGTGTTTTTGAACAGAAAATTGGAATTTTCATGTGCATAGGGTAAATCGAAGCGGAAAAATTTGATGTTCAATTCAATTTTTTTAGAAAATCTAAGGGAAATTGACAAATTGTAGCTCAGAATAGAAATATTACTATTTTCAGACTCGGCGTTCCGCTAAATGTCGATTTACGAAGCTCCGCCCACAAAAAATGTGCGCCGTGCATTATGTTTTGTGGGCGGAGCCTAGTAAATCGACATTCAATGAAAAATGATTAAAAAAATCCTTTAGTGATTTCGAAATCTTTTTTTTTTCTCAGAACATTCAGAATTTAAAAATTCAAAAAAAAATAGAAATCTCACAGTTTAAATTTTTTCGAAAAAATTCGCTGCGTAGCCATGTCAAATTGATACCGCAAAATTCAATTTTTTCCCAGTAATTTCAAAACCAAGCCACAATTCAGAAAAACAACATTTATTCCTCAACATTATTACTATTATTATTATCCGTATCACTATCGATATCTTCAAACGAATTCTCCGCTACAAATCGAAAAAATTCCTCCAATTCTGAAGTTTTATTATTTTTTATTATTTCATCCAGAAGATTCTTTGGTATCGATTGAACCAATGGAGCAGCCTTAGGGACCGTCCGACGGACGTAATCTTCGGCGAGCTCAGAGAGCTTAGCTTCTCGGCGAAGTTTCTGAAAAAAAACATTGGAAATCTGTTAAAATCAAATAATCAAAAATTTTTGCACAAAAAAAAATTTTTCAGAAAAATGATTTTTGGATGAAATTTTTTGAATCTCTTTATCTCAAGAAGTAATGGTTCAATTTTTATGAAAATTATACCGTTGGATAGGAAATTTAATGGAAATAGTTTTAACGTTTTAAGATTTCAATAAAATTGGACTTTGAAGGTTTCTAGGCTTGAAAAATGCACCTGACCGTGTAAACTAAAAAATTTGGGTAGGTGTTCAAACTTTTGAATCTAAAGACGTTAAAAATAAAGATTTTCCTAAAAATTAAAGTATTAACATATCTCCATAAAATTTCCTTTCCAATGGTACAGTGCGTTCCATATGTATAAGGCCACCCCTAAATCAGCTTCTAATTTGACAGAAAATCATTTTTTCAGAAAACTAACGTTAGGATCGTGTTCAGCATCTAAAATTACCCCAGGGTGCAAATTTTTATGACCTAATTTCAAAAACTGACTGAATGACGTGGCAAAACCTGAAAAAAGGCCACTTGCAACCGTAACACAAGTATAAGGCCACCCTACTAGGTCACCACTTGCCACGCAAATCACGTGAAATGACTGGTGAAAAAGTATCAGAAAAGATTGTCAGGTACCATATCATTCATTATCATCTAAAAACATCCAAATTCCAGGCTGTAGAACTTGATTGAACCATCAAAACAAGTGAGGAAGCTGCTGATCCTCCGATTGTCAGCTGTCTGAACTCAGATCCGGGTCTACATGATAGAAGTTGACCTAAACTTGTTTGCCAGGACATAACAAGTGCCACTGATCCTATTCCTATACTTTTTACAGCCAGACTCGTAGATTTAGGTCAACTCTGGTGAGCTTCAAGTTTGATCCTCAACCTGAACTGATCGGATCCTGGTCCATCTCGGCCAGGAACGGCTAGATTATGGAGTGAATCTTAGGTGGCATGATTGTGCCATACTCTCTCAACCATTTTCATTACGATGCCCTCTCACGGGCTCATCAGGAGGCCTTAATCGGAGCACAAAGATGATCCATTTAGGGTAAGAGCTGCCTTGTTTGAGACGAGTGCATGCGATCATGCTTTAGCCTCCTTCAAAGTTTCAAATTTCGGTGCTGAATCAGTCCAGTTCCTTCTCAGCCATATATTTGACAAGAATTGTGAAATTTAGAACAAATTAGCACACAATGTGCACATTTTGAGGCAGCTCCTTGCTCATGTCAGCTCAACTGGGCAAACTGTGCCCTAAACATCGGTTTTGTGCTCCGATTAAGGCCTCCTGATGAGCCCGTGAGAGGGCATCGTAATGAAAATGGTTGAGAGAGTATGGCACAATCATGCCACCTAAGATTCACTCCATAATCTAGCCGTTCCTGGCCGAGATGGACCAGGATCCGATCAGTTCAGGTTGAGGATCAAACTTGAAGCTCACCAGAGTTGACCTAAATCTACGAGTCTGGCTGTAAAAAGTATAGGAATAGGATCAGTGGCACTTGTTATGTCCTGGCAAACAAGTTTAGGTCAACTTCTATCATGTAGACCCGGATCTGAGTTCAGACAGCTGACAATCGGAGGATCAGCAGCTTCCTCACTTGTTTTGATGGTTCAATCAAGTTCTACAGCCTGGAATTTGGATGTTTTTAGATGATAATGAATGATATGGTACCTGACAATCTTTTCTGATACTTTTTCACCAGTCATTTCACGTGATTTGCGTGGCAAGTGGTGACCTAGTAGGGTGGCCTTATACTTGTGTTACGGTTGCAAGTGGCCTTTTTTCAGGTTTTGCCACGTCATTCAGTCAGTTTTTGAAATTAGGTCATAAAAATTTGCACCCTGGGGTAATTTTAGATGCTGAACACGATCCTAACGTTAGTTTTCTGAAAAAATGATTTTCTGTCAAATTAGAAGCTGATTTAGGGGTGGCCTTATACTTATGGAACGCACTGTATAATTTTCATGAAAATCGGTCCATTGGTTTTTGAGATACAACGTTTTGTAATTTTTCAAATTTTTTGCAAGTTTTTCTTTTTTTAACTCACATGTTCATATACGGAAATATTATACAAATGTTGTCTCCATTCCATTTGCTGTTTCGCTCGGATTTTTCGGGACCCCAAGGTCCCGATAACTCCATTTTTCATACGCAAGTCGGTGGCGGCTTTTTCGAATTCCTCTCGGGCACTGGCGAATTTCTGGAAAAAATTGAATTTTGCAGTATCAAAGTAGCATTGCTACGTAGCGAATTCTGTTGTATCATTGTAACGTTGCAGCGAAGTGAAATTTGTCGTATCATTTTTACATTGCTACGCAGCCAAACTTGTTGTATCAATTCAGCTTCTTTACGTAGCGATATTTGATGTATCAGTTTAAGCTTTCCACGCAGCGAATATTGTTGTATCACTTTGACATTGCTACGCAGCTAAATTTGCTTTATCATGGTATCATTGCTACGCAGCGAATATTTTTGCTATATCATCTTGACGTTGCTACTCAGTGAAATTTGAAGTATCAAAGAAGCATTGCTACGTTGCGAATATTTTTGCTGTAACAAACAGACATTGCTACGCAGTGAATTTTGCTGTATCAATTCAACATTGCTACGCAGTCAATATTGCAGTATCAACTTATCGTTGCAACGCAGCAAAATATGCAGTATCAGATTAACACTGCCACGCAGTGAATTTTGTTGTATCAAGGTATCACTATTACGCAGTCAATATTACTGTATCAAAGTTCAATTGCTACGCAGTGAAATTTGCTGTATCAATTAAGCATTGCTACGCAGACAATTTTGTTGTATCAACTTGTCATTGCTACGCAGCGAATATTTTTGCAGTATCAATGTTACATTGCAACGCAGCCAATTTTCAAAGAAAAACACTCACATGAAAATTCAAATTCACCGTCTCATCCTCACCAAACATTTCTTCAAATTTTTGAACGACCGCCTGTTTCAAATGCTCATAAATGTTCCTCTGCTCAATTCCCTCCGAATCTCCAATCATTTTTCTCAAATCCACCGCAAAATTCGCGTTTCTCTCTTTATAATTAGTCAATTTCTCTTGTAATTGAATTCGTTTCGAAAAATTCAAACTTCGAATTTCCGCCTGTTTTCGGAGGTCCTTCTTTTTCTGAACACATTTTCGAGCGTACTCTCGATTTTTGGCCATTTGGCGTCGGCGTTCCTGGAAAATGTGGTTTTCTGTTGGATTACTGTAGGTTCTTCAGGTTTTGGGGTGGATTTACGGGGGCTGTTGTAGATTACTGTAGGTTCCAGAAGACTACTGTAGTTCAAATGCAGATTTACGAGGGGATGATTACTGTAGATATATAGATATTATTGTAGAAGGTCTCACTGTATATTCGAGAAGGATACTGTAGAGTACTATAGCCATGACTATTGTGATTTTTAAAGGATTACTGTTTCTTTTTGAGAGTTTTGGAGAGGGATTACTGTAGGTCAAGAAAAATTACTGTATGTCAACTGTAGATTACTTTAGGTCGCCTATGGATTACTGTAGATTACTGTAGGTTCCAAAAAGCTACTGTAGTTCGAATAAAGATTTACGAAGCAGGATTACTGTAGATTTCAATAGTTTCTACTGTAGAAAGGGTCATACTGCTTGTTCGATGAAGATACTCTAGAGTACTGTAGCCAAGACTACTGTCATTTTTAAAGGATTACTGTAGGTTACTAAGGTTTTGGGGTGGATTTACGGGGGCTACTGTAGATTACTGTAGATTACTTTAGGTTCAAAAAAAACTACTGTCGCAATATGTAGAGGAAGGATTACTAGATTTTAGCTTTTAATTTTGAAGCAACTTTTTATCTTGAACCTACAGTAATCCTCTCCCCGTGAATCTACATTTGACATACAGTAGTCTACTGGGACCTACAGTAATCTACAGTAATCCCTTTCGTAAATCTACTTAACCTACCGTAGTTATCTTGAACATATAGTGATCTTCTGGAGCCTACGGTAGACTATAGTTTGCATTTATTATTGTGGCGGTAAAATGACGCTGGACTTGCTCCACCGCACTCCTGTGGTAAAAGGTCCCGAAACGGTGATTTTTCCACTGGAGTGCGGTGGCGCAAGTCCAGCGTCATTTTACCGCCACAATAACATCTACAGTTATCTACAGTAATCCTTTCCTCGCAAACCTACATTTGACCTACCCTAGTCTTCTGAAGCATACAGTAACCTCTATTTACATCCACAGTAATCTAAAGTAGCCATACATTAATTTCCTGCGTAAATCTACGTTTTACCTACTGTAGTCTTCTCAGACCTACAGTAATCTTTATTTTCATCTACAGTAATCTCTCTAAATTCATATCTATGCAAACCTACAGTATCCTCGCTGCAGTAATCCTCTTCGTAAACCTACATTTAACCTACCGTAATCTCCTGGAGCCTACAGTAATTTACAGTAATCTTCATTTATGTCCCCAGCTATTTCTCTAAGCCTACAGTAACCTTCCTTCGTAAATCTACAGCTGACCTACAGTAGTCTTCTCGGATCTACAATAACCTTTATTTACATCTACAGTAATCCTCCTCGTACCTACAGTACCCGTTCTCCGTGAAACTATATTTGACCTACAGTAGTCTTCTGGGATCTACAGTAACCTTCTTTTGAATCTACAGTAATCTACAGTAACATACAGTAGTCTACAGTAGCCTTCGGGAACCTTCAATAATCCCTCCAAATCTACAGCAACCCTCTCCCATCCCAAAACTACCGTACCTCATCCTTCTTATCGTATTTGTAATTATTTTCTCCTCGATCCAATTTCAAATACTCTTCTCTCCACTCGTTTGTCGTATCCTCCAAATCAATCTCCGCGTTATCATTGTTTCCGGAAAAATTTGAATTTTCAAAATTTTTCAAATTGCCAGAAACATTTTCAGACGTTCCAGATAATGCAAAATTAATGAGCAATAATTGTTTGAATTTTTCTTGATTCTCTTCAGAATCGGGATTTTTCGAAATGTCTTGAAGCAAATCGAAAAGTGTCGGAACTTCAGATTTTATTTCGGGAGATTCTGAATCCTCGATGATGGTGACGTCATCTGGAGGCGGGGATTCTGATTCTGGAGTCTCGTTATTTTGATTATTGATTATTTGAAGGAGTAATTGTAGTTGTTCTTCTTGACTCATGTCTGAAAATAGTGGGTTACTGTAGATAATTCAAAATTTTGAAAAAAAATTTTCGAAAATTTTTTTTTTCAAAATTTCAATTCCAGATGACGTTGAGGGTTTTGAAAATTTGGGTATGAGATATTGAGATTCTTCTTAAGATTCTAAGAATTCAAAATTCAAAATTTCAGATTCAGAAGACGTGGAAGATTCTGAATTTCCAAAAAAAAATGTTTTCAAAATTAAAATTTTCAAAAAATAATTTTTTTAATTCAGATTCAGAAGACGTTAAGGATTCTGAATTTTGAACAAAATTCCGAAAATTGAAAATGTCAGAATCGAAGAATTCAGGATCCTGAAAACTACGAAAAATTATTTTTTAAAAAAATTTTCCAATTCCAAAAAAGTGGGCGGAGCTTAAATATACAGTAATTGGCGCACCCTTGGCGCATTCTAAGCCACCCCGGAAGCAAAATCTTTGGCTGAGTATCAAATGTTGTAGTTAAATTCAAAAATTTTGGCGCCAAATTCAAAAAAAAAATCGAACTTTCTCTAGTAAACCAAAAAACTTGTTGACGACAACAAAATGGTTTTTTGTTGTCAACAACTTTTCTCATTTTTGCTAGAAATTTCGAATTCAAAAAAACGCGCCAAAGTCCCACCAGTCAACTTGGTTTCAAGCTCCGCCCACTGGAAAAAAAGTTCTGAAAATTCTGAAAAATTTTTTTTTTTTGGAAAATTAAAAAATCTCGAAATATGGAATTTCTAATCGTCTTTCGAATTTATAAAGTTCAAAAAAGGCCAAAGATGCGCCAGTTATTGAATTTTTGAGCTCCGCCCATTGGATTTTGAATCCTTGAAAAAAAATCTGAAAATTTGGAAAAAAATTTTTTTGGGAAAATTTTTTTTGAAAAAAATTACTACTGTCTGAGACACCTTTGGCGCGTTTTGAGGGTTTAGAAGCACCAGAGGCGCCACAGACAGCTTATTTTGTCCTTTTTAGAATACTGGTGCGCCTTTGGCGCATTTTGAGCCGCCAAATTTGAGCCAGAGGGCTCAAAATTGCAAATCCAACTATCTGGGACGCCATTGGCGCGTTTTTAGTGTTTTAAAAGCGCCAAAGTTGTGCCAAACTGTCTATTTTGTCATTTATAGAAAATTGGGGCCCCTTTGGCCCATTTTGAGCCTTTAAAACGCGCCAAAAGCTTGCCAGTCGCCTTCAAAATTGCAGAAAACTCATAGATTGCTAAGGAATCAAAAAAGATGGATAGAAAAACGATGGAAAAAACAGTCAGTGTTGTTGTATCAGCCTTCTATCATCATCAGATGTCTGAAGAGAGAGTGTGAAAAATCGAGAGACGCAGAGAAAAGTGGAAAAACTGAGAATACTGTCTGGCTGTTTGTGTATGAATGATGACATAGACTGCAATGTAAAGGGACGGGGGAGGGGCTGATATTAGAAATACTGTTTGTGGCTGATAAGAGAGAGTATGGGGAATTGAGAGAGTGTTAGAGAAACTGGAGAGAGACGCAGAGAAATAGAGAGACTCTGAGCAGTCATAAATGAGAATGTATGGTGATAAGGACTGTAATTGCTTTGGAAGAGACGCAGAGAAAGTAGACAGTAAATTTAAAATTTGGGGTTCGACTGAGTATTTAACGTAGGAAGATAGCTACTTTTTGAGCCTAAAATCGTGAAAATCAGAGAAAAATAGGGGGAGTTAGAGGGTTTTGAAAAAAATATAAAAAAATTGATTTTATTGTATTTTTGTTTTTTCTTGTGATTTGTTGAAAAGGTCTCGAAAATGTTGAAATTAACATTTTTTTAATTTTTTATAAGATTTCCTATTGATATGTATAACTTTCATAGAAAAAGGTCCACTGGAAAAAAAGTTATGGTTCGTCGAAAAATTTTTTTTTAAAGTTTGAACATCTGTATCTCAAGTTACAGTAGTCCAATTTTCATAAAAATTGAATCATTAGATAGGAAATTCGATAGAGAGTATTTTGAATTTTTGAATTTTTCAAAATTCGTATTTTGAACGATTCTGGGCTTAAAAATCACAGATGACCCTTAAAATCAACGTCGACGCTGTATTATTGGCTTGTTAAGCAGTGCTTGAATGGCAGCTCAAAAAATCTGCAATTCATTGCGTAGCAATGCTAAATTGATACAGCAGCTTTCACTGCGTAGCCAAGTTATTTCGATACAACAATATTCACTGCTTAGCAATGTTTAATTGATACATCAAATTCAAATTCTTTATTATCTGTTGTTTCCCATGACCATCACCTTGCTATGTGTGCAAATCGATGATGCACTTTTTATCAGTTCTCTCTTTTCTTCTTCTTCTTCTTTTTCTCACTGGTCAATACAAAATGTATTGGGGCACATACAAACATTGATAGGTAGAAGGATACATGGTCTATTGTTCTCATGTGAGAATACAGAAGAATAAGCGAGCAAACATACAGATGAGCAAGAAATTGAAAATAATTGCAGTATCAACTCTGCATTGCTACGCAGCGAAATTTGTTGTATCAATTCAACATTGCTACACAGCAAAATTCAAATTTCATTTTTTGAACAGTTATTCAAACTCTTCTCAACAAGACAATGATACATCGTCGATATTTAGAGTCATCTGTGATTATTGAGCCCAGAATTTTTGAAACATTGAATTTCTTAAAAATTGAAAATTTTAAAATACTCTCCATTAAATTTCCTATCCAACGGTATAACTTTCATAAAAATACAACCATTGTTTCATGAGATATAAATGTTCAAACTTAAAAAAAAACTTTCGAAAAAAAAGTCTTTTCTTGACGAACCGTAACTTTTTTCCAGTGGACCAATTTGGATGAAAACTATACAAATCGATGGAAATTTTGAAATTCTATTGTATCAATTTAACATTGCTACACAGCGAAATTCAAATTCCATTTTTTGAGCTGTCATTCAAGCGTTGCTCAAGAAGCCAATGACACATCGGTGATTTGGATTTTAATGTTCATCTGTGATTTCTAAGCCCATAACCCATCAAACAATAAACTGTTTGAAAAATCAAAAACTCAAAACACTTTCCATTGGATTTACTATCCAATGGTATAATTTACATAAAAATCGAACTACTGCAACTTGAGGTATAGACGTTCAAACTTTGGATTTTTTTGCAAAATTTTTTTTGACTAACTGTAATTTCTTTTCCAATAGACCAAGTTTGACAGATGGATAGGATTTTTTTAATTTCCAAAAATTTGAATTCAAACGCTTTCTAAGACCCTTCTAAAGAAAACAACGACAAAAACCAAACACTCCCAAACATTTCGTAAAATTTCCACTGTTATAAACTGACCTACGTGCCAACGTCAGCCCAGCCAAGTTCAAATCTTAATTTCCTTCTGGCGCACCTTTGACGCGTTTTTTCTGCGCTGACAGGTCTCGAAGCGAAAATTGCACAATTTTCGCATCGAGATCTGTCGGCGCAGAAAAAAAGCGTCAGAGGTGCGCCAGACAATGATTTTCAGATTTTCGACTATCTGAGGAGCCGCGTTTTTCTCCGATGTTTTTTGTAGTCTGAAAGGGTCCTTGGACTCAACATCTTCAATGTGTTCAAATTTCTACAATCGCGGGTTCCTTTGGCGCGCTTTCAAGAAGATTTTTTCCTTAGTTTTCAAGTGCTCTGATGTTTCCTTCGCACGTTTTGTTCAAAATCGATTCCTCTTCCTCAGTCACACAAGTTGTTACCTAAATGTCGTGTCCGTCTTCTATACCAAAGTATTTGATAACAAAATGAGGAGAGGTTCTTCATGTTTTCTCTATCCCCTCCTTTCTTCCCATACTCTCTCATCCTTCCACCTTTTTGGGTGTTTCTTCGTTTCACTGCTAAGATGTAGATAGACATGTTTGTCTCCATTGGGAGTTGGTAAGGCAGAGAGAATGGGACGAATGAAGAGACGCAGAGAAATACATGAGACGGTTGATAAGGAGAATCAGATGATGACGTGTCTCTCTTCAATGTTTGTATGAATGTGAATGTATGCAAGTGTCTAACAGTTGGACAGTTTTCTGAGCATATGAGGGGGAATGGTAATAGTTAGGATTTAAAAAAACCGTTTAATAAGAAAAAAACCGGACAAAAACACAGTACAAAATCAGACAACAAAAATTGAGGTAATATTTAGAAAAAGAGGTAAGTTGAAGTGTGGTAGAGGTAGAATGTTGTAAATAACAAAAAAAAAAAGATTAACGATCCGAATGAGACAACTAGTTATATTTTTTTGAGACTGAATATGCTAAAAAATTTAGAAAATCCCACCAAGTTTTCTATGAGAGGTCCTTCGTGGGATATTCCGAAATAAAGATTTCTCGACGAGGCATAACTTGAGTTGTTTTTGACCTTTATCAAAAGTTTTTATGACGAAAATGTGCCAAATCTAATGGAATTTGCAATGATGGTTTGAACATTTCCAGAAATTAACTTTTGAAGCTTGAAAATCAAGAACATGTGATGATTATCATTGAAATGGCGGCTTAACCTGACTCGGTATTAATGCCCGTCACATTTTCTTGATTTTCTCACTTCAAATATTTATTTCGGAAAAATTTCAAGATATTGTTAGAAAGCCCATTAAATTTTGCACAATTTGGCTCTAGAAATTTTTTAAATGGCCAACTACAACTCAAGTTATGCCTTGTTAAAGGCAAACAGTTTTGTCTTGTTCAAAAAATGTTTCATATCAGATTTTTACTCAATAAAGGAAACTCTCAAAAAATCGCTTGGCAAGTTTTTTAAACGTTTACATGCGAGTGAAGGTGTCACAATCCGTCTAATTTTCTTTGGAATTCTGGCGTTCAATAGATGAAAGTGATGAGTGACTGGTACTCAACCGCTCTGGCTGCTGTCGATTATGCACATTGAGAATGAGCTGAATTATGGTGTGCACACTGTCCAGCTTCCAGTAGATAGAGTGATAGTTTTCGATGTCATCCGAAATCTGAAAGAAATTTAGTGGAGGCTTAGGAAAAATATGAAATGTGCATTTCGCTGGAAGTTTCATACATTTTGTTGTGATTATCCTGAAATATAGTGAGGATGAACCTGTTCGATGAGAACCCCTTTGAAAATTGAAAATGATCTAAAGTAAAACCCAAAAACTTGAGCCAAAAGACAGTTAAAGTAGGAATACACTCATTTTTTTATTATCTTAAACAGGGTTGCAAACGGGTACATAGTTTGAATTCCCGCAAAATATTCAGAGAGTGGCTTGCAGGTGCGACAGATTCGCTGCGTAGCGACTCAATTATCGTGCGAGAGGGCGGAGGCAAAGATTTCCTAATCGGTCTCGCCATGTTTGTTTTTTTCCTACGAGGAATTTTGACAAAATTCGAATTAGGCGGGAAGCCGCAGGCTGTCTGCGTCTCTCTTGGCTTGGTTCCAAATACCCAAAATCGACTTTCAAAACGCCAACTTAAATTTTTTCAAACCTATTTCGAAAAATGCAGAATTTTTCGCTGATTCGAATGTACGTAATATCGCTGCTTAAATCGCAAGAGAAACACTTTTATTTACAAATTTTCCCTTGTCGCGCTCGCCGTTGCCCGCTCATCAGTCGAGCGCGACGAAGTGCAAATTTGTTATTATAATAAGAATTTTTGGGACATTCATTTGAGAGAAAAAAGAGACTGTAATCCTACTTTAAGAACACCTGCAAGGCCTTCTATTAGAGAGTCTTCCTCTATATTTCGAACGCACTATGGAGTTTTTCTTCTATTAGAGGTATTACGGTATGCCAATTTGTAGATCCTATCAAAAGTCACACATTGATACAAAGTCCCACTCACCACTTCGTAGTCGATTGGAAAAGTTAAGCGTTCGACTCCTTCGAACATTTCCATTTGCCGAATCTTCAAGTGAAAATGTCGAACAGTTTTCTGAATCGTCGAGTGTGCACCCCTCCAACGGAAGCTCCGCCTCTTCACATTCACTGGAATCCCGATCGGAGCAGTTAATGTATAAAACTTGTCGTAAAATGCCTCAAGGCGTCCAGAAACCGGATCATTACTGTGATGAAAGTTGTAGATTTGTAATTTGTTCACCATTTTTCGAAACTGAGTCATCGACTCTCTCCCACGAAGTTCGAAGAAATACCATAGGGGTGATCCAACTACGAACAATTTTTCTACAGGTTTTTTGAATTCCAGTCGCCTGCGAAGTGATTTCGTGGAAACAATGTCATAGTAAATAACAGAGCCCAAAGAGTGACCGAAGAATGAAATGGGACCAACGAATTCAGGATGATATTTCTTGAAGATTTTATAGAGTCGGTTTATTTCCGAAATTACTTTTTTGTGAATCTAAATACAAAAAAATTTCGGCTACAGCCAATTGTGACGCCCACCTTATCCCCACAATCCTTGCAATTGTACATTTTCAAATCTTCTGCTAGATTCTGAAGTCTAGCCGACTTCCTTCCAACAATTTTTGGGCACTTGTGGTTTGTTGCCAAACCAGTCCTCCAGTGAATTGGGAGAAAGACTATTCCACATCCCTTTCTGGTCTTGCTGTTGACTCCTTCGTTCAATCTGTAAGAGTTCATGTTAGAAAAATGGAAAACCGACCTGGCGGCGATTTTCTGGCAAATACTCGTTGGCTACACGGGCTCATTCACAGTTGGTTCAATCACTACACTTTTTCGATTAATTTTTTCCCTATACTGTGAGATAGTTTCGAAAATCAGGCTTAGAAACGCCTTGATAGTAGGCTCTATACGAAATAGATAACTTCAATACCTTACTAATTGTAAGCCTGATTTTTAGAAAAATTTCCCGATTTTCTCCCATATACATTGGGATTATTCAATTGAAACTTGAATCAAAGTGATGTTCATTCTCTCAGTTTCGTGTTGATTGCCATCAGAGTGTCGCCCAGGGACAAAAATCCTGAGAACTGCGGGTTTGAATTTTTTTACCCCGGTTTATCGCGGGTCGGGATTTTCCCGGTAATCCCGGATTATCCCGGGAAATTTATATTTAAAAATTCAAAATATCCCGGGATATCCCGGAGCTCCGCGTCACTTGAAAACCAGACGGTTGAAAACCGCGACATTTCAAAACTAGCCTGCAATTTGACGTGACGATTTTAGTTTCCACCCATTTCAACTAGAATTTTGAACAAAAAAATGGAAAAAAACACGTTTTGTGCAAACACCGCCACGTCAAAACTCAGACGGGTTTTGAAATGTCGCGGTTTTCAACCGTCTGGTTTTCAAGTGACGCGGAGCCTATTCCGGGATTTTCGTTCCGGAGCGACACGTTCCGTGGCGACACAGTGACACACTGATTGTCATTAAACGCCCGTGCAAACGAAATGAACGCGAGGCAGTTTGGCCCTTTCTTTAGAGAAAAATCTCAAAAAAAATCTCGGAAAAAATCTCGAGATAATCTCGAGAATGAGGTCGATTTACGGCGGCGCACAGGGATAACGGAATATCGTTGTTTTAATTTTCGCTGCCTATTTTCCTCTTTTTTCGCACGCATTTTCAGTTCTTTTTTCAGATATTGTCAGAAATACTAAATTCGATTTTTAGAAATGCTCGAAAGTGCGTAAAAAACAACGACACTCCGCTCACAAACTGCGTAAATCGACCCCATTCTCGAGAGAAGTATCGAGAATGGTCGTCTTGAGATTTTCTTCAGATTTTCTCGAGAATGTTCATGAGATCACCTCGAGGACACGCACTGGTAGGCCTCCGGTTTTTTTCGAGAAGCAGCTCGAAATTGAGCAAATAAGTATTGCTACTTTGTATGCCATTTTGTAGATCTCATCAAGGCCTACATTTTCATATAAGTTTCTATTGATGAATCTTGGTTTCCCCATCGGCCCGGTTTGCCATGATTCTCGTCATACCTTTTGGCATTCTCAACAATTCCCTGTACATTATTGTTATTCCCAATTCCGTGTACGGCAAAGACCAAGTTGTCGACTTTTGAAAGATTCACATCCCAACACGCTGGCGATGGATAATGCCATAGAAGAGTCCTCGTCTTTTGTTGATCTTTTTGGATCACTAGCATTGTTGAGGTGTACCAGCATGCGGCTACTTTTGTTTTGGTACCAGATTCATATTTTACGTCGAAATATTCCCAGTGGGGGTATTTGGAAACTGAAAACTGGTGTTGTGGGTTCAAGATTCTCGAGATTTTTAAAAAATACTCACCCCGCGCCTCATCCTGTTGCCTTTGCAATTGTACTACCAGCGGATGCTCAAGAACCCCACTCAACGACAAATATGCTCCCCTTTTAATTGGAATAGCATTTCCTCTCCAATATACTGGCTCGATACTTTTCATACCGCTATTCGAAACCTTGTAAAGGTGATTGAGAAAAAGAGGTGGTTTTGTTGACTCTGTTGAGGTCGAAGTAACTGTCACAAAAGAATAGTATGGCTCGAGATGCTTGTCGTAAATTTGTTGAGCCTCTGAATCAAGTTCTTCTCCTTTTAACAAACGATACATTATTTCAAGCGTCAAACTATCGTTGTCGTTAAATGGGACCTCAACGTTCTTGGAGTTCACATAGAACCATCGGACAACGGAACAGATTACTTTGTTGAGCTGGAAAAATTGAGTGGTCTATGGCAAAAAAAAGTTATGTGTACCTGATGATGAAATGGACTGCCTTGGCCAATTTCCATGACGTTCCTAGGGGTTTCGTCTGGATAGCGAAATATTAATATTTACAGTAAAGGCTTTACTTAGAATTTAGCCTCTAATGATGCCCGTCTATTTTGCTTTTTGATTCAACTAAAAATCAGGTTACAGGAGCGCAAAGACCTCATTTTTGGGACCATTCAGTAGTTTTTATTATCGAAGGGGAGAGGGTGGCAAGTTCACGGGGTTATTTTTCAAAATTTTAAAATTTTCATTTTTAAAAATTACACGATGCTTGAAGGGCCCCAGAGGGGCGTAGCCCGTCTGGTATAAATTATTTCTAATTTTTAAAAATAGGGTACTAAAAAACTCACTCGCTCCTCGATTTTCTCTGTCAGCGACATTATTATTATTATTATTGCCAATAGCTGCACCCTGTGTGCTCATGTCGCCCACACTCCGGCTTCTGCGAAGCATGGTTCAACTTTTCCAGTACCAGTTTTCTGAAAATAGTTGAAGGTTTAAGTACAAGTCGAAAAGAGAGCAATAACAGTAAAAATAAGTGACTAAGTTCCAAAATCAAACGTAAAATATATGTGTGTAAACAGTTCTGGCTCACATTTGTGCACACTCAATCAAACTAAAAACTGACAATCAAAAAGTAGTAAAGTTGGAGAGTATCGTTTGATATGACAAAAAAATGAAAAATATGTATGCGTACGAGTTGAGGGAAATATGATGGTGCATATTGAAACGATGGAAAAACTGATAAGAAACCATACGCTTCGCGGTCACCCTCTGCGATAAAGCGGAAGAAAAATGAAACGGGCGGGCTGATGGACAGTTTGGCTGCCAAACTTTGGCATGTGTAGACAGCATCATAATTACTAACAGTTTTTAAAAAAGGATTCTAGGCAAAAATTTGTATTACTTAAATAGATGCAAAATTTTACGCTGATTTTGAATATCACAACGAAAATCCTCGAAACTTTTTTCCGGAGACAGAAAACGCCGTTAAAATGGTCAAAATGAGGCAGAAGTGCTCCATTGCTTTTCCTGTGATTTTTAGTCTACCTTAATTTTTTTTTAATTTTCGAGATTTTGGTATCATTCGATGCAGAATTAGGTCACGGGTAGAAAATTCTCTTGGACCATGAGCCCGAAAAGCCTTATTTTAAAAATACAAGGCAAAAACAGCCGAAAACATCAACTGTGAGGGTGCAATTAATTCACATGCACCCTCAAGGATTCACCCGTCCCCGAAAATAGCCAGTTTGCACAACCTGATTTTTTGAGCTGTTATTGACCTGTATTTTAAAAATAAGGCATTTTGGACCATCGTTCATCAAAATTTTGAGAAGTTGTGTACTCACAGTCATAATTACTCGCTGTTTTTAACAACATAGGTACAAAAATGTTGTTGCAAAAGGCAAAGAGTGATTAGTGTGTAATACAAAAAAAGTAAACAGAAAAAAAAGATAAAGGACGGATGGCAAGACAAGAAAAAAATATGAAAAAAAGAGATAGGGGAGGTCTGACCCCCCATCCGAAAGACTAGGGAGTATACTAAAGAGTATACAGACTAAAGAGTGTACGAGGAAAAATGAGAAAATCGACATATTTTAAAAATGATTCATTCAACTTTCTTCCCATAAAATAAGCATTTTTGCATCCAGAAAAGTAAAATTATCACTCTGGATACTTTTCTGAACATTTTGTTTTTTGTCAAAAAATCATTTTGAAAAAATGAAATTAAGTCTCGAAAGTGGTCTGAACCCCATATTTTTAAACATGGATATATACGTAATCGAGGTGTAGGAATCGAATGAGCATAGTTTCCCGAGGACGTGTTTCTAAAAATTGGCATTTTTTGAAACACAAGTTACCTGTCGCCTTCACATTTTCCAATTTTTCGGATTTCTCGTTGTAGACAGAGATAGGTTGCAATTATGTTTTATGTTCCTCTTTATATCTGTCAGTTTTAATACAAAAAAAAAGGTTAAAGAGAATTGGATGATAATGAACAAAGTTATAGCCATCCGAAGGGGACCGACTCCAATTTCACGAAAAATCATAAAACCGTCTGTCGTTCCCACAGATATGCGTATGGGCAGCTAGTATTTCGTGATTTTTTCAGTTAGCCTGCACGCTATTATTTAAAACATATTTCATTCAAATCCCCGTGTTAAGGTTGGGAGCCTTCCCTTGTTAGGTGGGCTCGAACCTGTGGGCGCATTTTTATGGACACTGCTCCGCTACCGGCTAAGCCACGTGGATCTTCTTTGGCAAATGAATGAAAATCCTGAAAGCAAAAATTGATGCTCAATCCCATCAGTTCCTTAAAATTTGAGCATGTCCATTCAACCTACTTGTCCATAAATTTTAACGATTCGATTGAACTGCGAAAATTAAGAAACGGCAAAAAGATAATCCCCGAAGCACTTTAATTTAGCCAAAATCTGTGTTATCGTAAACGAAGAAGTGTATCTGGAAAGGTGTAAGACAGTTTAGAAAATGGGGGTCGGAACGAGTGCTGATTTTCATTACACCTCTTATATATGCACTCAGTCTTCGCGCTCGTTTGCTTCAGCGGTACCCATAACAGAGCCACAAGTTCCAAAAGAAAGAAACAAGCAAAGGAATCCACCAGTGTTGAGCTGAAATGAAATTCCATCTCCCGGAACACGGAAGACAGAAGGAATTTCGCACAACAATGGAATCCACCTTTCGACTAAAATGGAAGTTGTGAGTTCTCTGGAAAAAAGTCAAGATTTTTTTATGCGATCAAAATGAAAATTGGTCGCATATTTGTTCATACGGTTCAAGATGTTTGAGAAACCAACGGTAAGTTTTAATACTTCAACTGTATTAGGTGGAGAAACAAGGTGAATAAATGATCTGCTCTGAAGTAAGAAAAAAAAGGAGAGAGCGAAACGTTACGCCCAAATGATAAGTTTTGAAGCATGCCAGTTTAACCTACTAGCGAAATCATTTGAAGGTGATCTTTGATAACAAATGTTGCGAAACAACACTGATAAGAAATCGGAGGAAGAGTGCATTCACACTATGACGATAACTTCCGACCTTTGATTCCGCCACAATTAGTGTCAGAACAAGAAATAATTTTATCTATTCGCGCCAAAAAAACGCTGTTATAACGTTTTTATGTTAATTCCATTTTTTCCCGAAATTTCTAGCTACAACTAATCTCAATCGGCACTTGAAAAGATTCCGGAAATTACAGAAAGTATTCTCTTCAAAAAAAAGACACAACAAATAAAATTTTTTAAAATTTCACGCATAGGAGACCGTTTGTTAAATTAAAATAGCAAAGTCCACCGAAATAAACCCCGACAAAAAATCTTTACTAATAACAACCAGTCATTTCTGTATGTCTGTCTGTATGTTGGCGGATGTAACTGAGCCCAAACTGAACCGAAAGATCAGGCATGGCGTTACGTTGATGCCCTAAATATTAATTTTTGAAAGCTCAAAAATGGAGCAAGTTACGCCTCTATTCCTGAATTTTCAGTACTAATCTCGGCACCGAAAATGTGTCGCTAACCCTTTTGTATACTCAAAGTCGACCGATTCTCTTGAAATTTTCACAGTTTGTTACTCATTATCTGAGGACGATGCCCATCCAATTTTTTTTTGAGTCGTCGAGAAATGAGATCACAAGAGCGCAAAAATCTTCATTGTGGAACCGTTTAGTAATTTTTCTTATCAAAAAAGTGAACATGATGTGACTTCCGTTTTCGAACTTCAATACGCGCGGAATGCATATCAGATGGCGTTTGAATAAAATGGAATAGAAAATGAATGAAGACATTGTTGTAGGTGTGAAGCAAGCCGTAGGCAGGCTCCCGATTTTTTTTGCAGGCTCCCGATTTTCGATTTGAAAAGGCCGTGGGCCCTGATGGATGAAGTCGCAGGCTCCCACTTCTGAGTACAAGGGTAGCAGACCATGAGAAACGGAGTTGAAATCTTCAAAACAAAGAAGCAAGCGAAGGTCAAGCGGTGAAGCCCCCGAAGGGGGCGGAATCCACCTGTTTATTAGAATATTGTAAAACAGTCTGTGACAAATCGACGGAATCAAGAAATTGGTTGTCTCTACATTAGTTTCAAACATGTCAATTCTACCTACTAACGGAAAGATAAGAATGGAAGATAGAGAGTATGATCAAACAAAAAAACCTGTCAACAATTTAACTCACTGTAGTCACCACTTCGATTCCGCCGGAATCAGTTTTATCGAGAGCAAAAAAAAGTGCGACTGAAAACTAAGAAGGCTTATTGTGGCTCGGGAAAAGGGTGATAATGATTTTGCAAAATTAGTTCAAAACTACTCAACATACCATTTTCATTCCAATTGCTTCATAACACAACTTGTCTCCTATGCACGTGAAAAAAATATATGCAACATGTCATTCTGAAATTGACAAAAGGTGAAGTGGCTACTAACAAGCAGACTTGGCAAATCCCTGGTGGGCCCGGTCGGCCCGAATAGGGAAAAATAGGGAAATTTTTTCACAATTTTTGGAATTTTTTGTGATTTTTCGCTGTTAGAATGACGAAAAATGTTCAATCATTCAAAAAATATGGTGCATTCAGGAAAATTCACCAAAAACTATATTTTTTGCTTCAAAAATTCACACCGGGCCGACCAGGCCGACAAAATTTCTGGTTTTGGCCCGGCCCGGCCCGTAGCATATCTGCTAATGAGTAACTCGATGATTTTCAAATTTCTCTCATTGGTTAGATAAGAAGGGCAAAAAAACGGCGGCGGTTTCTTTGTGATATACGGAAAAATCGGAAGTTGTGAAAATTAGTTTGGTTTTTGGCCCCTTTTTTCCTACAGGGTTGTCGAATTGGCGCCTGTGGAGCATAAAAAATATATCACAAAGAAGTCGCAGCCGTTTTTCGACTCATTTTCCCATATAAAATGAGTCCACTTCCAGTGTTAGATGTAATTTTTTTTTCCTGGGAGAATGGAGTCGGTGAGTTCCCTGAAAAGTATTAGAAAAAATAATACAATTTTTCAGAAGCCTCAAGAAATCGACACCGAAACCAAACAAGACATTCTTGAATTCGCGGTGAACCAAATTTTGGTTCCACATGGAAAAGAGAGGAATTTGGAGTTCGATTTGGATATGTATCGGAGTATTGAGGAGGAAAAGGAGAAGATGAAGATGGAATTGGCGACAGATGTAAGTTCAGAGAGTTTTAGAAGGAAAAACTACCAACTATTTTGAGCACAAGAGCGTGGAAATTGGTAGAAAACTGATCACGTTAGGCTATGGCTAACTCAAAAAATTGGGGCTTGCAGCTTGAAACTGTGGGCGGAGCCTGAAAACGAGCTAAACCTAACAAAATACACTTCCTGAAATTTGGAGCAAAATTGACAGATATACAGTAGCCGAAGCGTTTTGTCTCTAATAGTTTTCAGATAATCTTTAGCTCAATTATTCCAGAATTTCAACCTCCCCGGCCGCATCTCTAACCTAATCGAGGAACGCTGGAACTATTTCAAGCCAATGATCCAACAGATCTTAACAGTGCCGCCAGCATCCCTTTGGCGTCAAGCAGAGCAGAATGAACAAACTGAAGAGATCATTCGTGTTTACCAATTGGCCTTCGAGGCGGTGAGAAAAATTTCGAAATCTTAAACTTTTCTATAAATATAAATTGTTTATTTGTTTAGAGTATCGTTATTGTACAGTTTTTGTTATTGAAATACAAAAATTAACGCAAATTAAAAAAAAGAACGGAAAATGGGTGCTGGAATGAAAACCACAAAATCGAGAGATGTGAAGAATTAAGTAAAAAATTGACAATAAAAGCAAACAAATATTTTAGAAAAGTGAGAGTTCTGAAAATTTGTATACAGTAGTCGGCAGTGGAAATCAACAATAGAATCGGACTCGCTTTCCTTCTCTGAAAAATAAAAAGATTTGTAAAATATCTGGGAGTTGGGAACTAGAACTTGAAAGCCACAAAATTGAGCTGAAGCTTCAAAAGTTGAGCTGGCCAAATAAATTTTATGAACTTCAAAAGGTATAAAAATGAGCTATAGTAGCTAGTAAACACTACTTCACGATTAGCAGATCTAAAAGTAGAATCGCAATAATCTCATAGGCTAACAACTAATAAAACACTTTTTAACCCACCTCTCCATTATCTCTTTGATCTCATCATACACTTCCTTGTATTTCTTTTCTTCCACGCCTCCAGCCAAATCCTTCTTGAAGTGATCCCAAAAGTCTTGTTGATAGAGGTCATAAGTAATCAGGATTTCCACGAAGGTCTGTTTCATTTCTTCGTATCCCATGAGGAACTTGCACTCTTCTAGAGCTTGTTTCAGCGTCTTGTTGGTGAAGAGATTGAGGGATGAGGCTGCAGCGAAGAAGGTTTCATTGACAGTAGTACGAAGACTCTCGAACGAAGTTGCTTCACGAGTATCCATCAGTAAGCATCGGAGAGCGAAGAGCTCTTTGTCTGTAGGGGACACTGGCTCCAGTCTTCCAATAATACTATTATCTTGAGATGGCTTCTTCTGCCAGTGGGCTCCATCCCAGGTGAAATGACTAGGGAAGTCTTGATAAAGGAGCTTGTGAGGGAGCTCGGAGTTTGTTTTGAAGTACTCCGTGAGCTCGAGTGACTCGTTAGGGGGGAAACCAATTGGCAGGGGGACCACTTCATGGGACCTCTGGAAAACCGGGAATCCAAAGAGCCGGTGGCAGGCTTCTGGGGCGCAGAAGCTCCGATTCCGAAGATAGTGTTGGGTTTCATTGAATTCCTGATGTTCAATGTCCCTCTTCCAGACCTTATTAGCATCTTTGGCAGATCCTTTGTGAAGGTAATCAATCAGAAACTTTCGATTTCCTTCGCATTTCTTGACATTGATGTGAGCATCAAAGAGCCGAAGGAGATCTGGATTGTAGGAAGCCACTTTTTCCTCATCGTCTACCATAAATTCCTTTACAGTATTGCAGAGTGCAATGTCTTCCTTGTCTGGCATACGGTCACAAACAACACCCTCCACTATCTCCTCCATAGTCAGCAAAAGATGGATATGTGGCATCCCTCTCTTCTGCCATTCGTAGCACATCGCGTATGCTTTTACTTTTCCAAAGAGCTCCTGATGCAGAAGATAGTAAAGCAATCTATTCACCTTGAGCTTGAAGACTCGGGCAAGCAGGTCCGGACGATCATGAGCGTCCTTGCAGTCACCCAGGTTTTTTTGGATCTCACGCCATTTCGGATTTGCAGTGAACGTAATGAAAAAATGAGGATTGTTGAGTTTGGAGAAGATGGCGAGGGAATCCAGGCGCTCTTCAGCAAGGTTCCGATAAGAGCCGGGATGCTGCGAGGAGAGATGCTTTGGATGTTGGATATCCCTATAGCTGTCCAGAAGATTCTGGTCAATACGAGCCCAGACATCTATGAAAAATTGTCTGGACAAGCACCTCCCATGATGTAGGGGGTTGTAGCTGTCCCTCTGCATAGCCAAGTATCTGTAGTAATGCTCCTGAGATATGGCCATTTCCAGATGCCACCCAAGGGTCCCCGTTGGGAAGAAGAATGGGTAGAGCATGGGGTCCAAATATGGACTGTTCATATCGAGAGTGGACGCTTCTTGGAAAGTCGGAAGGTGGACATCGGTATCTTCAGTTTTGGATGTCAGGTAGGCCTTGGAAATCGGATTGTTTTCGTTTAGAAACGCTTTGATCGCTGGTCCGAACCAATGGCGGTCTGGAAGATATAAAGGATCAGAAGATATGAGAAGGTTGAAATTTGAAACTTTTTAGTTTTTGACGGGCCAGGCTCAAAAAATTTCTCGGGAGGAATTCTATCGCATTTTTTTAAATTTTCGAATTTTCTCGGACTTTTAAAAGTAAATTAGCAAAATTTCAAAAAAAAATTGGGTCATAGAAGTTTTTCGAGATTTTGTTCATGAAATAGCGGCTAAAACTATAAATAAGAAGTTAGGACCGAAAATTTTTGATCGAAATTTTTCCTTACGAGCCCAGGGGCCGGGTTTGGCCCGGCCGGTCTGTTGCAATCCTGCCAGATTGAGCTTGAAAAAAGCTCTTTTCCGGGCCCTACTATTAGAAAATACGGTATTCCCTTACTCACCTGTATAACAATCTGGAGAAACTGCCACATGTTTCACTTCTGCAACACATTTCCAATTCTCGGGTTGACTCTTGTAGCTGCCGAACTTTTTTATTGGCTTTCCTTCGAAACAAGCAAATGCGAATTTCGAGTTGCTGCTCAGAATGAAGCGGATATTGCTTGGATTCTCGAACCGATCCCTAATACACTCTGGGAAGTCAACAAAGGGGTCGACGACTTTTATGGCTCCGTTTTCGCAGCAGAATTGAGCTTCGTCTGAAAAAAAAAGATTGTGTGAAAAAAAGCAATGTTGTCTACCTTCAAAGAACTTGGATCCACAATGTGTACATTTTTGAGACATTGTTCCCAATGAGTCCAGTTGCTGAAATTTTAGTGTTTCAGATACCGGATTCTCAACCTTCTCAAAAATGAACTTTTGAACTCAAAAAATAATTTATTTCATTCTATTGTAAAAATATAAAAACTCACGAGTTGGCCATCGCATCCGCTACCATTTTCAATTTCCATATTCTGATTTTCCGGGATCAAATTCCATTCTTAAAACAAGTAATATTTCCAGTTAGCAGTTTTTTAAAATACCTTCAAACTGAAGTTCATATCTCGAGGAAGTTGCCACATATTCTTCAAACATCTCCATGTCAAACTCTTCATTGTTTGGGTCCTAAATATTATTTTCATAATTTTGAACCCCCAGTTTTTTTCTTACCGATTTGCCATTCTTTCGTTTGGTCGGTGACAGGGATTTTCTCATTATTGCTCAGCTTAGACGGAATCAAGCGATAAAAAAATCAATAAAACAGTGGCGACAGGAAGCAAAGAGACGGGAATGAAGACACTAAGGGGGTCGAGCTGATGGTATACGAAAAAGTGTAATAATTTTAGAGGAAAAAGGGGGAGGTGCATTAAGGAAATGATGAGATAGCGCGTACAGAAGAGAGACCATCTGAGAAGTTGTTGTATAAACAAAATGATGAGTAATGGTGTGGATGGAACGGAAAGTGGTATCATGACGAATGGGGGGAGTAATTGAGAATAAGAATTCAGAGGCATTGTTCAACCACCTCAAAATGAACTTCGGAATTTCACAAAAGCACCCACAACGGGTTTCGGTGAAAGAGTTCATACCATTTTTTGTATGCTGTTTTTGAGCACACTTGAATTCCTTCTTATTGGAGGTGCGTATACCGTATCAAAATATCAAAACTTCCGGATTACCACACTCTGAATACCTGAATTGTCTCATTTCCTATCACTTTCCTATCAATTTTTCAATTTTCTTCCAATATTTTAGGACTCACAGACTTTCCTGTAAAAAATTGAGTTCAAAGTCACTGAATTTGACATAGTTTCAACAATTCACTATCCTTTCATTATTACCCTGTTACAATATCCTCTCTTTTTTGACCGAATTTTTCAATGTTCCCCTCTCGTAACAACTGTTTGACACCGTCAGCTGTTTACTAATACATAGGTGCATCTTTTTTTCCTATTTCCCGTGGTCAGTTTCGATTCTGTCTGTTGACATGGTTGTGTGGGATAGAATTTAAAAATAACCATATCACCTCTAAATGAATCACAAATCCAGTTTGAAGATTAATATGAGCTTGAAAAATATTGTTTTTTTCCTTCTCCCGAATTTGTCCTTTTTATAACCAGTTTTTTTGCGGGAAAAATGGAAGCACGTTGACTAATGAGTCATGAAATGTACAGAAAACTCTGAAGACTACCATTAAAGATGTTTCACCTGGTGCAATAATTTTTTATGAGGAAAAAAAAGTTTATCTATCCATCTGATCTCTCGAAGGTGACACTTCCTGGTCTCTCTGTTCCTCATCTGACTCAATTTCGCAACATTTCGTCTCGGCGTCCGTCTCAGAGGTGGTCCATTATTACACCGTCTAGTGACCCGTCTTGTTGTCAAATTGTCCGCACTTTTTTCTTCTTATTGGTGGTCGCATCTTGGGCTCATCGAGTTTGAAAAAATTATTTTCTTCACCTACAACGAGATTTCACCTTTTTTTTCTGCACCTAACCTCCTTCTCTCCTTTTCAAGCGGAGAAAATATCTCAATTTTTTGTCCCCATGTGACCAGATACTCTCTTGTCTTTAGTTTGGGGGGTCAGACCTCCCCTATCTCTTATTTTCATATCTTTTTTCTTCTTGCCACCCTCCCTGATCTTTTTTGTTTAAATTTTTTTTTGTGTTACACACTTATCACTTTTTATCTTTCGTAACAACTTTTTTTTACCTATTTGTGTGATCCAGGCATTTGTTTTTTAGTTTGACGCTAACTTCTATATCAATTACATAGATTTCCAGGTAGTTTCCCTATTCAACTAGTCATGGAAGAGGAAAATATGGGTAATAATGATAATCCATTGGCAGTAGAACCGCAGTCAGGTACCATCAACAGCCAAGAAATCAGGCCTCCTGGTGAGAGCCCCGTTTTGAAGCGTGACGATCCAGGAAGAGATGAGCCGCGAGGGAACAATGATCCGAACAGAGGAACTACGCTAGAAGGGGAGAATAATGTTCAAGCAGGATGCGCTAGGGACGGTGATATTCCTACGCTGAAACAAGAAGAGGAACGAAGAGTCAGGGAGGTTAGAGGTGAGAGATATCACAGTGTTGGGTGTCTCAACTACGGTAGCTAATTGCGGTAGATAACCTTCAGCCTAAAATACTGAAAATACTAGTCGTCTGACAGCGACTTGGCCCGTTAGATGAGCGCATTTGCATACCACACGGCTTAAATTACTATGTTTTCTTGAATTTTTCATATAGCTTCAGAAATTTTTGTTTATCGGTGTAATTTTAGCATAGCTTGGTCACTAACAGCAACTACCCCAGAAGTTTGAAATTTCCCTTCAATGTTCTTCATTTCAGCCCCATTACTCCAACAAGGAACACCAGTTGTTTCCACACCGAACCAACCTCCACCTCCTCCGACTGTACAACATCCGTTGGTATGTACAGTCCGCGAAGCCGTCGGATTTTCTTTGCGAATCTTATTGTAATAATCCTATAAGACCTAAGAGGTCGGAAATAGAGGCAATTTACCGCTCGCAGGTCCAGCCGACCGAATCTATGCATTTTTGCGACTAGTGTAAGCTTATTTTGCAGCTTGACGTAAAATTGTGCAGATCTGTGGTCGGTAGGCGGTCGCCGATTTTGGACCGACGCCCTATTCGCTACTCATCCAATATTTTTCCAGCACCGCTCCCTTGAATGCACCCGAATCCGATGGTATCGTCTCCACCTGACTCGAGGCCTGGTAGCTCTCAAAGGAAAGGACTCAATTGTCATCGAGATCAAGTACCGTACTAACGAGGGTCTTGAAATCGACACGTATGGAAAAATGCTTCATGATAAGCATCTTTCTCACCTCAACATCAGAACGCAGTTGACACAGGATGCAGAGGAAAAGAATGTAACGGTAGTTAAAGGTTATCATAAGGTTAATGAGGATTGCACAAGGATGGAACCAATTTACGCAGCAGATGAGTCAAAGGAGATCCGAAGGGGAGTATGGTTTTTGTATGATGAGGTGTTGGATACGGTGACGCCATTAGAGTCGAAGATAGCTAACAAGATTGAGGGTCATCTGGAGAAGTTTAAGCCGGTGTCTGAAGATTCTTGTGAGTTTTTGATGCCTTTTATAGAACTTTAGATAATCTTTCAGTTCCCAATCTTCTCAAAAACACAAAGGAAGGCTACACAGTCCTATGGAAATCCGTGGAGCATGTGGAGTTTCAAAAAGCAGGCTCAGTTCCGGTGCGGCTTGTGCGTGGATATCCTGAAGAGGCTAAATGGGAGGATGGGAATTCCGAAGTGAAACATTTGATGTTCTTCGTACACGGAATAGCGCATAAGGATAAGGAGAGTTGTGTTTTGGTGGCGGCGAAGAGGTTGGTACTCAAAATTTGGACATTTAGAAAACGAAAACTTCAATTTTTTCAGACTCGGCAAAGGCGTGGACGCACAAATCAAAAAAGCCAATCCAGATGACATTTCGCAGATTATGTTCCTTCCGGTTCATTGGAGGACTCTTCTTGAAATTCCAGATGGTCATAAATGCAGACGTACCATTTCTACATCAATTTGGAACGAAGCGAAGAGGAAGATTGTGACCAAGCTACATGAAGATTTGAAGTTGTACGATTGTGTCGAGTGTGGACCGAAGGTGAGGGTTTAGGAGTGGAATTTTCTAGAGGATATTGATACCAAGATGTAGAGCTTAATGAGATTTGCAAAATGATACAAAAGTTATTATGATACCGCATTTAAATTTTTCCCGGAAGCTCTTGAAACAATTGGGTCAAGCTCACTTACAAAGATGCGTCCGGCCTGGTTCTTCAAAGGGCTTCAGAGAAAAATTTAGAAGAGTAATATTACAGTTTTTACTATAATTTTTGAGGTCTTTCAAGAACTACATTTTGCTATGAATAATTATACCAAAATGTAGAGCTTAATGAGATTTGCAAAATGATACAAAAGTTATTATGATACCGCATTTCAATTTTTCCCTGAAGCCCTTGAAAAATTAGGGCCAAGCTCAATCACAAGATGCGGCCCTGTTCTTCAAAGAGCGTCAGAAAAAAAAATCTAGAAGAGGAATATGACAATTTTTACAATCATTTTTTAGATCGTATCAAAATCTACATTTTTCTTCAAAATTTTGGGTGGAAATCACGAATACCGGAAAACTTTACATTTTTATTTAAAACGAAAGCCACTGCGCGCCTATGGCGTGTAGCACGTGTAGCGCAGTCGGTATCGTCGCGGATTCGATTTGATTTTGGGACTACCAAATTCTATGATTTTCGAAAAACTAAAGCGGACATCGTGACCAAGACCTGACAAACTTCCTAGTGGTTTTTTTGATAGAGAAAAGTGGTGGCACAAGTTGGCCTCTTGACAGCAACGGCTTGCTACTAGGTAAATCAAGAACCCAATTTTCAGATCCGCAAAATCGTCATCGAACAACTCAAAGCCCTCCACAAAAAATTCCAAGAAAACAACCCCAACTTCAAAGGCCCCATCTCCCTCCTAGGTCACTCTCTCGGCTCTGTCATCCTCTACGACATCCTCACGAACCACTTCGGAATTTTGGACGGAAAAGAAAATCAACTCGGTTTCGATGTCGACAAACTCTTCATCATCGGATCCCCTCTTCGATATTTCTTGCGAATGAGAGGACAGTCTGCAATCGATATGTTCCGGAGAATAGTGATGTTGAAAAGATTTTTGAACACGTATCATCCAACGGATGTGGTGGCTGCTAGACTGGAACCGTTGATTGATGAGAGGTTTAAGAAGATTTTCCCGGTAATTTTGAAGCCAGATGATGGAACGGAAGAGGAGAGATGTAGAGGTAGATGCAGCTTTTACGAAATTATGGCCATGTCGAGGATTTTGGCGCTCTTCACGCGACCGATCCGAGGAAGGAGAAGCGGTCAGGAAGAGGGAGATCATCCAATGACAGGAGGTTTCAATAGAATCGATCATAAACTTGAGGTATCGTTACTGAGCCAAATTTTGCATATAAATTTATGATGAAAATACTGTTTCCAGCGAAGGCACACATTCCGCGAGCTGTGGTCTCACTCTATCTACGTGACTCATCCTGCGTTCCATTTGTTTTTGGTGAATAACACAATATTGGATGAGGAAAATTCGGAGTATCAGAAGTTGTTAGACGTCGGGCCAGAGGCGGAACAGGTGGAGTTTTGTTTAAGAAATAATTGGTCGATTTTTTTTGTATTACTGTAAGAAACACTAAAACTTTCAGCCGAATCCAAACTCAATTCTCCGTTCTGTTGAAGAACACCCGGAAGTCCTTGATAATAACATGTCAGAAGTAAGATTTTATTCTCAAACTTTCTATGCTAATATTTTTTGTTTTACAGGACCAAAATCTCGTTGAAAAACTCGCAGAGCCAGCTCAACAGCAAACTGTCTAAATCATTTAATCTAATTCTACCTCTATTTCCATACCTCAAACTTGTTTTTTTGTAATGTTTCAGGTTTTCAAGCCGGTTTTGTTTTTTTTTTTTTAATTTTTTTGTTGGGATTGACTGTGAGAAAACTGGATGAAACTATTATTTGACTGATTATGAAACATTGCAAAAACGTATTAATTTAGTCATTATCAAAGCCAGCAAAGGTGTCTATCTCTTCTATAAACCCTGTGATTTCTTGTTCATTGGAAACCATCCGATCTTCAAACGTCAGCATCCTTTCGATATCTTCATCCTAAAACTTTCAGATGACATTTCTTAAATATTTATCACTTTTTGTACTAACCCTGACAGCAAACAAGAGATCCATGTACCCTTTCGGAGTGCATGAGCGTTGAATCCGTTTCAGAAAATCCTATAGAAAAAAAAAGCAGCTGAGAGCATGAGCATTCAACCAACCTCCGAATTCTCCATGTTTTTGTCGGTATCGAAGTTTATAGGAAAAAGGCATAAACCCTCTACATTCGATGAAACCTCACGACACGCCTCCCGCCATTGTTTTATGTCCCTCCCTATTAATGAGTAATCGTTGATGCCTTTCATCTGAAAACAAATCCTTTAAGAACGACCCGTAACTCGTTTTTCCTACCGCCCTGACGGTAGTGTGAGCTGCACTTTTACACTGATCAAGTCCAATGACAAGAGTTATGCATTGGTGCAGAAACTCTGCTCGACGTTTCGAGGGTTGTACAATTTCGTACTGCATGTACAGTTCGCCCATCGTTTGACGAAGAGAGCTGAGTGATAGAAGTCTGTTAAATTTGATTTTTTTGTAATTTGAAAAACCAGAAAAACGCTCACATTTCATTGGCACTATTTTTGAGATCATCGAGAACAGACTGTTCTTGACAATGTTGAATTTCGGGTTTGAGGAAGGACCACCTCGCCGCAAGGGATATTTTCCAATTTCGAAATTCACTGAGGCGTTTCTGGATCCGCTTCTCCTGGAATTTCATTTGTGTTAAGCATGATATCAGAGCATACATGTCCAAACACGGCCCGGCCCGGGTTTTGAGACCCATATTTTCCGAATGTCAATTTTTGAAAAAAACGATGTTTTGACTGTTTCATGTTCAATTTTGAAATTTTTCATGAAAAATCGATTTTTACTCGGAAAATTTTTGACGCAAACCTACGGGCCGGATTCGGACATGTATGTATCTGAGTGATGTAAAATTACTTCTTCGTCCAATATAATTCCGTTTTCGCGTCTTCCAAACGCCTCAAGCTTCTGGGCAAAAGGACCGCTGGAAATTTCGTCGAATTCATCATCGACTTCCTCAATGATTTGAACCTGAAATAAATGAAAAGTAAATTGTGTCGAAGGTGAAATTCAGCATTACTTTTAAGAGATCGCGGAGCTCAGCCATCATCTAAAACAATATTTTCAAATTAAGTGTTACACAAATTATCAGAACAAAAAGTATACACTGTAATAGACAGGTTAGAACAACGAGTTGAATAAAAACGTTTAGAGAAAGAGAGTTTTATAAATTGTGAGCAAGTAAAGTTGACCGAAGCAGCAGAAGCGAAATATCGGAATATTCAAGAAGCTCATCCTCTGCCCTGAATAATACATGTCTTAAAATCTTTTTTTGCTGTTGAACTTACGTCCATTAACATCCAGCAGTGAAACATTTGCCGTAAGCCGATATGAGTGTCTTCGAACACTTCCTGTAAATATATCAATGGTTCCCATACTTATCATGATCCGGAACTTACATTTCTTAGAAGTTGCCGACGGCTAATATCAAAAGATAGGAATAAGAAAGACATCTCGGTGATTTGCGATTTGAATGTTTTTTTATCCGTTGCCTGCAAATCAATTAAAATAATTCAAAGAGCAACTCTCTCACTTACGGAAGTTTTTGCCTTCTTTAAATACGTAGTAGTATTGTTCATCTCTCTCGAAATTTTTTCCAAGTTTTCCGTGTGAAAAGTTTTGACGACCTCTCCCATTGGTAGCTCGCTCTCTTTGTTCTCATTACGAATATGCTTTGTATGCTCACCGAGCGCATCAAGTCCTAAGTTTGCCACAAACTCTTGAAGCGATTTCTCTATTCCCATAAAATGAATCAAAATGTGCGGCTTCTTGTGCTGTGAAAAGAAAACCTTTTTCGGGCATTTCGTTTTTTTGTATTCGCGATTGACAACTACCACTACGTCCTTCTTGAACTTATCCAGAGTATTAGCGAGAAGAAGAAGCCGATCTCCGGTTAGTTTATCCGAACTGAAACAGAGTTTAGTTTTTGCGGGAATGTGTCTAGAAATCTACCTTTCTGAATTTTCAAAAAAATAGCTCAACGTGTTTTCATTCACGTTGCTGATAGATTCCAAGAGACGTCGCAAATCCGACAGAGATCGTTCGATTTTTTCGATAAGCTGAAAAATCGGTGTATCGATAGTATTTGAACACTAAAAAGTTTCATAAAATTACCTCCATCTTTTTATTTTTCACTTTTTGTGTTTCTCATTTCATGCTTCAATCGATGCAAAATTTCATGCTGATTACGAATATCACAATAACAACGCTCAAAAATGCTTCTGAGGCTCGAAAAATGCCTTGACAGTTGCAAAAAGTAACTTTTCGCGTAGACAGTACTTTTTTAGTAATAATAAATACGGCAAAAGTTAGGACAGGAAGGATAACTTTTTGCAACTTTGACGGTATTTTTTGAGCCTCAGAAGAATTTTTGAGCGTTTTTATTGTGATATTCGTAATCAGCATGAAATTTCGCATCAATTGTAGCATAAAATCATTTTACCCGGAATCCTCCTTTAAATTAAAGCCATACTCAACGTATTATGACAATATTCGTTCTTACCTCACGACTACTTTCCCTTTTTGTATCCTTATTGGTATCGTTTTGACTCCTCATCAACAGTTCTCTTGTTTCTTGGAACATGGTTCTCGACAGATAATTTTCCTGAAAATCACAAAACTAATCTTCTAAATCAAAATTGACGAGGTGAAACAAAAAAGAAAGAGTGCTTGAAATGAAAAGTGAAGGCAAATATACGCTGTAGCTTAAACTGACACTTTTCAAAGTTCATTCCATTTTATATTACTAAAAAAGCAGATTGTTTATTCGCTCCGATTCTCCATCAATAAAGTTTTATTACTCAAATTCAAAGGGTTTTCTTAAAACTTATAAACAAATATGTGACAAACTATTGTTACGATAGCACTTTATTACTGAAAACTCTCTAAATATGCCAAAGAATATATCGCCGTAGGTGGCCTCAAAGTTTATAGTTTCTTATCAACTCGTTTTTATACCACAAGCAATATTTTTTGAACTTGATTGAGTGTGCATAAACGTGAGTCAGAGCACATATATTTAGATTTTCGAGCGTAGTCAACCGCTGTCCCATTTAACATTGGAACGCAGCTATTATTTTTCGGAGTTTCACAATTTTCGAATGAAAAAATGACTGAAGCCGCTGAAAATCTGGTTTGTAAACATAACCCATACGAACTTCCATATTTCGTTACAGAACAATCAACCAAATATCAAGCGCCTCCAAATATCCAACGATTTCAACGTTTCAACAACTTTTGAGGAGGAGAACGAGAAAGTTCGTATTGTCACGGCAGATGTGGGAGAAGAAGAGGATGAAAATGTTTCTGGTACACCAACAAGAGTAGAATTTGACAGCCAAGAAGAGGAACGCACAACCAGATTAGCGAACAGTCCAGAAGGTGAGACTCGGTGGGGCACACAAGTAAGCGGAGTACTTTCTTAGATTTCCGTGTAGGTTAAGGATATCTCAATTGATTTGTTGCAAAAAATAGAGCGGCGCAACACAAAAAATCTTATGAATTGTTTTCCCAGGATCAGTGCACACTTAAAAGGAAGAAATTCTTTTTAATAATTTCAAATTTTCCAGAACAAACGATTGCCGCCGAACCACCAAAAGCATTTTTGATTCTACCAGATGTTTGTTTATGCCAAACTCTTTCACGCACTGAATTCTGTATTCAATTTTTCAGCTTGTGACTTGCGACTGCAAACATGTTAGATGGGTGTACCTGGAAAAAGGAAAATACATTCCCTTCAATGGTCGAGACTCTGTTGCAATCGAGATCAAGTATTGCATGAACAATCAAATCCCTCTAGATGGTGATGCGGTAAAGTTTCGCAGTAAAAAACTGAGTCACATAAGTTTTTGCATACCAGAAACTGCGAATAATTGCAACGAAGTGCTCGAGAACAAAAAGTTGTTAGTGCTCCGAAAGTGTTTCGAAGTTAGCGAAGATAACAAAAGTGTTAGTGCGATTCACTGGGCCAAATATTCGAAGCCAATTCTTCGAGGCGTTTACTTCACAATGGATGGAAGGCCCAAGTCGCCGCGCGTCTGCGACGAAATACGAAGACACCTAAACAAAATTCACATTCATGATCTAGTTGGAAGCGATCAACAAATCTACGATGCCAAAAAATATCCGGCTCTATCGGCGAAGAACGGTCCCATGTGTACCTATCGGCGAAGAACGATCCCATCCGACAAAAACGGTCCCATGGAAGCTATAGGAGAAATATGTAGTCGAATTGATCGTTTGATTGTGATTCTTTGTCAGATCAGTAGTCTACTTGAGCAATTATTCTTCAGATACGTAGTCGGACTGATATTGAGATTCTTCTTCATTTTTTGTAATCACCTTGAACTCGCGATTCATCTTCGAATACATTGGCAAATTACTCTTGCGATTATTTTGAGGTTCGTTTGATGAACTAATAGAAAGACGTTCAGAAAAGTACTTGAAAACTTTGATAGCCCCAAGAAAGAGTTTCATGGTCCTATAATAATGCTTTTTTACGTCCTCTTCGATGGTTTTCAAATACATTTTCTTATACTTTAGAAACACATACTAAAGAACTGATGAGTGAAATTTCCAACAAGGTTCATCGGAGAGCCCGTAATTCTAGCCGTCAAAAAATATTGGAAATTTTATCAGTTTTCAACAGATTTTATTTGGTTTTTTGCTCAAAATTGATATTCCTTTTCTGTTTCTTATGAGAGCAATTGACGGTAGACACACGTCATCATTTGATTCTCCTTATCAATCGTAGCTTTTCCGCGTCTCTTTTTTTCCATTACTCTTTCTCTTACCAGCTCCCAATGGAGATAAACATATGAAGAGAGGAGAGTGGTTAGAAAGAAAATGAAGCACCTCTCCTGCCTTCCCGACTGGCTATGAAGAAGAAAAATCGATTTTGAACGAAAAAACGGAGCGCCAGGACACCTGGGAACTCTGGAAAAAACATCTACTCGAAAACGCGTCGAAGGAACCCAGATTGTAAACAATTAGAACACTTTGGAGATCTTGGACCTAAATTTCGAAATCTTAATCCAATTTTTAGTCTTAAGTAGGGCTATAATTTAATCTCATCCGATTTTGGAAATATTCAAGTTGCGGTACCATTTAATTGAAGTTTCAAGCTAAAAAATTTCGTTGGCTTCACACGTTTGGTTGTAATTTGTTGGTGGTGTGGAGGAGAAGAGATAAAAGGAAGTGTATGAAGAGATCTAAGGGATAATGGAGAGGTGAGTTGATGTACACTACAAAGTTTAGATTCGCTAATTTTCATAAACCACACTTTTTCTTTTCAGTAACGGAAAATCGGTAGAATTCAACTGGAAAAACACTTGTCAATAGTTCTACTGGCGTTCATTTTTTGCTGTTTCTGATCTCCTTGAATTTCCTCTTTCTGTATTCTGTGTTCTCATTTACTTCATTCTTAAAAATTGTTTTTCTCATCCAGTTATACTATTAAAAAGCCAATTCTAATTACATTTCGCGTCATAAATATTTTTGATGTATTTAGGTCTTTTTCGTAAGAAAATTCAGAAAAATGTTGAGATTCATTATGACGCGGTCAAATATAATGACTTTTGAGCTATATTTATGACGCGCACTGTATTTGTCTACAGTTGTCTTGTTAAAAATTCATGTTTTGTTTACCTCGTTCATTTCTTTTCATGCTAAAATTTGTCTAACTGAATAGCTTTGCGAAATTTTATAGAGGGATAATCAGATATATAACTGTGTGAAATGAATGTCGATCCGTCTGTAGAAAGTTACCGATGACGTCAGATGTCATCGATGAAGTAAACTGACTCACGCAGGACGGAGGTAACGCCGAATACTTGTGACCCGTGTGACTGATTTTTTTTGGTTCAGTTTACAATTAAATAAGTAAAAAGAGACAATCAATCGCTCTGAACAGCACACGAATCTGGATCCGTCCTGTGCACTCGGTCTCATGAGCGAAGAGCGAATCGACAAAGCAACTCAGTAATTAAGACGTATTCAACTGACGGTTCTCCTTCAGATTCATACGGTTTCCCTTTTTTTGCGTATCTAATTTTGCGCCCCAATCCTTAAAGAATGGGTAGAAGCACACTCCTGGTTATTTTTTCTTATTCCGCAAGGAATGAGGAAAAATATTGTAACAGTTCCCTTTCGTACGCTCTTGCTAACTCTAAATTATTGATTAGCGTAAGTATGCACATATTGTCTTATACACGCACATGATTAGCATAAGCATGCACAAGATTAGCGTAAGCATGCACGATTTCACTCTATAAAGTTCCACTGATAACAGCTCCATACCATTTGTCTTCAGTTTTCATTTCAAAAACTTATTTTTTATTTTCACTTTGTCAATTTCGATTTATGAAACAATTTTTGTGATTTTCATGCGCCTCATCTTTGACAAGAAACATGGCATCGAAACCATCATCCGGTTCAATCGATGAAAGGGGAGAAAGTAGTCGTGAGGTAAGAACAAATATTCTCACAATGCTTTGAGCACGGCTTCAATATAGCAACAAGAAGCACACAATGTTTTATTGAGTATTTTACAGGGGAAATTGGAAGAGCATGAAGAACGGCCGGACAATTTGGCAAAAGAGTTGGGAGAGGTAATTCCAATAAATGCTACAGTTTCAAAATAATTATTATTGCTTTGACAGATGAACCTTGGCAATCAAGAGTCAGGATTACAAGAAGATAAGAAAAACGAGAAGAAGGGAGAGAAGAAAAAAGAGAAGAGAGATGAGAAGAAAGAAGAGAAGAACAAAGAAAAGACAGAAGAGAAGAAGGGAGAGAAGAAAAAAGAGAAGAGAGATGAGAAGAAAGAAGAGAAGAAAAAAGAAAAGACAGAAGAGAAGAAAAAAGAGGAGAAAGAAGAGAAGAGAGATGAGAAGAAAGAAGAGAAGAAAAAAGAAAAGACAGAAGAGAAGAAAAAAGAAAAGACAGAAGAGAAGAAAAAAGAGAAGAAAGAAGAGAAGAAAAAAGAGGAGAAAGAAGAGAAGAAAGAAGAGAAGAAAAAAGAAGAGACAGAAGAGAAAAAAAAAAGAAAAGACAGAAGAGAAGAAAAAAGAGAAGAAAGAAGAGAAGAAAAAAGAGAAGAAAGAAGAGAAGAGTGATGAGAAGAAAAAAGAGAAGAAAGAAGAGCCACTGGTAATTTTTTACAGAAATATATTTTGCTAAAATGAGTCTATTCCACATTTACTAAAGTTGCTACTGTTGTTTCCACTTTCTGCTTCACTTATCTGATATTTTGAAATCTCTAGAAACAAGTTTTCGTAGTTGACAATTTTTTCTAAATTGTAATAGTCGAAATTTTTAGAATAAATTCTCCATATTCAATAATTACAGCAACCTGACTACTTGGGCGAAATGACAATCAAATGTGATCACTGTGGATCTTTATTCTTCAAAGGTAAAACTTTCAAATATTTTCAACAGATCAGTATTTATGACTTCCAGACGAAGAAAAATTCTGTTGCGATTCCGGTAAGATCAAGATCGTCAACCCCTTCGCCGATTTCCCAGAATGTATCAAGAATAGACTCGATGACGGACACTGTGTTTCGATAAACAAATGGCGTGCGGAGATTCATGGTTATGCCAAGTTTCAAGTAAAGAGCCCAGTTGAATGGTGTGATAATATACATACATATCAAACAGGGAACTTGATATGCAAAGGAGAAGTTCAACACGTAGCCGTGGATCCAAATAAGTATAAAGGTGGGAATTTTATCCTCAAAATATCGTACTTAAAATTGAAACATTTCATAAACAACCTTATACAAAATGTAGCACTCATTGAGACCTACAAAATTATCAAAATCAATCTTACTTGAACTTCAAATTTTGAGCCAAAAGAATCATACATCCAGCACGGGCGTTTGACTGTTTTCAAGTATAATTCTGCTTTATTCTAGATTTATAGATATTATCGAGTTCTACATTTTGAATCAAGTTTTATCTGCAAAACGCGAATGAATGTCATATCTAGATTTTCAGACGACCACCGAAACAGTGAGCATGTGAAGAATCATCTCAATCAGCACAACACAATATCGAAGGCTTACGGAATGCTGCCAATGCTCACTCTACGCGAATCCGAAAGTGTGAATCCCGTGAGCTTTCTGCACAACCTTCTCTCTACACAAGGGGGGTCCGCTTTGGATCTTAATAGTGATGGTATGCTGCTCCCGAGAAACTCTCCGCTGATCGACCCAATGCTCTACCCTCTCTTCTTCCCAAATGGAACTCTTGGATGGCATGAAGGCTTGAAGAACAGTGGAAGCGATTCTACGATCTCCCAAGTGGAGTACTACAAGTATCTGGCTATGAAGAGAGACTGCTACAATCCCATACACCATGGACGATTGCTCACAAGACTGTTTTTCATGGACGTCTGGGCAAGAATCGACCAAAATATTTTGGAGAAAAATAAGGATAGCGAACGTCCAATGTATCTTTCACCAGAGCATCCAGGCTCTTACCGCAATCTTGACAAAGAGCGCCGGGACTCCTATTTCATGTTCTTCAAATCCGGGGGTCCTCATATTTTCATAACGTTCACCGCAAATCCAAAATGGCGGGAGATCCAAGAGAACCTGGGTGACTGCAAGGACGCTCATGATCGTCCGGACCTGATTGCCAGGGTGTTCAAACTGAAGGCGGACCGAATGTTGGAGCATCTCGTAGAGAAGAATATATTCGGAAAAGTTGAAGCATATGCGATGTGCTACGAGTGGCAAAAGAGAGGGCTGCCACATATTCACCTACTATTGACGATGGAGGATTCATCTAAAGTTACTATCTGTGAAGAGATGCCAGACAAGAAAGACGTTGCCCTCTATAAAACTGTAGAAACATTTATGGTCAGTCAGGAAAAGGTGGGAAACGTCATTAAGAAAAATGTGACTTCCTACAATCCCCATCTTCTTCGGCTCTTTGACGCCCCTATCAATGTCTCGAAACGTGATAAATCTGCCATTAATTACCTCTACAAAGGATCTGCCGAAGAGGCTAATAAGAACTGTAAGAGTAATATCGATAACCCGGAATTCAATGAAATCAAACACTATCTCAAGAATCGCAGCTTCTTCGCTCCAGAAGCCTGCCACCGCCTCTTCGGATTCCCGGTTTTCCAGAGGTACCAGTGTCCTGATAATGATGTTTAGTAAGTATTATGAATGGTTGAATTGCTTCTCTTTCTTTAATTTTTTTTCAGTGTTACTTTTCTATTTCTTTTATCTTCTCATGAATAAAAATTTGAATTCAAGTTCAAGGTATCTTCTCGAGAAAAAATAGACTTTCAAAGAAAGAAGTCGACAGCGTTGAGGATGTGCCAGAAAGTGTAGAACTAGATGTTCTTGGAGATATTGTATGTCGTCTTCGTCCTGAACTTTATCGAATCCAGAAATCATCAACAATGAAAGGGCCTCATCACTATGTAGTCAAGACACTGAAAAAGTCATACGCCATTCACGTTTATCTACTTTTTTACGCTGGAGCAGATCTGATTCGACAATATAAAGCATCTGAACTTCTAGAATCGGTACGAATGAAAGCATTGAGGCAGACAAATCTACGATGACAACTTCTACTATAAATACTATGTACTAAATTTTTTATGTTCCACAGGCGCCAATTTGGCAGCCCTGTAGGCAAGAATAAAGCCAAAAATCAACCAAATTTCAACAAATTTGATTTTTCCGTTATCACAAAGAAGCCGCCGCCGTTTCTTCCTCTTATTATCTGAGTCTAATTTTTTGGGTTCTTGTTATCATGAGACCTCCATTTAAAACAAGCTCACTTCCAGTGTAAAAAGGCATTCTTCTCTGGGAAGAATGAGTCTGTAGGTTTGCAAAAAAAACTCTCGCTTTCGGTTATCTGCGTTTTTTCGCTTCGTACTACATATTTGTCTTCAGTTTCTCTGTAAAATTTGGATTTATTCAAGCATTTATTAGTTTTCTATACCTCATATTCGAATGACAAATCTCCTTTAGATCCATACCTCAATCCTATAAAAACATGGTTAAAAACATGGCCCAATCCTATAAAAACATGGTTAGGAGCATGCTCTCTGGTTGTTTTTCTTCATTCCTTATAACAGTTTCCTCTTGCTATTCTTAATCATTGATTAGCGCAAGCATGCACACGATTCTACCTCCCCGTACCTCGTAATTTCCTATTTTTTATGGACGTGACGTTAATACTATCTGCTCTTCCCTATTGCATTCTTACAGATATTACTTTTCTTTCTCTCTCTCTCCTTCACACAGTATTGACCACATGAGTTACTTTTCTCTCACTGCATTTTATTGTATCTAAGCTCCGCCCCTATCGCCTTATATAGCAGCTCTTGGGCTTGTATTATTTGTGTGTCTACCAATTATTACATTTTACGGCTTTTAATTTCACTATAAAATATTCAACCGATAAGAGCTTCATGCTATTTGCTATCAGTTTTCATTTTAAAAATGCTTTTATCTTTAGCCTCGCCTCGTGAATTTCGACATAGAAGACAATTCTAGTGATTTTCAGAGACATCGTCTTTCTAGAGAAGAGCCATGGCATCGAATCCATTACCCGATTCAGCCGATGAACTGACGTCCAATGAGGATACAAAGGGAGAAAATAGTCTTGAGGTAAGAACTAATGTTTTCACAATACCATAATAACCACCAAGTATTTTATTGAATATTTTACAGAGGGAATCGGAAGAGAATGAACAACAGCTGGCTCAATTGGGAAAAGCGTTCGGAGAGGTAATTCCAATAAACGTTACAGTTTCAAAATAATGACTATTGCTTTTACAGATGGATCTTGGCAAAAAAGAATCGGGACTACAGGAAGAGAAAAAAGAAGAGGAGAAAGAAGAGAATAAAGAAGAGAAAGAGGTAATATTCAACAGTTACTGTAGTTTCAACTTTGAACTGTTTATTGGATACTTCGAGAATAAAAGTTGTATTCTCCATATTCAATAATTTCAGGAATTGGACTTCTTGGGCGCGATGACAATTGAATGTGATCCATGTGGATCTCTATTCTTCGAAGGTAAGTAATCTGAAATATTCTCAACCGATAAATACGCATGACTTTCAGGCGAAGAAAAGTTCTGTTGCAATTCTGGTGCCATCAAGATTGCCAACCCCTTTGACAATTTTCCGAATCACGACGGCTTTGTTTGGGCTGAGGTAATTTTGTCCAAGCGTATATCAAGCTGCTAGGCGTAGGACAACTTGCAGGAGATATCAGCAATTTGCTTAAATTAATTGAAAACTCGCTGCAACTTGCTGCCCGCTGTGAGGTTATTAAGCAAACGGTCGCTTGCTATCGTTTGAGCAAGTTACCGATTTCTTATTATCGTAGTAGGAAGCTACCGCAACTTTCTAAATTTTGCAGTTGAACCAGGATTATCTGAGGAAATACAACAATGACGTGGCATTTGTACATTTCGCTGAGGTTGAAAAAAAGAAACCAATCCGATGGCAAGCTGAATTTCGAGGTCATCCAGAGTCCGTGATATGCGATGGAAAAGTACAACATGTAGCTGTGGAACCCAAGAAATATAAAGGTGAACGTTTTTTTCTACTGAGTAGAAATTGTTCAAACAATATTTATAACAGAATTAAAACTCAATAATTTCAAAATTTTTCCCGAAAGCCGTCAAATGTGCCCGCCAGGTACGAAGCTATTTTCGGCACGGGCACTTGACAGTATCCAGGTGTAATCTCCAGATTTTATTCTTAAAGTGGGCGTAACATGAACTTTTTTGTTGTAGAAAATTTTATGGTTTGACGAAACAATTTTGTGATAACAAAATTGGAGCATAGTCCAAAAATGTTTAGTTTCTGATTTATAAGCCAAAACATGCCAAAAATCAGTACTGAGCGAGTGCAGAATACCCACGTGGATTGTATCTGCCCTCGCCCAGTACTAATTTTTGGCCTGTCTTTGGATTATAAATCAAAATTCAGGCATTTTTAGGCTATGCTCCACGAGGATTTCGTTCTCACAAAAATTCTGCGTCGAACAAACCAAAATTTAAAAATCTCAACAAAAAATTAATTTCACGAAACCTCTGGGCATGTAGAAGACGGCATGAAAATTAGCCCCCATTTTTTTCCAACTGTATCGACCCTTTTGATGATATGTATCATATTTCATAGATCTCACCGAGTTCTATATTTTGAAACAAGTTTTTTTTCTGAAAAATCTCAATGGTTTTTAACTTGCAAACGAACGATCCCATATCCGAATTTCCAGACGTGTCCTACTGCAGCGAGAATGTGAAGAAATATTTCAAGAATCACAACACAATATCGAAGGTTTACGGAATGCTGCCAATGCTCAGTCTTAGCGGGTTCGAAAATGTAAATCCTGTGAGCTTTCTGCATAACCTTCTCTGTACACAAGGGGGGTTCGCTTTGGATCTCGACAGTGATGACATGCTTCTTCCGAGAAACTCTCCGTTAATCGACCCAATGGCCTACCCTTTTTTCTTTCCAAATGGAACTTTTGGTTGGCATGAAGGATTGAAGAGCAGTGGAAGCAATGATACAATCTCCCAAATTGAGTACTATAAGTACCTGGCTATGAAGAGAAAATCATTTAACCCAATACACTATGCACGATTGCTCTCAAGACAATTCCTCATAGATGTTTGGGCCCGTATTGACCTGAATCGTCTAAACAACTTTATGGATATCGACCACAAAACTCATCTCACACGGGATCATCCAGGTTCCTACCGTAATCTTGCCGAAGAACGCCTGGATTCCCTCGCCATCTTCTCCAAGTTCGGCGATCCTCATTTTTTCATCACCTTCACCGCAAATCCAAAATGGCGGGAGATCCAAGAGAATCTGGGTGACTGCAAGGACGCTCATGATCGTCCGGACCTGATTGCCAGGGTGTTCAAGCTCAAGGTGGACCGAATGCTACATCGTCTTGTAAAGGAGGAGCTCTTCGGAGAAGTAAAAGCATACGCCACGTGCTACGAGTGGCAGAAGAGAGGGCTGCCACATATTCACCTTTTATTGACGATGGAGCATGAACCCTCTTATGAGAGAATCATCTGCTCTGAAGACGATGAGGCTCTCTACAAGATAGTGAATGAGCACATGAAGGAAGACAATGGATCGATTGCTAACTATAATCCGGCTCTTCTTCGCATCTTCGATGCTCATATCAATGTGGAGCCAATGGACAATGATCCAAAGTATAGAATCAACTACATACACAAAGGTTCTGCCAAAGAGGCTAATAAGATATGGAAGAGGGACATCGATAACAAGGAGTTTGATGAGGCTCAACATTACCTCCAAAATCGAAGCTTCTGTGCTCCAGAAGCCTGTCACCGCCTCTTTGGATTCCCAGTGTTCCAAAGATCTCATGAAGTGTACCCTCTTCCAATTGGTGTTCCCCCTAATGAACCAACCGAGCTTACGGAGTATTTCAAGACAAGCTCTAAGCTCTCCTACAAGCTTCTCTATGAAGAATTTCCATCCAAGTTCCAGTGGGATGGATCCCAATGGAAAAAAATACCGGTTCCTGATAATCGGATTATTGGAAGGCTAGAATCAGTGTCACCTACAGATAAAGAGTTCTTCGCTCTCCGCTGTCTTTTAATGAAAACTCCTGGAGCAACGTCATTCGAGGGTCTTCGGACTTCCACAGCTCCCGGACCTCCTAAAGCCTGCACTATTCACAAATCCTTCTTCGACGCAGCCTCCGCTAGAAAGCTCTTCACATCCGAAACGCTCAAAAAAGGTCTAGAAGAGTGCAAGTTCCTCATGAGCTACGATAAACTGAAAGAGACGTTTGTGGAGATCCTAATGACTTATGAATTGGACCAACAAGAATTTTGGAAGTATTTCAAGAGAGATTTGGCTGGAAACTTGTTGCCAAGTGATTATATCGTAAAAGACAATAAGAAGGCGAAAAGAGACGAAAAAGAGTAGAAACAATTGGAGAAAGAAGCATACGAGAAAGTGTATGCTGATATCAAGAAGATGATGGAGAGGTGGGTTGAAAAATGTCGAGCCATAAGCTCTAACTTTGGATTTAATAGATAGTTATGATGTTAACCCGTGAGTATGTTTAGAATTAGCTAACTTCAGCAATTCTACACATTAATTTTATTATTTTTTCAGCGAAGGAAAACCGGTTCAATTCCACTGCTGATGAATTTCCGACTGCTGCATCAAATTCCTGAGTTCATAAATTACCTGCTTTTATTGTCAATTTCTCGCTTATTTTTTCACTATTCTATATTTTTGGCATTAATTCCCTCACCTGTGATGACATTGAACATAAAGTACTATAGCAGAGATGTAAGCGTATGCACATTCATAATTAGTCATCGAAAAAAGAAACTCTGACGTCAAAGTGATAACAAAAAAGAAGACTCATTTAAAAAGAGAAGTAAGCGAAACATTTTCTGATAACAAAAAAAGAGTATTGATTTTGAAAAGAAAAGCGAATTAATAATCCTTTCTGAGTGTGTAGATCCTGAAAATATGATAATTTTAAAAGAATTACAAATTTTGAGCTAAAAATCGGTCAAAAATCGGTTGAAAAAATGTCAAAATCAGAAAAAATATTAAATTTTTTTTTGGAACGTTAATAATTTTTTTGAGATTCAAATATTCGAGATCTTTGTGTTCTTGGATTCAAAAATAGTTGTATTCCAAACTCAAATTCCCCCTAAAAATTTTTTTTTCAAAAATGTTTTTCCCCCAAAAATCTTCTTATCACCGGTGTACGTATGTACCCAATGACTCTATGTTTATTTGTTCAATCTTTTTTTTCTCCTTTCCCCAGGTCAAAAAATTCACACTTCATCTGATTTCTATCTTCATTTTCCTCTAATTCTCTAATTCTCTCTCATTTTTCTTGAACCCCCAACACACACACATAAACACATGTTGTTTCGCAACTCGATCAATTTCCCTGCTATTAGGAAGAAAAATCAATTATTTTCTCTGCGTCTCTCTACTCTCTCTTTAAGCGTTTTTTCTTTGTGGTTTGATCAGAAATAGTACTATCCGTATCACATTAGCTACAGGAGCCAGAAGATTAGGGAGACAAAACCATGAGTAATCGGAAATCAAGAATAGTCGTTTTCACTTGTGGTTATAAATAATTGGTACGAACTTGGGAAGGTAGGCTGTGGTTACTGTAGTAATATTTAGAGTATCAACAGTATTTACAGTACCTACAGTATCTACAGTACACACAGTACTGGCTAAAACAATGCGTGTATAGCTGAAATAGTTAAACTTTGAGGATCTGAAAAGGTTGTTTTCAGATATTCAATTCTTTTGAAATTTTGTGGATGTATAGAGCAACTCAAGAACTCTATTTTTGAAGTAGACAACTTTTTCATAGGATCACAATTCCGGTAGATAGGCTGAGCTGACTAAATTTCGTCTCATTTTGGAGCGCTTTGGCTTCCTCGCGACCTAACTATCTGGTTCGTGATCCTATAAAAAAGTTGTCAACTACAAAAAAAGAGTTCTTGAGGTGCTCTATACACCCACAAACTTTTATGAAAATCGGTTATCTGAAAACCACTTTTTCAGACCGTCAAAGTTGACAAAATTCAAGTGAAATAGCGCAGTCTTTTTGACCAGTACTGTAAATTCACCCAATACTGTACGTCTCAAACTTTCTAACTAGGGAATGACCAGAACTCAAAGTGACGCCCTTCAGTCTTAACCTATACCAATCGAAAGCTCACAGTCTGAGCAACCTGTTTCGCGATTCAAGCTAAACAGGTCGAAAGTTTGTTCAAAAAAGCTCAGAAGTACACGAATCATATAGCCTTGGTCAGACCTCCAGAATTCTATTGATATGATACTATAACGTTTACACTAGAAAGACCCCATTAGTTCTGGTCACTCCTAAACTCCTAGACTAGGAAGCTTGTAGCAATTATTACCGTAACCCATGTTCTCTTTCTTCTCCCCGTTCTTCATATCAAAATCATCTTTCTTTCTCTTTCGACCCCCTCATTGGTTGACAAAGACTCTTTTGGCAAAGAGGCGGAGAGTTGATGGAGTATAAAGATGCAATGATGTCAAAACCACTCTCTCACATCAATCAACAGTTGTTGTGTTCTGCTTTCCACTCGAAACGAGGGGCCTAAGCCTAACGTTCAAAATTTGTCCTCCCGCGGGAGTTTTTTGAGAGCACATATCTATGCATTTAGTTTGGTCTATTGGCAAAGCTGCAGCAAGGGCGACCGCGGTCGGCCGCACGACATTTTTTTTCTCTCGGGATCCCCCGTGACACATGTTTTTGCAATTAGTGATACTGCAAACTAAGAGAAGATAAGGATGAGTCACTTTCTATGTTTGCAGAAACCCCGTTTTCTTGTTTTCAGTGCCTTGCAAGTCTCTTGTTTATTATCTGAGCAAAAATACCGAAATTTCACCATATTACGGATTGCTACCGTATCCCGACACTATTTAGGTGGCATTTTAGAATGAGTAAGAAGCTTAAATACTATTGCAAAGATGTTATTTTCTTATCATAGTTGTCCACTAGAGCACCAAATTTTGCATCGATACCTCGTGACTTGTTATCTAGCGTTCCTATGTACCGTATACTTTTAGACTTGCAAACAAAAGAAAAAAATTGGCCTAAAAAGCGTCGCCAGACCACCAACTGTTAGCCTAGCGCAATATACCAAAAATCGACCGGTAGAGCCTACCAAAATATTTGTAATAGCGTGTCGAAAAACGGGTATCCAGATATTTGATTTTTCTGAAAATTTGTGGATGTATATAACAACTCAAAAACTCTATTTTCGTAGTTGACAACTTTTTCATAGGACCAAAATCTAGGCAGTTAGGGCAAGTTGACTGAATTTCGTGTCATTTTGGACACCGTTGGCTTCCACGCGACATAACTTCCTGGATTTTGGTGCAATAAAAAAGTTGTCAACTACAAAAATAGAGTTCTTGAGTTGCTCTATACATCCACAAAATTTCAAAACAATTGGATATCTGGAAGCCACTTTTTCAGACACTCAAAGTTGGCCTATTTCAACTGAAAACGTAAGTAGTACTGTACGTACCCCCAGTCATTCTATAAGCACTTCACTTACTCAAAATTGGTCCAGACATCTTCCACTACTGTATTTACTATGTATTCATTAAATAGACACACATCCATTCATATGAAGTTTGATCTGTACCCAAATATATAGTAAGATCATGATCGTCGTCATTTGACTTTCCGATTCTTCTTCTTTTGTTTTTGACTTCCGTATCACATTTTTGAGTCATCTTCCATTCTTTATACATGAACGAGAGAGTGAGATTACTGTAACCGTAACAAACAATACTCAAAAAAGTATTGGAGATATTCCGAATTTTTAAAACCGTTATTTTCCAAAAAAAAAAAAACCATCCATGTTTACCTATTGTGAAAGATTGTGAAACATAACGTTTGTAGCACTAATTGCTAGAGCTTGATTTTCATTTGAATAACAGGTCATCTTGAGTACTGTAGCTCGTCTTAGTCTTTAGGGGTAAATTTTCAGTCACAGAGGCAATTTTTTAGTACTGTAAGTATCAGTTTGAGTACTATATCTGTCACTTTGAGTACCGTAAGTATCATTTTGAGTATTGTATCTATATTTTTGAGTACTGTATCTATCCTATAAAGAGAAGTTCTCAAGATCAGCTTACAGCTTAAAACTCTCTATTTCTCCTCGTGAAGTTTTTGAAGCGCCAACTTTTTTGAAGGTTTTGCACGTTTTTTCCGCCCCTAGCTCTACAGTAATCCATCCTACAATAGTTTGAGGTACTCTAGTTTGATAACTTCCACGTTTTTTGCTTCTTTCGATGTTTGGCAATGCTTGTATACATCAATTGCAATTCCTTCTCTCCTCTCTTTCCCATCTTCTTATCAGATTTTCTTTGCTTTCTGCGATTTTTGTACACTATCTTCATTTCCAGGGGACACCCCCAAATGTCAAATGAGTCAGTCATTGTCAGTTTTTCTTGATGATCAGGCCATTCTTTTTTCGTGTCGTTTGACAGTTCATTGCTGATTGATTTTGACAATTGAGACCGGCATTGCTAGTACTAATTTTGAGTGGTTTTTGAGTTTTTTTAAAATTTCACAATCATCTTATCAGATTCTTCGATTTTTTGGTTGAAGATTGATACTTGATTTTTATTTTATGTTTGGCTTTCAGCTCTGAATTCCGCGTATTTTCAGTTTTTTAAACCCCCTACTTCTAATGCATTTTCTATTTTCAGACACATGGCGTACAATCAAGAGAATACAGAACAATATATGCCCAATAACGGATTCTACCAGGGAAACAGTAATATGGTCAGTTTTTGGCTTATATCTTTTTTTCGAAATAGATAATTTTTTATGATAATTATGTCGAAAAATAGAGCTTTATATGATCTACAGAATGGTATAAAATTTAATTTAAAAATCATGAGTTTCAATAAGGAAATGGGGGTTTTTTTTGCATCATACCAAGTTTCTTGGTTGTCTAGTGTGGATTTTAACCTTTTTGCAATCTGAAACTGCAAGTTTTTAGCTGAAAGTTATACCAAATCGTAAAACTCAAACTTGCCTATAACATGGCAAAAAATTTTATTCAAAATTGACAATTTTTATTAGGTAAAATCAGGTTAACATCATCCAAAGTTAGTAGGTTGCCTGTCTCACATTTTGGCTATTTTCTTTACTTGAAACTGCAAATCTTTGAGTTAATACTTATAACAAAATTTAGAGCTTGAAAAGTTCTACAAAATGGTATAAAAATCAGTAATTTTTCCTTTTCCGATTTTCCACTGGATCCAGTTGAAATTGTCGTAATTTTTTTGGTGGGCTTCAGAAAAAATCTGAAACTGAAATCTAATTTGTTTTACATCAGTTTGTAGAACTTGTCAAGATCTACATTTTGGCATATTTTTTGTTTGAAAATTTTGATTTAAAAAATTTAAAAGTCAAAAATGTGAACTACGTCACTTACACACTTGGGATGCTGTGGGAACTCCTATTTTCTTATTTCAAAACTATGATTTTCAACCAAATTTTACATAATTTTGTAGATCTTATCAAGATCTACGTTTTGATATGATTTTCGTCCAAAAATATTAACTTTAAAAAAAGTTATGGAAAAAAATACCAAAAAAAATTTTTCAAAAAAATTTTTTTTTAATATTTAGAAAAAAATTTCAAAATTTTCCAGGACCCTGCATACTATCCCCAACAACAAATGGACACTTCCTACATGGACTACAACCAGGGGACCCCTCAGAGTTCCCAATTTCAATACCAGTATGACTATGTGAAACCAACGATGTCAAATCAGTCTCAGATGCCCTATCAACAAGATTCAAATTACCAATGGCCCCAAAATTCGTGTCAAGACCTGAACCAACCGCCACAGGAGTACTGTAGCCAGCAACATGACGATTTCCAGAAGTTACAGTTAGATTTACTTGTTGATGATGCTCCAATGGAGCAACAACAGTGGGACGGACAGATCAGTTATGGGGATGGAGAGCTGCTCCCACTTTCTTCAGTGCAATCAATGGAAACTTACAATTCTCCACCTGTGATGAATAATAATAACAATAATGGTAAGTAATTTGGAAAATATTGAGCCCAAAATCATAAAAATCGAATGAAAAATGACAATGTTAGAGGGCTTTGAAAACGTGAAAAAAAATTTGTGAAAAATTTGAAAACTTTCCAACTCTGTTAGTTTTCAACCGATTTTTACAATTTTGATATTTTAAATGCACATTTTCAACAATGCAAAAATTGGAATTTTTTAAGCGCAACATTTTAAAAATCGGCTTAAAACTGAAAAAGTTAGAGGGGTTTGAAATTTTGAAAAAAATTTTTTGGTTTTCAACCGATTTTCATAATTTTAAATGTGAAGTTTTTCAAGTTTCTCAAAATTTGAAAACAAAACAAAACTGACAAAGTTACAAGAATTTGAAATTTCGACCATTTTTCAGAGTTCATCGATCGTCCATGGGTCCCCATGGCTCCATTGGCTGCGCAACTTGAGCCTCAGACGGACCAACAACTTTTTTTGCCGCCGGTGGCTCAACTTGAGCCCGCACCTCAGACTCAGACGGATCCACAACTCATGGCAAAAATCGATGAGGATCTTGAGGTAGGTCTGAGATAATTGATAGATTTTAGGAAAATTGAATTCAACTTGTTGGGAGCTTTCGAATGAGTATAATCATGACTAGGTTTGCTTTCAAAATTGGGTCCCACCACAAAAACTACAGTAATGCCAGGACCCCAGGATTACTGTAGTTTTCGTGGGGGGACCCAACTTTTCATGCAAACCTAGGCTTGTTTATATTCATTCGAAAGCTCTCAGCGCACTGAGCTCATATTCAATAATTTTGCAATCCGAAAATTTCCCGTGATCGATTTCCGATTCATCAATTCGTTAAATTTTGCTTTGAAAAGTTCAAAATGTCGATTTCGAATTCAACTTGTTGGGAGCTTTCGAATGAGTATAATCATGACTAGGTTTGCTCCCAAAGTTGGGTCCCACCACGAAAACTACAGTAGTCCTAGGGTCCTAGCATAACTGTAGTTTTCGTGGTGGGACCCAACTTTTGAAGCAAACCTAGCGTTGATTATACTCATTTGAAAGCTCTCAATGCGCTGAGTTCAAATTTTCTATTTTTAGCGTTAAAAAATTCAAAATCAAATTCCAGAAGCACCTAAAAAAGGAGAAGAACAAGGGCTATGCAGCCAAATGTTTGGCCAACAAGAAGCAGATCCAAATTGACAAACATATCGAGGCTGGCGAAACTTTTACAGCTGCAAAAGTTATGGAAGAAAGTAACGACTTCAGACAAAACCTTCTTGGATTCGCCGTGGAGCACGTTTTGCCAGCCATTCAGTCCAACAATTTCGATTTAGAGATGTTCCATACCATTGAGCAGTATAAACAGATGATTGAGGAAGAGAATACTCAGGAAAAGACAAAGGATGAGGAATACCAGAGGAAAACCAAGGTAAATTTCAGATTTTTTTTATCAGATTTGGGCTCAGCTCATTGAGAGCTCTCGAATGAGTATAATCATGACCAGGTTTGCTACCAAAGTTGGGTCCCGCCACGAAAACTACAGTAATCCCAGGATTCCAGGATTACTGTAGTTTTCGTGGCGGGACCCAACATGGGAAGCAAACCATGTCATGATTATACTCATTCGAAAGCTCTCAACGAGCTGAGTTCAAATTTGACATTTTCAAATGCTGAAAGTTACCTCTTTTTGATATAGAAGACTCAAGTTTAGGATGAAAAGCTCAACAATATGAAAATCAAACTCAGCGTATTAAGAGCTTTCGAATGAGTATAATCATGACCAGGTTTCCTACCAAAGTGGGGTCCCACCACGAAAACTACAGTAACCCTTGGATTACTGTAGTTTTCGTGGTGGGACCCAACTTTGGAAGCGAATTGGGGCATGATTATACTCATTCAAAAGCTCTCGACGCGCTGAGCTCAAATTCAATATTTTCAGAGTAAAAAAGTGCGAAAATTCCTATTTTCAGGCCCTCCAAGGTGCTAAAACCCACTTGGAGCGATGTGTTATTGACAACGAAAACAAAGATACCGTACCAGTTTTTCAAGAGAAGAATGTAAGTTCTGGGTATTCGTTCTTTATCGATTTTTGCGAAATTTTTCAGGGAAAGTGGAAGCAAATTAGCAAGAAAACAATCGCTACGAGACTCTGCCGAGCTAAGGCGGCACTTGAAGTTTGTGTCAGTGATCGGGATGCATTGATTAATCAATATGTGAGTTTTAGAAATTAGGAATCTGAAAGTCAAAAAATTTGAAAAAAAAAATTTCGAAAATTTTTTTTTCTAAATTTCAAAGTTTTCTAACTTCGTCAGTTTTCACTAGATTTGTATGATTTTAGGCTTCAAATGTTTTAAATTATCGAACTTTTAGAAAATATGCCAAATTTCAAGCTTAAAACCATGAAAACCGGTTGAAAACTAGCAAAGTTAGAACGTTTTTAAAATTCCAAAAAACAAAATTCAAACCTCCGTAACTTTGTCCGTTTTTACTTAATTTTTTTGATTTTAGGCTTGAATGGTTTCAAATTATTTGAAATTAAAAAAAATTAACATTATTTTCAATTTAAAACCACGAAAATCGGTTGAAAACTAGCAAAGTTAGAAATTTGTAAACATTTTGAAAAAAAAATCTGAGATTTCAAACCTTCATAAATTTGTCAGTTTTCACCAGATTTTTATGATTTTAGCCTTAAAATTTTGTAAATTTTTCAAATATTTGAGTAATTTGTGAAACTTCAAACCTCATCTAATAAAAATCGGTCTAAAACTGTCGACGTTAGAAAGTTTTGAAAAATTCCAAAAAAAAAATTTCTAAATTTCAAATCCTTCTAACTTGATATATTTTCACTCAATTTTTTAATGTTCAGTTTAAATTGTTGCAAATTATTTGAATTTTCAAAAATTTGTGAAAATTCAAATTTAAAACTATGAAAATTGGTAAAAAACTGGCAAATTTAGAAAGTTTTGAAATTTTCATTAAATAATTTTTTCCAAAATTTCAAATCCTTCTTACTTGGTCTATTTTCACTCAATTTTTTTCATTTTGAGTTTAAATTGTTTCAAATTATTATAATTTCCAGGAAATGTAAATGTATTTAAAGACTTATACCATAAAAATTGGTTAAAAACTGACAAAGTTAGAAATCTTTAAAAAATTTCAAAACCCTCTAACTTCCTCCATTTCCATCCAATTGTCATGTTTTTAGACTCAAAAAATTCATAATTTTTTCATTTTTCAGAGAATTCAACGTCACCAAAAAATTTCCGAGCTTCTCGACCACCGTTGGGCCTATTTCAAGCCATACATCATTCAAGCGTTCAACGATTGCTCGGATCGCATTTTTCAACAAGCACAATGGAAGGGACAAACGGACCAAATGAATTATTTGCATTATCTCCTTTTCAATCCTGGATAATTCGCAATTGCGCTCTATTGATAACTTTTTTGTCAATAGAGCGCGTTTTAAGTGCGCTCCATTGAGAATAAGTCGAAAAAAAATTTTCAAAAAAAAACTTTTTCGAACCCTTCGAACTTGGTCAGTTTCCACTCAACTTTCGTAACTTTAAATGTAAAATGTTGTATTTTTTTTGAGTTTTCAAAAAATTTGCTAAATGTTAAACTTTAAATCATAAAAATCGGCTAAAAACTGAAAAAAATTAGAAAGTTTTAAAATTTTCAAAAAAAATTTTTTCGAAATTTTCAACCCTTCTAACTTTATCAGTTTTCTACCAAATTTTATGCTTTTAGTTCAAATAATTTAAAATTTATAAACTTTCGAGAGAAAAATGCAAAAATTGAGGCTAAAACCGTAAAAATCGGTTGAAAACTAAAAAAGTTAGAAAGTTTTAAAATTTTCAAAGAAATTTTTTTTTTAAAAACTGATTTCGAACTCGTCTATCTTTATCAGTTTTTAACCAATTTTTATGATTTTTAGCTTAAAACTTTGCAATTTTTCTGAATTTTTCAAAAAATTAAAAATACAAAAATTTAAACCTAAAATCATGAAAATCGGTCAAAAACTGGCAAAGTTAGAAGAGTTTGAAAAATTTTCGATTTTTTTCTCAATGGAGCGCATTTTCTCTCTGAGAGAGTCTTTTTCATCTATTTTTTCCCCGTAGAGCGCATTTTCTGACCTTATTACTCCCGGTGTACATATTTGTGACGGTCATAAATTTATAATAATAAATATTTATTTTGCGAAAAAAAAATTTGTTTGCCAAAAAAAATTTGTACTCCTCTCGGACAACTGTGACTTGTCCTCGAGGAGTACACGAGACCTCGAAAAGTGATATCAATGGAGCGCGCTTGTGTCAACCCACTGACTTCTTCCATGAGTTGCTTCGATCTGAAAAAAATTCAAAAAAAAAATTTCGAAAAATTTTTTTCAAAAATTTCAAAAAATTACTCACCACAAATTTCCTTGCCTCCCCAACATACTCATCAGGTACCGTATGACACAAATTATGCACGAAAACCTTATCAAATCTGGAATCTTCTCCCAAAAATTGACACAACCATCCGACATTCAGAAACAGCCGATGCATCCAGATTGGTATCAAAGGGGCGTGGCCTATTTTGGCGGGAAGGAAATTTTTGAATTTTGGGAGATCGAATTGTTGGGCGATTTGGCGCGAAATTTGAATATCGATTTGGTCAGTGGTGGGAAGATTACGGTAGAATTCAATGGGGGTACTGTATTGACAAGGATTTTTGGAGTTTTCGATTATTTTGTTGATGCTGGAGGTGTTGATGAAAGTGGGCTGAAAAAAAGGGGATTGGTTGCGAAATGGCGTAGTTGCGAAGTGTCACAGTTGCGAAATGACTTAGTTGCAAAATAAATAGTTGCCTAATATTGTAGTTTAGAGGAGGGCTCCGTTTCGAAGGGAACGGTTGCAAAATGGCATAGTTGCGAAATGGCATAGTTGCAAAACGTCCTGGTTGCGAAACGTCCAAGTTTTGGAATGTCCTAGTTGCGAAATGACCAATTTGAGAAATATCGTAGTTGCCAAAAGTCCTAGTTGCAAAATGGCATAGTTGCGAAATGGTTTAGTTGCGAAATTTTTTAGTTGCGAAATAGCATAGTTGCGAAATGACAAAGTTGCGAAAGGTCTAAGTTGCGAAACGTCCAAGTTGCGAGATGTCCCGGTTGCAGAGTTGCCTGTCATTTCGCAACCAGGACACTTCGCAACTTTGACTTTTCGCAACTTTGCCATTTCGCAACTCCCAAATTCTCACCTCCTTCAAATCCAAAACCACACTCATCGACTGCTTGGTCTTCCTTTTCAAGCCTCCCAAACAATCCACATGGTTCGGATCCTTGCATCCATCTTTTTTCCAATTTATTCCAATTACCAATTTTTGAAAAAGGACTTGAATGGATTGTGATGTATCCATTATGGGGTGCCCATTTGGGGACACTGTTTGATATGGGGTACCGAAGAGTCGAGTGTGGCGACGGGTGGATTCATAGAGAGGGTCCTCGACTATCTTAAAATTAGGATTTTTGGGTGGAAGTTTATATGAAAATGTAGATCTTGAGGAGATCTATAAAATAATGTAAAATCAATACTCTTCGATTTTTAGATTTTTAGAAAATCCCTTTAAAAAATGGACTAGAGGCCCAGGTGGGCTTGAATGTTTGAAGGTAATTCTCTTCATTCAAAATTTAGATTTCTAGAGTGGTTTTTATATGAAAATGGAGATCTTTAAAACATCTATAAAATGGTTTAAAAATCAAAATTATTGCACTCTTGGATTGCACTAAAAATTCTGTTGAAAACTTGCTCCAACCCTCAATTTTCAATCATTTTTGGAAAAAAATCGAAAACATTTTGCCGGTTATGTTTGACTGTCATTTTCTCTGTAAAAAATTGAGCTCTTTGAGAAAAAATTTATATTAAAATGTAGTTCTTGATAAGATCTATAAAATGGTATAAAAATCAATAATATAACACTTTCTTACTTTTCTGAAAATTCCATTGAAAACTTGCTTCCGAACCGCGTTTCCCACTAATTTTTCAACTTTTTGAGAACCAGATTTTTTACCAGAAAAATCTAACCATTTTTTCTTAATGAAATTTATGCGGTTTTGTAGATCTCATGAAGATCTACTTCCGAATCTCAATTTTAAGCCTGAATACTTACCGATAATAGACTCAAATCCACATTGAACTTTTTCAGAACCCTCTCAAATTTCCGAAGGTCAATAGTATTGTGAACGCCTTCAATGCAATGAGCCCATTTTTCACGGTATTTGGTAAGACGGGCTGAAAAGGGAGTATGGTAGTTTGGTAGATCAATATTCACTGCATAGCAATGATGAGTTGATACAACAAATTTCGCTACGTAACCATTGTAAATTCATACAGCAATATTCGCTGCGTAGCGACTTAAAGTTGATACAACAAATTTCGCTGCGTAGCAATGTTAAATTGATACTGCACTTACCATCATCATTTTTAATTGGAGCATTCTGTTTCTGAAGCACTAACGGAATAACTTCGAGCACTTGACTTGTGAACACAGATTGCTGATACTCGTCAGTATATAACGGGGATGGAATAATACGGAAGTAGATCTTGTTTCTGTACCCACCACCTTTCTGGAAGGAAAAAAATGGGATTGAATTTAATATCATTTTGTAGATCTTTTTAAAAGCTATATATTGATATAAATTTTGGATGTAAACTCTCAAATTTGAATGAAAAAATCGTTGCCAAAGTTTCGTATCTCTAAAGTCTAAAAACACGATGTTTGACAAGCTCTAGAGAAAAATGGAAAACTCATAAAATGATGAATTCAATACCGTTTTGTAGATCTTATCAAGCTCTACATTTTTTATAAATTTCGTTCTTAAAGTATAATTTGTATTTAAGAAAACTTTGTTTGAAAAAATATTCAAAAAAAATTTTTTTTAATTGTTTTTAATTTTTTTTTGGATTTTTGATGGGTTCCAGAGAAACATGAATAAATGCAATCCTATTGAAAATTATATTATTTTGTAGATCTTTTTAAGTTCTACATTTTGATATAATTATCAATTGAAAAACCTTAATTCCAAGTTTAGAAAATTATGTTTGAAAAAAAAATACGGATATTTTTTTTTTGAATTTTTAATGGATTCCACAAGGCAATTGAAAAATCAGATGTTAATGATTTTAACACCATTTTGTAGATCTTATTAAGCACTACACTTTGATATAAAAATACACCTAAAAATCTCAATTTTAAGCCAAAAACCAACCCACCAAAAATTTCGTCTGACTTGACAAAAACTCTGCACATTGCTCCGATGTCCAATTCTTCCTCTTATCCCTAAAATGGACAGCTTGTTTGATGACACAACCATCCATTGTCTTATCCAAAAGAAACCAATTTCGATGAATATTCTCGAATAATTCTTCAGGGGTTTCATGGAAATTTGAAATCATTGATATTGGGGGTAAATGTTTGTGAACGCAAGACTTGCAAACAGCGATCCAAGTGTTCTGGAAAACCTATTTATTAGAGGAGAAAATAAGAATTTTGAATAGACATTTATGCCAAAATGTAGAGCTTAATGAGATCTACAAAATGGTATATAATTTGACATAAAAATCGCAATTTTTGATTGAGAAAATTGGAGTTTCCGTGACAATCAAATGTCAAGGTTATCTAATTTATATTTTGGTTGTTTTCTCATTTCAAAACTGCGATTTTTAAGTTGAAATTTGTATCATTGTGTAGATCTTCTCAAGATCTACATTTTGATATAAATTTCGACCTGAAAATTGATATTTGAAGCTAAGAAAATTACAAAAATGTATACTAGACAACATGATTTGATCTTCTGCGAAAACCCTGATTTTATCCGATCAATTTTTTCATTTTCACTTCAAATTTTATACCATTCTATAGATTTTTTCAAGCTCTACATTTTTATATAAATTTCAGGTTTCAAATCACAATTTCAAACTAAGAAAATAGCAAAAATGTAAACTGGACAACCCGACGACTTTGGCTGCAGCGGAAACCCCAATTTTCTCCACTCAAAGTTTTGATTTTCAAATCTAATTTTATACCATTTTATAGATCTTATTAAGCCCTACATTTTGGTATAAATTTTTACTCAAAAATCACATTTTTAAAAGCAAAAAATAGACTTACCAATGTGTTCTCCCCAGTATAACTGAATGACATGTAGTTTTGACAAGATGGAAAATAATCCCAAGTTTTTGGTTTCGGGGACTCGGTTGATGTTGATGCTTCATTTGTTGTTTTTATGGTTTTTGGCTCCATTTTTTACCTGAAAAAAGAAGATTGGGAATTTTTTTGATAAAAATAAAAAAATTTTTGAAAAAATTGAGATCAATTATAAGAATCGATATATCTCAAGAAATACTTTATCAATTTTCAAGAATTTTATAACATTAGGAAGAGCTTCAAACATTTTATTTTTTCAAATTCAGGGCTCCTGAAAACTTTACAGAAAAAAGTGCGCCTAAACTCGATAAAATAATAACGAACACTTTTAGAAGGCTTATTTCTCAAAAAATCCCACACCAAAATTTATGAATTTTACACCATTTGAAAGAGCTTTGAAAACTAAACAAAAATCATGGTGTTAATTTAGTTTCTTTCCAAATTCTAGGCCTTCAAAACAGGCTCCTAAAAAGTGCACGTCCCCTCTCTAAAGGCCGAAAAAAATTGTCAACTTTCAAACTTTTGTATCTCAAGTAACCCCGAACCAATTTTTATAAATTTTATATCATTAAAAAGACCTTTAAAAACTCTACAAAATCGCTTTAAAATATTTTAACTTTTTGTATTACTAAGCCTCCAAAACTCCCACCAAAAAAAGTCCAAGTGCACCACCATTTTAAGGACAAAGTGTGCACTCACAAACACAAAACGCATGGCTCTCCAAATTTTGATCCGGCTCCGTTTTCAGTTGCTAGGGGTAACTCTTTTATATGGATGAAGAAAAAATAAGAGATGATAAAGATAAAAGAGTGCAAGAGAAAAGGGGCTCACGAGACATGGACTTCGAAGGGATCGCATGGGATTATGTCATGGGAAAGTTCAGAGACCAGTTTTGAGGCTTAAAATAGAGATTTTGAGAGAAGAATTTATATAGAAATGTAGAGCATAAAAAGATCTATAAAATGGTATAAAAATCCTTAAAATAAGAACTTTGAAGGCCCCTCTGAGGACCGGCAAAAATTTAGTTCTAGGAAGATACACCTGCAAACCTGAGCCTTATTTTTGACGGGATTTTTAGAAAAACTGAAAAGCACTATTAGTCTCATTTTTATACCATTTTGTAGATATTTTTAAGATCTACATTTTGATGTAAATATCAATCCAAAAATCTTAATTTTAAATTCCAAAAATTGGCGCCAAAGTTAGCGACCTTGACATGGACTCTAAAAGTGCAGAAAACATGCGAGAATATGAGATGACGCATTCATCTTTTTTTCTGTTTTTCTATTCTAATAAACAAGATATTAAAGAGTGCATGAAATTGAGAGACACCAGACAATATGCACTAAGGTGCCGAGAAGAAGGGGCTCATTTCGAAAACGGAAATGAAAAGTGAGAAGTGAAGAAATAATAAGGGAGGAAAAATGAAGGATTAATTAGGAAATTGGAGAAGAGAAGGAGAAGCGATGGATACAGATTTTGAAGTAAAAAAATGGATAATATAAGAAACCCAAAGCTCGATGTTTAAAACGCTATATCTCAAGAACCGCCAGAGCTATCAAAGCGTAGTTATTACCAAATTGCTCATCATAAAATTTTACACATTTTTGTAGTTCAAAGCTTTTTGATAGCTCTATTCGTTCATGAGATACAGCGCTTCAAAGTTAGCGCACCCATTAGAGAGGCTCAGAAGACGAGCGCACTCTCGCTGTCTGCGTCTCTCTGTTAGGGGTCGGCGCCCCCCTCCAACTTTGAAGCGCTGTATCTCAGGAACGGTTAGAGCTACTAAAAAAGTGTGAACTACCAAAATGTAAAGAATTTTATGCTGAGCAATTTTGTAGTTAGTAATTTTTTGATAGCTCTAATGGTTCTTGAGATAAAGCGTTTCAAAGTTAGTGCGCCCTTCAGACGACGAGAGCTGTCTGCGTCTTTCAGGTGGGAGCGTGAGTGCGTGAGTGCAAGCCTTCTCCAGCGCTTTATCTCAAGAACGGATAGAGATACTGAAAAACGTTAAACTACGAAAATGTGCAAAATTTTATGCTGAGCAATTTTGTAGTTGACCGCTTTTTGATAGCGCTGTTGGTTATCGAGATATAGCTTTTGAAAGTTACAAAAACTTTTTTATGTCTTTATTTACGATCAATGCCAATACATAACAATAAAATGCACATAAATACCCAATTTCTTATAAATCAATGTCATCTTGACTCCATCAATTCTCTCGAAATCAAATCCTCCCTTGAATTCAGGCCATCCCCGGAAGTATGGTCTATCGAAATTCCTGTAGAATTTGCGGACTTGATTCTCTGGAGCTTCTTGATACTCGATTCCATTCAAAATAATTGGAATAAAGTTTTCCGGCAAACAATCTCGTCTGAGAGTGAAGAAAATCGACTCCTTGTCTGACATTCCATCATTGACCATTTTCTTGATAAATTTGTTGGTGTTTACTCCTCCACTTATGTCTGAATCGCCTTGTTCAAAGTCCAAATTGCGGCATTTGTACTCGGAAATATCTCGGGCTGTCTGAGTATTAATAGAAAATTCCAATATTGCAAATCCAATCCGAAGACGATGAAGCGGAGCATTGCGGACTCGATTCGGTATTATCGTTCTATCCATGGACAAGGTTTTGAGGATTGGATAGTCGTCGAGAACTTGCTTAATAGATGGAGAGCCTTGATAACAACAGAAGTAGCCAATGTCTTCTACAGGAAATCCATGGAGCATTTTTTGGTATTCCGGGAATTGAAACGGCTCAGGAGCAAACACCAAATGAATGGATTTCGAATTGAAAAGATCCATTAGATAATCCAACCAGTCACGGAAGGTGAAGTGAGGCTTCTCCAGTTCCAAATGGAAAGTATTAATGGTAACGTAGAAGGGTTTGAACATATCATTATTGGCGAATCCCATTATAATCGGCTCGGAACCATAACCGACATGAAGTTTAATCTGGCAATCTCCAAGCCTGACAATAAGTTTTTTAGTCGATAAGCGGAGGGATTTCACAAGGAGTTTGCATTGGTTCGAGAGGAGAGAGTAAGCGACTCTGAAAAAAGAAATCTTATCTCGAGAACCCTTGAAGTTATCAAAAAGTTGTTAACTACGAAATTGCTCAGCATAAGATTTCACACATTTCTATAGTTTTAAGCTTTTTGGTAGCTCTAACTGTTCTTGAGATACAACGCTTCAAAGTTGGAGGAGATGCCGACACTCTGTCGCCCACTAGAGAGATACATACGACGAGAGCTGTCTGCGTCTTTCTCGAGGGCGCTCTAACTTTGAAGCGCTATATCTCAGAAACCGTTAGAGCTATCGAAAATTGGTCAACTACAAAATTGCTCAGCATAACATTTTTCACATTTTTGTAGTTTTAAGCTTTTTGGTAGCTCTAACTATTCTTGAGATACAACGCTTCAAAGTTGGAGGAGACGCCGACACTCTGTCGCCCAGTAGAGAGATACATACGACGAGAGCTGTCTGCGTCTTTCTCGAGGGCGCTCTAACTTTGAAGCGCTATATCTCAGAAACCGTTAGAGCTATCGAAAATTGGTCAACTACAAAATTGCTCAGCATAACATTTTTCACATTTTTGTAGTTTTAAGCTTTTTGGTAGCTCTAACTATTCTTGAGATACAACGCTTCAAAGTTGGAGGAGACGCCGACACTCTGTCGCCCACTAGAGAGATGCAGACGACGAGAGCTGTCTGCGTCTCTCTCGAGGGCGCTCTAACTTTGAAACGCTATATCTCAGAAACCGTTAGAGCTATCAAAAATTGGTCAACTACAAAATTGCTCAGCATAACATTTTTCACATTTTTGTAGTTTTAAGCGTTTTGGTAGCTCTAACCATTCCTGAGATATAGCGCGGACGAGAGTACCCCCGCTGTCTGCGTCTCTCTGGTGGACGCGTTAACTTTGAAGCGCTATATCTCAAGAACGGTTAGAGTTATCAAAAAGTAGTCAACTACAAAAATGTGTAAAATTTTAAGCTGAGCAATTCCCTAGTTGATACTTTTTCGTTAGCTATAATGGTTTTTGAGATGATAAAATATAAGGTTTGGCGCGAGCAAGCTGAGTTTCGAAGCGCCATATCTTGGGAAACATCATAGCTATCCAAAAGCGTGCGACTTAAAATTACTTCGCTGTAGATTTTACACATTTTTGTAATTGTCAACTTTTCGAACGCTGCAAGCGTTTTCGAGATACGCATACTCAAAGTTAGCCGACCCAGGAGACGCAGACGAAAAGTGTACTCTCGCTGTTTGCGGCTCATCTTTGAAGTGCTATATCTCACGAACCAGCAAGGTTATCAAAAATCTTTAAATTACAAAAATGTGTAAAATTTTAAGCTGAGCAAATTTGCAGTTGACCACTTTTTGATAGGAATGGCCATTCTTTAGATAAAACAGTTTGAATCGACGGCATTGACAACGCTGTCTTCTTTTTGTTTTTTTTTTCTCAACATTGACTTTAAATTTTTAAAGAACTCACAAATCATCTATCGATATTGCGCGGAGGACCGTTTCTTGAACCAAAAACGGTACATTCATCAGCGGAAATTTGCGATTGTTTAGAGAATTCATAATAGCGAACAATATGCAAAAATCAATAGTTTCTCAGGTCTCGTTGTCAAAACAGTCTGAGCCTCTTATTGTTTCTTACACAGAAGAAAGAAAGTGTTAGAGAAATAGAGACGCAGATGGTTATGCAATTATGAGAAAATGTGTGAGAGAACACACCCGGAGAGACGCAGACAGCGAGAGTGTCCTGATCATCTGCGTCTCTTTGGCAGACACGTTAACGTTTAAGCAGCGTTTCTCACGAACTGTTTGAGCTATCAAAAGCAGTAAACTACAGAAATGTGTAAAATTGTATGCTGAGCAATTTTGTAGTTAGTCATTTTGTAATAGCGCTAGTGGTTCTTGACATAGCGTTCGCCAGTTATGATAATAAAATTCAAATATCTTCATTCGTCAATTTATGATGAAACCATGGCAATTTGAGATCGAAAAGTTTCAAATATTTATCAGGTAGGGCCATCGACGTCTGTCATTTCTCACGATAACGAATACGATGCATCAGTCCATATGCTGGATTCATACTTCCCAATACATTTCTCATGCGATCGAAGGAGTCCCCATCGGTTTCGTCGAGATCCACATTTTCAGATTTGTTGCGGCTGAAAATTGGAAAATTTTATACTTCAAAGCGATATTTCCCCAGAACCGTTAGAGCTATCAAAAAGTGCTCAACTACAAAATTATTCGGCATAAAATTTTACATAATTTTGTAGTTGAAAACTTTTTGATAGCTCTAACCAATCTCAAGATACAGTAATTCAAAATTAGCGCGCCGCTTTCTCAAATTTCAATTATTTGTAAGAAAATCACATGAATTTCTATCCGTTTTTTTCTTTTTCAGATCAAAAATTGATATGTGGTGTTTTGGCAAATGATAAGGAAGTGTGAAAATGATAAGATAAGGGGAGAAATGGACACTGTGGGGTCACAAAATGTATGATCTGTGACTTATATGACGAAATGAGATCGAAATTTTTCGAAAATTAAAAAATGTTCGATGTTATTTAATTTTCTTATCTTTGAGGATCTCACATTGGCTGATTTGCTCGACTTTTAGCAAGTGGAGACGCAGAGAAACAAAAGAACATGCATTTTTTGCATCTCTCGCCAATCTCCTAACTTTAAATTGTTATATATCAAGAACCAGTAGAGCTATCAAAAAACTGTCAACTAATAAATTGCTCATCATAAAATTCTACACATTTTTGTAGTTTAAAGTTTTTTGATAGCTCTAACCGTTCACAAGATATAGCGCTGTGAAGTTGGAGGAGGCGCCGACACTCTCAAGCCGACGAGAGAGACACAGACAGCGAGAGTACTCTCGTCGTCTGCGTCTCTCTGGTGTCCGCGCCTTCACTTTTGAAGCGCTGTATCTCCAGAACCGTTAAAGCTATGAAAAAGTTTCCAACTACAAAAATGTGTACAGTTTTATGCTGAGCAATTTTGTAGTTACAAACTTTTTGATAGCTCTATTGGTTTTTGAGATATGGAGGTTCAAAAAAAGGCAATCTCTCTTTTTCACTACTATTTTTTGGAATTTCTTACCTATCCGATCCAGAATGATGATTGGGCTTCTGCGCTCTATACAAAGTGAATCCATAGGTTTCCAAAATCAATAAATTCAAAATAATCAGAATCACGAAAAACTTCATCGTCCAACAAGCAATTGTCTATGAAGCAAACAGCCCTCTCTATTTGTATCTATTCAGTGGGCGGAGCCTAACGTCGTCTTCTGATTACAATTTGATCGGTGTCGATCGTTTGACGTCTTCTTTTATCATCCAACAGTAGTCTTTGTGGCGATTCATGTGAATTCGTGATAGAATGGGGAAGAGACTACAGAGTTCATTTTAATACGTGGATTTTGGGATTTTGCAAAAGACTACAAACTACAAAATAGATAGGGTCCAATGAACAGTTTTAGTACGAAACATAGGTTGACAAAATTTTTTTTCAAAATTTTGGAATTTTGAAAATCAGAAAATTTTTAGATTCTAATATTCTGTTATCCAAGTTTCTAGAAGAAAAATGTTTATTTTTCATGATAGAAAACAATAGTATGACAGAAATGTGATTTTCATGGTGTTGATGATGACAACATATCGGATAGAAAACAAACAAGATATTATTGATGGAATGAAGTGTATCTCAAAAAGGGGCGGAGTTATCAAAAAAGTAAACAATAAGTTTTATGTAAAATTTTATGCTGAGTAATTTTGTAGTTGAACACTTTTTGATAGCTATAAGGGTTCTTGAGGTATGCCGATTTTAAGATGAACAATAATGCTTTTAACTTTGAAAGAATATATCTCGGGAACGGTGAAGGCTATCAAAAAGTAGTCAACTACAAAAATGTGCAAAATATTACGATGAGCAATGTCATAGTTGATCACTTTTTGATAGCTATGTTGGTTTTTGAGATAGAGTGCTTCAAAAATAATATAGAAAATTTTCAAAAAAAACTCGAAAATTTTTTTTTGAAAATTAAAAACTCTTACTTTTTTGATAATTTTTTTCAAAGCTCCGCTCCTAACTAAAATGTCTTCGGTGCAGCTTTTGTATGAACCGTAAAAAGAGAATCGAATCCAACTAGAATCACAAACACGGCAAATGTAAATCCGCAAAAAACGGTGAGAAGAATTCGATCCAACACGTTGGCCAAGAATTCCCACTCCAGAGAGCACCTGAAACATTAACAATTCTTGAAGTGGTATTACTATAAGATACAGTAATCCATCTACAACACCATCAAACTTTTTTCACTACACACACGAAAAAAATCACTCCTCACTCTCCCATCTCCCAGCGCCTCCCGCGCGCCGACCGCTTTCCTCCCCCTTTCTATACGCCCTCTCGCCTCCCTCTCCGGTGTGCAGTCATGTCCGAGTGGTTAAGGAGATTGACTAGAAATCAATTGGGCTCTGCCCGCGTAGGTTCGAATCCTGCTGACTGCGGATTTTTTTTTTGCGTTTTTCGTGAACTTTGTATGGGGTTTAGAGGGTTCCTAGACCGTTTTTTCGAGGTTTTTGGGTGGTCAGGGCCCGATTCTTTCAATTTTTATTAGTTTTTCACTGATTCAACCGATTTTCAATGATTCTTTAACTCCATTTTTACACTTTTCTGTCTCCTACCTTCTCTGCATCTTCTGCTTCTTCACACTCCTCGCCTGACTTGTATCCATACTCATACGATACTGATTCTTTCGAAGCGCTTTCATCTTCGCCTGGAAAATTGGAAATCAAGAATTTGAAGACTTTGAAATATTCTGAATCTTGCAGTTAGTAAAAACTTTAAACTCAGGGTGGTATTAGGGTGACTTTTAAGAGATATAATGTGATGAAAACGAAACTTAGGACTACTTAGAACCACTAGAAGGTAAGAGGCGCAGAGAAACAAGACTCTCTTGGTATATGCTTCCCTCGTTAACTTTAAAAGGCTATATCTCAGAAACCGTTAGAGCTATCAAAAATTGGTCAACTACAAAATTGGTCAACGTTGAATTTTACACATTTTTGTAGTTAATAGCTTTTTTATAGCTATCCCCGTTTTTGAGATACATCGCTTCAAAGTTAGCAGGCGCTCCAGGTGTCGAGGAGGCAAAGAGAAAGGGGGAGGAGCGACGCAGACGGTGAGAGCGCGCGCCGACGTCAATCTTTGAAACGTCATATCTCGCGAACCGTTAGAGCTATCAAAAAGTGATCAGCTACAAAAATGTGTAAAATTTTATGATGAGCAATTTCATAGTTGACTGTTTTTTCATAGCTAAAATGGTTTTTGAGATATAGCACTTCAAAGGTAGCTCACCATCTCCAAGAGGTAGAGAGACGCAGAGAATTCATACACTCTCGTTTCTCTGTCTATTTTTCACTATCTCTAACCACAATTAACGTATACACTATAAAATTAGGATCACACTAACTTAAAGGGGGAGCAAATGCGCTCTATTGGACACATTGTCAACCCGAACTAAAGGGAACCCATAGAATTACATGTTGCGTATATTGTCTCGTTATCGTTGCCAATCGAGCCGTATAACTGTACGTCGACTGCAGATCACACATTTGCGACGAAATCGAGCCGAAGAAATGTTGAGGATCGTTCTGAAAATGAGAAAGCAACTGAAAATAGGAAGGGGGCGGGACCAAGGAACAAAGCGACAGCATTGGGAGAGGATTACGGTAGAAGATTACGGTAGAAGCTTAAAAATTTGACTTACCGCGGTTAGTGGATCCATATTTTTGACCAGCAAGGGGTCCAAATTGGTTGAATGTCTTTGTTCGGAAATCACACCGAACTCGGTCCATAAATCGATTAGGGAGGTTGGGGGACTGAAAATTCAGTCATTTTCAGAAAATTTGGCGCAAAAATAATGCAGGTATCACAAATATCAAGCCGTATATGGGAAAGTGCAGCTTTGACAGCATTGCCCTGACTTTGAAGCGCGATATCTCAAAAACAGTGCGAGTTATCGAAAAGTGATTATCTACAAAATTGCTCATCGTAAAATTTTACATATTTTTGTAGTTGGGCACATTTTGGTAGCTATAACTGTTCTTGAGATACAGCGCTTCAAAGATGGAGGAGGCAAACCCCCTCTCGCTAGCAGGCGCGCCCACCAGAGAGACGCAGACGACGAGAACTGTCTGCGTCTCTCTGGAGGGCACGCTAACTTTGAAGCGCTATATCTCAAGAATGGTTAGAGCTATCAAAAAACTAAAAACTACAAAAATGTTCAAAATTTTATGATGAGCAATTTTGTAATTAACCATTTTTTAATATCTGCTTGCGTTTTTGAGATATAACGTTTCAAAGTTGAGGGTGCCTACGACCAATGAAGAAGCGCGCGCCGACCCCTATATTTGAAGCACTATATCTCAAGAGCGATAATAGATATCAAAACGTTGTCAACTACAAACATGTGTAAAATTTAATGATGAGCAATTTTGTAGTTGACAGCATTTTGATAGCTCCAACCGTTTTTGAGATATGATTCTTGAAAGTCAAGTCTCGTTTCTCCACTTACCTCAATATGAAAAACTCCACCACCGGATTATAAATCAACCTTCGTATCCTATCACTGATTGGTTTATTATAATGTTTCTGTCCATGAATCGCTAAAACTCCAGTGGCCAAGAAGGTTCCCACCACTATCACCATAATTATTCCGATATAATACCAACCTGAAATTTTTCTTTGAAAAATTAAAGCTTTTCAGGAATACTCACTCATTAAAGGCACATAAGTACTTGTGGATGGCATTTGATTACAAACCATCAGCATCATGACGGACATTGTGAGAAGAGTGTTGATTCCGAGGTACCTAAAAGTTTGAAACATTTTATCTCAAGAGCGAGAAAAGCTATCAAAAATGTTCAACTACAAAAATGCTCAGCATAAAATTTCACACATTTTCGTAGTTGAGAGCATCTTGATAGCTTTCACGGTTCTCGAGATATAGCGCTTCAAAGTTGGAGGAGGCGCCGACACTCTCGCTGAGAAAAGAGAGACGCAGACGACGAGAGATGTCTGCGTCTCCTCGAATGGCGCTCTAACTTTGAAGCTATATATCTCGAGAACCATAAACGCCACAAAAAATCTGTAAACTACAAAAATGTGTGAAATTTAATGCTGAGCAATTTTCTAGTTGAACACTTTTTGATAGCACAAGTCGTTTTTGAGATATAGCACTTTGAAAAGTATAAAAACTCACAACTTCTCGTCCCTTTCACTTGACGAGCTCGTTGGTGTGAAGAATCCAGTGACGGCCACTATTGTGATAATACTCGTAGGAATCACCAAATTTATCATATAATACAGTGGCTTTCTTCGTATCACCAAGTGTGCATAGAGCATTACCCATGGAGCAGCACAACATTTAAAGGATTCTTCGACTCTGACGAATTCGAAGCTGATAACTTCCCACTCGTCGTTTCTAGCCATGTTGCCGAGGTTTACCGTGGAGCTTAGCGGCCAGTAGTCGATGGTTTGCTGGAAAAAGGGGTACTGTAGGACGAAAAAGCGGTGAAAATTAGGTAGAAAAGTGTCGGAAATCAGTGAAAATCTAACAATAATGAGAAAAAGAACGCCAAAAACCTCAAAAAATTGTTCAAAAATATCCAGGAACCCTCTAGACCCCATACAAAACTTGCAAAACCCCAAAAGAAGAAATCCGCAGTCAGCAGGATTCGAACCTACGCGGGCAGAGCCCAATTGATTTCTAGTCAATCTCCTTAACCACTCGGACATGACTGCACACCGGAGAGGAAGGCGAGACGGCGTATAGAAAGGGGGAGGAAAGCGGTCGGCGCGCGGGAGGCGGTGGAAGATGGGAGCTGATGGGAAGGTGGGATTTTGGTAATGATAAAAGTGAAGAATAGCTGGAAATTGGAATTTCTAGTTTAAAAAGATTTAAGAAATACTTTTTGTAAAGTTCTAAGTGCTTAAGAATGCATTCTCCCTTGAAAAAAAACCACTTTGAAACTAAATTTTTAAAAATTGTAAACTTTCGAGCTTTGGAAATCTCTCAAAATTGAAATCAGAGATTCTTTAGGTTATTAGAAGTTAAAATATCTCTTAAGTTAACCTAGAAAATCGCTAGAACCTAATTTGGGAAGAGATAGAATCTCATTTTTTCAAGAAAATTTTCGAATTTTTTTCGGTTTTCCAATGAGTGTTAACCCCGTTTTCTCTATCCTATGTTTTCCAGATTCCTCCACTATTATCTATTTCTTTTTTTCATTCCAAATGTTTCCCCGTCCCCTCATCCCATATACGCCTCGGCTCTCTTTCTCTCCTCCCCCTCCCTCAATCCCTGAAAAATCCAGCGGCGCCGCTCCCTCCTCTACGCCCTCCCACCTCCCTCTCCGGCGTGCAGTCATGTCCGAGTGGTTAAGGAGATTGACTTGAAATCAATTGGCCTCTGGCCGCGTAGGTTCGAATCCTGCTGACTGCGTTAGCATTTTTTCTCTTTTTGCTTCACTGTTTTATAGGTTTTCGGGGGTGCTGAACATTTTGGGCGCATGTTTAAGCTCACCTTGTCATGGGTCCAACTAGAAATGATAAATGTGCAGTTCTGTCGATCATAGGGAAACCAGCGAACATCCATTCGACATGACAATTTGTAAATTGCAGGGAACATTAGCTGAACTTTCGCTCCTTTTTGCTGCGAATCCCAGTGTCCGGTTTCGAGTTGAGCATTCATTATGGATTCCGTCTTCTTTTGCTCCAATTCTTCGCTGAAAAAAATTCAAAAAGTTTTTTTGAAAAATTTTTTTCAAAAAATTTTTGGAGCCCACCTGTTATAAAGATAAGTATCCGGAATCCATATTTGGTTATACGGTACTATGGTCCTGTTGATCATACCGTAATCCGCCGGGTTCCAATCCAAAAACTCGTCATACCAATGTTGTACCATCCATACGTTTACCTCGATGCTCTGCATGTGTTCGTCCTAGAGATTTGAAAATTTCGAACATTTTGAAGACAACTGGGTCAGAAAAGGTGCTCTAATGAGAGTGTAAAAATTTTTTGAAAAAATTTTTTATTAAACTTTTCCAAAAAAAATTTTTTATTAAACTTTTCCAAAAAAAATTTTTTCTCAAAAATGTTTTTTCAATATTTCAAAAAACTCACTACATCCAAAATTTGATACAAGCTCATGCTCAAATTGATTCTCGTCGGAAGGGTATAATCTCGCCGTGGGTGTACGGTTTTTTCATAGAAGTTCGGATCCAAAAGTTCTTCGACAAGTCGACGTTGATCGTTGATGAATTGGCCTGGAAAGTTAATTTTTTTGGATTTTAGAATCTTAGAGTCTTCAATGCGTTTTCTAGCTTTTGGCAATTTTTTAAAACGATATTTTATAGTCTCTTCTCCACTGAAAACTCATTTCTCAAGCTATTTTAGTGCTCAAAAACCCCTCTCAACCCCCTCCCCGTACCCTATACACCCCCAATGCTTAAAAAAAGTGTTCCAAAAGATTCAGCACCCCCGAAAACCTATACCCCAGTCAAGCAAAAAAACTAAAAAAACGATTCGCAGTCAGCAGGATTCGAACCTACGCGGGCAGAGCCCAATTGATTTCGAGTCAATCTCCTTAACCACTCGGACATGACTGCACACCGGAGAGGGACGCGAGAGGGCGTATAAAAAGGGGGAGGGAGCGGCGGCCCACCGAGAGAGGGGAGAGAAGAGAGGAGCCTCTCCTCTTGTGGTGTGTTCCCATTACGCTCTAGTGATAACTTTTTGGAGTTATAATTGGAGCGCAGTTGCATTAATCCACATTTTTTAGGTCTAACCTTCATTCAACTTCTCCAAATATCGCTGCCTCTCCTCCACGAGTTGTTGCATAAAAGTTGCGTTGTATGCCGCAGTAGTGTTCTCTGAAAAATGGGTATATCTCAAGAGCGGTTACAGCTATCAAAAAAGTGTCAACTACATAATTGCTCAGAATTAAATTTTACACATTTTTGTAGTTGACAACTTTTTTATAGCTTCATTCCTTATTGAGTTATAATGCTTCAAAGCTACATGTCACATTTTTTTCACATTGTTCTGTTTCTCTGCGTCTCTCACCTAGACTCCTCCTTAATTGAGTCTTAAAATCCTCAATATTTGTATTGTTTCTAGTACTATGCACACGATTTGCATCAAACCATTCTTGATAAGAAGATGTTGTTGGTGGTGATAATCTGGAAGAAAGTTTAAAAAATCTGTAATTTTAAAATTGCAATATCTCAAGAACGCTCATAGCTACCAAAAAGTGTTTAACTACAAAATTGCTCAGCATAAAATTTTACACATTTTTGTAGTTGACAACTTTTTTATAGCTCAAATGGTTCTTGAGATATAAAGCTTGAAAGCGGGGAGGCTTCAAGCTGAAACTTTGAATGAGAAACAGGAGGCGCAGAGAAGCGATTTCTCTGCGTCTCTCACTCTGTCATATTTTTTATAAATTTTAGGTTTTCAGAGCATTCAGCAAATTTGAGCACAAATTAAAGTTTAAAATTGCAAATTTTGAAAAAAAAAACGAAACATTTGAAAATCGAAAACTCTAAATCTTAAAGTTTTTTCATGACAAAAAACAGCCAAAAACTTACAAATTTTGCAACGATTTTCAAAAAAGTTTTACAAGAAATAAGAGACCCGGAGAAACCAGACACTCTTGCTTCTCTGCGTCTCTCCTCCTCCTTTCCTCTCGTCATTGGCAAACCTAACTTTGAAGCCCAATATCTCAAAAACCGTTCTAGCTATCAAAAAGTGCTCAACTACAAAATTGCTCAGCATAAAATTTTACACATTTCTGTAGTTAACAACTTTTTGATAGCTTTGATGGTTCTAGAGATATAAGCGCTCGAAGTTAGAGGTGTCCCTCGAGGGCGCCTGCGACCAGGGAGTGGGAGGGGAGAGACGCAGACAGTGAGAGCGCGCCGCGCCGATCCCAAAATTTAAAGCGATGTATCTCGAGAACGGTAATAGATATCAAAAAGTTGTCAACAACAAAAATGTGTAAAATTTAATGCTGAGCAATTTTGTAGTTGTGAACTTTTTGATAACGAAAACCATTCTTGAGATATAACGCTTTAAATATAGGCAAGCGTTTAAAAATTAGAGTTTTCTTGTTTCTCTGCGCTTTTTGCTCCTTTTGCTCCGTCTTAAGCAACTTTTTCAAGAAAATAATAAAAGCCATGCTTACTGCACTTGCTTCCCATACTTCTCCAGCTCTTTACCAGCCATATTCGCCTCGGTTATTCGGATCAAAATCGACAGGATTATATAGGGAAGCATATCTGAAAATTTTGAATTTTAAATTTGATTTTTGGGCGGGAAATTTGAAAAATTCAAAAACGAAAGTGTTGAAAATCTTGCAAAAACAAACAAAAAGAAAGACATCATTCATTTCTTGTATGTTTGTTTTTTTCGAGTTTTCAGCATTTCCTCAAAAAAAGCCGGGAACCCGAAAAGAGATGAGAGAGTGAAAAAAATATATGAAATATAAGGGGTTAGCACAAATCTTGGAAAGTCTCCCGAGGGAGGACCCCGAAAATGGAAAAAGACAGAGAGAACGGAATGAGAATATGTTGACGGGTTGTGTTGAAAAAAAGTGAGTGAGTGATTTTAAAGTTTCAGAGGGTCGAAAAGTTAGGGAGGATTAAAACTTACATAATTTAGAGTAAGATTTTTAGATTCAGCATAGGCTAAAACCTCTTAGAGGCAGTTTTCAAAGCTATTGGACCTCTAGGAGAGACAGGAGAGATGCAGAGAAGTTTGGCTGATAATCCTCTTTCTTCAAAGCGTTGTATCTCAAAAAGAGGCGGAGCTATCAAAAAAGTGTCAACTACAAAATTGCTCAGCATAAAATTTTATACATTTTTGTAGTTGAACACTTTTTGATAGCTCTAACGGTTCTTGAGATACAGCGCTTCAAACTGGGCGCGCTCCCACTGTCTGCGTCTCTCACCTCCCCCTCTCTCTCTGCCGCCGCGCCACGTAAGGGTGCCTACTAACTTTGAAACTCCATATCTCTAGGAGGGGCCAAGCTATCACAAAGTGGTCAACTACAAAAATGTGTAAAATTTTATGGTGAGCAATTTTGCAGTTGACTATTTTCTGATAACTATAAGGGTTCTTGAGATGTACCGTTTTAAAGTTGGCTGACTTTAAAATAAACTTTTTTTATGTGAGGCTGAGCAAAGTTTACTAAATTTTCCCACATTTCTAATTATTTTTAAAACTATTATTTGACCTACGCTGTTGTTTACTTAATTTCAAAAAAAAAGTACAAAAAATACCAAAAAAAAATTTTTTTCGAATTTTCAAAAAATTTCCAACTGTAAGAATTCTTCAATTTCTTCAATTTTTCAATCAAAAAATGACGATGGATTACTGTAGGAAAAACAAAAACTAGGACTACACTACACTAATACACTAAAAAACTACACTAATTTCAGCAATTTTTTACTAAAAAATCTATATTGTTTTTCTGCCCATCCCCCGTTGAGCAAAAACGGGCTCTTTTCCTCTATTTTTTGACTAGAAAAAATTGAAAATGAAAATGGGGGTCATCTATCCATTTCTCCCCTCCCTATGTTTGTTCTTCTTCCCTATTCTTCTCATTTCCGTTTCTTTCCCTTTCATTTTTGGGTAAAATGGCAAAGGAATAATAGTCTCTATTTCCTTCTGGAAGAGGGAGAGTTAATGAGTGTATTTTTATTGGCAGACTATAGCATAAACAATAGACTTAAAATTTTTGATCAAATTTATCTTGGTTAGTTATAGAATAATTTTTACGAAAAGTATACCACAAGAAAGCCCATAAAATTTTACACATTTTTCTAGTTCAAAGTTTTTTGATAGCTCTAACCATTCTTGAGATATAGGCGTTTGAAGTTGGCAACAAGAGAGACGCAGACGACGAGAGCACTCTCGCTGTCTGCGTCTCTCTGGTGGGCGCGCTGACTTTGAAGCGCTATATCTCAAGAACCATTAGAGATACCAAAAAGTGTTCAACTAGAAAAATGTGTAAAATTTTAAGCTGAGCAATTTACTAGTTGACAATTTTTTGATAGCTATGATGGTTCAGAAGATACAACTCTACAAAAAAATTGTTCCAGCAAAATCTCTCGTTCACAAAAACCGTTGGTGGTAAAATGGAAACCAAAAATAAAAAGTGAGATAGGTCTCCCCGTTTTTCGATTGACTAGAAAGGGGCCCTCCCTTTCGGGTTCAATTAGCCGAATTGGTTTTCGTGGACACGAAGACACCCCCCATGCTCCCTTACTAGAAGCTTTTGCTTTTTGAAGTATGAATTTGTTTTGACATTTTCTCATTTTCGAAATGAGCTCAAATACTAGTTTTGTACTCCGCTCGGAAAAGAATAACCAAAAAACAGAACACAACTTTTGCATTTTGAAGTAATATGCAGTGCCTTCTTCTGGAAGCCAAAAACAAGTCATTTTTGAGCGGAAAATTACTTTAAACTATGTAATTTGGGGTGAAAAAGAAAGCAAAAAAGATTTGGCCCTAGTTGGAATCGAACCCCCGTCGACAGTTTTCTAGTCAGGTGCGTTCACCACTACGCCAAAGGTGTGCGGAGGCGGCGGCAACTTCGAGGGTAGTGATAAAGGGGGGAGAGGCGGGTGTTTTGATAGCGACCGGTGGGAGGAGGAGGGAGGAGGGAGCGACGCGCGCGGATGGCCTAGTGGTGAGCATGGATGACTGACAAACTCAAGACGGGGGTTCGATTCCTACTATGGCCAAATATTTTTTGCTTTCTTTTTCAAGCGTCCCCATCCCAGTTTCATCAAGAATAAGCCATTTTTAAGCTAGAAAACGAGTTTTCGATGACACAAAAAGTGCTCACAGAATAAAGAGCACCCAAATAGAGGCTTGCGGGGTGAGCCCAATGGTAAAACAATTTGAAAAAGGTGAACAATGAGTGATCATCAGAGCGTGAAAAGCTTGGCATATCAGAGAGTATGTGGGGGTTTAGAGACTCTGAGAAACTTGAATATGGAGCAAAACGAAGAGAGGAACCAAAGGAGGAGTAGAAGTGAAAATGCTATGCGGGGGAAATTAAAGTGTCCTCCGATGAGTTCGAAAACGGAAATTGAAAAGTTAGGGACATTTTATTGTTTCACTTCACTGCAACTTTTTTTTGCTCTTTTTTGCAAGGGGACAAACAGACACACAGATAATCATTTATTTTTCAAAAAAGTTGAAGTCATGAAATTCGAAGGTAGAGAGATGTTTCCATTTTGAATCTGAAATTATTTGAATTGAAATTTTTAGAAATCCAAAAAAATTACCATTTTGTTGAAATTGTCAACTCATTTTGTGCGCTTGGATAGAAATTGTGACTCTGAAATTATTGTATTTTTGAATTCTAAACTGTTAAGATAAACTTACTTGCAGTTGCTTGTGAAAAATCAAATCTTCGTTTGATTCTTGATACAAAATTTTGGAAAACTAACTTCCCAACGAAGATTTTGCCACCACATTGACTTTTTCTTGCCCCAAAAACCTCAAAAAATTAAAAGTTCACCACGTTAACAAAGAAAGCAAAAAGCAAAAACAAAAATGTGTAAAATTTTATGATGAGCAATATTGCAGTTGAACACGTTTTGATAATTATAAGGGTTCTTAAGATAAAACGCTACCAAATCCAGATAATTTTATCAGAAAAGTTTTATTCGAGAAAAATAGAAGAAAATAACACATCCCAGACTCCATGTTAGCAGCAAAGTTGTTGACAGTCCAAGATCTTCTGAAATTTTAAAAAATTACAGTAATCTAAATACAGTAACCCTCACCCCAATATATCTGCAACAGTAGGTACAGCCTGGTGGGGGTCTCAAAATCAGTGGCTTAGCTGTGGCCAAGATCTGAAAAAGTGTTGTAAAAACTACAGTAATCCCAAAAAAGATGGACTAACCGCATCTCCGTTAGAAGCATCGGTGGAGCCCATGGGGGCTCCAATGGTGAGCATGAAAAGAGCAAAGATAGTGAAGATGATAAGAAACTTCATGTTTTAGTCTGGTTTTTGAAATTTTGCAGTATCAATTTATACTGACCTCTTATTAGGGAAAAACAGGATGTTTTTTTTTAAACTTTTTTTGTTGACTTTTGATTCGAATTTGGTAGCTTCCGGCAGAAAAAATGTATATATATATAATGCACACAGGAAGAATGTAGTAGCTAAAATTAGCAAATTTTACATTATAAAAAAAATCAAAAACAATAAAAAACGATTTGCCGCCAGCAGGGGTCGAACCTGCGACCTTGGGCTTATTAGACCCACGCTCTAACCGACTGAGCTATGGCGGCGCACACCCAATTACCACCGGGAGGGCGTATATGAATGCGGGCGCCCACCGCGGCGCTCCTCTTCCTTAGACGCTCGATTTCATATACGCCCTCCCCTCCTCCCTGCCTGTGTGCCGCCATAGCTCAGTCGGTTAGAGCGTGGGTCTAATAAGCCCAAGGTCGCAGGTTCGACCCCTGCTGGCGGCAAATCCTCTTTTATTGTTTTTGCTTTATTGGGAATGTGAAATTTAGCTCCATCCTTTCTGTTTTCATTATTTTTCTACCGGAAACTAACAAGTTTTAATCGAAAAGTCAACAAATAGTTTCAAGCTTTAAAAGTAAACATCTTGTTTTCCCTGATAAGGGGTTAGTATAAATTGATACTGCAAAATTTCCAAAACCAGACCAAAAAATGAAGTTTCTTATCGTCTTCACTATTTTTGCTATTTTCATGCTCGCCATTGGAGCCCCCATGGGCTCCACCGATGCTTCTAATGGAGATGCGGTTAGTCTATCTTTTTTGGGATTACTGTAGTTTTTGAAACACTTTTTTCAGATCTTGGCGACAGCCAAGCCCTCGATGTTCATGCCCCCGTCAGACTGTTCTTACTGTTGCGAATATATTGGGGTAACGGTTACTGTATTTGGGTTACTGTAGATTGATTTTTTAAATTTCAGAAAGTCTTGGACTGTCAACAACTTCACTGCTAACATGGAATCTTGGGTGTGTTATTTTCTTCTGTTTTTCTTAAATAAAACTTTTCTAATGGAAATATCTCGATTTTGGTAGCGATTTATCTCAATAACCCTTATCGCTATCAAAAAGTGTTCAACTGCAAAATTGCTCATCATAAAATTCTACACATTTTTGTAGTTAAAAGTTTCTTGATAGCTCTAACCGTTCTCGAGACACGTGACTTTAAAGTCAGCGCGCCCACCAGAGAGCCGCAGACGACGAGAGCTGTCTGCGTCTCTCTGGTTGGAGCCTCCTCCAACTTTGAAGCGCAATATCTCAAGAACGGTTAGAGCAATCAAAAAGCTCCGAACTACAAAAATGTGTAAACTTTTATGCTGAGCAATTTCGCTGTTGACTATTTTTTGATAGCTATGATGGTTCTTGAGATATAACGTTTCAAAAGTGGGTCGCTCCTTAACTACCTTATTAGCGAAGAAAGTAGGCGAACGCTACGCACCAATCGACCGCGACGCACCTGGTAAATTATACAGTATGCCGTTGTGTGCGACGCGGTCGATTGGCGCGTTTTTTACGCGCCAAAAAAGTGATGTGAGGGTTGGGGATAGATAGTTAGTCAGATATCCCGTCTACTTGGATTTGATTTCTTGATATTGGTTTTTCTTCTTTCGTTTTTGTGCCTTCATCGATTATTTTTCCCTACAAGGTCATCTTTCGTATGCACTAATGTAAACATAGCTGCCCTTTGATCCATACCGAATTTTTGAATCTCTAACGACCAGTTGAATCATTTTTACATTAGTATGACCTTCATTCAAAAGAATCCCTTGGGCAATTTGGATTTCACTTTTCCCGCCTTTATTTAAAACCAAAATTGCAATTTTTTCTTCCATTTTTCTATCCTATTGCCTACTAGTATAGATTTTCAACTGTTTCATAATTTCATTGATTCTTTGTCAGCCTATTGTTTCAAAAGCCTTTTTTCAAATGTTGACGAATTGCTCATCGTAAAATTTTACACATTTTTGTAGTTTTCAATTTTTTGATAGCGCTTACCGTTTTTAAGATACTGCGCTTCAAAGTTAAAAAATGGTTTTTTGTTTCGAATATTTTCAAAACGATATATCTCAAAAACCGTTCTAGCTATCAAAAAGTGCTCAACTACAAAATTGCTCATCATAAAATTTTAAACATTTTTGTAGTTTACAGCTTTTTGATATCTCTAACCGTTCCTGAGATACAGCACCTCAAAATTAGCGCACCCACCAGAGAGACGCAGAGAGCGAGAGTACTCTTGTCGTCTGCGTCTCTCTGTCGCGCAACTTTAAACGCTTTTATCTCAAGAGCGGTGATAGCTACCAAAAAGTTGTAAACTACAAAAATGTGTGAAATTTTATGGGCTTTCTTGTGGTATGCTTTTCGTTGATTGAGAATTATAACTAGCCAAGATAAACTGAAATTTCCAAAATTTATATATTTTTTTTCCGAGTTTTGCTATTTAGAAGTGGCATCTTTCTCTCTCTCTCTCTTTTTTGCTTATTTCTACCATTTTCTCTCTCAAATTAGTTGTTTTCCAGATACTACATTTCTCCACCTACTTCAAAAATGTCCGCCGAGCAACAAGCCCCAGCTCCAGTAGAAGCTCCAAATGCTCCAGCAATCACATACCACGTCGAAGGCTCAAAGGGCACTCGCTTCCCAATCACTGCCAAAGCTGTGGAACAATCCAAAACTCTATCGGATTTGATTCTGAATCTGGGATCAGGAGATGACCAATCTATTCCATTGAGCAATATCAAGGATCAAATTTTGGAGAAGATTGTCCAATGGTGTGAACATCATAAAGAAGATGAGCCAGAAGTAGGAAATTCCGATGAAAGTGTCCCAAAACAAATCAATATTCCACAATGGGATCAGGAATTCTTGAATGGTTTGGATAATGAGGAATTGTTTGATTTGATTGTGGCGGCGAACTATTTGGATATCAAAGTGTTGATGAATTATTCGTGCAAGGTGGTGGCGAATATGGTAAAGGGAAAGTCCCCGGAAGAGATGAGAATCATTTTCGCGATTCCAACGGATGAGGAGGATGAGGAACGAGAGAGACGAGAGGGTACTGCTGCGACCGCTTCTACTTCCACTCAAATACCGTAATCCTTACAGTAACCCAAGTCATTTCTGCAATTTCACTTACTTCCCCTTTGATGCGTTCTTTTCCCCCTGTTCCCTCACATTTTCTTGTTTTTCGATATTCTAAAAAGTCTCAATAAACATGAAATTTCGAACTCTCTCTAGAAAATCTCCAATTTTATACCAAAAATAGACGCTAAAAGTGAAAATTTCACCCTAAAAATGGTCTAGAGTGAATTTCCAGTCCACACAAATGAAGCAAAAAAGAAACAAAAAAGAATTGCCCCCACGCAGGATTGAACTACGGACCTTTGGTTTACAAGACCAACGCTCTACCACTGAGCTATAAGGGCGCCGGCAGGGAGGGGAGATCGCGGCTTATATGAAGGAGGAGGTGTTCGGGGAGAGAGCGGCCGCCGGGAGAGAGTGGAAGGGGAGGGAGAGGTGAACAAGGTGTGTATGGAGAGAGATGAAGGAAGATTCAAAAAGAGATGAAGATTTTGGAAACGGGGCCTATATATATGGATAACAGTTGATAAAAAGACCAAGTAGGTCATTTCAGCTCAAAAAATTGCCAAAAATCGGGCGAAATACCACAGTTTTGTCACTAAAATGGGTTAATTTTTCCCTGAAAACTTTCTATAAATCTATTCATTTATAGATTAGAATACTGGCTTTCGATTGCACTACTTGGCAACCTCCGCAAACTTCTAGTACTCGAGATATTTTGATTCGAAATTTGGTTCATTTTACACTATATTTCACCTACCCAAAGCCTCCTTTAAGTATATTTCTGGAAAATAAACCAATTTTCCTTGAAATTTAGATTATTTTTTGAGCTCAAACTCTCTAAACATTCCAAGCTTCCCTTTTCCCCCTTCACTACCAGTCAAAACTTTCTCTCTCCTCCCTCCCCAAGTCACCGCCGACCACCGACAACCACCTCTTTCTTATACGCCCTCCCCTCTTCCCTGCCTGTGTGCCGCCATAGCTCAGTCGGTTAGAGCGTGGGTCTAATAAGCCCAAGGTCGCAGGTTCGACCCCTGCTGGCGGCAAATTGTTTTTTTTTGTTTTTGCTGTATTGGGAATGTGAAATTTAGCTCCATTCTTCCTGTTTTCATTATTTTTCTACCGGAAGCTATCGAGTTCTAATCGGAAAGTCAACAAAAAAAGTTTCAAATGTTGCAAAACATCCTGTTTTTCCCTGATAAGGGGTCAGTATAAATTGATACTGCAAAATTTCCGAAACCAGACCGAATCATGAAGTTTCTTATCATCTTCACTATTTTTGCTCTTTTCATGCTCACCATTGGGGCCCCCATGGGCTCCACCGATGCTTCTAATGGAGATGCGGTTAGTTTATGGGTTACTGTAGTTTTTAAAACAATTTTTCAGATCTTGGCCACAGCCAAACCACCTCTGATTTTCATGCCCCCACCAGGCTGTACCTACTGTTGCAGATATATTGGGGTAAGGAGTACTGTATTTGGGTTACTGTAGTTTTTCAAAATTTCAGGATGTCTTGGATTGCCATCAACTTTGCTGCTAACATGGAATCTTGGATGTGTTATATTTTTTCTCAAATAAAAATTTTATAATTAGAACTTTTCATTTCTTGAGGTTTTTGGACCAAAGTCAATGTGGTGGCAAAATCCTTTCTTTGGAAAATAAATTCTGATCCTTCAATCTTCACAGAAAACTTCTAATAATTTATTCAAAACGCAAATACATACATATAACCTTAACCAAACAAAAAAGTATATAAATACACTGAGATGCGGAAAATGTGCTCTACTGTAAAATCAAGAGAACAAGATTATCAACGGAGCGCTTTTGCATCCCTAGACTTTCTTTGTTTTACTATTCCATCCTTGCTGCCCACCACCACATCCGCCTCCGAATCCATTACAACCGCCGGTGGTCCCCATTTGACCAACTCGTGTCGGTGCATAGTTATTTTGTTGGTTATTGTTGAAGTTTTGAGCTGAAAAAGTTAAAAATAGTAGGGAGAAGCGAGAGACACAGAGAAAACTGTAGCTTGACTTTAAAGCGTTATATCTCAAGAAGGGGCGGAGCTATCAAAAAATGTTCAACTACAAAATTGCTCAGCGTTAAATTTTACACATTTTTGTTGTTGATCACTTTTTGATCGCTATCACCGTTCTTGAGATATAGCGCTTCAAAGTAGGCGCGCTCTCCTTGTCTGCGTCTCTCTCCCTTCCTCTCCTCGGCGGCGCCGCGCCGCCTAGCGCGCCCTTAACTTTAAACGCCTGTATCTCAAAAAGGGGCGGAGCTATCAAAAAGTGGTCAACTACAAAATTATTTAGCGTTAAATTTTACACATTTTTGTAGTTGAACACTTTTTGATAGCTTCGCTCCTTCTTGAGATATAGCGCCCCAAAGTGGGCGCGCTCTCCCTATCTGCGTCTCTCCCCCTTCCTCTCTCCTCTGCAGGCGCATCGCCGCCAATCACCCCCTCAACTTTAAAGCGGTGTATCTCAAGAAGGGGTGAAGCTATCAAAAAGTGGTCAACTACAAAAATGTGCAAAATTTTATGATGAGCAATTTTGTAGTTGACAACTTTTTGATAGCTCCGCCCCTTTTTGAGATATCGCTCTATTTTAAAAATTCACCAGTACTTCTTCGTCCATACGCTCTCATCGTGTTCCCATTATTCAAGTTCAGCGGTTGGTTATTCTGAAAATTATTCCCACTTTGCATGGTTTGAGCGCCCTGCTGTTGTACTCCAAGTCCACCGAGCCCTGAAAAAAAATTTCTCTATGGAAAACTCTTCTGAATTCGATTCGGTTCCAGATGAATAATTCATAGTTGTGAGAGAACCTAGAACCTGAATTGGGGGCTGCTCTCACCATTATTTGCTCCGAGTGCTGCTCCAAACATATTGTTATTGAAACCGTTGGTTCCAAATGTGTTCTGACCGAACATTCCATTGTTTCCTGAAATATAGCAATTTTTTGAATTGTAAAAAGTCGATGTACTTTGGAGCGTTGTACCTCAAAAAGGCGCGGAGCTAGCAAAATAGTTATATGTTGAGCAATATTGTAGTTGATAACTTTTTGATAGCTATAAGGGTTCTAGAGATACAGCGCTTTAAAGCTAAGTAACACAATTAGTTGGGGACAATATTTTGAACTTTTTTATCTTGAACAATTTTTGACCAAATTTTACAAAATTTATACCAAAAGAAAGCTTGTTAAATTTTACACATTTTTATCGTTTACAGTGTTTTGATAACTCTAACCATTCTCCAGATACATCGCTTCAAAGATTGGGCTCGGCGCGCGCTCTCACTAGGGAATGGTCAGACATGTCCGTGGAGTTATAGCATGCGACCTATATCAATCGAAAGCAAAAAAATCACTGATCATTTAGGTGTCGAGAATATGTGCTCAAGAGCGATGTATTTCGAGAAAAATGGGTCAGAAGATATCAAAAAAATTATTCACGTGACCTCTCATATCTGGCAATTTATTGTTCAGTGTTTCTTTAAAAAAGGTGAAACTTTTTGTGGCGACCTCTCTACACTTGTATGACCTTTTTGACCGTTAGTTCACAAGAGGATGTGGCGCAGCGGATAAGAGTAGAAAACAATAATCTACCCGACGCGGGTTCGACTCCTATGTGGTCACTTTTTTCACTTTGTTTTTTATACTGTTTTTTTTTTCTTATGACCTCATTCTTGAGGTGTTTTTTATAGTTACAGTTTGCCAACCTGGAACATCGAAATGTGCGGATTGTGGCGGAATTAGACTTGTGTCTTCCAACCAGGCGTTCCCAAGCGGCTCTTGATGCCAGTAGACTCATGGCCGAGTTTTCGCGATCATCAGAGGATGCTTCAATGTGCCCCTTCTGGCGTGGATTTAGAGATCAGGAACATTCCACCTTTATGCACTTCAATGATACAGCCTTTAGATCGCTATTGGAATGGACCTTTTAAAGTTTTTAATGTTAATACTCATTTAATACGAAACATTCAGAACATGATCAAAAGGTACACCACATACATCATTGTGCATCGTCCAGACTACATCATTGCGCAGCGAAATAACCTCATATGGATGGTTTCACTTCTTTTCAACCAAATCAGCGCCGACGAGTTCAAGCCTTTCCTACAGTACTCATGGAAATCAGCTGGTTACACCGACAATGTTTTGACATTCCGTACACCAACACAATTCTGTTTTGATGACGTTGGACACTCGAATTGCTTTTTCCCAGGTTGCCAGACGTCTGCATTCATCAAATGCGCGAGGTATTTCGAACTCATTTGTTTTGAGCACTTCGTCGTCGATGTTCAACACTTCTGTCCCTATGATTGAACTTTTGTTTTTTTTTAATTGCCTATAATCAAGTTTTGTTTGTTACCCGGAAGATAACTAGGATTTTTTTAAAGTTTTAAAAGGGTTTTTTTTACTAATTCCGCCACAATCCGCACGTTTTGATGTTCCAGGTTGGCAAACTGTAACTATAAAAAACACCTCAAGAATGAGGTCATAAGAAAAAAAAAACAGTATAAAAAACAAAGTGAAAAAAGTGACCACATAGGAGTCGAACCCGCGTCGGGTAGATTATTGTTTTCGACTCTTATCCGCTGCGCCACATCCTCCTGTGAACTAACGGTCAAAAAGGTCATACAAGTGTAGAGAGGTCGCCACAAAAAATTTCACCTTTTTTAAAGAAACACTGAACAATAAATTGCCAGATATGAGAGGTCACGTGAATAATTTTTTTGATATCTTCTGACTAGGCACCGCAACGCGAGGGGGCGGAGCCTAATTTTTTTTCTCCGCGGGGGTACCTAGGATGTTTGAAGGCGTAGAACTCGAGACTGGATGGACCGATTTTTATGAAACTTGGCCTCGTTATGTAAAAAACCACGTAGAATCTGATGGTGTAAAGCATTTCCATTGAAAAAACAATAATTCACAACATTTTTGTGAAAAACTGGAACCGGCATCAGTATTTTAACCAAAAAATGGTAATAAAAGTTGATTTCGCTTCTTTTTAGGATTGTTCCAGATACTTTTTTAGATGGTCAATAAGATGCATAAAACTATATTTAGTCAGCAGTTCCCCCATTTTTGCAGTAATCTATCAAACTTCAAGCAAAAATTGTGATTTTTTTTCAGCGTTGACCCCACGTTTTTAATATTAAAATATTTAGATGAACTCTATGACTGCTCAAATATGCAATTTGATGACATTTGAAAACGTTTAAGCTAGCAAAAAACGCATCCAAAGAAGACATAGTTCCAAAATTTAGTGGTTTTTGCGAATTTCGACTGCAACGCAGGTCGATTTCGCTTTTTTTCATTACATATTCAGATTCTACGCAAAATTTGCTACAATATACATGTTCGAGTTAACCTGTACCTGTTCCCCCTTTTTTGTAATAACGCTTTTTGTTTCACAAATATCGTGAATTTCACCGAAAAATGTCACATCAATAGGGAATATCACGGCTGTCGGCAGCGCACTTTCATCAATGCATTGTCATTGGCGCGATGACTTGCCCCCTGTAGTCGAGTAGGTTACGCATCGGAACGCCGCACGCGCGTTGGCTGTTCGCCTCCGGTCGGCGACCGTCTCTCTTTTTATTTTTCTCGTGCGGAGAAAATCGCTGATTTTTCCGATTTTCAAATGCTTTTTACTCGGCTCCTAGCGAAGCGTTTCTCTTGAAATTTTGGGAGAATACTTAGAATTTTTTTCTTAACATTTTGGCATAAAAAATTTCAAAAATGGTTGAGTTTGAAAAAATCGTTGTGGTGCCTACTTCTGACCCATTTTTCTCGAAATACATCGCTCTTGAGCACATATTCTCGACACCTAAATGATCAGTGATTTTTTTGCTTTCGATTGATATAGGTCGCATGCTATAACTCCACGGACATGTCTGACCATTCCCTAGTCAGTGTCTGCGTCTCTCCCCTCCCCCTCTCTCTCGCTCTCTCTCGGTGGTCGCCTCGCCGCCAACCACACTCTTAACTTTGAACGCTTATATCTCAAGAACGGTAATAGCTATTAAAACGTTATAAACTACAAAAATATGTAAAATCGAATGCTGAGTAATTTTGCAGTTGATTATTTTTTGATAGCTATAAGGGTTCTTGAGATATAACGCTTTAAAGTTGGACCACCCCTTAAATCGCTTTACAAACCCTCCATTATTCAATATTTGGTTTTTTCAACCCCCAAGAGCCCAATTTTTAGGGTAATCGTATTCCCAAGACCTAGAAACTCACCAAAATTAAACAAGCCATTTCCATACGGATTATATGCTCCATATAATCCTTGTGCCTGTCCCATTTGGCCGTACAAACTTTCTAGACCAGTTCCAAAAGTGCCAAAGCCGGTATTTAGGCCCATTGTGTTCATTCCGAGGCCACTACCCATTGAATTGGTCATAGACATCATAGGGTTGTAGCCAGTGTAGCCTGGAATAGAAAATTTTCAGAAAAAAAATTTTCGAAAAAAATTCCACACTTTTTTTTTCAAATTTCAGTACATAATTTGGTTTCTAGAAAGTGTTCCTTTTTTCGAATTGAATTTATTGGAAATTCAATTTTTCAAAAAGGAGTTATTGTACCTATGCATAATATGTTCTCCGAGAAAATTCAATTTAAAACAAAAAATGTTGAAAAAAAATTTTCAAAATTTTTTTTCAAAAAACTTTTTCCAACAATTTTTCCCCAGTATTACTGTAGTTAGATTATTGTATTACTCACCAGAAAACATTGAACTATAATCGTAGGGGTACCCCATGTACTGCGTCCTTATCATTCCAAACACTGCTAGAAAAATAGAGATGAGAAATGTTGTTCCCATTGTTGGTTTTGAAAATCTAAAAATTCGAGATTACTGTAGAACAAAAAAGGTTCAAAATCAAAATTACAACCATTTTATTAAAAACAAAAACCAAAACTAGAAATTTTGGACAGTATCGCAAAGCTGGTCAAAAGGGCCAAAAAGGGCCAAAAAGTACCGACCTAAAAGCACTGGCGTTCTCAGCTGAATTAGGTCAACTTTAAGGGTCTGAAAAAATAGTTTCCAGAAATTCGATTTTTTTGAAATTTCGTGGATAGATAGAGCAACTTGAGAACTCTATTTTTGTAGTTGACAACTTTTTCATAGGACCAAACCCCACTTAGTTAGGCCGGTTGGAAGCCAAATCACTCCAAAATTAGACAAAATTTAGTCTACTTGGCCTAACTAAATGGATTGTGGTCCTATAAAAAAGTGGTCAACTACAAAAATAGAGTTCTCCAGTTGCTCTATCTATCCACAAAATTTCAGAAAAATTGGATATTTGGAAGCAACTTTTTCAGACCCCCAAAGTTGACCTATTTTAACTGAAGATTACTGTAAAAGTTTTGAATTTCAAATTCGAAGAGTAAAAATGAAAATGGAAACTTGAAGGTGAGTGTAAAGAGTGTAAAGAGTATAAACCATGACTCTGTTATGTGTGTGTTCTTTAGAAATATGGGCGGCTCATCTGAAGTGTCAATGTCCATTTCTGTGTTTGCTCATATGGTCATAACCAGTCTGTGTCTTCATGTAGTGTCAATTGTATTATTCTGAAGAGCTCACGATGAAGAGAGTTGAGTAGAGATGGTCTAAAAATAAGTTGCCTTTTTTTGGGTGGAAAACTGTGCGGGGTGGAGTTGCGAAATTTTGAATTTTTTGGAATTTTTTGAAAACTTTTAAAAATCGAAACTCTGAAAGTTTAGACAGGTTTCAGAAGGTTTGTGGTGGTCAAAATGTTATACCTCTAAAGTTTTATGCTCTGAAACTGAAAATTCCAGATTTACAGAATTTTGAAATCTCATAATCACCCGAAACTTCAAATCCTCATAACTTCCCTCTACATTGTTCGATTTTCATGATTTTTGACTCATTTTTGCTCCAGGATCTTTCATTTTTAGGTTTTCAAGAATTCAGAGGTTTCAGAAATTACTAAACATTTTAATTTCGAAACTTTTAAAAACGTTTAAAATTTTCAAAATCCCAAAAATTATGCTCATTTCTAGTTCTCATAACTCTCCTCAAAATTATTCAATTTTCATGATTTATAGCTTATTTTGACTGCAAAATCTTCTATTTTCAGATTCTGACAAATTCAGGTTCTCAACCCCAAAATTTTTTCAAACTTTTCCAAAAAACTCAAAATTCCAAAAAAAACTTCTCAAAATCATTCAATTTTTATGATTTCTGGCTCATTTTGACTCCAGAAAGTTCTTTTTTTTTTTTGAATTCTATTCTTCAAAGCTTTTTGAATGTAACAAAGTCCCAAGAACTTCCAGAATTCCAAAATTTCAAAATCTGAATTTTCGAAAATCTTCGATTTATCATAACTCCCCTCAAGATTATTCAATTTTTATGATTTTTGGGTAATTTTCTAAGATGCAGGCTCTTTGAACCCAAGTTTACAGAATTTCAGACCTTCAAATTTTCAAAAAACTGAAAATTTCAAAATTCTAAAAATTTCGAATTTTTTTTTAAACTTCCCTCAAAAATAATCAATCTTTTTTTTGCTTCAGAATCTATTAATTTTTAATTTTAAAATTCGAAACCTTCGAACACGAAATGTCACAAATTCAGAACTTCAAAATTTCAAATTTTAAAAAATATCAAAACTCCAAAGATTTCCAATCCTCATAACTCCCCTCAAAATTATTCAATCTTTATGATTTTTGGCTCATTTTTGCTCCAGAATCTTCTATTTCTGTTTACCCTTTTATACTTATTCTCTCCAATTTCCTGCTCATTTCCCTGCTCAAAAATGAGCCCTCCCCAAAAAGAAACCGGGAAAAGTCATCGACTCGTCACTTTTTGATGAGGAAAAAAAAAAGGAAAAGAAGAAGAACGAGTTGAGGAAAAAAGGAGCAGCCTAGAGAAAGTATGTGCATAAATTTACTCTCTCTATGTGTGTGAAAAAAATAGAGAGAGGAATTTTTTTGTTTAAAAAGAAAGGAACACAATTTTTTTCGCTTTTCAACACTTCATTTTTTAACACATAAAAAGTTTTTGGAATTTTCAGAATCTGATTTTTATGAAAATTATACAGATTTAAAGAGGTTTTTGAGGAGAATCGGATTCTGAAACTTATCAAATACAAAAAACTCGACTTTTTTAGAAAAAAAACTGAAAAAAAGCTCTTCTCTAACTTTGAAGCGGTTTATCTCAAGAACCATAACAGCTATCTAAAAGTTGTCAACTACAATATTGCTCCTCATAAAATTTTACACATTTTTGTAGTTTTGAGCTTTTTGATAGCTCTAACCATTCTTGAGATACAGCGCTTCAAAGTTCACGCCGCGCGCCCGCCAGAGAGAAGCAGACAGGCGAGAGTACTCTCGTCGTCTGCGTCTCTCTGGCGGGCAACTTTGAAGCGCTGTATCTCTGGAACGGTTAGAGCTATCAAAAAGTTGTAAACTACAAAAATGTGTGAAATTTTATGGGCTTTCTTTCGGTGTACTTTTTGGAATTATACCATTGGTACTAACCAAGATATTGCTCATCATAAAATTTCTTCTTTCCCTCTCTCTTTCTCTTTTTCTTCTTTTAACTATTCTAAAAATTAATGAGTCGTGTAAAGTACCATAATCCCATTCTTATCTCAAACTTCCCATCAGTCCCATAATCCTAGTACCCATAAATTCTTCCCAAAAGAAAACACATGTACATACATGAAAAAAAGGATTAACTTTCTTCCCCACTAACTTTTTCATTTTGAAAGAGGCTCTACTACTACTTCATTCCCCAAAAAAACACTTTTTAGAGTCGAAAGGGGAGGGAAATTGAATCGAAAAATGGAGGGGTCCCCCCTCCTATTTTCCTCTATTTTTACCCGCTCCGATTTTCTTTTTTTCGACTTGACACAACCTTTTTGAGATGAAAATTGCCCACAGAAAATTGTCCAATGGCTTTTTTGTTTGAGGTTTTGTGGGTTTTGGATTAAAGTGTTGTATCAATTTTGTATAGCTACGCAGTGAAATTTGTGGTATCACTTTTCTTTTGGTACGCAGTGAATTTTGTTGTATCACACTTGTAAAATTGAAAATTCAGCTTTTTTGAAAAAAAATTATCCCAAAAATTTTTCAAAAAATGATTTTTTTCGAAATTATAAATTTCTATAACTTGAGACCCAATAAGCTAAATTTTCTGAAAAATATACCATTTGAAAGCAAATTCTAAGGAGATTATTTTGTAGGTTTAAAATTTTTTAAAATTGCAAAAATTAGAGATTTGAGGCCTCAAAAACAATTTTTTAATTTTTCGAAAATTTTGAAATTTCAAATCGTTATAACACAAGAGTCAATAAGCCAAATTTTGTGAAAAATATACCATTTTAAAGGAAATTTTAAAGAAATTATTTTTGAAATTGCAAAAAAAATAGAGATTTGGGGTTTCAAAAACAGAATCAAGCAATTTCAAAAAACAATTTTAAAAATTTTTGAAATTTCAAATCGTTGTAACTCAAGAGCTAATGAGCCAAATTTTGTGAAGAATATACCATTTGAAAGGAAATTTTATGGAAATTATGTTTTTTTATTTTGAAAATTTGAAAAACTGCAAAAACTAGAGATTTGAAGCTTCCAAAATTAATTGTAAAAAATTTTTTGTTTTAAACATTTTTCGAAAAATCTAAAATTTCAAATTGCTATAACTCAAGAGCTAATGAGCCAAAATTTGTGAAAAATACACCATTTGAAAGGAAATTTTAAGGAAAATATTTTCTAGTTTGGAATTTTTAAAAAATTGAAAAAAAATTAGAGATTTGAGGCTTCAAAAACAATTTTTTAATTTTTCGAAAATTTTGAAATTTCAAATCGTTATAACACAAGAGCCAATAAGCCAAATTTTGTGAAAAATATACCATTTTAAAGGAAATTTTAAAGAAATAATTTTTGATATTTGCAAAAAAAATAGAGATTTGGGGTTTCAAAAACAGAATCAAGCAATTTCAAAAAACAATTTAAAAATTTTTTTGAAATTTCAAACCGTTGTAACTCAAGAGCCAATGAGCTAAATTCTATGAAAAATATACCATTTGAAAGGAAATTTTAAGAATGTTATTTCCCACTTTTTGAAATTTAGAAAATCTGCAAAAAATTAGAGATTTGAGGCTCCAAAAACATTTTTTTTTTAAATTTTGAAAAATTTTTTTTCCGAAATTTCAAATTGCTATAACTCGAGAGCCAACGGGCCACATTTTGTGAAAAATATACCATTTGAAAGGAAATTTTAAGGAAATTATTTTCTAGTTTTGGAAAATTTGAAAGAAAAGCAAAAATTAGAGATTTGAGGCTCCAAAAACGAAGAATGGAGCTGTGACTTTTGTTGTCTCAATTTTCCACTGCTATGCAGCGAATTTTGCAGTATTTTGTAGCATTTTTAGTTAGTACTACCATTGCTCAGCTCAATACTGAGCAATCTTAAGATGAGCAATGCAACTTTTCTGAACACATGTGTGCTCGGTGAGCTCTAATCTCTGAATCTCTCCATATAAATTGATTAATGAGGCGTAATGGAAAAGAGCGGAAATTTCTGTTTTGGGGGTCCTTTTTGTTTTTTTCTAGTGACTTTTTTCTTTCAAAATTTTGAATTTCGCGCCATTTTTTCGACATTTTTCCAAAATTTCAGATGTCATAAAATGGAAACTTCAAAAATGCACCGTTCACTGGCAGTAATATTCTTATGGATTACTGTAGCTACAGTAACCGGACAACCAAAACAGTCACAAATTGAGGATTTGGATTTTACGGATCATAGTAATGTAAGTTATTTTCTTTTGATTTTTGAAATTTTTTCTACAGTAATCCTTCATTTTTCCAGGGCAGCCCAAAAATCGGTCGATCCTCGTATTTCAAACAAGATTTTCGTCTTGGCTACAAACTGAAACTATTTTGTGAATCTAGTGGGTCTCCAAGGCCCCGAATTGTGTGGTATCATAGAGGAGTGGAAGTCAATCCGGATCATAATCGGACGGTAAGTTTTTCATATCTCAAAAATGGGTGGAGCTATCAAAAAGTTGTCAATTACAAAATTGCTCAGCATAAAATTTTATACATTTTTGTAGTTAACAACTTTTTGATAGCTATTACCGCTTGCGAGATATAAGCGTTTAAAGTAGGGAAGCATTTTCTCTGCGCCTCTCCTTCCCCCTCCCTCTCTTGGCTCATCGCCGCCAAGCGCGCCCTTGACTTTGAAGCATTGTATCTCAGGAATGAAAGGAGGCATCAAAAAGTAATAAACTACAAAAATGTGTAACATTTTATGATGAGCAATATTGTAATTGACCACTTTTTGATAACTATAGGAGTTCTTGAGATATGCGGTTTCAAAGCTGGCGCGCCTATTAGCCCGTCTGCGTCTCTGGTCTGCCTGTAACTTTGAAGCATTGTATCTCAAGAACGAAATAAGCTATCAAAAAGTAGTCAACTACAAAAATGTGCAAAACTTTAAGATGAGAAATATTGTAGTTAACTACTATTTGATAACTTCCAAATTTCTTGAGATAGACGACTTCAAAGTGGAGAACTGTGATATCAACAAGATCCCACTTAATACTTCATTCATCTAGCGTGGCTCAAAAATAGCATACAAGGATAGTAAGGAATACAGCAAGACTGAAGTAGGTTTTCGAGTCAACGAAGAATAAACTCCCAACAAGTCTCCATACTTCGACATATCCGGGACACCAGATTTCTCATAATTTTCCCTTTTCGGTCCCAAAATACAGATTCCAACATACTTCAAAGTCTTTCCTACGAACTCCGGACCAACTTCCTTATATTTGAGGATATGCGAGCACTGTATCTCAGGAATGAGCAGAGCTATCAAAAAGTTGTCAACTACAAAAATGTGTAAAATTATATGATGAGCAATAATGTAGTTGGCAGTTTCTAGCTAGCTAAAATTTTCATTTCGAAAGTTTTGGATTTTCAAATCGAAACAAAACTCAAACTGATTTTTGAGAAATTTTTATTGTTTTGAAAGTGGAATTTGTTTTTTAGATGGACACGTTTATAATGTGTTGGCAAACGTTGGTCTCCTACATATGCCTTTTTGTATCTTTCTTATTTATAGCGGAACATCGACGAAAAATATACCGAAAGAAAGCCCATAAAATTTCACACATTTTTGTAGTTTATACCTTTTTGATAGCTCTAACCGTTTTTGAGATACAAGCGTTTAAAGTTGCCTACCAGTGAGACGCAGACGACAAGAGTACTCTCGCTGTCTGCGTCTCTCTGGTGGGCGCGACCACTAATCTTTGAGGCGCAGTATCTCAAGAACGGTCAGAAATATCGATTAGCTGTAAACTACAAAAATGTGTAAAATTATATGATGAGCAATAATGTAGTTGGCAGTTTCTAGCTAGCTAAAATGTTTCTTGAGATACGCGACTTCAAAGTGGAGGCTATTAAAGGGAGAGTAAACTTTTCAAGGAATACCAATTTTTGTATATAAGAGAGACCAATTTTCAAAAAAAAATTTTTTTTGCCTATTCTATTAAATGCATCGATTTCGAGTGGGCGGAGCCTATTTTTGACATTTTTGTCAAAAACTTTGTCACAAATTTTGCACATTAATAACACAGCCCATTTATGTCCGATTTTTATGATTTTTGCACCATCGGATAGGAAAACGTGGGCCAGTCATCGAGAACTGAAAAGGGTTGACTATGGATTACGATGAGCCAATTTATGAGCGCTGCGGCAAAACCATTATTTTCAGATGAAACTTTTGTACTGAGCTGATAAGGGTTTTTGGACTCTCATGGAGTCAGTTTGCTTTCGTTTTCTTAGATAATTCAGCATTATGAAGAGCGTAACTTCATTTATCCTGAGCTCAAATTTTAACTCAAAATCTTGAAAAACAAAAAATAGAGCCATAAAAGTAGAAGTCGATTTTGGGCTCCGCGACGTTTGACTACTGGCCATTTCGCTACTGTGACGTTTCGCAACTAACGTGAACTTTCGATTGAAGAAATGTACACAAATCTCAACTCCAAAGTTCACGTTAGTTGCGAAACGTACAGTAGCGAAATGGCCAGTAGCCAAACGTCGCGGAGCCCGATTTTGGAACTTTTTTCTCATTCGCAATCTCTCATCTTGATTTTGATTTCAAAAAAAATTCAAGATATTTCAGTTGCATTTTCATTTTCAAATTTTCGAAGCCTACGTGGAGAAATAATACGAGATCAGAGAGTTCTTTTCGCTTCTATAGCGAAACACGGCGACGCTAGTCAATTTCAGAAACGTCGAATTTGAAATATAGTGAGATTTTTCGCAAATAACTCCTAACTTTCAGTGGTCGGGGAGCCGAAAATAGCTACCCAAACGGATCCTTTTTTGCAATTTTCAGAATTTTTTCTCAACTGAGACCCCCTTTACCTCAAAATTTTGAGTCGGACTATGCTTAAAAATCAAAACTTTGTAGAATAGTTTACTTCCCATTTAATACATACAAGATCACATTCAATGCTTTATTCATCGATCATGACTCAAAAATAGAATACAAGAATAGCAAGGAAGACAGTAAGATTGAAATTGATTCTTCCGGAAGATGCCTCAGCTTCATTCCCCGGCTTCTCTGTTACCGTAGTCGTATCGACTGAAGATGGCTCAGCAACACCCAACATTTTTCCATACTTCGAAACGTCCGCCATTCCGTCCTTTTCAAGTTCCGAAAGAAAGTCGTCAGATAGTTGTCCGTTCCCCGGTCGAAGCACACATGCACCATTCCATCTTATCATTTTCCCTGCGATATCCTTGGGAACATTTAACGGCACAGTTTTGTCCACTTCCTTAGAGCACTCGACACTTTTTGAACAACCAATTGTCCGTTTATTCGGATCGAAGAAGGATAAACTTGGATGATATCTAACATAGCCCAACTTCTTCGCTATTACATTTGCATATTCCACTGCTTTTCGATAAATACTATCCACCATCAATGGAGCCCAGGTACCGGTGTCCAAATCGCAAAAATCGATTTTTTCAAGAACTGTATCATATGTCTGAATATGAACGTTTTCCCGGTATCAAAAATGCGCTTCATCTCACCAGATTTTTAAAATCGACCTTATAACTATTTCGTGCTCTAAACGCTTTGGACATCTCTTGACGATCCGTATTGAGAGTATCCACCAACTTCTTCTGCTCATCGAGGCTTAATCCTCCTTTTTCAGGAGATCCATCGCAAATCGCTGAAAATTCGCTCTAAAATCAACGCACTCTATAGCTGAAATTTTACCGAGAAAGAGCATGAAGATGGTGCAAATGAGCATTTTCATTTCGAAAGTTTTGGATTTTCGAATCGAAACAAAACTCAAACTGATTTTTGAGAAATTTTTATTGTTTTGAAAGTGGAATTTGTTTTTTTAGATGGACACGTTTATAATGTGTTGGCAAACGTTGGTCTCCTACATATGCTTTTTTGTATCTTTCTTATTTATAGCGGAACATCGACGAAAAATATACCGAAAGAAAGCCCATAAAATTTCACACATTTTTGTAGTTTATACCTTTTTGATAGCTCTAACCGTTTTTGAGATACAAGCGTTTAAAGTTGCCTACCAGTGAGACGCAGACGACAAGAGTACTCTCGCTGTCTGCGTCTCTCTGGTGGGCGCGACCACTAATCTTTGAGGCGCAGTATCTCAAGAACGGTCAGAGATATCGATTAGCTGTAAACTACAAAAATGTGTAAAATTTTATGATGAGCAATACTGTAGTTGGCAGTTTCTAGCTAGCTAAAATGTTTCTTGAGATACGCGACTTCAAAGTGGAGGCTATTAATACAAAGATCAAGTTCAATTTTTTATTCATCAATCATGGCTCAGAAATAGGATACAAAAAAGGCAAGAAATAAAGTAAGACTGAAACTGATTTTTCCTGTTGACGAAGAATCAGGATCCTTAATTTCCAACAAGTCTGCGTATTTCGACACATCAGGGTCTACGGGCTTCAGAGTCTTACTTCCACCCCAATAGTCGTTCGTTTTCGGTCCCAAATAACACGCTCCATAAAACTCGGCCGCTTTTCCCAGGTACTTCGGATCAATATCAGCTTATTCATTGTAGACTTCTGAGCATTTCTTTTCTTTCGAGCACCCAATTCGCGTTTGTTCCGGATGGAACAGTGCTTGGTATCCCCTTTGTAGGAAGTCCTCCTTTTGCATCAATGCTTCGTTCCGTCTCAAACTGGCGATACGGTGACTTCTTAAAGGTGGCGGGACAGCACTTTCTCGGGGGAAATTCCGGGGGAAAATCGTGCATTTTTGCGTGAGCGTGTCAGTTGTAGTGTATGCGTACAATGCATCAAACCTTACGACATTTCTCATTTTAGGCCTGTTTTCCGACGAAAATAACCCGAAATAGAACAAATGAGATATCAGAATCCGCTTACACTATCTGCAGCTTCAGTTTACAAGAGTTTCACAAAAAATAAAATTTTGCTGTCCCCCCACCTTTAACAGTTTATCGCACGACATTGCCTCCAATTGTTTTTCAAGTTGGGCATCGTAGTTCTGTAAAGGTTTTATGCAAATTCTGAGGCTTCGAAAGCTCACTAGATAATTGAAGTTCACATCCAACTTCTTGCCCATTTCCTCACGATCCTTATTGAGAGTATCCACCAATTTCTTCTGCTCATCGGAGCTCAATCCACGTTTCACACGAGATCCATCGCAAATCACTGAAAATTTGCTATTTTACAAATGTTTTAAAACCTGTCATTTTAGAACAGCTATTCAAGCTCATTCTCTCAGTATATACATTGAAGGAATTGTTTTTTCAAATTTTCTGGTTTTCAAATATCCCTCGAGCCAATAACTTACCGAAGAGAATCACAAAGATGGTGCAGATGAGTATTTTCATTTTTGGAGAGTCCTATGGATCTATCAAAATTCAAACTGATTGTTATTTGATTTTTGGTTTTGATAAAGATTGGAATCTCTGATAGTGAGCTGGAACTTTTTTCTAGAAGGCACGTGTGTCGGTTTTTAGGTTTTCGAACGTGAGAAGCAACTATGAACGTGTAGGATTTTAAAGTAGGCTTATTTCCGTTTTCCACTGATTTGGGATTTTGTGTCCGGATTATTCGCCTTTCCGGAAAGACGCTGGTAGCTGAAATTTTTAAAAACCTATTTCAATGAATGTAGAATTTTTCGCTGATTCGAACGCACCTAATATCGTTGCTCAAAACGCATTTTGAAGCGAGTTATGAGCGTTTGAAGTTTCAGTAAGAGAGACGCAGACACTGTCTCGTTTCTCTGCGTCTCTTCGACAACGAGAGTGTCTGCTTTCTCTGCGTCTCTCTCACGAAAACTTCAAACGCTCATAACTCGCTTCGAAATGAGTTTTGAGCAGCGATATTAGGTGCATTCGAATCAGCGAAAAATTCTACATTCATTGAAATTGGTTAGAAAAAATTTCAGGCGAAAATCGATTTTTTAACGAATTATGTGTAAAAATATTGTTGTTTTTATAAACACTGAATGATCATTTGAGAAAATATGAAAAAGGCTGTAATCCTACCTTAAGCTGAACAATTTTGTACCTAAACAGTTTTAGATATCGCAATTCAAAGTTAAATCAAGTTTCATTACTCAAAAATAGTATACAAAAACGACAAGGAATACGGTAATACTGAAACCAATTCTTCTTGAAGAATCTTCTTCATAATCTTCATCTTCCTCCTCCGTCAAGGGTTTTCTAGTAGTCGTTGTCGTTCTTTTCCCATCCCACGGCTTCTCAACTCCCAACAAGTCCCCATACTTTGTCGAGTCTGGCATTCCAACATCCGCAAATTTCTTCACAAGATCCGGAGACATTCCATCGACATGTGGTCCCATAAGACAACCTCCAACCGCCTCTCCAACCTTTCCAATCAATTCTGCAGGAAAACCGTGATTCTCGTGAACAGTGTCGAAGCATCTGAGGGTCTTGGTGCATCCAATTTTTGTCTGGTTTGGATGGAACATTGATTGACTTGTCCGATTTTGTAAACTTTTCAAAACATTCGAGTGATGTTCTATAATTTTCCGGGTTACATTGTTCATTTGCAGAAAGGTTCTGGCGATCCAACGATCACCGTTGCATTGCATGCCGAGTAGTTGCAGTTCGAGTGTATAGTCATATTCCTGGAAAAAAAGCAGAAGCCTAGTCCCCATGAATCCCTAACAAGGAAGCTCCTTGACCTCTGCCGTTGAACTTTTTCTGAAACTTCGGTTCTAGACTATAACAGCCCAGAAAAGACCAAATCTGCAATAAAATTCGACAAAATGTTCACGTAACTCGAGATATGAGCCCTCGAAATTTCAGACATCAGGGTTATAGTGCAACTTTGATGGTTCACAACTCAGCTCAAATCCACTTTTAGAAGGTCTAATTTTTTGTTTTAAACCTAAAATTTGATTTAGAACAAGGTTCTGTAATTTTTTCGGAAAAAAATTTCTGAGTCGGCTGCACCTTTGAGGGCTCATATCTCGAGTTACGTGAACATTTAGCAGAATTTTATTGCAGATTCGGTCTTTTCAGAGCTGATATAGTCTAGAAGTTTCAAAAAAAGCAACGGTAGAGGTCAAGGAGCTCCCTTGTAAAAAAAACTTACCACAATCTCAAACTTTATATTCAATTTCTTCCCGATCATTTGCCGATCCTCATTCAGTGTACGCACCAATAATACCTGTTCAAGGACGCTTGTTCCGTTTTCCACTGATTTGGGATTTTGTGTCCGGATTATTCGCCTTTCCGGAAAGACGCTGGTAGCTGAAATTTTTAAAAACCTATTTCAATGAATGTAGAATTTTTCGCTGATTCGAATGTGCCTAATATCGCTGCTTAAAATGCATTTTTAAGCGAGTTATGAGCGTTTGAAGTTTCGGTGAAAGAGACGCAGACACTGTCTCGTTTCTCTGCGTCTCTTCGACAACGAGAGTGTTTGTTTTCTCTGCGTCTCTCTCACAACTTCAAACGCTCTCATAACTCGCTTCAAAATGCGTTTTGAGCAGCGATATTAGGTGCGTTCGAATCAGCAAAAAATTCTACATTCAGTGAAATAGGTTAGTATTATGTTACTAATTTTGATACCATTCTGTAGACCTTATTAAACTCTACATTTTCATATAAATTTTGGCCACAAACTTACCGTAGAAGAGCACAAACACACTGCACAGGAGAATGTTCATTGTTTCCAAGCGAGTTTAGGAAACTAAACTAAACGTTTTCCCTTTTTCAAATCACTATTCAGGGCACCTGTACAGTGCAATTACAGTAGTCCCCCCGAAAACCTGAATTTTCAAATTTCGACTGTCACGTATCTCTATTTTTTCTCATTTTCCTCCCAAGTCACCGCCAACCCCCGCCGACCCCCACATTTCTATACGCCCTCCCCACCTCGCTTCCCCTGTGCCGCCATAGCTCAGTCGGCTCCGGGACATTTCGCAGCCAGACATTTCGCAGCCGGACATTTCGCAGCCAAAAATGCACTATTTTGCGCATTAAATATCTCAAAATGACTGCAAAAATGACATCAATGTATGAGAATGACCGTTGTCATAGTTAAATGTCTATTTCTTGTTCATGTTGAGATTTTTATGCAAAAAAAGTAAATTTTTGGCTGCGAGATGTCCGGCTGCGAAATGTCCGGCTGCGGAATGTCCCGGAGCCGCTCAGTCGGTTAGAGCGTGGGTCTAATAAGCCCAAGGTCGCAGGTTCGATCCCTGCTGGCGGCAAATTGTTTTTTTTCCTTTTTTTGAACTTAATTTTGACTTTTTCAACTTCCAGATCCGCTTCTCAATCCATGGCGACACCACATCATCTCATTTGGAAATCGACCCGACTTCCATCGGCGATAAAGGAGAGTACGAGTGTGTGGCAACGAATTCCAAAGGAAGTAGAGTCAAGAAATTCTTGACGGATTATCAGTACTAAAAAATCCATAATTTTTTTTGAAGTTTTAGCCACATCCATCGTATCCTATAAGGTTTTGTTTCTTCTCAATAAAGACTTCTCATCTTCTTCTTTTTTCCCTTTTCGAGTACACACTTGAGCCATAAAATTTCCTGACGAATACGACTTTCTCTCATCCGCCCAGCTCCGAGTTTTTTTCTTCCCGAAACTTCTCTATTAGTTTGTTGTTGTTTTTGAGTTGAAAAAATGGTTTTCAGCTAATAAGCAAGTTCAAACTATAGTTAACAAATTACTACATTAGAGCGCAGATGCATTTTGAAAAATTCGAGAAAATTCAAATTGAGCAAATCGGGTCATATTTATGCTCATTCTGAAGCTCTGAACGAGCTGAGTCCAAAAATTCAAAGTTCAGATAAAATGGACCATTTTGAACCGAGATAACTTTAAAATTCAAAATTTCAGATTTTCGAAACTTTTCGAAAATCGGTAACTTTGTTAATTTTGGACCGTTTTTTATGGTTTTTGGTGAAAAATAATGCAAAAAATGTGAATTTTCAATAAAAATTAATTTTAAAGTGTTATCGTGCAATAGAGCGCACTTACAGGTTCAGAGGGCAAATTTCACATTTTAGCAAATGTTGTCGTGTTTATATTCATTTTGAAGCTCTAACCCAGCTGAATTCAAAAATCAAAATTTCATCAAATTTGGACTAAAACTAACCGAGTTACGGTAGTTTTTGTTTCAAGAAGAGAGACGCAGAGAAACGAGAGTGTCTGCGTCCCTCACCCCCAAAACTCAAAAATGGGCGGAGCCTAGTCGTGTTTATACTCATTTTGAAGCTCTTGAAATTTGCATTACAGTAATATAACACTCACATAGATCGGTAAAAAATGACCGACTTTTGGTCAAAACTGCAAATTTTTCGAAAACTCAAAAATTTTCAAATCTAGTCATGATTATACTCATTTTGAAGCTCTAAATTAGCTAAATCCAAAAATTTAATTTTCATCAAATTTGAATGAAAACTAACCGAGTTACGGTAGTTTTTGCATCAAAGAGAGAGAGACGCAGAGAAACGAGACTGTCTGCGTCTCCAACCCTAAAACTCAAAATGGGCGGAGCCTTAGCGTGGCTATACTCATTTTGAAGCTCTTGATGCGCTGAGTTCAAAAACGTAAACTTCAGATGAAATGGACCATTTTTAACCGAGATAACACTAAAATTCAAAATTTAAGATTTCGAAATTTTTCGAAAATCCGTAACTTCGTCAGTTTTAGACCTTTTGTAATGATTTTTAAAGCAAAATAAAGAAAAAAACGTAAATGTTCAGCTATATAAGAGACGTGTGATTTCAAAATTTTTTTTTCTTGAAAGTTTTTGAAAGAAATTTCGATTTTTCTGTAAAGTACATAGTTGTTCCTGGGATAACTTTGTACAAAAGAGAAAAACAACGTGATTTGTACAGAAAAATTGAAATTTCACGTTGTTTTTCTCTTTTGTACAAAGTTATCCCAGGAACAACTATGTACTTTACAGAAAAATTGAAACTTCTTTCAAAAACTTTCAGGAAAAAAAAAATTTGAAATCACACGTCTCTTATATGACTTAAAAATTGACAGGGTTACTGTAGTTTCTGTGCTGCAGTTTTTAATTAAATTTTTTTCAGAAATTTAAATTTCGACTTTTTGAAACCCAAATCTCATCATTCCCACTCCCCCACTTCTCCACCCTCAATTCCTCAATTTTCACCCCATTTTTTCGGTACTAAGAGTGTTCTTCTCATATTTCGTCGTCCCCAAAAGAAGCCCCACAAATTTGATGACACTCAGATTTCTGTTAGATTCAATTTGACTATTTGTTATTTTTTTTGTGCATAGTATGGCTTCACCAAATAACATGATTTTTTGTCTGGTTTCTCTGCGTCTAGGAGGTCCTATGACTTATAATTTGATCATCTAGAATTTATCAGAAATAAAAAAGTGAACTTGGATTACTGTGCTTTCCTAAATTTCTGAAAATTTTCCAAAGTAAGTTTCATGTATTTAACTTTTTACAAGATGCACCATAACTCGGCTCATTGTGACCCAATTTTGATGAATTTTATATTTTTGGATAGGGAATTTTAAGCGCTTCAAAATTGATACAAGTATGGTTGCATAGTTGTTTAAAAGCACATAAAATCCTCTTCACAAAAATATAATTTTCAATACAAACGGAGTGAAATCAACCAAGTTACACTACTTTACAGTTCCTGAGGACTATTTTTTCCCAATTTTCGGCAAATTTGTATTCATTTTAAAGCTATTTTAGTTTTGCAAAAATACAAATTTCATAAAATTTGGATCGTAGTCAACCGAGTTACAGTACTTTGAAGTTTGTGTTGTATCAACACTAATAGAGTAAAATGACTGTCTGCGTTTCTAGGTCTCCTGTAAGGCAATTTTTGCACAAGTATTGTATTGTTTATATTCATTTTAAAGCCCTTAAAATCCTCTACTCAAAAATATAAAAATCGTAAAATTTGAATTAAAATCGGCCGAGTTACAGTACTTCGAAGTTCTTCGAAGTTGTATCAATTCGCACATAAAGAAAACTGACTGTTTGGGTTTACTTCGATCCTTTTTCGTGAAAGTTTTTTTAATGTTTATATTCATTTTAAAGTGCTTTTAATTTCCTACACAAAAATATAAATTTCATAAAATTTGAGCTAAAATGAACCGAGTTACATTACTTTGAAATTTGTGTTGTTTCAACAGTAACAGAGAAACTTGACAGTTTTCGTTTCTAGGTCACCTGTGGTTCCATTTTTTGATAATTTTTGTTATGTTCATATTCATTTTAAAGCCCTTAAAATCCTCTACTCAAAAATATAAAAATCGTAAAATTTGGATTAAAATCGGCCGAGTTACAGTGTTTTGAAGTTTGTACCATACAGTAATACAGGAACACTTTGACGACCCATATCTTGGCTCAAAATCACTTCCAGAAGGTCTATTTTTTTGTATTATACTTAAAATCAAATGTATAACAATATCCTATACTTTTCTAGAAAAAAAAAATTTTTTTTGAGCAATAAAAATTTTTTTTTTTTTGCTCAAATTTTTTTTTTTTGCTCCAAATACATACAACACAGTAGTAAAGTAGAACAGGTGTCATTCTTTTATCCCTCCAAAAAAAAAACGAAGAATACATAAAGACACACACACATTGACAATAAGTCGTAAAAATAGACGTCATTTTTCGTTTTTTTTTCGGGGGAACGCGAATAGGGATCTCTTTTTTCTCATTCTATAGATTTTTTGTGTGGTGGGGGTGGCTTAGAAGGGGTCCGGGGTCCCTATTAATAGACTATGGGAATAGACGGCGAATTTCAAGTTTTTTGGGGGTGGCTTTATGTCTTCTTGGTTTGATGTTCTTTTAGGTGACGTTTTTTCTGGGTCCATTTTTGACATATACTTGAAGTTGATTTGAAGTGTCAGTGGTAGTCTAGACGTTTTTGAATTAGCAAGAAAAAGTGTTTAAAAATCCGAAAAAAGTCGAAAAATTGCTTCAAAATCAGCCAAGACCCCTTTTTTGCTACTGCACCCCAAAATCTACAGTAATTCGGTCAGTTTCTATCCAACTGTAATAAAAAAAACATTTCTGAATTCAACGCATTGAGAGCTTCAAAATAAGTATAAACACGCCTAGGCTCCGCCCATTTTGAGGGAGAGGGGAGAGACGCAGAGAAGCGAGAGTGTCTGCGTCTCTCCCCTTGACACAAAAACTACCGTAACTTTATTAGTTTTGAAGCTAAATCAATGAAATTTAAATTTGTGGATTCAGCTTGTTTTTTAGAGCTTCAAAATGAGTATAATAATGTCTGTATTTGCAAAAATTCGAAATTTGAGTTTTGCTTGACGATCACTTTGCTATTGCATAAACTTCAAAGTACCGTAACTCGGTCCGTTTTTCATCAATTTTTTTGAAATTTACATTTTTTACTTTAAAATCTTATGAGCTTCAAAATGAGTATGAACACGCCTAGGTTCGGCCCATTTTGAGTTAGAGACGCAGACACTCTCGTTTCTCTGCGTCTCTCCCCATACTAAAACAACCGTAAGTTGGTTGGTTTTGCTTCAGATTTGATGAAAATTTGATTTTTGAGTTCAGCTTCTTTAGAGCTTCAAAATGAGTATAATCATGACTATATTTGCAAAATTTTGAAAAATGACCTTCCTTGGTCGATAAGTGCGCTCTATTGCACAAAAGTAATTTTTACAAAAAATTTATATTTTTCGCTTCATTTTCTTTTAAAAACCATCAAAAAGGGTCCAAAACTAACAAAGTTACAGATTTTCGAAAATTTTCGAAATCTTGAAATTTTGATTTTTTGCTCTAACTTGGTTCAAAATAATCCATTTTTTATGAACTTTATATTTTTAGACTCGGCTCGTTTAGAGCTTCAAAATGAGCCCTCACACGACCCCATTCGCTCAATTTGAATTTTTTTCAAAATGCATCTACGCTCTAATGAACAGTAATTTGTTAACCATAGTTTGATCCTCTGTCTCATAATACGAAAACTAATATCCTCATCTCTATGTCTCGACAAAAAGAAGAAAAATAATTTTTATCGCATTAAAATTTTATGAGCAAGAACATGATGAAAGTAGGGGGAGCAATTTCGGATATTTTCCATTCCTTTTTTTTCCATGTTTTTCGAATGTGGACAGAATTCTTGGATTCTGAAGTTGAGTAATATCTGGAAAAGTTTTATATTAGGGCTTATAGAACGGCTTACATATATCATTTTAAACTTTTAGACTGTGGCGTTTTTGGTGTGTTTTCAAGCTAAAACTATGAAAATTGTTTCTGACAATACAATTTTTGAATTCAGCTCGCTTAGAGCTTCAAAATGAGTATAAACACGCCTAGGCTTCGCCCACTTTGGAATTTTGGGGTGAGAGACGCAGACACTCTCGTTTCTCTGCGTATTTCCCTGTTGTGTCCGTAGGCATTGTCCTAACGGAGCTTGTCGGTGGGTGTGGGTGGTAGAGAGGAGTATCAGGATACTTTATTGGAAGACAAACGCGAAACTGATGTGGCATCTGCTCGAATGTCCATGAGTCGTTTAATTTCTGCTTCCATTTCCAAGAGAGTGATATGTGGCTTCGTTTCCAGTAGTTGGAGTGCTCGCGTCCGGATGTCTTGGTACTCGGGATCCTGAATTCCATTGATCCATATCATACAACAGATCTGATCATCCGTCATCTTTTTGAACTCCGATGTCGTGAACCATTTCAATACCAATCCGGTATACGCTTCTATGCCATTTCCATCAAATGTAGTTCTCAGGAAATCTTGACGTCGACGAAAAATAGATACTGACGATTTGAATGTTGACTTCAGCGTCGAGATCGTGTCCTTATAGTTCATATCACTCGGTATCTTTGGTAAAATTCGATTAGAATAATGATTAAAGTCATTCAAACTCAGCTTCGATAATACCAATCGGACTTTGACATCGTCCGCGAGTACTTTTCCGTCTTTTTCGATAATCTCTCCGTATCTCTGATACCAACCGTTGAACGTCTTTTCCTCCTCTGCGTCGAATTGAAAGGCATCGATCCGCGCCGTGAGTAACCCGAGGAGTCTGTGTGCATCTGTGGACGCATTGTTGTTGGTGTTCGACGCTTCTTGCATTGTGGCAAACGCTTGGACCAAGTTCGTCACTTGTTTTGTGAGTTCGGCTACGAGAGCCGCCTGATCGCCAGATGTTGTGTCCGTAGGCATTGTCCTAACGGAGCTTGTCGGTGGGTGTGTGTGGTAGAGAGGAGTATCAGGATACTTTATTGGAAGACAAACGCGAAACTGATGTGAATCCTTATCTACGATTCACATCAACAGAGCTTTGACCTTTGGGAAAGGTCAATATAATCCTACGTGTCATAGAAGAGATAACACGTATAAAATATGCAGGCAGGGCTGCAACATTCCCCTTGACACAAAAACTACTACAACTCCATTAGTTTTGATTCAAATTAAATGAAACTTTTATTTTTGAAATCAGCTTGTTTAGAGCTTCAAAACGAGTATAATCATGACTAAAATTGCAAAAATTTGAAATTTGGACCTTTTGAGCCTACAAGTGCGATCTACTGCACAAAATTAATTTTTGCTAAAAATTCACGTTTTTTGCTTTATTTTGCACCAAAAACCATCAGAAAAGGGCAAAAACTAAAAAAGTTACAGATTTTCGAAAAATTTCGAAATCTGAAATTTCGAATTTCTATGTTATCTCGGCTCAAAATGCTCCGCTTCTAATGAAATTTGCATTTGAAGACTTAATTTTTCAAGGGCTTCAAAATGAGTATAATCATGACTATATTTGTAAAAATTTTAAATTTGGTCCCCTTGAACATGTAAATGCGCTCTAAACACAATTAATTTTTAATCAAAATTCACATTTTTACGCTTTATTTTCCACCAAAAACCATTAAAAATGGCCCAAAATTAACAAAGTTACAAATTTTCGAATAATTTCGAAAATCGCAAAGTTTGTAAATTTTCTGTATCTTGGCTCAAAATTTACCGATTTTCATGAAATTTAGATTTTTAAACTCAATTTTTTATGGGCTTTGAAATGAGTATAATCATGCCTATGATTGATAACTTTAAATTTTTTCAAAACTTTGCCCCCCCCCCCCCCCCCACTTTTTTGACATCCTAAATCTTCATCAATCAAAAACGCTTCTTTTGATTTTTTGAGCATCTAAAAATTTTTTGACGTCGTCTTCTTCTTCAAACAAGAATATATATTGCTGTCACTTTGATTTATGAGCCATGAAAAAAGAGCACATAATTGTCAATGGCAACCTTCTCGGGGCTCAGAATTCTCTGTTACATCCTACTGAGCCCAAAAAAAAGAGCCCCCGAGCGAAAATTATAATTGTTTCCTGTGAGAAGGCAAAAAATCTCTAGTGACATTTATACATTCTTTTTTACCTTCACTTATTGACTTTTTTGTTTAAAAAGTACTAATTTTAGCAAAGAAACAAAGAGAAGAGGAGACGCAGAGAAACGAGACACTCTCGTTTCTCTGCGTCTCTCCTCCCCGTCACTAACTTTGAAGCGTTATATCTCAAGAAGGAGCGAAGCTATCAAAAAGTAACTACAATATTGCTCCGCTTAAAATTTTACATATTTTTGTAGTTTACAGTTTTTTTTATAACTCTATGCCCTCTTGAGATACAACGCTTCAAAGATATCACGTCAGAAGCGGCGGCAAAGCGAGCGCGAGCACTAACTTCAAAGCGCTATATCTCAAGAACACCTACAGCTATTAAAAAATGGTTAAATACAATATTGCTCAGCATAAAAGTTTACGTATAATGTAGTTTTTAGCTTTTTGATAGCAACATGCCTTCTTGAGATATGACGCTTCAAAGATAGGATACCAAATCAGAGGGAGCTCTCCTGGTCTCAACTTCAAAACGGTATATCTCAAGAACCAGTAGAGTTATCAAAAAGTGGTTTACTACAAAATTGCTCAGCATAAAATTTTACACATTTTTGTAGTTCGCAACTTTTTGATAACCTTTCCCCTTCTTGAGATACAACGCTTCAAAGACACGCGAGACGCAAACACTCTCGTTTCTCTGCGTCTCCCCTTTTCCCTCTCTTTTTCTCTATTTTACATCATTTTTTCAGGAAAAGAAACATCGCATGGTGGTGTATGTTGGTGATTGTGTGGCGCACGTCTCCAATCTTTCTACAGTACTCCTTATTATTCCTGCTCACCACATGTCGAGCGGCTCCTGTCGAGAAGGCGAGCTTGGATCGACTTTTTGATATTTTGAATGTCACAGATGGAGTTGGAAATGAAGAAGACGTTATTAAGAACAGAACAACAATGATAGAGAAGAGAGAAGAGAGAAAAACAGTGAGTTGTGTGTGTATTCGTTTATTTTTGAATTTGAAAGGAGGTAAAAGATGAATATAAATGATACAGATAGGACACAAACGAAATTAAGTAGGATAAACCCGACAGAGTTCAACCTAATATGGGGGAGGGGAATAATAATGACAAGGTATGGGGAAAAAAAATTCAGAACCGGGTTATTGAGGAATCAAGGAGATCTAAAAATTGAGATGGGGTAAGGAAGGAGGGGGTGTTATTTACAATGGCGTTCCAAACCGGGACGGATAGAGAGAAAAAGTCAGAGATAAGAGGGTGATGGCATATAAGCATCATGGGACGTCGTGAGGAGGAGGAGAGGGATACGAAAAAGTGGAGATCGGGAAAGTACGAGGCACCGGTAACTAGTTTGTACAGAAGAAAGAGCTGAGATTTGAGGCGGCGGTGGCGAATGGAAGTTAACTTTAGGATTTTAAGGCGATCGGCGTAGGAGGAAAAGGGAATATTGCATCTTTGGAGAACGATTTTCGAGAAATAACGGAGAGGGCGCTCAAGTTTCAGGGACATTTTAGAGGAGGGAGGAGGGGAGTACAGAGCGGAGCCGTACTCGAGTATCGGGAACACGTACGTTTTGAACAAAGCGGCATAGAAGGCTGGGTTGGAAGAGCGGAATGACCTGAGAAGTTGGTGGGAGCGAAGCATGGCAAGGGAGACTTTTTTGAGAATGTGGCGGTGGAACTTAAGGGATTGGTCCGTAATTAGACCAAGGTCTCTAATTTCAGTTGAGGGGAGAATGGGGGAGCCAGCAATAGTGTAGGAATGATTAGGATTTGAGGAGCCGAGTTGAAGGAGGGATGTTTTAGAAGTTGCGAGAGGGAGATGATTATTGACTGACCAGGCATAGATGATGTCTATTGAATTCTGGATAATATTGAGTTAGACAGCGAGGAGACGCAGATAAATGAGAGTGTCTGCGTCTTTCTGGAGGGCGCGCTATGTTTGAAGCGTTGTATCTCAAGAAGGGGTAGAGCTATCAAAAAGTTGTCAACTACAAAAATGTGTAAAATTTTATGCTGAGCAATTTCACAGTTGACACTTTTTTGATAGCTGTAATGGTTCTTGAGATATAGCGCTTTAAAGTTTGGCGGCGCGGCGACCACAAGGAGAGATTGAGGAAGGGGGGAGAGACGCAAACACGCCGAGTTTGTTGTTAATCTTTGAAGCGCTATATCTCTAGAGCGGAAAAAGCTATCAAAAAGTTGTTCACTACACAAAATGTAGTAAATTTTATGCTGAGCAATTTTACAGTTGACAGTTTTTCCATAGCTCTAACGATTCTTGAGATATAACGCTTTAAAGTTTTCGGAGCGCGAAAAACTTTGAAGCGCTGTATCTCAAGAAGGAGTAGCGCTATCAAAAAGTGATTAACTACAAAAAAAACCTTTTTTTTCCAGGAAAAACTAATCGACCCATCCACCTTCATAACTCTCAAAGAAAACGACTGGCGAGACGCACACGAAGGCCGTATGATCATCTGGAGTCACGAATCCCAACACCATCCGGATTACGGTAAAACGTTTACGGATCGCCGCAAACCTTATCAATATCGGTAAATGCGCTCCATTGACAAATTTTAAAAACATTTTTTAGCCAATCAAAATCCTCTCAACTAATGTCCTTCTGCATTTTGGGTTCGGTCATCGGGTTCATACTATACACATATTTCTCACATGTGATCATGATGCGAAAATTGAATCGAGAAAGGGAAGCATCGAGGCTCAGGGAGCTGGTGCATCGGTAAGTGGAGAGATAGAGAGACCATATGGAGAGAGGAGACGCAGAGAAACGAGTGTCTGCGTCTCTTAAGAAAGCGCGCCCTTCTTTGAAGCGCTGTATCTTAAGAAGGGGTGGAGCTATCAAAGACTTTCAACTACAACGTTGCTCAGCATAAAATTTTGCACACTATTGTAGTTAACCACTTTTTGCTAGCTGTACTGGTTCTTGAGTTATACCGTTTTGAAGTTGGTGCGCGCGCTCTTCCTCTGAGTTCGCTTCTGGTGTCCTATCTTTGAAGCTTTGTATCTCAAAAAGGGGCGGAGCTATCAACAAACTACAAACTACAAAAATGTGTGACATTTTACGCTGATCAATATTGTAGTTGACAACTTTTTGATAGCTCCACCCCTTCTGGAGATATAACGCTTCAAAATTGAAGCGCCATTCAGAGAGACGAAGACACAGCCGACGCTAACTTCGAAGGCGTGTATCTCACGAACCGCCAGAGCTATCAAAAAGTTATCAATTACAAAAATGTATAAAATTTTATGCTGAGCAATTTTGTAGTTGACAACTTTTCGATAGCTCCACCCCTTTTTGAGTTATGCGCCTTTGAAGTTGGCGCGCAACTTGCCGACCCCCACAATGTGGAGAGAGAAGAGGGGGTAACTTTAAAGGCGCGTATCTTAAAAATGGGCAAAGCTATCAAGAAGGTTTAAACTACAAAAATGTGTAAAATTTTATGCTGAGCAATATTGGAGTTGACCACTTTTTGATAGCTCTGTCTCTTCTTGAGATATACCGCTTTGAACTTCAGATCCGCCCTGATCATGGCCGGCTCGGCGCACCAAAACGAGTACGACTTTTCGGAACGACGACACTCCCTTATCAACATGTTCAAAGCGTTCAAACTTTGATTATCAATAGAGCACACTTTCCATTTTTCACATTATTTCCACGTAATCAATAAAACTGTACTATTTTCACTATTTGGAATCGAAATCCCAAACTTCTTCAAACTTCTTCAACAACTTCAAAATAAAATAGGTTTAAACATAAAAATGTTCATTCAATTCATATAAAAAGTTCGTACTATTTAAGTATTCTGATAGTTGGTCATATAGTCCTTTCAATAAATATCGAGAGATGTTACTTCATTCTGAATCGCAGCGAAAGACCAGAATGATTCGAAAACAGCCAATGGATTCTACTGGATCTGAAAAAATTGAATTTTTGAACTTTTTTTTGAAGAAAAAACTCACCAAATGATGTTAGTATCCATCATATCTGACAAAATCTTCTTTATCATTTCATGGTTTTATAGAGAACTGATTTTCCACCGGAGATTTTGCCACCACATTGACTTTTTCTCGGCCCTAAAACCTCAAAAAACGAAAAGTTCACGTAGACAATAAAAGGAAAAAGAAAAAAAAAAAGAATTTGCCGCCAGCAGGGGTCGAACCTGCGACCTTGGGCTTATTAGACCCACGCTCTAACCGACTGAGCTATGGCGGCACACGGGCAGTGAGGAGGGAAGGGCGTAGAAGAATGTGGGGGTCGGCGGGGGTTGGCGGCGACTTGTGGAGGAGGGAAGAAAAAAAACGCAAAAAAAAATAAAACGACTAAAAATTACTGAAAAAATGAAAATAATGTGTGACAATGATAATTTATCGTTCATTTTGAGCCAAATTTATGAGTAAAAAGTGCAATTTTGGCTGCGAAATGTCCGTATTCTGTAAGAGCAATAGAAAAAGCGAATTTTGAGCATTTTTAGTCAATTTCGGAGAATTTTGAGCATTTTCAGTAACTTTTATTTGTCATTTTTCGAGCATTTTGAGCTATAAAAAATTTGAATTTTTTGTGGCCATTTTTGACCGATTTTGATGAAATTTGAGCCTTTTCTGGGCATTTTCTAGAAAACCGACCATTGTCAAGAAAATATGGAATTTCAAAAAATTTATTCTAAAAAATGGGCATAGAAAAAGCAAAAGTTTGTACAAGTAAATAACCTGAAACCGTCTAGAATCATTGAAAAATTTTCCAAAAAAAAATTTTTTTTTCTCGAAAATTAAAAAAAAAATTAAGATTCGTTATTTCTTGAGCGCCTTCTGATATTCTTCCTCATAAATCGTCTTGAATTTGTCCAATTTTTTTCCAACATCCAATTTCTCAACTTTCGATTCGACTTGTTTCATTCCACGTACAATTGCCTTGGCCGCTAGGCGGATCGGAACGGAATCGGAGAGCTGAAAATTGGGGATTTTCAGGGTTTAGAAGGGACAATAAGGAGTTTAGAGTGGAATTTCTGAAATTTTCAGAGTCGAAAATGGGCGGGAAATTAAATTTTCAAAAATTTCAAAAAAAAATTTTTTTTTGAAAAATTTCTTTTAAATTTCGAGACTCTGAATTCTGAAGAATCCTTAATTCTACACTTTCATAATTCGCAAAATCCACAAAAAAAATTTTCAAACAATTTTTTGAATTTCCAAATTTTTCAAATTCCCTCCATTTTTCCCCTTTTTTAAAAATTTACCTGCTGAATCGTTTTCTCCTGATTGAGAAATGTGCGGAGGATTCTGAAGGGCATCTGGAATTATTTTCTTTGAGAAATTCCAAAAAAAAATTTCAAATTTCTTTAAAAATAAATAACATCATAAAAATTTCAACGAGACTTTTCGTTTTCGTATTTGGGGCAAAAAATTTGAGCCAAAAAATGGGAAAAAACATGGAAAAAAAGCAATAGAGAGCATTTATTAAAATAAAATTACAGTCGAAAATAAGAAGGAAAAATCCAAAAAAAAAAATCAAAATTCCGATGAGAAAATTGAGATTTAGAGTTAAAAATCGCTATTTTTCAGTAGAAAATTATGATTTTCAGCCAAAAAATGCAATTTTCAGTGGGAAATCTAAAATTCCAACCAAAAACGGTATTTTTGGTTGAAAATTGCAGATTTTTATACCTAAATTAAGCCTGATTGCGATTTTTTGTCTAAAAAATGCAATATGGGGTCAAAAATTGCAGATTTTTCAGTAAAAATGAAATTTTCAAGTTTTCGACCCAAAAAAGAGGTTTTTCGACTTTAAAGTTGCATTTTTACTGAAAAATCTGCAATTTTTGACTCAGAATTGCCTTTTTAGACAAAAAATCATGATCAGGCATAATTTAGGTTTAGAAATCTGCAATTTTCAACAAAAATACCGTTTTTGGTTGGAAATTTAGATTTTTCCACTCCGAAATAAAATTTCTGGCAGAAAATCATAATTTTCCACTGAAAAATAGCGATTTTTTTTGCATGAAAATTGCAATTTTTGACTCAAAATCTCCATTTTTCCATCCAAAAAAAACTTCGAATTCCCACTAATATTACAGAATCAAATAATTTAGGTGGTCCATTTCAAATAATAATTACTAAATAATTACAGCACAATCACATAGCGAATAAAGAGAGCTTAAAACTGATAGAAAATCTTTTGAAAAATGGCGGGAAATTCAAATTCAAAAAAAAATCTATGGATCCGGGGTATCCAACTTCTTCTGAATATAATAATCCACCAGCGTCTTCACATTCAAACGGAAATTATCCAAATGACACTCGATATGACGAATACACACATCGTCGAGTCCTTCTTGGCCCAAAGCGACGGCTTTTAGAATCGTGTGACGATAGGGAACGGCCATGGTGACTACCTGCAAGAAAATCGGATGAAAACAGAGCATTTTGAGCCAAAAATCGTGAAAATTGAGCAAAAATAAGTCAAAAATCGATTTTTTGAGCCAAAAACCATTAAAATTGGCAAAAAATGAAGGATTTCGAGTTAAAATGAGCCATTTTGGCCAAAAATTGATCAAAATCAAAATTCTAACAATTTTTAGCCACGAATTGATAAAAATCAGTCAAAAAGTGAGCGTTTTGAGCCGAAAATGACAGAGAAACTCTTTTTTTTCACTAAAATTGGGCATTTTGAGCCAAGAATCGTCCAAAATCGATGAAAATTCAGTTAAAATCTTTCCGAACTATTAAAAACGCTTCTGGTTCATTTTATGTCATTTTTTGTAATTTTTAAGCAGTTTTTATCAGTTTTAGACGATTTTCATTATTTTCTGGTGATTTTTAATCACTTTTAAGCATTTTTACTTCATTTTTAGACAATTTTTATCGTTTTTTGGTCATTTTTAGCATTAAAAATCGATTTTCCGTCTATTTTTCGTAGTTTTTCAGTCAGAAAACTACAAAAAAACGTGCTGCAAATTCTACTTCCTTCAATAACAAAATTTGACTATTTTTCTTCATTTTTCTCAAATTTAGGGTTAATTTTCAGCGATTTTTTCGATTTTCAGCTCAAAAATGCTGATTTTTTACAATTTTTTAGTAAAAAAACACGTTTTTACTCATTTTTTGGCTCAAAATTCGAATTTTTATCTCTGGGAGCTCTGTGACCATTTTTCCTCTATTTTTGGTCACTTTTCATCGATTTTTCCAATTTTTCAGTCATTTTTCTTCTATTTTCACCTTGAAAGCCTGCTTCGCAATGAATCCATGATGTCTTTTGAGTGATTTCGCATAAGCCGTCGATACCGCTGCACTCAAGTCCTCCGTCTTCGCGTGCGGTTGTCCATTATTGTAGGCGGTGACCATCTCGGCAAGGAGCTCTAGCATGAATTGAAGTCCTCTGGAAATTATTTTAGATGAATTTTGGGGCTCTATAGTCGAAAAATGAGCCCAAAACCGTAAAGTTTGGCTCAAAATAGCTCAAATTGGTTCAAAAATAGTGAATTTTGACTCAAAATCGTTCAAATTGCTTTAAGAACCAGGAATTTTGGCTCAAAATGGCTCAAATTGGTCCAAAAATCGTTAAATTTGGCTCGAAATGGCTAAAAATGGTCGTAAAAACGCGGATTTCAGCAAAAAAATGGTTCAATGTAGTCCAAAAATAGTGAATTTTGATCTAAAATAGCTCAAAATAGTCGTAAAATCATGAATTTCATGCTAAAAATGCAACTTATTTTCAGTGAATTTGGAGTAAAAGTTGAAGGCTCCAGAGTGGAAAAAAGAGCCCAAAATCGAAAAATTTGGCTCAGAATGGCTCAAATTAAGTCAATTTTCATGATTTTTGACATAAAATGACTGAAAATGGGTCTAAAATTTTTAATTTTGGCTTAAAATGCCTGAAAATGGGTCTCAAATCGTGAATTTTGGCTCAAAATGACTCAAAATAGTTTAAAATTGTGGTTTTTGGCTCAAAATGACTCAAAATGGGTCTAAAACCTTAATAATTGGCTCAAAATTGCTCAAAATGGGTTTTCAATCGTGAATTTTTCTCAAAAATTCAATTTTGAGAAAATGGCTCAAATTAGTCTGAAATTGGTGAATTTTGACTCAAAATGGCTCAACATGGTCCAAAAATAGTGAATTTCGGCTCAAAATGGGTCTAAAATCGTGTTTTTGGCCCAAAAAAGGTTTTTTACATTTCTAGACCAAAATTTCCACTTTTCTACGCTAAAAACCTTCAAAAAATCGATTTTCTACCTCTCCTAAACCAAAATTTCTTAATTTTTCCATATTTTTCGGTTCAAAAATGCTCATTTTCACCTCTTCAACCACAACAATCCCTCCGTCGCAATTCCAAATTTTCCGCCGTGTTCCGCCAAATCGGCATCAATCAAATCTTGCAAATATTTCTGCCCTTCTTGATCTTTTTCGAATCTCGTCCGAACTTTGTCCACATTTCCTTGAATATCCTTTCGAACGATGATGAATGTCGTACCGAGAAATGCTGGAAAAAAATTGAATTTTTTGGCGATTTTAGATGGAAAATTGAGATTTTTTGAGCTAAAAACCACTGAAAATGAGTCAGGAGCATTTTTTTCGATTTTCAAGTGATTTTGGACAAAAAAAGAGTGTTTAGAGCGTTTTTTTTAATCCAAAAACGCTGAAAATCCGCTAAAAATTGCCCGGAAACTCAAAAATTAGTTAAAAACCTTTCAATTTGCAATATTATTTCGATTTTCAGGTGAATTTTTGCTAGAAAATTCAATTTTTTTGAGCTGAAATTATAGAAAATTCGATTTAAAGCGGTCTAAAATCATTTAGAAAAGTCAAAAGTTGAGTAAAACCAAAAATTCAATTTTTTTCAAATTTGAATCACTTTTTCGATTTTCTAGCGATTTTCAAGTCCAAAATTTCAATTTTCAGTGTTTTCTAATCAGAAAATCGAGTTTCAGAGCATTTTTTGAGCTAAAACCACTGAAAATTTGATTCAAAACAGTCTAAAATCACTTTGAAAACTCAAAAATTGAGCAAAAAACCAATTATTTAATTTTTTTTTTAATTTGAATTTTTTTCGATTTTCAAGTGTAAAATTTCGATTTACATTGATTTTTCACCAAAAACTCGGATTTTTAAAGCTTTTTCAGGTTAAAAACGGTGAAAAATTGATTTAAAACAGCCTGAAAAAATTTAGAAAACTCAAAATTGAGCAAAACCAAAATTTTAATTTTTTAAAAATTTTTTTCAAGTTTCAGTAATTTTTTCGATTTTCCTTTTTTTAACTCGATTTTTATAGCATTTTCAGTTACAAACACTTAAAAATTAATTGAAAACATTCTAAAATCACTTTCAAAACTCAAAAATTACATAAAAGTCCAAAATTTTAACTTAAAAAAATGGTTTTTACTTTTTGTTTTTTACTGTTTTTCGATTTTTTAAATAATTGTTAATTTTTTTCGATTTCTTATCATTTTTTGAGTTAAAAATTCGATTTTTCTTGATTTATAATTTAAAAAATAGCATTTTTGAGCACATTTTCGCCCAGAAAACTCATTTTTCCATTTTTTTCCCTTACAAACAAAATCCGAAATTCCCTGACACGCGCTCAAGAACTGAGCCGTCGGAATCTTTCCGTCCTCTGTCAAATGCGGGAAAAAGTGCTCGGGTTTCGCGAAATACGTCTCGTGTCCCGGCTGATCCTTGACGTCTCCCGGCTCCGTGCATTCAACAGCTGGCGTAGCCATTTCTGAGCATTTTTAGGTCATTTTTTCGAGTTTTCAAGCAATTTTTGGGGGTATAAATCAAAAAAATGAGTATTTATAGCCAATTTAAGTACTAAAAATGGATCGGTGGCCATTTTTGGGGTGAAAAAGAAAGAACGGAGAATTTACATCATAAGTACTTATATATAAATAGTGAAGCGAAAACTGGTATGGAAAATGGAGAGAACAGGGGACAAAAATACAAAAAAAAATGTGGTAAATAGTGGAAAAATCATCATTTTGAGTGAAATTTTCAGTCAAATCAACGAATATTGGAGCAAAAATAGGCGAATTTTGAAGGTTTTTGACTGAAAAATCATCACTTCAAGCGAAATTTTCAGTCAAATCGATGAATTTTAGAGCAAAAATAGGGTAAATTTCAATATTTTTGAGTAGAAAATGGCTGAAAAATCAATTTCAATGACGAATTTTCAGCGGACAGTTCGTCCTACTCTCGTGTGGCAAATATGATAAGAAATGTGTGTGTGCGTTTCGAACAAATAAAACGGGGAGAAAAAAGGGGGCGGAGTCAGTGTACATGAGTCATAGTGAAAAGGGGGGGGGGGGGGGTCACATTGAACAGAATAGATTGCGAAATTGAAGTTGAATTTTTTGGAAATTTTGGGGGGGGAAAATCCAGATATTCAAAAATTCTTCAGCAATCGAGGAAGTTGGCGGCCATCAGAAGCTCCAAAGCGACCTCTGGAGGAATTGGGAACTCGGGAATCTCGGTGGCGGCGTGAGTGTAGCGGACTTTGTACGCAAAGTATTGACACACTTTCTGAAATTATAGAAATGTGAGTTTTGGCTGGAAATGACTGAAAAATTGGCTTAAAATCGTAAATTTCGGATGAAAATGGCTGAAAAATTGGCTTAAAATCGCGAATTTCGGATGAAAATGGCTGAAAAATTGGCTTAAAATCGTACATTTCGGATGAAAATAGCTGAAAAATTGGCTTAAAATCGCGAATTTTGGCTCTAAATGGCTCAAATTGGTCTAAAAATCGTGGTTTTTGGTTCAAATTAAACTAAAAATTCGATTTTTTTCGGCTAAAACTGGTCTCTGGAGCATAAAACCGATCTCAAAAAGTGGTTTTTTTCTACGTTTTCACCCGAAATGAATTATTTTTTGTAGTTTTGAGTCTTGGATCTGAATGGCTCAAAATAGCCAGAAAATATTGAATTCTAGGTGAAAATGGCTCAAATTAGGCAAAAAATCATGAATTTTGACCTAAAATCACACAAATTGCTGTAAAAATCGTCAATTTGATCCAAAATCATGAATTTTCGCCAAAAATGTCTCAAAACGGCTGAAAAAGGCTCGACGTCCACTGGAAACAATTTTCGGTGGGTTTGGAGGTTCTAGAGTCAGAAAAAGTCTGAACACATGAATTTCTGCATAAATAGCTCAAAATTGTCTAAAAATCGAAAAATTTAGCCTGAGATGGCTCAGATTGGTCCAAAAATCGTGAATTTTGACTCAAAATAGCTAAAAATAGTCCAAAAATGTTAATTTTAGGCCAAAAATGCGAATTTTGAGCGTCAGGAGCTCTACATTCATCTCTTAACTTCTAAAGTGGAAAATTCAGATTTTTCGCTGATTTTTAGGTCTTTCAGCATGAAACTTAGTATTTTTAGTGTGAAAATGAAGGTTAGGGGCTCCAGATTCGCCTAAAATACGTCGAAATCATCTCAGAAACGCCTTGGGCCGTTGTTAATGCTAAAAGTCATGACTATAGAGTTTCGGGTAGTCTTATTGAGTTCAAAATCCAATTATTCTTTAAAAACGGCAATTTCCAACGTAATTTAGTCCATTTTGAGCCAATTTTTCACTCCAAATCCACAGAAAACCTCTATTTTTCCCGATTTCCTCCATCTTTACCTGCAAAACATGCGACGGAATCTCTCTGAAGTAGACAATATTGCTCTCGTTCTCCGCATAGACTCCCGGACCGGAAAGCATCGCCCGAATCGTTCCAGATGTGAGTGCGAGCTCTCTTTTGATGATAAACTCGTGATCGTCACTGCTGACAAGCTTCACGTATTGCGAATTCGGTCCTTCGATGCCTCCGTAGACTTTGGCTGGCTGCACGGCGCGCTCCGACTCTCCTTGGTCCATTTCTGAAGGAAAATTGGGGTTTTTAAGTTGAAAATCGGGATTTTCATGCCAAAAAATGCTCAAAAAACCATTAAATTTATAAAAATTGATAAAAATGGTGTCGAAACCCAAAAAATCGATTTTCGTCAATTCTTTCGATTTTACATCATTTCTAGACGTATTTTTGAAGTTTTTAGATTGAAAAAAGGGGTTTTTCAGCTGAAAATCGTGATTTTTTAAGCCAAAAGACGCTGAAAAACCTTTAAATTCAAAAAAATCGATGGAAATAGTACAGAGCTCTGAAAAATTCATTTTTCATCGATATTTTTCAATTTTACATGATTTCTACACCTATTTTTGGGGTTTTTAGAGTGAAAAATCGGAATTTACATGCCAAAAAATGTCTAAAAACCGTTATATTTGAAAAAATTGATTTTAATGGTGCCGAAACCAAAAAATCTATTTTTATCAAGTTTTTTGATTTTACATAATTTCTAGACCTATTTTTGAGGTTTTTAGAGTGAAAATTAGGATTTTTGAACTGAAAATCGTAATTTTTCGATTTTCCAGCTTCTCCACACGATTTTCCATCTATTTTTTAGCTTTTTTCGCTATTTTTAACACTAGAAATCTTCGAAAATCTCTTAAAAATTCAATTTTCACTTTCTAGGCGAAAAAAGGCTGTCAGGGCCCTTTTTTTCATTTTTTCGATTTTCCATCAGTTTTTCACCTATTTTTAAAGCTTTTCATGGATTTTTTAACAGCAAAAATCCTCCAAACCACCTTAAAATCCAATTTTTATTTTCCAGTTCAAAAATGCCGTTTTGGGGGTGTTTTTCATGGTTTTTTATGATTTTTGGAGCATTAATCATTAATTTTCACCTCTAAACACCTCAAAAACTCACTTTCCATGCTGAAAACCTGAAAATCCGACGAAAATCGATGCAGAACGCCGAGAGAGCGTGACGATTGAGGAAAGCTGGCAGAGTGCCAGCGCTCCGCCCCCTACCGTAGTTTGCGTCGCGGCGAGACCCAACGCGTCCATTCGCCCGTAGAGCTGCCCGAAAGATGGGCGGCCATCGCTTTCTCTGCAGTGGTTTTCGAAGTCGGAATTCTCTAAAAATTGTGAGAGTTTTCGATTTTTTCCCAATTTTTCACTGAAGCGTTCAATTTTGAGCTCCAAACTCATTTTTTTCGAGCTCAGGGACCTCATTTTCACGGAAAATCACCCGGTTTTTGGTGGAAATGGGCCCAAGTTACCTTTTGTTGATTTCTCTGCAATTTTCAGCGCCTTTTAGATATAAATTATTAAAATGTATTTTTTGCAGGTAAAGAACTTTCATCCAGCCATGTACTGCCAGCGCCTTGCTCTCCCACTCACCCGCTCCCTCCTCGTAAGTTTTTATAATTTGGAATTTAGGAAGAAAAAAACCACCAGTGGTCAAAGATGCCGGGGAAAGGTTTTTCCGCGACTAATATTACTAAGATTAGCTCAAATCAAATTTATATAAATTTAAATTTTTTCCAGGTCTCGAGAGCCCCACTCGCTCTCCGCATGGAGAACGCTGTCGCCGCTCGCATGATCAGCACCACCGTTGCCCGCAAGGACATCGACTCTGCTGCCAAGTACATCGGAGCTGGAGCCGCCACCGTCGGAGTCGCCGGATCTGGAGCTGGTATCGGAAACGTCTTCGGAGCCCTCGTCATCGGATACGCCCGTAACCCATCTCTCAAGCAACAACTCTTCTCGTACGCTATCCTCGGATTCGCTCTCTCCGAGGCCATGGGACTTTTCTGCTTGACTATGGGTTTCATGATCTTGTTCGCTCTCTAAATGCTCTGTTTTATAGCCGATTGTTTTTTTTAAAGGGGGAGAGGGCCCCCTACTGTCTCAAATTCTTCGTAAAAAAAGAACTCGGGCGGCTGGCGGTTCTTCAAACTCAGTAAACTATTAGTTCGAATAAAATCTTTCGACTAGCCACCGTCTTTTGTATTTATCTCTCTTTTTATCCCAAAAAACCCCTCCCCTGAATGCAAAGAAAACGCGATTAACGAATGAAGAATTTACTTTAAGATGAGTTCGGATCATAGCTTACAACCTGAGGAGAAATAAGTGAAGCTCATTTGGCTAATAGGAAAGTAAAGAAAAGCAAAAAAAAATTATGTAATTATTCAGACTATTTATGCGGTTTCTTCAGTCGACTTGGACAGTGGCTGCATCTCGTGCGAACTTCTATACGACGATCCCTCCTCAATTTCCTCAATACTCTCTGGCAATGGTTTTCCCATTGTCTCCGGCAAGAAAATCAACGTGAGAATCGCCGCGGACACCGCCATAATTCCAAATGGAATAATCATGAAGACCTTTCCAAACTGCTCGGCAATCCACATGGAGATGTAGCTAGCCGCAATGGCTCCAACCCTGGCAATCGTCGAGCAGAATCCCATCGCGGTATTTCGAATAACCGTAGGGAAGAGCTCTGGAGAGTAAGTGTAGATGGCCGCATAGACTCCAGTGATGGATCCCTTGGTGAATGCCATTTGGGTAATAGCCATCCACAACTGGACGTTGTCTCCCATGAGCCAGTTGATGAGCAAACATGCTCCAGCGATGAAGAGCCCACCGGCGAGAATGTAGCGGCGACCGATTCTATCAATAAGAAGATAGACTATGAAGAGAGCCGGGATCTCGACGAAAGCGGCGAAAATGAAATTAATATAAATATCTCCACCGAGCACATTTGCCTTCATCGCCATTCCATAGTAGACCATTGAGATAACAGGCCACAAAAAGAACACCACAAGAGTTCGCTTTCTGAGCTCCGGAGTCTTGAATAAATCGGCTCCGGTCAATTTCCTCGCGACTGCTCCTTCTTTCGAACTACTTGTTGTCGCCGTCGAATCATCCAATTGTTCCCACCAGTTCTCTGGCAACACTGCTCCATTGATTTTCGCCGCTTTTTGGAGCACCTCGTCGGCTTCTTTGTATCTCTTTTGGCTCACAAGCCATCGAGCGGACTCTGGAACCAACCACCAGTAGGAGAGAAATAGTAGGGCCGGCGAGGCGATGACGATGTGAAGGATTTGATAATTGGTGAAGAAGATCGCTTCGATTCCGAGGAAAACCTGAAAAAATTTCATTTTTTTTCCTGAAAATTTTTTTAAAACCTCTTTTCCGATCCCTTGCCCGCGCCCCCCGCTCCCTGCTTTATATACGCCCTCCACCCCTTCCTTTGGTGATGGAGTACGTGGCGCAGGTGGGTAGGCGCTTGGTTTTGAAATCGTGGGGCGGGGGTTCGAACCCCACCAAGGTGTTTTGTGTTTTTTAGGCTTTTTGTAGTGTATTTTTCAACTTTTTGAGGGTTTGGGATGGTTTTGAGAGTGATTTTCTGGGTTTTGGAAGCTTAAAAATGCACATGTTATCAGAATTTGAGTCAAAAACAAAGAAAAAAGAGCGTTCTGGGTTCGAAAAACCACCAATGTTTTTGTGTTTTTTAGGCTTTTTGTAGTGTATTTTTTATTTTTTAGCGTTTAGAATGTTTTTTTGGGTGGTTTTCAGCATTTTTGACTCTTGAAAACCGTAATTTAATAGACATTCGAGTCAAAAACAAGAAAGTTTAGGTCAAAAACAATAAAATAGGGAATAAAAAACTCAAAACCTATATTTTTTTAGCCTGAAACGATATCTAGGCTTAAAAAATTGCAGTTTTTCTAATTTTAGACAAAATTTCAAAAAAAAAAATTGGCCTATAACTTCTCTTTTTACATCACTTTTTCAAGATTTTTGCTTAATTTCTATAGATTTCCATTGCAATTTTGAAATTCCCCATTCAAAATCAAAATTTTTCCGAAAAAAATCCCAGGTTTCATTTTTTTTCACGCACTCATTTTCCTTCTCTCCGCTTTTCCCTCCTCCCCTCTCTCGCTCCCTCCCTCCCCGCGCCTCCTTCATATACGCCGTCCACCCTTCTCCCTCCCAGCCGCGTTCGTGGTGTAATGGTTAGCATGGATGCCTTCCAAGCATTCGACGGGGGTTCGATTCCCCCCGAACGCAGATCTCTTTTTTTCGTTTTTTACTCACCTGTCCCAATGCGAAAAAGAGTCCAGTGATCACCGAAGCCAGTTTTCTGTACTGCGGACCCACTAACTCCATTCCAATGACCACAGCGATTACGAAAATTCCAGGGTGAGAGAATCCGGTTCCGGCTCTGGCAATAGCGTAGAGCCACCAGAACGGAGCAATAGCGATGAGATAGGCACAAGTGATTTGAATGAGAATCGCCAAGAAGAACACCTTCTTTCTTCCAATTCGATCTCCAAGTACTCCGAATGTCATGGAACCGGCCATTTGGCCGACGTAGTAGGCCGCTTGGATGGTGGCTTTGATCCATGAACGATCACAAGTGATTTCCCACTGAAAATGGGATGATGTGGTTGTGAAATTCAGAAAAATCACAAAATTTCGGCCTAGAAACTTTTTTGAAAAATTGAAAATTTTGAAAAAAAAAATTTTCGAAAAATTTTTTTTCAAAATTTTCAATATTGCAAATTCGCTCCATCGAACTTTTTACCGTACCCTTTGCACAGCTGTATACTCGACTTTCGAATGATCGAAAATGTGTTCATCACACGTTCCGTTATCCGGCGTTCGGCATCGATCGTAGTGACACTGAAAGTTTGAATTTTCAAATTCCCGCCAAACATTTTTAAAAATACCGTAATCCCTGGTTTTCCATACTCTGAAATCGGAACATTTGCGTCTGCGTCGTTGGTGCATTTTGTGAAGTTCAAAAGGGGAGTGTAGTAGGGCTCCTTCTCGGGAAGATCTGTGGGAAGACGGCATCTGAAAAATTTCAAAAAATTAAATTTCTGTGTAATTCGTCGTAAGGTTCTGTGTATGCACACAATGCATCAGATTTGACGCGCAAATTTGAAAATTTCAGCGTTTTATGTAAAATATGGTGTGTTTTGTGCAAACGCTATATTTGACGCGAAATTGTGAAATTTCAGTAACAATTCGAAAATTTGTAAATTTAGTCGTCAAATATGGTGCTTTTGGTGTAAACAACATAATTGACGCGCAAGTTGAAAATGTTTGTTTAAAAAATTCTTTAAAAATTGTGTATTTTGTCATCAATTATGGTGTTTTTCATGCAAACACCATATTTGACGAGCAATTTTATAGCTCTAGGCGAAAATCGGTGTTCACACCCAAAACACCGAATACTACGCGCAAATTCAATTTTTTTTTGAAAAATTGCACTTTTTTGTTCAATTTTTTGTGTTCACCAAACACACCAAATTTGACGCGCAATTTTGAAATTTCAATTTGAATTCGGTGTCTACACCCAATGCACCGAACTCGACGCGCAAGTTTGAAATTTCTATCGAAATTCGGTGTTTAAATCCAAAACATCGAATACTACGCGCAAATATTGAATTTTTGTGAAAAATTGCATTTTTTGTGTTTACACCAAACACGCCAAATTTGACGCGCATTTTCAAAATCCCCAGGATTACTGTACCTGTAGGGCGTGTCCACTGAAGCGAAAGTCCACGACAGGGCGTGCATTGATACGACAATTGTGGGTAGGCAGACGAGAAGAAATTGAATTTTTTGATATTTTCCCATTTCACCCAGATAGGTGAATAGGAAGTCGTCGAACTTCATGGTTTATTTCCTGGAAAAAAATTGGGATAAAAATTGGAAATTTTTTGGGCGGAAAATTTGAAAAATAAATTGAAAAAAAAATTGTTTAAAAAATAGAAAGAAACAGATTCTGATAGGGAGAGCAAACGTCTTAGATGGGAAATTTGAATTTAGGGACAAAAATTGGCTAAAAACAGATGGGAACTTAAATATTTTCAACAAAAAAATTGTGGAAAAAAATTTTCGAAATTTTTATACCGTTTTTTGTTGGTTAAAAATCGTGGAAATTCCAAAAATCTAAATTTCAAAAAATATTTTGAGAACGTGGAAAGACGAATAAAAAAGTAGAGCAAAAATGAAAAAGTGGGTTGAAATTTTTTGAAAAATTTTTTTTCGAAATTTTCCAAATAAAATTTTTTAAAGTTTTTTTTGTTTTTTTTTGAATTTCAATTGACCTAAAACGCGCACGATTCAAGTTTTTAACATTCTAGAAGATTCTATGTTCACAAATTTCAGATTTAAAAAAATCAAAAAAAATTTTTTCTCAAAAACTTTTTCTAGCATCAATGATGAAATAAATCAAAAAGCTAAAGTACAATCGTTCTTTTCCTGTTGCAAATGGACTGAAGGCGGCAAAAATTGCCGCTTTGTAATGATAAGAAACACAATTTTTTTTCTCAATCTATATAAACGATTCGAACAAATCGAAAAAATTGTGTGTTGTATCAATTTGATAGTGATGTGGCACTTTTTTGGGGGAGAACGTAGGGGGAAACTAGGAAAATTGGATGTAAAGAGGCTTTTGGAGAATCCTAGAGCGTTAGGAAGAAATTTGAGCACAAAAAAAATTAAAAAAAAATTTTTTTTTTCAAAAATTTTTTGATTTTCGAAATTTCGTGAATTTTTTTGCTTCTTTAGGCTCTCAGGACCCTTTAGAACCTTTTAAACTCCTCCAAAATCCTCTAAAAAACCAAAAAATCGAAAAATTAAAAAATCCAGAAAGTTCAAATTTTCCAACCTTCTATGTAGAACCTCCAAGTTCCTCTAGGGACCAATTTTTTTGGATTTTCTCCAAAAAAATTCTTCCGAAAATAAAGGGGACTGACTGACGCAAGGAAGGAGAAAGGACACAACCAGAGTTTATCGAATTTCTTTTTTTTTCGAAAAATTTTTTTCAAAAAAAAAGGAAAAAAGGATGGGATGTGGAGAAGAATCTAGAGGAAAATCGAGCAAAAAAAAGCGAAAAAAAGAAAATAATATAGAATTAGCATTGAAAAATTGAATAGATGGGATAATAACAAGGCTAATTTTGGGCTCTTTTTTGGCTCAAAAAAAAATTCTGAAAAAAAAATTTTTTTGAAATTTTTTTTTGACTGTCTATCAAATGTTATTTCGCTGCAAGATAATGTTAAATTTAATCAAAAAATATTGACTAACTATCAAACGTCATTTCGCTGCTAAAAATTTCCAAAAAAAAATTTTCAAAAAAGTCCGGGTGTGATTTGATATTCTGTGTGAGAACTACTCGCGGCTCTCGCATTTCTTTTTTTTTTCAAAAAAAAAAGAGAAATTTTTCCCAAAAAGTGGTGTACTAAAGGGAAGTGCAAACACACTTTTTTTTGAATAACAAAATTTTTTTCGAAAAAAACAGTAAAACTTTTAAAGAATGGGGGCCCTGTACTAGGTAAATATTTATAGAGGTTTCACAGTTTCACTAGTACTTTTCACACCATCAAAACAAATAGAACAAGAAAAAACCCAAAATGAGATTAAAATTTTGAAAAAAAAATTTTTGACATTTTTTTTCGAAATTTCAAAAAGTGGTAAAGATTCATTTTGCTTGAAGGGTCAAAATACGAGAAAACCAAAGTTTTATGATAATTCTAACTATTTGAAATAACCAATAAATGGATAATTAAAGTTTTCGAATTTTGGATTTATTTTTTGAAAATCAGCGGGTTCGTAGAGCAAAAAAAAATTTTTTCTAAATTTTCAAATTTGACATTTTTGAAATATTCAAAATGTTAACATAATCTACATCAAATTTCCAATTCAATGGTATTATTTTAGTCAAAATTGGTCAACTGGAAGTCGATTTATAACGATTTTCGAGTAGCGTCTTATTTACGTCGACGTAAAAATCAAAAATTTTGAAAATTGTGATTTTCGAAAAATTCAAAAAAGTAAAACATCTAAATTAGTTTTCCAATTCAATGGTATAATTGTCATCAAAATTGGTCAACTGAGAGTCGAGTTATAACGGTTTTCGCGTAGAGTCTTATGTCGACGTAAAAATCGAAAATTTTTAATTTTGATATTTTTCAAAAATTCAAAATGGTACCATAATCTACATTAAATTTCCAACTCAATGGTATAATTTTCATCAAAATCGGCAAGCTGGGAGTTGAGTTATAACGGTTTTTTTTATGAGCGTCATACATAGACGTAAAAATCAAAAATTTTGAAAATTGACTTTTTCAAAAATTAGTAAAGTTTTCAACCAAACGTTTGTTCAAGGTCCTAAACTCTTCAAAATTAACAAAAAAATCAATTAATAAAAAATTTAAGAACGATTTCAACTTTAAAAGTACCTCGGAATTATTTTTCAAAAATTTTAATTTTCGATTTTTCAAAAAAAAATTTCCCCCTAAAAAGTTCAAACTTCTTAAAGTAAAACCTAATCTGCTCCGAGCGGATTAGCATGCCTTGCATGTTAATCCTCTTTTACCCTTTTAATCTGTTCCGACTTTTAAAAAATTGGCGGCAAAATTTACAAATTCAAATTGAAATCTCCAAAAAGTTGGAAAAATTCAAAAATTCGTCTTCTTGTTGACAACTAGAATTGAGAAAAAAAGAAAGTTATGTTGGCAGACAGGGTGTGTGCATGGGTCTAGAGAGAGAGAGAGAGAGATAGAGAGACGCAGACACATTGAAACGGACACCCCTCCGGGAAGAGGGGAAGGAAGAATAGAAAAGAGGATGGCACTTTTTTGGTCCGTCTGTTTTGAGTCTACTCCTGAAAGAAAGAATTCCAAATCTCGACCACATCTCGACCGTTGTGCTCGAAAATTGGCCCATTTTTGGACCACGGGTTTCTGAGGATGTCAAATCTAGTAAAATACCAAAAAAAAGACTCCGATATTGGAGGCAGATGTTATCTTGTACGGTTAGACCTTGGAAGGTCACGACCTTCCATGTCAAGGGAGATTTTTCGAGATTTCAAAATGGAAGGACACATAGAGTCAGGAGGATATTAACACATGTTGACAGTTGTTATTGTTCAATTGGAAAAAATGAGGACACCAGAGGTCAATGGACAGCTGACTGGGGTCGAATCAGATACCATTGGTAGCGTTTCCAGCTGTAATAGTATACTTTGAGGGTCTGAAAAACTGGTTTCCAGATATCCGAGTTTTCTGAAATTTGGTGGATGTATAGAGTAACTCAAGAACTCTATTTTTGTAGTTGACCGCTTTTTCATAGGACCAAGAACCAGTTAGTTATGTCGCGTGGAAGCCTAAAGGCTCCAAAATGAGATGAAGTCGACTTGGAGCTTTCAAGCGACAGCTATCAAAAAAAACTGTCAACTACAATATTGCTCAGTATAAAATTTTACACATTTTTCTAGTTGAAAATTGTTTGATAGCTTCCACCATTCCTGAGGTATAGTGCTTCAAAGTTAGCGCGCACCAAGAGAGAAGCAATCGAGAGAGAAGCAATTAAAGACGCATATCTCAAAAACAAGTGAAGCTATCAAAAAATGGTCAATTGCATTATTGCTCAGCATAAAATGTTACACATTTTTGTAATTGAAAGTTTTTTGATAGCTCCGCTCCTTTTTGAGATATATCGTTTCAAAGTCAGCAGACTAGAACGACCCAATGAAGAGAATGCGATCTTATTGTCTTTGACGCTAAAAGTGGTTTTCAGATGTCCAATTTGTCCGAAGTTTTGCGAATGTATAGATCAACTCAAGAACTCTATTTTTGTAGTTGACAACTTTTTTGTAGAACCAAAATCCAGACAGTTAGATCAAGTTGACTGAATTTTGTTACATCTTGGAGTCTTTTGGCTTCCACGCAACCAAACTAACTGGAGCGCAGTCCTATGAAAAAGTTGTCAACTAGAAAAATAGAGTTCTTGAGTTGCTCTATACATCCACAAAATTTCAAAAAAACCAAATATCTGGAAACCACTTTTTCAGACCCTCAAAGTTGACTTATTTCAACTGAAAACGCCGCTTTTTTTGGCTAGTACTGTAGACTTTTGAATTGTGTACAAAAAACGGTTTACATAATATCAAAATTACAAACACAAAAGAGCGAAAAAGCTGACTAATCGAAACCAGAGAATGAGAAATTTCAATTGTCATTCGTCATGATCAGCTGAACAAACAGCCATCGGTTCTGAACCCTGGTAAACAAAAATTTCAAATTGATTACTCAGCTTTGATGACCGGTTAGGGACCACAGAATAATGAAAAGTACAGTAATCCAGTACTCTTTAAGATTCCCCTTCAATCCATATAATTTTCATTAAAATCGGTCCACTGGTTCTTGAGATACAACACAAAGAAAATAATGGTACAATTTTATAATCAAATTGGGTTACTGTAGCTACAGTAATCAATTATACTTCTGCAAGTATTGATTCAACATGTTCTGTCTCAAATTGTTGATGTATGCTGTAGTTGGACTTATGGGGTTTTCTTCGGGAGGTTCTGGTTCAGTTTCTTCTTTTTGACGGGAAGAGAAGGGGTCCTCGATGGTGCTGAAAAAATATGTTGTATCACGTTATCATTGCTACGCAGTGAAATTTGCAGTATCAAGTAGGCATTGCTACGCAGACCTTTTAAAAACGCTTATATCTCAAAAACGGTTAGAGCTATCAAAAAATTGTCAACTACGAAATTGCTCAGCATAAAATTTTACAAATTTTTCTAGTTTACACTTTTTCGAGATCTCTAACCGTTCTCGAGATATAGTCGTTTGAAAGCGCCCACACGAGAGACGCAGACAGCTCTCGCCGTCTGCGTCTCTCTGGTGGGCGCGCGGCCTGAACTTTGAAGCGCTATATCTCAAGAACCATTAAAGCTATCAAAAAGGTTTCAACTACAAAAATGTGCAAAATTTTACGATGAGCAATATTGTAGTTGACTACTTTCTGATAGCTATTATAATTCTTGAGATATAACGCTTCAAACATAGATTACCTCTCCCCATCACTTTTCTGCGGCACGGCAAGTAATGCTCTAACGGTCTCCTTGGAGCTGCTGGATTCTGAAGACGTGGAGGATTCTGAGGATTCTGATTCCGAATCCGAAGAATCTGATTCTGAAGTTGAAGTCGATGTTGTAGATGTGGTGGATTCAGAAGTTTCAGAGGGGTCTTTTTCGACTTTGGATTCTGAATCGACCAAAACTTCAACGGGATGTTTGTCTTCAAAAGCAACGTCTTCTGATTTCAGAATCTTCTTCCCATCAGAATCCACCCTAGATTCTCGAATCTTCTGAATCTTTCTCTTCGTCTCAATCTCCATGTTCAGCTTCTCCAAAATTTCCTCTTTCTGTTTTATAATCTTATCCAAATCCCTCAATTTTGCAATCCTCGGCATCAAATTGAAAGTCGTAGGGGCCCCCCTAGACGGCATCGGATCCTCCACAACGTCTTCAGATGTTGGATTCTGGGATTCTGAATTCTTCGATTCCCGATGCTCCTTTAGATGCCGTGCGATGGTCGCGGTTAGAAGGGGTTCAAGGTCGTCAAGATTCAGATGAGGTTCCACGGTCATCGTTGAGGATTCAGAAGTTTCTGGGAGTGGAGATGGAGTCGGAGGGGGGAGGGTCTGAATTTGAAAATCTATGAATCTCGAACTTTCAAAAATACCAGTTTTCTAAACGCTCATATCTCAGTAATGGTAAGAGATATCAAAAAGTGATCAACTGCAAAATTGCTCAGCTTAAAATTTCACACATTTCTGTAGTTGAAACTTTTTTGATATCTCTAACGGTTCTTGAGATACAACGCTTCAAAGTTCACGCCGCGTGCCCACCAGAGAGACGCAGACAGCGAGAGTACTCTCGCCGCCTGCGTCTCTCGTGTGGGCGCTTTCAAACGACTATATCTCGAGAACGGTTAGAGATCTCAAAAAAGTGTAAACTAGAAAAATGTGGGAAATTTTAAGATGAGCAATTTCTAGGTTTAAAATTTTCGAAAAATCTTTAAAAATATTTTAAGAAATTAAAAAAAAAATTTTTTTTCCAAAAATTTTGTTTCTTAAACAATCTTGCCCTTATATCTATATCTATAAGTTCAATCCATCCAAAAAATCAAAAGATGAAAAGATTTTTCGCATTGATAAATTTCATAGTCCAGGATTTTCAATTCCAACTTTTTCATTAATTTTTCGATTTTTAAGAATCGAGAAAATAAAAGTTCACATTAAGATTAAATCTAGCGAATGTCAACCGACTGAGTTTTTGTGTGAAAATATATTGAGTTTGAACTGAAAGATTTAGATCTAACACTAAAATAGATGAAAATCGGCACGACCCGTGATTTTTGGGTAATTTTTTAAAACCTTGAAACTCCATCAAAAATTGAAATTTTGTAATGAAAATTCTACCAAAAAGTAGATTTTTGAAAGCTCTACAAAATGGTATACAAATTTGTCATACTTGTTTTTTTTTAATTTTTCAAGGCAAGCGTTCAAAAAAATCCAAAAAAGAGTATTATTCAACTAGAATGGGGATCAGTTTTCGAAGGGTCGGAACTTGCTTAAAGCTAAAATATTTGTACAGAAAATTATACCAAAATGTAGGTCTTTGAAAGCTCTACAAAATGAGATAAAAAACTTACATACTTGGGTTTAAAAAATTTTCAAGGCATGCGCTCGAAAAATTAATTAGTCGATTCCAAACTTTCAAAGATCCATGTTTTCAAAACGTTTTTATCTTAATTGTGGCAAGAGTTATCAACAAGTGGTCAACTGCAATATTGCTCATCATAAAATTTTACACATTTTTGTAGTTGAGCACTTTTTGATAGCTATAGCTGTTTCTGAGATATAACGCTTCGAATTTAGCGCGCCCACCAGAGACGCAGGCGCTCTCGTCGTCTGCGTCTCTTTGGTGGGCACATTTAAAGGATTATAACTTAACAACGGTTAGAGATACTAAAAAACTGTAAACTAGAAAATGTAGGAAATTTTAAAAAGGGCAATATTGCAGTTGGGCACTTTTATATAGCTATGACCATTTCAGAGACATGGGTTCTTGAAACAGCGCACGTTCTTTAGCGGGCGCTTGAAGTTTGAAGCGTTGTATCTCAAGAACCGTTAAAGCTATCAGAAAATCTCCAACTACAAAATTGTAGGAAATTTTAAGGTAAGCAGTATTGTAGTAAACTAGTTTTTGATAGCTGTAGCCGTTTTGGAGATATAGCGCTTCAAAGTTAGACGACTAGAGAGACGCAGACACTCTCTTCGTCTGCGTCTGTACCCTCATCTTTTAATTGTTCAATTTTCTACCTTAAAAGTGCCCGTTCCTCCCCCTATTTTGCACCCAAAAATATTCCGGTTTTTATGCACCTCTAAAGATGAACATCTTTAGAGATAACAATCAATCTTAAATATAGAGAAAAAGAAATATAAAGGAGATCAGACTACAAAACTTCATACGTACAAACATCTTTTGATTTTTTCTGCAACAAAATAGGCTATAAATTTATAAAGAAATTCAAATTGTCACAAAATTCTTGAATCTATGGCTTGGAGGTAATTTTTAAAATTTTCCGAAAAAAAATTTTCAAAATTTTTTTTTTCAATTTCAGATTGAAGCGCAAATTCCTTATTATATTTCTATCACTATTATTCACTTTTCTTCTATGTTTAATACATTTATCTCGAGAAAAACGACCCCCTTATAAGACCCCGCGACCACTATTTGACTATGATGGGAGTGGTTTTGTTAAGGAAGTGGTGAGCAATTTTTTTTGGGTTTTTTATTACGGAATTTGTTATAAAAATAATATAAAAAAGTTGGTGCGTTTTGAGCTAAAAATCATGAAAATCGGTGAAAAACTAACAATGTTATGGGTCACTGAAATTTTAGAAAATTTTTTAATTTTCAAAATTTTAAATTACTGTAACTTATTTGATTTTTATTCGATTATTATAAAAATTCTTGCTTATTATGAAGTTGATTAATTAAAATTCAAGAAATTTGACAAATTTTGAGCTAAAAATCATAAAAATCGGATGAAAATTAATTGAATTACAAGTTATTGAAAATTTCGAATTTCGATTTTTGTGTACCCAAAATTTCAAATTACTGTATCTTTGCTCATTTTTATTAGATTTTTACAGTTCTTTATATATTAAAATTGCAATAATAAGAGCTTTCAGAATAACCGAAAATCTTTAAATTCCGTTGAAAATTGTCCGACTTATTAACTTTTGAAGAGAGCTTGACTTTTTTGATTGTAACTAAAATTCCAACCACTATAACTTTGTTCATTCTCAATCAGTTTTTGAAATTTTTAGGTTTTTGAAAAAAATTAAAAAATCACATTTCAAAAAATTTGGCATATTTCAAGCTAAAAACTAACAAAATACGTTAAAAACTGACCAAGTTATGTGTCATTGAAATTTTAGTTCACTTTTTTTTATTCAAAATTTTTTGAAAAATTTCAAATTACTGTAAATGTTCTCATTCTTGACCGATTTTGAAAAACTTTGTTATTTTTCAACCAGCACAATCAGAGCTTCAAAATAAGCACAATTGTTCCTAGGATTACTGTAACTTTTCCCTATTTTCAGGTCCTTTCAGACTCCTGTAAAGCATGGTTAATGGAATTGGGACAGACCCCAGTTCCAGCATTGCTCATTGATAAATATGTGCTGAGACAAGTGGATATTGGAAAATGTGACCAAGTGTATAATAAAATTTCAGTTAAAGTAGGTTACTGTAGTTTTATGGATTACTGTAGCTCTTATTTTCAGATTGGAGTTGACATATCATACAAATGGAAATCGGATAGTTGGGATAAGAAATTCGAGGTTATTCACTATTTTAATGAAACTAACAAGGATTATTTGGATTTTCTTACAGTGCATAGGAAGATTATACCGAAGTGAGTGAGTTAGAAAATCTATAAACCTTGAAATTATCGAATTTTGAAAATCCAAGTTTTTCAAACGCTTATATCTCAGTAATGGTTAGAGATATCAAAAAGCGGTCAACTACAATATTGCTCAGCTTAAACTTTTATATATTTTAGTAGTTAAAAGTTTTTTGATATCTCCAGCGGTTTTGGAGATATAGCGCTTCAAATCTGAGGGAGGCGCCGACACTCTCGCGTCCACTAGAGAGACGCAGACAGCGAGAGCACTCTCGTCGTCTGGTGGGCACTTTCAAACGGCTATATCTCGAGAACGGTTAGAGACATTAAAAAACTGTAAACAACAAAAATGTAGAAAATTTTAAGATGAGCAATATTGTAGTTGACAACTTTTTGATAGCTATAACTGTTTCTGAGATATGCGCTTTTGAAATTAGCGCAAAATCTCTTGTGGGTGCCTGAAGTTTAAAGCGTTATATCTCAGGAACCAATATAGTTATCAAAAAGTTGTTAACTACAAAATTGTATAAAATTTTATGATGAGCAATATTATAGTTGAGCACTTTTTGATAGCTATAGCCGTTTTGGAGATATAGCGTTTCAAAGTTAGAGGGCTCCCCGCTGATGCGCCGACTAGAGAGACGCAGACACTCTCGTCGTCTGCGTCTCTCTCGCGGCCACTTTCAAGTGGTTATATCTCAGGAACCAGCACAGTTATCAAAAAAGTAAAAACTACAAAATGTGTGAAATTTTAAGATGAGCAATTGCTAGGTTTTAAATTTTTCGAAAAACCTCAAAAAAAATATTTTTGAAAATTGAGTCTTTCCATTTTTTTTTCAAAAATGGATTACTGTAACTAAACTTTTCAGATCCTTCTCCACCCTCCGAATCGGCAACCTTCTAATACCAACAGTAATCCCAATATTTCTCGAATTTTGGCGTCGTTCCTACTACATCCCCTGCCGAAATATGACCATCCAAAGGGACTCCCCGCGGCTCAAAAATTTTCCATTTCTCCAAAAACTGATCCTCAAGGACCCTCAAATTCCAGCCAAACAATCCGCGGAGCACTTGGCTGTGCTCCGTGATCAAATGCTCAAATTTGGCATTTTCCCGTTTTTAAACGGCGGAACTTTTTTGGGATGGTTTCGAGAGTGTACAGTAATCCCGCACACGACGGATATGGATTTGGCGATTTTTTACGAAAATTGGGATTCGAGATTTTTCGATTTTTTATGGTCCAGGGAGTCGAATTTCAGGGTGAAGAGGCAGTTGGGAATGGTGAGTATATACAGTAATCCTTTGTGGTTACTGTAGCTACAGTAATCCCAAATTTTTGTATGTTAGGTACAGTAATCGTTTATTGTCAACAGGAATACTGTAGTACATCTGAAAACTAGTTTTCGAAACGTTACAGTAACCCAAAATTTCAAAATCTTGATTTTGGATTACTGTAGAAATACAATCACAGTAATCCTCACTATTGAGTATTGTGAGTTTGTTTGGGTACAGTAATCCAATTTTAAGATGAGCAATTCATTGATTTTCAATTTTTCGAAAAATTTCAAAAAAAAAGTTTTTTTTTTTGAAAATTGATTTTTCTAAAGATTTTGACCAAAAAAGTTTACCATGGATTACTTGGATATTAGTTACAGTATACTGTACTCTCAATGGGAGTACTGTAGTACCTCTGAAAACTAGTTTTCGAAACGTTACAGTAACCCAAATTTTAATAATCCTCACTTTTAATAATCCTAACAGTAATTTTAATAATCCTAACAGTAATCCTCACTAGGCTTTACTCTGATCAGGATTACTGTAGAAATGCTGTTTGAACAATTACAGTAACCCAAAAAATTTGAAATTTTCGAAAAAAATTTTGCTATAGCCTAACCTGGATTACTGTACTTTTAAATTGAAATTTTTCTTGGAACATCAAAAATTTCGACATTTCGCAAGTGCGACTGTTTGTTTTTTCCTGGATTACTGTAGTTTTCAGATTGATTTTTTTCGGATTTTTTTGGAATTTTTGACTCGGATTACTGTACCTTGATGGGAATACAGTAATTTTTCTACATGGGTTACTGTAGGTAGGAAAACTACAGTAATCCAAAACATCCAAAAAATTTCAAAAGTTTTTCAAAAATTTCTTTTTCAAAATCAAAATTCAATCATTTGGATTACTGTCCCTTGACTTTTTTTGAAAAATAGATGTGCAGGTGGTATCTACAGTAATCTTTACCGTTATATTACTGTACTTTTGTAATTTTTAAAATTATAAAAAAAAATTTCGAAAATTTCAAACTACTGTAACTTTGCTAATTTTTTACCAATTATCCAAGTTTTTCTCTTATTAGAATCAGCACGTTTAGAGCTTCAAAATGAGCACAATTTTGCTCAAGATTACTGTACTTTTCCAGGCCAACGATTCCTATGAGATTACTGTAGTTCCAAAAACCGGATTCCCGACTCCAATTGATATTTTTCTACTTTATGAATCTCGAAATGAAACCACTGGAATTGACTATAGATGGGTCGGTGGGACAGCTGGTGAGTCTTTTTATTATTAATTTGAAAAATAAACAATTTTGGTGGCCTAGAAAACTCAAATTAAGCCATGGGTTCAAAAGTGCTCAAAATTGAGCAATTTTTATGGTTTTTGGTCCGAAAATCGATGGAAAAAAATTAATTTTCAATTATCAGAATGTTGTGGCCTAGAAATCCAACTTTTGGAAACCTAGGCCACCACTTGAAAATCGAGGAAAATCGCTCAAACTAGATGAATTTTTGAGTGGAAAAAAAATTTGCGACAAACATTTTTTTTCCGGAAAATTTCTAATATCAAAAAATATTGTTTTATGATCATTTTTTGACCATTAAAACACATTTAATCTAAAAATTAGACCAATTCTCAAACTACAAACACACATTTTATCTAGATTTTCGAAAAAAAATTAGATAAAAATCTAGAAATCGGGAGAAAAATCGAAAAATCAGATTTTTCCTAACCGATTTTATCTGTTTTTCGGGGAGAGGGGAACACAAAACACAATAATATTTGATGGGCTACAGTATACCTCAAGGGATTACTGTAGTTTTAGAAATTTAAAAATTAAAAAAAAATTTCAAAAAAAATTTTCGAACAACTTTTTTTTTCAAAAATTTTTCTCACAAAATTGTTATACGATGCATGAAGCTAATAGGTGCAGTACTAAGCTTGGATTACTGTACTTTTGGCAAAACTACAGTAATCCTACAGTAACCCAAAATTATTATTTTTCAAATTTTTCCAATTCCAGTTGACGGCACCAAATACAAATACATCTATCCACCGTATGATCCATATTGTGCAGCGGATTTATTGGGACACATTTTTTGGGTCACATGCACCCCAGAGGAGAAGGTTACGGTCGGTTACAGTAATCCGAAATTTTTTGAAAAAAAATTTCAAAAAAATTTTTTTCCGAAAATTTTTTTCTGAAATTTTCATTTTTTTAACGTGTTAAGAGGGATTTTCTAGTTTTTCTAAATATTTTGATCATTTGGAAAATCCTAAGAATTTAAAATTTGCAAAAAAATTTTTTTTTTTAATGTTCTCAAAAAAATTTTTTTTCAAAATTTTTTCAAATTCCCTCCAAAACTTTTTTTTCCAAATTTTCAGCAAGAGTACGGTAGCCGATGGTATGCTGACAGAAATTCGTTGAAATACGTTTGGAACGCCGCTAGAAATGTGATAAAAAACGGGCGATTTTCAGAACAACAAATGCGGGAAGAAGTCTATAATGAGTATCGGTTTTGATGAATAACATTTTTTTAATTTTTAAAATATTTGACATTGGAACGCATTTACAACAATATGAGTCCAAAAACTTTTTGAATTTCGAAAAAAAAAATTTTTTTTCAAAATTTTTTTTTCAAATTTTCAAATTCCCTCCAAACCAACCTGCGTCTCTCGATCTCTCGCTATTTTCTGCTTCTTTTCCGGCTCTTTTTCTTTCTCTGTCTGCGTCTCTCGAGTTACTGTACTCTTTTCTTCCGGGATTACTGTAGTCGCCGGATTTTCGATCAAAATCGTGCATTCCAATTGTAAATGATCCGCAGGATTGCGACAGTTGTATACGGTAGTCGACCCGGATATCGAAAACTGAAAGAAAGTGCGCTCTATTGAACTCGATTTTTGGCGCGAAAATTTTGAAATTGTCATTGGGGCGCGGTTGCATTATTAGTGTTGAAAATTTGCAATTTTTATCTGTAGATCGCATTTGCGCTCCATTTGACTTAATTTTTTGGGATTTTCCATAGAGCGCGTTTGCATTAATGCGCTCTATTGACAATTTTCGAGTACAATGCAGCGTCTTTGCATTAATCGGGTGAAAATATGCTCTATTGGACTCGATTTTGGCGCGAAAAATTTTAAATTGCTAATGGAGCGAGTTTGCATTATTAATACTAAAAATTTGTAGTTTTTGCCCATAGAGCGCTTGAAATTGTCAATGAAGCGTATTTTCATTGTTTTTTTTGTTGAAAATTCGCTCCAATAGACGCATTTTGGCGCGAAAATCTCGAAAATTTTAAATCGTCAGTGGAGCGCATTTTCATTGTTTTTTTTTGCTGAAAATTCGCTCTATTGAACTATTTTTGGCGCGAAAAATTTGAGATTATCAATGGAGCGCGTTACCGCTATCAATAATTTTGAAAATTCGTTTTATTTTTCTAATTTTTGGGGCAAAAAATTTGAAAAATTTTCGATTAAAATTAGTACAATAGAGCGCATTTGCTATTTCTTGAAAATGCGCTCTATTTTACTAGTTTTTTTCTCGAGATTATCCATAGAGCGCGATTGCCTTGAATACTCGTAAAATTTTTTGAATCAGTAAGTGCGCTCTATTAAAGTCCAATAGAGCGCATTTTCTCCCACGAAAAAAATTTAACCGCGACGCGACCGCAACGCATCCAAATTTTTTTGAATTTTTACATATTCTTTTTCCTCTCCAATCTCCAGAATCCCCGCATAAATCGATCCCTCCGTTCGAATTTCGACCTCAAATTCGGGATTCTGAAACCACGAATCTTCCAGAAGAACCGGAAAATTTAGACCATTTGGAAGGTCTGAAAATTTTTTTTTTTTTTGTCAAAAAATGGGAAAAATGAGCAAACCTGAGCTCACAAAATCTCCCATCTTCACAAAATCATAATTTTCGATTTTCAGAAAAACCGAAAATCGTTGAAAAATATCAGAAATTTCAATGGATTTTAGAATAAAGAAGACGTTTCGAATCGTTCCGCTCATTTTTGTGGGGGCTCGGCGAGCAAAAGAGGAAACAATCGATTCTAATGGGGAGAAAAGGGGAAAGGAACCTGTTGTCAAGGTAACCGGAAAAGAGGGAGAATAATTTATTTTGATGTGTTTGGAGAAGGGGAAAAGGGGAACAATAACAGGAAACAAGAATAGAGATTCTATATTATTATACTCTAACAAAAAACATTAAAATAAAATCCTACTAAATTCCTATACTACTAAAACAAAAAAGAAAACCATTGAAAAGTTACAAAAAAACTGAGCCAAAAAAACAAAAACAAGAATGGCTCATTGGGGGGAAAACGGGAGAGATAAGGAAGATCATAAAGGAGACAAATTTAAGCAAAAAGGGAAATTAGGGAATGAACCAGTTTTCATCAGAAAGATTGGAGAGAGAGAGAGAGTGAGTGAATTTTCGTGTCGCTGTTAGGAGATCAATGGATTTAGAATCCCATTCCTCCCATACCGCCCATTCCACCCATTCCTCCCATTCCACCGGCTGGTCCCGCTGGCTCTTCCTTTGGAATTTCGGTGACGACGCATTCGGTGGTGGCGAGAAGCGAAGCGACTCCCGAGGCGTCTTGGAGAGCAGTTCGGACGACCTGGAATAGTTAATTTTAGCTTAGAATCATACTGATGCTATATATTCGGATTTAAGAATCAAAAACGCACTATTTTAGCTAAAAATACCTCAAAATGACACTTTTTTTACAAAAAATAGCGCAGTTTTGGCTCCAGGAGCCTTCTTACCTACCTTGGTTGGATCAATAATTCCAGCCTCGAACATGTTAACAAACTTCGAATTAAGAGCATCGTATCCATAAGCAACATTGCTGTTTCCAACAACCTCATCAATGATGGAAGATGGCTCGAGTCCGGCGTTCTTGACAATCGTGGAGATTGGTTGCACCAAAGCCTTCTTCACAATGTTGACTCCAATCTGTTGATCCTCGTTGGCGGCCTTGTAGTTCTTCAGCGCATTCAACGATCTCAAAAGAGCAACTCCTCCTCCTGGAACGATTCCCTCCTCAACAGCGGCACGGGTGGCGCAGAGAGCATCAGTGACACGATCCTTCTTCTCTCCGACCTCAACCTCGGAAGCTCCTCCGATCTTAAGAACGGCGACTCCCTTGGAGAGCTTGGCGAGACGCTCGTTGAGCTTCTCCTTCTCGTACTCGCTGGTCGATTGCTCAATCTCGTCGGTGATGTGCTCGATTCTCTTCTCGATCTCGGCTTGCTCTCCACGTCCGCGAAGGAGGAGGGTGTCGTCCTTGGTGATGGTCACCTCGTCGACCTCTCCGAGATCGTTGGCGGTGATGTCCTCGATCTTGATGAGGTTGGAGTCGTCTCCGAAGATTGTGGCTCCGGTGGCGATTCCCATATCCTTGAGCGTGTTCTTGCGGTTGTCTCCGAATCCTGGAGCCTTGACGGCGACAACTTGGAGTCCGACCTGGAAGAAAATGAGATTTATTGGCTACTAGAGCTTCTTAAATCTCCCAGTGTTTCCCTGCAGGGCTGGGCGGCAACAAATTTCGGCAACGCATTCAAATTTGAATAACTTTTTTCAAAGGTATTGGGGAAAAATACGGCAAACAGAAAAAGTGTTCCTTATTGAAATAGCTATCGATTGGTGCAAAAACCGTCGGATTTCATCAAGAATTAACAGAGATACACCTTGTGTTGCCGATTTTGGGGATATCGGCAACTTTTTGGCAACACAAGGCGTAACTTTGTTAATTTTTGATGAAATCCGACGGTTTTTGGACCAATCGATAGCTATTTCAATGAGGAACATTTTTTGTTGACCAAATTTCCCCGATCCCTCTGAAAAAAGTTATTCACATTTGAATGGGTTGCAGAAATTCGTTGCCGCCCAGCCCAGTTCCCTATTTTTAGTTTTCCCATCTTTAAGGTACACCGAACGACTCAAGATCGTCTATCTTTTCTTGTTTACACTCATTTTTTGTACAGATTGCTTCTCTTATCACAAGGTCGCTATCATCTTCTATCTCTCTTCCCAACATCACAGATTACTTTACAAACCTTGAGTCTGTTAAGAACAAGAGTGGTCAGCGCCTCTCCATCAACATCCTCGGCAATGATGACCAATGGGCGACGGAGCTTGTTGGCGAGCTCCAAAGCTGGAACGATGTCTTGAACCTGGCTGATCTTCTTCTCGCTCAAAAGCAAAAGAGCCTTCTCGTACTCGACTTTGGCTCCCTTGGCGGAGGTGATGAAGTATGGGGAGATGTATCCTCTGTCGAACTTCATTCCTTCGATCAGCTCGAGCTCATCAGTCAATGTCTTTCCATCCTTGACAGTGATAACTCCGGTGGTTCCGACCTTCTTCATAGCATCGGAGATCAAGTTTCCGACGACGGTGTCTCCATTAGCGGAGATTGTGGCGACTTGAGCGATTTCTTCTGGCGTCGTCACCTTCTTCGAGATCTTCTTCAGCTCAGCGACGACCACATCGACGGCGTTCATGACTCCACGACGGATCTCGACGGCGTTTCCTCCTTGACGAATGCTCTCGAAGCCCTCTTTGGCGATGGCGCGAGCCAAAACAGTGGCGCAGGTGGTTCCGTCTCCGGCCTCCTCGTTGGCCTTGTTGGCGACGTCCTGGATGAGCTTAGCTCCCAAGTTTTGGTATTTGTCCTTGAGATCGATGGATTTGGCAACGGTGACTCCGTCCTTGGTGATCTTTGGGCTTCCCCATGACTGCTCGATGATCACGTTTCTTCCCTGGAAAAAAAATAGGGTGAAAAAGCTGCATTTTGAGCCAGAGTGCTTGAAAATCGTCAACGAATACCATTTTTAGCCTAAAAATACTGAAAATTCCTATTTTTCGCTAGAAAATCGCAATTTTTAGGCGCCGAAGGCTTGAGAGCAGCAGGAAACTGTTTTTCAAGTTTTCTAGGCCAAAATTGCATCACATTCCGGAATTTTCAGTTTTCTGCCCTAAAAATTCGCATTTTCGTCTAATTTTCTGTTTTTCGATAGAAATTTTGGATTTTGAGACACGGCGGCTGATTTTCGAGCTTTCTGTGCGAAAATTGCATCATTTGAAAGCAAATTATTCATTTTTTCGTCTTAAAATTCAACTTTTGCCGAAATTTCACGATTTATCCGCTGAAAAGCTGGTTTTCAACTCAAAATCCCAATTTTTAGGCTCCAAAAGATAAAAAGCATCGGAACTCCGTTTTTCAAGTTCGCTAGGCGAAATTGCACCATTTGGAGGCAAATTTTCGCCCGAAACTCGATTTTTCGAAATTTCACGATTCTTATGCTTCAAATCCCAATTTTTGGGCCCGGAAGGCTTGAAAACATCGGCACACTCATTTTCAAGTTTTATGGGCAAAAATTGCATCATTTTTCGGCAAATTTTCCGAATTTTTGTCTAAATATGCGTTTTTCTTTGAAATTTCACGATTTATTGCTTAAAATTCAAAATCGCAGGCTTTGAAGACCTTGAAAGCACCGGAAATCCGAATTTCAAGTTCGCTAATCAAAATTGCATCAGTTTGTCGAAAATTCCCCGATTTTTCGTTTAAAAATTCATTTCTCTTCGAATTTTCACGATTTTCCAGCAGACAAGCTGCTCTTCATCTCCAAATCCTAATTTTTAGGCCTTTTCTCCCGCACCTTTGGACCCATAGTGACAGAGACGGCGTCGGCCAAGAGGTTGACTCCGACGAGCATAGCCTGTCGTCCTTCGGCGCCGAATTTCACATCCTTGGCGTACGATCTGATGACGGCGGTCTGAACTCCCTTTCTGGCGAGGCGAAGCATTTTTTGTCTGCAAAAAGAAATAATTTTTGGCCTAAAAATTGGGAAAAATGGGGTGTTTTTGAGTGAAAATCGGGGTTTTTTGGTTAAAAATGATGCAAAAATGACCGAAAAACCTCCAGAAAATATGGAAAATAGCTAATTTCCATAATAAAAGACCAAAAAAATGAAATGAAAAGAAAGGAGAAAACTTTTGCATCATTTACGACGCGCCGCCCATTTTCTGCAACCCCCGCACGCTTTTGTGGGCGGAGCCGCGCGCGTTGATTGGTCAGAAATGCGCCGCTCGTTTGTTGATTGGCGCGGCACGCCCATTTTTGCAAGGAGTGCGCGCAGATTTCGGGTTTTTCTCCTTTTCGTCTCCGGTGCTTTCTAGAATTTTCTTTTCATTTTTATCAGTTGTTTTTCGAGGTTTTTCGTCGATTTTCCGCGAAAAATTGAATTTTATAAAATTCAAAAACAAAATTTTCGATTTTCTAGACCTCACCATGTTCCTGACCGCTGTCCGCCGCTCGGTAAGTGAAAAATTAGGGAAAAAAAATCGAAATTCGCAAAATTTTACCCAAACTTTTTCGCTTACAGAGCAACGTTCTCAAGTCGTTCAAGCCACTCTACGATCGTGTGCTCGTCGAGAGAGTCGCCGCCGAGACGAAGACCAAGGGAGGAATTATGCTCCCGGAGAAGTCGCAGGGAAAGGTATAAATTGGATTTTTCGCTGGAAAAAATCCCAAAAAATGCCCTAAAAACCTCAAAAACGTCGAGATTTGCAGGTTCTCGAAGCGACCGTCGTCTCCGCCGGTACCGGACTTCGTAACGAGAAGGGAGAGCTCGTCGCGTTGACAGTGAAGCCAGGAGATCGTGTTCTTCTTCCAGAATACGGAGGCACCAAGGTGTGTACACGATGAACGAATTGGAGTGGAAATTTGGGGATTTTTTCCGTGGAAAATTGCTCAAAAAACGGAAAATTTCGAGCTATACTGTTCTGGAAGCGATGACTGGGCTCTACCAATGAAAAATCATCAAATCTAGCATAAAATTAGCCAGAAAATCGAGTTTCTGACGATTTTTTGACCCAGGACAGCTAAAAATCGTCGATTTTTGGTCCCAGAGCTACCATAGGCGGAAAATCGAAATTTGCATGAAAAACCATCAAATATAGCGTAAAATTAGCCGAAAAATCGAATTTCAGATAGTTTTTCATCCCAGGAAAGCTGAAAACCGTCGATTTTTAACCCCAGAACTCTCATTGACAAAAAATTCACAATTTGCATCATTCCGAGCCGATTTTGCCCAGTTAACCCTCATTTTTCATCGAAAATCCGATTTTTCAGCTTTCAAATCAGTTTTTATCGCATCAGACCCCCCAGAAATGTGCTAGATTCAATTATGTCCCGAAATACAGTGAAAGCATCGATTTTGACATAAAATTATCAATTTTCAACGTTATTAGTGCTGAAAATGCGTATTTTTCTGCCAAGAATGCTCATCGACCAGTTGGAACGTCTCAGGAAACTAAAAAGATGGATTTAACCATTCTGAGCCATTTTTTCTCATCAAAAATTACAATCTAGACCTGAAATTCGATATTTTACCCCCCAAAACGCATTCGGAACGTTACCGCTGTTTTTAGAGCCAAAAATCACAATTTTCAGTCAACAACCATCATTTTTAACGCGAAAGTTGTCGGAAACGCTCAGTTTCTGAATTTTCCACTCAGAAATGACTATTTTCATATTCAAATTCGTTGAAATTTGAAAATAATCATTTTCGAGTGAAATTTCCCGAAACTGAACGTCGCCGACCGCTTTCGTGTAAAAAAAAATAGTTTTTGACAAAAAAATTGGATTTTCGGCTCTAAAAACCGTGTAAACGTTTTGAATGCGTTTCGGAAGGTAAAATATTGATTTTCAGGTTTAGATTGAAATTTTTGATTAAAAATTGATTTTTGAGGGTAAAATGCATCTTTTTAGTTTCCTGAAACGTTCTAAGTGGTTGGGGAGCATATTTGACGACAAATACGCATTTACAGCACTAAAAACGCGAAATCGACTAGAAATGATGCAAATTGCGATTTTTCGTCCATTGGGTTAAAACTGACGATTTTTAGCTTTTCTCGGTCGAAAAACCCGATTTTCTATCAAATTTTACGCTCATTTCGATGGTTTTTTATCGCCAGAGCCTATAAGGACAGTATAACTCAAAATTTGAGCATTTTTAGCGAATTTTTACCATAAATTAGACCCCAACCCCTCAAATTTTCCATTTTTCAGGTGATCGTCGAGGACAAGGAGTACTCAATCTTCCGCGAGTCGGATCTTCTCGGAGTCTTCCACTAAATTTGTCTCCAAAGCGCCAGAATCGGTCTCAACCACCACCACCCAATCATTTTCCATTAATTATGTTTAGGCTTTTTTTTAGTTAATTGTTGATTTTTGTTATAATTTTTCGTCTCCTCCTGATATGATAACCGGTCCCTTTCTTCGATACATGATGATTTTCTTTGACTTTCTTCTTCTTAATAGGTGACGAAGATGTCGGAGAATCCAATCCAAATCACAAGGTCATCCCGCTTTTAATTGATTCTCGATTTATCGGGAACTGCGCGTTCTCTATTCAATTCCATTCTGCTTCCTTTTATAGATCGATTTTCCCCCTTTATTTTTATTTTCTTTTATTCAAAAATGCCAACCCTGGAATCCGTTGTCCATGAAGCTGGCTCCGCCTACTCGGAAGGACGATACGAAGAAGCCCGAGAGCTCTACGAGACGGCTCTCCAGGACCACCCCAACAATGGAATCCTCCACGCCAATCTATCAGCGATTCTTCTGAAAATGAATCTCCCCGAAGAATCCCTGAAACATTCGGAAATCGCTGTGAAATTGTGCCCACAGTGGGCCAAGGCTCATTATAGAAGAGGAGAATCACTGAGAGGATCCTCCAGAATCCTTGAAGCGATTCTATCGTATTCCAACGGGATTCGGCTGGATTCTGGAAATTTTCAGATTTTGAAAAGTCTGTCAGAAGCGATTTTAAGTTTCTATGGAGACAGATTTCCATGGGAAAATCTGAAAGTTTTGGGGCTCCATGAAGATGTGCCAACGATTTTATCGACGTTGGGACAGTTGATTTTAAGGGATTCGGAATCTGAAGGAGATTCTGGAGATAGGGGGAGGATTCAGGGTGAGGATTCTGAAATTTTTAGACAAAAAAAAAATAAATTTTTGACAAAAAATTTAGAAAATTTTTAAAACAGAATTTTTTAGAAAGAAATTTTAGAAGGATCTTTTGAAAATCTGAATCTACGATAGTCTATCTAAATCTATGAGAAAGATCTGAATTTTTTAGGATCTCAAAAATTTTAAGAGAAACATTTTTTTCAGAAAAAAAATTTCGGAAAATTTGTTTTTTTAATTTTATTTTTTTTTTAATTTTTAAAAATTTTTTTCGAATAAAAAAACAATTTTTTTCAAAAAATTAGAAGAATAATTAAAGAATCTGAATCAACGGTAGTCTATCTGAATCTGAAATTTTCAGAATCTCAAATTTTATAGAAAAAATTTTTTCAGAAAAAAAATTTCGGAAAATTTTTTTTTCAAAAAATTTTGTTTCTGAATTCAGAATAATATTTTGGAAAACAAAATCTATTATAATCTATCTGAATCCATTAGAAGAATCTGAAATTTTCAGTCAAAACATTTTCAGACAAAAAAATTTTATTTCGAATTTTTTTTTCAATTTTTTTCTTAAAATAAGAAGTTTCTTTGGAATTTTAAATTAATTATAATCGATCTGAATCTATTAGAAGAATCTGTAATCTTCAGAATTTCAAATTTTTTCAGAAAAAATAATTGTCTAAAAATTTTTGATTTCAAAAAATTTTCTGATAAAAAATTTTTCAGACAAATTTTTTTCGAAATTTTTCTAATAGAATTAGAAATGTCTTTTAAGAATCCGAATTTAAAACGATCTATCTGAATCTCTAAGAATTTTTCAGAATCTCAAAAAAATTTCAGATTTTTTTTTTCAATTTTTTCAAAAAAAAATTTTCAAAAAATTTGTTTTTTTTTCAATTTTTCAAAAAAAATTTCAGAATTTTTTTCAAATTATTCAAAAAAGGTTTAACTTTCCAAAAAAAAAAACAATTTGGAAGAATAGGAAATTTTTAGAATCTCAAATTTTCGGAAAAACTTTTTTTCCAAAATTTTTTTTTTCAATTTTTCAATTTTCTTTCAGACTCCATACAAATCCTAAAATGGTCTCTGGAATTGGACTTGAAATCAATAAAACTCCAAGAATCCGTTTATGGATCACTGACATCGGCATACTGTAGTTTAGGAAACTACAGTAATGCAATGGATTACTGTAGACGACAATTGGAGACTGCGTTGCGGATTGGTGAGGGTTTTAAGAGGGACTGTTGTCTGAAAATACATATAAAAAGTGATTTTTAAGGAAATGGAAATTTTTTGGAAAAAAATTAAAAAAAAATTTTTTTTTTAATAAAAAAAATTTTTTTCTGAAAATTTTCGTAGATTTTTTTGAAAGTTAGCAGTCTAGGTATTCCAGATACCCATCGGTACATCATATTCAAAGAAATTTGACTGAAAATTCTGGAAAAAATCATTGAAATTTCAGAAAAAAAATTTCGAAAAAAAATTTTTTTTGCAAATTTTTTTTGAAATTTTTCTATAATTTTCAATTCTTTTTTTCGATTCATACCTATTTTCAGACACTCCACAAGTACCACAAATCCGAGAAACATTGGCAGAAATTTGTGAAATTTGTGAAAATTTCAATGGAGCAATTGAGCAAAGACAGATTTTGGAGAGGATGAATGGAGGGAAAGTGAGCATTTTTTGAATAAAAATTTGAAAAAAGTACAGTAATCCTACAGAAACCCCAAGGGGGTTACAATCAAAGAAAGAACATGGAATAATTCAAAAAAATTAAAAAAAAAATGTTTTTTTTTTTCAGAATTTTCAGTTTTCTAAAAATTTGAATTCTTGAATTCTGGAGGATTCTGGAAGATAAAATGTCGATTTTCAGAGTATTTATGTTTCTAGAAGATTTCTGATTCTTTAAAATTTCAAGTTTCAAAAAATTTATTTTTTTGAATTTTTCGAAAAAAAAATTTTTTGAAATTTTTTTCGAAATTTTTATTTTTTAAAAATCTGTATTATTGGATTTTGAAGAATTCTGAAAGATGAACCTTTGATTTTCTGAAATTTTAAGTCTCTAGAGGGTTCTGAGATTTCAAAAAATTATTTTTTTTTGAATTTTTCAAAAAAAAAAAATTACATTTTTTTCGACTTTTCAGATTTTCAAAATTTTCTGAATTCTGGGATTCTGAAGCATTTTAAAAGCTATGAAATTTTGGTTTTGAGAATATTCAAGTTTCTAGAAGATTTCTGAAATTTTATATTTTCGAATTCTTGAAAAAAAATTTTTTTGAAAATTTTTTTTCAGAATTTTCAGTTTTCTTAAATTCTTAATTCTTGGATTCTGAAGGATTCTGGAAGATGAAATTTTGATTTTCAGAATTTTTGAATCTCTAGAAGGTTCTGAATTTCCAAAAAAAATTTTCAAAAATTTTCAAAAAAAATTTTTTTCAAATTTCCCCTAATTTTCTATAATTTTTTCAGACCACTCCCAGCACCCTAAAACTCTGCAATCTCTACCTAAAATCTGGATTTCCCGAGAAAATTTTCCCAATTTTGGCGGGAATTTCAAAAATTTCTCAAAATTCTCAAAATCTGGATTCAGAAGACGTTGAAATTCAGAAAATTCTTGGTCGTGCCCATATGGCTAAAGGGGACCCCAAAGAAGCGCTTCGAATTCTGATTCCAATTTCGAGAAATTCTGAATTTCACGATTTCGAATTGGTGGATTTGATCAATAAGTGTATGATGGATTTGGAGAATTTGAATTCTTCAATCGAATTTTTGAATCAAATAATTAAGGAAAATAGAGAAAAAGAGGAGAAAATTGAGTTGGTGAGTTTTTAAATTGAGAAAAAAGCAAAAAAAGCAAAAAAAACTGACCACAATTACCGTAGTTATGATCAATACAAAAAATTTCAAAAATTTGGATTTTAGGATTGCTGTAACTCTTCAAATATTCTGTGTAACTCATTGGAAATGATTTTATTTGATAGAGCAACAAATTCTGCACATTTTGATGCTAAAAGCAAAAAAATTGGTCCAAAACTAATAAAGTTATGGATTTTCGAAACATTTCGAAAATCTGAAATTTTCTTATTTTGGGCATATCTCAGCCAAAATTGAAGATATTCAGAAAACTCAAGGATTTTTGAATTCAGCTCATCGAGAGCTTCAAAATGAGCATAATCAAGCCTGTATTCTGAAAATTTCAATTTTTGGGTCCCACCACGAAAAGGATCGAATTTTCAAAATGGGCGGAGCCTAGTCATGAGTATACTCATTTTGAAGCTCTTGATGAGCTGAATTCAGAACTGCTACTATTTTGTGAGTTACTTCAATTTTGGCCAAGACATGCTCAAAATAATACATTTCAGATTTTCGAATTTTTTCGAAAATCCATAACTTTTTTATTTTTGGTCCAATTTCTTAGTTTTTAGTACCAAAATGTTGCAAATTGTTTTTTTCTATCCTACAAAAATAATTTAATTAAATTACAGTATCTTCCAGGATTACTGTAGAAAAAATTTCCAATTTTCAGATACTCCATTGTTACTGTCTTCTTTGCCAAACCCAAATTACCGCAGGAAATTTGAAAACAGCCTTAAAAATTGCGAAATATGTCCTAAAACTCGCCAAAAATTTGGATAATTTTCCATCGAAAAATGCTTCTGAAAATCTGGAAATCCACGAAGCCAACGCCTTCAGATTATTGGCAATAATTTATGAGCATCAAAAAGATTTTGGCTCGGCGATTATTTTATGGAAGAAATATATCGAATTTGGCGAGATTTTAACGGATTCCGAGAGGCTTAAAGGAATGCTCCAAATGGCGAGAATTGCTCAAAATGAAACGGTCAATGAGGATGTGAGGAGCATTTTTGAGAGAGCTGAGAAGATAATGGAAAAGTAAGTGAAAAATTTGAAGAAATTGGAGCCTAAAATCATGAAAAACGGAGTAAAACTGACGGAGCTATGAGGGTTTGAAAAAAGTCAAATAAAATTTTTTGAAATGTTTTTTTTGTAGAAATTTTGACACTTCCAATTTGAGTTTATTTTTTTAAATAATTAATCTTCAAATCTACAAGAAAACGATATCAAAAAATCAAGGAAAAGTTCTACTTCGCAAAACCGGATACTGTAGAACCCCGTGTAAAATTTTTCGGTCAAATATCCTTCAAAACGTCGCCTGTTTTCCAAAGTACAAAAAATAAAACATTGTTTTACAATAATCGATTTTTATTTGAAGATTAAATTGAGCTAGTTCCATCGAGTTTCTAATTCTTCGTTTTCGTGAACTCTGCCAAATCCACATTGCGGTCGCTTCTCAACCAACGGGCGAACTCCGATCCTTCAACTGAGAACGGTCCGTTTTTACCGATAGCAGAAACGAGCAGTTGATTAGATGAAAACTTCAAACGGTGCTCTTCTTTCCGATGTTGGGCAAGTTTCGCATGGATGCAGCTCCATGTGGTTCCTTCCACCTTGAACTGTTTTCCGCAGTTGTTTTGTTCGCAAATGATGGAAACACCATCAAATGCAACGTGGGCCGTCTAGAAAAAGGAATGATGTTATTCCAAGGCTCGACGGGAGCGTACAGTACCGCTCATAAATCATATATCAACTTTTTTTTTTGGGACAACTTTTTTTTTTGAGTATAGGTATTAACCTCAAATCTGGCACATTTCTGCCAAAGGTTCTGAAAAGGAGACGATATGATGTTTGAACCAACGAATCCTTGATTTGTTGTATGACTAGGATCATTTCAAAAGGGATAACGATGTCAGACTTTCCGTCCTTTGCACTTTCTTCGATGTTGTCAGCTACCAGATATCACATGATCCACTCCAAACCCTTTTTCTATCCAAACGACAAGTTTTCAACAAGTTTTTAATCCAAAAAATTTTCTCGAAATTTTGATCCACCACTGGCATGAAGAAACTTTCCAAATTTTGAAAAATTTAAAGTTTGCCAAATTGTCAAAACACCTTTTTTAGGGTCCTAGGAAGCCAAAAAGGTCGATCAAATGTTTCAAAAACTTGTAAAAAACTAATAACAGGATGTAAAAAGTCATAAAAAGAAAAATGACAAAAAGTGGAATCGAACTCTGCATGACCAGATTACCATTCCCACGCTTTACCACTCGGCCATCCACCACATTTTTTCATTGTCTCTCAAGGCGTTGAAAAATGGGGAGGAAAGAGACAGTCGTTCGGAGGGCGGATATGGTGAAAAATGCACCAAACTTTGGAGCAAGATTTCAGTTACTTCCAGGAATCTTAGCAGTTAGCCACATAGCACATTCGAAAGCCCATATTTAAATTTATAAATGAGCAAATTTAGAAAAAATTCTATGACGGTTTTTGAAAAAGGTTCCCTTGTTAGGCTAATCATTTTGCTGAAAAAGGCTTAGAACCAAAGTGCGGCTTTATATCGGATTCTCGTAGAGGCGCGAAATGGTAATTAACCAGGGACTCAAAAGATGATATACTACAGATTGCTCAGTTTTTGGGCTAAACTAGGAACTGGAAAATGGAAAAAGTGATGGTTAGAATATTTGGGATAGTTCAAGTATAGCCCCCACCTCAGTATCTTATAGTTTCATGACTAGTTGATGATTCAAAGAATTCTATTGACTCCCTTATAAACTCACTTGTGTTGACGCGTGAGGCATTTTGGTGGGCGCTGGCGATTCGAGGGGAAATTTTTGAAACTGATTGATTTTGTCTTAAAGACACGTTGTGGTTCAATGGGCGGAGCAAAAGATGACGTGGATAGAAAGGGCTAACACGTCGAGTTCACTCGAAAAATAATAAATTAATTAATTTTTTTCTTCTATTTTTGCCAACTCATTTCCAACCAATTTCTTGTTTTCTTTATTTTTCCGTTGAAAAAATTTGAATGAACGTGAAAATTTGAATTTTTAAAAAAATTTAAAAAATTAAAAAAAAAAAACTTTTTTTAAATTTGAATGAACGTGATGGCCACAAAAATAACTGAAAATCCAAATGCCTCCTTCCTCGGGGAATACGGTAATACGGTAATATGGAAAACGGACCAAAATTAATCAATTTTAGGCCTATTATAAAATTCAAAAAAACTCGCCAAAATTTTGTTTTGGGATACTGTAGCTCACTAAGTTTCTGCCAAAACTTTATGAAACTTATATTTTTGAATTTAGCGAGTCGAGAGCTTCAAAATGAGCCTAATCATGAATAGGCTCCGCCCATTTTGAAAATTTGGACTATTTTGGTGGGACCCGAAATTTTAAAATTTTCAAATGTATGCTTGTGGGGGCTCATTTTGAAGCTACTTTCACGCTGAATTCAAAAAAATTAGTTTTACAGAGATTGCTCTAATATTGAGAAAAGTATAGCCAAAAAATCAATTTTTGGTTTTTCGAAAATTTTCCTAAATCCTTAATTTTATTAGTTTTGATTCAATTTTCTTGATTTCAGTATCAAAATGTGTTTCGCATTATAGATCAACTATTTTGACACAAATCGGCAGTAAAATCAATAAAAAAGGACCAAAACTAACAAAATTATGGATTTTCGAAAAATTTCGAAAATTGAAAAAATTAGTTTTCAGGGTGTATCTATCTCAATTTTGATGCAATTTCCGTCAAAGTTTGATTTTAGAATTCAGCGCGCCATCAGCTTCAAAATGAGCCTAAACATGCCTATATTTGGTGAATTTTAGAAATTCGGGTCCCACCACGAAAATAGGGCAAATTTTCATAATGGGCGGGGCCTAGTTATGATTACTATCATTTTAAAGCTCTTGAGGAGCTGAGTTCAAAAGTATAAGTTTCATAAATTTTGAGCAAAAATTGACAGAGCTACAGTACTCCCAAAAAAAAACAACAAAAAAATTCAGAATTTCATAACTACAGTAGTTTTTGTCCGTTTTTCTTGATTTTAGGGTCAAAATTTTTCAAATTTGGCGCCAATTTCAACTTTTCATGAAATTCTATTTTAGAACCTCCCGCTCATCCGAAAAAGTGGCCTTCTACTCTGCCAAATATCGATGGTTGACCTCGCAGAATATTCAAAATTCAGAATCTCAAAAAATTCTGAAAATTCTAGAGTCAATTCTGAAAGCGGAGAAGAATTTGGATGCAAAATCAAAATCGCTTATTTTCGAGGACTTAGCGATGAAGAAATCTCCAGAAGTTTCCAATGAAAATTTGGCGGGAAATTCAAAAAATTCGAAAAATTCAAAAATTCTGTCATTGGAACAAAGTCTAACAGAAGCACAAGACGCGAACGATATGTATCGAGAGGCTCAAATTTTGGAGAAAATCGGAAATTTATTTTCGAAAAATTCAAAATCTACAGTAGACCAAAAATTGGCTGAAAAATACTATAATCAACAGTTGGAAGTGGGAAAACAGTTGAAAAATGCGAAAATGATGGCCGATTCGCATGCAAATGTTGCGAAATTAATGATGAGCAATGGGGATTTTAAAGGCGCACGTGAGCACTCGAGATGTGCGTTGACGATTTTTAAATTGGCCAGTGATAATGAACAAAAAGTGGAGATGCTGATTTTGTTGGCCAGGGCGGAGATGGAGAGGTAATATATTTTAATTTTTAAGATTTTTAAAATTAGGGGAAAATTTGGAATATTTTAAGCATAAAATCAAGAAAAATGGGTTAAAATTGACAAAGTTAGGGGGGTGTGAAAAAAAAATTCAAAAAATTTTTTTTGGAAATTTTTTGATTTTTAAATTTCAAACTTTTCTTGATTCATGGAATGGATTTGAAAACAGAGTTCAATGAATCTAATAAATCTACAAAAAATTCCAAAAAATTTGAGCCTAAAATCAAGAAAAACAGACCAAAACTGACAAAGTTAAAAAAGTTTTTAAAAATTTGAAAAACAAATTTTTTTTTGAATTTTTTTGAGCTTTCAAAATTTAAATTATTCTTGATTCTCAAAATAGTTTTGAATATTCAAAAAAAAATTGTAAAAGTTGAGCTCAAAACCAAGGAAAATGGACTAAAATTGACAAAGTTATAATGGTTTGAAAAAATTTTGAAAATTTTTTTTTTTGAAATTTTAAATTTCAAATTTCAAATTATTCTCGATTTTCAAAATAGCTTTTAATATTTGAAAAATTTGAGCCTAAAATCAAGAAAAACGGACCAAAATTGACAAAATTATGACGATTTGAAAAAAACTTTAAACATTTTTTGAAGTTAAAAAAATTTTTGAGCTTTAAAATTTAAAATTATTCTTGATTTCTGAATTATTTTCAAATACGATTTTAATCAATTTAATAAAATAAATCTACAGAAAAATTCAAAAAAATTGATCCAAAAGTCCAGAAAAACAAATCAAAACTTACCGAGTTACAGTAGTCCAAAAATTTCCCCAAATTTTTTTGGGAGTACTGTAGCTCACTTAATTTTTCTTCGAACTTTATGAAACTTATATTTTTGAACTCAGTTCATTGAGAGCTTCAAAATGAGTATACTCATGACTAGGCTCCGCCCATTTTGAAAATTTGGCTTATTTTCGTGGTGGGACCCAAATTTTTGAAATTTACCAAATATAGGCTTGAGGGGGCTCATTTTGAAGCTCTTGACAAGCTAAACTCGAAAATATAAGTTTCATCAAAGTTGACACATAAATGATCAAACTACAGTACTCCCAATCAAATCACAAAAAAAATTAAAATTTCTTACAACTCGGTCAATTTTTTACCGATTTTTTTGATTTTTGGCTCAATCTTTTTCAAATTTACCGCCAATTTCAAATATTCCAGAAACAACTTGGAAATCGCACTATCCGCCATCGAAAAAGCAATAAACCTGGCGGAGGATTGTGAGTCGAATGAAAAATTGGCACAAAGTTATCGGCTGATTTCGGAAATTTATCAAAAATCGGGAGAATCTGAGGAGATTTCGATTCAATTCGTTAGGAGACATATCGATTTATTTGAATATGAAAATTCGAAGGAGAAAAAATGGGAGTCGTTGAGGGATCTGTTGAAATATGAAGTTCGAATTTTGAGGAATTTCGAAAATTTGGGAAAAATTGAAAATTTATTGAGGATTTTGACAACGATGGAGTTGGATTTGGAGGTGAGTTGCGGAATGACCGGTTGCGAAATGTCCTGGTTGCGAAATGTCGTAGTTGCGAAATGTCATAGTTGCGAAATTTCCTAGTTGCGAAATGTCGTAGTTGCGAAATGACATAGTTGCGAAATGCCCTGGTTGCGAAATGTCCTAGTTGCGAAATGTACTAGTTGCGAAATGTCACAGTTGCGAAATGGCATAATTGCGAAATGTCATAGTTGCGAAATGACATAGTTGCGAAATGCCCTGGTTGCGAAATGTCCTGGTTGCGAAATGTACTAGTTGCGAAATGTCATAGTTGCGAAATGTCATAGTTACGAAATGTCATGGTTGCGAAGTGTCGTGGTTTCGAAATGGCTTGGTTGCGAAACGTCCCTTAAAAACTTTTTTTCAGGAATCTCATCTTCTGGAAATCGCTGACATCCTATCTACAAATCGATTTTTGGACCATTTTTTTCTGAAAATTTTGAATTTTTTATCAGAATCTGAAAAAATTCAAAATCTCGAGAAGTTTCTGGAATTTGCAAAATTCTATCCGGAAATTTTGTTGAAATTGAAATCAAAATCGAAAGTTTTGGAATTTTTGGCAATTTTTCTACCAAAAATTGTGGGAAAATTCATGGAGAAGAATCAGATTACGGTAGGTTTTCAAAAAATCGAAAAAAAAAATTCAAAAAAATTTTTTCAGCCATCTCCAGAAATCTCCCAAATTCAAGCATTCTTCGAAAAAAATTGGAGTACAGTAATCCAAATTTCAAACTTCGAACAAAATCTTACTGTAATCGGAGCGCACTTTCATCAAAACTCGATTTACGATTTTCGAAATTTCGAAAATTTTCCACTCGAGACCCAAATTCGGATTTTCAACATGTTCTTTAATACGAACCCCCATAATACTGTATTTTCGAAAAATACAGTAATCCAATTCCATATTTCCATGCTAAATGGAAAATTCGATATGATGGCTGATGGTCTGCGCCCCATTGATAAAATTGTGTGTGCCGCGCATTTGGATGAAGCTGAGCTGATCGAGATGTGGTTTTATGTGAGTTACAGTAACCCTGGGGTACTGTAGGCAGTGAATGTTATTTTAGGTGATAGAGCGAGAAATTTCACACATTTTGAGCCAAAAACCAACTCGAAAAATGAAAAATGAAAAAAGTTATGGATTTTCGAAAATTTACGAAAACCTGAAAATTTCTTATTTTTGGAATATCTCTAATAATTTTGGATCAATTTTTAAAATAAATATTGTACTGAATTCAGCTTGGGAAGAGCTTGAAAATGAGTATAAACACGCCTATATTCTAAAATTTTGAAAATTTTGGGTCCCACCACGAAAACAAGACCAAATTTCAAAATGGGCGGAGCCTAAGCATGTTTATTTATAGTCATGTTGAAGCTCTCTGCGAGCTGAGACCAAATTTGTAATTTTAAAAAAAATCGATTGAAAATTACTCAAGTTACGGTAGATTGAAGGATTTCGAAATTTTTTGAAAATATTCGAAAATCCGTATTTTCCTTCATTTTCAAGCTAGAAAGCTGGTTTTTAGCTCAAAATTATTCTAATCTAACGACAAATTAGTAAAAATTACTTTGGATTTGAACACGCTACAGTAAGATACAGTAATTTTGAATTAAAAATTTTACAATTTTTAGGAATATCTGGAATCTTTCAAAGCTCATTTTTGTGAAACTGGATACGAAAACATGGTCAACAAGTTTCTACGTGGCTCCGAATCCGAGAATCTGAAATTCGCTGCAATTTTTACAGCGATTTCAGTCCAGGAAAAAGTAAAAATACTAGATATTTTGGAGAACTCCGAAATCTCCATATTCCAAAAACTTATGCCAAATTTTCCCCCGAAAATCAACTTTGATAAGCTAAAATTTTCCAAAACCGATTTGATCTACACATTTGAAGTTGGAAGTTTGACAGTGGTATTCAATTTCGGACAGGGTCAAGGTAAGAGGTTTCAAAACCCTAAAATTCAAATTCAGCTCGCTCAGAGCTTCAAAATGAGTATAAACATGACCTACTTTGGGTCCCACCACGAAAAAACCGAGGATTACTGTAGTTTTCGTGGCGAGAACCAACTTGAAACATACCTAGGCATGATTATACTCATTCGAAAGCTCTCGGCGCGCTGAATTCAATTCTTCAATCTTTTTCAGATTTTGACGTCTTCTGGATCCAAAATTGCCGCTCTTTGACTTTCTATGACTATCTCCTTAAACGATTCCTCCAAAGCTATGGATACCTGGAACTCAAGATTCAACTATTCTCAAATTTACAAATTGGACCCGAAATTGAAAAAATCACCGCGAAGAATCGAAGATTTTGGCTACAAACGACAGATTCTTCTAGAAGTGAAGAAAAATCGATAGAAATTTTGAACTTTTCAAAATCTCTAATAGGTGTCCAGGCACCTGAAATATGTCTGGAAAATTCATTGGAGGTGATTGTTCGAAAACTTGAAGACTCTTATATTGCAATTGTGGAAGATTTGGATACATTCTTTGAGCTCTTGGGAGTCTATCAGAAGAAGCTCAAGAGATTTCCGAGGTTTCTAGTTTTAATAAATGATGAAATTCCTTCAAACAAGATGTTAAAACTACTGGAATTCGTCAACTGCGAGATCCAAATCGCTCAAAATGTATCGGAGATTGAAAAAATCGTAAAGGTAAGTGCAGAAAAAGAAAACAAAAAGGATTTGGAAGGGGTGGGAATCGAACCCCCGACCTCTCGATCCATAGTGTACCACGCTACCCATTACACCACATGCAACACTTTGGCGCGACGATCAGACGCCAGTGATAAAGGAGGTGGTCACGGCAACGCGAGCGTTGCCGCGATCACCGCATTTATCAATGCAATCGCCGGTGACCGGCGATGTAAGCAGCGTGGCGCAGTGGAAGCGTGCTGGGCCCATAACCCAGAGGTCGGTGGATCGAAACCACTCGCTGCTAGATCTCTTTTGCTTTTTTTGTTGAGTATGGAAATGGGGTTTAGAGAAGTTTTGGGTGGTTTTTAAGCAATTTTTGGAAAAATTTTGAGGCATGTTTGCTTTTTTATGTTGAAAAATTATAGTTGTTGTCTTTTTCAGAATCTTCTGTCACAATATCCCTGCAAAGCATCTCTAGCCAATTTTCGTCGTGATATCCGCCTAGGGGATTACTGTAACCCAAATGTAGAGAAAATTCTCAATGGTAAGCGCGTTCTTCAATTCCAATAGGAAGGAAAAAAATTTCAGAGTTTGGGAAACCGAAACTTCTAGAAATTTTGGATTTCGAAACGCTGGGGACCTCGAGAATCAACGAGGAAATTGAGAGAATCCAGGACAAGAATCTCAGAGATTTTTGTGAAGAAATATTTGCGGATCATATTTTCGCGGTCTCAAAGGTTGCTACAGTATCCTTGAAGGAGTTATTCCCAGTGAAGGATAACTTTAATAATTACGGGTGAGCTAGCCTTCTGAAGTTGTAAAATCTGAATTCAGCTCGTTGAGAGCTTCAAAATGAGTATAATCATGCCTGGGTTTGCTTCAAGTTGGGTCCCACCACTAAAACTACAGTAATCCTTGAATTACAGTAGTTTTCGTGGTGGGACCCAACTTTCGAAGCAAAACAGAGCATGATTATACTCGTTTTGAAGCTCTTTTCAAGCTGAATTCGAAAATTTAACTTTTTCAGTGTCTACTCGGTGTCATCATCTCAAATTCGACTTTGAAATCGATGTTCTAAATGTATATTTATTGTGAAAATGTGTCACTTTTAACCGGGTTTTTTCAAGTAAAATTTATTATCTTCTAAACACTCCTCAAATTTGTATAATAGTCTCTCGCTTTGGGTAACAGCCGACTTCCCAGCCAGCAACTATGGAAAATGCATTTCCGACATTGATAGACGTCGATTTTTTCAATCGTTGACTTTTTTTCGATCTGAAAAAAATTTGGGAAATTTTATTTGAAATTTTATTTTGAAAAAAAATGCTCTGAAAATTTCAAAGTTTTACCTGATAAATCAACTTATCAAAGCAATCTTTGCTTTTCACTGCCACTGAACCCGAGATATTGTCGCCGGCATGAAGGCCGAAGGTTCTGAAATTCGGGTTTGGGTCTCGAAGCGAAAATTTTCAAATGTTTTGATTTTGGTCATGATTATACTCGTTTTGAAGCCCAAATCACGCTGATTCTGAATATCTAACTTTCATAAAATTTGAGTAAAATTAAACAAAGTTACGGTAGTTTGAAGGATTTTTTGATTTTCGAAAATTTTCGAAAATCTCTATTTTTCTCCATTTTCAAGCTAGGAAGCTGGTGTTAGGCTCAAAATGATCCCTAACTTACGCTGAATCAGCTAAAAACACAGTAAATTTGAAAAATCTACAGTAACCCACCACAATCCGGGTTACTGTATCCCAACCTACCCCGCACAGTTCCTCTCCGGTATATTCGTATAAAAATCCCAATACCCATTTCCGATAGCACGTCTTCTATACAAATTCAACCATCCTTTGTCATGTCTTATGGTCATTGTACCGATACGGTACCACCCGGGCGGCAATTTCACGTCGAGACCATCCTTCTCGAGGTCAGCGTTTGGGGGAACGTGGGTCGGGCAGGTTACTGTGCTGAAATTATTGGATTCTGAGTTGAGATTAGAATTTTGGGCGCAAAGAGCTTCAAAATAAGTATAATCATGCTTGGGTTTGGGGATATTTGAATTTTTTGGGGTTTTGGGTCCTACAACGAAAATTTGAAAATTTTAGAACCCGGTCATGATTATACTCATTTTGAAGCTCTTCGCATTGCAAATTGAATGGTGCTACTTTCATGAAATTTTAAGCAAAATTGATCGGGTTACGGTAGTTTGAATTTCAGGAAATTTCTAGTTTTGACATTTTTAATATAATTTTTTTCATTTTCATGCTGTCATTTTGGTTTATGACTTAAAAAATTTGGAATTTTCTCTATTTTTAGTTTTCCATGAAAAATAAAATTTCTAGGCCACCAGGTGACATCCTAGGCCCCCGAAAACTCACCCACAGGTAATCTCGTTCTCCTCTCGATAATAGGTGCAGAACACATTTCTGAAAGCAAAATTTGTACTTTATTCTCACTGAAAAGACTCACTCCGCTATTACAAATCCCAAAAGTTGAATAATAAACAAATAATAGAAAAGAAATCGATTAGAAATTGAGGAAAATGATGTCATGAGTCACTGTGGAAAATGTACAGTTGAAAGTGTGGTCGTTAGAAGAGAAATTCAAGGACGTTTTCTGTTTTCCGATGGAGAAAACGCCAGAAAATACGCGAAAAAAGACGGTAATTTGCATAGAAATGACCTCCGAGGCGTCATGGGCGGCGAGAGAGTGTAGGCGCGTGAAGAGACGGCAGAGAAAGGAGAGAGGTTAGAGAAAAAAGGCGAGCGGTCGGCAGCCGCCGCCTTGTCTACCCCCTCTGCCTCCTCCTCTTTCATCTCCGTTGTGGTCTAGTGGTTAGGATTTATGGCTCTCACCCATAAGGCCGGGGTTCGATTCCCCGCAACGGAATATCGTTTTTGCTTTTTTTGTGGGGGGTTGGAATGGTGTTGGGAATACTGTAGAGGTGTTTTGAAAGAATTTTGAAATCATTCTATGACTAATATCATTTATATTCATGTGATTTCCCCGTTTTTTCCCATAACCATCTGACTTGTTTTCGTGTTTTTCGGAGATCGTCATTTTCGTCATTTTAAACCCTTTTTAGAATCCATTGTACCTCTAGGCTAATAGTAGGGTAAATCAAGTCCAAAAACTCATCAAAAACATTAATTTTGTCATAAAAAGGTTCAAAAATGGGCCTAAAACCCCGTCTACAGCCAAAATTTTCTCAAAAATTACTTAAGATTGCTCAAAAACCACTCGAAACCCTATTACAATACCCAACAAAAAAAAAACAAAAAAGATCTAGCAGCGAGTGGTTTCGATCCACCGACCTCTGGGTTATGGGCCCAGCACGCTTCCACTGCGCCACGCTGCTGACGAGGAGGAGGAGGCAGGAAGGCGTATAAAAATTGGCGGGCGCCGCGCCTCTCTCGTCTCCTGCGGTGGCCGCCTCCCCGAGAGCGAAGTTCCGCGGCACGTGTAGTGTAGTGGTTAGCGCACTTGACTGATAAGCGAGAGGTCACGGGTTCGATTCCGAGTGCCTCCTATTAGTTTTTTCTTTCTTTTTTATGCCCCCTTGTGTGGTTCTGATGTAGTTTTAGTGCTCGGGAAGTGTGTTTTAAGAGTTGCTGATAACGGGTCACAGTTTTTGGGCTTAGAAATAGTTACCGTAGTTTCGTTTTTGTACCCATGTTGTTTACAACTCTCAATTGGTGTGCAAATATTCGTTTTCGTGAACACAGAAAGCGGCAAAAAGCATGTAAGAGCAAATATTGTATTCTTATATATATTTCTGTAGATGAATGCCGTCTACAACTTTTTGTTACCCCCTTTTCCAGTTTTGAGTCATTCTTTAAGATCTGAAAATGCCATTTTCACCTCCGATTCTTCTTCTTTTCGGTTTTTTTATTTCCAGGTGACGAATTTTTGCTTCAAATGATTCACTAAAACTTTAAGTTTTGAGTCATATTTTTTCGTATAAAAATTGTATTTAAAGTTTTATTTTTATAGTTAATCAGTGGAGCGATAAACTTTTGAACTTTTCAAAAAATTTCAAAAAAAATTTTTTTCAAAAATTTTTTTCCAAGGATCATAACTCTAGACATACGACTCCATTTTTAGTGAGTTTAGGCTCATTTTGTAGGAAATTTTAAGCACTACAAAATCTTATAAAATACAAAACCATAATTGTATTAAAAGGGGGCTCCGAAAGGTGTCTATTTCCGTGTTAGAGGAAAAGAGCACTGTCAGATTAGGATGCCTTGTAACTTTGCACAAAGTGAATCAATTTTTATGAATTTAGTATTATTTTGTAGGAAATTTGATGAGCTTCAAGATGATATACAATTTAATTGAATTTGAAATAAAAATTGTGATATAAAATGACTTGTTTCGAAGTTAAGGGGTTGAGTCGCATTCTGGCAAGGTAGACTTTAGAAGCGTATTAGCTTACTCAAAAGTCATACTTTTAATCAAAATTTGTATTCAGAATGTAGGAATTAACAAGATCTATAAAAATATATAGAACTTTTCTAAACCGAAACTTAAAAAAATTGAGCAAAAACTTATTTTTTTTGGATCAAGTTTTTTTCACAAATTTTTTTTTCACAAATTTTGAGAGCTTCTAACTTTTTTCTGTGAACGTATTTTTTATGAAAATTATACAGTTTTGTCGCAAATTTAAAGAACTTTACAAAAATAGTAAATTTAGCTACAAAAAATTAGCTCCAATTTTGAAAATAAACTTTTTGAAAATAAAAAAAAAGTTTTCAAAAAAAATTTTTTTTTCTTAACTTCAAAAGCGCATAACTTTTTTTTAAAATGTAGCAATTGTTTTGAGTTTTTATTCATTTTGTAGGAAATACTTACATACTTATAAATAATTAGACAAACATTTTGAAAATATACTTTTTTTCAAAATTTCAAAAAAAAAATGCTAAAAAATATTTCGCTCAAATTTAAAGGCGCATAACTCCGTTCAAAATTCTTCAATTTTTTCGAATTAATATTTGTTTTGTAGAACATTAAAAAGCCTTTCAAATCATAGTAAATTTATAAAAATCGATCTAAACGTTTTGCTGAAAATTACAGTTTTACTACTCGTACTTGGTTATATATCAGAATGACCCCCCGTCCATTAACAGTGTTGCCCCCCACCTGCAAGCCCCAGGATCACCCCCCCCCCCCCCAGTTGTGCAGAGAATCTGCAGAACAATATGTAGAATAAAGCGCGCGTGAACTTCTTACTTTTGAAACATTCAACTCAATTCAAAATATTTACGCTGCTTTTTTAAAAAAATTGTTTTGATATTTTTTATTTCCAATCTTCCCGTTCATTGTAATGGCTCTCTCAAAGCTGGCATCTATAAAATCGATAATAGATTTTCAAACCCAGTTTAAAGACGAAGCCACTTTTATTGCATTGTTGATGGATGCCGGGATTATCCGAGGAGAAAGGAAGTGCAAAAAATGTGGTGCCGAAATGCATCTAAGAAATAGGAAGGGAGTCCCCGAGGTAAGAAACTACCTAATTCGAAAAAAAAACCGATCTTTATTTCCAGTGGAGGTGCAGAACGAATAGGTCTTCGGATTGCTCGTGTAAATCGGTCAAAGCCGATTCGTGGTTCGAAAATAGCAATTTGAGTCTGACAGTTGCTTTCAAATTATTCGTTGCTATTGTGAATAGATGGAGTGGAAAGCAAATCGAAACGGAGTTCAAGCTGTCTCCAACAACTATATCGGACTGGAAGAACATGGTCCGAGAGCTTTGCGAAAGGATTAGACGCTCGTACCCCCCGATTGGCGGTAATGGAGAAGTGATCGAAATCGATGAAACGGCGATTCATTCGAGGAAGTACGGGAGAGGCGAGCAGAAAGCGGAAACCATCTGGATATTTGGTGGTAAGCACAACTCCTTTCAACTCCATCAATCACATCGAAATTTTATAGGTGTGCAGCGTGGTACTCGGAAAATGTTCGCAAGAATTGTTCCGGACAGATCGGCCCGTACGCTGGTCCCAATCCTCAGAAGGTGCGTTGATCCGGATTCGACTATAATCAGTGATTCGTGGAAAGCGTATGCAAAATTGAAAGATAATTTCCATCGCCATGAACAGTTATGTCACAATACGGAGTTTGCGCGAACCGCCGAGGATGGATTGCTTGTAACAACAAACTCGATTGAGGCAGGATGGAAGAGATTAAAGGATCCAATCAAAAAGGCAAATGGCACATCCGACGAGCTCTTGCCAAGCTACATCAGCGAATTCATAGTGCGAGAATGGGAGGAAGAAGGCTTTTTCATGAGAATCCTTACGGAGTTGGTCACGATTTGTGGATTATGAGGGGGATTATGGATTATGAGGGGGATTATTCTGAAAAGTGTGGGGGGGGGGGGGGGGGGGGGGGACATTCTGGAATATGTGGGGGATTATTTTGGAATATGTGGGGCCATAATTTAACCCCCCACATATTCCAGAATGATCCCCCACATATTCCAGTATGATCCCCCACACTTTTCAGAATGATCCCCCTCCTGACAGATAATATTTTAACCCCCCACATATTCCAGAATAATCCCCCACATATTCCAGAATGATCCCCCACACTTTTCAGAATGATCCCCCTCCTGACAGATAATATTTTAACCCCCCACATATTCCAGAATGATCCCCCACATATTCCAGAATGATCCCCCACATATTCCAGAATGATCCCCCACATATTCCAGAATGATCCCCCACATATTCCAGAATGATCCCCCTCCTGACAGATAATATTTTAACCCCCCACATATTCCAGAATGATCCCCCTCCTGACAGATAATATTTTAACCCCCCACATATTCCAGAATAATCCCCCACATATTCCAGAATGATCCCCCACATATTCCAGAATGATCCCCCACACTTTTCAGAATGATCCCCCACATATTCCAGAATGATCCCCCACATATTCCAGAATGATCCCCCACACTTTTCAGAATGATCCCCCTCCTGACAGATAATATTTTAACCCCCCACATATTCCAGAATGATCCCCCACATATTCCAGAATGATCCCCCACACTTTTCAGAATGATCCCCCTCCTGACAGATAATATTTTAACCCCCCACATATTCCAGAATGATCCCCCACATATTCCAGAATGATCCCCCACATATTCCAGAATAATCCCCCACATATTCCAGAATGATCCCCCACATATTCCAGAATGATCCCCCACACTTTTCAGAATGATCCCCCACATATTCCAGAATGATCCCCCACATATTCCAGAATGATCCCCCACATATTCCAGAATGATCCCCCTCCTGACAGATAATATTTTAACCCCCCCACATATTCCAGAATGATCCCCCACATATTCCAGAATGATCCCCCACACTTTTCAGAATGATCCCCCACATATTCCAGAATGATCCCCCACATATTCCAGAATGATCCCCCACATATTCCAGAATGATCCCCCACACTTTTCAGAATGATCCCCCACACTTTTCAGAATGATCCCCCACATATTCCAGAATGATCCCCCACATATTCCAGAATGATCCCCCACATATTCCAGAATGATCCCCCACACTTTTCAGAATGATCCCCCACACTTTTCAGAATGATCCCCCACATATTCCAGAATGATCCCCCACATATTCCAGAATGATCCCCCACATAATCCAGCTGACATATTTTCTTGGAATTTTAAGCCGGGACTCTTCAGAAGACGTCAGAGAATTCAGAATCATTCAGAATTTGATAATTTTCCAGAATCGCCCCAGAATCATCCCCCACCAGTGTGAGTTCTCATTGTTATCAAATCTGCAAAAGAATGAAGCGTGAACTCCGTAGCTTTGAAACACGTATAGCGGTTTTCGAATTTTCAATTTTTTTAATCATTTTTGGGTTTTTCTTGAACGGATGCTGCTTCTCTACCATTGTGAGTCTCGGGATGGAAGTTACTAGTTAGCCATTTCCTAGGTGAACAAACCCTATTCATACCAAATAGGTTTAGTAAACGCCCCAGAGCAACCTAAAACTCGAGGGGCATCATTCTGATATGTGTGGGAGGTCATTATGAAATGTGGGGGGCTAGAGCGGCTTCTGTTAGGAGGGGGGTGTTTCTGGTACCAGAGGGGGACAGTTCTGAAAGATTACCTGGGCTCCACGGTTGCCCCCCACAATAACTGGTGGGGGACAATTCTGATATTTCAACATTACACGGTTACCCCCCACACACCTTTGGCCCCCACCCTAAATTTTCATGAAAATGTACATGGTGGGGGGCCATACAGGTGTGTGGGGGGTGAGGGTGGTGTGGGGGGCGATTCTGGAAAATTACCCTCGTACTTTCAAAAATCCCGTTCCAGACTTCTACCCTCCATTTTGATACCTCAAAATTGTTCAATCTTCCTAATTTTACGTCCACCTTGTTCCAAATTTTAAGACCTCCTAAACCATACAAAAATTCTCCAAAAGAAACCGTAAGTACCTCTCTAAATTCTCTGTGTTCTGCTCCTCTCCAAAAATGACTCATCATCTGATGATCTGACCATCTTAAAGGAAATGAGTCATTTAGGAGAAATCGCCGTTTATGACCGCCTATACAGGGTTATAAATACATGAATATATACATGTTTATTTGTTTAGATGGCCTAAAAATCCAAAAAGCTAGGCCATCAACAACAAAAAATGTGGTCAAAAATGACCAAGAAACGTCGAATGGATGCCACTAACAAGTTTTGTCTTTGTTGTTAATGTCTCTGCGTCTCTATGGATTACTGTACTATTTCCTTTATTCTTTTGTTACTGTTTTCTCATCAACCTTTTCTTGTCTCTCTTCATCATCATCTCCCCCCTTCTTTATTTCCTTTATTCTCCTCTCGGCGCGCGCCGCGAGTGTTAGGTAACCTTTTCGCTTCTCTGCGTCTCTCTATATCTCTTTTATAACGATTTTTGCTAGTTTTTTGTTTGGGAAATTTTTGTTAAATCAATTATTTTCACTCAAATAGCGATGAAAACTCAAAATTTAGTGTTGAAATTCATGAAAAATCAAGAAAAACCATCAAAAACCAATGGAAACCATGAAAAATGAAAAAATGGCCTAGCTTTCTCAAGTTCGATTCTCTTCCATCATTCAAATTTTTTCAATTCCCCCCCTCTCTTCCCCCAATTTTTCCCTGCTCACCCCCTCGCGCCTCCCCCTTTATCACTGCCCTCCTCCTCCCTTTCCAGTTATCCGTGCATGGCCTACTGGCTAGCATCACTGCCTCCCTTTTTGAGGTCGGGGGTTCGATTCCACATGGGTCCAAATTCTTTTTGCTTTCTTTTTTAACACTTTTTGATACTTTTTTGATAGTTTGTGACATCTGGCAGCCCATTTCTTGTCACTTTTGATGGGGGGAACTTCCGGTTTATACGCATGATCACTGGACTGGAAGTAACCTTTAAGTGTCAAATTTTTTTTTCGCTTTTTGAGTGTTCTCGAAATTCTGAAATCAAAAAGACTAAAAAGCCTTCACAACAATATTTTCTCCTTCCCCAAAACCCCTCAATGTACCGGAAATTTTGTGCCGCGATTATTTTCCATTTATTTTTTCTATTTTCCCACTGGTGTCTTTTCCTGTTCCGGTGTTTCCCATAGCCTTTTTTCTTCTATTCATTTTTAGCCCAAAAAATTTCTATTTTAAAAGAAAACATTAGCACTCTAAAAATTTTTCTAAATTTAGGGTGCTAGAATTCCATTCTGAACTGTTCAACAAAGGGCACCCCAGATTTTGCTCTCTTTTTCTCTGCACTCTCTCCAAATTCCAACTCTCTCACTATTCTATCTCTTTTTTTGTTGTGTTGGTCTGTTAAACAACGTCATAAATGTACTAGTATTACATATTACTAGGTGTGATTTTTTTTGTGAAAAGTTCCTATTGATTTTTCATGTTTTCAGGTGTTCAAACCTCAAATTCATCGACGAAACGAAAGAAAATCGAATTTTTCCAAATTCTAGAAAAATTTGAATTTTCCAAACTTCTCAAAATGCTCGGTAAGTCGCCTCCTCCCTCCCGCGCGGCGCCTCTCACCCCCGCCTTCTTACACGCCCTCCCCCTTCCCTCCTCCCACGCGCACCGGCGGCCTACCTGGTAGCGCCGCCGCTTTTGGTTCTCATGCTCGCGGGTTCGATTCCCACGGACGCCAAATCATTTTTGCTTCTTTTGTATAGCATTTTTTACACGGGGATTCAATTTTTCAACAAAAATTTTGTCTAACAAGGGGCTTCCTCGAACTCTTGAGTTGAACTTTTTCTGAAACTCCGGTCCGAGACTAAGTTGACCCTGAAAAGCCCAAATCTGCAATAAAAAGTGGCCAAATGTTCACGCAACTCAAGATATGAGCCCTCAAAGTTGCAGCCAACACTAAAATTGGGGTACTTTGAGGACCTATATCTCAGCTCAAAATCACTCTCAGAGTGTCTAGTTTCCTGTTTCGGACTTGGATTTTGATGTTTAACAATTCCCAATGCGTTTTGAACAAAAAAATTTTTGAGCCAAAACTTTGAAATTTCGCCACCATTTGGGTGGGAAATTTTTCGATCAATCTGGAGTTACCAACTTTATTTTTCCAATTCCCTAAATGATGGAATGAAACAAACTGTATATGTTTGTAACAAGGTTTTAAAAAGTTTCATGACATTTTCCGAACTTTTTTTTAATTGGCTGACCTGTTTGGGGCCAAAAACCTTCTAGGTTTTTCAGCCATCATTTGACCTATAAAAAGGTCCCTAACCGACCGAAAAATACATGAAATTTATGAAAACTTTTTTGCAAACATTTATCTGTTGATTTCAACTTTCAATCAGCAAATTGGACAAAAAGAAATGGCAAAACAAGCAATCAGCACCCATTTGGTCGGATTTTTTCGTTGTTCTGGCTCAAATTTTTTTTCTACAAAAAAATATAGGACATTATTTGGTGTAAAATTCTGAGTACAAAACAAAAAACTAGACCTTCTGAAAGTGATTTTGAGCAAAGTTATGGGTCCTCAAAGTACCCCAAAAGCACTGTTGGCTGCAACTTTGAGGGCTCATATCTTGAGTTGCGTGAACATTTGGCCACTTTTTATTGCAGATTTGGGCTTTTCAGGGTCAATTTAGTCTAGGACCGAAGTTTCAGAAAAAGTTCAACTCAAGAGTTCGAGGAAGCCCCTTGTAAAGAGTATCCGAAAAACGGTTTTCCACGACTATTTCTCGTTTTCCCTTCTCTCTCTTCCATCGAGAGAGAAAACGCGCATATTTTAGTGTGAGTTTCTATTTTATCGAATTTCAACCTTTCGACCCCTAGTAAACTAGTCACAGTATGATTTGTGTGAGCTCAAATATGAAATTTCCAAACAAAATTTTTTCGCTTTATTTGCTCAGCTTTTCCGCCCAGTCATCGTCCGCCTCTTGATTATAAACTAGTCGGAAATGGATGATTTTTTTGTTGATTATACCTCAAAGTTGATAGTTTTTAACTCTCGCCAGTAGATTTTTTAAAAATGTGTAAAAAAATTTTTTTGACATTTCTATTTTCGATATTTTAAAAATTAGCGATTTTTCTCTAAAACTATGTAGATCAATATCCCTAGCTCGCCGAGAGCTTTGAAATGAGTATAATCATGCCCTGGGTCCCACCACGACTACAGTAATCCTAAATTTTAGGATTACTGTAGTCGTGGCGGGACCCATTTTTAAGAGGAAATCCCGGCATGATTATACTCATTTCGAAGCTCTCGATGCGGGAAAACTGAAAATTTTAGTTTTGGATTCCTAGGCCACAGATGGAGAAAGTTAGGCCATGTCTTCAATTTTCGATAATTCAAAAATTAGCGATTTTGCTCTAAAAACATATGCACCAGTGTTTCTAGCCTATCGAGAGCTTCGGAATGAGTATAATCATGACCTGATTTCCTCTTGTAAATGGGTCCCGTCACAACTACAGTAATAATAAATTTTAGGATTACTGTAGTCGTTGCGGGACCCATTTTTGGGAGGAAATCCCTGCATGATTATACTCATTTTGAAGCTCTCTACGCGAGGAGATCAATAATTTAAGTTTCGAAATCCTAGGCCACCACTGGAGAAAGTTAGGCCATGTCTAACTTTTCAAAATTCAAAAAATTGCATTTTCAGAATACCCCATAACTCATCCGACCACTTCGCATCGATACTCCCCAGTACTCACCACCTCATCGTCAACATCATCTGACGCAGAAGAGCCGCCAAAAAAGACCAGCTATCGGCTGATTCGACGACGAATCGACGACGAAGACGTGGACGAGGAATATCGAGAGGGTGCCGAGTCGGCGACAAGCAATACCGTACTACTAATGGCTGATACTGTTATGGTGAGTGTTTATCATTCTTAAAATCAACGAAAATAAGAAGCAAAAAGAAAAAAAAAGAAAAAATAGGGGGTCCGGAGTCGAACCCCGGAGTGGTCGCACCAAAAACGCCGGCGTTGCCGCCTGCGCCACACAGCCACAACGAGGGTGGATGTGGCGGCGGCAGTGATAAAGGTGGCGGTGGGCGCCGCTTTTCAGGAAGCGGGGGAGGGGAAGCCGAAGGAAAATGAAATACTCAATGTTCAAGAAAATTTAAGAATTCCGGTTTCCGTATGACCACTAGCTATGTTACCACTGCTATTATTATACATTACGTATTCAGAATTCTCCTCCTGTTTTTGATCTTCTTCTTCCCTTTTTGACTGTGATTCACTTTTTAATCCGCCTAGGTCTCCTCTTCTCTTCACAACCGATCATATGTACTATATATGCATATGAAGGCAGTTTCTTGTTTTTTCCGACAGTGAAACAAAAATAATGAATTTGGGTGTTTTTGGTGGAGTTTTGAAAGAGTTTTCGGAAGTTTTGAATTGAGTCGCATTGGAGCGCATTTGCTGAGGTAATTTTAAACTAATTCATATTTTTGCATACCAGGTTTTGTAGCAAATTTAATGAGCTTTAATTTAAGCTATTTTTCATTGAAATCGAATAAAAATTAGCAAAGTTATTGCAGTTTTCCCAAAATGTTCCATTCTTCTCAATGGAACGCATTTTCTACAAAAAATTGTTCAAAAAGTAATTTGAATTTTATACAAAATTGTTAACCGTTTTATAAGCTTCAAAATAAGCTAAAATCAACTCAAAAATAGCAAAAATAACCAGAGTTATACTAACTTTTGTGATTAATATTTTTCGACCAAAATTTTTTATTTTCCAACCAAAAATCTTTGATAAATTCAAATCGGAAGTATATAGAACATCAGTTAGAACACCACTTGAGGGTGGTCTAGAAATTAATCAGGATGTTATTTGCTAAAAAAAGTTACTGGAAGATTTGAATTAGTCATTTATTGAGGGGGTATAAATATAGGGAAATTTTTGGCTTGAATTCATGATTTTCTGGTTTGTTTATTCTTTAAAAACTCAATTTTTGACTTAAAGTTAGTTATAACCAAAACTACAGTAATTCGGGGTCAAAATTGAAAATTTCAAAATTTCAAAAAATTTTCAAATCTTGTCGCGATTATACTCATTTTTAAGCTCTTGTCACGCTGAATCCAAAAGTGTAATTTTTATTGCGTTTGCTTTAAAACTAACCGAGATACAGTAGTTTCCGCAAGCGCGCGTGAAAAGAGACGCAGACACTCTCGTTTCTCTGCGTCTCTCACCGCGCGCGCAAAAGCTACCGTATCTCAGTCAGTTTTAGTGTTAAAAAGATGAAAGTTATATTACTGAACTCAGCGTCTCAAGAGCTTTAAAATGAGTATAATCATGGCCACATTTGAAAATTTTGAAATTTTTGGATCCCACCACGAAAAACTCAAATTTCAAAAACCAGTCGTGTTTATACTCATTTTGAAGCTCTTGTTTTGCTGAGTTCAAAAATATAATTTTCATTACGATATCTCTAAAACTAATTGAGATACGATAGTTTCCGCATTCTCGCGTGGTGAGAGACGCGGAGTGTCTCGCTTCTCTGCGTCTCTCACCGCGCGCGCAAAAGCTACCGTATCTCAGTCAGTTTTAGTGTTAAAAAGATGAAAGTTATATTACTGAACTCAGCGTCTCAAGAACTTTAAAATGAGTATAATCATGGCCACATTTGAAAATTTTGAAATTTTTGGATCCCACCACGAAAAACTCAAATTTCAAAAACCAGTCGTGTTTATACTCATTTTGAAGCTCTTGTTTTGCTGAGTTCAAAAATATAATTTTCATTACGATATCTCTAAAACTAATTGAGATACGATAGTTTCCGCATTCTCGCGTGGTGAGAGACGCAGAGTGTCTCGCTTCTCTGCGTCTCTTACCCCGCGCGCAAAAGCTCCCGTATCTCGGTCAGTTTTAGTGTTAAAAAGATGAAAGTTACATTTCTGAACTCAGCGTCTCAAGAGCTTTAAAATGAGTATAATCATGGCCACATTTGAAAATTTTAAAATTTTTGGGTCCCACCACGAAAAACTAAAATTTCGAAACCTAGTCGTGTTTATACTCATTTGGAAGCTCTGCACGCGCCAAATCCAATAGTTAAGTTTACATAAAGTTTGCACCAAAACTGACAAAGTTACAGTACTCCAAAGGTCTGATTAGAGACGCAGAGAGACGAGAGTGTCTGCGTCTCTAACCTCAATGGGTGGAACCTAGTCGCGTTCATACTCATTTTGAAGCTCTTGGTGTCCCAAATTTGAATATTATGAATTTAGACTTAGAAATTCATTCCCTGGCGCGCCGTCGGAGCGTTTCTCTGCGTCTCTTTCTCTATCCAAAACGACCCTTTTGTTCGTTTTAAACCGGAACCGCTGCGCTTTGTGATCCAAATGATCATTATGATTGATCTGCGTCTATTATCTCTTGGATTTTGACCTTTTTATAAAGGAAATTTGGATAAATAAAAGTTGACTCAAAAAAACTCTCAAACTCAACACAATCACCTCCGGAATTGCTCATCCATCATTTTCTCGTCGTTTTCTCTGCCAGCTCTCTCTGATTTTTACACTATTTCTCTATCGGATATATCTTTTTCTCTTTGTGAATCATAATATCTCTTTATTTCTCTATATCTTTTCTGGTGTTGAGAAATGCCAGAAGTCATCCGTTTCTATCTATCTTCTTCTCGCTTCTTCTTCAGTTTTCGAAAATATATTTATTGGTTTTAAAAATAAGTTCTTTTTGTACTTTTTGCTAGAGTCTTCCTTTTCTGTTCCACTTTTTCCAGGACCCCAAATTTATTAAAGTATGAAATTTTTGTCTGAGACCCTAATATTCGTATTTAGCTTGCCAAGAGCTACAAAATGAGTATAAACATGCCTAGTTTTCCTTAAATTTTGATTTTTGGGGGGTCCCACCACGAAAATGGGCGGATCCTAGTCATGATTATACTCATTTTGAAGCTTTTTTACTTCGGATTCCAAATATTTAATTTTGATCGAAATTGGATGAAAACAGAGGTTTTTTAATTTTAAAAAATTTGATTGGATCAGAAATTTTTCGAAAATTTTCCATCTCGATACAATTTCAGCGAATGTGGGTGGTTTTTGGTGCAAAATAATTCTGAAAAAAGTTAATTTTTTAAACATTTCATGTAAAATAGCTAAATTCACTTAAATTCCATACCAAAAAAACTAGCGATTCGCTTAGAGACCCAAAACTTCCAATTTTCGAAATTTTCGAAAAAGTTCAAATCTGGACATGATTATACTCATTTTGAAGTTCTTTTCACGCTGAATTTAACCGTATAATTTTTTATTGATTTTGCACCAAAACTAACCAAGTTACGGTAGTTCTTGTGTCAAGGTGAGAGACGCAGAGAAACGAGACATTCTGCGTCTCTCCCCTCTCGCTCAAAGTGGGCGGAGCCTAGGCGTGTTTATGATAATTTTGAAGCTCCTAAACTGCTGAACTTGAAAATTAATTTGCCATCAAAGTTGGGTGAAAACGGAGAAAAATATAGGGGCTTCAAATTTTTAAAAACTCCAAAAAACTCCAATTTTTGAAAATTCAAAAAAATTAACTATGAGTATATTCATTTTGAAGCTCTTATTACGCTGAGTTCAAAAATCTATTTTTCATCAAGTTTGCTCAAAAACTAACCAAGTTACGGTACTTTTAGTGTCAAATTGAGAGACGCAGAGAAACGAGACACTCTGCGTCTCCACCCCCCCCCCCCCCCCAAAAGTGGGCGGAGCCTAGGCGTGTTTGTGATCATTTTGAAGCTCCTAAACTGCTGAACTTGAAAATTAATTTGCCATCAAAGTTGGGTGAAAACGGAGAAAAATATAGGGGCTTCAAATTTTTAAAAACTCCAAAAAACTCCAATTTTTGAAAATTCAAAAAAATTAACTATGAGTATATTCATTTTGAAGCTCTTTTTACGCTGAATTCAACCGTACCACGGTACTTTTAGTGTCCAGGTGAGAGACGCAGAGAAACGAGACATTCTGCGTCACTCGCTCCTCTCGCTCATAGTGGGCGGAGCCTAGGAGTGTTTATACTCATTTTGAAGCCCATGACGTGCTTATTCTGAAACTGCAAAAAATTTTAAAATTGCTTCATTGCTTTTCGATTTAGGGCTGTTCGAAGTTTCTGAATTTTGTTCACCTAAAATTAGGTCAGTTTTTCTTCGATTTTTTGACTGATTTTTCTTCTTCAATGATTGATAAAGTGTCCTCTTCAGAAGTTTTTTTGCATTGTAAAAGAGGAAAAGGATGTAACTTTACACTGTTTTTCCCCATTTTTTTTGTTGGTTACTGTCTCTCTTTTCTGTGTTCGATTGAATGTTGTTTTTGATCAGTTCTCTGTTTTATCAATGTTGTCCCTCTTTAATTCTTCCTCTTTACTTTTATTTTAACAACATCATCATCATCATCATCGATGTTCATCAAAAAATTCGAAAAAAAAATTTTTTTTGGTTCCTAGTTTTTTTGGATGGCAACATATGTTTAACGAAATATGATGACTCATTTTCGAATAGATTTTTTCGGTAAAACTATTTTTTTTAAACAATGACTTAAAATTAGCAAAAAAACGACAAAAAAAATCGAGAAAAAAATTTTTCCATAACATTTTTTTTCGTAATATTTTTTTCAAAGATTTGTAACTTTGCTCAAAGTTATTTCATTTTATTGAAAGTTATACAGATTTGGAGGAAATTTTATGAGCTTTTAAATGATATTAAATTCAAATTCAGTTTGACAAGAAAAAATTGTTGAAATTTGCAAAAAAATGTTGTCCAAAACATTTTTTTTCAATGCTAACTTTTTTCAAAGATCTGTAACTTTGCTCAAAGTTTGCCGATTTTTATGAAAATTATATCAGTTTGTAGGAAATTTTATGAGCTTCGAAATGGTAGTAAATTCAAATTTGGTTTGTCAAGAGAAATTTTGAAAATTGAAAAAAAATGTAGTTGAAAAATTTTTTGTAAAATTTTTTGTTCGCAGGCCTGTAACTTTGCTCAAAGTTTACCGATTTTAATGAAAATTATATTAATTTGTGGGAAATTTTATAAGCTTCTGAATAATATTAAACATTAAATTTCGATATCTGAAATTTGCCTTCAATATTGCCGTTAAAGTCCATGTACCCATTTTGAATCTCAAAAATGGGGATACCAAAAGTTTGGCAAATTGTAACCTGGCTGAAAATGAACTAATTTTTATAAAAAATATATAGGTTTGTAGGAAATTTTAAGGGCTTTTTGATTATGCAAAATTTAAAATTTTTAAATTTAAAATTCCAAATTTTGGATATAAAATACTTTAAAATTTAAAATCTTGGAAAATCGAATTTTCCCTCCAAAAATGCTCAAAAAATTAGCGTAAATTATTGAATTCTACTTTAAATTTGACAGTGACTCATACAAACAGGAAAGTAACAAAAAATAACGGAAATTGAAAAATCCTCTGAAACAAAATCAAAAATTTTGAGGCTTCCAAATCCCTAAAAATTCAATTTCCGTTTGGCTTCTCATGTTCTTCCCACGGATTTTTTTTTGTGTCAAATGATATTTTTTCAGTTGCTGTAGAGTCTAGTTTTAGTGAGAACAAACTAGAAACTCGAAAATTTGAAATACCGAAAATTGTAAATTTTGATTTTGCACCACTGCCAAATTTCAAATTTCCCGCCAAAAATCTTCTGCTGCAAAGTTCCGAGTGCACTATTACTATAATAATACAGTAATTTGAGGGAAATATCGAAATAAAAAAAATTTTTCGAAAAAATTTTTGAAGGAAAATCGAAATTTTCAAAAATTTCCAAACCTATCCAAAATTATACTCAATTTGAAGCTCTTTTCACGCTGATTCTAACCATATAATTTTTATGAATGTTCCTCCAAAACTAACCATGATACGGTAGCTTTTACGCGCGCGGTTAGAGACGCAGGGAAGCGAGAGTGTCTGCGTCTCTCACCTTCCCACTACTAAAACTACCGTAACTTGGTTAGTTTTCAAGCAAACTTGATGAAAAATACATTTTTGAACTCAGCAAGATAAGGGCGTCAAAATGAGTATAATCTTGACAAGATTAGTAAATTTTTGAAATTTTCGAAATTTTCAAAAATTTCAACTTTACTACCGTAACTTGATAAGTTTTGCTCCGAATTTTATGAAATTAGTGTCAATCAACTCGGCTCGTTACCAGCTTTCGAATGGCGCTGCTCAGGAAAAGCTAAAATTCGAATTTCCCGCCCAAAATCTTTCCTCTACTTTTCCTTTTATGTGCAAATGCTCCAAAAGAAGTGTCAAGTACACCCCCGTTATACCAATTCAAAACCATTCACTCTCTCTTTTTTCCAATAGAATGTCATTCTCATGTATGTATGTCAATGTGTGTCCTTTCTCATATAGATTCTATTCAAAAAAAAAAAAGAAAAAAGAGGTCGTGCTCCCATTTGATTTATGTCTATGGGAATAGTGCTCTTTTTTTCTACTCGGGAAGTTTCTATCGTTTTTGGGCATCAATTTTCAAGTTCGTACTGTTTTGGGGGTACTGTAGGTTGTTTGATAGCGAAAGCCATAGCTAAAACTAAAGTAATTCAAAGAAAAATCAAAATTTCAAAAAGAAAATTTTTTTTGAAAAATCAAAATTTTCAAAAATTTTTCAAATCTAGTCAAGATTATGCTCATTTTGAAGCTCTTTTTACGCTGATTCCAATCATATATTTTTTTTCAATGTTCCTCCAAAACTGACCAAGATACGGTAGCTTTTGCGCGCGCGATGAGAGACGCAGAGAAACGAGAGTGTCTGCGTCTCTTTCCACGCGCGCATGCGGAAGCCACCGTATCTTGGTTAGTTTTGAAGGAAATTTGATGAAAAATATATGATTGGAATCAGCAAGATAAGGGCGTCAAAATGAGTATAATCTTGACAAGATTTGAAAATTTTTGAAATTTTCGAAATTTCCAAAAAATTTTAATTTTTCCGTAACTTCTTTAGTTTTGGTCCGAATTCTATGAAATTAGTGTCAATCGACTCGGCTCATTACGAGCTTTCGAATGATGGTACTCTCGTCAAGCTCAGATTTAAATTTCCCGCTCAAAAAATGACTACGTGCCGTTCCCCATTCTCTCCGTCCACTTGTCCTTCTCACAAGGAATCCGTCAGACCATGCAAGTTCAGAATTGGCTGAAACTTCTACCATTTGTTTATCTTATAGTAGTTAGGAACACCTCAAAATATTTTTTTCCGCCCGACACCCGCAGCCGAGATATAGGTGCTCAAAGTGCCAAATGTGCTTTTTCAGTACTAATTTGAGCGTTTCCGGAAGACATTATCTCCAGTTCTAGGCTATATTTCGAGCTGAAATTTTGCAAGGGCACATAAAATTGTCTGCCCTATTCTATTTTGTAATTTTAAGAAAAAAAAATTCAAAAAAAATTTTGACCAAATTAGATGCCCATACACATAGTGGGCAAAAATTTGAAAATTTTTTCAAAAAAAAATTTTTTGCTGAAAAACTGAGGAAAACACTGAAAACTTGGAAAACATTGCAAAAAAAATTTTACCCTATAGTTCCTACCAATCTCAAAAACTTGGAAAACCAAATAAAAAACCTTTAAAAAAAGTTCAGCATTTCCGCGGAATCGAACCACTGTCGTCCGCCTACCACCCTGCACCACTACCCTTGCGCCATCCAACCGTTGAAATCTATAGAGAGCGGGGCGGTGATAAAAGCGGCAAAGCTCGCGTGAGAAAGAGGAGGAGTTTCTACAGTGAAAGTACTGTAATCAGTGCATTTCAGTACTAAAACTTTGAACCGAGATATCTCATTTCTGGGTGGCCAGCGGATTCCAAAATTTTTAGACCTGTCTGAGGAGATGCTCTTTAATCATCCCTCCGAATTTCAGCCAATTCTGAACTTGTGTTGTCTGGTGGATTCCTTGTCAATTTTCTTCCGCTTCTTGTTGTTTTTTTTTTTTTTGGACTAAGTGGCCTCTCGTCTTCACATTTTGCACATTTTCTTCCAGAAGGGACCAGAAGAAGAAAATTCTGACGTATGCTTGTCACTCGATTAGAAATGCGCACCGCAAAAACGAACAATAGGAGGCCCTGTTTTTTGAACTTTTTGTCATGTTGTCCACGTGGAGTACAAAAGCCTTTCAAAGTCAGCAAGAGTTTTTTCTTCTACAGTAATCTAGTGGGTCAGTTTGTGTGCTCATGAGCTCAAAAAAGCACATATTTGCATATGGAGAACACTTTGAACTTTGAGTCAAGGTGTCAATATGTGAAGAATTTCGAATAGTGTATGCGCCTTTAAATAGAGTATACTGTAGTAGGCTAAAGTATAGTTATTTGAAAGCTCTCAATGAGAAGAGTCGATTGATATTAATTTCATAAAATTTGATCTAAAACTGACCGAGTTACGGTAGTTTTTGTATCAAGGTGAGAGACGCAGAGAAATGAGAGTGTCTGCGTCTCTAAGCTCTTTCTAAGGGGGCGGAGCCTAGCCATGAGTATACTCATTTTGAAGCTGACATTCTGCTGAACACAATGGTACAATTTTCATAAAATTTGAACTAAAACTGAGCGAGTTACGATAGTTTTAGTGTTAAGGTGAAAGACGCAGAGAAACGAGAGTGTCTGCGTCTCTCCCCTCTCGCTCAAAGTGGGCGGAGTCTAGCCATAAGTATACTCATTTTAAAGCTCTTAACGTGCTTTATTTGATTTTGACAATTTTTTTCTTAAAATTTACTTTTCTGGGCCACTTTTGTCGCGATTTTCAATTTTCGGCCCTTTGAACTCCGTAAGCTTGTTTTCCGTGACTTTGCTCAAAGTCCAGATAGATGTTTCTATGTGTTTTTTTTTGTTTCCCACAGATTTCCATGGTTACTCCGAGAGAGTCCATTCGTCCATCATGGGACCCCTTTTTCGTTTTTTTCGCCCGCCCCCAAAAAAGGCCCAAAAAGAGCACAAATCCATACATTTTAAGCTACGGAAATTAGAAAATTCTCTGAAACAAAATTGCAAATTTTTTGAGGCTTCCAAATCCCTATCCAAAAAAAAGTGTAATTTCCGTTGTCAAGCTTTGCCCCCAAAACTTCAAAGCGTTATATCTCAAAAATCGTTTACGTTATTGCAAAGTTTATAATTACAATATTGCTCAGCATAAAATTTTACACATTTTTGTAATTGTTTTCTTTTTTCTAGCTCCGCCCCTTTTTGAGATACAACGTTTCAAAGTTGGCGCGCACGTTATCTTTAAAGGCGCATAACTCGAAAAAGGGCGGAGCTATCAAAAAGTTGCTAACTACAAAAATGTGTAAAATTTAAGGATGAGCAATACTGTAGTTGGCTATTTTTTGATTGATCAAGCAAATTTTAAGATATAACTCTTCGAAGTTTTGGAGAAGGAAAAATATTTTTTTCAAAAAAATTTTTTCGGTCAAAATTCAAATTTCAAATTTCAATGTCGGAAGCAGATATCTCAAATTTCATGTCAAATTTTAATTTTCGATCTTGGAATTTGCTTCAAATTGAAAATTTCGCAAATTTCATGTCAAAGTTCTTCCCGAATTCCGTCCAAAATCAAAAATATATTAAAATTTTCCAACTTTTGCCACCAGAACTTTAAATCTTTATATCTCAAAAACCATTAGAGCAATTAAAAAGTTTATAATTACAATATTGCTCAGCATAAAACTTTAAACATTTTCGTAGTTTGCAACTTTTTCATAACTCCGCGCGCGCTAACTTTAAAGGCGCATAACTCAAAAAGAGGTGGAGCTATAAAAAAATGTTCAACTACAAAAATGTGTAAAATTTTATGATGAGCAATGTTATAGTTGATACTTTTTTGGTAGCGTCAATGGTTTTTGAGTTATAAAGCTAAAAAAATTCCTACTTAATTTTTTTGAAAGATCGTAACTTGCTTCAAACTCGACGCAGGCCTATGGTTTTTGTTCCATTTTGTAGGAAATTTGAAGTTCTTTAAAATTCCTATATCAAAAATGTTATAAATCGCCTAGACTTGTCATTTTTCTCTATGCCTCTCCTAGACAACTGGCGCGCCTTAAGCGTTCTTCTCCCACTGCTTTATGACCCTCCTTCTTCTTCTTTTATTTCTATCTCAATGGTCCAAAACCCTTTTCCAACTGTCTGCGTCTCTCATTGACCTTATTCTTCTCTAACTACTCTCTCAATTTTCCATACTATTTCCTTTTTTTCTGGATGAAGAACTGAACATTTCTCTCTCTGAGAGAGAAGAGAGGGGCCAATTTTCTCCCCCTCTATTTTCTATTTCCTCTCGGAAAATGTTGTGTTACTTTAGTTGTCTGCGTCTCTCATATTTTTCTACAGTACTACGTTTTTTGAATTCCAATTGAGTCTATGTTGATTGGTTTTGAATTGGAAATTTTGCGAACGGAAAATTTTAATGAATTTTTGATTTTGGACGGAATTTGGGGTGAATTTTGACACGATATTTTCAACTTTAGAGAAAATTCCAAAGGCAAATATTGAAAATTGACATGAAATTTGAGCTTTTTTTGCTCCAAACATTAAAATTTGAAATTTGAATTTCGCCCGAAATTTTTCGACAAAAAAAATTTTTGGACTCCAAAACTTCAAAACGTTATATCTCAAAAACCGTATTTCCTATCAAAAAACATACAACCACAAAATTGTTCAGCATAAAATTTCACACATTTTTGTAGTTGAACACTTTCTGATAGCTCCGCCCCTTTTAGAGTTATGCGCCTTTAAAGCTAGAAGAGACGCAGACTGCGAGAGTGCTCCCGTTGTCTGCGCGCGCTAACTTTGAAGCGTTGTATCTCAAAAAGGGGCGGAGCTATCGAAAAGGTGTCAACTACAAAAATGTGTAAAATTTTAAGCTGAGCAATTCACTAATTGACAATTTTTCGATAGCTATAACAGTTTTTGAGATATCACCAAAAAATCTCAAAACTAACCAAATGTTGCCCTATTATCTCTTCCCACCAACAACACAAAAACGTGATGTTTATTGCTCAACATATAAAAAAAGAGCCCTTCGCCACCCCCACCTGTCCCCCTTTCTCTCTATTATCCTTCTCAATTCTTTTTTTTTGCTACTCGAAAGAACCAAATATCCCCTAGCTGGTTTTTGGTGTTGTTTATGCAATATGTTTGGTATAGAAAATAATAGTAATAATAATTGAAAATTGAAAATTGTCAAAGATTAATTGTTATAGACGGAGGTGGAATGAATAGAGCTTCAAAATGAGTATACACACCACTGGTTTTTGAATTTTGAAGGTTTTTTGAAATTGAAATTTTGTTTGCTAAATTTATACTCCTTTTAAAGCCCATGTTACGCTGATTCTAACACTGCAAAAATTTCAGAAATCGGTCCACAACTAACCAAGTTACGGTAGTTTTAGTTTTGAGAAAACGAGACACTCTGCGTCTCTCCCCTTTCACTCAAAGTGGGCGGAGCCAAATAGTTTTCATATTCATTTTGAAGCTCTTTTTAAGCTTATTCCAAAACTGTTAAAATTTTGAAATTTGACCCACTAATAATCGAGTTACGGTAGTTTTAGTGTTAGGGGGAGAGACGGAGAGAAACGAGAGTGTCTGCGTCTCTCAACCTCTCATTCAAAGTGGGCGGAGCCTATTCAAATTTATACTTATTTTAAAGCTGACGTCCTGCGAAGCACAATGGTTTAAATTTTATAAAATTTGAACCAAAACTGACAAAGTTACGGTAGTTTTAGTAGGAAGGTGAGAGACGCAGACACACTCGCTTCTCTGCGTCGCTCCCCTCTCGCTGAAAGTGGGCGGAGCCTAGTCGTGTTTATACTCATTTTGAAGCTCTTTTCGCGTCGAATCCAAATTTCTAGGTTTCGTGGCCTAACTTTTCCTTTTTGAAATTTCTAGGCCACTAATTTAAAATTTCAAATCATCATAACTTCAGTCAAACTTGTCCGTATTGAATGAAATTTTTTGTGATAAAAATTACAGATTTTTGGTTTTTTTTTTGCTGAAATCAAAGATTCTCTCAGAAGTAGGAATGTAGAAAAAACGGAAGTAGTTTTCTCCTCTTTTTTCTTGACTTTTTCTTCCCCGTTCTCAAGAGGGGATCCCCTCTACTTGAGAATATCTGAATTTTTTAGTTTTTCTGTGGATTTTGCTCTAAACTTTGCTCTAAACACTCTAAGTCTTTTTAAAAATTCAGAAAATTATTCGATTTTCGAAATTTTGAATTTTTCAAAATTTTGATTTTTCAAAAATTTGAATCTTTGATTTTTAAAACTGTGTTTTGTGCAAAATTTTTTGATTTTTCGGGTATCCATGGATATAATTTTTCCTTTTCCCCTAAAAATTCATCATTCTCTCTATTTTCCAACGTCATTTTGTGCTCATTTTTCTCTCGTTTTTCTCTCATTTTTTTTTATTTTCTAGGGTCCCTCACCAATACCCTCCACCACCACCCCACACTCATGGTGAAAACGGTGGAATTTTGCGAGATAGTTCCCCGAAGTTTTCAGTATTCGATTGAGGTAAAAAACGATAAAAATTGTAAAAAAATTATGAAAAAAAGTGAAAAAGTTGGTCCAAAATTAGTGAAATTTTAAATTTTTGAAATTTCTGCGAAAAGTTTGTTGTCAGACATTTTTGTGAGCTCATAGCTCGGCTCAAAATTGAGCAAGAAATTTGAAAATAATACAGTTTTGTAGGAAATTTAAAGAGCTATAAATTGATGTAAATAATTCTCAAATTGGTTGAAAACTGGCAAAGTTAGAAAAAGTTAAATTTTTGGCACAGTAAAAGTTGATACTGCAAATTTTGACGGATTGTAGCTTAGCTCAAAATTGAGCAAAAAATTTGAAAATAATACAGTTTTGTGGGAAATTTAAACAGCTACAGTGCGGTCAATATCGATAGGACCACCCCCTTTATTGGGTTTTTTGAAAAAAAACTAAAAAAGCTATCAAAAATCTGTGAGCGCCATTCGATTTAGAATACTCAGGGAATTTTCCGCAGAAGTTGGGCGGGCAGATTGCGCATTGGGGCAGATGTGGGCAGCTTGCCTATTAATTGGGGCGAACTGCCCACGTTTTGGGCAAAACGCGCATGGGCAGGTAGTTGGCAGATTGTGAGCTGAAGAGAGCAGCAGATGCGCGATCCCTTCTTGCCCATTCTTGCCCCAAAATATGGCCTTCTTGCCCACTCTTGCCCCAAAATAAGCACAGAATAGGCAAGGGATGGGCCGAACATGGGCAGCATGTGCGCGTACATTGGCAAAATCGTGCAAAAACAAATCATACAAAACATTTTTTTTTCTCATTGTTTCCTTTTCAAGTTACATTCCGATTTTTTCTAAGTTTTTATCTTAATAGTATTACTATCCTAATATGATCCTAATTCGCGAAATTTTACAGTGCCGCGATGACTAGAAGGATATCAACAACGATGCGAATCGACTACTGGGAACGGCGAGGTTTGATGATAGTATTTTGGGTTCTAAGTATATTTAGTTTTCTTTCAGGTTTGAATCATTGCAACGAAGGGACCCTGCGACAATGTTCCGTCGATCGACTCATGGCCACTACTACAACAACACTTTTCTCCAATTCCTCGGCAGTTAACGATAAATATTATTCCGATTGTTAAGTTTTTCGTTTTTTAAATTTTATTCGAGAATAAATTATTTGTTTTATCCGAAAATTGTTTCGAAACGGCACAAGTTGGGCAGATAAACCGCACGATCTACGTACTACAGAGCTGTATTGAGCGGCGAACGGCAGCCTTCGCGCGGAAGTTGTTGGTATATTAGGGCGTTCGCGCTACCAATTGGGCATGTGATGCGCGACTGTACGCAGTAAATTGGCAGATTGCTCAAAAAATGGGCAGTTCGCGCCTACATTTGGGCAGCTTGGCCCACGGTCGTGGGCCAAGCTGCCCAATTGTAGGCGCGAACTGCCCATTTGATGGGCAAATTGCGCAAAATTCCCTGAGAAGGGGTCATCTGCAGGCGGTCAATATCGATAGGACCACCTGGGAAATTCAATGTTTCAACGAAATTTTCGTACAGATTTTTGAAGCAACGGCCCGTATTTTTTCTGTATTTGTAGTTTTTCATAGTTTTTGAAACATATCCATACCAATTTCCATGTTTCCACCACCTCTCACAATGTTTTCTACTTTCACCAACCTGAAATTTGAATAATCCGACTTTTTAGTGTCCGGGTTCTTTGTAATGGTTAGAAAACGAAAGTCTAAGAACATTAACATTGTCGTCGTGCTATAATACACCATAACTAGCAATTTGAAGCTTGGAGAAACCTTCTGGGTTCGTCCAACCGACTTGTAACTACCCTCTTGATTACAATTTCAAACTGACTAGAACCACTGTAAGCTACTCTTCAATACACTCATTCATCATTGATGGGCTGGATCGTTCAGAATCTATTCCTTCTTGAGAAACTGAGACTGTATTACATAAAAATGTTATTTAGACAATTTTCGAATCAATTTCGCTATGAATAAATTGATCTCAGCCTCTGAACACATCTAAAATTACGAATGAGCACCTTCAGTCAAGAAAGTCATATGAATTTGTTTTCTAGTCAGTTTGAAATTGTAATCAAGAGAGTAGGGGCTTAGAAATTGGTTTCATTTGATAACTGGAGATAATGTGCATCGATTCTGATGCAGGTTCTTCCATTCCAGAAACCTCCTCTCAATCCGGAGGCTTGGGAACCCGCGATGCCTCAATCTTGGCGTATCTTGATTAAGTTCTGGGGTCGGTTGGACGAACCCAGAAGGTTTCTCCAAGCTTCAAATTGCTAGTTATGGTGTATTATAGCACGACGACAATGTTAATGTTCTTACCCTTTCGTTTTCTAACCATTACAAAGAACCCGGACACTAAAAAGTCGGATTATTCAAATTTCAGGTTGGTGAAAGTAGAAAACATTGTGATAGGTGGTGGAAACATGGAAATTGGTATGGATATGTTTCAAAAACTATGAAACACTACAAATACAGAAATAATACGGGCCGTTACTTCAAAAATCTGTACGAAAATTTCGTTGAAACACTGAATTTTCCAGGTGGTCCTATCGATATTGACCGCCTGCAGATGACCCCTTATGTTAGTACGGGGTCGAGGAAAGTGCTAGAAACATGAAAAGTTGGCTCCTGGGGTTTATTTGTATTCTAAATCGAATGGCGCTCACAGATTTTTGATAGCTTTTTCAGTTTTTTCAAAAAACCCAATAAAGGGGGTGGTCCTATCGATATTGACCGCACTGTATTAAATGACATAAAAACTTCTGAAAAAAAATTAACAAAAATAGAGAGTTTTGAAATTTTGTTACTTAAAAATTGACAAAGCAATTTTCGTGAGCTCGTAGCTTAGCTCAAAATCAAGCTAAAAATTTAAATATTGTATGATTTGGTAGAAAATTAAAAGGGCTACAAAATTGCATAAAACACCTAAAAAATGTGTTGAAAACAACAAAAGTTACAAGATCTTGAAAATTTGATACTGTAAAAGTTGATACCGCACGTTTTAAAAAGTGATAAATTAGCTCACAATTAAGTTTGAAAATTGATTGTTATATCATTTTATAGAAAATTTAAAGCCGTTCAATATGATATAAAAACCTTTAAAATCGGTAAAAAATTAGCTAAAATATGAAGATTTGAAGTTTTTGTGCTGTTAAAGTTAACGCAGCATATTTTGAAGGTTCATAACTTACTTCAAAATTGCGTTCAAAAATTGAAAAATACATGATTTTATAGAAAATTTAATGGGCTTCTAAACAATATAAAAACCAAAAAAATTAGATGAAAATGACCCAAAATATTCGAGATTTCAGACGGACGATTCGTTGTGCGGTGACGAGGAGCGTCAAACCACGAACACAACGACCACGAATAGCCATCATCAATCGATCACAAGTATGGGATCATCCGGGAAACGAGTGGGCGGAGCCAACGTGATCTCATCTACAGTAATCTCGGCACGCGGATCGTCACCGGAAGAAGAGGATAGTGAACGACGTGATAGAAGTGGTGGTTGTCGACAGGAATGGATCAAAGCTCTTTTTCTCTTCTTTTTTCTTCTAATTTCTGGAATTTCGAATTGGGCCGTGATAGCGTACACACATGACTATGTGCCACGACAACCGCTACCCGATATTGTGTTTAGTTTGGTCGGTGAGCAACGATGGGCAAGTTCGTTAGGTGAGTAGTTGAAAATTGTCAAAAAATTGCGAAAAAAATGGTACAAAAACCACTAAAATCCATTTGAGCTCTAACTTCGAGTCGATTTATCTCAAAAAGGAGCGGAGCTATCAAAAAGTTGTCAACTACAAAATTGCTCAGCATAAAATTTTGCACATTTTTGTAATTGAAAGTTTTTTGATAGCTCCGCCCTTTTCCGAGATATGCGCTTTTGAAATTAGCGTGCGCAGTAGAGACGCAGACACTCTCACTGTCTGCGTCTCTTCCTGTTTGGCCTTTAAAGACGCATAACTATAAAGGGGGCGGAGCTATTAAAATACTTTAATCTACAAGAAAAACTTAAAAATGTCTGAAAATTTGTTCAAAAACATTACAAAAATCACGAAATTAAATAAACTTTGACGAAAGTTACAATTTTTTGAGAGCTCTCACTTCGAATCGATTTATCTCAAAAGCAGGTGGAGCTATCAAAAAATCTTCAACAACGAAATTGCTCAGCATAAAATTTTGCACATTTTTGTAATTACAAGTTTTTTGATAGCTCCACCCCTTTTTGAGATATGCGCCTTTAAAGTTTCCGCGCCCTCCAGTGAGAGAGGGAGAAGAGACGCAGACAGCGAGAGCGCCGACTTTAAAGGCGCATATCTCGGAAAAGGGGCGGAGCTATCAAAAAACTTCCAACTACAAAAATGTGCCAAATTTTATGCTGAGCAATTTTGCAGTTAAACATTTTCTGATATCTCCGCCCCTTTTTGAGATGTACAGGTTTTAAAAATGTTACTACTCAAATTTTTGAGAGATTATAACTTTCTTCAAACTCAACGTAGGACTTTGGTTTTATACCATTTTGTAGGAAATTTTATGATCTCTAAAACTATCGTAACTTCTCAATAATTCCATTTTTCCCAGGCGACATGTGTGTAGCTTTATGCATCGTACTACTCGGCGCCCTTCTCGTCATTCATCAACACCGTGGTACTGTACTAAAACGTGTGGTTTTTTGTGCAGCCACACTGTATGCGATGAGATCGATAACATTGGCGGCCACACAATTACCATCTGGATATACGGATAATAAGGGACGATGCAGGGATCAAGTCGAATCGAAAGCGTCGATTTTCTTTGGAAGACTTTTTGAGCAGACGATAAGAATCGGGTTTCAGGTGAGGGGGTACTGTAGATGGAGAAAAATAGAACTCAGATTTTAAAACGTAAAAATTGAAAGAAATAGCTTCAAAATGATTTAAAATTCCAAAAAATTGATCGACTTTGAAGAACGTTGTGAATGTTTGAAATTTTTGAAAATATATTTTTCAAAAAAAAATTTTTTTTTGAAATTCAAATTTAGATAACTTTTTTAAAAATCGACTTTAAATTCTGAAAACTATACAATTTTGTAGAAAAAGTAAAGCACTTTCGAAATGTTAGAAAATACTCTGATTGTTTCATTTTGGAAAAAAGTTATGAATTTTTGAAATTTTGGAAAAATAAATTTTCTTAAAAATTTTTTTTCAAAATCAACATGAATTTTTGAAAATTATACCATGTTGTAGGAAATTCAAAGGGCTACAAAATATTTGAACATAACTTTAATTGAACGATTTTGAAAGATATTGTGAAACTTTGAAATTTTTGAAAAAAAAAAAATCAATAAAAATTTTTATTGAAACTCAAACCTTTCTAACCTTTTTCAAATTTATCTCACAGTTTTGAAAATTATATCATTTTGTAGGAATTTTAAAGGACTACAGTACCTATCAAACAGAATTCAATGAAATTTCAAATTTCATTAAAAAAAATCAAAAACTTGAAGGCTTCGAAAAAAATCTAAATATCGAGCCTGACTCCTAATTCTCCTAGCCATAACTCAAGTCAAAGTTCACCTAGAAATTTGAATTATAGCTCATTTTGTTGCTGATTTAAAGTTCTTTTACACCAAATGTAAATCCATTCTAAAAACCTCAATTTCCCTCTAAAATCCTTTATTTTTTCAGAGCAAAGACCAAATGCTATGCGGTGACTTGTTGTTCTCCGGACACACGCTCGTCATGGTTTCCTGTTCGCTGGCAGTCGCCTATTATCTGCCCAAATCCATCAAACCTCTCCAATGGATTGCTCATATCTCATGTTTTGTCGGAATGATTTGTATGATTATTTCCCGCACACATTACACCATCGACGTCATCATTGCATATTGGCTGAGCAATATGGTTTTTAGGTGAGGGATTGGGGCGGGATTTTTTTGAAAAGTAGAATATATCATATGTAAATGAAAGTTTATCAAATTGTCTACAAGATGATATCAAATTCATGAAAATTAGATAGTTTTGAAGAAAATTAGGAAAATTTGAAAAAAAAGTTTTAAAACTTTTGTGAGCCAATTTTTGAAGACAGATATCTTGGCTTAAAATTGGCTTAAATTTAGGCTTTCTGTTAAATTTTGTGAAAAAAGATTTGGCTTTAAATTTGCTGCAAAATGATATAATTTTCATGAAAAATGGTCAAATTTGAAGAAAGTTACGAATTTTTGAAATTTTTGGTCAACAAAATTTTTGCAGTAAATTTTTAAAATTTCATAACTTTCTTGAAATTTTGTCATTTTTTATGAAATTTATACCATTTTATAGCATTTTTCAAGCCCTATAAAACTTATAGTATTCATAACAATTGGCGAATTTTGAAAAAAGTTATGTATTTTTAAAATTTTGGTCAAAAAGTTTTTTGGTACAAATTTTCAAAACCTTATAACTTTTTTCAAAATTAATCATTTTTGCAGGGTTTTATACTATTTTAAAGAACTTTTAAGGCGCTACAAAACAATATAATTTTCATAAAATACGGTCAAACTTATGGATTTTTGAAACTTTGGGTATTTCTAATTTTTTGTATCAAGTTTTCAAAAACTCATAACTTTCTTCAAATCTAACCAATTTTTATAAACTTTGTACCATTTTATAGAATTTTTAAAGCACTACAAATTTATAAAAATATTTTGTTGAAATTTCAATAAATAGTGCTTCAGAATGTACCACGCTTATTGCGAACTGGACATGTGTATGGAACGGCACAAGAGCATACTGTACTCGTGGTGGCCGTGTCGTATCATTGATTGGTTGGAACAGGACATTGTTCCCGGCCGTCTCGACAATCGATGCAGTTTTCCGTGGCGTCGTTGGACACGAAATCGAGAAAGGGGCGGAGTCAACAATGAGCCGGTGTCGAGTGACTCGTCGTCGACGACGTGTGATACGGCAATGAATACGGCAAGCCATCATCATCATCAGAAACATGTTTCTATTGTGAGTTCTTTTAGAGAGGAAATTTTCTTCAAAACGGTACAAATTTCATGAAATTTGAGAAATTTTGAGCAAAGTTATGAGGTTTTGAAATTTTGAGAAAAAATTTTTTAAATATTCAAAAAGTCATAACTTTCTTCAAAATCATTCAATTTTATGAAATTAATATCAAATTAGAACTCAAAAAATGTTCAACAAAACGGTGTAATGAACAGTGGGTTTTTGAAAAAAAATTTAAGTAAAAAATTTTTTTGTGTTTTTTTTGGAAAACGAGATTTTTTTTTCGTGAATTCCTAATTACTTATTTTGAATTATATACCATTTGAAGCTCTTTAAATTTCCTACAAAATGGTATACTTTTCAAAATTGTTGGATAATTTTAAGCTGAGCAATGCGTCTTTAAAATTTTGGGAAAATGTTGTAAAAAATTTTTGATGTAATTTTGAAAAACAAGATTTTTCATAAATTTAAAAAATTTCTTTATTCTGATTTGTATACCATTCAAAAGATCTTTAAATTTCCTACAAAACGGTATACTTTTCAAAATTTTTGGATAATTTTAAGCTGAGCAATGCGTCTTTGAAATTCTGGAAAATGTTTTCCAAAAAAAACAATTTTTTTAGGAACTTTCAAAATGAAATTTTTTCCATAACATCCCAAAATTTCCTCAGTTTTGAATTACATAATTTTAAAGCCTTTTAATTTTCCTACAAAATAGTAGATTTGTCAAAATTTTTGGATAATCTTAAGCTGAGCAATGCGTCTTAGAAATTATGAAATTTTTTTTTCATTTTTTGTGCCTTTTTTTTGAAAGCAAATTTTCCACAACTTTCAAAACGTCTTGAATTTTGAATTATATTTTATTTAAAAGTTCTTTAAATATCCTACAAAACGATATACTTTTCAAAATTTTTGGATTATTTTAAGCTGAGCAATGAGTCTTTGAAAAAAATGTCAAAAATTTTTTTTTCAAATTTTTATTTTTTTTCAGAGTTCCTCATCGACCTACCCACTTCCATGCTGATATCCATTCAACTACAGTATCCCATCATCTACAGTACTCTCTCTATTCTCTTTAGTAAAAAAATACACTATTTTTCTCTCTGCGTCTCTCTCATTTCTCTGATCTCTAACATTTTTTTTCTGAAAATTCTAATCATTTTTTTCGTTCCGATTTTCTATTCGATTTTTAGTCGCAAATTTTCTAGACAATTCGGTTTTTCCCCCTCATCTCGCCGTGTGATTTCTCTTCCCTCAAGCTCCGCCCCTTTTTTTCATAAGCTCCACCCCCTTCTCATGGTTGATTTTAGTACTGGTTCCAGAACACCAAGGATTGTTATATACGTTTATTTTTGGGCACGATACGGGTTGTTTCTTTTTTTATCAAAAGAATGAACAAAATGAATCATTTTTTCATCGAATTTTCGAGGAGCATTGCTCAGCTTAAAATTGTTCAAATGTTTTGAAAAATATACCATTTTGTAGCAAATTTAAAGAGCTTTCGAATGGTATGTAATTCAGATAGAGAAACGTTTTGGAAGTTTTGGAAAATCTTGTTTTTCGAAGTGACATTAAAAAGTTTTAGAAATATATTTTTCCGGAATTTCAAAGGCGCATTGCTCACCTGTAATGTACCCGATTTGCGGTACGGGGTTTCGATTGAGACTATACCCAATTGATAGAGCACAAAAAGTTATCTAAGAATGTCGAAACATTTTTCCCTTATTATAATCGGTTTCTGAGAAAATCGACTTTTGTTGAATTTTTTGCGAAGTTCGAAAAATTCCTCTTCAGATAGACGTTTCTCGGCGAATTTTCAACCAATTTTTTAAAACTAAAATGCAATATAAAGCTAATAAAACGGACAATTTGAATTTAACAAAATCGTGTTGTGGTCGAGTTTATCACGAAAACGATCATATAAAAACCACAAGTGCTCCGAGAGCAACAGATCCCTAAAATTTTTTTGCGGCCTAGAAATTTCGTTTTTTATGTCTAAAATGAAAGAGCGTGTTGAGTTTACTGAAAAAATAACATAAAAATAATATGTAACCGTTCATCTGGAAAATAAATTTTTGAAAGAAAAAATGATTTTTCCGAACTTTTTGGTAAATCAAAAAATTTTGGATAGACTTTGTACTGAGTTCTTGAAATATAATAACAAATTCAAAATTAACATTTTTTTAGCTTTCTAACAAGCTACTGAGCATGTATTTCTGCCAACTTTGACGTGTGTTATGACTGCTTGAAAACTATCGTATGATTTCAGTACTAACGAAAAAATCGAAAAAATGAAAATGATGCTAGAGACTCAAACTTTTTTTTGTTCAATTGCAAATTTTATTTATGATAAAAGTGTCAACTGTAACTTTTTTGCTACGTTTCATCTTCATTTGAAAAAATTGGGTTTAATGTTTCAGTGAGATCAAAACTTAATTTCAAACTTTTTCGATAAAGATGAAACGTAGCAAAAAAGTTACAGTTGACACTTTTATCATAAATAAAATTTGCAATTGAACAAAAAAAAGTTTGAGTCTCTAGCATCATTTTCATTTTTTCGATTTTTTCGTTAGTACTGAAATCATACGATAGTTTTCAAGCAGTCATAACACACGTCAAAGTTGACAGAAATACATGTTCAGTAGCTTGTTAGAAAGCTAAAAAAATGTTAATTTTGAATTTGTTATTATATTTCAAAAACTCAGTACAAAGTCTATTCAAAATTTTTTGATTTACCAAAAAGTTCGGAAAAATCATTTTTTCTTTCAAAAATTTATTTTCCAGATGAACGGTTACATATTATTTTTATGTTATTTTTTCAGTAAACTCAACACGTTCTTTCATTTTAGACATAAAAAACGACATTTCTAGGCCGCAAAAAAAATTTTAGGGGTCTGTTGCTCCCGGAGCACTTGTGGTTTTCATATGATCGTTTTTGTGACAAACTCGACCACAACATGATTTTGATAAATTCGAATTGTCCGTTTTATTAGCTTTATATTGCACTTTAGTTTTTAAAAATTGGTTGAAAATTCGCCGAGAAACGTCTATCTGAAGAGGAATTTTTCGAACTTCGCAAAAAATTCAACAAAAGTCGATTTTCTCAGAAACCGATAATAATAAGGGAAAAATGTTTCGACATTCTTAGATAACTTTTTGTGCTCTATCAATTGGGTATAGTCTCAATCGAAACCCCGTACCGCAAATCGGGTACATTACAGGTCAGCATAAAATGATCCAAAAGTTTTGAAAATATATCATTTTTTTAGGAAATTCAAAAAGCTTTCGAATGCTATATAATTTAAATTACATTAACTTTCATTTTGAAATTTGTTTAAAAAAATTTTTGAAATTTTTTTTTCCAAAATTTAAAAATGGCATTGCTCACCTCAAATCCATTCAAACTTTTTGAAAAGCATATCAGTTTGTAGGAAATTAAAAAAGCTTTTCAATGGTATAAAACTCAAGTTCAAGGATATTTTGGAAATTAACAAAAAACTAGTTTTCAAAGTTAAATTCAAAACTTTTTTTGGAAAAAAATTTTTCCGGAATTTCAAAGTCGCATTGCTCAGCATAAAAACATCTAAATTTTTCGAAAAACATATTATTACTTAGGAAATTCAAAGAGCTTTCAAATGGTATATAATTCAAATTTACCAAAATTAGGGAAGCTCGGGAAATTTTTTATTCAAAATTTTTGTAAAAAATTTTATTGAAAATTTTTTTTCCAAGATTTAAAAATGACATTGCTCATCTTAAAACAATACAAATTTTTCGAAAAATATACCATTTTTCAGGAAATTCAAAGAGCTTTCAAATGGTATATAATTCAAATTTACCAAAATTAGGGAAGCTCAGGAATTTTTTTTTTTCAAAATTTTTGGTAAAAATTTTTGAATTTTTTTCCAAAGATTAAATATGGCCTTGCTCATCTTAAAATAATACAAAATTTTCGAAAAATATATCATTTTTCAGGAAATTTAAAGAGCTTTCAAATGGTATATAATTCAAATTTACCAAAATTAGGGAAACTCAGGAATTTTTTTTTTTCAAAATTTTTGTTAAAAATTTTATTGAAAATTTTTTTCCAAGATTTAAAAATGACATTGCTCATCTTAAAATCATTCAAAATTTTTGAAATGCATATCATTTTGTAGGAAATTAAAAAAGCTTCTCAATGGTGTTAAGTAAAATTCAGGGTATTTTGGAAATTCACAGAAAACTAGTTTTCAAAGTTAAATTCAAAACATTTTTTGGAAACAACTTTTCCGGAATTTCAAAGGCGCATTGCTCAGCTTAAAATAATCCAAAAGTTTTAAAAAATGTAGTATTTTGTAGGAAATTCAAAGAGCTTCCAAATGGTACATAATTCAAAACTACTAAAATTAGGAAAATTCAGGAAATTGTTTTTTCAAAATTTTTGAATTTTTTTTCCAAAATTTAAAATCGGCATTGCTCATCTTAAAATCATTCAAAATTTTTGAAAAGCATATCAGTTTGTAGGAAATTAAAAAAGCTTTTCAATGGTATAAAACTCAAGTTCAAGGATATTTTGGAAATTAACAAAAAACTAGTTTTCAAAGTTAAATTCAAAACTTTTTTTGGAAAAAAATTTTTCCGGAATTTCAAAGTCGCATTGCTCAGCATAAAAACATCTAAATTTTTCGAAAAACATATTATTACTTAGGAAATTTAAAGAGCTTTCAAATCGTATATAATTCAAATTTACCAAAATTAGGGAAGCTCAGGAATTTTTTTTTTCAAAATTTTTGTTTAAAATTTTATTGAAAATTTTTTTCCAAGATTTAAAAATGACATTGCTCATCTTAAAATCATTCAAAATTTTTGAAAAGCATATCATTTTGTAGGAAATTCAAAAAGCTTTTCAATGGTATAAAAGTCAAGTTTAAGGATATTTTGGAAATTAAGAAAAAACTAACTTTCAACGTTAAATTCAAAAAATTTTTTCCGAAATTGCAAAGGCGCATTGCTCAGCATAAAAACATCCAAATTTTTTGAAAAATATACCATTTTTCAGGAAATTTAAAGAGCTTTTAAATGGTATATAATTCAAAATAATAAAATTTTGGAAGTTTGGAAAAGTTTTGTTTTTCAAAATTTTTGTAAAATTTTTTTTGAAAATTTTTTCTATAAAATTTCAAAATCGCATTGCTCAGCTTAAAATAATCCAAAAGTTTTGAAAAATATACCATTTTGTAGGAAATTTAAAACATTTCGCAACCAAAACCTTCATTTTTCCATTAAAAAAAATTCAAGTTCCCTTTTCTTGATCCATAAAATGTTCTCGAATCAATTGAATATCCTCCAATTTCAATTCGTCTCTTCCATTCAACGCAGCTACCGTATTCGAGCAACGGAGCACATCTCGAATATGATTTTCAGTTGCAATTTGAAGAGCTTCTTCGGCTTCTTTCGAGAAAATGTAGTCGGATTTGAGATTCAGGGATGAGAGGACTTCTTTGATTTCAGAGGAGAAGTTTTTCTGAAAAAAAAAGAATTGAAATAAATTTTTTCTTCAAAAAAACATCAAATATGCTCAAAAAAAGCGTAAGGTTTGGCTTTATGAATTGAAAAAATACATTTCCAGAAAAAATTTTTGATAAAAACTTTTGGCATTCCAAAAAAAATCGAAGTTTATGAGAAAAAAATTACAATTTTTTTTTGAAAATTTTCCAAGAATTTTTAAAAATTTAACTGAAAATTGAAATTTTAGCACTAGTTTTAGTACCATAAAAAACATCAAATATGCCGGCTGATTTATTCGAAATTATTCGAATTTCCAAAATATTGAAAAAAAGTTTTTTTTTTTGAGAAATTTTTTGGAAAAGAAAAGTTTTCCTCAATTTTTTCTGTTTTTTGTAGAATTCATAACTTTTTTGAATGCAAACAATTGTGCTAAAATTTCAAATTTCCGTAAAAATTTTAAAAAATTCTTGGAAAATTTCAACAAAAAAAAATTTTTTTTGGAAAAATTTTTCAAAAAATTGTAATTTTTTTCTCATAAACTTTTATTTTTTAATTTCAAAAAGCCAAACATAATGCTCTTTTAAGCTTAAAATTGTGCCAAAACCTCCCTAAAATATTTCCATATTTCAAAAAGTTTTCGCCAAAAAATATTTTTTTTCAAATTTTTTTTCAATTTTTTTCGAAAAAGTTTTTTTTTGAAAATTTTTTGTAATATTTAAAAAACCTAAATTTGCTGTTCTTTCGTGCGCAAAATGTACTGGATTTCAAAAAAAAAATCGGAAGATTTTTTTTGCAAAATTTATTAAAAATTTGTTTGTCAAATTTTTTAGTCACCTTTGAAATAGCGAATTCCAGTTTTTCGAACATTTTTGGATCTTCTTCTTGCTCTTTTTCATTTCTCTTCTGCTTATTCTTACTTCTTGTTTCCATTGGAATTTTTTGAAGAAATAATTATTAAATTTTTTTTTGAAAAAAAAATTCAAAATTTTTTTTTTCAAAATTTCACGCTTTTCAAATCAAAATAAACCATTTTATTCAACTTTAACGTCAATGATATTCGCAAATCTGTGCATTTTCATTTAAAAATTTCAAAAAATAATTTTCCATTCGATTTTGGTCCAATTCCAGAGTGTATTCCTTGAATGCAGTACTGTATCCAATACGAGAAAATCCCAACTTTTTCTCGAATAATTTCAGTGATGGAATGTTGTCATCAGTGATTTTGACACGGAATTTTGAGATGGAGAGATTCTGAAAAAAATTTCGAGAATTGTTGATTTTACAAAAAAAAAAATTTTCTGAAAATTCTTGATTTTGAGGTTCACAGACCCAAATTTTCAGTTTTCCTTCTATTTTTTGAACTAAAAATGTCAATTTTTGCATTAGCCAATTTTATACTAAAAAGTGTAATGTTCTGAAAAAAAAAATTAAAAATTTTTTTTTTGAAAATTAAAAAAAAATTTTTCTGTATTTTTGATTTTTGAAAATTCTCGATTTTAAGTAGAAATTTGGCATTTTTGACCAAAACTTGTAGTATTTTTTCTTATTTTTATAGCTCAAAATTTTGACAAAAATTTTTTTGAAAATTTTTAAAGTTTTTTTTTCTGAAAATTCTTGATTTCAAATGGAAATTTGGGGCTTTAAGACCCAAAATTTTTGGTTTTACTTTCATTTTCTACTGAAAAATAGCCAATTTTGTACTAAAAAAACATGATGTTCTTTTTAAAAAATCTTTAAAAAAAATTTTTTTTAATTAAAATTTTTTTCAGTATTTTTGATTTTTGAAAATTCTCGATTTTAAGTAGAAATTTGGGATTTTTGACCGAAATTTGTTTTTTTTTCTTGTCTACTGAAAAATAGTCAATTTTGTACTAAAAAAACATGATGTTCTTTTTAAAAAATCTTTAAAAAAAATTTTTTTTAATTAAAATTTTTTTCAGTATTTTTGATTTTTGAAAATTCTCGATTTTAAGTAGAAATTTGGGATTTTTGACCGAAATTTGTTTTTTTTTCTTGTCTACTGAAAAATAGTCAATTTTATACTAAAAAGAGTAATGTTCTGAAAAAAAACTTAAAAAAAATTTTTTTTTAATTTAGAATTTTTTTGGAAATTTGGGGCTTTAAGACCCAAAATTTTTGGTTTTACTTTCATTTTCTACTGAAAAATAGCCAATTTTGTACTAAAAACCATAATATTCCAAGAAATATCTTTTAAAAAATTTTTTTGAAAATTAAAAAAAATTTTTCAGCATTTTTTATTTTTGAAAATTCTCGATTTTAACTAGAAAATTGGGATTTTGACCGAAATTTGTGGTATTTTTTTCTTATTTTTCCATCTGAAATACAGTTTTTCAAAGCTCAAAACTTTCATTAAAAATTTTCGAAAAAAAATTTCAAATTTTGATTTTTCGAAAATTCTCGATTTCAAATGAAAATTTGGGACTTTCCGACCCAATTTTTTGGTTTTTTTTCCTTCTCTACTGAAAAATAGCCAATTTGTACTAAAAAAGCATAATATTCTAAAAAAAATTTTTTTCACCATTTTTGATTTTTGAAAATTCTCGATTTTTTTTTTGTGAAAATTCTCGGTTTTAAATGGAAATTCGAGGAGTTCAGACTGAAATTTGTGGTATTCATTCATCTTTTTAGTCTGAGTGTCTTTTTTTAAATATAAAAGCTCAAAATTTTCAAAAAAAATTTTCGAAAAAAATTTTCAAAGTTCTTTTTTCTGAAAATTCTCGATTTTGAATAGAAATTTGGGACTTTCAGAGCCAATTTTTTGGTTTTCTTTCCATTTTTTAGTCTAGAATGTGACTTTTTGTACAGAAAACCCTCCAAACTCTGAACGAAAAATTTCAAAAAAAAAATTTTTTTTCGAAAATTTATGTTTTATGAAAATTTACAAATTTCAGACGAAAAAAAAATGACTTTTAGGGTTTTGGGATTGAAAAATTGGAATTTTCCAGTTTTCAGCTTATTTTTTGAGAGAAACAATTTTTCGAAAGAAAAAAAGCAAAAAAAAAATGTTTTTTCAAAAATTTTGATTTTCTAATTTTTTTCTGGACTCAAAATTTCCGATTTTTTAAGTATTCCAAACCAGAATTTATGGTTTTCCAACCATTTTCTAGTCTAAAAATGTCAATTTTGCAATCTAAAACCTCAAAAATCCTGTTTTAGCCACAAGATCCCCAAATTCCAAAATTGGCATTTTCTCATCGAAATTTTAATATTTTTCGATTTCTAAAGTTTCTGGACCCAATTTTTGGGGTTTTTTCATGATTTTGAGCTCAAAATGCTCAGTTTTTCCCTCCAAAACCTCCAAATCTATCTTTTTCTCAAAATTCTCTTTACCTTCATCGCCCATGAGATAATCAACGACACCGCCTCCTCTCCGATGCCTTTTCCACGTCCGCTGGCCTCTGCAATCATTATTTCGACTTCTCCGACGTCTTCTAATTTCTCAACGTCTTCTGAATCTTCAGAAGATTCTAGAGGCTCCGATGAGATGAATAGATTGACGTCGCCAAGCATTCGGGAGGTCTGGAAATTGAAAAATTGAGTTTTTGGAGGGAAATTTTGGGTTTTCGGTGCTTTTTAGAGGTCTGGAAGCTGAAAATTAGGTATTTTTAGGAAAAAATTGAACTTTTGGATCAAAATTTTCAAAATTTTTTTTTTCTTTTTGAAAAAAGTTTTTTTTTTGAAAATGAAAAATTGGCGAATTTTAGAGTTTTCAGTACTGAGATTGATGGTTTTTTGTTAGTTTTGAGACGTCTATAAGCTGAAAATTAGGTATTTTTGGAAAAAATTAAACTTTTGGGTGAAAAATTTCGAAAAAATTTTTTTTGAAAATTTTTGCAAAAAAAAATTTTTTTGAAAATGAAAAATTGGCGAATTTTAGGGTTTTCAGTACTCAGATTGATGGTTTTTTGATAGTTTTGAGAAGTCTATAAGCTGAAAATCGGTATTTTAGGGAAAAATTGAACTTTTGGGTCAAAAATTTCAAAAAAAAAATTTTTGCAAAAAAAATATTTTTTTGAAAATTGAAAATTTTCGCTTTTAAGGTTTCCTGGGCTAAAGTTAAAGTTTTTTCTGATGATTTTTGATTTTTTTGCGATTTCTAGCTGTTTAAACTTCAAAACCGGAAAAAAATGTGTTTTTTTGAGTTTTTAGAGATTATATTTTTTTTCGATTTTTGAGGTTTCCTTATGGTTTTTGAAGATTTCAAAGCTGAAAAATCATTACTTTCAAAGCAAAATTTGATTTTGTGGGTCGAAAATTCAAAAAATAAATTCGGAAAAAAAATTTTCCGAAAATTTTTTTTGAATTTTTTTTTCGATTTTAAGGTCTCCTGGGCTGAAATTTATGGTTTCTCTTGATTTTCGATGTTTTTGTTCGATTTTTTGACTTCGAAAACTTCTAAAAATCAATTTTCTTCTCAATTTCCCCACCTCCTCCCCATCCTCCTTGCTCAACACGATAAAAGTCAGCTTATCCTCATCTTCCCGCCACGATTTCTGCATTTCGTACTCTTCTTCCAACGATAACCTCTCTGATCCTGTCAATCTGCGAATCTCCTCATCTTCCATCCACTTGTGGTACTTTTCTACGTGCTCAGGCTCGTAGGGCACTAAAATGCACTTTTTCGCCACAATTTTGACGTTTTCGTTGAGTTTCATGGCTGGAAATCGAATTTTTGAAATCTTTTGAACCGGGAAACAATAAAAAATCGCTGAAAATTGGCTGAGAAACTTTAAAAATCCATGAAAATCTGAAATTCACTGAAAAAAAATTCGCCGACTTCGCGGCCGTGGCCGATGTTTCTCCGTCTCAATAGAGCGCACTTTCCGAAAATTGATAATTTTCAACGCACTGCCTCATTTTTCAGCGCGATTTTTCCAGTTTTCAACCGTTTTTCTTCAATTTTTCTGCTCTAAAATTATTCTAAAACTCTTTAAAATCAATTTCACATCATTTTGAGTCCAAAAATCACTCAAGTTCTCGATTTTTCAGGCGAATTCGAAACATGCTTGGAAGAGCGTGCCAAAAGTTGCAAGCCGTCACTCCAATCGTAAGTTTTGATGGATAAATGGTTGATTTTGATGGAAAAAACGATAGGGAATGTTGTTTTCGTCGAAAAATTGAAGAAAAATGAAAAAATCGACCAAAAAACTAAAAATTTTCAAAAATTCGATTTTCATCGAATAAAATAATAATTTTTAATGTTTTCAAGCCTAAACAATGTTTAAAATCGCATTTTTCGACCAAAAATCCGGTAAAAATCAAGAAATTTGACCCAAAATCGATATTTTTCGAGCTAACTAGATTTCAGGGATTTTTAAGCCAAAAATATGATTCCGTACTAAAAAAACACGATTTTAAGCCAATTTTCCATGTTTCAGACCACAGCGGCGCGCGGAAAAGCGCGTGGAGTCATCGTGCAAAGCTACTCGGCCGATGTGCTCCCCTACAAAGGAAAACCGGCGGCCGGAAAATCGAATCGTGTCCGTTTGGAGGCCGGAAAAACCTATCATTGGTGTTCGTGTGGTTTGAGTGTCACTCAGGTGGGTTGTGGCTGAAATTTGGAGCATTTTGAGCCTAAAAACGTGAGATTTGGAGCATTTTGAGCCGTTTTGACTCAAAAAACTCGAAAAAAGGGCGATTTTAAGTTAAATATCCGAAAAATAGTCATTTTGAGCAAAAAAACGGGAAACTTGAAGCATTTTAAGCTCAGAAAAATGAAATTCGGAGCATTTTGAGCCGAAAAACATGAAATTTGGAGGATTTTGAGCCAAAAAATGTCGAATTTGGAGCATTTTGAGCCATTTTGACCCAGTAAACTCAAAAATTGGTCTATTTTGACCTAAAAAACCCGAAAATTGGCTATGTTGAGTCTAGAAAACATGAGAATTCGGTGATTTTTAGCCCAAAAACATAAAAATTAAGTGATTTTTGACCCGAAAAAGTCTAAAAATTGTCATTTTGCCTGAAAAAATCGATGAAAATTGGAGGATTTTAAGCTCAGAAAAATGAAATTTGGAGCATTTTGAGCCAAAAAATGTGGAATTTGGAGCATTTTGAGCAAAAAAAACGGAAAACTTGAAGTATTTTTAGCCAAAAAAGATGAAATTTAGAGCATTTTGAGCCAAAAAAACGTAAAATTTGGAGAATTTTGAGCCAAAAAACATTTAAATTGGACCGTTTTGATCTAGAAACTCGAAAATTAGCATTTTTCGCCCAAAAAAAAGAATTTCGGGTCATTTTGAGCCAAAAAATGTCAAATTTGGAGCATTTTAAGCCCAAAAACATGAAATTTGGAGCATTTTGAGCCATTTTGACCCAAAAAACTAAAAAAGGGCGATTTTAAGTTAAAAATCCGAAAAATAGTCATTTTGAGCCAAAAAACATGAAATTTGGAGCATTTTGAGCCAAAAAACTCAAAAATTGACCGATTTTTACCTTAAAAATCCGAATTTTTGACGATTTCGAGCCTAAAAACTCCATAATTACCCATTTTCTGCCAAAAACCTCAATTTTCTTCCAGCCATTCTGCGACGGGACTCACAAAGTCCCCGGACTCACCAACGTTCGGCCAGTCAGTTTTCAGGTGAGTTTTGAGCTGAAAATTCGATTTTTAGCCTTAAAAAACCCAAAAATTTTGCAGGTGGAGAAAACTGGCGACTACCCACTGTGCGACTGCAAACAGACCGGCACCCGACCGATTTGTGATGGAAAACATTCTGATGTGAGAATTTTGAGTGGAAAAATCGAAATTTTGAGCAATTTTTAGCCGGAAAATGAGGAATTTCGGTCTCATTGGCTCTAAAATAGGTTTAAGTAGAAAAATTGAAATTTTAAGCGACTTTTAGCCATGAATCTAAAGAAATTTGCTTTTTTACTCAAAAAATCCTATCTTCCAGGAGTTTGGAAGGTTCCCAATGGCTCCGCGACGTTTCGAAAGTGTGACGTTTCGAAGGCAAAACGTTGCACACGTGAAATATCGCACTTTCGAAACGTCATACTTGCGAAACGTCACACTTTCGAAATGTCATCTAACGTCGCGGAGCCGAAAAAATGAAAGTTTTTCACTAAAAACTCTCAATTTTTGACTTTAAACTGAAAATTTGCACTAAAAACTCTAATTTTTTCAGCTCTAGTTTTTAGTCAAAAATCGAGATTTTTGGCTCTTTTAGAGCCAGAAAACTTCTATTTTTATTCGAAATCTTCTACAAATCGACGATTTTCGAACGTTTGAAAAAATAGATTTTTTTGAGTTAAAATTCCCACTTAAAATGCGCTAAAATCGAGTTTAATCTTTAAAAAATGGATTTTTTCGGTTCCAAAAGCCTTTCGGGTCGATTTTAAGCCAAACATCGAGTTCTTTAGTGAAAAAAAAAGTCATTTTGAGCCAAAATCGGAAAATTTTCCTTCAAAAAATAGCCACTTTCCAGGTGTCCAAAGCCCCACGCGACCTCCATGCCTCCCGAATGGTCGCCTTCGATGAGAGCCCAGTTTATGAGGGAGTTGCTCAGAAATTGGGATACAAACCGAAGAATGGAGGATTCCAGTAGATGGCACAGAGATATTGATTTTGAACCCCCCTTCGTAGATAATTCTTTTTTTCGCTGATTGTGTGAATAAAATTTTATTGGTTTTGACATAAAAATCGAAAAAAATGCAAAAAAAAACCAATAAAATGAGCAAATTTCACCCCAAAAAAGAATAAAAAAGAGTTTGCCGCCAGCAGGGGTCGAACCTGCGACCTTGGGCTTATTAGACCCACGCTCTAACCGACTGAGCTATGGCGGCACGCAAGAAGGGAGGAGGGGAGGGCGTATATAAATGTGGTGGTCGGCAGCAGCGGGAGGCGAAGCGACTTTTTGGAATTAAAAAAGCTACAAAAATGAGAAAATTGCACCAGCATATTGTGTAGAATATAAAATTGGCTTTCGTTTGATTTGTAGAAACAGCAAAACTTCATTCAATATTCCAACAGAATGAGCAATTAATCCAAAAACAATCAAATTTTAAAACAAAAAAAGAGATATCTAAAATTGATTTTTCGGGCTCCCAGAGCTTTATGGGATCTCTGGGACACTGCTACTGGGGCCCTCCGAAGCTCCGCCCCTTCCTCCTCGATTTCCCTTCGGCGTAAACATTCCTTTTCCATCTCTTTTTCCTCTTCCTCTTCCTCCACGTCCCCTCGGCCGCCCATTGACAAACATTCCGAGACCGTCTCTGGCTCCGCCTCTCTTGGCTCCGCCCCTTTTCTTACTGTACTCCACGGGGGCCACCGATGGATTCGTGAAGTCCGCGTAGAGATTCGGATCGTCCAAATCTAATGCTTTTTGTCGCTTCGCTTCCTCTTTTTTCGCCTCTTTTTCTTGTAGTTTTCGCTTGAAATTCCACTTTTCTCGTTGCAATTTGTCGCGATTCTGTTTCGATGGCATCTGGAATAATGAAAATTAGGGAAAAAACGGCTGAAAATGGACAAAAATCGTCCGAAATCGACCAAAAATAGGTCAAAATGGACCATAAATAGATCAAAAATCGACCCAAATCGACAAAACTTGGGGTAGATATTTAGTCGATTTTGTTCAATTTTCGGTCGATTTTCATTCATTTTTGGTGAATCTAGGTCGATTTTTGATCAATTTTAGTAAATTTTTGATAATGTTTGCCTTTTTTCGGTTTTCAAAATCTTCTAGACTTATCTTGGAGCCTTCTGCAGCCATCGAGAGGATTTAGAAGTGTCCCAAAACCTTCCGAATCCTCCAGAAGCCTTCTACTCAATTTCTGATGTTTTTATTCAAATTTTAGTCATTTTTAGTTAATTTTTGGTCAATTTTTTAATACTTTTTCCAAAATCGACTTAAAATTGACTAAAACTTGACCGAAATAGACCACAAGTGACCAAAAATGAACGAAAATTGACACAAATTGACCAAACATTAACTTTTCGGTCGATTTGATTTGTGGTAAAAATCAACCACGATTAGTTGAAAACGGACCAAAATTGGTCAAAAATTGGTCGAAAATGGGCCAAAAATGGGCCAAAATCGACTAAATTTGGTTATTTTGGCCAATTTTTGATCCGTTTTTATGAATTTTTGTTCAATTTTGGTCGATTTTCGGTCAATTTTGGTCAATTTTGGTCCATTTTTGGCAATTTTCAGACAATTTCGGTCAGATTTCAATCCTAATTTGATCAATTTTTTGTCGATTTCGGTCAATTGTGGTCCATTTTTATTCATTTTTGATCGATTTTGGTCAATTTTTCGTCGATTTTGGTACATTTTGGTCAGTTTTGGCTCATTTTCAGTCAATTTTGGTCGATTTCGGTCCATTTCAGACGATTTTTACCTTTTATCGGCTTTCAAAATCTTTCCTTTCTTCTTTGCCTTCAAAGACTAATTTTGGAGCCTTCAAGTGATCTAAAACCTTCAGAATCCTTCAGAAGCCATTTTTCCTTTCTACTATATATATTTTTTAATCAATTTTTAGTCATTTTTGGTACATTTTTCCGCAATTTTCGATTTTTTCGCCTAGAAGCCTTCTAAATATTTTTCGGTGAATTTTGCGAATTTTCGCTAATTTTCCGAGTTTTTCAACGATTCCAGATCAATTTTTCGCCACTTACCACATTCAAAGTCGGCGAATCGTGAGCCAACAACATTTGCGGTGCTCTTCCCTGTACGATTTGCCATTGTAGTGCAATATCACGACAGAATCCATGAAAATAGTCTTCGTCTCGATATGAATCCGTCGTCTTCTGACAATCGGCCTTCTTGATTCTCATTGCTCCAATCGAAACTCCATCAGACTTTTTCTCATCGCATTTTGGGACGACTATCAGTGGGCGGTCTTTTTCCTGGAAAAAATGAGGGGATTTTGAGTCTTTTTAGGTCTTTTTTGGTTAATTTTGAGCAATTTTGAGGTATTTTAGAGCATTTTGAGCCAAAAAATAGGGATTTTGATCATTTTTGAGTCTTTTTAGGTCGTTTTTGGTTAATTTTGAGCAATTTTGAGGTACTCTGGAGCATTTTGAGCCCAAAAATAGGGATTTTGATCAATTTTAAGTATTTTTAGGTCGTTTTTGAGTGCTTTTGAGCAATTTTGAATGTAATTTGGAGCATTCTGCTTGTAAATTTTTTCTGAAAAAAATCGATTCTTGGGGCTGAAAATTATTTAAAAAAAAAACGGTAAAAAATGCACCAAAAATTGGGATTTTTGCTCGAAAATCCACTTAAATTGAAGATTTTAAGGGGTCTGGAGCAATTTTGAGCCAAAAATCGCGATTTTTGAGATATTTTAAATTTTTTTGAGTCATTTTCAGGTGTTTTGGAGCTATTTTAAGCCAAGAATCGGGTTTTTAGAGTAATTTTTCCCCTTTTTCTAGATAATTTCACGCAAAAAATCGGGATTGTCAGAGATATTTTGAACTATTTAGAGTCGTTTTCATCATTAAAAACAAATTATTTGAGCAATTTTAAAACAAAAATCGTAATTTTAGAGATGTTTTGGAGCATTTTGAGCCAAAATCTGTGTTTTTGGACGAATTTTTCTCAACTTCGAGTCAATTTTGGCCCTTTTAAAGTCATTTTCAGGTGTTCTAAAGCTATTCTAAGCCAAAAATCGTGCTTTTTGAGTCATTTTTGATCAGTTTAAGGTAGTTTTTCGCGTTTTTGAGGTGAAAATCGTGGTTTTGGAGCATTTTTTGATCATTTTCAGCCCATTTTTCTCTCCATACCTGAATCAACAGGTACTCTCCTTCTGCGAGTTCTTCCAATCGACCAATCATTCGTTCCAGCATCATACAGCGAGCAGAAAGTCTGAAAATTAAAATTTGAGACAATTTTTAACGGTTCTTTTTTTCAGAATTCTCCAGATGCCTTCTGAAACCATCAGGAGCCTCCAGAATCCTCATGGAGCCTTCTGGTTCAATTTTAGTCAATTTAAGCTCATTTTTGTGGCGATTTTCAACAGTTGTTATGTCGATTTTTCGGCTCCGGGACATTTCGATAGTGTGAAATCGCGTTTTTGCCCGATTTTCGAAACTTTTCAGTAATTTTTTGAGCAAATGTATACGAAAAGTTCAAAAAATTGAGCAAAAAAAAAAAAGCAATTTCACACTTTCGAAATGTCCGCATTCGAAATGTTTCACTTTCGAAATGTCCCGTAGCCGATTTTTCTTACTTTTTCTTCGATTTTTATGTTTTTTTTACGGCCTATTTCCTCCTCAGAGGAGGCCCAGAATCCTTCAGAAAAATTCTAAAGTATTCTGAAGTGTCCAGAATCCTTCAGGATCCTTCAAAAGCCTCCAGAACGCTTCAGAATCGTCTACAGTGTTTTTGAATCTACCTTGAGCTTTCTGTGAACCCTCCAGAACCCTTGAATCCTTCGGAATCCTTCAGGATCCTCCCGACTTCATCTGAAGCCTTCAGAACCCTTCAGAATCCTCCACGACCCTCCTGAAGCCTCAAGGATCCATCAGAATCTTTCCGAATCCTTCTGGAATCTTCTGGATCCCTCAGAATTCTTCAGAATTCTCCAGAATCTTCTAGAATCCTCTAAAATCCTTCAGAACTCTTCAGGACACTCTCGAATCTTCCAGAATCAATCCAGAGCCTTCTAGATCCATCAGAATTCTTCTCGAACCTTCCAGAATTCTCCAGAATCCTTCTAAGCCACACTTGTTTCTTAAAGAATCGATCTGGAGACTTCTGGATCATTCGAAATTCTCCCGGTTCCCTTCAGGATTCTCCGGAATACTCCAGGATCTTCTAGAATCTTTCTAAATCCATCTGAAACCCTTCAGAATCCTTCAGGATTTGTCTGGAACCTTCTGAATCCTTTAGAATCAATCTGAATTCATCTGGAGCGGTCTAGACCATGCTGGATCCTTCAAATTTCTCCAGAATCGATCTGAACGCTTTAGACTTCTCCGGGAGTCTTCCGGAGCTTCCAGAATCGATCTGGACAATTTTTCGTTTCTTCTGAACCCTTCTAAACCCTTCAGAACCCTCCCAAACCCCCTCACTCACAATCCCAACGCATCCGGCGGCGGCTCCTCCTTATCAATCCGCATCGACAGAGCGTCCACTTGAAGAATATGATCTTACGTTTTTTACGGCCTTTTTCCCCCTTAGAAACCCGCTGGAAGCCTTTAGAGCATTCTTAAGCATCCAGAATTCTCCAGAATCCTTCAAAATTATCCTGGATCTTCCAGAAGCTTTCTAGATCCTTCAGAATCGATCTGGAGCCTTCAGAATCCTCTAGAATCCTTTAGAATCCTTCAAAATCCATCTAGAATCTTCTAGCGTTTTTCGAATTCTTCTGGAGCTTTCAAAATCTATCTGAAATCTTCTGAGCCTCCTAGAATCCTCCCGACTTCATCTGAAGCCTTAAGAACCCTTCAGAATCCTCCATGACCCTCCTGGAGCCTTCTGGGCCGTTCAGAATCCTTCGGGATTCGCCAAAATCCTTCTGGATTCATATAGAGCCTTCTGAATCCTTCAGAATTCTTCAGTACCCTCTCGATTCTTCCAGAATCAATCCCGAGCCTTCTAAATCCTTCAGAATCCTTATAGAACCTTCCAGAACGCTTCAGAATCTCTCAAAATCCTATAAGATCTATCAAAATCCTTCTGGACCTTTCTGGATTCTCCGTAATACTCTGGAATACTCCAGGGCCTTCTATAATCTTTCTGAATCGATCTGGACCTTTTTTCTTTTCTTCTGGACCCTTCTAAACCTTCCCAAAGCCCCCACTCACAATCCCAACGCATCCGGCGGCGGCTCCTGCTTATCAATGCGCATCGACAGAGCATCCACTTGAAGAATATGATCCAGTCGATAGTTTGTACGGTAGAGCACATGTGAATCACTTCCCTTGAACACCGCTTTCGTATAATTCCAAACCCATTCCTCGGGCCCCAGCTGCATTGCTCCGCCGTTGGCCAAATACTCCATTCGGGGCTCAAAAGTGATTCTAAAGTGATTCTGAATCAACGAATGCTTCTTTTCTCCGTGCTCCTGGAAAGTGTATGCTCCATTGGATCGAATAAGGATTCTCGAGTCCCCAATTCGAAAAATTGCATATTGATATCCGAGATCTTCGAGATTCTCTGGGGACTCTTCCGATTTCTTCGTCGAAAATTTCGTCTCCGTTGATTGCATTTGATCGAGAATCGTATCCAGGAAACTGGATTCTGAGGATTCTGGAATTTTAGAATTCTTCTTCTGAGAATTCTGAGAATCTTGAGATTCTTCTTGTGAAGAAGACGTCGTTGGCTTCTGTTGATAGCGCTTGGGGAGAGGGTTCTTCGAGACGAATTGATTTTTCAGGGCTCTTTTCAGGGCTTTCCGTTGGATGGTGGCTTTGGAGATCTGAAAAAAAAGAACATCGGTAAAACAGTTTCTGAGCAACCGAAAATGGAACGAAAATAGGCTAAAAATGAGCCAAAAATGACCAAAAATCGACCAGAAATGAAAAGAAATCGGCGAAAATTGATTTTTTTGTCAATTTTTGTCCTTTTTGGTCGATTTTTTTTCAATTTTGGGCAGTTTTGATCATATTTTGGTCAATTTTCATGATTTTTGACTCTTTTTTTTCATCTTACCATGTTACTCGGCATCGGCTTCGACATGACTACACATTTCTTATCAACACCATCGATTCTCTCGATTCTCACTTCAATCGGAATTCCAAATTCGTAATCTCTCGATTCGAAATTCGGCGTCAAAATGTGACTTACCGTAGTCGCATCTGCAACTACAGTAACCTGTGGACATTCGGAGAGAAATTGGAAGGCTGTGGAGTCTTTGAGAAGATTCGTTTTACGTTGTTCAGGAGGGTATCTGGAAGAAAAATGGAGCATTTTGAGCCGAAAAATGTGATTTTTAAGGTATTTTTGAGGTATTTTGAGCCAAAAATTTATCAGTGTTCTGAGACAAATTTTGCACAATTTCGAGACATTTTTAGCAATTTTTAAGTATTTTGAGCCAAAATTCGCGATTTTAGAAGTATTCGAACTATTTTTAGACGTTTTTTCATCATTTTTCGGTGTTTTTGAGCAATTTTCAGTTAGAAAATAGTGATTTTCGAGATATTTTGAAGCATTTTGAGTCATACAATGTGATTTTTTAGGTATTTTGGAGCAATTTGAGCTTAACAAAGTGTTTTTTTGAGGTTTTTCTGAGCATTTTGAGCCAAAAAACGTAATTTTAGAAGCGTTTCGGAGCATTTGTGCTAAAAAATGTGAATTTTGAGGTATTTTGGAGCACTTTGAGCCAGAAAATGTGATTTTTGAGGTGTTATGGAGCATTTTAAGCCGAAATTTAGGATTTTTGAGGTACTTTGGAGCTTTTTAAGCCAAAAAAATGTGATTTTTGAGGTATTTTGAGCCAAAAATCTATCTGTGTTCTTAGACAAATTTTGCACAATTTCGAGTCATTTTTGGCAATTTTTAAGATGATTTCGAGCTAAAAATCGGAATTTTCAGAGGTATTTTGAACTATTTTAAATCGTTTTCATCATCAAATTATTTTGAGTAATTTGAGCCAAAAAAATGTGATTTTTTAAAATGTATTTTTGAGCATTTTGAGTGAAACAATGTGATTTTTGAGGTATTTTGGAGCATTTTGAGTGAAACAATGTGATTTTTGAGGTATTTTGGAGCATTTCGAGCCAAAATTCGTGATTTTTGAGATATTTTGAAGCACTTTGAGCCAAAAAAAATGTGATTTTTGATGTATTTTTTTAGCATTTTGAGCCAAAAATCTTTTTTTTTCAATATTTCGGTCGGTTTTTAATCATTTTTAAAGTGTTTCGGGCGATTTTGAGTAATTTTTCATCATTTTTCAGTGTTTTTGAGCAATTTTAACACAAAAATCATGATTTTTGAGGTATTTTGGAGCATTTTGAGCCAATAAATTGTGATTTTCTCACCTAAAATTCGACGCCACCTCGCATTTCTTCGTGATATCCGGTAGAGTCAACTGACTCGTCCACAATGGTTTTCTGAGCATTTTCTCCATTTTCGGAACGATTCCCTGTGATTCACTTCGAATTCCACCCACAATTTCGACGTCTTCAATGGTGAATGATGGATTTTTGATGAGAAATGTGTCATTTTCTGCATAAATTTCGCGTTTTTTGAACTGATAAATACAGTAATTTGTTGATTTTTCCGATGAGAAATCCAATGGATGGCATGCTTCATTTCTGGCGTGTTCGAGGGCCGCGGCGACGAGAGCATCGTACTCGGGTTCGGTTACTTTTCGAATATCCTGGAAATTCGGAGGAAATTACAGAGATAATCGTGAAAAAAAGTTTAAAAATTATGAAAAATTGTCTAAAAACGATAAAAAATTAGCTAAAATGTACTAAAAAGTGGCCAAAAATGAGCTACAATTTATGAAAATTGATACCTCTGAAAATTGATACCCTTCATTTTTGAATCAATTTTGCTCACTTTTGGACAACTCTAGGGGATTTTTAGTCATTTCTGGACGATTTGGGCTATCTTTAGTTATCTCTGAGCGATCTCAGTATATTTTTTGAATTTTTGAGTTTATTTTTGACTTAAAATGGTTCAAAATCGTTCAGAATATTTCAGAAGCCTTCGGAATCTTCCAGTTCAATTTTGGGCAATTTCTAACCATTTTGGCTTATTTTTGGACAATTCTGAGTTAATTTCCGGCCAATTTTTCAAAATTTCCAGCTTATTTTTGATTAAAAAATTGTTTGAAATGGTCCAAAATTATTCAGAAGCTTTCAGAAACCTTCAAATCAATTCCGGCTCATTTTGAGTCGTTTTTAAGCAATTTCAGCCTATTTTTTAAATTTTTGAGCTAATTTTGTCCTAAAACCGTTCAAAAAGGTTCAGAATCCTTCAAAATTTTTAGAATCAATTTTTAGTCATTTTTGAGCAATTTGGGCGCATTTTTCGAGTTTTAAAGGTTGTTTTTTGAGTAGAATGGTTCAAAATGGTTCAAAATCTTCCAGAATTCTTCAGAATCTCACAGATTAATTCTGGATGATTTAGGGCAGTTTGGCTTAGTTTTGGACGATTTTTGGTTCATTTTGAGTCATTTTTTGGGTGATTTGACCTAATTTTTCCAGTTTTTTATAATACTTTTGACTTGAAATGGCTCAAAAACGGTTCAGGATCCTTCGGAAGCCTTCAGAATCTTCCACTTCGATTTTAAGCAATTTCTAACCATTTTGGTTTATTTTTGAACAATTTTTTAACTTTTTCAGCGTATTTTTGAATAAAAATTGTTTAAAATGGTCCAAAAAAAAAAACTTTCGAACCATTTTCCATTATTTTGACCAATTTTTTGGACAATTCTGGCTCATTTTCAGTCAATTTTGGACCATTTTAACATTTTCAGGGCATTATTGAGTTTCTTTTTTGAATTTGTAGGCTTAGTTTTGACTTAAAATGATGTAAATGGTTCAAATTGGTCGCAAAAGGTTCGGAATCCTCCAGAATCTTCTGAATCAAATTTCGGCAAATTTGGCCATTTTTTGACCATTTAGTCTTATTTTCGGACGATTTCTGCTTATTTTTAATCATTTTTTCCACTTTTCCAGCCTTTTTCTAATCATAGATTGTTCAGAATGCTCTAAATTGGTTTAGAATCCTTTTTTTTCATTTTTGGACGATTTTGGGTCGTTTTTAGGCATTTTTGAGCCAGTTTTCCAATTTTCTCAGCTTATTTTTGATTGAAAATTGTATAAAATGGTCCAAAATTATCCAGAATCTTCCATTTCAATTTTGGGCAATTTTCGCTCATTTTTTGACGATTTCGGATTGTTTTTAGCCATTTTTGAGAACTTTTAGTCTATTTTTTGAATTATTACGCTTATTTTGACGTATTTTTTGACGTAAAATGTTAAAAATGGTTCAGAATGATTCAGCACCCTTCAGAATCATTTAAATCGATTTTGGGTCATTTTGGCTCATTTTCAAAGAATTTTGGATTATTTTAGCTCTTTTTTTTTGATTTTTGGTCAATTTTTCACAATTTTTGCTCATTTTTCCCTCATTTCGTTCCCCTCACCTTCAACTCCTGTTTATTTCCACTATGTCTCAATTCTCCATGATACAACAAACTCTGACACATTGCAATAATTCGTTTCTGCTGAGCATGATCCAATTTCGATCGTTGCTCCGAGCAGAGCAAATCGTATGTGGACGGAGCCCATGGCATATCTTTCCGCAGGTTGAATTCCTTTTTTTCCGGGATTTTTTCCACTAAATTTGGATTTTTGGCTCGTTTTTGGTCGGTTTTCGAGGTGGTTTCGTCTGAATCCTCTTCCTCTTCCAATAACTTCTCGTCCTCTTTAATTTTCTCCAAATATTCCAATTTCTCGTCATCTTTCAACTGTTTCTTCTCGAGAATCGCCCGTTTTTCATCCAACTTTTTCACCTTCTCCGCCTCTTTTTTCGCCTCATTTTGCAGCTTTTTGGCGTCTCTCTCGCGTTTTTCTTGCTCCATTTTCTTCTCTTTTTGCTTTTTCCGGATCTCACGAACCATCGCCCACGCTTGGAGCTTTTCGACGCGCTGAAAATGGATTTCTTTATTTCTGGAGCGATTTTTAGCTAATTTGAGACTTTCAGAGTTCAAAATCGAGATTTTTAGACATAAATTCGCCTTTTTTGAGTCAAAATTCACCAAAAACGAAGAAAATGGAGTATTTACAGCTTCATAATCTATTTTTGGATCAATTTTTCAATTTATTCGGGTTTGTAAGCAGTTTTCAGTTGATTTGACACGTGTGGAGGCTTTTCGAGTAAAAAAATCGTAAAATTTGGGCCAACATTGAGCTTTTTTTGACCAAAATTGACCAAAATTGACCAAAATTGAAGATTTTCTAACGTAACATAATTTTAGATTGATTTGACGCTTTTATAGTGGAAAATTAGTAAATTTGAGCTTTTTTCGACAAAAATTTCGATTTTTTGAGCCAAATTTGACCAAAATTAGTCAAAATCAAGAATTTTATTATCAAAATTGATTTTCGGCTGCATTTTTCAATTTTTTGATTTCTAGCCTATTTTTGGTCAATTTCAAGCGTTTAGAGTAAAAAATCTTGAAATTTTGACCGAATTTGAGCTTTTTTGAACCAAAATTGATGATTTTTGGCTCAAAAATGGAATTTTTGATTAAATTTTCGAATTTTTCCATCATTTTCACCTTAAACTTCGCAATTTCCCAACACATTTGCCCATCACCCAAATCTGAGTCCACCAAATGCTGCTCGAACTCCTCCGGCGTCATTTCGGAGCGAACTTGTTTTTTATGGAATTTCTTCCAATGTTCTGGATTCGATTTTTCCGATTCGGGAATTTCTGAAAGTGATTTTTGTTGTTTTAGATGAATAGAGCATTCAAAATTGCACATTTTGATGGTTATTTGAGGAAAATTGAGCAATTTTGAGCCAAGAAATTTTATTTCGAATTTTCTGTGTCAAAAAATTTGAAAATTCTCACTAATCCAGGGCGGTGGTCCGTTTGGAAACAACATTTCGCGGCCATTGAATCGTTTTCGCGGATTTGTGATACATTTTAGACACCCTGTGAGTACATGCTCCACAACTTCTGAAAATAAGGAAAATTTAGGGAAAAAATTGAAACTTTTACTGAAAAACCGTCATATTTTTTATCCTGATCGAGTTGCCAAGCAATTTGACATCGAATATGTCCATCATCGGCGTTCATTTTGGTCTGAAAAATTTGAAAAATTGATGGAAAAAATGGGTGTCGTAAGGTTAAATGCAAGGTACGCAATGCACAACTTCTCAACTACAGTAGCCTGGGAAAATTTTCAAAAATTTTTTAAAAAGCAAATTTTCGAGAAAAAACTGATTTTTTGAAGATTTAAGGCCATAAAAGTAGAAAAAATCGACTTTTCTTGCTCTAAAACACATAAAATCTACTAAAATTTTACTGAAAAGCATGAATTTTGTAAATTTCCGTTTCGAAAAAAATATAAAAATTTCAATGCTGAAAGCGCGCTCCACGGCTATGCTTGAGAGAGTGGAGACGGCAGACATCAACTTGAATTTTTCAAACGAATTTCAGCCATTTTCAGTCGATTTTTCTGGAATTTTTTGAGATTTTTCGGCTAAAAAATGACCACAAATGTTCAAGAAGTCTACCACGTCGTTTCGCACCGCCCGATATACTTTTGGTCGGCGAACGATGTGGATAATTGGCTGAGAAGAAAGCGACCGCGTTTCGCGTTAAAATACGCGCACTTTTTCCTTCGCCACAATGTTTCTGGTGAGTTTTAGGGGTGAAATAGTGGATTTTCGAGCATTTTTGATACCGAAAACCCCAAAAAACCTCAAAAATTGACCTAAAAACATGGTTTTTCCAGGAAGAGTGCTGGTGGACCTCAGCGACGATGATTTGAGGGAAATTGGAGTGGAAAGTACAGACGAACGGCAGGATTTGCTGCTGGAAATCAAGAAAGAGAAGCTTTACAGTGATTTGGACGAATTCTCGAAACTTCGAACTCAATTTACTGGGAATTAATTACTGTCTGGAATTTTCTGTAAAAAATGTACATAAATATTGCAAAAAATCTCAGTTTTTAATGTAATGTCTATGGTTTTTAACCATTTTATCTCGATTTTTCATCTATTTTTCAGCTAAAAATCAATGGTTTCAGGGTTAAAAGAAAAATGGAGAAAATTATTAGAAGAGAGCAAGCAGATGAGCTTGCCAAGGAGCTCAACGAGTTCACCGTGAAATCTTTGGCTGAGAATGAGGAGCATTCGGTTTGGAGCACTGCAGGGGTACGGGAAGAGATGAAAAATGAAAAAAATGAGCCAAAAATGTGGAAAAATTAAATTTTGAGCTAAATAATGGAAAAAAAGTCGAAAATTCATGAAAAATGCGCTGAAAATTGAACAATGACCAGAGATTGCATAAAAATGATCTCAAAATCATAATAATGGACACAATAAGGTTTTAAGGCATCTTTCATGTTTTTGAGGTTTTTTTAATTGAAAATTGTTCAAAAATTGCGAAAAATGATTAAAAGTTATGAAAAACGGCTCAAAAATTCATCAAAATGGGTCCGAAATCATACACATGACTCGAAATCATGGAAAAATGACCGAAAATTATGAAGAAATGACTCAAACATTGGAAAAATGATAAAAATAATGTTTTGAGTCATTTTTATTTTTAAAAAAATTGTAAAAAATCCCGAAAAATGACATAGAGTTAGAGAAAAGGCATAAAATCATTAAAAATGACTCAAAGTACAGGAAAATGGTTCAAAAATGATTTAAAAAATGGTCCAATAAATTAGGACCATTTTCATAAATTTTATGCCATTTTTAATAATTTGGGTCATTTTTCATCAAAAATGTTGAAAATTATGAAAAATGCGCTGAGCATTGAAAAAATACCCAGACTGACACGAAAATTCTCTAAAAAATCATGAAAAATAACTCAAAAATCATAGAAATAGACCCAATTTTATGCTATTTTTAAAAATCTGGGTCATTTTTCATCAAAAAATGTTTAAACAAATAGTAGTAAAATCATAAAAAATGATCATAAAATCGTAAAAAAGAATTCAAAAATTGAGCCATTTTTAATGATTTTCAGATAATTTTTCGAACATTTTGGGTCATTTTTCATTAAAAAAAACGTAATAATTCATAAAAAATTGTCAAAAAATTATTAAAAATGAGTCAAAATTATGGAAAATGATCCAAAATGTATGAAAAATGACTCAAAAATTGAGATAAAATGGTCCAAAAACTATGAAAATGGCTCCAAAAATAATGGAAATGGACAAAAAATTGATATTCAGATCGTTTGCATGATTTCTGGATCATTTTCCATAAGTTTTCGGTTATTTTCCATAATTTTAAGCTATTTCTATAGTTTTTGGATTATTTTTCATAATTTTTGAGCTATTTTTTTAAAAATCATGCCACAAATGGCCTAAAAAGCATGAAAAGTGCTCCAAAATCTTGAAAAAAGATTGGAAAAGTATGGAAAATAGTCACAAATATTTTGACTCATTCTTATTGAATTTTGGCTATTTTTCATGATTTTTGTACCATTTTTATAATTTTTAGATCGTTTTTAATAATTTTTGGACCATTTCCATCCTAATTTCTTTTCCAGCGCTCCCTTCTGGACTTCCCGGCCGAAGTGCTCGTCAACATCTTCTCTCACGTCGCCAATCCAAAATTCAACAAGAATCCGAATCTCGCATTCCGTCATTATCTCTCATCTCGCGATGAAAAAGACTTTGAAAGAAAGAAAAGTTTCCCAAATCAGCATCCAAAAAAGGCATCGATTGAGAAAAGAGACAAAGAATATTCGATGAGAAATTTGATTTCGTTGAGAAGAGTTTGTACGGCATTCGAGGAGATTATTTATAATGGAATGATGCCGGGAACCGATTATGAACCCATTTCTGTGGATTTGAAGTTCAAGGTGCGGGGGAAAATCGATGAAAAATGAAGAAAATCGATAAAAAATTATTAAAAATCATGAAAATTAGTCAAAAATTGACTAAGAACTACAAAAAATGCTCCAGAAATCGTGAAAATTAGTCAAAAATTGAGCAAAAATCATTAAATTGTGTTTCAAATTGTCAAAACTAGTTGAAAAAAATTATGGAAGATTATTATAATAAAAAATCGCACAAAATCGATCAAATTTGATTCTGGAAGAATCTGGATGGTTTTCATACCGTAAAATGACTTGAAAATAGGTGGAAGAAAATGATTAAAAATCATGAAACAAAGTCAATTTTGACGTATTTTGGAAGATTTTCAGACCGAAAATGAAAAAAAATGGAGAAAATCGATAAAAAATTGAGTAAAAATCATGAAAATTGGTCTAAAATTGACCTAAAAATTCAAAAAATTAGTCAAAATAATCGAAAATGGTTCGAAAATGTTTTGAAGGATTTTAAAGGTTTCTGAAAGCTTCTGAATATTTTTTGACGATTTTAAACAATTTTTGATCAACAATAAACTGAAAAAGTTGAAAAAATTGGCAAAAATAAACCTAATTGATTAGAAATCGCCAAAAATTGGAGTGGAAAATTCTGAAGGCTTCCGAATGATCCTGAACGATTTTGAACCATTTCAAGCCAAAAATATTATGAAAAATTGAAAAAAAAAATGATCAAATTTGACTGAAAATCACGAAAATTGACCAAAAATGATTTCGGAGAGTTCTGTTCTGAAATTAATTGAAAACTTACTATTTCGGACCGTTTTTTGCTCTTTCAAATTTATCAGAAATCAATCCAATGACCACAAATATGCTCAAATGCTCAAAAAGTGACTAAAAACTACAAAAAATGCTCCAAAAATCGTGAAAAAATGACTAAAATTGACTAAAAATCATTAAATTTTGTTTTAAATTGTCAAAACTATCTGATAAAATTATAGAAGATTTTCAGACTGAAAATGATAAAAAATCGCACAAAATCGATCAAATTTGATTCTGGAAGATTCTGGATGACTTTCGTACCATAAAATGACCTGAAAATAGGTTGAAAAATGAAGAAAATCGAGAAAGAAGGTCAAAAACTGACTAAAAGTCATTAAATTTTGCTGAAAATAGTCAAAATTGACTCTAGAACAGTCTGACTTATTTTGGAAGATTTTCAGACCGAAAATGATTAAATAAATTAGATAAAATGACCCAGAAAATAGTTTCAAATCGATCCAAATTGATTCTGACGGATTTTAAATACGAAATGGACCAAAAAATAGTTTAAAAATGACCAAATGTGATATAAAAATTGACAAAAAACCAGTAAAAATGCTTCAAAACTATTAAAAATACTTTAAAATGATTAAAAATTGACTAAAATTGATAGCTATCAATTTCGGTTCAATTTTAGTCATTTTTGCTTGATTTTTTATTCATTTAGACTAATTTCGGCTCAAAATTTATCGAAAATTAATCCAAAGACTACGAATTTGATGAAAAATGATCAAAAATTGGTCAAAATTAGTTTCTATCAATTTGAGCTCATTTTCAGCTATTTGTGATTTTAAAAAATTCCAAAAATCTATCAAAATTGATGTTTATCAATTTTAGTTCATTTTTAGTCGTTTTTGTTTGATTTTGATCTATTTGGACTGATTTTAACTCAAAATTCACATTAATTTAACTCAAAATTCACATTAAAAACTCAAAATCTTCCAAAAACCAATCTAAACACACCAAATGTGCTCAAAATGCTCCAAGAATTGAGCCGAAATCCACTTTTTCCAGGCAATTGAAAATTCGCCGCACGCCGTCCAGATGTACAAATTCGGTGGAACCGGAGCCATTTATCCGTGTGTTCGTCTCAAGAAAATCACAAAATTCAATGAGGACGACGATTTTGAGCATTTGCAGTGAGTTTTTAGCAGCTTTAGTACTTTTTGAAAAAAATCTTCAGAAATATTGCCCATCTGTGTTTTAGCTTGAAAAATTGGAAAAAATTTGATCCGGAAATGATAAAAAACCAGGTGGCTGTCGCCCCTCCGGGGCTCATCCACCTGGCCTTCGCTTACTCTATGTATTGAACCTACTATTCCATTTTGAGAGCATTCGGCTCTTTTTCTTAAAACTGGGAACCTTCGGTTCCGTTTTCAGAGCCTTCGGCTCTTTTTCCTAATGCAGGGAACCTTCGGAACAACAAAGCGACACATGTAGTACTTCTTCGAATTACGTTAGACACATTCTGACATTTTAAACCACGATAAAACCCTTTCAACCTCAACTTTTCCAAAAATTTTCTTACATATTCTGTCTCCTCGCGGCGAGACGAACAGAATGGCATAAAATTCGACCCGTCTATCTTTCCCCATCGCGAATCTCACCCCAAACTTGGGTAATTGAACCGACGTCTCGTTCATTGTCAGCGGGGGTGATGAAAGTAAGCAGCCGACATCAACCGGGTTCGCGTCGGCCACTATACTTTGTGTGTGCGCCGCCTCTCTGCCGCCGCGACTCTGCTTCTCTGTCGTCGCGCGGGCAAAATGAACGCAATTGCTCAGAAAAAGCGCTCCAGAATGCTTCAAAGTTGGAATTTCGACAAACAAAAAAGTCGTGCATCATCCTCAGATAATCAGGAACAAACTGTGAAAATTTCAAGAGAATCGGTAAATTCTGAAGCGAGTTATGACTTGCAACACATTTTCGGTACCGAAATTAGTACTGAAAATTCAGAAAAAGAGCTGTAACTTGCTCACTTTTTGAGATATCAAAAATCTAAATAGATGGGCATCAACGTAGACAAATTTCTGATTTTTCCGTAAAATTTTCATCTAAATCGGTTCAGTGTGAGCTGAGTTACAGCCTGCAACATACAGACAGACATACGGAAATCACTGGTTGTTATTAGTAAAGATTTGAGAAAAAACTATAAATTTTGATTCAGAAGGTTTCGTCCGATTTTCACTGAAAATGACAAATTTCAAGCCAAAAAATGGAAAACTGAGCAGTTTTGTCCCAAAAAATGAGCAATTTTTGCTCAAAATGGACAAATTTTGAGTTAAAAATTACATATTTTGTGTCAAAATAGTTAATTTTCATGGAAAAATCACAAGAATCGATTTTGGCTGGAAATAATACGAATTTGAGCTCAAAAACCCCATTTTCCTCTAAAAAGTCCGTTTTTTTTTCAGAAAATTCGAGAAAATCCGAAATCTGACATTCGTCGACATTCCCATCACCCGTGACGTCATTCAAACAATTCTTCGAATGGATCTGAAATCGGCGGAAAAAATTGAATTCTTGTCGATTCCTGACGTCAAATTGGGAGAAGACGTCAATGTGGTCGAGTATATGGAGGTTGGGAGGAAAAATTGAAGAAATTTGGAGCATTTTGAGCCCTGAGAGGGATTCTGGAGGATTCTAAAGGCTCTAAAATGCTCCAGATGATTCCTGAAGGGTTCTGAATCATTTTTTAACGATTTAAAATCAAAAATGAGCTTAGAAGTTCAAAAATTACGCTTCTGGATTTTTCTGAATCCTTGAGTGCTTCAGAATACTTGTGACACGTCTTCTGAAGCGAAATCCTTCAAATCGGCTGAAAATCCATAGAAAATGTCCAAAATATGATAAAAAATAGTCCAAAATTCTTCAAATTGGTTAAAAGGGACTCAGAAAGATCTAAAAGAATTCCGACGTTTTCTGTGCTAAACTCTTTCAAAAACGACTCAAAATTCTTCAAATTGACTAAAAATCCATAGAAAATACCCCAAAATTCATAGAAATCCGGCAAAATTAATTTAAAATGGCTCAAAATCCCCAGAAAATGACCAAAAATTCATAAAACTCCATAGAAAATGACCGAAATTTGATGAAAAATAGTCCAAAATTCTTCAAATTGGTTGAGAATGGACTCAGAAAGATCTAAAAGGATTCATATGTTTTCTGGGCCAAAATCTTTCAAAAACGACTCAAAATCCTTTAAATTGGCTAAAAATCCATAGAAAATTACTTGTTTCGGTGAAAAATAGTCCAAAATTCATCAAATTAGTTAAGAAAGACCTAAATGATTCAGACGTTTTCTGTGCCAAACTCTTTCAAAAACGACTCAAAATTTTTCAAATTAGCTAAAAATCCATAGAAAATGTCCAAAATTTGATGAGAAATGGTCCGAAATCCATCGAATTGGTTAAAAATGGACTCAGAAAGATCTAAAAGGATTCAGACGTTTTCTGTGCCAAAATCTTTCAAAAAACAAAAAAAGACTTAAAATCATACATGTCCAACCCGGTTCGGCCGGGCCGGCAGTTTTCTCCATTTTAAGGTATGATTTTCCAATTGAATTTTATACCAAAATGTAGAACTCGATGAGATCTATAAAATGGTATTAAAATCACCAAGATTTCCTGTGTCAGTCTTTGTCCAAAGCTTGTGAAACACCCGGGCCGGCGTTTTCGGCCCGCATATGCTCGGCCCGGGTGTTTCACATGCTCTGGACAAAAACTGAGACCGGGTTGGACATGTATGCTTAAAATCCTTCAAATTGGCTGAAAATCCATAGAAAATGACCGAAATTTGAAAAAAAATTGGCTAAAAATGGACTTTGAAAACGACTCTGAATCCCCTGAAATCCCTCATTTTTCAGCAATTCATGTCCACAATCGATGCTCCACTCGCCAAAATCTTCTTCAATTCCAATGAATTCGATCCGAATCTAATTCTATTCGGTGCAGCAGCAGAAGCGATTCCAGGACCAGAACAAATTCCAATGCTCATACAAATGGATAATGTTGGCTTGGAATTTAATTTAGAATTAGATTTAGGATTGATTCGAGAAGCGTTCGAGGGAGAACAACGTCAGATTCCAGAAGAAGAGAGAAGACGTCGTGCGGAGGAGAACGAGCGTCGCAGAGAGATTCGGTAACCTTTCTTTTTTGAGGGGAAAAATTGGCTAAAATTGAAGAAAAATAGTCCAAAAATGAGCCAAATTGAGCTGAAAATGATGAAAAATGGTACTAGGGAGATTCTGGCTCCGCGACGTTTCGAAAGTGTGACGCTTCGAAAGTGTGTCATTTCAATGGCAAAACGATGCACACTTCGAAATGTCACACTTGCGAAACGTCACACTTTCGAAACGTCATCTTTCGAAACGTCGCGGAGCCGAGATTCTGAAGGTTTTCGCACAAAAAGTACTATACAAAAACGACTTATAGAGGATTCTGGACACTTTTGGTCAAAAAACTAGTGAAAAATAGGCAATTCTTCATGAAAAATTCGTTAAAAATGCTCAAAATTTACCAAATTTAGCTAAAATTGATGAAAATTGGCCAAAAATGATTCAAGGAAGATTTTGGATGTTTCTGCAGTGAAAATAATCGAAAACATGCGATTTTTTATAATTAAAATAGTCTGAAATCCATCAAATTCGCAAAATGGATTAAAAATGAGCCAAATTAAGCTGAAATTGATGAAAAAGTTTTTTGCTCAAAAAATACCATTAAAAATCATTTATTTATAAATTATAGTCAAAAATGTCTTGAAATTAATCAAATTCAGCTTAAACGACTTTTAGAGGATTCTGGACATTTTTGCACGAAAAATAGTGAAAAATGTGCAATTTTTCATGAAAAATTCGTTTTAAATGCTCAAAAATAGCCTGAAATTCATCAAATTTTGGTAAAATCAGTGAAAATTGATCTAGAATTATCCCAGAAAAATTTGGGAGGTTTTTTTCACTAGAATCGATTAAAAATGAACGATTTTCCATGAAAAATAGCTGAAAATCCTTTAAATTTGAATTAAAAATTGACTAGGAAGGATACTAGCTGGATTCTGGACAGAAATTGTATTAACATGATTAGAAAGGCTCAAAAATCAGCCTAATTTTTCAGAAAAAACAGCTAAAATTGGCCAAATTTGGCTCCAGAAGAATCAGGACTAAAAATAAGCCAAAAGGAGCCCCAAAAGCTGTCAATATCTCAAATTTTCAGCATTCTGGAACGCGACATTAACAAAAAACGTCACCAGGAGATGCGCCGTGGTCAAAGACCAGGACCAAGAAAACACGTTTCGGAGTGGCGTGGACTTCGTACGATCAACGTGTGAGTTTTCTGGCCGAAAAATGGGCGCAAATGAGCCAGAAAACGCCAAAAATCTATTAAAATTGAGCCAGAATCGATCTGGAAGCTCCGAGGCTCGAAATGACACAAAAACAGGCATAAATTTCATATTTTTGCTCGAAAAATGGCCCAAAATTGAGTGAAAATGAGCCAGAATCTATCTGAAGTTCTCTGGAGCTCTAGAAGCCTTTCTAGAGGGAAATTGAAGCGGAACAATTGCTCAAAAAGCACCCAAAAATCCCACATTTTCTCGAAAAACGGCAAAAAAATGACCATATTGTTTTTCAGCATTCACAACATTCTGCTCTCGGAGCCCCATCAACCGGACAAGGAGCATCCATATAATAAGAAAGAAGGACGTCTTTATTGGAAGAAACAATTGGGACTGGTTTTGGTCAAGAAAATTGAGAAGAAACCTCGAGAAATCAAGAAGACTGCACATTGGCACTTCAATAAAGTTTTCGTTCTGATGGGAAGACAACCGATGAAGATCGGAGTGCTTATGGATCATTTGAAGGTGTTGAAGAAGGTGGGAACGTCGAAAATAGTGAAAAATCAAGAAAATAGACCAAAAATGAAGAAAACTGGACTAGAATCCATCAAAAATAGTCTAAAAATCATGTAGAATGGATCAAAAATGAAGAAATTGGGGTCAGACATCGAGAAAAATTATCTAAAAATTATAAAAAATTGAACCAAAAAACCATGAAAATCACAAAATTGCAGAAAAATCGAGATTTTTTGGCTTCAAATCGAAAAATAGTCTAAAAATTATAAAAAGTTGTTAAAAATTCATAAAAATTGAACCAAAACCATAAAAAATCATCCAGAAATCTTGAAAATCTCAAAATTGCACCCAAAAATTTCATTTTTACGGCAAAAAGTTGAATTTTTCGCTTTAAAGTCTCAAAAAATTGCTCTTAGAGTTGAGAAAGGCCAAAATTTCGAATTTCGAACTAAAATTCGGTATTTGCTGTATAAAATTGGAAATAAATACAAAAAACCCCTTAAAAATAGATTCGAAAATTAATTTCTGACTTCAAAATCGAAATTTCGACTTTCTAAATCTCCCGAATTCAATTTTCGAACCCAAAAAAACCCAAAAAATTCCTTAAATTTTCCATTTTTACCAAAAATATTGCGAAATTTTTCAAAATCTGAACTCTTTTACAGAGAAGAAAATTTTGACTCAAAGAATCACTGTTTTTCAATGGAAGATTTTTTTTTTAATTTTTAGCTGAAATTGCTCATTTTTAAGCGAAAAGTTCATATTTTTGATCCTAGAATTGCTATTTTTGTCCTAAATCCAAGAGTTTTTAGTTAAAAATTGCTCATTTTCCATAAAAAATCCTATACAGGCTTGAAATTGAAATTGAAACATTTTGATTAATTTCAAATCGATTTTAGCCTAATTTTTGGTTTAAATTGCTCATTTTAACCATAAAATTGATTTTTTGGACTCAAAATTACAATTTCCAGCGAAAATTCATGTTTTTTGCCTCAAAATTGAAATTTTTAACCCCAAAATTACAGTATTTTGGCTGAAAAAACTACCGGAAAAAAAGCTTTCTACACTCTAAAAATTCAAATTTTCGATTTTTTTCATTCAAAAACTTCAAATTTGGGATAAAAATTCTCAAATTTGTGATCACCAGCTACAGTAATCCTAGGTCTCATTTTCCAAATTTTGGCTCAAAATTACGATATTTTGACTGAAAAATTCCAAAAAGTTGAAGAGAATGTTTTTTAACTGAAGAAAAAGATCCAAAAAATTGAGAAAGTCCCTAAAAAACCAGAAATTCGAATTTTTTCGATTCAAAATCTCAAATTTAGGATTAAAAATGAGCTACAGTAAACCTCAGACTCTTTTTATGAAATTTCGGGTCAAAATTTTTTGGACTCAAAATTACAATTTTCAGCGAAAATTTAAGTTTTTTTGGCTCAAAATGCATTTTTTAAACTCAAAATTGCTCATTTCAACTTTAAAAATTTCCAGATCGTCTCCACCGAGCCACTATCATTTAACGATGAGCAATCGATCCTTCAATTTTCGCAAGATATGAGACGTCAAACTCATTCGATGCATGAATTCAATTTTATCAAAATGTTGCCTGCGAAACGTCGTCGCCTCTACACGCATTCTTACGGGACTAAAAACGCGAAAAAATGCAAAAATTGAGGCTCCGGGAGCTGAAAACGCTGAAAATAATAACTAAAAGTGTTAAAAATGTCCATTTTTGAACTCTAAACTCAAAAATTCACAATTTCCTTCGTTTTCCCCGTCCAAAAAACCCCCCAAAATCTCAAATTTTCGACCAAAAATCTCCCAAATTTCATCTTTTAACGGTATCTTTTCAACGATTTCCCCATGACTTTCCTTCCTTTTTTTGTTAAATATTTGTTTTTTGTTGATTTATCTGCCCGTTTCTGCTAAAAATATAAGGAAAAATGAGTTTCTAGACCATTTTCTACCCCCAAAATGACTTGAAAACTACAAATTTTCAATTGGAAACTTTGAAAATAAAGAATTTTGGAATTTTTAGATGAAAAAAGAGCAAAATTTTGAAAAAAATTGAAGTTTCCGCTTTTTTTTTCCATTTGGAAACTTCAAAATTCTTTTTCAGAGGTTTTCAGTTAAAAATTTAGAGTTTTAAGCCTTTTTTTTTGGTGAAATGGGCGAAAAATCCAATTTTTCACTATTTTTCTGCATGAAAATGAGTCAAAAACCCGATTTTTGAGCTCACAATGAATCTTCCTGTTGTTAATTTTTTTTTCATTATTTTTTTGATTTTTGGTGATTTTCAGCCATTTTTTTTCGATATTTTACCCTATTTTTCATCATTTTTCCTCATTTTTAGCCATTTTTCAGGTTAAAAATCACAAAAAAAATGAAGAATCGCTTCACTTTGGTGGATGTGATCGCGGCGACGACGGAGTTGAAGAAACTTCAAGGTTTCGATTTTTATTTTTTCCAAAAAAAAAATCGGAAAAAAAAGCTAAATTTCAAGTTTTGAGCCGAAAAATGAAAAAAATTCGCTAAAAAACCCGGAAATTCGAATTTGTTCTATTCAGAATCTCAAATTTTGGATAAAATTAAAATAAAGTAATCCTGAAGCTAATTTTTCAATACTTGGCTCAAAATCCTTAGCTCAAATTGAAAAAAAATTGAAATTTGAAGAAAAATAATTTTTAAAAACTGAAGAAAAATGATCCAAAAAATGAAGAAAATCCCTCAAAAAACCAGAAATTTGATTTTTTTTTTCATCCAAAAACTCAATTTTTGGAATAAAAACTGGGCTACAGTAATCGGCTCCGCGACATTTCGCAAGTGTGACATTTCGCAAGTGTGACGTTTCGAAAGTATGATATTTCACAAGTGCATCGTTTTGCCTTTGAAATGACACTATTTCGAAATGTCACACTTTCGAAACATCACACTTTCGAAACGTCGCGGAGCCAAAAAATGGGCTACAGTAATCCTAGTGCATATTTTTCATATTTTGGCTCAAAATTACGGTATTTTTACCGAAAAAAATTGCTGAATCATTCAAATTTCCCGCTTTTTTTGCAGGAATGCGAGTAAACAATGTGTACGATATCGACAACAAGACGTATCTCATCAAACTGTCTCGTACCGATGAAAAAGCTGTAATTCTTTTCGAATCCGGCGTTCGACTACATCAAACATTCCATGATTGGCCGAAATCTCAGACGCCGTCGAGTTTTTCGATGAAGTTGAGAAAGCACATCAATCAGAAGAGGTTCGGGATTGATTGGATTGAAAATGAGCCAAGAATGAAGAAAATTGAACAAAAATTCGCCATTTGGAGCCAAAAATTGACTTTTTTCATTAAAAGTTTGTAAAAATTGGTATTTTTGCAATTTTTTGAGCTTAAAATGCTCATATTAACCCCAAGTGTTTTGTTTTTAAAGAAGCACTGAAAAAAAAAGAGAATTTTCCATGGAAATTTTGAAAAAAATCGCCCGTGGAATCCAAAAGTTTGAATTTTTGACGAAAAATGAGCAATTTAGAGCTCAATTTTGAGGAAGATGACGATTTTTAGCCAAAAACTTGCTGTTTTACATCGAAAAACCTGAATTTCGTCTTAAAATTGAATTTAAAGGATTTTGGACTTTTTTTTTTGGACGAAATTGCTCATATTAACCGTGAAAAAAAAAATTTCAGCTCAAAATTGCTTATTTGTCATTAAAAATCCTGAACTTATGTTTGAAATTGAATTTGGAAGGTTTTTTCGTGATTTTTAAATGATTTTAGCTTTAATTTTTTTTTGGCTCAAAATTGCTCATTTTAACCCCCAAAAATTTCCAAAAATTCCAGACTCACCTCAATCCGTGTCGTCGGTTACGATCGTCTCGTCGAGCTCGTCTTCGGCACCGAAGACCGCGAAAACCGTCTCTACGTTGAGCTTTACGATCGAGGAAACGTTGTGCTCACGGACAACGAGCTGACGATTTTGAACATTTTGAGAGTTCGAACCGATAAAGACACTTCTGTGAGATGGGCGGTACGAGAGAAGTTCGCATTTCCGTCGGAAGACGAGAAAGAAGACGTCGGGAGAGGAATTCAATGGTCTGACGTCGAGAAAGGGATTCAGAATATTCCAGAAGGGAAAGAAGAACAGTTGGGAAGGGTTATGTCACAGTTTACAAAGTGTGGAAATCCGATGACCAAAGAGATTCTGGTGAAAGCGGGATTGAAGGCGGAGATGAAGGTAGGGGGTTTGGAGCAAAAATGAGCAACAATTGAGGTTTTATAGCCAAAAAAGTGCCCAAAATGAGCATAGACTCTTGAAATTGGAGTTTAGAAGCATTCTCGATCAAAAATGTTGATTTTGGAGCAAAAATAACGCAAAAATCAAAAAAGTTCAAGTCTAGAATGCTCCGGGATCGAAAATCAGCAGAAAATTGACAATTTGTAGATAAAAATGAGCGAAAAAATTGGATTTTGAAGCGAAAATAGAGCCAAAAATCATGAAATTTGAGCCCAAAAGGTTCCCTAAGGTTCGAAAATCGAAAATGAGCGAAAAATTTGGTATTTAGACGAAAAAAAGGCGAAAATAGGCGATCTAATGTTTAAAATGAGCAGGAAAAGAGCTGAAAATCAAGGAATTTGGCTCGAGAAAGAATTCTAGATGGAAAATGAGCAAAAAATATGCCTACAACTAAACAATTTGAGTCTAGAATGATTTTGAAGACTTCTAGATGGAAAATGTGCAAAAAAGGTGAATTTTAGAGCGAAGAATGAGCCTGAAAACGAGAAATTCGAGTTTAGAAGGATTCGAATAGATTTCTGATTGGAAATGAGAAAGAAAATGCAATTTTTGCTGAAAATGAGCAGAAAACATGAATTTTGGAGCAAAAATTTCTCCAGAATCATAAAAATTGAGTCCAGAAGGCTGAGGAGGAGGAGGGGATTTTTGAGCAAAAATAGGCGAAAAATTCGAATTTTGGAGCAAAAATAGAGGCAAAAATCATGAAATTTGAGTCCAGAAAGATTTAAAAGATGAAAAATGAGCGAAAAAAGTGGATTTTATAGCAAAAATAAGCCTAAAATTGAAAAATTGAAGTCAAAAAGGTTCCTAAAGGATTTCAGATCAAAAATGAGCGGAAAAAAATGGATTTTGGAGCAAAAATAAGCCTAAAATAGGTTAAAATTGAGCTGACGGCTGTCAGAAGTGTCAAAAATTCGCCGAAAGCGCTTCAAAATGAGCCAAAACTGGCCAAAAAGCTCTAAAATCGACCAAAATCGATCTCTATCAATTTTTGTCGATTTTGGCTCAGTTTCGGTCGGTTTTTAATGTTTTCAGGTCGGAAATGCTCCAAAAATAAGCCAAAAATCAAAATTTTCGCTTAAAAATGAGCAATTTTGAGCCCAAAATCTTCAAATTTGACTCAATTTCCCTAATTTTCAGGTATCCAACAAATCGAATTTGTCTGAAATCGAATCGAAATTCGATGAGATTCGAAAAGCGACTGAAGAAGTGTGGGATACTGTAGAGCACGAGCCGAAGGGATTTATTAGTTATTCGGAGATTCCTTGTGAGTTTTTTGGTTTTGGGTGGAAAAATATGTAAAAAATAAAGGAAAATGAGCCAAAAAATCATTGAGAATGCTCCAAAATCAACGGAAAACGACCAAGCCTGGATTTTGTCCATATTGGCTTGTTTTGGATTGGTTCGGCTCGTTTTTATCTGATTTTCCACACTTTTGGTGCATTTTTGATGTATTTTCGCTCGAAATCGGTTGAAATTGGGCAAAAATGCTCAAAAACAGGCGAAAATTGCTCCAAAATGAGCCGAAATGCTCCGAAATTGACCAAAACCATGCTAACAAGTTTTTGCTCCATTTCGGCTCATTTTCAATCAATTTTGACGAAAAATAATCCAAAATGACTTAAAAATGACAAAAAAGGCTCAATTTTGCATCAAAAATGCTCCAAAATGAGCCGAAATCGACTTATATTTTTTCAGCTGATTTTTGGTCGTTTTGGTCAGTTTTTGGCTGATTTTCCTCACATTTGAAGCATTTTCACTTAATTTTGGCTCAAAATCGGCTTGAAAACCCTGAAAATTGAGCAAAAATAAGCCAAAATGCTCCAAAATTGATCAAACTTGGTTTCGCTTGTTTTTGGTCGAATTTGGCTGTTTTTGCCTCGTTTTTTCACTAATTTTGACAAAAAAAGACTCAATTTTGCATCAAAAATGCTCCAAAATGAGCCGAATTCGACCTATATAATTTCAGCTGATTTTCGCTCGTTTCGGTTCATTTTTGATTGATTTTCCTCACATTTGAAGCATTTTCAGCTAATTTTGGCTCAAAATCGGCTTTAAAACCATAAAAGTTCAGCAAAAATGAGCCAAAATGACTCAAAATTGACCAAACTTGGTTTAATTCAGTTTTGGTCGATTTTGGCCGTTTTTGGCTCATTTTTCACTAATTTTGCATCAAAATGCTCCAAATCACCCGAAAAATTCAATTTCCCCATTTTCAGCCCCCACCGGAACTGCCATCCAAATCTACAACGAATTCAATCCGATTCCAATGCCACTAACATCGAAATTCCTGAAAGAGCTGCCCACGTTTTGTGAATCCGTCGATGAGTTCTACTCGAGAATTGAGACACAAAAACAGGAACAAAAAGCGGTGAATATGGAGAAACAGGCGTTGAAGAAGTTGGAAAATGTCGAAAAGGATCAGAAGGAGAGGATTGAGGCGTTGCAGGTGAGCGTTTTGAGGGAAAATGAGTGAAACTGAGCAAAAACGAGCCAAAAATGATAAAAAAGGTGAAAAATAAGCTGGAAATGATTCTGCGGGATTCTGAAGCCTTCATGACGATTTTGGAGAATCAAACAGTATTTAGAATCGAGTTTCTAGTCGAAAAACGACCCAGAAGTGGAGATTTTACGTCGAAAATGAGCCAAAAGCGAGATTTGAGGCGAAAATAGGCTAAAAACTGGGAATGAGCTTGAAAATTGGATTAAACTACAAAAAAACTGAAAAATTGAAATTTTTGTGCGAGAAGGAGATGGAAAATGAACCAAATTCTAGAAGAAGTTTTGAAATGAAAAACAGATGAAATTTGAGTGTTCAGAGCTAAAAACATGAAAATGAGTTCAAAATTGAGATCCCCGGCAAAAAAATGAGCGAGAAATTGAAATTTTACATCAAAAATGAGTCCAGAATCAAGATTGGGGCCGAAAACGTCCCAGAAATCTGTCTGATTTCCTGTGTTTCCGAAGCTTTCTACAGTATTCGCGAGGATTCAGAAGGCTCCAGAATGCTCCAAAAAAGATTCTGAAGGTCTCTGGAGGATTTTGGAGACTTCTGAATTCCTGGAATATCGTGGGAACGATCTAGAATCGTCTAAAAAACATCGTAAACGTTCCAGAATCACTTTTAACACATTCTGAAGCTTCTGGACCAATTTCAAGCAATCTTGACGGCTTCTGAAGGATTCTGAAAAATTTTGGAGACAAGAGCATAAAAATCTCATAAAATTACAACAAAAAAAACTCTAAAATCGAGGTTCTATTTGAAAAAATGAGCCTGGATCGAGCCAAATTCAATTTTTAAAAATTTGGAAGTGAATAGCGCCTCAAATTAGATTTCAGAGCGAAAAACAAGCCTAGAATCCAATTTCTAGTCAATAAAATGATCCAAAAAACCAAGATTTTTGAGATAAAACGCCGCCGAGCCTTTCAAAACGAGTTTTGTAGGCTCAGAACTTGAAAAAAATTAATTCTACGTCAAAAAACAAGCCCAGGATATCCCTCAATGCTGCAGACGGCTTCAGAAGTTGTCAGGGAGATCTAGAAGGATTTTTAGACTTCTGAGACTCCGGTGGGGGCTGAAAATGGGTAAATTGAATTTTTCGGGTGATTTGGAGCATTTTGATGCAAAATTGAGCCGTGTTCGGTCAATTTTCAGTCATTTTGGCTCATTTTTGCTGAACTTTTACGGTTTTAAAGCCGATTTTGAGCCGAGATTAGCTGAAAATGCTTCAAACGTGGTGAAAATCAATCAAAAATGAACCGAAACGAGCGAAAATCAGCTGAAATCATATAGGTCGATTTCGGCTCATTTCGGAGCATTTTGATGTGAAATTGAGCCTTTTTCAGTCAAAATTAGTGAAAAAATGAGGCGAAAACGGCTAAAATTGGACCACAAATGAGCTAAACCAAGTTTGGCCAATTTTGGAGCATTTTGGCTTATTTTTGCTCAATTTTCATGGTTTTGAAGCCGATTTTGAGCCAAAATTAGGTGAAAATGCTTCAAATGTGAGGAAAATCAGCCAAAAGCTGACCAAAACGAGCCGAAATCGACCCATATGATGTCAGCTGATTTTCGCTCGTTTCGGTTCATTTTTGATTGATTTTCACCACATTTGAAGCATTTTCAGTTAATTTCGGCTCAAAATCGGCTTTAAAACCGTAAAAGTTCAGCAAATGCTCCATACGGCTTCAGAATTAATCATGGAGATCTAGAAGGATTCTTAGACTTCTGAGACTTTGAGAATCCCAAAATGCTCAATTTTGGCTCATATTTCATTATTTTTGCTCAAATTTCAACCATTTTCACTCCCACAAAGTTTTGAGCTCTAAAATGATTTTAGCTACATTCTGAGCTTAAAATGCACAATTTTGGCTCAAATTTGAGCCCAAAACGCTCAAATTTATCCGAAAATCCTCATTTTTTCCAGCTAACCCAAGAGCAACGCGAACACATGGCCAACCGCATCATCCTAAACCAGGATCTCGTCGAAAAGGCTCTCCACCTGATTCGCTCCGCCCTCGCCAATCAATTCTCATGGCAAACGATCGAGGAAATGCGAAAAAGTGCGGCTCAAAACGGAGATCCCGTCGCGAGCTCAATCGTCGCGTTCCGTTTCGAAAATAACGAATTCTTGATGAATTTGGGGGATCCGTATGATGAGGAGGCGGAGCTTCTCAAAGTTCCCATCGATATTTCGATGAATGCGTCGAAGAATGCGCAGAGACATTTTGTGGATAAGAAGTCGGCGGCGGAGAAGGTGAAAAAGACGGTGGCGAGCTCCGAGAAGGCCATTAAAAATGCTCAAGAAAAGGCGAAATCCACTTTGGAGCAAGTGAAGATTGTGACGGAGGTGAAAAAGTCGCGGAAGGCGATGTGGTTTGAGAAGTTTCGATGGTTTATCTCATCGGAAGGATACATTGTTGTCGCGGGAAGAGATGCACAACAGAATGAGTTGTTGGTGAAGAAGTGAGGTTTTTAAGGGGAAACTGGAGAAAAATGAGAGAAAAAAAAGAAGAATTTTGTATGGAAATTGAGTCCAAAACTCTAAAATTTGAGATTCTAGCAAAAAAAATGGGATTATTAGGTAAAAAATGAGCTCTAAATGAGAAGCTCCAAAATTGAGGGCTTAGCCTTAAAAATGAGCCAAAAATTTATTGCACCAGGATTGTAATCGTAGATTTCATAAAATGAGCCAAAAATCGAAATTTTACAAATTTGAGCTTCTAGGTTTCAAATAAGTGTCAAAAAGTAAGGTTTTTGTCAAAAAAATGAGCAGAAAACTGAGATTTTTGAGTGGGAAATGAGCCGAGAATGAAAAAAACTCTAAAATTGTGAGCCTAACTTTAAAATGTGCAAAAAATTGAGGTTATTTAAAAATGAAAAATAAAAAAAAGCCTAAAATAAAGAAAAAAACTCAAAAATTGAGATTCTAGCTAAAGAATTAGAAATTTTTCGGATAAGAACCCTAAAACCTGAATTTATAGCTCGAAAAGAAAGCAAAAAACTCAGATTTTTAGATGGAAAAATAGCCAATATGAAACAATTCTCCTAAATTAGATCCCCAGCTAAAAAATGAGCCGAAAAGTATGATTTTGAATGGAAAATGAGCCCATTTAGAGACCAAAATGAAGAACTTCAAAAAAGAGCTCAAAATTCGAAATTCTACGCCGACAATAAGCTGAATACTTAATAAATGAAACGAATGAGCGCGAAAGGGAATTTTTAGATGAAAAATTAGTTAAAACCAGACTGCTTTAACCAGTCTAAGAGAAGTTTGGAATTGAAAAAAACGCCTGAAATTCGATTTAGGAACAAAAAATGACCTTAGAATCCAATTTCTAGTCAAAAAAAAACCCAGAAATTGAGATTTTACGATAAAAATGAGCTCAAAATCGAGATTGGAGCAGAAAAATGGGCGAAAATGTTGGTTTTTTCGATTCTAAAGCTTTCTACAGTGTTTTAGACGACTCTAGAAGATTCTGAAGGACTTTGAAAGATTCTGAAAGCTCCGGAAGGCTCCTGACGGCTCCAGAATGCTTCTAAACTCTCTATTTTCCAGATACCTCCGTCCCAACGACATCTACATGCATGCGGACGTTCGTGGCGCCTCATCAGTGATTATCCGAAATAAATCATTCGAAGAAGAATCGAAAGAGATTCCACCGAAGACGCTGACTGAAGCCGCTCAGATGGCCGTGTGCTATTCGAATGCGTGGGAGGCGACGGTGACGGCGTCGGCGTGGTAAGAAAGTTGCGAAACGGCGTGGTTGCGAAATGGCGCAGTTGCAAAATTACATAGTTGCGAAATGACTGGTTGCTGAATAGCATGGTTGCAAAATGGGAAACTTGCGAAGTGGCATAGTTGCGAAATGACATGGTTATAATATAAAATGGTTGCGAAATGGCACAGTTGCGAAATGGCATAGTTGCGGAATGTCAAAGTTGCGAAATGTCAAACTTTCGAAGTGGGCAGTTGCGAAACGTCCCAGTTGCAAAATGACTGGTTGCGAAGTGGCATGGTTACGAAATTTCGAAGTTAAAAAATGTAGAAGTCGCGAAATGGCAAAGTTTGGAAATTGCATAGCTGCGAAATGGCGTGGTTGCGAAACGTCCAGGTTGCGAAAGGACAGGTTATAATATGACATGGTTGCGAAGTGGCAAAGTGGAAAAATGTCACATTTGCGAAATAGCATCGTTGCGAAGTGGCATGGATGCGAAATGGCGTGGTTACAAAATTTCAAAGTTTAAAAAAGTAGAAGTTGCGAAGTGGCATGATTGCGAAATGTCAAAGTTGCGAAATGGCATAGTTGCGAAAGGACAGTTTATATTATGACATGGTTGCGAAATGGCATAGATTCTTTATTCCTCATCATAAAAATTTGAAACCGTGCCATTTCGCAACTTTGATATTTCGCAACCACGCCACTTCGCAACCAAAAAAAGTTGCGAAACGTCCCAAAATCCTCAAAATTTCAGGTGGGTCTACCCGAACCAAGTAACCCGTACCGCTCCGACCGGTGAATATCTTCCATCGGGTAGTTTCATGATTCGCGGAAAAAAGAACTTTATGCCACCATCCCAACTCGTCATGGGCCTCGGAATTCTCTTCCGAATGGACGACGAATCCATCGAGAGACATTTGGCGCTGGAAAAGGATAAAAAAGCAGAAATTTGCGCTGAAAATGAGCCCAAAGTTGCTCCAAAAGAGCCCAAGTCAGAGCCAGAAGAGCCCGAAGAGTTCCCAGACGTTCAGGTGCAAATTGGAGTTTCCAAAGAGCAAGAGGAGATGTTTTTGATTGAAGTGGGCCCAAAAATGCCCCAGAAGCAAGCTCAAATGGCTCAAAAAGGAGCCCAAAAGGGCGGAAAAGTTGCTCCAAATGCTCCAAAATCTACGCAAAAATATTTGGAGGAAAAAGTTCAGAAAGAGCAAATCCAGGCGGGCCCAAGTGCAAAAACTCAAAAAAGAAAGCAGAGGAAGGAGAAATTGGCGAAACAAAAGTATAAGGATCAGACTGAAGACGATTTGGAGCTCCATCGGGAGCTCCTAAGGCCCCATGGGAAGGCGCAAGAGGAGCCGGAGCCGAAGGAGCCAAAAGAAACGGTCAATTTTGAGCCAAAAGAGCGTCAAGAGCCTCAAGAGCCCGCGAAGGAGCCCGCGAAGGCTCAAAACGAGCCCAAGGCCCAGCCGGAGGAGCCCGATGAGCCCGAGGAGGACGACAAGGAGGCCAACGCCGAGGAGCAAACGTTGCTGAGCTCGCTGACGGCTCAGCCGTTGGACGAGGATACGTTGTTGTTTGCCGTGCCAGTGGTGGCACCGTATTCGGTAAGCGGGGTTTCAGGCCGAAGGCCCAAGGGCCCAAGCTGGAGGCCCAAAAAAAGCCGTAGGCCTGAGATATGCCAAAGGCCAAAAATAAGCCGAAAGCCCAAAATAAGCCGACGGCTCAAAAAAGGCCGAAGGCTCAAAAGAAGCCTAAGGCTCAATATAAGCCGAAGGCTCAAAATAAGCCGAAGGCCCAAATTAGGCCGAAGGCTCAAATTAAGCCGCAGGTCCAAATTAGGCTGTAGGCCAAAAATATGTCGAAGGCTCAAAAAGAGCCGAAGTCTCAAAATAAGCCTTAGGTCAAAATAATATGGAGGCTCAAAATAAGCCGAAGGTCCAAAATAAGCCGTAGGCCGAAAAATGTTGAAGGCCCAAAAAAGCCGAAGGCTCAAAATAAGCCTAAGGCTCAATATAAGCCCGTAGGCCAAAATAGGCCGAAGGCTCAATATAAGCCCGTAGGCCAAAATAGGCCGAAGGCCCAAAATAAGACGAAGGCCAAAATAGACCGTAGGCCCAAAATAAGCCGAATGCCCAAAAACCGTAGGCTTAAAATGAGCCGAAGGCCCTTGAGCCTTAGGCCTCCGGCATTTTAGGCCTTAGGCCCTATGATAAGCCTTATATCATTGCAGGCTCTCTCCACATACAAATATCGTGTCAAAATCACTCCCGGAATCGGAAAGCGTGGAAAAGCGACGAAACAGGCGATCGAGTTGTTTACGGTACGGTGGGCCCGGAAGTGTGACGTTTCGAAAGCAAATTTTGTTTTTTGGAATTTTAGCCTTCGAAATGTCGCACTTTCGAAACGTCGCAAAATTCGCTTTTTTTTTATTCCAAAATATTCCTAATTTTTTTGCAGCGCCAACAAACAAGCCGCCAGGCGTCCCTAATCAAATCGCTTCTCTCCGACGACTCGGCGTCCCGTAATTTGCCGACAAAAGTTCGCATTTCTGCGCCACAACTTCATGCTAAATAGTCTCTAATTTTTCTGGAAAAAAAATGGAAAAAAAAATTCTGACATTTTTTTTTGTGAAAAAGAATTTGTCTCTAATTATTCTAAAAAAACATTCAAAATTATATATATATTTTTTCATTTTTTCGCCCAAATATTTATACGGTTATTTCTATTCTCCTTTTTTTTCAAAATTTTGGTGATACATTTTTGGTTTTTTCAATTTCTCGGTTTCTTTCTTCCCCCCTCTAAAATTCCATGTTTTGTTTCTATTTATGATTTATGAATGAATGTTTTATATGAAAATAAAGGCTGTTTGAGTTTAAATTTGAATTTTCAGCTCAATGAGACACTTTTCAGATGGAATGAATTAAAAATTATAAAAAGTAATAATAAATTGAAAAATTTGGAGCATTTTCAAATGCTCATAACTTTGCTCATTTTGCTCCTAGAGTTGTGAAAATAGGACCAATCAATTGGAAATCGAATTTTACCTTTAAAACTACCGTAATCCATTGAATGAAGTTTCATTCAGAGAGGATTACTGTAGTTGGGCCAACCATAATTTTTTGGCTCTTAATTCGGCTCGTTTTGCTCCTAGAGCTCTGAAAATAGTACGAATCGATTGGAAATCGAATTTTAAATCTAAAACGACAAGAAAACTGAATATTTTTTTTAATTGGATAAAAATTGAAAAATTTGGAGCATCTTCAAATGCTCATAACTTTGCTCATTTTGCTCCTAGTGTTCTAAAATTAGTACGAATCGATGGGAAATTTAATTCTACATCGAAAAGGACAAGAAAACCTAAATATTTCGGAAAAATTGGATCTATTACCGGATTTTTTTTTTAAATTTCGGAGCATCTTCAAATGCTCATAACTCGGCTAATTTTGCTCCCAGAGCTCTGAAAATAGTAGCAATCGATTGGAAATTGAAATTTATTTCTAAAACTACTGTAATCCATCAAAAGAAATTTCATTCAAAGAAAATTACTGTAGTTCGGCCCACCATGACTTATTTTGGCTAATAACTCGGCTAATATTGCTCATAGAGCTCTGAAAATAAGCCAATCGAATGGAAATTTGATTCTACACCGAAAATGACAAGAAAAACCAAATATTTCGAAAAATTCGATCCAAAATCGAAAAAAAATATTTTTTTGTAAAATTTGGAGCAACTTCAAACGCTCACAACTTCGCTCATTTAAAAAAAAATGGCTACAAATCGAAAAAACGATGTTGCCAAAATTATTTTTTAATTTTAATTTAGAAAATTACTTCTGGTTATTTAGAAACTGAAAATGATTATGAAAATGTAGAGAGAAATTGAAAAAAATAGAGTACGAAAAATCGAAAGAGAAAATGGAGGCAAAAAAAATGAAAACGGAACAAGATTTTGTAGATCAAAAATTAAAAATAAAATTTATTTTGTAGGTCAAAAATATTTTTTCTAAAATTTTTTTTGATCTTGAAAATTTCTGATCTTTTTGTTTTTTTTTCTGCTGAAATTATGGCAAAGAATTATTCATTTCACATGTTTACACACAAAATTCCAAAGAAAATATATACCAAAAAAGAAAACCGTAGTCTGTAGAATCTGTAATAATAGGGGGATACTGTATAGCGGGATACTGTAGTTTCATAGGGAAATCGTCTACAGTAATCCTTCTAATGCAAATGCAATTTCCCGGTTGGCGGCGGTGGAACCCTCGTCGACGCCGAGGGGGCGGAGCTTCCTTGATCAAAAGTGGGCGGAGCCTGGTTGATTTTATGGCGACTACTGTACTTTCGGGTCAACGCGACGATATTCGTGTAGGATGGAGTGGTTTTGAGTTTTCGAATGCAAACCATCGAGGTGGTGACGATGTTTCCACCGGCGATGGCTCCGAGCAGCAAGGAAAGAGCCCAGACCTGGAAAAAAAATTATTTTTTGGCGGGAAATTTGAATTTTTAATGGGTTACCTGCCACAATCCATCACAAGGCTCGGTGTTTGTGTAGCCGAACAACTTCCAGGCCAGGAACAATTGGAAGAGCTGGAAAATTTCATTTTGAGATATTCAAATTCCCAATTTAAGAAGTTAGTGGCCGGATTCGACATCAGCGTGGAAAATGAGCTTTAAAGGATTTTAGCTGGAGTCTCTAGCGCAATTTTGAATTTTTAGGGTTACTGTATGTCTACTGTAGAAAATTAGATTTTGTTTTTCAATGGGAAAACATTAGTTTTGAATTGTTTCATTATTGCCAATGGATTTGGCTCGAAAAATTAGCCCGAATAGCTTTTTGTTGGAGGTTCTAGCTCAATTTTTGGTGTTTTGGGTTATTGTATTTCTAAAAGTCCGCAAACACCATACACCGAATCTTACGACACTTTGAGCTGGCGGGCTAAAAATTCGGTTTCAGAGGTAAAAATCGGCGCTGAATACGAATTCAGTCTTGAAAATCAATTAGGACCTTTAGTTTTTGAGTTATGGGTTACTGTAGTTTTCAAAAGTCTGCAAACACCGAAAAGGAAAAGGCTGACTAAAAATATGTGGGAAGAATCTAAATCAGCGTGAAAAATAGACTTGAATGGCTTTTGATTGAAGCTTCCAGCTCAATTTTTGATTTTCACGGATTACTAGTTCTGAAAGTCCGCAAACACCAAATCTTACGAGACTTAAAGCTAGCGTGCTGAAAATTTGGTTTCTGAGTAAAACGAGGGTGCTTAAAACGAATTTAGCGTTGAAAATCGCTTAGAACCTTTAGTTTTTGAATGATGGGTTACTGTAGTTTTAAAAATCCGTAAACACCGAAATACGTAGTTTTCGAGTTAGAGGGCTGAAACTTCGAGGATAGGGTAATTTGGGGCCCAGTAATTCGAATTTCACGATTAAAAATGTTCCAGGGCTCTCCAAGTGCTCCAAAACTATCTAGAAAGATCCCAAAATTCTGAAAAAGCTCCAAACTCACATATCCCACTGTCAAAAAGGGCAACAAGAATGTGAGGCCTTTAAACTGCCACGACGTGAATCCCTCTACAGTAATATCCATCTGGTGGCCCTGTCCTAAGCTGTGAAGTCTGCGAAGACATCCGGATTGATATTGATTCTGTGCCAATTGAACGAGCGAGATGTAGAATGTGAAGACCAAAAAATAGGGACGGAATTCCTGATAACATGCTCCATCCTTCCACGTCAACACGATTCCAGGAACGGCACACGAGAGATAGTGATGCGACAGCCACCATCCTTTGATTTTCGATCCATTCACTCGAAGGACGGATTCTCGGATCGTCAGGGTACAGTAATACCAGACCATCAGAAAGCAGAGAATCGAATCGAACACTCGAAATGGCCACATCCATGAGATGAATGCAAGGACGCAGATGAGAATTGTAATGTTCCATTTGAAGCCTTCGTATTCCTGAAAATGCGGATTTTTGAATTTTTTTATTAGCACCAATGAATTTTTCTTGAAAAATTGGCCCGAATAGCTTTTGGTTGGAGCTTATAGCTCAATTTTTGAATTTTGGGTTACTGCAGTTGGAAAAGTACGCAAACACTAAACAGCGAATCTTACGGCACTTCAAGCTAGAGGGCTGAAAATTGAGTTCCCGGCTTAAATGAGGGCGCTGAATACAAATCTGGGCTTAAAAATCCGCTAGGATGTTTAGTTTTTTAGTCATGGATTACTGTAGTTCGGAAAAGTCCGCAAACATCAAAGTGGCTATGGATGACTGAAAATCGGTGGTCAGATTCGAAATCAGCGTAAAAAATGAGCCCGAACAGTTTTTGGTTGGAGTTTCTAGCTCAATTTCGAATTTTCTCGGATTACTGTAGTTGGAAAAGTACGCAAACGTCGAATCTTACGACACTTTGAGCTAAAAATTTAAAAAAATGCTCTCCGGCTAATTTTGGGGTGCTGGAACCGAATTTGACGACAAAAATTAGCTCTGACTATTCCGTTTTGAGTTGAGGACTACTGTAGCTTGCGAAAGTTCGCAAACACCGAAATGAAGATGGATGATTGAGAATCTGTGATCAGATTCGGAATTAGCGCGAAAAGTTAGCTCGAATAGCTTTTGGTTGGAGCTTCTAGCTCAATTTTGAGTTTTCTCGGATTACTGTAGGTAGAAAAGTACGCAAACACCACATCTTACGGCACCTTGAGCTAGAGGGCTGAAAATTGGTGCCCGGCGTAAACCGATGGTGCTGAAACAAAATTTGATGTCAAAATTTGCCTATGACGTTCCGTTTTCAAAGTAGGATTAAAGTCATTTTTTTTATTTTCTCAAATGATCGTCCCAATTCCAGTGTTTACGAAAATAACAATATTTTTGCACAAAAATCGTTAAAACTCGAGAAAATCGATTTTCAAAACGCCAACTTACATTTTTTCTAACCTATTTCAATGGATGTAGAATTTTTTGCTGATTCGAATGCACCTAATATCGCTGCTCAAAACGCTCTAGAAACATTTTTATGAACAAAATTGCACATTGTCGCGCCGCCCGCTGCCGACTTAAATCTGCTGTCGCGCTCGCCGCTGCCTCGGCAGCGGGCGGCGCGACAATTGAAAATTTGTTGATAAAAATGTTTATATTGCGTTTTGAGCAGCGATATTAGGTACATTCGAATCAGAAAAAAATTCTGCATTCATTGAAATTGGTTAGAAAAAATGTAAGTTGGCGTTTTGAAAATCGATTTTCTCGAGTTTTAACGATTTTTGTGCAAAAATATTGCTATTTTCGTAAATAACGGAATTGGGACGATCATTTGAGTACAAATAAAAAATGACTGTAATCCTACTTTAAGTTACGGACTACTGTAGCTCCAAAAGTCCGCAAACACCGAACCTTACGACACTTTAAGCTAGAGGGCTGAAAATCGGGTTGCCGGGTAAATCGACCCCGCTGAGTTCGAATTTCGTATTGATATCCTACCTCTTTGTACTTGAATTTCTCAGTTTTCGTCAACAATGAAATGTTCAAATTTGAGCCCAGTATGAGATTCAAGTAGAATCCGTTGGATTGAGCCGGCAATTCTCCTTGCATATCGCGAAGACGCAAATTCGACACTTCCATTTCTTCACGCATTTTTGCCAGGTGCGTTTGGAGGGCCTTCTTCTCATCTGATGCTTCCATTTTGTCGATCGATTGTTGGGTTCTGAAAAAAAATCGAATTTTGGTTGGAATTCTTGAGGCATTGGGTACTTTTAAGGACTTCGAGAGTAGAAAATTCGAGATTAGAATATTTGAAAACCCCTGGAAACTTGAAATTCGGAAAGTTTTCGAATTTTCCGCAAATTGTCGTAAGGTATGGTGCATGTGGTGTTTGCGGACTTGAGGGGCTCTAAAACCAATTTTTGGACTTACGCTCTTATTCAGAGCCTTCTATTAGCTATGAGTGCCAATTTTCAGCCCCCTATCTCAAAGTGTCGTAAGATTCGACGTTTGCGTACTTTTCCAACTACAGTAATCCGAGAAAGCCCAGAAATTGAGCTAGAAGCTCTACCCAAAAGCTATTCGAGCTTATTTTTCACGCTGATTCCGAATCTGACCACCGATTTTTCAGTCAGCCATCTCCATTTCGGTGTTTGCGCACTTTTACAAACTACAGTAATCCACAACTCAAAAAATAAGGATCCCAGATAATTTTCAAGGCTGAATTCGTATTCAGGACCCTCAAATTACTCGGGGTGGCAATTTTCAGCGCGCTAGCTCAAAGTGTCGTAATATCTGATGTTTGGTGTTTGCGTACTTTTCCACCTACAGTAACCCAAAAAATCAGATTTCAAGCTAGAAACTCCGTTCAAAAGCCAACTAGACTAATTTTTCGCTCTGATTTCGATTTTTCGGTTCATTTTTCTCCAATCTTCAGAATTTCCCGGGAAAACTCACTGTTTCATGGTCTCCTTGAAATTCTTTAGCAAATAGTTGTGATGTTTCATCGCCTTTCCAGCGGTGTCTTGGAATTTGCTCACTTGTCGCGATTTTTGAATGTACTCATCGTGGATTTTCTGGAAAAATACGATTTTAAAGGCGGGAAATTTGAAATTTTTTGGGTCCAAAAAAAAAATTTTGCTCGTTTTTGGCTCAAAATACTTGAAATTTTCAAGTTTTCGACTCAAAATTTTATGAAAAATCCAAATTTTGGGCTTAAATTTGAATTTTTCAGACTCAAAACGCTCAGTTTTCCATTAAACTGAACTTGGCCAAAATTTAAGATTTTCGACTATTTTTGGCTCAAAATGCTCCAAATTTTGCATTTTCTGGGTCTAAAAATAATGAAATTTACAATTTTCATTTCTAAATTTGAAATATTCATCATTTTTAACGCCAAAATCTTCATTTTACATTAAAACTGAACTAAAATATTTTTTTCCAAATTTTGATTTTTTCAGCCATTTTTGGCTCAAAACGCTTCAAATTCAAGTTTTCTGGGTCTAAAAATATCGAAAAATTATATTTTCAACTCTAATTTTGAATTCTTCCTCATTTTTAACTCCAAAATCTCTATTTTTCACCTCTAACTTCGGAAAATCCTCCTGAACCAACTTCCATTCGCTATCCAATTTCTCTGTGGAAGTCATCTGAAGTTTTTTGAATTTTTTTGATTTTTTTGAAATCTGAAAATCTGAAAAACCACAAAAAAATATGGAAAATATCGACAAACAACTCGATTTCAATGGAAAAATAAAAACAAAATAAAATTGGTTCAATTTTATTGAAAATAGGTACATAAATGTTGTGATGATGGGGAAAAATTACACCGTAATATAAAAAATTGAAAATTTGAGCTTTTTGAGCACAAAAAAAAAACAAAAATAATACTGGAATTTCAGAAGAAAGCACCATTATTGAAAAAATTATTAGAAATGTATTGGAAATTGGTAAGAAAAATGGCCAAAAATTAACATTGTGGGGGTAAAAATGGGCTGAAAAAGCGATTTTTGAGGTCTAGAAACTCTTAGAATCTCATTTTTAGGTCGGAAAAAAACTGAAAAAAAATTTTTTTTTCCCAATTTTTTAGTACATTAGTGGAACATTGGGGGGAAAACTGGAACATATAGCACATGATGATAACAATTATGAAAAAAATAGAGAAAAAATGGACAAAAATTGAGCATTTTGAAGGTCTTTAGGTCTCAGAAAATGAAGAAAAATCGATTTGAAAAAAAAAGAAAATTTCGATTTTTTTCAAAATTGACAATTTTGAGATTACTGTAGTAAAAAAAGCTCGAAAGAGCAAATTTTGAGCTCAAAAACTGCATAAAAATTAAAATTAATCGAAATCCCAACAAAAATTGAAAATTTAAAAAAAAATGTTTTTTTTGCACATTTTTGGGCTCATTTTCAGCGAAAAAATATTTCCCTGTCAAAAAAAGCTATCACAAGTAAAATTAGCTCAAAATATGCCTAAATACGGAATTATCCAAAAAAATTATAAAAATTTTTTTTTTGAAATTTTTTGCTCTTTTTTCAGTCAAAAAAACTTTTTTCAGTATTCCGGAGGCAAAATGTCCGCTTTTCTGATAAAAATACGAAAAAATTATAGGGAGGAAACAAAAAACTGATAAAAAATTGACCCATATTTCTGATGTGTGGTCAATGGAAATAAAAAAATAAGTGAAAAATTTCCGATTATTTTTCCAGAAAACTCGGAAAACTCTAAAAATGTCTATTAATTCTACAGTATTCCTCTGAATCTCCTATCCTTTTAGGAAAATTCCAGAATCTACAGTAATCCCCGGAAAAAATTCTCAAAATTTTGATTGTTCTCTTCTTTTTCTATTCGATTGCTCATCCTAAAAAAACCGTTAAAAATATTTCAAATTTCCAGTTTTTTGAACATTTCTACAGTAATCCTTTGAATTTTCTTCTTCTTCTTGGGAACTTCCAAATTCTACAATCTACAGTATCCTCGGAATTTCCTTTTCCTTTTGGAAAATTCCAAATTCTACAGTAATCCACAACAAAAAAACTCAAAACTTTTAAATTTTACTTTCATTTTTATATATCGATTGCTCAGCTTAAAAATCCTTAAAAAGCAGTAAAACTTTCTGTTTCTTTACATTTCTACAGTAATCCTCTGAATTTCCTTTCCCTTTGGAAAATTCCAGATTCTACAGTAATCCCCAAAAAAATTCTCAAAATTTTAAAATTTTCCTTCTTTTTCTATTCGATTTTTCAACCATTGGTCATCCTAAAAACCTTCAAAATCTCTCAATTTTCCTCATTTTTTCCAAATTTTCTCAATTTTCCAATTTTTTCAATGTTTCTCTATCGTAACGGCTTCAGAATCCTCTTCTAAATCGCCGTCTCCCTCTCAAACTTTGGTATCGTATTAATCGTCGCTCCAACACTCTTCACATCGGCTGTCGACCTTCCGACGGACCGTCCGTCTCCAGTTTGAATTCCACCGAATTCTGAAGACCTTCCTCCGGTTAGGGCACCACCTCCAGATGCTCCAAATGTTGCTCCGCCGTTCATATGATAGTCTTCCTGGAAAAAAAGGAATATAGGGGTGAAACTGGTGGAAAATGGTTCAAAAATCATGAAAAATTAGTCGAATTTGATGAAAATTGGCTCAAAAAAGATAAAAATGATCCGAAATTAATGAAAAATAGTCCAAATGCTTGGATCCTTTTTTGGTTTATTTTTCACCAAATTTCGACTATCTTTCATAATTTTTTACTCATTTATCATTTTTAGCTGTTCTAGATAATTTTTCATGGTTTTTGGACTATTTTTCATTTTTTTCGTTCATTTTTGATCATTTTTGAGCTGTTTTCAGTCAGATTCCGTCCTTTTTTATTCAAAATAGTTTGGACAAATTTTGGCCATAGTTGGATTGTTTTCAGTCATTTTTATACCAATTTAGGCTATTTCAGAAGGTTTTTAGACTATTTTGAGCCAATTTTTAACTGTTTTTCATCAATTCCCGTCTATTTTTCGTCAGTTTTAGACTATTTTTCATCATTTTGATCAAATTTTTATAATTTTCTACCATTTTTGGACCATTTTAGACTGTTTTAGACCATTTTTCATAACTTTTGGTCCATTTTTTCATAACTTTTAGATAATTTCGATCAAACTGTTGATCACTTTTTATTCATTTTCTCGATGTTTGGACCATTTTTTATTAGTTTTTCTCGAATTTCAGATCATTTTTCGTCCATTTTCAAAAATTTCGGGCTTTTCTCCTCGTTTTTTGGACCATTTTCCATCAATTTTGCATTAAAATGATTCATTTAGTGTTATTATAGTTTTTTGTCATTTTTAGACCATTTTGACCATCGTTGGACCTTTTTTATTCATTTTGCTCAAACTTTAACTTATTTTTGTCTATTTTAGACCAATTTTTAATAACTTTCAATCTATTTTTCATAATTTTTGGTAAATTTCTCATCATTTTTAGACCATTTCGAGCATTTTAGGACCACTTTTTATTCTTTTTTCTCCAATTTCGGCTTATTTCTCATTATTTTTGGACGATTTCCGTAGATTTTTCATCATTTTAAGCTTTACTGGACCAATTTTCATGAATTTTAGATTATTTTTCATCATTTTTGGGGTATTTTAGTTCATTTTTTATCACTTTTTCACTGTTTTAAGCTTATTTCCAGTCTTTTCTATCATTTCCCCACCTGCAACTCTCCCCTCGACGCATGAATCTCGACTTCCGGTGGCAAGAGCAACCGTCTGGCTTCTGGTATTTGTAATGGAAACTTCTCAGCTCGATGGATGGCCAAAGCGGGTCCCCACGCGTCATCCGGATACAGTACTCTCCACCATTTCTGTGTTATCGATCCTTTGGCGATACAGAATTGCCATATTCCGACGATTGGAATGAGCAAAAGGGGAAGTGAAGCGATTGCCCATGCGGAGAGAATGGACCAATACGGGAATTGGTATGATTCGTAGGCAATCGAATTCCAATCCAACCAGAGGAAACAGAGAATTGAGAGATAGACGAGGGGGCAGATGAATTTGAAGAGGATCTGAAAAATAAAAATGGGAAAGGTTTTGGAGTGATTTGGAGTCAAAATAGTAAAATTTGAGTAATTTTAAGCCAAAAATAGTCAATTTCGGGTCATTTTAAGCAATTTTTCGCCAAAAACAGTCCATTTTGAGTCGTTTTGGAGCGATTTGGAGCCATTCTATGCTAAAAATAGTAAGATTGAATGCATTTTGAGTAATTCTGAACCAAAAATAGTGAAATTTGGAGCATTTGGACAGAAAAATAGTCAAAATTGAGCCGTTTTGAGCCAAAAATTGTCAATTTTCAGCTAAAAACAGTGTATTTTGAGTCATTTTGAAGCGAAATCGAGCTATTTGTTTTGAGCCAAAATAACCAATTTTTTGGAACGTTTTGAGTATTTTTGACTCATTTTGAAGCAATACTAAGCGATTTTAGCGATTTTCAGACAAAAACTGAGCGATTTTTGAGCATTTTTAGACGATTTCAAGGTGAAAAAGTGGATTTTGCGTCAGTTTTGAGCAAAATTGAGCAATTTTCAGCTAAAAATAGTCAATTTATGAGCTTTTTAGACGATTCTGAGTGAAATTGAGTAAATTTGGAGCATTTCGAGATATTTTAAGCCAAAAATAGTCAATTTTGAGTGATTTTGAGCCATTTTCAATCGAATTTGAGCCATTTTGAGCCATTTTTTGACAATTTTTAGGCCAAAACATTGAATTTTCCATAGTTTATTCACGATTTTGGAGAATTTTTCGTTGAATTTCGTGTCAAAAAAAAAGCTCATTTTTATTCAAATTTCTTGGTTTTTAAAAATTTACGGCATATTTTGAAACAATTTTAAAGTTTTTTGGCACGTTTTTTTTTTAAATTTGATGGTTTTTAGCTCATTTTTGCTCAATTATTGTGCTCCAAACCGTATTTTCGGCTCATTTCGACCATTTCGAACGAAAAATTGAACTTTTTATAGTCGTTGTTTGGAAAGTGGAGCATTTTGTTCATTTCTAGCTCAATTTTGTTAAAATTTCTCGGTTTTCGACATTTCGGCTGATTTTAATCCAATTTTGACATTTTTTTCGCTGATTTTGACTCAACTCTTAGCTTTTTGGCTTATTTTAATCCAATTTCGACGTTCTTTGACTCATTTTTTTTCAATTTTCGTGCTCCAACTTGGATTTTTGGTCATTTTCCTCCCATTTCCTTACCTTCCAAAAAATATAACACGGCGGCCAGTATCCAACAATCCATTTCGCATTATCCAACATATTATCCACACCGTAGATCCAATTAATAGCCATACATTCTAGGAATGCAATGACTACCAAAGGCCATGTGAGCACAAACTGTGTGAGCAGCTCCATCCAATAGAGTCCGGCGGAGAGGCAGAATGGAATCGAAAGGCATATGAAGAGGGCGCATACGGTAGTCAAGACGTGACGACGATTACGGCGGAGACGTTCCGGATACTCGTCACACAGAGAGGAGACGATCGTTTCGACGACGAACATTTGGGTGGCGTGGACGACGAGAAGGATCATTATGAAGAAGAGGCCCGCGTAGAGAGGGGCCACGGGAACGCCTGGAAATTGGAGCATTTTAGAGCATTCTCGTCTAATTTTAAGCTAGTTTAAAGTACGAAAGGGTCTTTTTGAGTCATTTTGAAGCATTCTGGGCCAATTTTTGGCAATTTTATAGCACTCCTAGTGAATTTTGAGCTATCTTGAAGCGTTTCAGGTCAATTTCAAGGTATTTTAGATTATTCTAGGCCAATTTTAAAATATTTTGTTCAAACAATCGATGCTAATTTTGAGCTAATTAAGGGAATTCCTAGGTCATTTTAGAGAATTTTAAGATCATTTTGAGCTATTTTAAACCATTCTAGATGAATTTGAGGCCATTTGAACGCATAAAAGAGTCTTTTTTAGTCATTTTTAGAGCATTTTGGGTTAATTTCAGCCAATTCTATATTTATTTAAAGCAATTTTCGATCTCGACTCATCCATTTTTGAACCTTATTGGCTAATGTTAAGCTATTTTTGAGCTTTTTTTAGATCATTTAAAAAGGATTTTAGAGCGCTTTAGGTAAATTTCGAGCTATTCAAAGGTACTTTGGGTCAATTCTCAGCCATTTTAGGGCGATTTTCATCAATTTTTGAGTTCTCTAGGTAATGTTTGAGTTATTTGGAGCGACATTTTTAGCCCATATTGAGCTTTTTTGTGCATTCTATGACATGATATTTCTATATTATTTTGTGTCAGTTTTTAGCTATTTTAGAGCATTCTAGGCCAATTTTAAGCTACTTTTGAGAATTCTAGGCCAAGTTTGAGCCATTTTTTCACACATTTTAGGTTTTTAAGCTATCTTCGAGCGTTCTGAGTCATTTTATCTGATTTTAGAGCCATTTTGAGAAATTTTATGGCATTTTTGGTCAATTTTTGCTATTTCTGAGCATTATATGCCAATTTTGAGCTGTTTTCGAGCTTTTAGAGGGCTCTAAAGACTTTTGATATCATTTTTCCCACGGCTTTTTCTACTTTTTTGGATTACTGTACCTGCCAACGCCTCGGCCAAGAACACAAAAACCAAATGGAATCCATCTCGAATGTGAAATTTGTCCAGGGCAATTGCAAATTCATAACAAGTGAATCCGATGGCTGAGAATGTTAGAAGGCATCCGATTAGTGATACAACAACGTCGACGATCAGAACAAGGCAGATGTCTCTGGAAAATAGAGATTTGAGGGTTTTGGGAGTGAAAAATCGTGAATTTTCGTCTGAAACTGGTCGGAACCGTCAAAATTTGATTGAAAAATAGGCAAAAGTGAGATTTTTTAGTTTTGAAGCATTTTGGAGTGTTTTGAGTCTATTCTGGAGCAATTTGAGCCATTTTGATCCAATTTTAGGCCATTGCGAGGCATGATGAGCAATTTTTAGTAAATTTTAGTCTATTTTCAGCTATTTTTGTGATTTTTAGACAGTTTTTAGTCATTTTAGACCATTTTTAATCAATTTTAGTATATTTATGTCTATTTTCGATTAATTTCTGTCCATTTTTCTTCATTTTCAACCGAATTTGGCAAAGCAAATTTCTCTGCAAAAAAAAAGTTTTGGGGCTTTTGGGAGTGAAAAATCGTAATTTTTCGTCGGAAATTGGTTGAAATCGTCAAATTTTTATCAAAAAACAGTTTTAAAATGAGCTTTTTCGGCTTTGGAGCATTTCTGAACATTTTGAGTCCATTTTGGACCATTCGTGGTCATTTTTGAAGAATTTTGAACCGTTTTGTGTCATTTTTGGACAATTTTTAGTCGTTTTTAGACCGTTTTTAGTCAATTTTGGACCATATTGAGTTATTTTTTATTATTTTTGGACCATTTTTTATCGATTTTCTAAAATTTTTCCTAAGTTTTGGCTCATTTTTTCGCTCCCAACTCACTTATACACATTATTATGAAATCTGGAATAACTGGCGATCGTAAAAAGTCCTCCCGAGCAACACGAGACGGAATAGAACGCCTGAACGGCCGCCTCTCCCCAAACGTGTAAATCCTGAAGGACCGCCCATTTCGGAGACATAAAGTACAGTACTGCCGAGATTGAGCCGTCGAGAGTGAGCAGGCGGGTGAGGAGTACGGTAAGAATGATGAATGGGAAGATGACGGAGATGTAGACGACCTGGAAATGAGGGCGGGTTTGGAGTGGGAAATTTTGGATTTTTGAGTGGAAAATTAGAACTTTTTCAGTTTAAAATTAACTTTTTTGATGGAAAATTGGTTTTCAAATGAAGAAATTGGATTAGTGGACTAAAAATTAGATTTTTGAGAGGAAAAAAAAGAATTTTGGGTGAACAATTGAACTTTTGAATGAAATTCTAGATTTTTGGATGAAAAATATCGATTTTTTGATAAGAATTTGGAATTTTTGAGTGAAAATTGGAATTTTTGAGTGAAAAATTGGAATTTTTGATGGAAATTTTGGAATTTTTGAGTGAAAATTTTGGATTTTTGAGTGAAAATTGGAATTTTTGAGTGAAAAATTGGAATTTTTGATGGAAATTTTGGAATTTTTGAGTGAAAATTTTGGATTTTTGAGTGAAAATTGGAAGTTTTGATAGAAATTTTGGAATTTTTGAGTGAAAATTTTGGATTTTTGAGTGAAAAATTGGAATTTTTCAATGAAATTCTAGATTTTTGGATGAAAAATATCGATTTTTTGATGAGAATTTCGGATTTTTGATTAAAAAATTGGATTTTTAACAAAAATGTTGGATTTTTTCGAACGAAAAAATAGGGGTTTGAGAAGGAAAAAATAAAAGTTTTGTGTGAAAAAATTGAATTTTTGAATGAAATTCTAGATTTTTGGATGAAAAATAACGATTTTTTGATGAAACACTTGTAAAATTTGTAAAATTTTGGATTTTCGAACGAAAAAAATAGGATTTTGTGTTAAAAAATTTGGATTTTTGGTTTAAAAAATTGGGTTTTTTGATGAAAAATTGAAAAATTAGAGTTGGTGCTTTGAGTTTTTGAACGAAAAATCAGAATTTTCAGAGAAAAAAATAATTTTGTACAGAAAAAAGAAAAGTTTTTTGATGGAAAAGAAATGAATTTTTTGACTAAAAATTAGAGTTTTGAGGGAAAAAGAAGAATTTTTCAATGATAGTGTTGGATTTTTGAGTGAAAAATTGAATTTTTGGATCAAAATATGGATTTTTGGATGAAAAAACGGTTTTGGGATGAAGAATAGAAATTTCTCAATGAAATTTTGCATTTTTGAATAAAAAAAAATGAATTTTTTAAATGAAATTTTTGAATTTTCGGATAATAAATTATATTTTTAAATCAAAATTGAATTTTCGGATCAAACAGTGGTTTTTTGTACGAAAAATTGATTTTTTTTTTTCAATGAAAAAATTGGATTTTCGGATGAACAATTACATTTTTGAACGAAAAAATAGAATTTTGAGAGGGAAAAATTAATTTTGCGTGAAAAAATGGGATATTTGAAAGGAAAATTGGATTTTTGGATGAAAAAAAATTTTTCGGTGAAAAATTTGAATTATTGAGTGGAAAGATATGAATTTTTTGGCTCCGCGACGTTTCGAAAGATGACGTTTCGAAAGTGTGACGTTTCGCAAGTGTGACATTTCGAAAGTATGACATTTCGAAAGTGTTATATTTCACGAGTGCATAGTTTTGCCTTTGAAATTTCACACTTTCGAAACGTCACACTTTCGAAACGTCACACTTTCGAAACGTCACACTTTCGAAACGTCACACTTTCGAAACGTTACGAAGCCAATTTTTTGACTGAAAATAAGAGTTTTGTGTGGAAAAAAAAACAAATTTTAAATTGAGAGTATTAAATTTTCGGATTAAAAATGGAATTTGACGAAAACTAAATTTTTGAATGTAAAAATTGGATTTTTGGACGAAGAATTGAACTTTTAGATGAAAAATTCAATTTTTGAGTGAAAAATTGACTTTTTAGGTTTTAATGAAAAATTGGATTTTTGAACGGAAAAATAGGATTCTGGGGTGAAAAATTGGAAAAATTCAAATTTTTGGATCAAAAAATGGATTTTTGAATGAAAAATTGGATTTTTCAGACATTTTCAGATCGATTTTTCACCCCAAAATCCAATTTTCTCATAATTTTCCCACTTTTATCTTCAAAAATCGCATTTTCCCCCCGTACCTTTCCACTCGATTTGACTCCTTGAAACAGACACAGAAAAACGGCAATCCAGCAAACAAGTACACACAATCCCAAGTACCAATTCAGTGTTCCGAAATCGTCGACACCTTTCGAGAGCATCAGTACGTCGTTACTGTAATAAGAAGAGGATTACTGTAGGTTACTGAAGAAAAATTGAATAAATGGTGAAAAATGAGCCAAAATCGGCCCAAATCGGTCAACAATGGCCCATTCTGGGTAAAATTGAAATTTGAAGGTTTTGGGCTTAAAATTCATATTTTTTAGTCAAAAATAGCATTTTTAAGCCGAAAATTTCAATTTTTTGGTCTACAAACAACATTTTCGGCTCAAAATTCATATTTTTGGTGGAAAATGAGCCAAAGTCGGTCAAAAATGGTCGATTTTGTGTGAAATTGAAATTTGAAGATTTTTTCCCAAGAATAGCAATTTCAAAGCTAAGAATTGTCATTTTTGGCTGAAAATACGTCTTTTTTGTAAAAATTGAAGATTACTGTAGAAAAAATGAATCAAATCGGTCCAAATTGGTCAAAAATGGCCTATTCTGGGTAAAATTGAAATTTGAAGATTTTGGGCTCAAAATTCATATTTTTGAGTCAAAAATAGCATTTTTAAGCCGAAAATTGTGATTTTTGGTCTAAAAACAACATTTTCGGCTCAAAATTCAAGATTTTCATCTTAAAAAAGCCCGTTTTGCGTGAAAATCGGTCTATATCAATTTCAGTCGAACTTGACTCATTTTGGGCTCAAAATGGCTCATTCTAAGGTAAAAATAGTAATTTCAAAGCCGAAAATTGCAATTTTTGGTCTAAAAACTTCATTTTTAACTGGAAATCCATAAATTTTGGCTCCGAATGACTCATGTTGAACGAAAATCGGTCTATATTAATTTCAGTCAAATTCGACGCATTTTTAGTCAAAAATCATGATTTTTGGCTCGAAATAACACATTTTTGAGCAAATTTGACTCATTTTTGGCTCAAAATCGCTCAATTTTCTCAATTTTCACCACCAAAAACTCACTGAAAATATTTCAAACTCGGAATCGAGTCCAAATCGTGCAACGGGATTACTGTAGTCTCGTTCGACGCCGCATGCTCCACTATACACGATCCATTGACTAAAAGTGTTCCGTTCATTTCTCGGCATTGGATTCTGGTGCCCAGTGTGCAGTCTGACAGAGAAATATTGATGAAAATTGAATTTTTGGGTGAAAATGAGCAATTTTGGCTCAAACATCTCGATTTTTAAAGCTATTTTTGCTCCAAATTCATATTTTTGAGTTAAAAATGAGCAATTTGAGCTCTGGAGGCAGCAAGATGGGTTAAAATGAACAATTTTGGCTCTAAAATCAATTTTAGCTCATTTTTGGCCAATTTTTCAGCTTTAAATTCCAACTTTTTTCTCCAAAATCGCTACTCACTCTCTCCGGACCACGAATTTTGACAATTCGACCATGGAATCGAGAAGCTGAACGAGTTGATCAAGTAGAAAAGAGTCCACGCTGAGATAATGTTGAGGAAAACAGCGAAGAATCCCGAAATTGTCACTTGAGCGAATCCGATTCCCTGGAAAATAGGAAAAAAATGATGTTTAGGGGGAAAATAAGAAATTTTGGTGTCAAAAAATGCGGTTCTGAAGACAGAAACGAACAAAAAATAAAAAAAAATGATCAAAATTTTTTTAAAGACTTTTTAAAAATTTTAAAAATTACAATTTTTGACTGATTTTTGACCATTTTCTGCAAATTTGAGCTCATTTTTGAGCTCTATACAGAGAAAAACTCGAATTTTTACCTGAAAAACATGAAAATTTAGAGCTCGAAAAGATGAATTTGGAGTACAAAATAGGTCTACAAGTCGAAAAATAATCAAAATTAAACTTTTTGAAATTTTCAAAAAATTCAATTTTCGGCCAATTTTGGCTCATTTTTGAGCATTTTTTAAACAAATTTTGGCTCATTTTGAAGGTCTAAACATGCTCAAAATCGTAATTTGACTAGTAAACATGAAAATTCAGATCTTTTTATGGTCAAAAACGGCCTAAAAGTCGAAAAATAATTCGGCCAATTTTGGCTCATTTTTGAGCATTTTTTAAATATTTGGGCTCATTTTGAAGGGCTAAACACACCCAAAATCAAGATTTGACTATTAAAAATGAATAAATAGGTCTTTTTGAGCCCAAAAACGGTCTGAAAGTCGAAAAATAATCAAAATTCAACTTTTTGAAATTTTCCAAAAAATTTAATTTTCGACCAATTTCGGCTCATTCTTTATCATTTTTCACAACTTTGAGCTCATTTTGAAGCTCTTTTCAATCCCAATCAGAATCCTTACCTTAAACAGCGGGACCACCTTCCATACACTTATAGCAGCCGACGAAGAGAATTGTCCGAGTACCATTTCCATGAAAAACATTGGAAGCGCAGCGAGGCAAAGCATGACGAGATAAGGGACGAGGAATGCGGCACCACCATGTTGGAATACTAGAAACGGGAATTTCCAGAAGGAACCTGAAGGAAAGGAGAGATTTAGAGGGTTCAGAGAGGCAAAAAAAATCAAAAATTGGCCAAAAATAGTAAAAAATTGCTCAAAAAACGATCAAAAGTAATCCAAACTTCTTTGAATGAAAACGAACTGAAATTCATTGAAAATGGCTCAAAAATCATGAAAAAATTGACAAAATTGATAGAAAATTCCGTTTTTGGCTGTTTCCAAAGCTTCCAAATAACTCAAAACAGTCTAAATTTGGTCGAGAACTTTCATTTTTCGTGTGGAATCGAAAAACCAACGTTTTTTTTATCCAAAACTAGGATTTTTCGATTCCACACAAAAAAATGAATATTCTCGACCAAATTTGGATTATTTTGAATTATTTTGAAGCCTTGGAACTGCCAAAAAACGAAATTTTCGATCAATTTTGTTCGTTTTTACATGATTTTTGAGCCATTTTCAGCGAATTTAAGTTCATTTTCACATTCAAAAAAGTTTCGACCACCTTTTGATCGTTTTGAGCAATTTTTGGCCCGAAAGAACATTTTTCTTATGATATTCAGAATCTACGCAAATAATTGCATACATCCGATTTTTCGGTGCATTTCTAGTTGACAAAAACATTTATTTTGAAAATGAAAGAAACGTGGAATTTTTTCGTTGGTCACTGATTCTTTCGCTAATTGAAACAGCAAAAAAAAAAAAACAGACGGAAAGGGGAAAAAAGTAAATAAAAACTTGTGACCTATACCGGTCGTCTTGATAACAATCTAGTGGACTAACAAAAAAAATATTTAAAAACCGAAAAAAAGTATTTTTAAATTAAAGTAGGATTACAGTCCTTTTTTTTTTATTTTCTCAAATGATCGTCCCAATTCCAGTACACAAAAATCGTTAAAACTCGAGAAAGTCGATTTTCAAAGCGACAACTTACATTTTTCAAACCTATTTCAATAAATGTAGAATTTTTCGCTGATTCGAACGCGCCTAATATCGCTGCTCAAAACGCATTTTGAAGCGAGTTATGAGCGTTTGAAGTTTCGTTTCTCTGCGTCTCTTCGACAACGAGAGTGTCTGCTTTCTCTGCGTCTCTCTGACTGAAACTTCAAACGCTCATAACTCGCTTCAAAATGCGTTTTGAGCAGCGATATTAGGTGCATTCGAATCAGCAAAAAATTCTACATTCATTGGAATAGGTAAGAAAAAATTTCAGGTGAAAATCGATTTTTTAACGATTTTTGAGCAAAAATTATGTTATTTTCGTAAATAATGGAATTGGGGCGATAATTTGAGAAAATAAAAAAAATGACTGTAATCCTACTTTTAAAACTTCTGAAACTTTGAAGCTTCACTTATTCCATTTTTTATACGATTTTGGCTACAGTACTACAATCATACATGGTCACAAATCGTGTCATTCAATTTTTGAAAAAAATTTCGAGCTAAAAATGTGGATAAATCCATAAAATGCGAGCTAGAAGTGAGAAAAAAAAATGAAAAAATGCGAGCTAGAAAGCGCAAAATAAAAATTGCGAGCATATATTGTTGAAAAACCTAAAATTACGCTGTAAACGCGCTAAAATCATGTAATTACTATTGTTCTATTCAGAACTAAAGCAATTTCCTTAATTAAAGATCAAAGAACATAGGGAGGAACAGTAGAAGAAGAGAATATAGGGGGTCTTTGCCCCCCTTGTTATCAATCATTTCCTCTTCTTATTATCAATTATCGAAAGAAAAGAATTGATTTGATTTCTCTCACGTACAACTATACATTATTTTCCCCCATGGAATGGTCAGATTTCGATCTGACCATTCTGTTCCTTTTTTCTCTCTTTCTGATAACAAAAAGTGCCCTTTGGACATTGATCTCGTTGGGGTTCCGTGGACATTTTTTAGTACTTTGTAGGTTTTTTGAACAAAAAATCCTTCTTTTTTCTGATCGATATGGATCTAGAAAACTGGGGAGTAAAAAAAAAAGAAATTCAAATTTGGCTTATTTTTAGTTGAATTTCCAAATTTCCGGTTTTTTTTTCCCTATTTTTTTCGGAAGTCTCTGGTCTGATTTTGGGTTATTTTTATCTGGAAAAATTTCGATTTTGGTCTGGAAAATTAAAAAAACTGTTTAGACTTTCAGAAATTGAAAATGTTTTTCGGAGGAGCAATTTTTCACTTTTTTTGGGCCTTTTTTAGTGAAATTTTCTCCATTTTTATGGTTATTTTGACGATTTGAAGACTCGTTTCTAGTTGATTTTGGGTTATTTTTAGCTGAAAAAAATGTATTTCTAGTTGAATTTTCATGATTTCTATACCATTTTTGATAGTTTTTTTTTTCACTATTTTCAGTCCATTTTCAGCCTTTTTCAGTTACTTTTTAGGTTAAAACTAGGTTTTTTTGTATTTTTAAGGTTTTTGAACAAATTCCAGTGATTTAAAATGCAATTTCAGATTCTCATTCATTTTTTCCCAGCTGAATTCAGTGTAAAAATTCCATTTCTAGCTGATTTTTTACGATTTTAGAGCATTTTTTGGTCCATTTTATGTCTAAAAACTCACCAACACCAGCTGTGAATCCAATGACAGCTAGAAGATAGTCGGATTTGTTACTCCAATTTCCTGGAAAAGTTTTGGTTGAAATTTGACTTTTTGGCTTAAAATTGGCTCAAAACTCAAAATTTTGAGCTTTTGGATGATTTTGAGCCAATTTTTTGGATTTTTGAACTGAAAATCATTAATTTTTATGATTTTTGGTTCAAAATTCATTTCATACCGACATTTTTGATTCTAGGCCAATTTTGGGTCGATTTTTTGGATTTTTAGGTAATTTTCTGTGAAAATTTAGTTTTTGAGCGAAAAATTGGCTCACAACTCAACATTTTGAGCTTTGGATGATTTTGAGCCCATTTTTTGGATTTGTTGAATAAAAATTATCCATTTTCATGATTTTTGGCTCAAAATTCATTTTAAACCAAAATTTTCAATTCTGAATGAATTTTGACTCAATTTTCTTGATTTTCAGATAGTCTTTGAGAGAATGTCGGATTTTAGACTTTGAAATTATTGCAAAACTTGAAAATTAGCGTTTTTGGATAATTCTAAGCTAATTTTTTTGGATTTTTGAACTAAAAATCGTTATTTTCACAATTTTTCGCTCGAAATTCATTGTAAACCGAAATTTTCAGTTTTAAATTAATTTTGATTCCATTTTCTTGATTTTTAGGTTTATTTTTCTGAGAATTAAATTTTTTAGGTTGAAATTGGCTGGAAAATTAATTGTTCGAGTTCTAAACGAGTTTTTAGTACTTTGCTAGGCTTTTGGCCTCAAAATCCATAATTTTAGCTAAAAATCGAAGAATTTCTCGAGCTTTGGGTTAATTTTGGCGAATTTTCTTGATTTTTAGGTTATTTTTCATGATTTTTCACTATTTTTAAATCATTTTTCACTCCAAATAAACCTCGTATCCGATTTTCATCCCCAACACCAGTGATCTCCTCAAATGGATACTCGATATCGCCTTCTCGCGTGTAGTCGGGTAGTTTGGCGTCTAGCTGAAAAATGGGAGGGAATTTGAATTTTTAGAGGGAAAAATTGAAAATATTGGGTTGAAATTGGTCTGGGAAGAGGAAACCTTAAGATTTTTTGAGTGGAAAAAAATTTGAAAAAAAATTTCGAGAGATTTTTTTTTTCAAAATTGACTTTTTGAATTTTCTAATTTTTCCAAAAGGAAATTTGGGAGTTCAGAGAGTTTTTGAGGGTTTTAAAATACTGAAAATTCAAAAAATTCTCCCGAAAAATTTATTTTTCGATTTTTTCAGCTCATTTTTGGTCGATTTTCCTCAATTTTTTTTCCAATTTTCCAGAATCTCTACCTGTTTTATAAACGGTGGATACAGACTCAAATCAATCTGATCCCTCCCGAGGCTCCGCCCACCATTCCGCTGCTCCTGCTCATTACTGGAAATTGACATTTTTCATCGGGGAAAAATGTGTTTCTGGAAGAAAAAATCGATTTTTTGGCGATTTTCGACGCTGGAGAGCAAGAAAAACAATGAAAAATACGAAATTCGAGGAGGGGGGCCCCGACGGGGAAAAACGAAAAACGACGACTCTCTTTATTACACTATGAGAGCACGGCTGCTGCTGCTGTTTCATTGGGCGAAGAATTGAAAACACATGGAGGTTTAGATATGATGGGAAAATGAGAGAAAATGCAAAAAATTGCGAGCAAATTGGTTGAAAATGAACGAAAATATAGCCGGTTGAAAATTACAAATTCAATTTTTCAAGTTTTTCAACTATTTATTGGGTGAAAATCAATGATTTTTAAATTAAAATGAAGATTTTTGAGTCAGAAATATTATGGAACACTGGAAAAAGCAAAAAAATCGAGAAAAAATGATGAAAAATGAATAATTGAGGTTCTGGAAAATGCAAAAATAAAAATTCCAGGTCAAGGAGTTGCAAGTGCGCTCCATGGGCATGTGGGAGGGAAAGGAGACGCAGGGGGTTTTTGGAGGGAGTTTGAAATTGAAAATTGAAAATCTGGGAAAGGAAAACAGACGAAAAAATGGGAAACTGAAGCTGAAACTGGAAAATTTTATTGAACCTAAACATTAAAGTAATAATGCACTCAAAATCAGAAAAAAATTCCAATGTTCTATAAAACTCATATTTTCTCCTCTATTTCAGCACTAAACCTATGAGTTTTGTAAATCAAAACAAAGCATATTTAATTTTCTACTCGATTATTTAATTTTCAGCCAATTTCCCACTGGAAATTCTCCATTTTTCCCTGATTTCCCATTTTTCTAAATTTTCGACTATGCAAACGCGCTCCATCTGCACGCGTCAGAGACTGGAGAGACGAGGGAAAAAGCACATTTTTCAACCAATTTTCATCATTTTTGGCTCAACATTCTTCACAGGGTGAGGATGAGCTACATCCGCAAAAGCGCTCTAATGAGAGGTCTCTGCGTCTAAAACGGAGGTACTCTCTCGCTACAGTAGTTCTTTAAAGGCGCATGACGTTTTCTGCTCGGGTCTCGCAATGCGAACGCCTTTTTGACATTGCCGCGGGCGCAATGATGAATTTTGATCAAATTTTTGTCAAAAAGGCGTTCGCATTGCGAGACCCGAGCAGAAATCGTCATGCGCCTTTAAAGAACTACTGTAGCGAGAGAGTACATCCGTTTTAGACGCAGAGACCTCTCATTAGAGCGCTTTTGCGGATGTAGCTCTTCCTCACCCTGTGATTCTTCGATTTTTCCAGATTTTTCGTGAAAAAATCAAAAAATAAACTAAAAATTTTCAGAAAATGCACATTTATCGGCGATTTCTACACACAACACGACCATTTTTCGCAGGTATTGTTTTTTTGTTTGCGCAAAAAAAATTCCGCGATTTTTTTCTATAGAATTTCGGCAAAATTTCGAGCTTCCGGCTCAGTACGACTATCGACAGTGGTTTCCGATGCACATGTCGGTGCAGTTGAAGAAGATGGAGGCGAAATTGAGATCCGTGGATTTGGTTATTGAGGTTGGAGTGGAAAAAGTGGAATTTTTGGGGTTTAGAAGTGATTTCAAGGGTTTTTGGACCGAAAAATTGAAAATTAGAGCTAAAATTGGCCTAGAAAGCGTCGAAATCTTAGAAAAAAAAAATTTTCACCGAAAAAAAATTTTTTTTGAAGCCCATTTTTTGGGTTAAAAAACATCTTTCTGGGTCATTTTTTCACCTATTCAGGCCAAAAAACCTTCAAAATCACGATTTTCAGCACTAGAAACCCCTATTTCAGGTCCACGATGCCCGAATCCCTGTAACCGGTCGAAACGAGCAATTCTTTCGTCATTTATACGCGATTCGACCGCATATTTTGGTGCTGAACAAGTGCGATTTGATCGATATGAAGAGATATAAGTATGGCAGAAAAATAGAGAAAATTTGGAGCAAAATGAGCCCAATATCACGATTTTTGGGTGAAAATTAGTAATTTTAGAGTAAAAATTCGAATTTTTGCTCAATTTTTTGGGTTTTGCTTCATTTTGAAGCTCTTTTGATGCTCTATCTATATGAAACTGAAATCGAATGATAAATCAAAATTTTACTGAATTTTCAGACAAAAAATCGAGGACTACTACTACGAGAGGGGTGTGCAGAAGGTGTTGTTCACGGATTGTAAGAAGCGGCTTCCGAGGTGATTTTTGGCTGGAAAATTGACTGGAAATTGGGATTTTGAGCTGGGAAATCGTGAAAATCGAGATTTTTCGCCCCGAAAAGTTAAAAAATCTATGATTTTTGGGTCAGAAAACTCAAAAATCGAAAATTTTAGTTTTGACCTGAAAATGGTATTAAAAATCCAATTTTCAGATCAAAAAGCTGATTTTAACACGATTTCCATGTTCAAAATCGTCAAAATCTAAGTTTTGAACCTCAAAATATTGGAAAATTACTTTTTTCGAGACAGAAAACTCTAAATTCTAAAAATCTGAAATTGAACTTTTTTAGGTAAAAAAACCTCTAAAATTGGCGATTTAGGACCACGAACATGAATTTTAACACTATTTTTAAGCTCAAAATCGTTAAAATCAAGATTTTACAACCCAAAAAGTTGAAAAATTAGCATTTTTGAGTCGGAACACTCAAAATTCAAAAAATCTCTTAAACTAAAGTTTTTAACCTGAAAATGGTATAAAAAATCCAATTTCTGGCCCTAAACATCAATTTTAACACGATTTTCACGCTAAAAATCGTTAAAATCAAGATTTTGCGCTTCAAAAAAAGTAAAAATTGGAAAATTTAGATTTAGAAAACTCAAAATTTGAAAAAAAAAATTAAGAAAATTTTTTTAAAACCAGAATTACAGACCTTAAATGACCAGGATCTGCCTCAAAAAATCAATTGCGACACCATTTTCATGCTTAAAATCGTTAAAATCAAGATTTTAACGCTCTAAAAAAATTTAAAAATTGGAAAATTTAGGTTCAGAAAATTGAAAAATCGAAAAAAAATTCAAAAAAAATTTTTTCTAATTAAAAAAACACGATTTTTATGCTAAAAATCAAGATTTTGCATACCAAAATAGTTGAAAATTTGGATAATTTATGTTCAGAAAAGTCAAATTTGAAAAAAATTTTTTACTAATTTTTTAAAAATTCAAAAAACTCAAGTTTCAGACCTAAAATACCCAGAAAAGTTAATATCTGATCCCAAAAATTGATTTCAACACAATTTTCATGGTCAAAATCGTTAAAATCCATGTTTTGTACCTCAAAAATGTAAAAAAAAAAGTTTTAAAACTCTGAAAAAACTCAAAATTTGAAAAAAATATGAAACATACGATTTTTAGACTCAAAATGGTCAAAAAATTCATTTCTGACCCCCAAAATCAGTTTTAACACGATTTTCATGATTTAAAACCGTAAAAATCGCAAACTTTCCATATTTTTCGGGCTCTCAACGATGTGAAGACGTCAATGTTGTATGCACTGGAAAACACGCCGAGATTCAATCGGACAGTGAAAACTGAATATCAGGCAATGGTCGTTGGAATTCCGAATGTCGGAAAATCGTCTCTAATCAATGCAATGAGGACGCATACATTGGGAATTAAGAAAAAAGCGGTAGGAGCAATTTTTGGAGCAAAACCCCTTGAAAATCGATTGTGACATCCTTTTCATACAGAAAACCACAAAAATCTAAGTTTTGAACCTCAAAAAGTTGAGAAATTGAGGAAAAAAGCTTCAAAATCGAAAAAATTCAACAAAAAATTCTGGGGGTTTTTTTAGGCTTAAATTGTCAGAAAAAGTCAGTTCTGAGCCTAAAAATGGATTTTGACACGATTTTCATGCTTAAAATCATGAAAATCCTATTTTTATACACCAAAAAGCAGAAATTTTGAAAAATTTAGGTTTACGGGGTTTTCAGACTGAAGCAAAAAATTTAGCTCAAAATTTACGATTTTTGAGCGATTTTCAGCTTAAAATTTACGATTTTCATGCGCAAAATCACACAAATTATCATTTTAAACCCCAAAAAGTTGAGAAATTGAAAAAATTAGTTTCATATAGCTTCAAGATGAACAAAATACAAAAATCCAGCATTTTAGGTAAGAAACATCAGAAATTAACGATTCCGGATCTTAAAATCGTGATTTCCTTGACTTGAAACCCAAAAAAACCTCACTTTTGACCCAAAAGTCTTTTTTATTCGATTTTTCCGAATTTCGGACGATTTTCATGATTTTTGTGTCAAAATTTACTATTTTCCATAATATGATTTATAATTTTCAGAAATTTTCAGTTTTTGAAATTTTGAATCGGCTCAAAATGCTCTAAAATAGTCCAAAATGCTCCAAAATTGGTCAAAAACAATCCAAAATGCTTCAAAATTGATCCAAAAATGTCCAAATTAGATAAAAATGCTCCAAAATCGGCTCAAAATGCTTCAAAATTAGTCCAAAAATGTTCAAAATAGTCCAAAATTGATCCAAAATTGGTCGAAAATAGTCCAAAATGCTTTAAAATTGGTCCATAATGGCCCAAATTGCCTCAAAACTGCCTCAAAATGGTCAAAATCGGCTCTAAATGCTTCAAAATTGGTTCAAAATGGTCCAAATTAGATCAAAATGCTCCAAAATCGGCTCAAAATGCTTCAAAATTGGTCCAGAATGGTCCACATTGACTCAAAATGATCTAAATTTGATCGAAAATGACACAAAAAGCTTCAAAATTGGTTCAAAATGGTCCAAATTAGATAAAAAAATGTTCAAAAATCGGCTCAAAATGCTTCAAAATTAGTCCAAAAATGTTCAAAATAGTCCAAAATTGATCCAAAATTGTTCAAAAATAGTCCAAAATGCTTTAAAATTGGTCCAGAACGGTCCAAATTGGTCCAAAATGCTCCAAAACATCTCAATTTTGCAGGTAGAAGCAGGCGCTCGTCCCGGCGTCACTGTCCGTGTCCAAAATCGTGTGCGAATCCTCGACAAACCGCCCGTTTACATCATCGACACGCCCGGAGTACTGTCACCGGAACATCGAAATATTCAGGATGCAATGAAATTAGCATTGTGTGATTTAGTATTAGAATCACATGTTAATTTATATTATCTAGCGGATTTCTTACTTTTTTGGCTCAATCAATCCGAGGATTTTAGTTATTTGAAAGAATTAGGAATTGAGGAAGCGAGGAAGGGAAAGCCGAGTGATGATATTCAGGTAGTTAGGGGGTTTAGACTTAAAATCCAAAAAAATTGAGATTTTTTGAACTACAAATCTTAAAAATTGGACCAGAAATTGAATTGAGAAATTTTGACCAAAAATCTTGAAAATCGTCGAAATTTCAAATTTTTAAAAATTACATTTTTTTAAATGGATTTTTGAATTTAAATTAATGAAAATGACTTCAAATTCACAGAAATGAAATGATTTTGATCCTAACTGTACTCAAAAATTAGAAAATTGAGAAATTTTGATCCAAAAAATATGGAAATCGTCAAAAATGCAATATTTCAAAAAAAAAAAAAGTCGACTTTTGATCAATTTTGAGCTGTAAATCAATGAAAATGACTTTAAATTCACAGAAATGAAAAAATTTTGATCCTAAAGCTATAAAAATTTACTGAAAAATAAAGAAAATTGAGAAATTTGGATCCGAAATAATTACGAAAATCGAAAAATCCGAAATTTTCAGAATTGATCAATTTTTATCAATTTTGACCTAGAAATGAAGGAAATGAATTTTTTGATCTGAAAAAGACGAAAAATTACTAAAAAATGAAAAAAATTTTGAGAAATTTGGATCCAATAAATTATAGAAGTCGTCCAAAAAAAATTGAAATTTCAAAAACTTTGAATTTTGGTCAACTTTTACCTAAAATTGAAAGAAATGGATCACAAAATGATAGAAATGAGTTAGTTTTCATCTAGAAATTATAAAAATTTCAGAAAAATTTCCCAAATTCCAGAAAAATTTAACCAAACATCACTAAAAATTCAAATTTTCGTAAAATCTGAATTTTGACCAACTTTTACATAAAATCGAAGAAAATGAACTTAAAATTACTAAAAAAATGGGGGAATATCTAGAAGCCAGGAAAAATCAAAACGTACCCTTAAGTTCCGGAAAATCATACTAAAAATTCAAAAGTTCAGGAAAAATCGATTTTTGACCAATTTTGACGTAAAATAACTTTACTGGCTCGAAATTTCTTGAAAAATTCAAATTTCCCGCCCCCGAATCTTTATTTTTCCAGGAAATCCTCGCATTGACTTGCGCCGCCAACGACTTCCGAATTCAACGTTCGATGGGCGAGAGATGGGATTTCGATCGAGCGGCGAAATATTTCATTCAAATGTATCGAAATTCGAAATTTCAAGATTCGTGTTTGGATAATGATTTGTTTTTGTATAGGAATTAGGGGATAGGAATTAAAAAAAAATTTTTTTTTTGAAAATTTTTGAATTCTCGAACTTTTTTTGTTGATCTGACTATGAATAATAGTAAAAAGTTGCTCTTCTGTAACTCAAATTGGAAAACAGATGCCAAATTCGAATTCAGCGTAGTCGAAAACCTACAGGCGTTTTGTAACCATAGTTGCGAAATGTCGCATTTGCAAAAAAAAGTTTTTTTTAATTTGCTGTATCAATTTAGCATTGCTACGCAGCGAATATTCCAGAGATTAAAAAAAACAAAATTTACATTCTACAATTAATCCAAACAGGGACTTGAAAATAATCTCACAAAAAAAATTTTTCAGTACAATTTTTGGGGAATAAAAAGGGCAATTTTAAGATGAGCAATCAGAGACTTTTTGAAAACAAAATTTGCAGTATCAACTTTACACGGCTACGCAGCGAATTTGAGAAAGCAGAAATTTTAGGAAATTTTTGATTGCTCAGCTTAATAGTGAGCAATTTTAAGATGAGCAATGGACGATTTTTGAGTTTTTTGTTAAATTTGCGGTATCAATTTCACATGGCTACGCAGCGAATATTGCTGTATCAATTCTCATGGAATTTGGGAGCGATTGCTCAGCTTAAAACTGAGCAATTTTAGGATGAGCAATGCGCAATTTTTGAAATCTGCAGTATCAATTTTTCATTGCTACGCAGCGAAATTTTGCAGTATCAATTCTACCTTGCGACGCAGCGAATATTCCAAAGTTTGATAGGGGTACAACGAAAATGGGAAGCAATTTTAAGATGAGCAATGGACGATTTTTGACTATTGTTTATGAAAAATGTGGTATCAATTTCACATGGCTACGCGGCCAATATTAGAGAACTGGAATAGTAAAAAATTCGGGAATTATTGCTCAGCTTAAAACTGAGCAATTTTAAGATGAGCAATGCGCAATTTTTGATATCTGCAGTATCAATTTTTCATTGCTACGCAGCGAATATTCCAGAGTTTGATACTCAGTGTTCTTGAAAAAAAAAGTTTACATTTGACAATTTATTCAAACAGGGAGAAAAAAATTCCACTTAAAAAACAATTTTCAGTGCAATTTTTGGGAATAAAGAGGGATAGGGATGACAATTTTAAGATGAGCAATTGGGTTACGGTATTTTCTATGCAGATGGTCCAGCTGCTTGTCTCTCCATTCTCTCGTCCTCCTCATCCGTCGGAATCTCATAAATCACTCTCAACTCCTCCGGTGACTTTCCTTTCGCCATGAGTGCAATCTTCTTACAACAATAAGTCAAAAGTGTCTTGATATCCAAATAATTGGCAGCGATCACCAAATCGAACAGATCATCATCGGAAATAGTCAAAAACTGCATATCCCACGCGGGAATCTCCACTCGCTTCGGCACATTCTCATCGTCTGGGAGTGGTGCCTCTCCTTTGTGATGCTCACACCATTCCACGACTTTCTCCAGGGTCTTGGCTTGAATATTTGACAGTGGAATGGCTGGTTCGTTTTCCGAGTCTTCGTATCCCAAATTTAGGACCAAATCTGAGATGGTCTTCGATTGTGCGGAGGCCAATTCGGAGATTCGGATGCGGGAGGTGCCGTCGCTTCCAGACAGATAATAGTAGACGATTGGAGCGTTCTCAGCGACTTGTTGTTGTTGCTCAGCGGCCATTGTAAGAATGGTGTAGTTTCTGGAAAAAAATCATTATTTTGAGTTAAGAATTACAGTTCCATGTCAAGTTTGAAGCAAGTTACGATTTTTCAAAGAAGGATGCGTATCTCCAAAAGAGGAGGAGCTATCAAAAAGTGATAAACTACAAAATTGCTCATCATAAAATTTCACACATTTTTGTAGTTGAAAGTTTTTTGATAGCTTTGAGGGTTCTCGAGATATGCGCCTTTAAAAATGACGAGAAGCGCAGAAAACGAGAGCGGTCTCTCGCTATGAGCGCGCGCTAACTTAGAAGGCGTATATCTTGAAAATGGGCGGAGCTAGCAAAAAGTGACCAACTGCAAAATTGCTCATCATAAAATTGTGCACATTTCAGTAGTTAAAAGTTTTTTGATTGCTCCGCCCCTTTTTGAGATATGCGCCTTTAAAGATAGAAGTAGACTTTCGCGATTGTTTCGTGACATGCTAACTTTGAAGGTGTATATCTCAACAAGGAGTGGAGTTATCAAAAAACTTCCAACTACAAAAATGTATAAAATTTTATGCTGAGCAATGCTGTAGTTTAAAATTTTTTGATAGCTCCGCCCCTTTTTGAGATATGCGCCTTTAAAGTTAGGACTTTAGGGACGCATATCTCAAAAAGGAGAGTAGTTATCAAAAAACTTCCAACTACAAAAATATGGGAAATTTTATGCTGAGCAATCTTGTGCGATAAAAACGAGGCAAAGATAAAAAACAATAAGTGTAAAAGAAGAGTAAAAACCAATACCAGAACAGATGAGGCAACGATGAATGAATGACTGACTATCCACCATCTCCCCTTACGTCCACATTTTTGGCGGGAAAATTGGGGTACGCGCGCACGCGACACACACAAAAACAATGAAATCTATTGTTGGGTTACTGTAGTTTTTCCCAGAATACCAATAGAAAGTGTGTTGGGCGTCGCGGTCGCTGTGTGCGTCGCGTTTTTCCTAGGAGCAATGTTAGGTAGTCAGTCTATTTTTGAAATTCGTGATCGATTTTTTTCTTTTTTTGGGCCTTTATTTTTGCCTGTGAACTACCATTTAGTTGTCAGTGGTTTTTATTTTTCCTTCAAGTATTCTTGTATTAGCCAAAAAATTGTTTGAGCGTTTTACTTTTGAGTACTTACTGTGGACTTATTTTAAAGGCACATATCTCAACAATAGAAGGAACAGTCAATAATATGTCAATTACAAGATTGCTCATTCTAAAATTTTACACATTTTTGTCGTGCAAAGTTTTTTGATAAGTCTACTCCTTTTCGAGATATACGCCTTCAAATTTAGCACGTCACGAAATGATCGCGAGAATTGGTAAACTTTGAGACGCTAAATCTCAAGAACCGCTCAAATTCTCAAAAAGTTTACAAACTGCATTATTGCTCAGCATAAAATTTCACACATTTTTGTAGTTCAAAGTTTTTTGATAGCTATCACCATTTTTGAGATATGCGCCTCTGAAGTGGGTAGTACGTTTTTGCTCTCTGCGTCTCTCAACTTTTAATTTTAAAGATTCATATCTCAAAAGTGAGCGGAGCTACCAAAAAACTTTAAACTACAAAAATGTGTAAAATTTTAAGATGAGCAATTTTGTTGTTATGCACTTTTTGATAGCTCCACCCATTTAGAAGATATGCGCCTTTAAAGTGGACGCAGGTAACTCTTGGTTGAGCGCGCCGAACTTAAAGGCGCATATCTCAAAAAGGGGCGGAGCTTTCAAAAAACTTTTAACTACAGAAATGTGTAAAATTTTAAGCTGAGCAATGTTGCTGTTGCTCACTTTTTTATAGCTCCACCCATTTTGAAGATATGCGCCTTTAATGTTCCTCACAAAGAGGCACAGACAACGAGAGGCTTTCTTTCTCTGTCTCTTTCCGAATTTAAAGGCGCATATCTCTAAAAGGGGCTGAAAAATCGAAAAATGTTCAACTACAAAAATGTGTAAACTTTTATGATGAGCAATTTTGAAGTGAGCAATTTTTTGTTAGCTAGCGGCGTTCTTGAGATACAACGCTTCAAATTTAGTGCGCGCATCAATGAAGGCAAAGAAGAGTGCGCCAACTTTGAAGCGCTATATCTCAAGAACCGTGATAGTTATTAAAAAACTTTTAACTACGAAAATGTGTGAAATTTTATGATGAGCAATTGTACAGTTGACCTCTTTTTGATAGCTTTAGCCATTTTTGAGATACGCACGTTTAAAAAATGTTTTCTTCTCAAATTTTTGAGAGATAATATTGTCGGATTTTTAAAAGCGAGACTCGGTGTTTACAGATCCCCGATTGCGGACTTGAAAAATAGGCGCCGCCTACCGCCATGCAGCTGCGGCGCGCGGTTTTTGCAACAGTGCCGCACGCCTTTTGCTTTTTCCGTATTTTCAGCGTTTTTGACTGAAAAATAGGGAAATTCGAGGCTGTTTGGCCGCAAAAATGGAAGAAACGGAAAAATAAATTGATTATTAAGTATATATTAACACAATATCACTAAAAATATGAACTAGAGCTGATAAATTCTATGTTTTCAGATTTTTTGAAATTCCAGACAAATGTAAGTGTTTATGAAGTAAAATATTCACAAAAAATGGGTTTTCAGGTTTCTCTTGTTGAGTTTTTTGATGCCTGCTAAACGTTGTATGAAACTGACTGAAAAAATATCGAAAAATCAAAGAAAATTTGAACAATTGAATTTCCTTAGCCTTGTGTTCCTTTCTGCTTGAGAAAAAGTGGGACTTTGAGTCAGACGACCAGCTTTTTTGTCTTGCAGGTACATGTAGATAGTATAAACATCTGAAATTCCTTTTTAATAAGCGTTACACACACACTTCTCCGCTTGAAACCTCCAAAAATCTGAAAACGTAGTATTTATCAGCTCTAGTTCATATTTTTAGTGATATTGTGTTAGTATATACTTAACTATCAATTTGTTTCAGCGTTTCTTCCATGTTTGCGGCCAAACAGCCTCGAATTTCCCTATTTTTCAGTCAAAAACGTTGAAAATAAGGAAAAAGCAAGAGGCGTGCGGCACTGTTGCAAAAACCGCGCGCCGCAGCGTCATGGCGGTGGGCGGCGCCTATTTTTCAAGTCCGCAATCGGGGATCTGTAAACACCGAGTCTCGCTTTTAAAAATCCGACAATAACTTGCTTCAAATTTGACATAGAACTATGCTTCTAATACCATTTTGTAGGAAATTTCAACTCAAATTTACAACTTCAGATGTCCATCATTCACATCCAAGGAGCCACCGGAGCCCCCATCCCAATTTCTGAACTCGCCGTTCAACAATCCTCCACCCTTTCAAATCTCGTCAACAACCTCGGCGCCGAAGCTGGAACAATTCCGATTACAAATATCGATGGATCAATTCTAAAACTAATTGCCGATTGGTGTGAACAACACAAAGGAGAGGAGATTCCGACGGACGAAGAATCGAATCCGAAAATCATTGAGATTCCAGAATGGGATCAGGAATTTCTGAATGGAGTGTCGAATCAAGTACTGTATGATTTGATTGTAGCTGTGAATTATTTGGATATCAAACGGCTTATGAATTATGCGTGTAAGAAGGTGTCAAATATGACAATTGGAAAGAAAACTGAGGAGTTGAGACTGATGTTTGGGATCAATACCGATGAAGAGGATCTTGCTGAGGAAGAAGCGAAGAAATAATTGGGATTCTGAATTTTTTGTGTAAATACTTTTTTCTTGTTCTCAAAGATCTTCAATAAACGTTATGGAATTTGAATCTTCGTTTCTGTTTTCTCATTAAGTTTCGAACTTTTGAATATTCTGGAAAGATTACGGTAGAAATGAGGGGTTTTGTAAATTGATACGGCAAATTTCGTAACGTATTTATTTACTGTAATGCTTCTGTTTTTGGACCCCCAAATCTTTGATTTCTTGCAATTGTTCAAAATTACAAAACCTAAAAAAATAATCTCCTTTAAATTTCCTTTCAAATGGTTTATTTTTCACAAATTTTGGCCCATTACCTCTTGAGATATAACATTTTGAAATTTCGAATTTTCCGAAAAAGTTTTTTTTTCCCGAAAAATTTTCCGAAACTAAAAAAAACTGTTTTTTTTTTAATTTTTTCGAAATATCAAAATATAAGAAATATTATCCTTGAAATTCCCTTTCAAATAGTATATTTATCACAAAACTTGGATTATTAGCTTTTGAGTTATGACAATTTGACATTTTTTTGGAAAAAAAACTTTTTCGGAGCATTTTTTTCGAAATAGAAAAAACACTTTTTTTATTGAAGTTTTCAAATTTCAAAGTACAAAAAAAATAATTGTCTTAAAATTTCCTTTCAAATGGTATATTTTTGACAAAATCTGGCTCATTAGCTCTTGAGATATAACAATTTGAAATTTCGAATTTTCCAAAAAAATTTTTTTTTTTGAAAATTTTTTCCGAAACTGAAAAAAAACTGTTTTTCTTTGATTTTTCAAAATATCAAAATACAAGAAATATTATCCTTGAAATTCCCTTTCAAATGGTATATTTATCACAAAATATGGCTCATTAGCTCTTTAGATAGAACAATTTAAAATTTCAAAATACTCGAAAAAATTGTTTTTCAAAAAAATTTTTTCGAAATTTAAAAACAAAAAAATTTTCCTTAATTTTGCAAAGTTTAGAAATGGAACATAAAATCTTTAAAATTCCCTTACAAATGGTACTTTTCACAAAATTTGGCTCATTAGTTCTCGAGTTATAACAATTTGAAATTTTGAATTTTTCGAAAAAAAATTTTGTTTTGAAAATTTTTCAGAATAAAAATAAAATCTTTAATTTTTTAAATTTCATAAACTATTCTCCTTAAAATTTCCTTTCAAATGGTATATTTTTCGTAATATTTGCCTCATTAGCTCTTGAGTTGTAGCAATTTGAAAATTTTGATTTATCGAAAAAAATTTTAATTTCCAAATTATTGACTTTGAAAGTTTGAATTTTTACAGCAATATTCGCTGCGTAGCCATGTAAAATTGATACAACAAAATGTTCATTTACTCCATTATCATAAAAAGGCCCGATTCAATTTGCCGGATCGCCGGTACAATTTCTTCGTCCATAAAACGACATGAACATTCCATAATACCGATGGTGGTCCTCAATCATGTAATCCAAATGGCTATCCGAACAAAATGGACTCTCTTGTGCATCACATTCCTTATAATTGGCACTTGTCATATCGTTATCATACCATATCTCATTTCTATGATGATGGAAACCTTCCATTCCGTTCAATGGAATATGAGGGACGATATCTTTCTTGTGAATCACACGGAAGGAGTACGGTACCAGAGAGTCATGGGTGTCAGCGAAGGTTTTGTCTCCCGTTCGGGGCTCTCCGAAAGTGATCATTTTGAGATTGGAGGAAGTTGCAAGCCCATTGGAAATGAGGAAGTTAGAAGCGAGAGCCGCCATTGAGCCACCGAGGGAATGACCACCGACCTGGAATAATTAGGTCAGGTTTTTCAATTTTAATGAAAATTAGACAAAATTTCAGACAAAATAAGCTGAAAATCGGAAAAATTGGTTGAAAATGAAGAAAGTTATGGATTTTGGAAAATTTTCGAAAATCTAAAATTTTACATTTTTGACCATATTTCGACCAATTTTCGACCAAATTCCAAAATGTTTGTAGTTTTGGAATTCTCATGCAAAGAGCTTTGATTTGAGTATAAACAAGGCTATATTTGAAAAATTTCTATTTTCGTGGTGGGATCCAAAAAAAGTACCGTATCTTGACCGAATTTGAATTTTTTGAAGTTTTTCAGTCAGGTTTTCAATTTGCTCAAAAACTAGACATTATTTATAACAAAATTGGATAAAATCATGAAAATTGGTTGAAAATTAGCCAAGTTATGGATTTTCGAGAATTTTCGAATTTCTGAAATTTCACTTTTTCGACCATATCTCAACCATTTTTCGACCAAACATCAAAATTTTTATTGATTCAGAATTTTCAGATTAAGGGCTTTACAATGAGTATAAACAATGTTACTTTCGAAAAAAATTTAATATTTCGTAGTGGGGCACAAAAATTTTCAAAAGGCTATAACTTTCTTCATTTTCATCCGTTTCGGCTCAAAATTTCACTATTCGATTTCAAATTTTCCATTGTTTTTGGATTACTGTAACCACTCACCCAAATTTCATAGTTCGGATACTTATGAATCAACAAATTCAAATCCGTCTTCATTCCGTCGTTCCAAATCAAATTGAACGCATGGGCGAAATAGTATCCAACGTTTCCACCCCCATACCAAGCAGTCTAAGGATGAATAGTAGAAAATTCGATTTTGAGAAAAGTTACCTTATTTCGGTACATAATCTCTTCTGACTCCACGGCAAGTTGAAGCACTCCCTTGGTCCCTCTGAAAATTGAAAATTTGCTAAAATTTTGAAATCTTGTCATAATTATACTCAAATTGAAGCTTCTAGCATGAAAATACCATAACTAAAAAAATTTTCCAATTTGGTCGAAAATTGGTCGAGATATGGTCAAAAAAGGGAAATCTCAGATTTTCGAAAATTTTCGAAAATCCATAACTTGGCTCATTTTCAACCAATTTTTTATGATTTTTATGTTATTTTGCTCCAAATGTTTTCTAGTTTTCTCAAAAATTGAAAAAACTCAAGATATTTTCAAATTTAGCCGAAAATTGGTCGAAATACGGTGCTTTTATTGGGTCCCACCACGAAAATGAAATTTTTCCAAACCTAGCCTTTTTTATACTCAAATTAAAGCCTTTAATCTGAGAATTCTAGATTTGTAAAAATTATCACGTTTGGTCAAAAATTGGTCGAGAAATGGTCAAAAAAGTGAAATTTCAGATTTTCGAAAGTTTTCGAAAATTCATAACTTGGCTCATTTTTTACCGATTTTTATGATTTTTGTTTTATTTTGTTTCAAATTGTGTCTACTTTTGTCGAAAATCCAGAAACCTTAACTTTCGTCCAAAAATTGTTTACCTGAAAGCAATAACAATCGCCTGATCATCATGCGATACAAAAGTGATACCGGAGCATGTATCCAAACCTTCCGTCTCATCGCATTTCACATTTATGTGCTTTTTCAGCTCATAATTTGTGAACACTTTATCCAAACAGTTAGCGGCATTTGGAGCCTCAGTGGAGGCAAAAATAGTGGGGAAGTATTTTCTGACGAAGGCGTCGGAGAAGGTGGCTGAATTTTTTAAAATGAAAATTTCAAACAAAAGTACAGTAATCCAAAAATATGGAAAATTTAAAATCGAATAGTATAAAATGAGCTGAAACGGATGAAAATGAAGAAAGTTATAGCCTTTTGAAAACTTTTGGGTCTCACCACGAAAATGAAGTTTTCTCAAACCAAGCCTTGCTTATACTTATTTTAAAGCTCTTTGCATGAGAATTCCAAAACTACAAAAATTTTGAAATTTGGTCCAAAATTGGTCGAGATACGGACGAAAAAGTAAAAAATTCAGATTTTCGAAAATTTTCGAAAATTCATAACTTACTAGTTAGCTCATTTTCAGCTCATTTTCATTTTTTTAGTTATTTATTTTTTTAGTTAGCTCATTTTCAACCGATTTTCATGATCTTTTCACAATTCGATTTCATTTTTTGTATTTATTTTTTAAAAATTATGATCTTACCTTTACCACTAGTTGGGGCTCCGTGAGCACCCAATACTCCGAGAAGCAAAAAAATTGAGACGAACCGAAGCATTCTTCCCGGTTAGAATGAAGTTTTTCTCTCTTTCTTTGTTATCAGTTTCAGATTTTTTTTATCACCACAAAATTAACTTTCTAATCAAAATTTTAATTCTTTTCAATGATTTCTGGTCATTTTTGAATGATAGACGAGGAACTAGAAGATTCATTTTTTAAGAAAAATTAAAGCCGATTAAATTATTTCAACGAAAATTCAAGGTCAAAGTAGAAATTATTATCAACGGAGCACATTTGCAATGTCCCCTAAAAAACAAACAATTTGAAAGAAACTGGTAGAAAAATCAATGAAAACGGAGAAAAACTGAAGAAGTTATAGATTTTCGAAAAATTTCGATTTTCTAAAATTTTACTTTTTTGACAACAATTCGACCAGTTTTCGACGAAATTTTGAAATTTCAGCAGATATGAAGTTCACAGATTAAGAGCTTTAAAATGAGTATAAACAAGGCCAGGGTTGAAAAATTTCATTTTTCGTGGTGGGACCCAAAATTTTTGAATGTTTGATATTTTTGCACATAACTCGGTTATTTTTTCTCCAAACTGAGTAAAATTTGGTTATTTAAACTTGAAACATCCTTACCTTTCCTACGAATTTAAAAAAAAGAAATTTTTCAAGAAATTTTTTTTGGAAACTTTGTGCTTTTTGAAGGTTTAAGATAGGGTTTTCTAATTTTTCATCAATTTTTCTTGTTTTTACTTCTCAAACACCTTCTTTAGTCAGTTTTCCCCTTTAACTTTTGTTATCTTATCACCATCATCTCATCAACAAAAAGGATACATCGATTAAGTCAAGAACATCTAAAGAAACCGAGAGAGATTTAGAGATATTGATAAAATCTTTGGTATACATACAGAAACAATTGATATCGATCACGTTTTCTGTTAATCTATACTGTCCCTCTGTCCGTATAACGAAAACTGTCTAAAATGCCTATCTGCGAATTTACACCGAGTAAGTTGAATGCATACGATAGACTTCAATTTTAATAAAAAATAGACACAATTCAAAACAAAATGAGATAACACCCATGAAAATTGGTTGAAAATGAGCAAAGTTATGGATTTTCGAAAAATTTCGAATTTCTGATATTTCATTTTTTTGACCATATCTCGACCAATTTTCGACCAAATTTGAAAATTTTTGCAAATTAAAAATTTTCAGATTAATGGCTTTAAAATGACTATAAACAAGGCTAGGTTTAAAAATTATAATTTTTCGTGGTGAGGCCCAAAATGTCTCGAAAGCCATATCTCGACCAAATCTTGACCAAATTTGAAAATTTTTACAGTTTTAGGATTCTCATGCTAAGAGCTTTAATTTTAGTATAAACCTGCTATTTTTTCAGCTTCCAAGACTCGAAAAATCGACGTACACGCTCATGTTCTACCAAAGAACATTCCGGATTTTCAAGAGGTACAGTAATCCAACCCTAATTTTTTAAATTAATAAACAATTTTCAGAAATTCGGATACCCTGGATTCGTCCGTTTGGATCATAAGGAAGACGGGACCACTCATATGATTAAGGACGGAAAGTTGTTCAGGTTTTTTCTGTTTTTTGGGGGCGCGAAATTTGAAATTCATATTTCAGAGTCGTCGAGCCCAACTGCTTTAATACGGAGGCCCGAATTGCTGATATGGATAAGGCGAATGTGAACGTGCAGTGTTTGAGTACGGTTCCAGTGATGTTTTCTTATTGGGTATGTTTAAAAAAAACCAAAAAAAGTCTCAGCATTTCGATTATGCATCATTCACAAGTCGGTCCCGTCTTGAAAAAACATCATAGACTCAAATGGCAGGCGGTGGGTATCGAACCCGTGGGTGCTCGCACGCCGGCGCACACCACAACCGCCTGCGCCAACCGGCAGCAATTGAGAGAGTGGCGGGGAGGGCGTATATGAAGGAGGAGGAAAGCGGCGGTGGCGAGGAGGCGGGGAGGAGGAGAGGAGAAAAGGAGGTGTGCGCATGGAAGCAATGCTTCAGATTCTTTTTGCTATATCTCAAGAACCAGGATAGCTTGAAAAAAAGTGTCAACTACAAAGTTGTGTGAAATTTAATTTTCTTTAATTTTGTAGTTAAAAACTTTATTCTATCTTCACTGGTTCTCGAGATATTATGGATTTTCGATTGGTGGACTAACAAGTACAGTAATCCACTCAGTTTTAATTCAAATTTTAAAATAGCTAGTTGTGTTTATATTCATTTTAAAGCTCTTTCTATGACAATATCGAAAATTAAAGTTTTATAAAGTTTGGACAACTTTGAGCCAAGTTACAGTGGTTTTTAGAAAAAGGGCAGACTCAACAGTAACGTCTTTTGGTTTCTAGCTCAAAAAGGGGCGGAGTCTATTTGTGTTTATATTCATTTTGAAGCCCTTAACCTTAAATATGACGCTTTCAAAGCTCTAAACTGAACCATTTCCCATATTTCCAGGCAAAACCCGAAGACACCGAGATCGTGGCTCGTTTCGTCAACGATGACTTGTTGGCAGAATGCCAAAAATATCCGGACCGTCTGATTCCCCTTGGCACGTTGCCAATGAATGATGTGGAGAGAGCCATACAGGTTAGTAATAAAATTTCATTATTCGTTGACTAAAAAAATTGAAAAAAATTGAAAAAAAATCTGAGCAAGTTTGATGGAAATCGAAGGGTGGTTGGTCCGGTAAACCAAAATAACTTATAAATAATTCAAAGAAGACGTTCTAGAATCCGAAATTTCAAAAAAAAAGGGGAAAAAATTGAGGTAAAAATCAATTGACCCGAAGATAATGTTGCCAGTAGAGAATATTGAATACCACAAAAAGAAATGGAAACATTAAGACGGACCAATAATCGATTCTGTGAGCAAGTATTTCGCGACGTTGTTTCCTGGAAAAATTCTAAAATTTTTGAGAGTTATTTTGGTTTTTTTGCCAAGTTATTAGCTTTAAAATTAGCCATTTTAGAGGCGATTTGGCTTAGGTTATCAGTAGAGCGAATTTACACTAATTGAACCGTAAAATACCTACATTTTTTAACGAATCCGAAAATCAAGATGATTCTACACATCTTGGCTTTAAAATTTCGGAAATTGATTCGAAACGAAGAAAGTTATGGAACTTCGAAAATTTTGAAAAATTCCAAAATTTTCAAAAAAATTTTTTTTTTCAAAATTTCAAATTTCCCGCCAAAATTTTTTTTGCTCACCTTGATAAAGATGATGACGTTGACGCTGGTATCGTTTCTGCTTCATCCAGCATCATATTGACGACGTTTGTAGGCTCACAGGAACATCTAAAATTCAAAATTGAAGATTTTGTCAATGGGGCGCACTTGCATTATTAACTAAAAATTTTAGAGCTATGAGAGAATTTATTCAAAATATCGTCAAAAAAAGTGAAAATGAAAAAAGTTATGCATTTTCGAAAATTTTCGAAAAGATGAATTTTACTTTTTTGACCATATCTCGACCAATATTCGACCAAACATGAAAATTTTCACAGATTTGGAATTCTCATGCAAAGAGCTTTTAAATAAGTATAAACACGGCTAGGTTTGAAAATTTTGGAAAATTTTCGTGGTGGTACCCCTAACAAGGGAAGTATTTTTAGACACCGCTTGGGAATTTTCTGAAAGTTGGCCCATAGGCACTATCGAACATGCTGAAAAAAATGACGCAATTTTTTTCTGCCCATATTGACCCAGAAATTTTTTATGGCGGCTCGAAAAGCTAGGTCGTCAAGCAGAGATCGTACGATTTCGAAAGAATTCATGGCTCCTTTTTCAGTTTTTTCGGCTGGAATCTTGATAAAACAATCAGCACCATAATATTAGCCGGCAAACTCGCAATATTTTGACCATTTTCGGTCATTTTGAAGAAACATGGCTAATTTGAGGATATCAGCATCTTTTGGAATTTGACTGTTTTGGGGTCCAAAAGCAAGATTTTGGTATAAAAATTGTTGTGTGTATGTTTTTTGACTGTAGCAACATTATAGTATTGTTTTTTCGGATTTCTGGAAAAACTTCAAAAAATCGCTTGAAGAACCTGGGGGTACCCATGCTCAATTTTATCAAAAAAAATTTTTTTCAGAATTTGCTTGAAATGTACGTCAATCGATAGAGAAACATTTTTTAGGCAGACTGGCTCAAAAATTTTCTCAAAAAAGTAATCCAGTCGTCGAAAAAAACTAAGTTAGTATGTGCAATTTAGTACTGAAAACGCTTTCTGGGTCTTTTTTTGGCACTGAAACTGAATATGGGCAGATAAAAATTGCACCACTGTTTTCAGCGGCTCAAATAGTACTTATGTGCAAACTTTCAGGAAATTCCCAAGCGGTGTCTAAAAACACTTCCCTTGTAAGCCCATATTTATGCTCATTTTGAAGATAACATCTTGCTGATTCGGAAAATCAAAATATTTTGAAATTTGGTCAAAAATTGGTCGAGATACGACCAAAAATCCGAACTTTCAAATTTTCGAAGTTTTTCGGAAATCCATAACTTTGCTATTTTTATCCGATTTTCCTGATTTTTACAGTAATCCATCCCAAAATTTTCAATTCTTTCTCAAAAAATAAATCCAACTCACGAAGAACTAAAACTCTTCATTGCACTGGCCAAATTTCCATTCAATCCGAACCCGGGCGGGATATAGCCATAATCGTTGTCCCGCAAGCTTAACAGAGCACTTTCCTCCTCATTTTTTGGCTGTTTTTGCCTCCGGATCACTGTAGAATTAGCCGACTGTTGAACGGGCGGTGGATGGGCGGGTTTTGGGGCCACCTGGGAGCAAGGAAGGGCTTTTGATGCAGTTGGCTCTTCTTCTCGGGATAAATATCCCACCCACGCGAGCTCGAGGAGCGAACAGAACACAAATGTCATACAAGACAACATCCAAACGTCGATAGCCTGAAAGTACAGTAATCTTGGGTACAAAATATGGGAAGGTGAGCCTTACCTTCACATAAGAAACCCTTGGCAAATTCCTAATAATATTACCAAATTGGAAGGTCATTGCCAGTAAACTGTTGACTCCCAACATGGTTCGCGCTGGGATAGCTTTTGAGCCAAGTGCAAAGGAAATCCATGCTGAAAAAAGGTTTTGGTAAGGGTTCAGGGGATTCTAGGGGCACTAGGAGGTATAAAAAAAAAGCAAAAAAATATGGGACACAAAAAGATTCGAACTTTGGTCGTGAGATTTGTAGTCTATACAGTTACCAGGTAGGCCATGCGGCGCCGCGCCAATGGAGGAGGAGGCGGCACGCGCCCGCCGCCATCTCCTTTATCACTGCCCTCCACCCTCCATCGCTCGTGTGCGCGCTTGGCGTAGTGGCTGCGTTTTTGATTACGAATCTCAACACCAAAGTTCGATTCCCCGTGAGGTCAAATGTTTTTTGCTTTCTTTTTGGAGCATTTTCAGATGTTTTATCAATTTTTTCGGATTTTTTTGGTTTTTTAAAGTGTTTTGGAACCTTTTCCCCTTGATTTTCGTGTTATGCCCCCTCTCTCCCCTTGTGACTAAGTAATAACTATTTTTCTATTTTCTGACCACCTACAAATTGGCATCATTTTACCTCCTTAGTCCTGTTTACTTCAAGATTTCCTGGAAATAACGATCTCAAGCACTTTTAGGACTTTCAATACCGTAGTTAAAATCCAAAAACTCACATATACAAATAGTAAGATAAGTAGGCAAATAAGCCTGTAGAATGTACCATCCGGCTCTCCGCTTGAACTCGAAAGACATTGTTAACTCGTGCCAATACCCGGCGGGATATTCCTGCAGAAAATTGTTTTTTCTGAAAAATTTTTAGCCCCAACCTCTGTATTTCGTATTTTGTGAATATCCACTAATTCATAGTCTGCTAATTCCATTTTATCCCGCATCTTTTGCACCCCATTCTCCGACCAATCCATTTTTACCTCGTCTGTGTTGTAGCTGAAAATCAAAAATTTCTTATGAGAGGTTTTGAAGGGACTGGTGGCCTAGAAATCCAACAGTAGGCTGAGAAACATAAAAAATTGGATTCAGGAGATCGAGAGCTTCAAAATGAGTATAATCATGCCCTACTTTTGAACTTTTGAAATTTCTGACATTTTTGGGTCCCACCACGAAAAACAATTTTTTTCCGAACCCTAGTCGTGTTTATACTTATTTCACAGCTCTAAGCGCCAGAATTTCAATTCTGTGAACATTTTTCAATTTGGTCACAAACTGGTCGAGTTACGATCGAAAAAGTGAAATTTCAGATTTTCGAAAATTTTCAAAAATCTGTAACTTTCTTCATTTTTGACCATTTTTCTTGATTCTTGCACCAATTTCCTTCAAATTTTTTGCTTATTATTCTAAAAATGGAAGTGCGCTTCATTGATAACCAAAACTTACTTAAAACTCTCAAAAGTGAGTGAGCAGGTGACGTTGTCGAAGGGAAACTTGGTGAGGTCCATGATACACGGTCCTTGCAGTTTTAGACGGTAGTTTGTCCATACTGTAATAAAGAAGGATTACTGTAGTTGAAACTTTCATTTTTTGGCGGGAAATTTTTTTTTTCAAAATTTTTTTTTTCAAATTATTTTCTTAAGGTCCCCAGACTATTCTAATCTTCCGAAAATCGAATTCTTTTGCGGAAAAAGAGTCACGCAATGATTCATTGCTCCATCTCCGATTAATCACTGCGTCTCTTATTTCTCTATACTATTTTCTTTTTCGAGAAAAAACTGAAAAAAAAGTCAACGGATTCAAATGAATTATTCGCAGATTAAATGGATAGATTTGGCCATTTTCTGCGGATTTTTTTAGTACAAAAAAGAGAAAGAATGGGTTTAATTGGTTTAGAATTGAAAATTCGAAAAAAATGTGGGTTCAGTGGAGCGAGATTGCATCGTGTAACTTGGCTTAAAACAGAGGAAACTCAATGAAACTTGAATTTTTGAGGTTGGGAGGTTTAGAGCTTCAAAATGAATATAATCATGAGTAGGTTTTGAAAAATTAAGTTTTTTCGTGGTGGGACCCAAAAAGTGCTCAAAATGCTCAAAAATCCATAAGATCAATTTTTAAAAATATCAGCGTAAAATTTGGCGTGTATTGACACAAAAACCATTGAAAAACATCAATAATGAATAAAGCTATGGATTTTCGAAAATTTTCAAAAATCTTCTAAAATCTGTTTCGCCCATATCTCGCCCAAATTTCGACCAAACTTGAAAATTCTTTTAAATTCCGAAATTTTGTGTTTAGAGCTTCAAAATGAGTATAATCTTGACGGGGATTCGAAATTATTTGAAAAATACCTATTTTCGTGGTGGGACCCCAAAAATCGAAAAGTTTCAAAAGTAGGTCATGATTATACTCATTTTGAAGCTCTAAACGTGCCAAACTCAAATGTGTAATTTTCGTGAAAATTGGAGCGAAATTAAATGAGTTACGGTAGTTTTAAGATCTACCACAGCTCGACCACAGAAACTTGAAATTGGCCAAAGGTGGCGATATGGGCATGAAAATGTTCCAAATTTGATGGGAAATTTAAATTTAAAAAAAAATCGTTCGATTTTCCCGTTTAGTAGTTTTATTCTGTGCTAAAGCCACAAAATTTTGAAAATAATTTCAAAGTTCGGAACTTTGTCCAAAAAGGTCAAATTTGGTATCAAAATGTTCCAAATTTGGCCTTAAATCCAATTGTGCTAATTTCCTCATGCAATTTTTGAACCCTAATTCTTTACCAGTCCCCTACCTTCTTTTCTTTTTTCTAAAAATTTCCTCAAAAATTTTCCCTTTCCCTACAATCTAATTTCCGATTTTTCGACCACGAGGCTTCCAAATTTGTCACAATTTTTTTTTCGTCGGAACGAATCGAATTTGCATTTCATTTCCGTTGGTGGCTACTTTTTTGTCGCCGAAAACAAACAGGAAAAAAAACGGAGAAAAACGGTGAAAATTCAATTTTCGAATGGTGGTCATGGGAAGGCGAAAAATGATGGGGACCCTTTTTTGGGGGTCCTTTTTGGGGGGTGCTGGTTGATGGTCTAGTAAAAAGGAAGATGATGTCATTTTGAAGAAGATGTTGCAAATAGAGGAGAAATGAGTCAAACTACGAAGGAAAAACTCAAAATTTTTAAGGTAAAAAATGTCCATTTTTTGGGACCTTGACTACTTTTACTTTGGATATACTGAATAAACAATAAATTTAGACAATTCTATTAAGAAATTCGAATTCCTCATCAAATTCGGAGCATTTTGATACCCATATCGACCTATTTCGATAAATTTCAAATTCTTGTTGTCGAGCTGTAGTCGATTTTTAAACTACCGTAACTCCATTAGTTTTGCTCCAATTTTAAGGAAAATAACACATTTAAGTTTGGCACGTTGAGAGCTTTTTAATGAGTATAATCATGACCTACTTTTCAACTTTTGAGTTTCTGAGGTCCCACCACGAAAATATGGCATTTTTCAAAATTTTCAAAACCTAGTCATGTTTATACTCAGTTTGAAGCTCTAAAAACAAGAATTTCAAATTTATCAAGATGTTTCAATTTGGTCGAGAATTGGTCGAGATATGGTCGAAAAACAAAATTTTTAGGTTTTCGAAATTTTTCAAAAATCTGTAACCTTCTTCATTTCTGATAGTTTTTCTTGATTTTTGTACCATTTGACTTCAAATTTCTTGGAAATTCAGTTAAAAATGCAAACACATTCCATTGGCAAGTTTTCAACCAAATTTTGAATTTCTTGCACTTCAAACCTTGTTATGGTTTACTATGACCTTTTCCAACCCAAAAATTCTCAATCCAATTTTTTGATCTCCCCAACTACTACAATTCACCCTCAGCCTCCTGTGGTCCCTTTTTTCTTCAGTCTAAGCCCCCCAATGATCCCCCAAGGGATTCCCGACAAAAATAAGGAGATAAAGGGGCGAAAAACGAAGAAAAAGGGGTCCATTTTGGTGTGCAAAACTAAGATTTTTCGGCGGCGGGAAGAGGGTGCATATATTTGTGCCAAAAAAGTGCACTTTTTTCATCCGGGGGATCAATAGCTCAAGGATGCCTTTTTTTGGTAGTAGGGCCCCCTTAGAAATATGGGGGAAGATAAATCAAGTAGAAGAGAAATGGATTAAAATGAAAATGGAAAAAAAAATCGCTGGGTTGGAGGTGAAAAAATTGTGAAATATGGGACCCTAATTTAGCACGGCTACTCAATTTTAAGTAAGTTGTGCTTATCAATGAAGCACAGTTGTATTTTTCACAAAATCTTCAAGAAATTTTAACTAAATCGACCGAACAATCAATAGAAACTATCAAAAATGAACATAGTTACAGATTTTCGAAAATTTTCGAGAATCGAAAATTTTTGTTTTTCGGCCATATTTCGACCAGATTTGGACCAAACTGAATAATTTTTTGATTTTCGTAATTTTTGTCTCAAGAGCTTCAAAATGAGTATAAACATGGCAAGGTTTGGAAAATTTTGGATTTTCCTGGTCTAGGGCCCCAAAATTTCACATTTTCAAAAATAGGTCATGATTATACTCATTTTGAAGCAAAATTCATTCTGAATTCAAAAATGCAAGAAAAATTTAGTTTGCATCATTTTCAGCCAAGTTACAGTAGTTTTAGTAAGTCAGAGACGCAGAGAAACGAGAGTGTCTGCGTCTCTAACCCCAAAATTCAAAGTGGGCGGGGCGTAGTCATAATTATACTCATTTTGAAGCTCTTTTTAGACAAAATCGAATGGTAAAATGTTCAGCAAGTTTAGAGCATTTTCAGCCAAATTACAGTACTTCAAAGTTTTTGGTTAGAGACGTAGACACTCTCGTTTCTCTGCGTCTCTAACCTAGACATGATTATACTCATTTTGAAGCTCTATTTATCCCCAATTCAGTCGTTTAAGTTTCATGGCCTAAATTTCATTTTCTAGGCCACTGTATCCATAACTGTAAGGCATAACTCCCCTTCTCACAGATTTCCCTAGTGAGAGAGCCGTGTGTTATTGTTTTTTTTTTCTTCGGAAGAAAAATGACGAGATAAATGTATTCTTTCTTTTTTTTACTTTCCGCTGTTTTTCTTGTTTTTAACAGATGAAAAAACAGCGACAAAAAAGAAACTAATATTCTGACTTTTCCCATCTTCGCCCTGCGACACCTGAAAACTACTGTAACTCACTCCTTTTTGCTCCAATCCGATTAAAATTAATATTTTTGAACTCAGCATGCTAAGAGCTTTCAAATGAGTATAAACATGACCAATTTTCAGAAATTCGAAATTTTTGGGTCCCACCACGAAAATACCAAAATTTTGAAAACTAGGCATGTTTAATACTCATTTTGAAGCTCTTGTTATGCCAAATTGAAAAAAATTAATTTCATTGAGTTTGCACCATTTTTGACCGAGTTACGGTAGTTTTAGTGTGAGAGACGCAGAGAAAAGAGAGTGTCTGCGTCTCTCACCCAAAAGTGGGCGGAGCCTACGCATGATTATAGTCATTTTGAAGCTCTCGATAAGCTGATAACAAATTTCTACTTTTCAAACTCAAATTTCCAAGAACTCACCAGTTCCATTCGCATAAATCATCAAAAATATATTGGGAAACGGGGATTTGTGAATATCCGCGGTTTTCGAGTTGATAAAACACGAGTTCGGTGTCCATAGCTTCTCCAGAAGCACAGAATTCAGTGATAAATTGTATTTACAGGGATTCAAAAATGCATAATTTAGGGCCGGATCGTGCCATGTTTCATAGATGTAAATGTCGAGCTGAAAAAAAATTTTGGGAAAAAAATTTTGATTTGGAAAAATTTTTTTACCTGAAAATCCGAGGTGATATCAGAGATGGTGGTGATTTCCTGAACCCAAACTTCGACTTCGACTTCTACCTGAAAAATTGGAATTCCTCGTGAAATTTGGAGAGTTTTGAGCCCATATCGACCTATTATAAATTTTGAAGTATTTCGACCGCCACGGTCGACCACCGTGGTCGAAAACATTTTTGACGGCCTAGATAACAAGATACGAAATCCCCACAAAATTTGGGGAGTTTTGAGCCCCATATTGACCCTATTTGAATTTTTGAACATTTCGACCAACGTGGTCGACCACGGCGGTCGAAAAAAATACCTACCTGCCCGCCGGGAATCTTGTGCCTATTATAATTGCTCATTATCGTTCCCAATATGAACGAATCGTTGGCGCAGTTTTTTGTGGCTCTTTCCACCTGAAAAAAAATCAAAAATTATTCAAAGTTAAAAATTTTTTTTGGATTACTGTACCTTGGCGGGATTGATAATCGGACGTAGGGCTCCGTGCTCATCAACTTCCCAATCATAGTTTCGGGTGAGCCGTCGAAGGCTTGGCGAATTTCGACGGTATACGGATTTTCTGGAAGATTATGGATTTTTTTTGGGTCTTGATGGGATTCTGGGTGGTCTCTTGATGTTATTAGTTAATTTTTCTGGATTTAAAACCATAAATTAGCCCTAGCAGACCAAAATTATTTTTTTGGGGGTCAAAATTTTTGGACCCCCAGGTGGTCAAAAATCAAAACTGTTCAAATATAGGCAATATGGGGCTCAAATCGCAGGGAATTTCATGAAGATTCTGAATTTTTAAGTTTAAAATCGATTCGAGGTTATTGTGGTCGACCACGGCGGTCCAAAGTGGTCAAGGTGGTCGAAAGCCAAAATTTCAAAAATTTTTCAAATCTACTCAAAATTAATTTTAAACTTTTAGATATTTGATCAAAATCAAAAATGTTATAGTTTCCGACCAATTTGAGCCCTCTGTGGTCGACCACTGGCCTTGCGGTCGAAAACCTAAATTTCGATTTTTTCGAAACTCTATCGATATGGGGCTCAAATCAAAGGAAATGTTGTAATTTGTCCAGAATTTTGTGTTTCCAACCAATTTTTGCCTTCTATGGTCGACCACAGTCCAAAAATCCAAAAATTCAAAATTTTTGAAAAATCGAAATATAATATAATATGGGGCTCAAAAGTCTCCAAATCATGTGGAAAAGTTGATTTTACATGTTTTGAGCTTAATTGAGGGCTCTGTGCTCAGAACTAGGAAAAAAGTTTTCGAGAATTTTTTGAAAAAAAAAGTTTTTTTTCAAAAAATTCAAATTTCCCGCCAAAAAAGCCTACCTGGCTTGACACATAAGTAGGAGGACTGCGAGGGAGAGGAATTGCAGATAGTGCATTGATGCATCCGCCCGGCCACCGATTTCCAATATTTTGAACTGGGGTCTACAAAAAATACAAAAATTTTGCAGTACACCAACCAAAAGAGAAGAAAAAAAACGGCAAGAAAAAAATTTTTTTCCGAAGAAAATAAGCCCCGCCCACTTTTTTCTTCTTCTGCTCTTCTTACAACTAGCCGTTTGACTCCGTCTATTCCTTGGGATAGGAAGAAAAGAAGAAGAAAAAGAAGAAGACGTCCCCCCATCTCAACGTCTTCTTCTTCTTCTTCTTCGTATGTCCGTCAATGTGTCTAACACTCTCTCCGTCTCTCTCTCTCTCAGGGCCCCCCTAACGTCTTCTAACTATTTCGAAGACGTCCGTCTTCTTCTTCTTCTTCTTTTTTAGTAGTCAGTCTTCTTCGTTAAAACGAAGAAGAAGCAGCAAAAACGGAGGGAAAAGGAAGAATAGAGAATTTGGGTTCAACTCTCTCTGTATAGTAGTACGGAGGGCCCCTGGGGGGCGTGGCCTAGGAAGGCCACGCCCATTTTTACCCTTTCTAGGGACAGAAAAACAATACAAAGTCACGTCATCTATACCTATGCACACCCAAAACCTTTGTCTAGGTGCCAATAGAGCACGCCTGCATACTTGATAAGGTCTGCAAAAGAAAGCAAAAGACAATAGGGAGCCAAAGGAATCGAACCAGGGTGTGCCCGCACCAAAGTCAAAAGCTTTACCCGCTGCGCCAACCGTCACACTGTAGCCAGGGTGGCAGTCGGCTGCCATAAAGGCGGCGCCCACGCCGCGACACGGCTGTCGGCGCGCGCCTGTGGGCGCCGTCTTTATCACTGCCGTCCGCCACCGCGTTTACGGTGTGCCGGTTGGCGCAGTGGGTAAAGCATTTGACTTTGGTGCGGGCACTCCGGGGTTCGATTCCCTTGTGGTCCCATTGTCTTTTGTAGTTTTTTGCAAACTTTGTTGAGTATTCCTTTCACACCTAGAGACAATAGAAGTGGGAAAATGAATAATACATCGAGCCTTGGGTTTTCTAAGAAAATAGAAAAGTTTTTCCCATGGTTTCCATAGAGATTTTCGATGGGAAAAAGCCTAAGATTTCTTATTTCTTCAAATGCGATGTAATGCGTCTGCATTTCATAATGATTGGTTTTGAATGGGGCGTATTATAAGAAGGAGCCCATTTTTCGGGGGCTCCAAAAGGGGGAATAAAATGGAATAGAGGAAGAAGAGGAGGAAAAAAATGGGAAAGAAGAGCAAAGTTTTTTCGTTTTTTTATTTGGAAGAGCAGGGGGAGAATTCATTGAATTTGAACGGCGCAGGTCACATGGGGAAGGAAGAGGAACTAAAGTAGTACTTGGGAGAGGGAAAAAATGGAAATTTATGGGGAGCATTGTGGTCTTTAAAACACAGCATTTCTATGGTTATCAATGGAGCGCAGTTATACTCGAAAAATCCGAAAAATTGACAATTTTTGACCCTAATACCACTAAAAACGGATGAAATCCAGCATTTGGATTGCTGTAACTTGACTTAATAGTGATGAAACTTACATTTTCGGATTCAGCTCACCGAGAGCTTTGAAATGAGTATAATCATGCCTAGATTTGAAAATTTTCGATTTTGGTGTCTTAAAAGGGGGGGGGGGGGTCAAAAAATTTTTTTTGACAGAATATGGTCATGATTATACTCATTTTGAAGCTCATAATAAGAGGAATCTGAAAATAATATTTTAAACGTCAAACGATCAGACAATCTCAAGGCAGACCTCAAGTAAAAATTTTTGGGTCGAAAAATTTCAAAATTTTTTTTAGTTCCAAAAAGTTTCAACTTTCAAAGTCCAAAACTTCTATTTCTATATATCCATTTCACTATTTTTCAAACTTTAACCCATAATTTTGGATCCTCCTTTTTTTTGGGTCCTACTTTTTAGGAGTCCATCCGAGTAGATTGGATTGGATTGGATTTCAAAGTAAATTTATGTTTGTACTTTTCTAAATTTTAGTTTTTTTTTGGGAAAATAAAAGAGAAAAATAAAAATTATGGGTTTGGGGGTCTTTGAGAACTTTAAAATGGTTAACTTTGGTCGAAAGTAGAATTTCAAAACATTTTTTAAAAAATCATTTTGAAAACATTTGTTAGCAAATCTATAAAATTCAATAAATTCCAATTCAAATGATACAAAAACCATAAAAAATGGTTGAAAATAAGCGAGGTTATTCAAAAAAATGCAATTTTTAAATATTCGAAGTTTTGCATTTTTGCCCAAATCTCGATCATTTTTGGACCAATCTCTAGGAAACCTAAATTTTCAAATAGCTCACGTGTTCAGCTTCAAAATGACTATAATCATGCCCACCTTCCCTCACCTTCAGTTTTTGGCGCGCGCGACGCGGTCGCGTCGCGGCTCCAAAAAGTGGGCGGAGCCTAGGCATGATTATACTCATTTTGAAGCGCTTGACGCCCTGAACCCAAATTTCAAATTAGTTTTCCAAAAAAATCAATATTCCAGGAGGTCCGTCGCTGTTATTCCCTTGGAATGAAAGGATTCGAGATTGGGTCACATGTTGGCGAGAAATCACTGGATCATCGTGATTTTTGGCCTCTTTATAAGGTTAGTTCAGTTTGGAAAAAAGATTTAAACTGAAAAAAAAAGAGAAAAAAGTACGATTCATAAAAAATTCCCCATCCGAAAACGGCACGTTTTCGGATGGCTCATATTTTATTCATCGTTGACGCATTTTTAGTCAATTTATATACTTTTTCACTAGATTTTTTACTCTTTTTTCTCTTATTTCATAATTCTTAATGTGAGAAAGTAATCTTATTTGACCTTTGCTGGGCTCAACAAAGATTATTTGAGCCCCACAAAGCCTCGAAAAGTCAAAACTCCAAAAATTGTCAATAGAGCGCGTTTGCTTCAATGAAACAATTTTATCAAAAAATACACATTAATTCAAGTAAAATGGTACCAAAATCACCAAAAACGGAGCACAATGAAGAAAGTTATGGATTTTCGAATATTTTCGAAAACCTTCAAATTTGGATTTTCAATCATATCTCGACCAATTTTTGACCAAATTTGAAAAGTTTTGCAGAATTGGATTTGGCGTATTTCCAGCTTCAAAATGAGTATAATCTTGGGTAAAAATGAGAAAATCGAAAATTTTCGCGGCGGGACCCAACGACCCAATAAAATATTAAATTTTCCAATTTTCTTCCTGATTATACTCATTCCAAAGCTAAAAACGAGACAAATCCAATTCTTCAAGAATTTCCAAATTTGGTCGAAAATTGATCGAGATATGGCCTAAAACAGATTTTCGAAAATTTTCGAAAATCCTTAACTTTCTTCATTTTCATTCTTTTTTCATGATTTTTTCACTATTTTGTCTCAAATTCTTTGTATTTTTTGAATAATTCAGAATACTGTACTTTTCAGGTCTGCGAAGAGCTCTCCGTGGTGCTCTTCGTCCATCCATGGGATATGCACATGTGGGATGGACGTCTTCAGAAATTCTGGATGCCATGGCTAGTCGGAATGCCATCGGAAACTGCTCAAGCGATTTGCTCAGTTTTGATGGGGAATATATTGGTACTTTTCCCAAAACTCCGTTTCTGCTTCGCCCACGGTGGTGGTAGCTATCCCATCATTCGTGGAAGAGTTACCCATGGTTGGAATGTTCGGCCAGATTTGTGTGCACAAGAGTGCCAAGTGGCTCCGAATAAGCTTGATGGATTACTGTGGACCGATTCTTTGGTCCATGATGCTTCTGCGTTGGAATTGCTGATTAGTACGGTTGGAAAGGTGGGTTCTAGGGGTCCAGGAGCGTTCATTTTAGTGTGGGGGTACTTGAAAAAGAAATAAAAAACTATTTGTGCGGGATAGGAATCGAACATTGGTCGTCAGATTCGTAGTTTGACCTTCAACCAATTGCGCCATGTCGCCTCTCACCTCTCGTCGCCTGCGCCAATCAGCCTTCCTCCGCTTGGCGGCGACCGCCGCCTTCCCCTTTTTATACGGATTGGGCGCCTACTTCCTCGGTGTTGCAGATAGTCTACCTGCTTATGGTTTTGCCTACGAATCTCAACACCAAAGTTCGATTCCACCCTCGTCCAAACTCTTTTTGCTTCTTTTTTACACAATTTTTTATTACTTAGAATCAATTTTAACCCATTTTTACCCATTTCCAACCCATTATTACCCTATTTAGGACCACATCGTGCTGGGAACCGACTATCCCTTCCCTCTCGGAGAACTGGAGGTTGGAAAAGTTGTGGAGGAATACAAACCATTTTCCGCTAAAGATCGGGAGAATTTGCTGTGGGATAACGCGGTGAAAATGTTGGGAATCGAGGAGCACACACTTTTAAATAAAGGTTTTTAGTTTTTCTGGTATTTTTTGGGTTTTTATTGGGTTTTATTGGAGAAAATGAATTTTTTATGGTTTCTAGGGTGATTATTTCAATTTTCTGGTTGAAAACCATGTAAAATTTTGATTTTTATGCGATTTTTTGATCAAAAACCACGGCCTCATCGGGTGTGCGGTTTTTCCGAGCTTGTTGCAAGAGCGCTCCACGGAAAAAGTAGCCCGCCAATTTCAAAAACTATTTTTTTCTATTCTCATTAATCATCATTTATACTAGAAATTTGATAAAATAGACAGTTATACACTGTTTTTGGCTCAGTTAGTCAAATTTTCGCAAATTTCATCAATAATGAAAACAAATGCAACTTATGAACAGTTCATGAGAGGAGGAAAAGTCTTGAAAATCGGAGAAAACTCCGTAAAACAATCTTATGTTGGAAAAAGCGAAATTTTTATTCAAAAACAATAATCTTACAAGCAGGAACTGATTAAAACACATAATATTTGAAACAAGTGAAACAATTGAAAAAATTCCAACTGCTCCGGGGTTAGTTTCCTTCACGGCCACGGGCTTCAGATCCTCTCCGATGATCTGCTTCTCGGCGTGACTCTCGTCCTCGTATCTCTCGTTCTCATCATCGTCCAAATCGATTTGAGGGTCGAAATTATACATCTTCTCCTTGGCGACGTCATCCATCTCTGCATCGGATTACGAGTCAGAAGCCTCCTTTTCGCCTTCCATCGGCGAATCTCATACTGCTTCCCCTTCTTCTCGTTCTTCCCAATATGCTTCTCAATCGCGTTCATCTCGTCGTCGTCGTCTTCATCCGAGATGAGCCCAGCGATTTCTTCCTTCTCGAATCACGATTCCGTTCGGACGTTCTTCTTTTTCTTCTTGCTGAGACCCGAATTAACGGTGTGGATCAGTTCGTTTTCGTCGTCATCGGAATCCTCGCCTTCTTGCTCGTGAGTTTCCCATTCAACCTCACAGAGGCCTTCTTCGTTGTCGGATTCTGGAAAAATGGGAATTTTAGTAAGTCAACATGTCACAGAATTTTTCAAAGCGGTTAAAACAGCTCTGGTAGTCTTCTGAGGCTTCTGAAGCTTCTCAATCCCTCTACAATGCTCCAGAAAGCTCCGGATGGCCTCTAAACTCACGAGATCCAACACCTTCAAATCCTTCATATATTCCTCCACCTCTTCCGTGGTCTTCTCGTGATTTTTCCACTTCTCATCGTCTAACTGAATGACGCTCGCCGATCAGAGAATATCCAAAGGCGCTGGAGACGTGATGAAATCCGTAGCCTTGACAGTTGCATGAATCGCTAGCGAATCCGTATCGTAACCATCTGCCTTCGCCTTCTTCTGTTTTCCAATCAACATATTCTGCGGATTCGGCTTCGTTCCCTCGGATCCATTCGGATTCGCAAACACCTTCTTCGGATCCAAAAACTTCGCTCCAACCTTGTCTGGCTTCTGATAAACCTCACAAACGACGAAAATCTCGGCGGATTCGAGACGAGACGCCGCCGGTTTCCAGCCACGAACTCGTTTGAAGAGCTTCTCGAAGATACGAGTCAGACACGGATAGTAGGCCTGAAATTGGATTTTGAGGTGAAAAAGGGCAGAATATTGGAGAAAATCGAGGAATTTTACACACAAATGTGAAAGCTGGCGGATTTTCGCACTTTTTGTCGATTTGTTTGACAGAAAGAGATTAAAACCGGTGAAACAATATTAGAATACAGCTTCGAAAGTTACAATTACGAAAAAGAACTGAATTTCTAATATTGTTCGACAGAAAAGCAATCAAAAACGAAGAAGAAATGCTAGAAAAACATATTCAATAGCGATAATTCAGAAGAAAATATGCTATTCTAATATTTTTCGACCGAAAACCGATAAAAAACGATGAGAAAATGCTCGAAAACAACTTCAATAGCGAAAATTTCGGAAAAAAAACTGACTGCCGAAGCAGTGAAAAGTGTCGTATCGCCTTTTTTGCCTTCAGCATTGCGGTGACCCGCCATGCAGCGAAATGAAAAAATTCAAAAATTTTAGTTACCGCCGAATTGCAATGGAGCGCGGTTTGTCAAAACCGAACACCCGAAAAGGCCGTGAAAAACCTAAAAGTTGACATTTATTGATTCAAGTTCCCGCCGAAAACCGTTTATACGCCAGGTCTCACTACTGACGCGTTTGCGGATTTCGTTGGCGCAATTCTCGTTTTTCAACGAATTATCGCATTTTCGACGATTTTTCATTCAATTATGGTCATTTTTCTTCGTTTTTCTTCGATTTTTTAAATATTTTTTTGTTTTAAATTAATTTCTTATAAATTTTCAGCCCAAAAACACCATGGAAGAGGAGCTAGCCACGTATAAACTGCAATTGCAGCAAGTGGAAGCGGCGCTTCTCGGCGATCCCGATAATCAAGAGTTGCACAAGTTGAAGGAGGATTTAGGAGAGATTATTGCGCTTCAGGTGGGCTGAAAATGCTGGAAATTTGAGAAAAATATTTTTATTTTGAAATTTTTAAAAATATTTTTCCAGGAGGATCTTCAAGAAAAAGACAAGGCAGAATCGTCGGAGAAAGCAGTGCTGACGCCACAATTGATTCATAAATGGACGGTGCGGAAAATTTTGGAAATTATTACCAAAAAACTGTAAAAAAAATGTTTCTAACCAAAAAAAAAATGAAAACACGATTTTTTTGGTTTTTTTTATGTCTTTTAGACCTTTAAAGTGGGATTTTTCTGGTTTTTGAGGCAAAAATATGGATTTTTCATCGATTTCAACGCCAGAACATGGATTTATCATCGATTTTGACCCCAAAAACATGAAAAAATGCAAAAAATAGCCTACGAACGGGATTCTTCCTATTTTCAAGTTTTTAGGCTCAAAAAAACATGATTTTCACAATTTTTAGGCCAAAAATATTGATCTTTCATGGATTCGAACCTCAAAACATGTTTTTTTCTGAAATTTGAAAAAATTCAAATTTCCCGCTCAATTTTTTTTTTGAAAAAATTCAAATTTCCCGCTCAATTTTCCCCTATTTTAGGTCGGCGAACGTGTCATCGCTCCACACCCCGATGGAAAGAAGGTTTTCGCCCGTATCGACTCGTTGACACCTGCTGGTGTGGCCATCACGTTTACTTGTAAGTTTTTGAGGCATTTTAAGCTGAAAAAAGTGATTTTAAAGTCAAAAATTGATGAAAAATCGAGTTTTTGAGGTCTGGAAACCGCTAGAATCGAGATTTTTGTATAAAAAAGCATTTTGAGCTCAAAAAACACAATTTTTGCTCAAAAACTGTAAAAAACAGCAAAAAACAACTCATTTGCCTTTTTCCAGCATAAAAATGATGAAAAAGCTCAAAATCGCTCAAAATTGATAAAATTTGGCTCATTTTTGAGCCAAATTTAGCTAACCAACTCAGGAGCTTTCAGGCTCAATTTCAGTCAAAATTAAGTATTTCAGCTTGTTTTTTAGCCCAAACACGTTAATATTGCTCAATTTTGACTCCGAAAACTCTAAAAATTTCTCGTTTTTGGCCCTGAAAACCATAAAATTGCTCAATTTGGAGCTCAAAAACTTTAAAAACGCTCATTTCAGTCTCTCGAGTCAAAAATTGATAGAAAATCGTGTTTTTTAGTCTAAAATCTTTAAAAATGCTAATTTTCGAGCCCAAAAATCGATAAAAATGCTCATTTTGGACTCTAAAAACCATAAAAATGCTCATTTTTAGGACAAAAACTCGTTTTTCAGCCACCGGCACGAAGACGATCGTCGATCCAAAATCTTTAAAAATGCTCATTTTCGAGCCCAAAAACGTTATTAATGCTCATTTTTGACCGCAATAACACAGAAAAATGCTCATTCAGTCCTTAGAGCTAAAAATTGTGGTTTTTGAGTCTAAAATCGGCAAAAATGCTTATTTTTGCCCCCGGAAATCTTAAAATTGCTCATCTTTAATTCTGAAAACTCTAAAAATGCTTATTTTTGACCCCAAAAACTCTAAAAATGCTCTAGTTTGAGCCAAAAAGTTTGAAAAATTGAGTTTTTTGACCAAAAAAAACGTTGAAAATGCTCATTTTTAGCCCTAAAAACAGTGAAAAGTGCTCATTTTTGAGCCCAGAATCGTCAAAAATGCTCATTTTTAAGCCCAAAAACGTCAGAAACTCACTTTTTTAAGCTAAAAACTTTGAAAAAAAATGCTCGATTTTGAGCCAAAATTAGCTTAAAAACAATGAAACCAGCTCAGGAGCTTTCAGGCTCAATTTCAGTTAAAATTGAGTATTTCAGCTTGTTTTTGAGCCTAAAAACGTTAAAAATGCTCATTTTTGACCCCAAAAACTCATTTTCTCCCCATTTTCAGCCACCGGAACAAAGACAATCGTCGATCCAGCGGATCTCCAACTTCCACCTGAAAATCAGCGTAAAAATTACGCCTTCGATAATACGAAATCGGCCGCCGGACCGACGGCACAACACGGAAAAAAGGAATGGCAAGCGGAAAAGGAGAGAAGAAAGCAGAAAATGTTGAAGAAACAACAGAAACAGAAAGAATTGGATTCCATTAAGGTACAGTAAAAAAATTCAGAAAATTCGATTTTTTCCGTTTCCAGAGAGAAAAATTAGCAAAAAATGCTCAAAATATTCATTTTGGACTTGAAAATCGCATTTTTTAAACGAATTTTTAGACGAGCAATTCAATTTTCTACAGTTGAAAAGCTAAAAAAACTGAATTTCAAGCCATTGTCTGTCGGAAAATATAGGTTTTTAACTTCTGAAAAGCTGAAAATATCACATTTTTCATTTTTTTGGAAATCCGATTTTTACCGTTTCAAAAGCTGAAAATTTGAATTTTCGTTCGGTTTTGCTCGCTTTTTTTTTGCTCAAATCGCTCAAAAAATACGATTTGAAGAGCATTTTGAGCCAAAATATAGGTAAATTCGTTTCAAAGTGCTCAGAATTAGTTAAAAATTGAATTTTGTGTATTCTACAGCAAGAATGAGCTCAAAAAAACGGCGTTTGAGTTCGTTATGGTCTCAAAAATGATTAATTTTGGCATATAAATCGATTTTCAAGCATTTTGAACTACAGTCGACAGAAGACTATTTTTGAATTTTCAGTCGAAAAATTCAATTTTTACTGTCTCAGAAGCAGGAAAAACTAGATTTTTGGCCATTTTTAGCCGAAAAATTGGATTTTGAACGTTCTAAAAACGAAAAATCACAAAATTACCGTATCTTTTTGGTCAAAATTCTCAAAATCTCGATTATGAGCCTTAAGATCGCATTTTTCAACCAATTTTTGAGGTTTTGGTCGAAAAATCCATTTTTAAAGTTTCCCGAAGCTGAAAACTCGAAAGCTGAAAAAAATGAATATTTGGTAATTTTTTGCCGGAAAACTCGATTTTGAACGTTCCAAAGGGAAAAATGACAAAACTACCGTATCTTTTTGCCCAAAATCGGATTTAAAGGCTTTTTTTTGAATTTTCAGTAGAAAATTTCGATTTTCAACGCTCCAATTGCTTAAAAATTTGAATTTTTTGACGATTTTTAGGTAGGAAATTCAATTTTTAAGGTGTCTTTAGCGAAAGTTTCGATTTTCAACATTTGAAAACTTGAAGAATCCATTTTAAGCCAATTTTTGATCGGAAAATTATTACATTTGTTACAATTTTTTGACGGAAAATTCGATTTTGAACGTTCCTACAGTGTAAAATCCTATATTTTTTGCCCAAAATCTCCCAAAAATACTCAAAATTTCTTTCAGGACGGCGAAAAGAAATCATGGCAGAAATTCAACACAAAAGCCAACGCAAAGGGCCTGAAGGGACTGAAGAAGGTCTCAGCGACGGGATCGAGTCAAGATGGATCGTCTTCCGGTGATAAGAGGGGTACTGTAGTCTCGTCGAGATCCTCGCAATTCTCGTTCAAAGCGACTCGCGGAGCCATGGATTCGTTGTTTTAATAATGATCTCTCGTGTTTTCTTGTATTTGGTTTGGTTTGATTCGATGTACTAATAATGAACAAGGCATTCCAAGAAGGATTTGGAGCGAAAAAATGGCTCAAAAGCGTACGGAAAGGTAAAAATAACTGAAAATCATGAAAAGACTCAAAAAAAAAAGTTTAAAAAAATTGCCGAAGCGAAAAGTTTTTCAGCTAAAAATGGTCAAGAAAGTTGAAAAAATGGCAAAAACTGTGCAAAAAAGTCAAAAATGAGCCAAAAAAGTAATTTCTCAGCTGAAAATAGTCGAAACCGGTAAAAAATAGCAAAAAATTGGAGAAAAATAATGGAAAAAAGCTGAAAATGAGCAAAAATCTCGAAATCTGAAAAATGTTGAAACTAAAAATTTTTATTTCAGAAATTCGAATTTGAGGAATTTCAGCCATTTTTGGTCTAGTAGTCTAAAAAAATTGGGTAATAAGAAATTTTGAGCGAAAAAATGAGCAAAAATAGCTCAAAATTTGGAATTTTCGAGCAAAACTCGACCCGAAAATTGATACAACAATATTCGCTGCGTAGCCATAGTAAGTTGATACAGCAAATTTCGAAAACTTTTACAATTTCTGCTTGAAAACTGTCCATTGCTCATCTTGAAATAGCCTCGATTGGTCAGTGTTTCGACTGCTCAAAGTTTGGTTCATTAGCTTTTGAGTTATAACAATTTGAAATTTCGAATTTATCGAAACATAATTTTAAACTAAATTTTTTTGGACTTACAGTAGTCCAAAAGGTACAATTCTGACGGGAATTTCGTTACTGAATCATACTCAAATTTAAACTCAAATGCACTCTCAAAGAAGCTACAAAAAGACTGTAATAACAAAGTTTGAAAAATAGACATACAGTAGTTCATATTTCAAGTTTTTGCAGCCTCAAAATCTGTAATTTTTTGCTATTTTTCAAAATTTCAAAACCTATAAAATAATCTCCTTAAAATTTCCTTTAAAATGGTATATTTTTCACAAAATTCGGCTCATTTGCTCTGAAGTTATAACAGCTTAGCTTAGCTCGCCATCCCCGCTCCTCTTTTGGCATCTGCAACGGTAGCATTTTGGGCGAGAAAATGAAAAGAGAACGATGATTTGATGTGGAAATAGGAGGGAATTTGAAATGGTTTTGGCTCAAAAAATTATTTTACTATAAATTTTATTTATATTCCGCGGAAATTCCCAAAAATTTTTTGGTCACATATACTTCAAAACGTCGCCCGTTTTCTAAAGCACAAAAAATAAGACATTTTTTGAAATAAAAAATAATTTATTCATAAATCACATTGCACTAGGACTCTCGAGTATGTATGAATTCTTCTTCTTTGTGAAATCTCCAAGCTCCACTTTTCGGTCGCTTCTGAGCCATCGTGTGAATTCGGATCCTTGTACTGAGAAAGGTCCATCTTTACCCACAGAAGACACGATCAGATGGTGCGTTGACAACTTCAAGTAGGATTACAGTCATTTTTTATTTGAACTGCTCAAAGGATCGTCCCAATTCCGTTATTTACGAAAAAAACACTATTTTGGTACAGAAATCGCTAAAATTCCAGAAAATCGATTTTCAAATCGCCAACTTACATTTTTTCTAACCTATTTCAATGAATGTAGAATTTTTCGCTGATTCGAATGCACCTAATATCGCTGCTCAAAACGCAATATATGAATATTTGTTAACAAATTTTCAATTGTCGCGCCGACCGCTGCCGACGTATGAGCCGGCAGCGGCGAGCGCGACAGCAAATTTAAGTCGGCAGCAGTAGGCGCGACAAAGTGTCATTTTGTTCATACAAATGTTTCTAGTGCGTTCGAATCAGCGAAAAATTCTACATTCATTGAAATTGGTTAGAAAAAAATTTCAGGCGAAAATCGATTTTTTAACGATTTTTGTGCAAAAAAAGTGTTACTTTCGTAAATAACGGAATTGGAACGATCATTTGAGAATTTTTTTTTTAAATGAGTGTAATCCTACCTTCAATTGATGGTGTTCTTTTCGGTGCTTGGCAAGTTGCCATCGAATAGTGCTCCATTGGTTCCCTCCGATTTTGAACTGTTTTCCGCAGTTGTTTTGTGTGCAAGTGATGGAAACACCATCAAATGCCACGTGGGCCGTCTAGAAAAAGAAATGATGTTATTCCAAGGCTCGACGGGAGCGTACATCACCACTCATAAGTCATATATAAACTTTTGGTTTTTTTTGGGACAACTTTTTTTTGAGTATAGGTATGAACCTCAAATTTCGAAACAATATTCTGGGCATGATCAGGCACATTGCTGCCAATTTTTATGCTCATATCTAAAAAAGTGAAAATTTTGTGAGCGAAAAGGTGACTTGTAAAAAATGGGTTTTTAGAAATTTTCAGGAAGGCATTCATATCTTCACAGAACGTTTTACTGAAAATTTCTGGAAATTTTCTTTTTTTGTCAGATCACCATTTCGGTCACAAAATCATCAATTTTTTAGATATGTGCATAAATTGACAGACATGTCTTTGGTGACATGTCTTTGGAAAAAACTGTTGTGGTAAAATTTGAAGTTCATACCTTTTTCTCAAAAAAAAGTTATCCACCTCATACCACCAAAAGTTGATATACTTTTGAGCGGTACTGTATGTTATTTTAAGAGTTACGATCAACTCAGAAAATTTCAATGTTTAGACCACGAAATAGAGGAAACGTTTGATTCAAAACAATAGGCACCGCAGCGCGAGGGGGCGGGGCCTAATTTTTTTTCTCCGCGGCGGTATCTGGCTTGTTTGAAGGCGTAGAACTCGAGACTGGACGAATTTTTATGAATTTTGGTGTCATTATGTAATCGAACACGTAGAATCGAATGAAATAAATAGTTTTTCGTTTGAATGGCAAGTTTTGAAGTTTTATCATAGAAAAATGAGGGTCGGCGAGAGAAAATCGCTCATAGAAATTTTATTACCCCCCAGGTACGCATCTGTTTAGAACGGATTTCGATATTTCGAGATATGGTTTCGAGATATGGTTGCAGTCGGAAAGGGTGGGCGGCAACAGTGTGTGCCCTCGAGAAGAATTTTCTCGAGAAACCCCAATCTCGAGACAATCTCGAGATTTTTTTAGAGAAAAATCTCGAGAAAAATCTCGGAAAAAATCTCGGAAAAAATCTCGAGATTGTCTCGAGAAAAATCTCGAGATATTCTCGAGAAAAAATTCTCGAGAAAACCAATCTCGAGAATTATCTCGAGAATTGTCTCGAGAATTGTCTCGAGAATTCTCGAGAATTTTTTTTTTTGAAAATTTGAATTTCGCGCCAAAACAATTTTGTGAAAATTTGAATTTCGCCTCAAACATTTTTTGAAAATTTGAATTTCGCTCCAAAATTTCTTTTTCAAAATTTGAATTTCGCGCCAAATTTTTTTTTTCAAAATTTGAATTTTGCGCCACATTTTTTTCAAAATTTGAATTTCGCGCCACATTTTTTTTCAAAATTTGAATTCCGCGCCAAAATTTTTTTTCAAAATTTGAATTTCGCGCCACATTTTTTTTCAAAATTTGAATTTCGCGCCACATTTTTTTTGGATTCCGACTAATCCGGCCAGTTTTTGTCAGGAAAACTGAAAACCATTTTTAGAAATGCTCGAAAACAACTGCGCGTAAAAACAACGACACTCCGCTCACCCTCTGCGCCGCCGTAAATTTATGCCATTCTCGAGATAAATCTCGAGAATGGTCGTCTCGAGATACATTCTCGAGAATTCTCGAGAAAAAAACCTCGAGATTTTTCTCGAGAATTCTCGAGATTTTTCTCGAGATTTTTTCTCGAGATTTCTCGAGATTTTTCTCGAGATTTTTTCTCGAGATTTCTCGAGATTTTTCTCGAGATTTTTCTCGAGATTTTCTCGAGATCGCCTCGAGGACACACACTGGGCGGCAACACTACTTTATCACTGTCGTGCCGCGCGCGCGACAACTTGCTCTCTCTGGTCGAGTGGGTAATGCGTTAGAAAACCAGCGGCGCGGTGGGTGTTCGACACCGATCGCCAGCCGTCTCTCTTTTTATTTTCTCGGCGCGGAGAAAATCACCGATTTTTTGAATTTTCAAATCCTCATAACTCAGCTCCTAGCGAAGCTTTTCTTTTAAAAATTTAGGAAATTGCTTAAAAAATCTTTCTGAACATTTTCATATAAAAAATGTTCAGAATGGTGGTGTTTGAAAAAATCGTTGCGGTGCCTATTCAATACTTATCAATTTATAAGAGTACAACTTCAGTTTTGAATCGAAAACAGAAACAGAAAACTACAAAATTATCAGTCTTTAGATGACGTGAGCTTTTCTGTTTTGATTCATACAGTTTTTTGATGAATATTTGAGAACCAAAGGATTCTAATGATTCCGTTATGAACTCACTTTGAATTCTCCGGGTTTTTTAGTGGCGGAGGACGTGGCGGAGGACGTGGCGGTTGGTGGTTCCTAAAAAAGCAAAGTTACTCTCTTAACCAGGGACTTTAAGAGATGGGGTTATAATGGCAGATTATTCAGTTTTTGGGCTTATCTAGAAACTGGAAAATGGAAAAAGAATTAATTAGAATATTTGGGATAGTTCAAGTATACCCCCACCTCAATATCTTAGAGTTTGATGACTAGTTGAGAATTCAAAGAATTCTAATGATTCCCTTATAAACTCACTGTTTGGGTAGCGGTAGACGATTGAGGCATTGTAGAGGATGCTGGAGTGAGTAGAAATAGTAGGAGAATAAGTAGTAAATTTATAAAACTGATTGATTTTGTCTCAAAGACACGTTGTGGTTTCATGGGCGGGGCGGAAGATGATGTGGATAGAAAGGGATAACACGTCGAGTTCACTCGAAAAATAATAAAAAATAAATTTTTTTCTTCGATTTTTGCCAACTCATTTTCAACCAATTTCTTTTTTCTATTATTTTTCCGTTCTTTTTTTCATATGTCAAAATGTTCATTTTTTTAAAGTTTCCATTCAGTTTTCAAGAGAAATTTTGCTTAAAAATCGTGATAATTTTTTGAAATAATCAATCAAAATCCAATTTAGTATCAATTTTCTATATTTTTTTGTAAACTCGTCCTGAAATTCGCCGGAGAACCCTGCTGAAATTTTCAATTCAAAAGTAAGAATACAGTCATTTTTTTATTTTCTCGAATGATCGTCCCAATTCCATTATTTACGAAAATAAAAGCAAAGCAATTTTTCAAAATTTCAAAACCTATGAAGAAATAATCTCCTTGAAATTTCCTTTCAAATGGTATAATTTTCACAAACTTTGGCTCATTTGCTCTGAAGTTATAACAGTTTGAAATTTCGAATTTTTAGAAAAAAAAATTTTTAACTAAATTTTTTTGAACTTACAGTAGTACAATTTCTATGAAAAATTATGCTATTTTGAAGGGAATTTTGTGGGCTTTTAAAACTCAACGTTTTCGAAATCTCAAAATCCAAATCTGGCCCATTCTTTCATAAAATTTACAAAGTTTTGAATTCCGAGAATCTTAAAAATTCAAAAATCTTAAAAATTTTAAATCCAAATTGCTTCTGTTTTTGAAACCTCAAATCTCTAATTTTTTGCATTTTCTCCTAAATTTCAAAACCTACGAAATAATCTCCTTGAAATTTCCTTTCAAACGGTGTATTTTTTACAAAATTTGGCTCATTTGCTCTTGAGTTATTATAATTTAAAATTTCAAATTTTTCGGAAAATTTTTTTTTCGAATTAAATATCTAAATTTTTTGACTTCGAAAGTTTGATGCAACAAAATTCACTGCGTAGCAATATTAATTTGATACAGCAAAATTTCTTCTGAATACTCCTTTTCACCCAATTACCCACCCCTTCAGATTTCTCTTCATATTTACTTTCATTCTGTTTTCGGAGCCTCAAATCTCTAATTTTTTGCAATTTTCAAAAGTTCAAAACCTAAGAAATAATCCCCTTGAAATTTCTTTTGAAATGGTATATTATTCATAAAATTTGGCTCATTGGCTCTTGAGTTATAACAATTTGAAATGTTTTTAAAAAAGTTTGAAATTTTTTTTGAAATTTTTTTGAAATTTCAAATTCGCACTAAAATTTTGATACAGCAATATTCACTGCGTAGCAATGTTGAATTGATACAGCAAAATTTCTTATAAATCCCTATTTACCAAATTAGCCTTCAGATGTCTTATGTCCCACCAAAAAACCGTCACTCATTTTCCCGCGTCTTCTTCTTCCTGTAAACCCGAAACTAGCCATCTCAACACACCAAACGAAAACATTAATTCGGTTTTCTCGATGGCTAATTTCACTCGTTTTCTCGTTCCTTTTTAGCCGCGCCACCGGCGGAAACCCGCCGGTAGGTAGAAATAATAATAATGGCGCCCTAACGGCACATAATACATTTAGCTGAAGACGTAATAGAATCTGAGGTTTCGAGAGAGTATTACGGTTTTTTTTTCATTTGGTTTTTGATGTTCGAAAATGGAGCAGAATTTTTCAAACTTTTGAGAAAATGAATTGCCTGTATGCAAATGCGCTCTCTTGAGACGCCGGACCTAAAATTAATTTTTTAGACCCTTTTTTAGAATTCCGCTCATTTTTTCGAAAAGTTCATTTTATTCCGGAGAATTTTTCTGACGCAAAAAAATGCAGAAAAAATCACTGGAATTTGAATCAGAAGGCGTCAAAGTTCCAAAAAAAGGCCAAATCAGTGGAGCGCGTTTGCATATCTCTCGCTTTCGACCCCTCTGATACTTCAAATTTCACTGCGTAGCCATTAGAAATTGATACAACACTATTAGATACGTAGCAATGTTCAAATGATACAACAAAATTTTCTGCTTTTGGAGCTTGAAAAATTCAATTTTTTGAGCATTTTTTGAATGCAATTTTATACTGAATTTGAAAAAAAATTTAAAACTTCAAAACGCAATCGTTAAAAATAGTATAAAATTGAAAAAAAATAGCTTTAAAAAGCTAAAAAAGCGAACAATAGGCTGAAATCCACCACAAAAGTGATACTGCACAATTTGATTCGCATTTACTTTTATCTGTTTTTGGAACCTCAAACTTCTAATGTTTTGCAATTTTTTAATATTTTCAAAACCTAATGATCTTGAAATTTCCTTTCAAGTGGTATGATTATCAAAAAATTTGGCTCATTAGCTCTTGAGTTATAACGATTTGAAATTTCGTACTTTTGGAAATGAAAAAACTTTTTTTTTTGACACACAGTAGTCCAAAAGGTATTATTTTGAATGAAATTTCGCGCAGAATCTTTTTTAAAATTTAGAATTCTAAAATCAGCATAATTGGAAAAATGGACTTACAGTAGTTGATGCTTCAGTTTAGTTTTTTTTTTTTAATAACAATTTTAAATTTCGAATTTTTTCGAAAAAACTCGGGTGTCGCCGGCAACTTTAGGTCGGAAGTTGGTCGGCTTTAGCACGCTGCTTGGTCGGAGTCAGAACAAGTCCGCTACTAAAGCCGACCAAGCTCCGACGAACATCCGACCAACTTCCGACTCTTTCAGCGGCCGGCCAGGTTGCTTGCGCACTTTCGGTTTTTTCAACGAAACAAAACAAAAACTTGTTTTAAAAGTTAAATTTATTATCCTAACTATAATTATAACTATAATACAAAAAACGAAAAAATTAAAAATTATATTGATATCCATTTACGTAGCGGTCCTGTCCTGCTTGTCCCCGATGCCTGAATCCTCCGATGGATTTTTGAACCAGCTTTAGAAATTTCGAGTATTTCCTGAAATTCTTTTCATGACCATTTCGATATACATAGTTTAAACAATCTCACCTTATACTTGATCAAATTCAATGAATCCCTTGTTATTTCCGAAGCTTGGAACTGTAGAACAACTGAAAACATAATCTGATTTTATCAAAACTCAATTAAATTATCACCTTATTCATGTAGGGACGACCGTCCGGACGGTTGATTGAGAATGGCATCCTTTGTATACTTTTTGTGATCTGTAAATAATTTTCATACATAAATTGAAGACTGAATACTATAAAAAGCGATGAAAAATAAAATAAAGTGTTTCGAAAAAAGAAAAGAGCACGCGTCGCATGACACGCATCGCGCTTAAACGCCGACAAAGATCCGACCAAGGTCTGACTAACTTCCGACCAGAAGCTGACCACTCAAGAATTGTCACATAACTTTAAACTTCCGACGAACTTCCGACCAAGAGTCGACCAAAGCGTGCATCGACAGCACTAAGTGGTCAACTTCTGACCTGAAGCTGACTAAGATCCGAGCTAAAGCCGACTTAGGTCCGATCTAAATCTGAACCCCACCAAACTTCCGACCTAAAGTTGCCGGCAACACCTGAGAGAGTCTCAAAACTCTTAACTTCCGACCAAAAGCCGACCAAAGCGTGCGTTGGCACCAATAAAGTGGTCAACTTCTGACCTAAAGCTGACTAAGATCCGGCCTAAAGCCGAACCCCACCCAACTTCCGACCTAAAGTTGCAACTCGACACCCGAGAAAAATCAACAAATTTTTTACTAATTGTTTTTGGAACCTCAAATCTCCAATTTTCTGCAATTTTTCAAAAACTTCAAAACTTAAGAAATAATCCCCTAGAAATTTCTTTTAAAATGGTATATTTTTCCCAAAATTCGGCTCATTGGATCTTGAGATATAACAAATTGAAATTTCAAAATTTTCGAAAAAAAATTTTGTTTGGAAATTTTTTTCGAAAATTACAAAAAAACTGTTTTTTTTTTTAAATTTTTCAAATTTTCGAAACCTAATAAATAATTTCCATAAAATTTCCTTTTAAATGGTATATTTTTCCCAAAATTCGGCTCATTGGCTCTTGAGTTATAACAATCTGAAATTTCGATTTTTTGAAAAAAATTTTTTTTGAAAATAGCGTACAAAATTTTTAAAAATTCCATAAGCCTCTGTCGACATGCCTCTCCCCTGTTAGATTAATGATATATCATTCGTCATTTTTCGTTCCAATCCCAAGGCAAATTAGCCAAACAAAAAACAAATCCACATGGAATACCCGATTCTCTCACGGATCACAAATCTTCCATTCCCATTCTCCCGAGAATTAAGCAGTTTTTTTCCGTCAGGATTCCATTCTGCCCCTTATCAATCACACGGACTCCCGTGATTATCCCCCCGACCGTTGATAATATCATCCACTTCATATTCCTTTTCCGAGAAAACGAAAACGAAGAAGATAATAAGGGAAAGTTTTCGGGGCGAAAAAAGTGATTCGGATTTAGAGGAGTACTGTGTCTCTCATATGAAAACGGATGTAGCCTTTTTGATTATGGATAAGGATTGGGATAACGGAGGGAAAAAGGGGGCGGAGCTTGGGAGGGTGGAACAGTTATAGAGAACAGATGGCAATGGTGGCAGATCGATAGTACGGTTTTTCATTGTTCTCTTTTATGTTTTTTGGCACTTTTTGTGGGGCAAATTTTGTTGTATCGCTTTAACACTGCTACGCAGCGAATATATCAGTATCAACTTTACATGGCTACGCAGCGAACTTTGCTTTATCGATTTGATATATCAAAATTTCTTGTACCAAACTTTCAAAGTTTGGAATTTTTATTTTAAAAAACCTCGGTATTTCAAATGGTTATAACTCAAGAGCTTATGAGCCTAATTTTGTGAAAGATATACTATTTGAAAGAGAATTTTAAGGAGATTATTTCTTGGGTTTTGAAATTTTGTAAAATTGCAAAATATTAGAGATTTGAGGCTCCAAAAACAGAAGCATACGCAGCGAAACATGCGGTATCAAGATAACACTGCTACGTATCGAATTTTTGTTGTATTACTTTTCAGGGTTTATTCTTTGCTTAAAATTCCCTAATTTTGAGTCATTTTTGCGCTATTTGGGTTCAAAATACTGGAATCTCCGATTTCTGGGATCGAAATAGTATCAAAATTAGAGAGGGGACAAACTTTGCTTGAAAATCAAGTTTCATTGATTTTGAGCAGTTTGAGGTCTCTCAGCTTATTTTCAGCTCATTTTCGACCCAAAAAATCTAATTTTCATCAATTTTTGAGCCAATTTTGAGCTCTCCAAACAGCTGTTCGGCTAAAAGCCCACATTTTCAGGCTTATTTTCTGCTACAAAAGCAGGAAATTTTGTTGTAACACTTTAGCATTGCTACGTAGCGATTATATCAAGATTTGATGCTCACAAATCAAAGTGCACTTTTCAATTGCTCAGCTTAAACACTGAGCAATCGAGCGTTTTTAGGATGAGCAATGGGCAAATTTCGAGCAGAAATGGTACATTTTTTGAAATTTGCTGTATCAATTCACCATTGCTACGCAGTCAATTTTGCTGTATCGCTTTTACATTGCTACGCAGCGAATATATCCTCTCACCCTTTGGGCTGAGCCTAATGCTGCAGAAGTAGGTAATTGTGCGGTATCATTTTACCATAGCTACGTAAGAAATATTGTTGTATCAACCTAATATTGCTACGCAGCGAATATTGTTGTATCATCTTAACGTTGCTACGTAGCCAAATTGTGCTGTATCATTTGGCCATTGCTACGTAGCGAAATTGTGCTGCTGTATCAATTTTCTATGACTACGCAGTGAATATTGCTGTATCCTCTTACCATTGCTACGCAGCTAATTTTGCGGTATCATTCGACCATTGCTACGCAGCGAAATTTGTTGTATCAATTTGAAGTTGGAAAATGTGCTGTATCAACTTCTCACTGCTGCGCAGTCAAATTTGCAGTATCACTCTAACCTTGCTACGCAGCGAATATTGCAGTATCAATTTCCCTTTGCTACGCAGCGAATATTGCTGTATCCTCTTACCATTGCTACGCAGCGAAATATCGCCATTTCGAAATGAAATGTTTCCATTTTAATGTCCTTTTTGACCGTTACCCCTCCTTGCGGTCATCCGATAAGTATCTTTCCCCCCCACAAGAAGCATTCCTATCCACCAGAAGAAGAAGAAAAAGAAGAAGACGTTAAGGGAAGAACCTGAAGATGGATAGGGGGGTGGAATAGTAGTGAAAGGAGATACCGAATGATGCCCTAAATTAGTAACACACATTGTTTTATGTGTCTGTCTTTTCTCTTTTCATTTTTCTTCTTCTGGGATTTTTCTGGAGAAGGGATACTGTTTTTCTGATGACAGGATTTTGATTCTTTGGTTTTGAAGATTTTTAAATTTTTAGTTTTTGAGATTCTAGAAATTGAAAATTTTATAGATTCTTCAATGTAGGTTAAAAGTGACAAAAGAGCTGAAAAGAGCGCTAGATTTGAGGTGGATTTTAGATTTTTTGGTTTAAAAGAAGATTCGGTACAAAATTCCCTTCAAAATGGTAACTTTTGTATTACTGTAAGTCAAAAAAAATTAATTAAAAAAATTTTTTTTTCGAAAAATTCGAAATTTCAAATTGCTATAACTCAAGAGCTAATGAACCAAATTTTGTGAAAAATATACCATTTGAAAGGAAATTTTAAGGAGATTATTTCTTCATAGGTTTTGAAATTTTGAAATATTGCAGAAAATTAGAGATTTGAGGTCCCAAAACCTGAAGCGCAAATTACTGTAAGCCCACTTTTCAAACTGTGTTGTAACAGTCTTTGCAGATTCTTTAGGAGTGGTTTTAGGATTTTTAATTTTAGGAAAGATTTTATACACAATTCCCTTCAAAATGGTTCCTTTTGGACTACTGTAAGTCAAAAAAAATTTCAAGAATTTTTTTCCGAAAAATTCGAAAATTCAAATTGTTATAACTCAAGAGTTAATGAGCCAAATTTTGTGAAAAATATACCATTTGAAAGGAAATTTAAAGGAGATTATTTCTAAGGTTTTGTGATTTTAAAAAATTGCGAAAAATTAGAGATTTGAGGGCCCAAAAACAGAAACGTGAAAGCAATGAAAGTATCACTTTTGCATCGATTTTTAGCTCTGAATCTCCAAATTTTTAGCTATTTATTGAGCTATCTGAGCTCACTTTTGGCCCGAGTTTTCTTTTGTTAAATTTTTCAGAATTCTAGATCAAAAATGACTGATAGAAGCTCATTTTTGGCACAAAATGGTCAGATTTCGTTTTTTTTTTCAGATTGTGAGCAGTTTGAGGTTTTTCACCGTATTTTCAAAGGATTTTCTGTTTTTAGCCAGTTTTTTTGAAAACTTCCAGCCGCTTGTTAAAATTGTGTTTTGAAGTTTTAAATCTAAAAAAAAGATTCTGTTCAATATCACCTTCAAAATGGTATAATTTACATAGAAATTGGACTACTGTAACTCCACCTTCCAAATTGTGTGGTATCATTTTCATATGGCTACGCAGCGAATTTTGCTGTATCAACCTAACATTGCTACACAGCGAATTGTACATCTTAGCTGGCTAATGTCCGTCTGTCTACACCGGGCTGACATCTCCTCTTCAATGTTCCATTAACCTTCTCCGTCCGTCCGTTTTCTCCTCCTATACTCACTTTTACCTTCTTTTTCTTCTCATGTTGCTACTACATATCCATTTCTCCCTATTAGCCCCCTGTCTTTTCGCTTTTGGATCTTTTCCGCAAACCAATTAACACCAAATGAAGAGAAAATGACACTGTTTTCGGATGGTTTTACTACTACTCTTACTTTTTAGTTTGGGTTACTGTTTTTTTTCTTTTGTCTTCAAAAAAAATTATTTAAAAAACTTTTTCAGGAAAATGGGTCGAGAGTGGAGGATATTCATCCTCCTTTTCGCTGGATCTTTTCTTCAAAATATTATAGCAGGTATTTTTTTTTTTGCTGTATCAACTTCTATATAGAATCTTAAAATTGCTCTCTTCCAGATTCCCCTCCAAAGCCTCAATGTAAATTTACGAGCACTAATGGATTCTATGCCCACGTTCCCTCCAATTTCCCGATTGGAGATGTTCTCTTCCAAGGATCTGTAACCCCTTCAGATGCAGAAATGACAATTGCTAATGTTAGATCGGATTCTTTCGAGGGGGTAGGGAATTTTGAATTTTAAATAGTATTGTGAAAAATAAAGGTCTAGATTTGGAGCATTTTGAGCCAACAATTGAAAAAATCGGCTGAAAATGAACAAAGTTATGAAGCTTTGGAATTTTCTAAAAAAGTTCAATTGCCTATAACTTTGCTCATTTTCAATATTTTGAGCTCGTTTTTAGCTCAAATTGTTTCAAATTTTATAAATTTCAGAAATTTATAAAATTCAAATCATTTTGATGCAAAAAACATCGAAATTGAGTCAAAAATAGCAAAGATATGAAGGTTTCAAATTTTTGAAATTTTCAAAAAATGTTCAAGTGAATATAACTTTGTTTTTTCCAATATTGTGAGCCTATTTGCAGCTCAAAAATTAGCAAATCCTATGAATTTTAAAATAAAGTAATTATATTACTACTGAAAACAAACTGAACACAGGAAAGTTACAAAACTTGAATTTCTCAAAAAAAATTCAAATCTTCTGAATTTCTCAGCTATTCTGTTTTTAGTATTGAAATTTTTCAAACTTGTTGAGTACCTAAAATTCACAAAATTCTAAACACTTTGGCACTAAAACCATGATAATTGAGTAAAAATGAGCAAAGCTATTGGGATTTGAAATTTTCAAGATTTTCAAGTTCTTCTAACTTTTAAAATTTTCACTCGATTTTCATGTTTTTGATATCAAAATGTTGTGAATTTGTTGGATATTTAGAATTTCAATTAATTTGACACATTTTGATACCAAAACCATGAAAATTGATTAAAAATGAGCAAAGTTATAAGGATTTGAAGTTTTCGAAAATTTCAAATTCTTCTAACTTTCTTAATTTTCACTCAATTTTCATGTTTTTTGCATCAAAGTGCTTAAATGTTTTAATTATTTGTAAAATTTTACACATTTTTGTATTAATAACATGATAATTGAATAAAAAAGCGAAAAGTTATAGAGGCTTAAAATTTTCGAAAATTTCTGAAAATTTCAAAATCTTTCAACTTTCTCAATTTCCACTCGTTTTTCATGTTTTTGGTATCACAATGCTATAAATTGATTGGATATTCAGAATTGTGACCAATTTTACACATTTTAATACCAACAACATGAAAATCAGTGGAAAACAAGCAAAGTTATAGAGATTTGCAATTTTCGAAATTTTCGAAATTTTCTAACTTTCTTCATTTTCGCTCTATTTTCATGTTTTTGATATCAAAATGTTCCAAATTCTTATCCCGTTTCTAAATTTCATAATTTCAGACAGATTGGTCCGACCACATGGTGATAGATCGCTCAGAAACCGCTCCCGGTTCCTATCTCGTCCGACTCTCTGCGTCTCTCTCCCTTCCCGTGTATCCATCGACTCTAAAAGAAGCAAATCTCTTTGTTACAGTAGTCTGTAATGGATATGCATATCCATTATTTACTGTACACATTGACCCAACCAATCGATTTGCTCCTCAATTTTATCACGAACCATATGTGGTACCAATAGAAAAAAGTTTGCCGATATGGACTGTTATTGATACCCCAGTCGCGGCCATCGATTGGGACCCTGAGGAGAGTTATCAATTGAAATTCTGGTTGGAGGTAAGTTAAAGAAAAGAAGTGAATCATTTTAAGCCAAAATTCATCAAAACTAGAGCAAAATGAGCCGAGATAGGCGTACCCAAAATTTTGTTCCAAAAAATTTTTTTTTCAAAAACGTTAATACCTGTAACTTTGTTAATAATCATTTAAACTCGTTGGAACTTAGATTATTAAATTCAGCCAGTCAAGAGCTTCAAAATGAGTATAATCATGCCCCATTGGGTCCCACCATGAAAACTACAGTAACCCTCGAAATCTTTGAAGTTGTAGGGTTTTTGTGGTGGTTTAAGCCGATTTTAAGGTTTTTGGTATCAAAATCTGCTAAATTTTACAGATTTCATCAAATTTGAAACAATTTTACATTTTTAGAAATTAAAATCACAAAAATCGGATGAAAACAAATAGAGTTATAGAGATTTGAAAATTTTTTGAAATTCCAAAATTTTGAATTTTCATGACTTTTTTCATTTTTTACCGATTATCATGTTTTTGGTATCAAAATGTGCCAAATTTTATGAATGTTTTGATTTTTTAAACAATTTCACATTTTCTGACATCGAAAACATAAAAATCGAATAAAAACAAGTGGAGTTATGAATGTTTGGAAACTTTCGAAAGTTTAAGTTTTTTATAACTTTTTTCCATTTTTACTCAATTTTAAAGTTTTTGGTATCAAAATGTGTTAAATTTCATATATTTTCTAAATTTTTAAAAAATTTATCATAATTTTCAAGCTAGAACTCATAAAAATTGGATAAAAATTCATTGAGTTATGGAGGTTTGAAAATTTTCGAAATTTCGAAAATTTTGAACTTTTCTAACTTTTTTCATTTTCAACCGATTTTTATGAATTTGGTGTCAAAATGTGCAAAATTTCATGAATTTTTAAAAAATGTAGATTTCAAAAATTAATTGCAGCTGAATTGGTAAAAATAATAAAAATCTGAAGACCCAAAATTTCGATGTTCTAAAAAATTTTCGATCTTCTCTAACTTCCTTCATTTTCACTCAATTTTCAAGATTTTGCTATCAAAATCTTCCAAATTTCTCCTCCTTTCATTTCCAATCTATTTAAACCTTCAGGACTCCCACAAAGGAATTGAGTTAGTCGAAGAAGCGGCGCGTCCAAAATCCAAAGATCTCATCTCAGGAAGTGGTGACTGGTCGGATCAACAACTTCCGAGAAGAGTGCAGTTGAGAGTTACGGGGTTGTATCAACTTCCAATGAGTCTGAGATTGATTGTGTCGGTAAGTGTAAAAAAATAGAGAAAATTTGAAGCATTTTGAGCCAAAAATGAGCTCAAACAGAGAAAAATGAGCAAAGTTATGAAGTTTTGAAAATTCGAAAAAATGTTTTTCTAAATTTTCAAACTAGCGTAACTTTCTGAATTCTCGAACAACTTTTTGCACCGGTACTGTACATATTTAAAATTCAATTAAGAGCATTTTAAGCCAAAAATGAGCTCAAACGGAGCAAAATGATCAAAGTTATGTCAATTTGAAAATTCAAAAAAAATTAGCTTTTTTTCAAAAATTTTCAAACTACCGAAACTTTCTGAATTATTTCCCAACGTTATGAATTCGTGTTGTAACATATTTTTTAAAATTTAATGACGAGCATTTTGAGCCAAAAAAGGGCTCAAACTGAGCAAAATGAGCAAAGTTATAAAATTTTGAAAATTCGAAAAAAAATTTAAAAAATTTTTTCAAATTTTTCCAAACTACCGTAACTCTTTGAATCTTTGAGCAACTTTTTGAATTCGTATTGTAACATATTTTTTAAAATTTAATTACGAGCATTTTGAGCCGAAAAATGAGCTCAAATGGAGCAAAATGAGCAAAGTTATGAAATTTTGAAAAAAACATTTAAAAAAAAATTTTAGAAAATTTTTAACTACCGTAACTTTGTGAATTTTCAACCAACTTTTTGAATTCGTATTGTAACATATTTAAATCTTAATTACGAGCATTTTGAGCCAAAAATGAGCCAAAACGGAGCAAAATGAGCAAAGTTCTGAAATTTAGAAAAAAAAAATTCAAAAAAAAAATGTTTTTTTTGAAATTTTTTTTCAAATTTTTTCAATCTACCGTAACTTTTTTTGCAGAAGTTATAAATTTGAGAAGTTCAGAATAAATTTTCAAAAAAAAAAAAAATTTTTTTTCAAAAAAAAAATTTCAGGACAACACCAAGGAAAGCCCACGGAAATCCACTACTTTTATCAATTTGGTCGAGAAAACTGGGGCCCCTACAGTAATCCAAATGGTTACTGTACCAACAACAACTACAGTAACCACTCCTTCGACTACAGTATCCTCGACAACTACAGTACCAACGACCACAGTACTTTCGACAACTACCGTACCCTCCACGACTACCGTACCCCCTACCACCACCACAACTACAGTAACCCAAACCACCACCGAATATTCAGAAGACGTCGTGGATTCAGAAGTCACCAAATCCCCTCGCGAGCTCATCGCTGAGCTCAGAAAAGTGCTCAAAACCGTAGTCTCCGCCCCCAAAAAACCGGATTCCACTGAAGAGCTCGATTTCGTTGCGTTTGGAGCCAAAAATCGGGAAATGAACGCAATTGAGACTTCAGATTCTGAGGAAATTGAAAAATTCGAGTCCACTGAGGAGGAATTCGGATCGACGAGATTCACACAGTGCTCGCTGAGAACTACGGTACCTGAGAATTCGCCAAAGGGAACGAAAGTGGCACATTTGGAAGTGATGAATAAGAGAAATGTGAGTTTGTAGTTTTTGAAAGTGTTTGGGATTAGATTTGGAGCATTTTGAACTAAAAACGGAAAAAATGGAGCAAAATGGGCAAAGTTATGAGAATTTGAAAAATTATTAAATTTTCGAAAAATTTTTTTTTTAATTTCAAATTTCCATAACTTTTTGAATTTTTGATCGACTTCTGAAAATCATGATGTAGTGAATAAAAAATTAAATGAAAAGCATTTTTAGCAAAGAAACGTAAAAAATGGAGCAAAATGGGCAAAGTTATGAGTTATTGAAAATTTGAAAAATTAAAAAAAAAATTTGCCAAAAAATTTCAAACAACCGTAACTTTTTAAATTTTCAACCAACTTCTGAAAATCATATTGTAAAAAACTGATAATCAACTTTTGAGCATTTAAAGCCAAAAGCAGTAGAAAATGGAGCAGAATGAGCAAAGTTATGAAAATTTAAAAAATAGAAAACTAAAAAAACAAAATTTTTTCAAAGTTTTTCAAATTACAGTATCTTTTTGAATTTAAAAAAAAAATTATGAAAAATATCGATTCGATAGAACTTAATAAGGGTTTTAAAATGAGTACAACCACGACTATGTTTCTTTTGAATTTCCTACTGTATGCGCCTTTAAAGTCAGGACTACTGTAGGTTCCGACGGCATTCAAAGTGGGCGGAGCCTAAGCATGATTATACTCATTTGAAAGCTCTTGTAGTTTTAAATCTTACTGTAACACTTTCAGACCACAAAAATCCGTCTCATCGATCCGGATGGCACATTTGGAATCAACGAGGAAACTGATGACGTAGTGATTTTGGATCCAAAATTGGTGGATAGAGAGTTGTTCAGCACATTGGAATTGGTGGCCGAGATTCAGGTAGATTATTATTTTTAAAATAAAATTCTAGTCATTATTACATTTATAATACATCCAGTAACTCGCCTGTAACTTTTTATTCCAAAATAAGTAAAATGGGAAACTTCAAAAACTTATATCTTTTTTTCCTTACAGCTATCAAAAAAATTACAACTGCAATATTCTTCAGCATAAAATTTTACACATATTATTAGTTGAAAACTTTTTGATATCTCTATTCCCTGCGGGGATACACCCTTTTGAAGTTTGCGCGCGTGAGAGAGCGTGCGGGAGGAGGAGGGCGCTGACAACTCTCGTCGTCGTCGCCTCCCCTTTTCCCACACTATTTCGAGCGCGCAGACTTTAAATGGGCGTATCTCAAAGGGGAATAGAGACAGAAAAATGGTTTAAAAGACAAAAATGTGAAGAATTTGATAAGGAATTCGATGGTATAAAAATTTATAATTTCTTGCAAAAAAATTTTATTTTTTAATTTTCATCAAATTATTTCAGAACGCCGATCCATCTGTCCAATGCACCCGCATCCGTGTCTACATCGACTTGGACGATGAAAATGACAATCGTCCGGTCTTTGAAAACGAAAATTATTTCTTCCACATTGATCCAAATTTCCCGCCAGGGCGGGAGATCGGAAAGTTGTTGGCTCAGGATATTGATCAGGTACGGTAAAATGACTGTAGCTCAGCCAGTTTTACTTGAAACAATTTAAAACGTCTACCATTCGATTTGTCGAAAAGAGAGCTTTAAAATGAGTATAAACATGGCTATATTAAATTTTGTTAGAATTACGGTTTGCGCCGTTGAGTTTAGGGTTACTGTAGAAACTGTTTTTTTGGCTATAACTCTGCTAGTTTAGCTCAAAATCTTATGTAAATTACACCGTTAGATTGGTCTCAACGAGAGCTTTAAAATAAGTATAAGCACAAATATTAGGTTGGTCCATAAGTTTCTTCCGTTTTTGGTGACTCAACTTTGACCATCATTATCTGGCTTCTCAGGTTCTTTACAGATACAAGTTTTTTTGCATTTGGAAGAGCAACTCACGGACTTTAAGGCATCATTTCATTTCAATACCAGGTTCATTCGTTCGCCTGTAGCGGTGACTCTTTTAACACTAATCACGGTAGAACATGGCCTAAGATTTTCTAGAGAGACATTTGGAAATCTCAACATTGTTGTTGTTGTGAGAAAAAACAGATTCTGATTTATGAAGAGTTTTTCTGAATATTGCAAAATAAATTTTAGATAAATATCGGGTTTCCGGAAAATTATGATGCGAAACATTTGGCCACTTTATTTTAGGTAGATAATACTTTGACTGGCTATTGCAAATCGCTGTGAGAACATACATTCATGAAACCAATTATGATATTTTCTGTATATTAATAGTTGTTTGCAAAACAAATTTTGAAAACCAGAAATTCAAGTATTGCAGAAAAAATTTGATCCGCAGATAATTAGTATTTTTTGTAAAAAATACGAAATTTTTGACTTCGACCCAGTTATGTTTGATACTTTTTTCTCAAAGTATACAATGTTGCGGGATATTTTTCGATGGGAATTGATGTATAATTAGTTGATAAATAACTTGGCAAAATATCAATCCTATAGCTGTTCACTGAACAAAACTAGATCCCTGAACATACCAAAATTCTGTAAAAATCGGGTACCTGAATAGAAACGAGTCGCGTTAGGTTTACAGTTGATGTAGTTAGTTCAAATTTGGCAACTGCAAAGATTGAATGCTTAATATTGTTTTACAAAAGATTTAAACTATTTAACCTTTCCCAATTTTGAGAATGAGCAAATCCAGTTTGAAGGTTGTTTAACAAAACTGAACAGTGATTTCCAAGCTGTGATTTAGGTGAATTTTTCACAGTAAAGTTCAGCAAACTGTGTTAGTTGTGTACTCTGAATAATTTTCTACTCGAATATATTTGATTTTAAGTTGGTAGACAGCTTTTTGTATGAGAAATATGCTGATCAAAAAAAGTTCGAAAAAGTAGTACTCCCACAACTTCAGAATGCCACAACTCCAGATTTGATGGGATCAAGCTAGGGACTAGCAGGGTGATTAACAAAGAGACATAGACCTTCTTGCAATACACTTTAGCTTTCTCGAATCGACTCTCAGTGAGAAATTTTAGACGGAAAAAATTCGGAAAAACGGAAGAAACTTATGGACCAACCTAATAGGTTATCTTTTGCCGGGATTACGGTATGCGCCTTTAATTCAATAAAAAATGTACTATTGAATTTATCACAAAAAGAGCTTCAACGAGTATAAACAAGCCCATGTTACAAAAAAATAAGGATTACTGTAGTTTTCGTGGTGGGACCCTAGGGGGCATGTTTATAGTCATTTCGAAGACATTACTCACTTAAAACATTTTCGACCCAAAATTATCAAAATTTCAGGGCTCAAACGGCCAAATAATTTACCACTTGCTCACCCCGGACGTCCCATTCCAAGTGGGAACCATTGGAAAGAAGGGGGTGATTATGAGTACCGGAAAAATCGACCCAGAAATGGTGTCCTATAATTTGACGGTGGAAGCCAGGGACCATGGGGAGGAGATTCAAAAGTCCGCCAAGGTTCCCGTGGAGATTTTTATTCTTGGGGGCGGAGCCAAAGTGGGCGGAGTCAAGGAGGTCAAGAATACGGTAGTGGAGGGAGTGAAGACTACGGTAGTTGAGCAAGCGATTAAAGAAGAGGCCACAGAAGACGTCAAAGAACCTGAAGATTCAGAAGACGTTAAGAAGTCTAAAGAAGATTCAGAAGACGTCAAGGATTCAGAATCCACTTCCGAGAATTCTGAAGACTCTGAAGACGTCGAAGTGGTTACTGTAATCGAGGAAGTGTTCGTTGATGAGGATGGAAATGAGATGGAGGCTCCAGAAGACGTCGTACAACCGGTACGGACGACGACGACTTCAGAAGTCAAGAATTCAGAAGTCAGTGTGGAGAGGACCACGGAAGCGGAGGATACAGATGACGTGGGACAAGAAGCAAAAGTCTCGGAAGCGCCAAAAGCTTCAGAAGAATCTGAGGCTCCGGAAGCCACCAGCCCAAGAACTTCTGAATCCCCACCCACGTCTTCAGAAGAAGAAGATTCAGAAGTCCCCCCACCACCAACACCTACCGTATTCTCATTCCCCCAATCTGAATACACCTACGACGCTCTTGGTATGGAGATTCGGGAGAATCAAGTACTCGGAAAAGTTGAAGCCGCGCCGAATGTGGAGTTTTATGCAGTTGATAGAGAGGTAAGGACCTTGAAAATATAAGGGTACTGTAGATCATAAAATTTGGAGCATTTTTGTAGTTGAAAACTTTTTGATAGCTCCATTCTCCGTGGAGATACGCTCCTTCGACTTTGAAGAACAATATCTCAAAAAGGGGCGGAGCGATTAAAAAAGTTACAACTACATTATTGCTCAGCATAAAATGTTACACATTTTTCTTTTTTTTTTAATTGGAATATCTATATTCTAAGCCTAGATACGCCCCTTTGAAGTTGGAGCGCGCGCCAAGAGGAGAGAGAGAGAGAGAGTGTGCAGAAAGAGGAGGGCGCCCGACGACGAGGGTCTCTGCGCCTCCCCCTTCCGCACGCTCTCTCGCTCGCCTAAACTTTGAAGGGACGTATCTCCGCTGTAAATTATGATTTTTGAATCTTTCAAAAAAGAAAAATGTGTAAAATTTTATGACGAGCAATTTTGTAGTTATAAGTTTTTTGATAGCTTTGCTAGAAAATGAGTTATGAAGCTTTGAAGTTAGACGGGTTCAAAAAAGTTTGTTCAAATTTCTACTAAACTATTGGAAACCACTCAAAAGAGCCCAAAGTTCTTTTCCAACCTTTTGAATTTATTATTTCAGGTAGTAGGATTAATCAAAATCAACGAGGCTGGTGAAATTTTAGCCGGAAAGAATTTGAATCGCCAAGCGGATGGTCCATTGAAGTTTGGAGTCTCAGCGACTAATGGATTTGAGACGGTGGGTCAAAAAACAGTAATTGGGGTACAAGGGGGTCTAAAAATGATTTGAAATGAGGTAAAATAACTAAAAAAGAAGCAAAAAATTCCCTAAAAAATAAGACTGAAAATTTCAAAAAAAAAAAACATATTTTTTGGAAATTTTCAATCCAAAAATTTTTAACGATAAACTTGATTTTCAAACTTCCCAAGGTCCCTAGAACCCTTTCCCCTAATAAGGTCCCCCCCCCCCCCAAATAGGATTGGGGTGTCTAAAATGTCACAGTAATTAGAGGGGGGACCTAAATGAGAAAAGTGATGCGGTAGGTAAGCTAAAGGGAACAATGGGGAGGGGGCTCTTTTCTCTTTTCGGAGAAGGTAATTAATTCTAGGTGGACTCTTTCTCTCTCTCTCTCTGTCTTTATACCCGTAAAGCGACAGGTGTCTAGAAAAGAGAAAAAGAATAACAAGAAAGCGGCGTTTTCTATGTTTTCTAGGGGGAAGGGATATGGATTTATGGGTTTTTGGATGGTTTTAGATAGGGTGTCTAAAAGAGGTACTAATTTTAAGAAAAACTGCCTGAAAGTAGGCTAATTTGGTTCTGAAAATTTATCCGTTATAGATTAGTGAAAAAAGTTGTTTCAAAAATTTCCTTTCAATCTGTATAATTTTCATTGAATTTCAAAATTGCAAAGATTCATAGATTCTACAGTAAGATTCGAAATTTTTGGAAGTTTTCAAAAACTAATTTAAAATTGTTGAAATTTCCTTTCGATCTGTATAATTTTCATTTAATTTGGATCATTTTGAAGGTATGAAATCTCGAAAATTTGAAATTTAAAATGTTCAATTTTTCTCGCGTCCTTATTTGGTGTACTTAACTTCTTTTCGGATTCTGAATTTCTCTAGATTTCCATGTTTTTAGGGCTGAGGATTCTTCTGAAATGCCAAAATCACAAAATAACTAAATTTATTGGGTTTTGGATTGTTTTCGATAAGGTGTTTAAACGAGGTACTAATTTTGAGAAAAAAAAACTGCTCAAAAAGAGACTAATTTGGTCCTAAAAATGATGTTTTGTAAATTAGTGAAAAAGGTTTTTTAATGAATTTCCCAGAACTTTCGAAAATATCCTTCCGATCTGTATACTTTTCATTACATTTGGATCATTTTGAAGGTATGAAATATTGAAATTTTGAGTTTCAAAGTAGTTTTTCCTGCTACTTTTTCGAAAATTTTGAAATTTTGTGGTTTTAGAAATTTCAAGTGCAGTTTTTTTTTACAAATTCTGAAATTGTCAGTCTTTTTTTTTGGATTATGAACTTTTTTAGATTCTGAAATTCCATTCTCTTCTCAAACCTTTCCCCGTTCACAATCTACACAAACAATTACCATCTCATAGCCACAGAGAAACCCAAAAAAAAGAGGGAACATGTAATTAGTCTCCCATTTCCTACTGGGATTAGGAAAACTGTATGTGTTTACGGATGAGCGCGGATCAATTCAGGTGGATTGAGAAGAATCTAAAGAAGATTCCGGAGAGAATGGGAACACTTTTCTGGAGAAGAACAGATGAACTCATTTTTGTGACATTTCGCAAGTGTGACATTTCGAAAGTGTGACGTTTCGAGAGCAAAAGTGCGTTTTTGTGTTTGTGTAACGGTGTTTGCACAAAACAAACAAAAAAATTTACATTTTTACGAAATTTCACACTTGCGAAACGTCACACTTTCGAAACGTCACACTTGCGATATTTCGCGGAGCCCTTTTTTAGATTCCGGATTCTAGTCATGTTTTGGATTGTAGCAAACTTTGCTTTTTAGGTCATTTTTCTTTGTGTTATTCTGAAAAATTTAAAACGATTTTTTTAGTTTCTAATGTAGTTTTTAACGCTCTTTCAAATGAGCTATAAGACTATGTACTAATTGGAACCCCTATTTTTAAAAAGTTAATATTAGCTCAAGTACTCCAAACTAAAATTCCCCATCTTCTTGTTTTTAGACTCCAAGCCTTCAAGCTCTAGCAATTTGTACTAAATATATATCAACTTTCTTATAAATACGCTACTACGATTCCTCGACTCTTTAGAATTTCCAAGTCCCCTCCATTTTCTCCTTCTAATACCTTTCCGATTGAAACGACGAAAAGAAGGAGGAAGAAATTTAGATGAAGATGATTTATATATACACATTTTCGATACACTTTTTGGAGAACATATGTACACTTTTTGGAGCATTTTAAAACGCAATTTCCGGATGAATAGATTGAAACAAAAAATTGAACTTTATAGAGCTTTTTTAAAGCATTTTGAAATTGAAGTTTTCGAAAGAGTGAGTTGAAAGAAAGTGGACTTTTTAGGTGGAAAAAAACTCGAAATTTAAAAAAGCAAAAGTTAGAATCAAAATATCTCAAAAACCATTTGAGCTAGCAAAAAACTTTTAACTACAAAATTGCTCAGCATAAAATTTTACATATCTTTCTTTTTTAAAATGTTAAGATATCTCAATTCTAAGCAAAGATACACCTCCTCAAAGTTTAGGCGCGCGCGAGAGACGCAGACACCCTCGTTGTCTGCGCCCTCCCCCTTCCACACACACACTCTCTCTCTCTCCCTTTGGCGCGCCGTCTAGCTTCAAGAGGTGTTTTCTTTGCTTAGAATGAGAATATTTAAACATTGCAAAAAAGAAAAATGTATAAAATTTTGTGCTGAGCAATTTTGCAGTTGACGAAAATTGGCTAACTCTATTGGTTCTTCAGATATTTCAATTTCAAAATAAAAAAACCCCTATTTTTTAGGCAAAAAAGACACAAGGGGATACTAAATAGGGATAAAAAGCACAATTTCGATTTTTTTGAACGAATACCAGGTTTTTGATTTGTATAGTCTATTGTTATGTTTTACTCTTATGAGCTATGTTTTTATATCCCTCATTTCCTTCTCCCCATTCTCTATTATCTGTCTACATAAATTTGGTATACCTTGTGCGGTAAATCTATGTCCCCCCTTATTAATAACACATATGTCTCCGATACCTGTCATAATATATAGAGGTCCCCTCTGACGTAACAATATGACATCTCACTAGGTAATAACCCCCCTGAGGGGCCCCATGGGCACACTTAATGATGCGTCTCCCCAGGGCCCCCTTGTTTTTCAAGGGCAGAAATAGTAGATGAAAGTGTGACACGCAAAGTCCAAATTTTCAATGTTTCAAGATTCTAGGGTTCCAAGACTTAAAAGTTTTTGGATTTTGAGATTCTGAGAATATCTTGTTTTCTTTTTCCCTGACTCCCTTGGCAACAGGTGTACACCTCCTCTCTTTTTTGGTTTCTTCTCTCTCCATCTGCGTCTCTTCAACCCCATACACTCTGAATTTCTCAAGAAAATGGGCGGAGCCCAACATCTGCTCTCTCCCTTTTCCAAAAGACAGGTGCAAAGCAGAGGGTAATTGCATAGGGGGGTCCCCCCTATGCTTTTTTATCCCTATTTAGTCTTTCCTTTTTTAGTGCTGTCTTTTTTTGACTGAAAAAAAGGGGTTTGAAATTTTTAAATCAAAATATCTCAAGAACGAATAGAGATAGAAAATTTTTGTCTACTGCAAAATTGCTCAGCATAAAATTTTACACATTTTTCTTTTTTGAAATGTGGAAATATATTTATTCTAAGCAGAGATAAGCGCTCTTAAAGTTCGGGGGCGCGACAGACGCAGACGACGAGAGAGTCTGCGCCCTCCTCGCTGCCCACACTCTCTCTCCCTCTCGCGCTCATGCCCAAACTTCAAAGAGGCATATCTTGGTCTAGAATTCAGATTTGTTTAATTTTCAAAAATGAAAAATATGTAAAATTTTATGATGAGCAATTTTGATGTTAAACATTTTTTGCTAGCTTTACCGGTTCTTGAGATATTCTGATTTTCAACTTTCTTCGCTCATTTTTCTCTTTCATTTTTTCTTTATTGTTCTTACTGTAGTTTTCAAAAAATTCAGATTACCTATATGTGAAAAATCAAATCCCACATGCCGCTAAATGTTCAACAAGCGATTCTATGTCCTATTTTTGTTACTTTTCATGGCCCTATGGCCTAATGGGGTGAGTTGTGAGTTCAAAAGGGGTAAAGCAATAATTTTAAAACAATAAATTTCAAAAAAAGTTCCTAATTCTACAAAATTTTCAGGCCCGCGCTCAGGTTACTGTACTTCGAGATGCCAATCGGGATGCGATGTCAACGATGCCACGATTTGATAGGGACACGTATAGATTCTCGATTAATGAGAATCAACAGCCGGAAGTTATTGGATTTGTTAGAGTGAGTTTTAAGGGAAAAATTGCACAAAAGACTCTGAAAATGCTCAAATTTGAGGCGAGATACGAAGCTCTAAGTTCAGAGCTCCATATCTCGGCTCCAAGCGACGATAGCGAAAAATTTTCAACTACAAAAATGTTCAAAATCTCAAGAGCTACATTTTCATAGTTAAAACGTTTTAGCTATCTCTAACCCTTCTCGACTTACAGGCATTCCACTCCGCGATCTCCTCCTCAGAATCCGTCCGTCTAACCTACTCCCTAATCGCCCCGGCTCACATCGACGAGCTCCCCTTCGAAATCCATGAGCAATCCGGAGAAGTCAGCACGTCAAGACCCCTGGATACCGAGCAAAAGAAGTTTTATCGATTCCAGGTAACTTTTGATTATAAAAATTGTCCCCAAAAAGAAAGCAAAAAAAAAAACGATTTGCCGCCAGCAGGGGTCGAACCTGCGACCTTGGGCTTATTAGACCCACGCTCTAACCGACTGAGCTATGGCGGCACACAGGCAGCGAGGAGGGAAAAGGCGCATAGAAATGTGGGGGTTGTGGGCGTTGATAAGCGGTAAGAAAACGAGAGTCGGCAATGGAGAGGGGTACTGTTATCAGTGTCTCGCTTGGTTTATTGCGTCTCAAGAACCAGTTGAGCTAGAAAAAAGGTGTCAACTGCAATAATGTTTAAAATTAAATTTCACATATTTTTATAGTTAAAAATATTTTTATAGCTTCTACTGTTTTTGAGATATAACGATTTAAAATTACCTTTCTTCAAACGCCGATATCTCAAGAGCCACAACAGCTACAAAGAAAGTGTCAAATATTGAAATGTGTAAAATTTAATTTTACATAATTCTTTAGTTGATCCCAACTTTCCAGCACTATTCATTCCCAAGATATCCAAACTTTTCCATTCCAGGTCCGCGCCTGCCTCACCCAAACTATATGCTCCACCTCTGACATCATCGTGGAAGTCGTTGATGTTAACGATAACGCTCCAGTATTTGCGAATCGGAAACTTGAAGCCACTGTGGAGAGTGATGTGCCACCAGGAACAAAAATTGTGAAGTTGTTTGCAAAGGATGCGGATTCCGGAAACAATAGTAGATTGAGTTTTGCGCTGGAGAGTAATCAAGGTGAGTTTTCTTGAAATTTTTAATTTCAAAAATAGAAAATAGAACGAAAATCATGTTGTGTGCTCTAGTATCCCCAAATACTATTAAAAACCTCAAAAATTTGAAAAGCAAAACTTAGAATCACAATATCTCAAAAATCGTCATTGCTATCAAAAAAACTTTCAACTACAAAATTGCTCAGCTAAAAATTCTACACATTTTTCTTTTTTGAAACGTCTAAAAATCTTGATATAGAGCGGAGATACGCCAATTTGAAGTTTGGGCGCGCGCCTGAGGAAGAGAGAGCGCGGGGAAGGGGGAGGCGCAGATACTCTCGTCGTCTGCGTCTCGCACCTCCTAACTTCAAAGGGGCGTATCTCGAGATAGGATAGAGATAGAAAAATGGTTCAAGAGACAAAAATGTGTAGAATTTTATGAGGAATCTAGTGGTATAAGTTTTGAGTAGATTTGACAATCTTTGAAATTTAAAATTTTTGAAGTTTTGATCTTCTGAAGCTTATAACACGTCAAATTCAAGAATTCCAAAGCAATTTTTTCCAGAAACCTTCACCATCGAACCGGACACTGCTCAAATCACCACCTCCCAATCCCTCACCAACCCCCTTTACACAATCCTCGTCACCGTATCCGACCAAGGCGTCCCAAAAAGAAGTGACACTGCAGAGGTTACTGTAGTCGTCAAAGGCACCAATCCATCGCCACCGGCATTTGATCAAAAGGAGTATAAAGCGGTGATACCGTATCCGATAAGAGCCGGACAAGTTATTGGAGAAGTGCGGGCCACTGATCCGGATCCAGGGGCCGAGGGAATGGTCACCTATAAGTTGTTACGGGCGGATAATGAGGACCATAGGAAATTCATGATAAATTCCAAAACCGGGGTGGTTTCCGCTATTGTCCCACTGGCTCTTGAAGATGGACCGATTGAGCTTGGAATTGAGGCATCGGATAATGGAAAGAACTTGAAAAGGAAGACCAAAACAGTACTAAAAATCGATATAATTGACTCGAAAACTCTCAAATTCCTTCCCTTACCAACTACAGTATACATCTCCACGGAAAAGGCTGTTGGAAGTGTGATCCTTCGAGTCTCAGCGGTCTCCACCGAAAATGAGAATATCAAGTTCAGGGCCTTGCAAGAAAACTCGCAATTTGTTATGGATGGGGACTTGTTGAGGGTGAGTATACTATTTCTAAAAAAATGTCGAATTTTTTGGAAAATTTGAAAACAAATACATTGTTAAATTTGCAAAATTTTTAAACCATTCGATTCCTCATAAAATTCTACACATTTTTGTCTCTTGAACCATTTTTCTATCATTATTCCCCATGGAGATACGTTCATTTGAAGTTTGCAGGCGCGAGATACTGTTGGACAGGAGGAGGGCGCCAGACAACGAGAGTCTCTGCGCCTCCTCCTTTTCCACACTCTTTCGCGCGCTCTAACTACAAATTGGCGTATCTCCGCGCTTGATAGAGCTATCAAAAAGTTGTCAACTGCAAAAATTTGTAGAATTTTAAGCTGAGCAATTTTGTAGTTGAAAAATTTTTGATAGCAATAAGGGTTGTTTAGATATTTCGATTCTAAGATTAGATATCTCGCTGTGGCGCGCGCTCTAATTTCAAAATGACGTAACATGGCTTGAAATAGAGATTTTAGCCTATTTTAAAATTGTAAAATTCCTAGAATTTTACGAGGACGAGGAGTTCAATGGTATAAAAACTGTGAACATCGGAAAAGTTTTTGACATCAAAAAATCGAGAAAAGAAAATTTCAAATGAACTCAAAATTAATACCGTCAGAATTTCCATAAAATTCTACGCATTTTTGTCTCTAGAGCAATTCTTCTATCTCTACTCCCCTTCAAGATACGCCAGTTTGAAATTTAAATAACGCTTTCTCGCGCTTCAACTTCTAAAGTGTATATCTCCGCGGGGAGTAACGCTATCAAAAAATTTTCAACTACAAAAATGTGTAACATTTTAAGTTGAGCAATTTTATAGTTGGCACTTTTTCTCTAGCTCTATTCGTTTTCAAGATAATCTTCTATTTTTGACTATTCCAGGTCGCTAACCATCTCGTCGAAGGAGAATCCATCCTCTCCATTCGCGCAGAAACCGACACCGCCCATGTGGACCATCAACTCAAAGTGGTAGTGATGTCCGACAGGGACAAGTACCCCGTATTCCCACAATTGACCTATGACTTCGATGTCTCTACGGATGGACACTTCCCAAGGGTGGTGCATCAGTTTAACGCGAAATTGGGCTCCGGATCTCTTCGGTACACCTTCTATCCACCGTCTCCCTCCCCGAAAGGATTCTATTTGGATGATAAGACTGGAGAGTTATTTGTAACTTCTCAATTCCCAGAGACCAATCGGGAAACTACTTTTGTCGTTGTCCGAGCGATTAATGTGCAAGCTAATAAGTTCTACTCGGATGTGGGGGTAAGTTATTAAAGTAACCATTGTGATCGGGACTCGAATAGCTTCAAAATGAGTCAAAAATCGTTTAATTTTGATGAAATTTTCCAAAAATTGCATTCAAAAACTTCATCAAAAGTTCAACATTTTTATACCATTAGATTCCTCTTAAAATTTTACACATTTTTCCCTCTTGAACCGTTTTTCTATCTCTATTCCCCTTCGAGATACGCCGCTTTGAAGTAAGAGCGCGCGAGACGCAGACGACGAGAGTCTCTGCGCCCTCCTCCCTCCCTGCACTCTCTCGCTCGCTGGGAGTGCGCGCCAACTTCAAAGAGACATATCTCTGCTCGAAATTAAGATTTTTGCATATTTCAAAATCGTACAATGTGTAAAATTTTATTCTGAGCAATTTTGTAGTTGAAAACTTTTCAATAGCTCTCTTTGTTTTTGAGATATTTCAATTTGAAACTTTTCAGGTCGCCATTACACCAATATCCACAACAAATCCAACTCTACGATTCCAACAAGCCACTTATAACTTTGAAGTTTATGAGAATTTGGGAGAAGGAGAAGCGATTGGGACGATTTCTGTGGTGAGTTGAAAAAGCAATATAAAATGGGTCAAAATTGAGTTTGGAAGTTGAATTTAGGCTCATTTTGACGTCCAAAAAATTTGTGATATTTTGTATTGAATAAGTTTCGAATTTTTTGCCAAATCGGCCTGAAAAAAGCTAAAGACTGAAGTTTTACCCTGAAAAAAGCAAAAAAAAAACTTCTAAATTATATAACATCAGTCCCAGACAACTTTGAAAAGCCAAATTGGGCTCATTTTACTTCTCGAAAAATTTTAAATATTTCTTATTGAACAAAAATCGAGTTTTCTGCAAAAATCCAGCTGAAAAAAAGGCAAAAAACCAAATAATCCTAGAATTTATGCCCAAAATATTCAAACACAGATAAAATCCGTCTCATTCAACTTTGAAAAACAAAATTAGGCCCATTTGAATTCCCAGAGAATTTGAAATATTTCCTGTCAAACAAAAATTAAGTTTTCTGTACAAATCCGACTGAAAAAAAGGCTACAAACAAAATAACCCTGGAATTTAGGCCTAAAATATTCAAACTCAGATAAAATCCGTCTCATTTAACTTTGAAAAACAAAATTAGGCTCATTTTAATTCCCAGAGAATTTGAAATATTTTGTAGCAAACATTTTTAAGTTAACCGCAAAAATCAGCCCAAAAAAAAGGGTTAAAACAAAATATCCCTAGAATTTAGGCTTGCCATCTTCAAACTCTTATAAAATCCGTCCCAGTCAACTTTATGAAAAAAATTTAGACTTATTTTGATCCTCAAGAGTTTTCAAATCTTTTCTATTAAACACAATTTTTAGACCGGCGCCACCTCAATCCCTCACACCTTCACCATCTCCCCCGCCGACTCTTTCCTCGGAATCCATCAAAACGGGACCCTTTTCTTGGCCCAGAAAGTCGATGCAGAAGAAATGGAGGATTCTCTAAATCAAGAATTCACTGTAACCGCTTCAGAAGGCTCAGAATCCGCACGTTGCCGGGTGCAAATCGCCATTCGAGATGTGAACGAATTCCAGCCAGAATTCGATGAAGATGACGTGGAATTCTCGATAGAACGAGAGGATACTGTACCTGGACGAAAGATTGGAAGAGTTCAAGCACATGATAAAGATGTCTCCGAGAAGAATCGATTGATCTACCGTATCGTTGGAGGCTCTGGAAGGAAATTGGTGTTTATTCAAGAGGATGGAACGATTATTGTGGGCGATGAGAAGATTGCTGAGGATATGGAAGAGTTTGATTTGATTGTGGAGGCTGTGGATCGGAATGGGAATCATGTAAGTTTAGAGAATAAGAAATTTGGAGTTTTCAGAGCCCAAAAGTAGGGGGATTGGTGGATTTTGAGCGAAGTTATGGGGTTTTGAAATATTGGGATTCTGAAAAGTAAAATTTTAAAAAGATCCAAAATCCAATTCTTTTGGAATTCGGCGTTCCAGAAGACGTCAGGGATTCTGAATCAGAATAGAAAACTAAAAACTTCAATTTTGAAGTACTAATGTAAGGTTGACGGGGTTCTGAAACTGGACGTCCTCTGACTTTGAAAATTTGCAAAAATTTCAAAAAATTTTTTTTTTTGAGAATTTTGATACTTGACATCTTCTGAATATCGGAAAAATCGGAAATTCAAATTTTCAAGATTTGGATTCTGAAAAAAGTCATTGACGTCTTCTGAATCTCAGAAAATTAAAATTCGAAATTTTTAATTTTTCAATTTTCTGAATTCCCATGGATTTTGAATCCTGACGTCTTCTGAAAAACGAAACATCGAAATTTTTAAATTTTTAAGATTCTGACGTCTTCTGAATCTTAAGAAAAATTTATTCGAAGTTTTTTTACATTCTAAATTCGTCAACATCTTCTGAATCTTTGAATTTAATAATTTTCAACTTTGCGATTTCTGAATCTTGACGGCTTCTGAATTTCGGAGTAATCTGAAATTCAAAATTTTGATATTCTGAAGTCATTGACGCCTTCCGAATCTCTGAATTTAAAAATTGAAAATTTTCATTGGAAACATTTTAGAGGATTCTGTATTTTGACGTCATCCCAAATATTGAATTATCAATGTTTGAATTTTTGAAATTCAGAATCTGAAAAATTCAGAATTCACAAAATATCAACGTCAGAATCCGAGAGTCTCAAAATTCTTCGGAATTTCAAAAGTTCCTAAATTTAATTTTTTTTTATTCAGAAGACGTCAGAATTCAGAATCCCGACATTCACAGAACCAGTAAAAGTTCATTTTCCCTATTTACTTGCCAGATCGAACTTTTTTTTTTGAAAATTTTCAATTTTCCCAATTCAGGAGATGATAGAATTCAGAATCCATGAATCTAAAAATGTTTCGCTCAATTCAGAAGACGTCAAATTTCAGAATTAAGAATCCATCAGAATTCTAATATACAGTAACCCCAGAATTCCCCATCTAAAGTTTGGAAGTTTCAAAATCTGAAAAAATTCAAAAAAATTCAAGTTTCTTCGGTTCAGAAGACGTTAAACTTCAGAATCCCACTATTTTCCAGGACTCCACCCACGTCATCGTCTACATCGACGGAGACACTCCAGAATCAGAATCCTCGAATCCATTATTTCTCGACGAACCTCTTCTCTGGAACGTTACTGAGGGCACGACGGAGACGTTCCCACTTCGTGCCACTTCTGAATCCACGATTCGCTTCAAAATCATCGGAGGGGACCCGAATGGTCACTTCGATATAGTTCATCTCCCCGGAGGCCCCGCCCACTTGAGAATCGTCAGTGAGTTGGACCGCGATCTACAGTATACCCTGCAAATCGAAGCGAGAGATGAGCGATCGCAAAAGACTACGGTAGCTGAGGTCGAGGTTACTGTAACCACCAAAAACAAGGCGCCCCTTTTCACAAAAGATGAATATTCCGGAACCATTCCCATGGATATCCCCATTGACTTCCCAATTGTTACCATTGAAGCCATGGACCCCGAAAACGACCCCATCGAATTCTCGCTTCAAGGGGACCCATGTGAGGCACAATTACAGATTAAAAAAGATGGAAAAGTGTCCTATAAGATTCCCCAGAATCAACGAAGCGAAGGAAGTATCGTTTGTGTCGTCGTCGCTAGCGATGGAGTTCATAGTACTGATACGACATTGAGATTGATGGTCGAGCCGGGAGCTGGAAATAAGGAGTAAGTCTTTGAGATGTTAAAATTTGAATTTGGGAGACTGAGAGCTTCCAAATGAGTATAATCATGACTAAGCTCCGCCCACTTTGAGAAAAGTTAGAGACGCAGACACTCTCCCTTCTCTGCGTCTCTGACTACCTCGGAGTACTGTAACTCGCTCAGTTTTGCTTTAAAATTGATGAAAACAGTACCAATCGATTTGAAATGAAAAGAGCTTCAAAATGAGTATATTAACGACTAGGCTCCACCCACTTTGAGGTTAGAGACGCAGACACTCTCGTTTCTCTGCATATCTCACTGGATTTTGGCGTGCTGTAACTCAGTCAGATTTAGCTCAGATTTAATGAAAACTGTACCAAGCGTTTTTCTTGAGAAGAGCTTTAAAATGAGCCTAAACACGCCTCGGCTCCGCCCACTTTGAAGAAAGTTAGAGACCCAGACACTCTCGTTTCTCTGCGTCTCTTTCTTTGACACTAAACGTGCTGTAACTTGCTCAGTTCAGGTCCAAATTCAATGAAAATTGTAACATTCGATTTGTCTCAAGAAGAGCTTCAAAATAAGCCTAAACATGGCCATATTTGATAATGTTGGTATTTTCGTGGTGGGACCCGAAATTTTCGAAATTTCGAAAATTTAGTCACGTTTATACTTATTTCAAAGCTCGTTTTAAAACAAACTCATTGATATAGTTTTAATCAAGTTTGAAGCAAAACTAACGGAGATACAGCACTTCAAAGTTTAGCTAGAGACGCAGAGAAGCGAGAGTGTCTGCGTCTCTCACCCAAAGTGGGTGGAGCCTAGTCATGATTATACTCATTTTAAAGTTCTTGTCACCCTTAATTCGGATTTCACTATATTTTTCATTTTCAGGCCCTCCCCGCCAAACCATGCCCCTACCTTCGCCGCGCCCGAGTATCTCTTCTCCATCGCTCAAAACGCCACCGAACTCGGTCAAGTTGAGGCCACCGATTCTGATGAAGACCCCATCGACTTTTCCATCGAGCCAACCGAATACCGTAATCTTTTCCACGTGGACTCCAAAGGACGGATTACGGTACAAGGCGGGAAGCTGGAGCAGCCGAGATACAGCTTCTTGGTAGTCGCCGAGGATCGTGGGGACCCGATGATGTCGTCGTTTGTGAATGTCAAAGTTACGGTAGCACTCGTCGAGGAGCAGTTGGACCCCTTGCCTACAGTAGGACGCGCCGGAACCACCGAGGCCCCGCCCACTTCCTTCGAGTTCACACAACATGTGTACTCTTGGAGGGTACAAGCCGGACTTCCAGTTGGAACCATCGTGGGCACTATTAAGCCGAATGGGGCCCCAAAATCTGATGACATTGAGTACAGCTTTATAAGTGGGGACCACCTGAGTATCGATTCGGAGGGAAGGGTCGCGGTGATGAAGCCGTTTGAGAAGACAATTAATGATGTTGTGATAGCGACGAGGAGCGGGGAGATTCTCGCGGAAACCCGGGTGTTTGTGGGAGTGGAGGGGACTACGGTAGCTCCAAGGGTTACTGTAGGGACCACCAAGGAGCGACAGGGCCCAGAGGACGTTACGGTGACAGAGGCCCCGGAGGTTGCGGCCACCGAAGCCCCGGCCACAGAGGCCCCACCAACCTTACCAACGCTGCCCACCTTGCCAACCTCGGAAACCACCACCCAAACTACCGTAACCCTGGCCCCCCTGGACCTCCCCACGCAAGCTGTGACCGCCCGTATAGTCCCATTGGACATTGACCCTTCAAGCTCCCCCAAATTCCAATTCACCAGCCCCTATTACACCGCATACTCCCTGGAGGGTAACTACGAAAGTGGAATCGAGCTAGAAATCAAGCCACCACTCGGGGTTACGGTACCCGGTGAGGTACAGTACTCCATTGAGGACACCACAACTCAGCTTCCATTCTTTTTGACGCCTGAAGGAAAGCTAATCATGTTTGAGGCGGATCGAGAGAAACACGACTCGTATCTCTTCACGATTCTAGCGAAGGGATCGCAGGGATCGCTAGCGAGGGCTAGAATAAACGTCACTATCCTAGACGTCAACGATAACTATCCGAAGTTCCAAAAGCATCCAGAAACCATTGGAATCTTGAGATCCATGTACGTTGGGTCCCCGGTGCTTCAAGTTCACGCCGAGGATCTCGATCTTCAGAATGATCTGAGCTACAGTATCGAGCCAGCGGACTATTTCTCAATCGACCCTAAGGAGGGAATGATTCGAATCCAAAAAGAGCTCCGCAATGCCCCAGAATACCAGGAGCTCAAAATCAGCGCGCAAGATTCTGGAAAGCCTCCATTGAAAACCGACACCTTCCTTCACATTCAACTTTTCCAAGACGCCACCCCGAAGCTCTCCAAGGAGCTCAGTCAAGTTACAGTAACCACTAACATGACACCGAACACGGAACTCTTTGAATTCGTCGCGGGACCCACGTTGACGCAAGAGGATCGAGTACTGTATCGACTTGGGGATACGGTAAATGGGCTATTTGAAATGAGAGGCAATGGAGTTTTGATTTTGACAAGGAGGCCAATGGATAATGAAGCTGGAAAAGTGCATAATTTGAATGTGACAGCGGAGAATAGCAAGGGAAGCGATTGGACAGTGGTGAGTATTTTCAGACGTTTATATCTCAACAACCGTCATTGCTATCAAAAAACTTATAACTACAAAGTTGCTCAGCATAAAATTTTACACATTTTACAATTTTGAAATATTTTAAAATCTTAATTTAGAGCAGAGATACGCCCCTTTAAAGTTAATGTGCGCGCCAGAGATGCAGACACTCTCGTCGTCTGCGCCCTCTTCCTTCCCCACAGTGTCTCGAGCCCTTAAACTTCAAAGGACCGTATCTCAGCGGGGAATAGAGATAAGAAAATAGTTCAAGAGACAAAAATGCGTAGAATTTTGTGGAGATTTTGATGGTAAAAGTTTTGAGTTGATTTGAATACTTTTTCTTAACTTTTTGATATCTAAATCTTTCCTAATCTTGCCAAATTTCACACCATTGAATTTCCCATAAAATTCTACCCGTTTTACAATTTCGAAATGCTCCAAAACCTTAATTTAGAGCAAAGATACGCTTCTTCGAAATTGAGTGCGCGAGACACTGTAAGAAAGGGGGAGAGCGCAGACGACGAGAGTCTCTGCGCCCTCTACCTCTCTCACACTCTTTCGCGCCCTCCAACTTCAAAGGGGCGTATCTCCCTTTAAAATAAAAATGTTCAAAAATTTCAAAAACACAAAATGTGTAAAATTTTATGCTGAGCAATTTTGCAGTTGACAACTTCCCTCTATCTTTCTCCATTTTCAAGTTATAATTAATTTTTCAGCTTCCAATCTTTGTGGAAGGTCGTCTGTCCTCTTCTGGACCCTCTGGACCCTCCGGCACCTCCTCAATGTTTTGCCAATTTTCACAAAAAGTGTATAGAGCTCAAGTAAAAGAGAACGCAAGCCCCCATGAAGCTGTTATTCGAGTTCAAGCAGGATGCCAGAATGCTCAGCAAAAGTTCAGATACGCATTCCATACGCAGAGCAGTGAGTTTTCGAAAATTACAGCAACTCAAGTACAGTAATCCTTTGCAGAAGAATTCGAAATCGACTCTCAAACCGGTCAAATCTACACGAGTGCTCCGTTGGATCGAGAAACCAAAAGCTCCTATTTGCTTACTGTAAATGTGATCGAGCAGAATCGAATGATGACGAAGAGGCAAAGTGATGCAATTGTGGAACGTGAGTTACAGTAATCTTGGAAAAATCTTGATGTTTTGAAAAAGCACGTTGAGAGCTTCAAAATGAGTATAATCATGCCCTACTTTTGAAATTTCAAAAAAATTTGGGTCCCACCACGAAAACTTTAAGTGGGCGGAGCCTGGGCGTGGTTCTGCTCATTATGAAGCTCTAATTAGGCCAAATCGAATGGTAGCATTTTCATAACGTTTAGCCTTAAATGAGCAGAGTTACGGTAGTTTTAGTGCCGAGGCAGACACTATCGTTTCTCTGCGTCTCTCACCTTACTACAAAATGTATTGTAACTCAGCCAATTTTTGACTGAAATCAACAAAAACTATACCAATCAATTTGTCTCAGAAGGAGCTTTAAGAAAAGTATAAACATGACCTATTTTTGAAATTTCGAAAATTTTGGTTCCCGGCACGAAAATATCGAAATTTTCAAATGTGGTCATGTTTATCCTTATTTTGAAGATCTTTTTGAGGCAAATTGAATGGTAGTGTTTTCATAGGATTTGGATCAAAATAAACAGAGTTACGGTACTTTTAGAGTTGTGAGAGACGCAGAGAAGCGAGAGTGTCTGCGTCTATAACCCGCGAAATTCAAAGTGGGCGGAGCCTAGGCGTGTTTATAGTCATTCCAAAGCTCTTGACGCGGTAAACTCAAAAATGTTAACTTCAAACAGTTTGAACGAAAATTGACGGTGTTATTGCCTATCAAAGTTTTGAAAATTTTCAATTTTAAGCTAATATCGTCATGTTTGGGCTCATTTTGAAGCTCCTGACCTTCTAAATCTAACTAATATATTTTCAGAAGCCTCCTCAAAACTCTCCGCATGGCAAACCCTTGTTGTCATAACTGTTCTTGATGATAACGACAACTCTCCCCAATTCCTTCACTTGCTTGCGGATTCCACTCTAGCCTCTGTGGTGGATCAAAATGCAAATCTAATGACACCAGTGACCCATCTACAAGCCAGAGACCTTGATGTGACACCAGAGCTTCTGAAATTCGGTTTAGAAGGAGATGGCTCCGAGAATTTCCATATCAACAGTACCAATGGCTTAGTACAACTTGCGACGAGCTTAGAAAAGAGTCAAATCGAGCATTTTGAGCTCCAAGCTACAGTATCCGATGGCAGGCATACTGTACATACCCCTCTGAACATTTATGTGTTATCGGTGGACACTAATGTGGTACAACTCACCAAAGACACCCCGCACTCGGAAATCGATCCTAGTGGAATCGAGAGAAAATTGACGCAGGTTCTTGGAATGGACACACGGATCTTGGTGGCTCAGCCGTATGTTGGAGATGATGGAAAGACGGATTTCAAGAAATCCCATGTATTCGTCTATAGTATGGATAATTCTAAGCCTATTGGGCGCGATGAGCTTAGAAGATTGCTCATGGCACATTCAGATGACTTGCATCCGATGCAAATCTCTTCGGTGTCACTTTTGAGCACTGGAAATGCAGCTGCCGGACCTCAAACGCTGCTCACTGTTATTCTGTTGATAGTGCTGGTTGCCCTGTTGCTGTTTATCTGCGCACTGATCATGTTTTGTGCGAAGCGGTGAGTATTATCTCCAAAACCAGAAGAGATAGCAAGTTTTTGTCAACTACAAAATTGCTCAGCACAAAATTTCACATATTTTTGTCACTTGAACCATGTTTCTATCTCTATTCCCTGCAGAGATAGGCCTCTTTGAAGTTGACGCGCGCGAGAGAGCGCGGGGAAGGAGGAGGACGCAGAGACTCTCGTCGTCTGCCACCCTCCTCTTTCCGCACACTCTCTCGCGCCAGCCACCTTGTAAGGCGCATATCTCTGCAGGGAATAGAGATAGAAATGTGGCTCAAGAGACAAAAATGTGTAAAATTTTAAGCTGACAATGACATTGTGAGCAATTTTGTAGTTAATAGTTTTGAGATTGGAGTGATGGTTTTTGAGATAAATTGATTTTAAAGTTTAGATGTGTTGCTGAAGCGTATTTTGATGTAAAACAAAGCAAACGGTTAGATTTTGAACAAGAAATAATCAAAATTTTTTATAGTTTTGAAGCTCGATCATTTTTCAAAACCCTATATCTCAACAACCATCACCGCTATCAAAAAGTTGTCAACAACAAAATTGCTCAGCGTAAAATTTTACACATTTTACTCTGTTAAACCATCTTTCTATCTTCACTCCCGCAGAGATAGGCCCCTTCGAAGTTGATGCGCGCGAGACACTGTGGAGAAAGGGGGGAGCGCAGACGACGAGAGTCTCTGCGTCTCCTGCTTTTGCACACTATCTCGCGTCGGCAAGCTTCAAAGGCTCATATACCTGCAGGGAATAGAGATAGAAAGATGGTTCAAGAGAAAAAAAATGTGTAGAATTTTAAGCTGAGCAATTTTGTAATAAAAAAATAATTTCAATTTCTATATTTCAGCCGCGCCCGAAACACATCCGGTGTCATGGAGGGTGCCTATATGATAAATTCGGTGGGAAGTGGTCCCCGACCCTATGATGTTGAGAATATCACAAGACAGACTGCACAAACTGTGTTGGCCGGAAGACCATTGCCAGATCCACAAGAGCACAGGTGAGAAAATTAGGCCATCCTAGACAAAGTTAGGCCACAAAGACAGTTAGCACTTATTTCTCAACATAATCTCAGAAAGTTTGAGTAACTCCAACATGGAGAAAGTTAGGCCACCACCCTTATTTCCTCTTCCAGAATCGACATGCCATCCGACCAGACCGACGTTGCTTTGGAACGAGACGACACCACTCGCGAATTTTCAAATAGTGTCCGTGAGAGACCCTCTCTTATTCAAAGTGCTATTCAAAGACAAAATGTGAGTTTTTTTTACGAGTTACATTTTTGTCCATAACTCGATTAATTTTTGCTCAAACTTTTTTACACTTTGATTGTCAAATTCAGCATAACTTTAGCTTTAAAATGAGTACAAACACGACTAGGCTCCGCCCACTTTGAGAGAGGTTAGAGACGCAGACACTCTCGTTTCTATGCGTCTCTCGCCTAGGCTGTAACTCCGCCCACGTTTGACCGAACTCAATGAAAATTACACCAATCAATTTCTCTTGAAAAGAGCTTCAAAATGAGTATAATCATGACCTATTTTTGTAAACTTCGATATTTTCGTGGTGGGACCCAAAATCCCAAAAATTCAAAAATAGATCATGATTATACTCATTTTGAAGTTCTTGACACGCTGAATATACATTTTTTATTTTCAAATTACAAAAATCAACAATTAAACTTTCAGATCCACACAATTCACCCACCACGTGCCAATGATGATGACGAGCTGAAGAAGTTCTAATCTACAGTAATCCTTATATTTATTTTCTTTTATTATCCATTCCTATCTTTCTATACCACACGGGTACATCTACAGTATCCCTGTCTTTCTCGACTGTTCCGATTATATTCTGAATCCCTCTAATAAGTGCTCACTTTGATTTTGAAAAATTGAAATTTTTAAAAAAGTAATAATAATAGAAACCCCTGTAATTAGCTCGCCGGTGCTATTTAATATATTTTTGTTTGTAATAATAAATTATTTATTTTATTGGTTTTGGGTTTCCTGAACTAGAAAATGAGAAAACGTGTCCTATCTCAAGAATCTTTATATCTATCAAAAAATGTTCAACTACAAAATTGCTCAGCTCAAAATTTTACACATTTTCTTTTTTTAATCATTTTTCTATCTCTGTTCCCCGTAGAGTTATGACCTTTTGAAGTTAGAGCGCGCGAAATAGCGTGGGGGAAAGGGGAGGCGCAGACAACTCTCGTCGTCGGCGCCTCCTCCTTCGCCACGCTATTTCGCGCCGGCAAGCTTCTAAGAGGCATATCTTGGGTGGGAATAGAGATAGAACATTGGTTCAAGAGACAAAAATGTGTGAAACTTTATGCTGAGCAATTTCGTGGTTGAAAATATTTTGATAGCTCTCTTGGTTTTTGAGATATAACGAGTTTTTGGTTAGAGAGACGCAGAGTGTCTCGTTGTCTGCGTCTCTAGCCGTTTTTTGGCATATTCAAAACTATATATTGAGTTTTCGGTGCAAAATTTGGATCGAAATAATAGAAAATTCAAAATTTCGGATTTTCGAATACTTTCGAAACTCTGTAACTTTGTCCATTGTGAGTCTTTTTCGGTGGTTTTTGTCTCAAAATGTAGGGAATATTAAGAAGAATTTGGTGAATGCATTAACTGCTGTAATTTGCTGCGTAGCCAGATGGAATTGATACAACAAAAATGGAAAAGTGAAGTTGAAAACCCTCAAAAACCCAAAAAGTTCTCGAATTTACCCGAATTTTCTTGGCGTACAGACAACAAGTAGAAAATTCTAGAAGCTCCATCAAACTCTGTTGTTTTCCTGTGGTTTTTGCTCTTTTTTGATGCTCCAAATGCTCCAAAATGTGTATTACTAGTACTATGCACCTAAAAACGTTTTTGAAAGTCCATAACTTTTTCAATTTTTGGTCTATTTTGGTGCTTTTTGGCTCAAAATGTAGGAAATTTCAAAAAGATTCAGAACCCTAATGCCCTTGCCATTTTCCGCCCAATTAAAAAAGTACAACTACCTACTTTTAAATGCCACAACTACACACTACTTTTTTGATCACCCAGTGAACCAATTACTTTTCCAAAAAACACTTTCATCGTAAAGATCACCATCTCCTCTTCTCATCAATCATCAAAATCTCCTTCCGATTTTTCCATTGATCACCTGATCACTATTCCTCCACGTGGTTCCGCCCTTTCCCCGCTTCCTTTTTTCTCTGCTTCTCTAATCCACACTCTCTCGCCGTTTTTGTTGTATCTACAAGTGTGAAGAAGGGAAAAGGGAACAAGACGCTTTTCCTGGTAACGTTTGTGTTAACTTTTTGCCCAAGACACCCCCCCCCCCCCCCAGTATTAGTAGTAGCAGACACTTTGGAGCATCAAAAAAGAGCACAAACCACAGGAAAACAAAGCAGTTTTATGGGGGGCTTCTGGAATTTTCTTGTTGTTTTTAGTAGGAAAAGTATAGGAAGTTTCCAGAATTTTAAGGTTCTCGAAGTTCCCAGAAGTTTCTAATTCAAATTTTGAGGCGCATTTGGAATTTTCAGCTTCATTTTTGAGTTACCAGTGAAAATTTGAGTCTTTAGTGGGAAATTTCTAAAACTTTTGGTTGTAGAAAAGTTTCTCACTGAAATTTTCAGTCGAAATTTGAGTTTCTAGTGGAATTCGAGGTTTCTTCAGTTTGGAGTCTAAGAATCTTGATTTTCCACTTTTTTGTACTAATTTGACCAGAAAAATTTAGTGTTTAATAATTCCATCAAATTCTCCTCAAAATTCCCTACATTTTGAGCCAAAAATCAACAAATATGTCCCAAAATTTACAAAGTTAATGTGACTTTAGTTCGAAATTTGATATTTGAATTTCTAGTAATTTTTGCTGTATCAATTCAAGGTGCCTACGCAGCGAATTTTATTCTCTAACAATTAAATTGAATTTTCCTCAAAATTTCCTACATTTTGAAAAAAAATCACCAAAAAAGAGTCAAAATTGACAAAGTTATAGATTTTCAAAAATTTTTTGAAATTTTCAGCTTTCCCAATCAATTTTCACAATCAAAACTTACATTTCAGTTTCAAAAGCGTGTATTCATAAATTATATCAAATTTTCCTCAAAATTCCCTACATTTTGAGCCAAAAATCAACAAATATGACCCAAAATTTACAAAGTTAATGTGACTTTAGTTCGAAATTTGATATTTGAATTTCTAGTAAAGTTTGCTGTACCAATTCAAGGTGCCTACGCAGCGAATTTTATTTTCTAACAATTAAATTGAATTTTCCTCAAAATTTCCTACATTTTGAAAAAAAAATCACCAAAAAAGAGTCAAAATTGACAAAGTTATAGATTTTCAAAAAATATTCGAAAATCCAAATTTTTGAAATTTTTAGCTTTTCCATCTAAACTTTGCTTCCAAAAATTAATTTTTAGTTGCAAAAGCGAGTTATCAAAAATTTTATCGAGTTTTCCTTAAAATTTGCTACATTTTGAAAAAAAAATCACCAAAAAAGAGCCAAAATTGACAAAGTTACAGATTTTCGAAATGCAAAAATTTTGAAAATTTTCTTTTTTTTCATCTAAATTTTGCATCCCAAATTTGAATTTTAGATCCTAAGGCGTGTATTTCAACATTTTATCGAATTATCCTCAAAATTTCCTATATTTTGAGCCAAAAACCACTTAAAAAAACACAAAATTGACAAAGTTATAGAATTTCGAAAATTTTCGAAAATCCGAATTTTTGAAATTTTTACATTTTTCATCAAATGTTTGCTTCTAAAACTCCAATTTCAGTTTCAAATATGCTAAAACAAAGGCTAGAGACGCAGACAACGAGACGCCCTGCGTCTCTCCAACCTTCAGCGCGCTCTAACTCAAAAACCCTGCTAGCTATCAAAAAATGTTCAACTACAAAATTTCTCAGCTTAAAATTTCACACATTTTTGTTTTTTGAACCATCTTCTATCTCTATTCCCTGCGGAGATACGCCTCTTGGAAGCTTGCTGCGCGAAAGAGTGTGCAGAAGGAGGAGGGTGGCAGACGGCGCGAGCATCTGCGTCTCCCCATTCCCCACACTCTCTCGCTCACTCGAAACACGCGCCAACTTCAAATGGGTATAACTTTGCGGGGAATAGAGATATTTGAAAATTTTCAACTGCAAAAATGTGTGAAATTTGAAGCTGAGCAATTCTGTGGTTTCAAAATTTTGATAGCTATAACGGTTCTGAAGATATAACGCGTTTTCTCTGCGCCTCTTTTTCTAGTTCACATGAACCCCACATGTTCTAATTAACTAAACTAATCAGTGTGTCTTCTTTTTTTCCTTATCATATCAGCACAGATGTACAAACCAGTCCCCTCGGCGTTTCTCTGCCTCTCTAAATCTCTCTTTCTATCTCTTTCTCCCATTTTAAAGGCGCATTGTCTTCCTTGTTTTTGCCCATTTCTTGGGTTCCTATTGATGACGTTAAAATAGGGTGTATCGAATCCTTATCAAATCGGAAGTTGATCGAAATGAGAAAATATGGTTGTTTGATTTTACTTTTGTAGTTTGGATGGTTTTTCATATTCTGAAATTCTGATTTTTGCCCCCATTTTTAGACCAGTTTTTGACGTTTTCAGTGTATTCTGTGTGCACGTCATTTTTAGGTTTTAAGAAAATTTGCTGTATCTATTTAACCTGGCTACGCAGCGAACTGTGTTGTATCAAACTCTTGAAGTCGAAAAATTGGAACTTTTATTTTGAAAATCTCGAAATTTCAAATTGTTATAACTCAAGAGCTAATGAGCCAAATTTTGTGAAAAATATACCATTTGAAAGAGGATTTTAAGAAAATTATTTATTCGGATTTGAAATTTTGAAATTTTTGAAAAATCAGAGATTTGAAGCTACAAAGGCAGAAAATCCGAAAAAAAATTTTCAAAAAGTTCAAAATTTCAAATTGTTATAACTCAAGAGCCAATGAGCCAAATTTTGTGAAAATTATACCATTTGAAAGGAAATTTTAAGGAGATTTTTTTAGGTTTTGAAATTTTGGGAAGCTGAAGAAATTGAAGATTTGAGGCTTCAAAAGCAGAAATTCCGAGAAAAGAATTTCAAAAATGGTTTTTTTTTCGAAAAATTCAAAATTTCAAATAGTTACATCTCAACAGTTAACGGGCCACATTTTGTGAGAAATATACCATTTGAAAGGTAATTTTAAGGAGAACATTTGTTAGTTTTTGAAATTTTAGAAAATCGCAAAGAATTAGAGATTTGAGGCTTCGAAAACAGAAGCATGGAAGTAGATACACAATGAACTTTGTTGTATCTTTTTCTCATTGCTACACAGCGAAATTTGCTCTATCAAATTTAGATCAATTTTCAGTCTCATTTCCGGTGTAAACATTGATACTACACAATTTTTTTTTGGGTGAAACTGTACTGAATTTGTCCAACTTGTACTCCTCATATTAGTAAATACGAAGTATCCTGTTTTTTGAAAAATATTTTCCCGCCAATTTTCGATCTACGATTTGGTACGAAATTTGTTCTCTTTGCCCAACTTTTTTGAAGAAAAAAGTGTGTTTTTAAAGGCAAATTTGATACATTTTGTAAAAATTAAGTTTGCGTACTCCTCGTGGACAATTTGCAAGACTTTTTGTTTTTTGATGATAAGAAACGTTTTGCGAAAAACTGACCAATCACAAAAGAACAATGAACCAAACAGCAGTATCAACTTTTCTATTGTCTACATTTAGAAGTGCGAGTGACCAAATATTCAGAAAAAACAATACATTGGAATTTAAGGCATCACAATGTACTTAAAGAATTGAAAAAAACAGTATACATGCACTCCTTCTGGAAGAATCTAGTGTAATTGTCCACGGGGAGTACAAACTATCTCGAAATTTGAAATTTCAATAGTAGAATCAAAATCAGCGCAAAATTTCACATCGAATTGCATTTTGTTTGAAATTCTAGCGTTAAAAGTGAGAATTTCGAGGATTACTGTAGTTTGACCTCGCGGTGGTTACGGACCATACATCGAATCTTACGACACTTTAAGCTAGAGGGTAGCAAGTTGGTTTATAGGGGTAATGGACTATAGGGAACAAGAATATGGGTTCAGAAAAAAAGATTACTGTAGTTGAATTGTGTTTGCGGACCTTATATCGAATCTTAAGACTCATTTTTGAGATATATTTTGAGAAAAAATCAACTATTAAATATCAAAAATTGGTTTTAACATGCTCTAAAAAATGTCTTTCCTCCAATTTTTTTTTCCCAAAAAATGCACCAAAGCCACCCCATCCCTACAGTCCAGTTGCTAATAGAAACTTCTGGATGTTCCTTTTTCTCTTTCTATTTTGGCTTCTCTTTTTCTTTCCTCAAATTGTACATATAAGAATGACTCATCTGACCTTTTCTATTCTTCTTCTTCTCTTTTTCCCATTTTTTGATTGAAAATTTTGCTTTTATTGCCTTTACATAACCTTTGAATCTTTTTAAATATATCGTCCATTCAAGTTTTATTGAAATTTCCATTTTTTCGACATTTCTATTACTCATTTTGACATCAGTTTTCTCACCTGCAGTTTCCGTTTTTTTCCCTCGGTTTTCTATTGACGTAGGAGAAAAAGATTATGCAGAAAACTTTTTTTGACATTTACACCCATTTTTAGTCATAATAATGAGATTAAAAACGGAAGTGAGGTATCTATGTACATACATATGTACGTCATTTTTTGATATTTCGATTCTTGGAATAAAGAAAAAATGAATTTTGAAATTTCGCTCAATTTTTATGAGTGAGGCATAGGTATGTAGATAAATGCATTTAAAAGAGATGAAAATAGTGGGAATTTCAATCTTTTGGAAAATGTTACATCTGTGAACCGTTTTCGAGATTATTAAGATTCTGAAGCTTTTTAAATTTTGATTTTTTTTTGCTATTCTCTTAAGTTTTTAGCCAATAATAGGTCCACCATTTTAAGTTCTCGTCATTTTTGGTTTCAAATCGAGCTCAAAATGTCAAAAACTCTTATGAACATTGGCACCGTACACTACTGCAAATTTCGCTGCGTAGCAATGTTAAGGTGATACAACAAAAATGTGGCAAAAGTTTGACAAGAAATAGTTTTAAGTATTCAAAATATTTGATTCTACTACTAATTCGCACCTCTCCTTTTTAGACCAGTTTTTGACGTCTTCAGTCTATCCTGGGTGCAAATGCATAGTATTTAGGCTTCACGTCATGTTTGGCCTTATTTCGGTCTCAAAATGTCAAGAAATTATGTTGTATCAATTTAGCATGGCTACTCAGCAAAATTGGCTGTATCCATTTTTATAGCTACACATCACATTTTTTTTGTATAATTTCAAAGTCGAAATTTTCGTATTCTAATTTCGAAGGAGAATGTTCGTTAGCTTTCGAAATTTTGAAAAAAAAAAACAAAAATTAGAGGTTTGAGGTTGCAAAAACAGAAATTCCGAGAAAAAAATTTCAAAAAATTTTTATTCGAAAATTTTGAAATTTCAAGTTGTTATAACTCCTGAGCTAATGAACCAAATTTTGTGAAAAGTACACCAAGAGATTTGAAAGGGAATTTTAAGGAAAACATTTTTTAGGTTTTGAAATTTTGAATAATTCAAAAGAAATAGAGATTTGAGGATACAAAAAGCAGATACACAGTGAAATTTGCTGTACCACTTTATTATGGCTACGTAGCGCGGTTTTTGTTCATTTTTTTCGATTTATTTTGAATAGTTTTCTGTAAGGAATCGTGATTAGTACAAAAAGTACAATTAAAATCTTAATGTAATCCAAAATCTGTGTTTCAAAAACATTTTTCTTGATCCATTTGGTATCAAAATGTACGAAATTTTCGATCTCTGTACGAAAACTACAAATAAATTCTTTTATCTTTGATTTTCATCATCATGATCCAATCCAAACAACAAAAAACAATACAAGATCAGACCACCATTACTTTTTTGTTCTTCTCGCCCCCCCCCCCCCCATGAGGTGTGTCAGTTGTCATTCATTGTCTTGGCTTGGCTCAACTATTTTTTTTTCTTTCCTTCTGATATTGATGATAAGAGAAAGACAGATTCTTATCATTCATTTTTCCCTTGTGAATAGAATCTAAAAAATTTTTTAACCGAGTTTCATTTGGTTCTAACTAGTAAACCTAACTGTACTTTCAATTCTTAAGATCAATTTTTGGGTCCCGCTACGAAAAAAGGTTGAAAAATTCTAATTTTTCTGTGTAAGATAGCTCAAAGCGCGCCAACTCCGAAACTAAGCTTAAATTTCAATTTCGCTCCAAAATTTTGATAGCTACAGTAACCCAAATATATTTTTGACCCAATATTTTTTGGAAGTCAATATATAGCTCAATAGCTCACTCTGAGCTGCTCACAAATCCATCAATCATTCTTCTTTCCTTCAGATCAGCAGCAATACCTGTCAACAACTTTTTTTTCCTGATCTGATTCCTTAAAATTTGTGCTCCAGACCCTGCCAACTGGCTCTCCAAGAAAAGGGTCAATATGTTTGTCGCCGTCTTTTCTGTATGTCTCTTTTGCACGCATTTTCTCTAGTTTCTTAACTTTAAAGCTTTATATCTCAAGAACCGTCTACGCTATCAAAAAATTGTCAACTACAAAATTTCTCAGCGTAAAATTTTACATATTTTACTCTGTTTACCGTGCTTCTGTCTCTATTGCAAAGAGAGATACACCCCTTAGAAGTAAACGCGCGCGAAACAGCGTGGGGAAGGAGGAGGCGCAGAGGCTCTCGCCGTCTGCCACCCTCCCCCTTCGGCACGCTCTCTCGCGCGCGCCGCCTTTAAGGGATTGTATCTCTGTTCGGAATAAAGATAGAGAAAAGGTAAAAACTACAAAAATGTGTAAAATTTTAAGCTGAGCAATTTTGCAGTTGAAAATTTTTTGATAGCAATGACGGTTCTTGAGATAGAGCGTGTTTTCTGACCCTACGAGCTCCACGTTGATCTCAGGTTCTCACCACATGTGTTGTTTCTTGATTCCTACTCATTTATCTTCCTCAATATCTCTCGGGGCTGCGACGGAGCCCCGAGGACAGCACCCACGCTTGTTGTATCATGGGTTCCCGGCGGGTTTACGACGGGTCCCTTGGGTCCCTTGAAGAAAAAACAATGAGATTTAGTTTCAAAGAACAAAAATCTTCGAGTCTAGTCATCTATTTTTTGTTTCAATGATCTCTAAGTTACTGTAGTTTCGAACTTAGGCTCCGCCCACTTTTTCGAAATGGTCAATGACACATAGTAGTGATACGTCACATTGTCCCCACGTGGGGAGGCATTCTTCTTCTGATTTATTACTCATTGGAGGCCCTAGACACTTTTCTAATCCTTAGGTTTAAAATTTCAAAAATTTCAAGTCTATTTTCAAATGAATGGGACGAAAATGAACAAAGTTATGAGGTTTGAAATTTTAAAACACTGTATCTCTTTTAATTTTGCTCCAAACTCAATAAATAATATACGAATAGATTTGGCTTAGAAAGAGCTTCAAAATGAATATAATTATGCCTAGGCTCCGCCCACTTTAGCTAGAGACGCAGTCACTCTCGTTTCTCTACGTCTCTAACCTGACCTTCGAAGTACTGTAACTTTGTTAGTTTTGGGTCAAAATTGATGAATATTGTATTTTTGGATTTGGTGTGTGAAGAGCTTTAAAATGAGTATAATCTTGCCCAGGTTTCAATTTTTCACTATTTTCGTGGTGGGACCCAAAAATTCGAAAATTTTCAAATATGGCCATGATTATACTTATTTTGACCGTCTTGGCTTGAAAAATCCGATTTTAACACTTGCAAAGCCTAAAAACCAAAATTAAAAGAGTTATGATGAAAAATAGCCCCTGCTCACCACCCCTGCCCCTGCCCTTTGGGACCAAAAACTCAAATTTTTGAAATACGGTCATGATTATACTCATTTTGAAGCTCTTGACGAGCTGAATTTGAAAAAGATATTTTCATTAGGAAATCTACAGTTTTAAGATAATTCTAGAAGGGTTTGTTCATCTAAGAATGTTCCCCATTCTATATTTGTGTGAATTGCTGTTGGTGCTCTCACCTGATTTTTTTTCACATCCCCTTCTTTGTTGATTTTCCTCTCGAATTACTATACAAACGTACACAGAATCGACCACATGTGTCCTCTATCTGTTTCGCACGTTGATGTAGATGCGCACAAAGGCGGCTGGTTTTGATCGCTTGTTCCACTAATACCACATTTTTGGAATTTTTTGAAGATTTTAGGGGTGTTAGGGTGAAAATTGGAGGGTTTTTGTGTAGAAAATAAGAAAAACTAGCTAAGATTATGTACTGTTGCTTTTTAGAGCACGAAAATTGCATGATTTTGACCCAAAATCGGTTAAAATGAAAATTTTCAAAAAAAAATTTGTTTTCAAAATTTTTCAAGTTTGGAGCCCAAAATTGCTCCAAATCTTGATTTTTATCTTTTATAAATTTTAACAGCGTTTCTATCTCATCTCGAGCTTCAAAATGAGTATAAACACGCCTAGGCTCCGCCCCCATAAGCTAGAGACGCAGACACTCTCATTTCTCTGCGTCTCTCGCTTTCTTTGGAGTACGGTAACTTTGTTAGTTTTGATCCGTTTTAATATTATTTGTACCATTAGATTTGCCTTAAAAAGAGCTTTAAAATGAATATAATTATGACTAGGTTTCGATCATTTTGAATTTTTACCATTTTCGTGGTGGGACCCAAAAAATTCAAAAATTTCAAAAGTAGATCATGTTTATACTCATTTTGACCGTATTGACACGACAAAATCAAAAATGTAACTTTTAAAGTTTTAACCCCAAAATTAATCGGGTTACAGTAAGAAATATGACAAAACTATAGAATTTTTTACAACTACCGTAACTACTGTTGTCCTTACCCGTTTTTCAAGCTTTTAGAGTCAAAATTTCTGGAATCTTTTTTTATTTGCATTATGATGTATTACTATTTGTAAATATGAGAAAATAGCTCACAGACTAGTCATTTATTTGCTCAGAAACTATTGCTAAATATTTGGAAATTTCCCTCTTAATTTTTCCTCATTTTTCTCACTTCTAAAGTCATTTTACCTCCGAAACAGCTCTAATTTTCCAGAAATTCATAATGGTCCTGAATATAAAACGAGCATCGTCGCTGGATGGTGCAACTGTAAATGTGCAAGATGTACTAAAGCCGTTCGATCATCAGGTGAGTCTAAATTGTATCTCTGACCTGACCTTTGGAGTACTGTAACTCAGTCAGTTTCGATTCAAGCTCAACAAAAATTATATCGTTAGATTTGGCTTAAAAAGGGCTTCAAAATGAATATAATTTTGCTTAGGCTCCGCCCACTCCGGCTAGATCCGCAGTCACTCTCGTTTCTCTGCGTCTCTCGCCTCCTTTGAAGTACTGTAACTTTGTCGGTTTCAGTTTAAACTTTTTAAAGATTAAACCATTAGCTTTGTCGTAAAAAGAGCTTTAAAATGAGTATAATCACGACTAGATTCTGAAAATTTTACTATTTTCGTGGTGGGACCCAAAAATTGAAAATTTTCAAATTAGGTCATGATTATACTCATTTAAACCGTTTAGACGCGGGAAACTTGAAAATTTTAATTGCAAATCGAAATACTCTAAATTGACCAAGTTACAGTAAGAAATATCCTAAAAACTCAAACTACAGTAACCCGATCAGTTTTAAACCGATTTTCATAATTTTAGGCTCAAATTTCTCGCTTTTTAAAATTTTTTTATATTTTGAATATTTTCCAGGTCGGCGGTCACACCCCATTCACCTCGCTTCCCCACGGACACCTCCTCAAACCATGCGATGAACGGGAAATTTATTTCTATCAAAAAATGCCAAAATCGCTGAAAAGAATTGCTCCGTTATGTTGCTCCACAATCCAGGGAAGCTCTGTGAGCACATTCGATGATAGTTGTGTCAACTGTCGCCAACATCAATTGGAGAATGTGGTGATACCCGAAAGTATTGAGGGGTCCCCAATTTTGAATAAGAGGAAATTGTCAAAGTGAGTTTTAAGGCTTGAAATGAGCTAAAATATGGGCGGAGCCTAGTCATAATTATACTCTTTTGAAAGCCCATGACGCGCCAAATTCAAAAATTTTATTTTCATGAAATTTGCACTAAAACTGACAAAGTTACAGTACTCCAAAGATTCACGAAAAATTAGCCAAAATCCAAAAATTTCGAAAACTAGTCATGTTTATACTCACTTTAAAGCTCTTCACGCCCTGAATTCAAAAATGTTATTCTCAAATAATTTCAACCAAAATAAGTCAAGTTACAGTAATCCAAACATTCAATTTTCCAGAAACTTCATCGTCCTCTCCGACCTAACCTACCGTATGAAATCCCCTCGAATTCTTGATCTGAAATTGGGCACTCGTCAACATGGAGATCAAGCTACAGTAGCCAAAATTGCATGTATGACAGCAAAATGTCAATCGACGACGTCCGCGAGTCTGGGGATACGGTAAGAATTTTTTGAAAAAAAATTTTGAAAAAAAATTTTTTTTGGAAAATTTTTTTTCAAATAAAAATTTTTTAGACAGAATACAAGATTTTAATGTCAAGTTTTATACAAAAATGTAGATCTTAATAAGACCTACAAAATAATATTAAAAGCAATATCATAAAGTTTTCTCAAAATTTTCTGGAGCCTTTCAAATAATGTGTCCTTGATAATAGACTTTCCAAATTTTCAACAGAATTTTCCGAAATTCTGAAAATAGTAATAATATTGATTTTTATACCATTTTGTAGATTTTATTAAGAGCTACATTTTGATATAAAATTTAACTTGAAAATCTCTAATTTAAGTCTAAAAACCCCTGGTTTTTTTCAGATTATGCGGAATGAAATGCCCTCCTTCTGAATCTCAAAACCAAATATCCATAAATAAATACGAGGGAAGACAAATGGGCAAATTAGAGCTCTTCATGGCGATCCGTCAATTTTTCGAAGTCTCCGAGGAAAGTTTAGAATTGGCACAGAAGAAATTGCTGGGAATCAAAGAGGTGTTGAATGAAACTGATGGAGTGCGACTTTTTGGAGCCAGTTTGCTCATTGTTATCGAGAGTGAGCCTACAGGTAAGGAATTTTAGTTTTTTGAGAAAAAAGAGAGAATATGGAATCAAATGAGTCTAAAATCATAAAAATCGGGTGGAAATTAGCAAAGTTATGGATTTTCGAAAAATTTCGAAAAATCTGGAATTCTAGTTTTGGTCATAACTTACCAAAAATTGCTCGGGGAGTTGTGAAAACTGCATAGTTCAGCTCGGCGTAAAAATGCGGTCAAAATGATTATAAACATGACCCAAACTGAAAAAGTTCGATTTTTGGGGCTCCAGGGCTCAAAATTCAAAAAATTTAGAATCTAGGCAAAATTATACTTATTTTGCGGCTTTTTTAAAGTCAAATCGAATGGCATGATTATTGTAAGGTTTGCGCCAAAAGTGACAAAGTTACAGTACTCCAAGAATTAGGTGAAAGACGCAGAGAAGCGGGAGTGTCTGCGTCTCTAGCCTAAGTGGGCGGGGCCTAGATGTATTTGTGCTCATTTTTAAGCTCTTTTCAAGCCAAATCGATTGGCATTGTTTTTATCAAATTTGGAGCAAAACTGAGCAAGTTACAGTACTCCAAAGATTAGGTGAGAGACGCAGAGAAAGGAGAGCGTCTGCGTCTCTAGCCGAAGTGGGCGGAGCCTAGGCGTATTTATACATTTATATATTTTGAAGCTCTTTTTAAGCCAAATTTAATCGTACAATTTTTATTGAGTTAGAACCGAAACTATGCAAGATACAGTACTCTAAAGTCAGGTTACAGACGCATACACTCTCGTTTCTCTGCGTCTCTAGCCTAAGTGGGCGGAGCCTAGGCGTGTTTACACTTATTTTGAAGCTCTAAACGCGCCCAGTTGAAAAATTGCATTTTCTAAAAGGTTCCGTTAAAACTGACAAAGTTACTGTACCCCAAAGAAAGCAGGAGACGCAGAGAAGCGAGGGTGTCTGCGTCTCTAACCTCGAAATTCAAATTTCTTCAAACCCCAACATGATTATACTCATTTTGAAGCTCTTAACCTACTGAATTCAAATTTTCAACTTAAAACATTCCAGAATCCACACCAATCGAGAATCTGGTCCGAATCAAAGTGGTGGATTTCGCGAATTCCACATTCGACGGATTCCAAGGCGACAATGTGTATGAGGGAAAGGATGAGGGATCGATTTTGGGTTTAGACACTTTGTTGGGAATCCTTGGAGTATAATTTGATTTTGTCCACTTTTTTACCCATTTTTTTTGTCTCTTTGTCCCTCCATATCTCGAAAATTGTGAATAGAGACATTCCGCTTGGCTTTTTTCTTGTGAATATTCAAATTTTATGTAATAAATGTTTCAAGATTTTGAAAACCCTCCTTTTCCCTTCAAGAATTTTCTCAAAATGGAAAAAAATCTTCAATTTCAATTAAATTCTCTTTTCATTTAATTCTCTAATCCTTACCACATGGGGAGAAGAATACAAATGAACAACAAAGGGGGGTAAGGCTAATGGAAAAATGGAGTATTCTTTTCTTCTTCTTTTTCGAAATTGCCAATTACCTCAATTACACCTCTTCTTTTGCTTCTTTTTCTATACCAGAAACACTCTTTTTTGTTTTAGTTTTTATTCTGGAAATAGCTGATTTTGCAGTATCAATTTAGATTTGCTACGCAGCGAATATTGTTGGATCAATGTTGAAGCTTCTTTGTTACAAAATTTTCTGCGTTTTGAGCCCAAAACCACTAAAAACGATTAAAAATGAACAGAGTTACAGACTTTCGAAAAAAAGTTTTTCAAAAAATTTTTTTTCAAAAAATTCGAAATTTCAAATTACTATAACTCAAGATCTAATAAGTCAAATGTTGTGAAAAATATACCATTCGAAAGGAAATTTCAAGGAGAATACATTTTGGTTTTGAAATTTTGAGAAAATTTTTAAAAATTGAAGATTTGAGCCTTCAAAAAGAGAAGCACGGAAGGAAATATGCAGTGAAGTGTGTTGTATCACTTTAACATTGCTACGCAGTGGATTTTGTTGTATCATTTTTTGTGGTCGAAATTCCCAGATTTTAAGCTATTTTTGAGATATTTGTGCTCATTTGTTGGCTCAAATTTTTCTATCGTTAGTTTTTTTAAGCTGAAAAAAAAAGAAAATTTTTGAATTTTTTTCCGAAAAAAAGTAAAAATTGGTTTTTTTTCTAGAGCAAATCCTAGAAAACAACATTTTTTTTGTGAGAAAATTAAAATTTATTTAACTGTGAAAAGTCTGAAGTTACATATTGGAACTTCTGAAATTTTCGAAAAAAAAAAGTTTTCTGATAGTTTTTTTTTGAAAATCTGAAAATCTGAAATTTTGAGATTTTAAGAGACCCTTCTCAAGATTCTAAAAACGATTCTAGAAACAACATTTGAATTCCTTATTCTTGAGAATTTTTCTTACCGGATTCTGAAATTCTGAAATTCTACCAATTTTTCCTCATTTTTTTATCCCATTTCTCCATCTATAAAAAACTCCAATCCATTTTTTCTTCCTTATTCTGAACATTTATCCAAAAATTGGGCCCTTGGGCCCAATTTTTACCACATAACCAATTTCATCCATTTTATTTCTCACAGCTTTTTTGTCTTTTTGGTTCCTCTTCCAAAATTTTTTTCTGTGCTCAATTTTTGCTCACCAAATTTTTCTCTTTGTTCCTCGAATTCTTTGTGACGGAAAGAAACTTTGTGATGACGCTTCTTTTTTTGAGAGTATTGGGATCAAAACTCAACTCCCAAAAGTTAGAAATTTGAGATCCGGATAGAAAAAACGAATGACATTTTGAAACACAAAAAAATTGGAGATTTTTGGTTCAATTTTCCTCAAAATGGAAAGCCAATAAAGAGAGTTACAGTACCCCAAACTTTTTTGTTAGCATTTCTGAATTTCTTGTTTTAAGACGGTCTAAATGACTATAAACACCACCTAATTTGAAAATTTTGGATTTTTGGGACCCCAGGGCCCAAAATTCAAAATTTTCAAATTCTCATCATGATTATACTCATTTTGAAGCTATTGCCCTTCTAAATTCAGTTTTCCTAATTTCAAGGTCTTTTTTTAAAAATCAAAGAAGATTTTTCCAATTTTCCAATTTTTCGTTCCCTTTTGGAATCCCTTATTTTGAGCAATCGTTAGTCATTGACCTTTTACTGAAAAAAAATTTCAATTTTTTTTTTATTCTTAGCTCCAAGAGCAGACAAGAAGACATCAATAAATAAAAGAGAAAATGTGACAACCTTCTATTTTTTCTTCGGAAGAAAAAAATTTTCTTCCGTTTTTTTTTTTTGAAAAATGTTCCTTCTTTTATGTATCATTTCTCAAAAACGCCTACATTTTTTGGGATAAAAAATTTGGACTTTTTTAGGTTTTGGGGGCGCTCAAGTTTTGATGTTTCGGAGTTTTTGGATTCAAGAAAATTTCGAAATTATGAAATTTTCTCGGTTTCAAAAATTTTCGGAATTTTAAAATTCTGAATTTCTGAATCTCAAACTTTCTCTAAATTTCAAATTTCCTACGAATTCTGAGTTTTAACGTCTTTTGAATCCTAAAAATTGGGTAATTCCAAATTTTCCAAAAAAATTTCTTGGATTCAGAATCTTGACGTCATCTTAACTTCTGAATTCTGGAAAAATTTTCAAAAATTTTCAAAATCTAGAGAATAATTTCCCGTTTCTTTGTTATTGCGCACCCTTAATTTCTTCCCTCTAAAAATATGCCACAAAAACGGGAAGGTTCTCATTTGTCTGTTTTTCTTCTAGATAACTAGGGGTCCCTTCTGAAAATGACTGGAAGAATAAAAATAATAAGAAAAAGAAAACGAGGAGGAAAAATTTTGAGCTCTTGCTATTAGGTTAGCTTTATGAATTTTAGATATGATATTTACATAAATTATTAGAATAGAGATTTCTTCTACATTTTCTCCTAAGTTTTCTTTTTTTTTTACTTTTTCCAAGGTCGTGGGATTCTAGAGAAGATTCTGGAGGATTCTGAAGAATTTTGAAGAAATTTGAAAATTTTGGAGGTTTCTAAAAGATTCTAGAGGATTCTGAAATCATCGAACTTCAAAAACTTTAGATTCGAAGTGTTTATAATTGTGCAATTATGAAATACTATAATTTTGAGATTTTTAGAATCTGGAAGTTTTAAAAAGAGATTCAGAATCTCTCAAGGTTCAAGATGACGTCAAATTTCGGACTCTTTTTTTTTCGAAATTGTAGGAATTTTAGTTTTCTGATAAGGTTATTCATGATTTCTAGATTTTAGAGAATTTTGAATGCTTGAAATTCTAGGATTCTGAAAAATAGATTCTATTTCTGTTTTCTTCCAATTTTCTACCTTCAAAAATTTACTTTTTTCAATATTAATTTTCAGAAATTTTGAAAATGGAATCCCTTTCCCATCTAACCCCAATTGATCGGGAGATTCTCAACAAGTCATGGGCTATTGTTTCAAAGTTAGTTTAAAAAAAAAACTTTTTTCAACTAAAAATTCTGAAATTTTTTTAGAGACATGCAACAAGTGGCCGTCAATATATTCCAGATGATATTTGAGCAGGCTCCAGACGCAAAATTAATGTTTTCTTTTATGATGAAAGATTATAAGTGGGTTCTAAAAAAAGGAAAAAAAAAATACTGGAAATTTTGAAATTTCAGAGAGGACAAAAAGAGCAACGAGTTCATCTTCCATGCTGTTAGATTCTTGCAGGTAAGAGCTCTAGAATCTTTTTTGAAAGATTTTTAATGTTATTTTTGAGTTCAGGAGATTGAGAGCTTCAAAATGAGTATAATCATGACTATATTTGAAAATTTTCAAAAAAAAAGTTTTTTAAAGGAATTTTTTTGTGAGCCCGATTTTGCTCCCAAAACCGATTTTCTAAAAATTTTAAAAGTAACACTGTCTTCAGGGGACTCAGTGCTTTCTTCAAAATGAGTATAATCACGACTAGGCTCCGCCCCCTTTTAAATTTAAGGTTAGAGACGCAGAGAATCGAGAGTGTCTGCGTCTCTCACCTAACTTTTGGATTACTGTAACTCAGCCAGTTTTTGCGCAAATTTAACAAAAACTATACCATTAAAATTGTCTTAAAAAGAGCTTCAAAATAAATATAAACATGACTAGGTTCTAAAAACTTCGAATTTTGAGATATTTTTGTGGTGGGACCCGAATTTTCAAAATTTCAGGTCATTGAGTCTACTATGACGCATTTGGATGATCCATCACAACTTGACGCGATTTTCTTGAATCTTGGAAAGATTCATGCGAAGCACGAAGAGCAACTTGGGTTCAGGTGAGATTTTGACCACGCGCTCTATTGAGAATAGGTCTGAAATTAAGATTTTAACCATTTTAGAAAATTTGTTGTGGGTCCCCATAATCACCATTGAAATCAGCATACTCGATTACCCCTATTTACCAATTTTCACCCCGCTAGCTTAAAGTGTCGTAAAATACTGTGTTTTGTCCGCAAACACCATGAGGTCAAACTACAGTAATCCTTGAAGTTTTCAATTTTAACGCTAGAACTTTAAAAAAAGCTACTTAGAGTCGAATTTCGCGCTGAGTTTAAATTTCGTATTGGCATCGTTCAATCTCGTGACCGAAGTTGTGTACTCCTCGGGGACAAGTTGTCCACGAAGAGTAAAAAAACAGGGAATTTTATTTTTAAGCTCACCATCATGTTCCCCATGGTCCATTACCCCTGGCCACCAATTTTCAGCCCTCTAGCTCAAAGTGTCCTGAGATTCGGTGTTTTGTCCGCAAACACCGCGAGGTCAAACTACAGTAACCCACGAAAATTTTCAATTTCATCGCTAGAACTTGCAACAAGAACTACTTCTACCCCAAATTTTGCGCTGAATTCGATCCTGCATTCAAAATTTTGAAATTTCAACTTTTTCAGCGCCCACTACTGGTCGGTATTCAAAGAATGCGTTCTGTTCCACTTCCGAAAGGCAATGAAGTCTCATAACAAGTTGGTTCCTTATTATTTGTCTCTTTCGATTTATCTTTGAATTCTTGAAGATTTTCCAGATTCACCAAACATAAGGAAATGTCGTTTGCCGAGATCGACTCGGCAATTATTCTTTGGCGAGAGGTACTTCGATTCATTATCGATCGAATGAAAGTTGGATATTCGGAGTCTGGAGAGATTAGGAAGAGTAATCGACAGGTACAGTAATCCTAGAAGATCAAATTTTCAGAAAAAAAATGTGAAACTCAAAATTGTGCATATTCAACCGCGGAAACAAATTCAGCGCAAAATTTGGCATCAAATAGCTTTTTGTTTGAAGTTTTAGCGTCAAAATTAAGAATTTTCGAGGATTACTGTAGCGGTGTTTGCGGACCAAACACCGAATCTTACGCCACTTTGAGCTAGAGGGCTGAAAATTAGTGCCTAGGGGTAATTGACCATGGGGAACACGGCAGTGAGCTCAAAATCAGAGGTTCATGTGTTGTCCTCCTCGTGGACAACTTGTCCACGAGGAGTACACGTAGAATCAAAATCAGAGTACTTAGAAGTTTGATTTTTGATAATCTGAGCTCAGATTCGAATTCAGCACAAAATTTAACATCGAATCGTTTTTGTTAGAAGTTCTAGCGTTAAAATGGAGAATTTCTAGGATTACTGTAGTTAGACCTCAAGGTGTTTGCGGACGAAACACCGAATCTTACGACACATTGAGATAGAGAGCTGAAAATTGGTACACAGGGGTGATAAGCTATAGGGAGCAAGAATACAGGTTCAGAATCTGTATCTAGCGGTAATCGACTACGGGAAGCTCGATTTTAAGCTTTATTCTGTTTGAAAATTTAGTTTTCCGTACCAAAAACTTGTAAAAACTTTCTACATATCAGAATAAACAAAGATTTTCTTTATCAAAACTAAACTTTCTCTATCAAAACTAATTCTAAATTTTCCAGGCAATCAACGGTCAACACTCCATCACCGGTGACGACACTTCCACCGGCCTATCCGTGGAAACTAAACAAGACTTAACACAGGTGACAAAACCCACGATAAAACATCCCAAAAACGCGCCGATAAACCGCATGGCTTCTCGTCATTCTGTAGCCGGAATTCGCACGAATGGAATTTCGACGACGACGCCAGAAGACGTCACGTCTTCAACGACTACTTGTAATCTGTTGAAAACCATCGCTGCAATATCACCAAAGTGTGTACGGAGGCGATTCTCACTGTCTCCGCATACAAGGACGCATGTTTAGGGATTGAAATTTTTGAAATTGAAGGCTGGATTTGAATTCAGCATGAAAAGAGCTTCAAAATGAGTGTAATCATGACTATATTTGAAGAATTTTGAATTTTGGGGGTCCTTTCGTGGTGGGACCTAAAATTGGTAACCAAAGTTTGAACTACCGTAACTCTGTTAAAAATTTTATGACAGTTGTACCATTAGATTTGTCTCAACGAGAGCTTAAAAATGAACATAATCTTGGTTTGATTTGACAATTGAAAATTTGAGTATTTTCGTGGCGAGACCCAAAATTGTTTCGAAGTACTGTACCTCGGTCACTTAGAGTTCAAATTTTATGGAAATTATACCATTCGATTTGTCCCAGTGAGAGCTCCAAGACAACTTTTTTACAAGACGAAAATACAGGCTATGCGCCTTTAAAGTACAGTAATCCAAAAAATCGAAATTTTCAAAATTAGTCATGATTATATTCATTTTATAGCCCGAATCAAGACAAATCTAACCGTAGCATTTTCATCAAGTTTGAGCCGAAGATAACAAAGTTACAGCGCTCCAAACTTCATTGGGTCCCGCCGCGAAAATCTCTGAAAATTCAAATATTTCAAAACCTATGCTTGATTATACTGATTTTAAAGCTCTTGACGCGCTAAATTCAAAAATATAATTTTCAACTCACGAAATTCTTCGACTCTCTTTCTAAGCATGTTTTATCAATCAACTTTTTTCAAATTCCCGCTTATTTTGCCCCCCGCCTGCATATCTAACCGGGTACGGTCCCGAACCCATTGGCGAGCAATTTGCACCATACACTTTCAGGTAAGGATCAAATTTTCAAACTTCTGAAATTTCAAAAATATCGATTTTCCGATTCCAGGCCCTTCGTCGACGAGAGTTATCCATTATTGTGCCAGAATACTTTATTTGTCGTCGAAAATCTGATGTCGATGTTTCCGATCACTCATCGTCTCCATCGACTTGAACTTATTTTTTGTCCTTAAACCTACAGTAATCCTGGAAGAAGTTTGTATTCCTAAATAGTGTGTATCCCTTTATGATGATCAAAATTTCTAACGTCTATTTTTCCTAATAAACTTTAATTACCCTATTCACACACCACAGAAACATATCCACGTGTTCAAAAACTTGAAATAATTTTCCCCCGGGGAAAATGTTCCATTATTGATTCCGCTGACTAATACGATTATGCTCATACCAAGTGAGAACCGTAAATTGGGTAATACCAAAATATGCTAATTGAGCTCGTCTGGCAACTTTCGAATAGTTTGCATGTTTTATATCGCATTTTTTCGGTTCAGGAGCATCCAGAGCTCATTCAGAGCTCATTTTTAAGGTGCAGGAGCATCTGAGCTCGTCTGCCCTTTTTTGAGCGATTTATCAGCTGAAAGGGCTAAAAACGGGACAGATCGATGTTGTTACACCGTATCGGATGTTAAGTATCGCACTCACAGGCTCAAAATCGTCGGGAGCTCATTCCGAGCTCATTTTTAAGGTTATGAAGCAGCCAGAGCTCAAAACATGCACACTGAGCTTGTTATTTGACGCATTAACGGGCTCAGAAGCCTCGGGAGCTTATTCAGAGCTCACATTAGAGGTTCTGAAGCATCGAGAAATCGTTTAGAGCGCAAGTTTTATAGTTCAGACGCTTCCAGCGCTCTTTTGGAGCTCACTTTCAAGGTTCTGAAGCTGCCAGAGCTCAAGATTTGCTATCTGGGCTATTTACTCTCATGTTTGCCATGAGAAATTTCCAGATCTCGGAGATTTAGAAACTCATTAAATTTCTATGTGCACGTATATTTCATATTAATAAAGTTACATCTCGCATTCTTCTACTCTTGCTTTGTTCAGAGCAGGGCTACGCGGCAACCAATTTTCGGCAACGTATTCAAGTGTGTTCAAGAAAAGTGTTCATTATTGTATACGTCCCCCACTTTTAAACTCGAGCAATATAATATTTTTTCCAATAGAGTTCTTACAGGTGGTGGGAGAACGAAATTTCAATTTTTCTGAAACTCGTGTAGACTTAAGCTTCAGATAGTCGCATTTCGAAATGCCAACAGTTCTATTTCGGTTGATTTTCGCCAAAAAAACATTCCTAAAATAAGAAATTTCGTAAGGTTTGGTGCGCAAACAGTACAACTGACACCACGCCAACTGAAGCCTAAGTTTAAACTTCGTTTCGCGTTACTGTGAACGGACTTGCTGCACAGTCAATAGCGTCTCTCTGTTCGTAATCACGGCAATTCAAATTGGAACACCTTGAGTAGTCCGTTCGCGTGTGTCTATGCTGTCATCGATCAATGATTCAGATTTGCCCCTCTGGGAATAGTGCATATACGCTCCACGGTGATTCCCCAGAGATTCTGTTTGAACCCAAGAGAGTGTGTTTGTACTAACATCGACTCTCATTGTTTTTTCTGCACAAAAATGTTTCTTGTACTAATACTCAAATTACTTTGTCTATGTATTCTAAAACTACTTTCTCTGTGTATTAAAGTAATATTCAAAGTAAGCAATTCTTGGACTTTATATTATTTAAAACACTAGAAAAATATTCCGTGAAATCTGTATTAGATGCCCTTCTAATACAGATTCATAGAACACAATCGTTCGATGCAAAACTACTACTTTTGGTTCAGCTAGCCACGGCTTCAGGAACAATTATGTTTTTGAAACAATAAAATATACGTAAATTGATTCTAGAAACTACTTTTTTGAGGCTGCCTACTCGTTACTTCCATCGATAAGTGAGAACGTCGAAATACGAGAGAATACTGGTAATGAACATGCGCTCCACGGAGAATCCCAAGAGATTTTGATTCGAGAGAATATTGGTATTGCACATACGGTCCACGGAGAAAAACGTTTCCTCCAGAAAAACAGAAAAACGTTTCCTCTACTAAAACTACCTTCTCTATGCATTCAAAAAATATTCAATTTGAGTAGCCCTCGAGATTTGTAAGTTTGATCAGGATTGTCTTGATATTTTTGATGGGCTCAATATGAGCCAATGATCGGTCAATGACACTGCCAAGAGTTTCCATTTGTGCTTGAAGGATGAGGAAGTTTTTAGGATCATAATAATAGCTATAGAAGTTTTTAGCCTTTTCGAAGGCGATGATGCTATTCATGGGGGTAAAGAGGTCTGATTTTCGTAGAATATCGGCTTTTAGAGTAGTCACATATTTTGAATAGTCAGTATCCATAAAAGTATCTAGAGCGTTATGAGCATAATCGTATTAGTCAGCGGAATCAATAATGGAACATTTTCCCCGGGGGAAAATTATTTCAAGTTTTTGAACACGTGGATATGTTTCTGTGGTGTGTGAATAGGGTAATTAAAGTTTATTAGGAAAAATAGACGTTAGAAATTTTGATCATCATAAAGGGATACACACTATTTAGGAATACAAACTTCTTCCAGGATTACTGTAGGTTTAAGGACAAAAAATAAGTTCAAGTCGATGGAGACGATGAGTGATCGGAAACATCGACATCAGATTTTCGACGACAAATAAAGTATTCTGGCACAATAATGGATAACTCTCGTCGACGAAGGGCCTGGAATCGGAAAATCGATATTTTTGAAATTTCAGAAGTTTGAAAATTTGATCCTTACCTGAAAGTGTATGGTGCAAATTGCTCGCCAATGGGTTCGGGACCGTACCCGGTTAGATATGCAGGCGGGGGGCAAAATAAGCGGGAATTTGAAAAAAGTTGATTGATAAAACATGCTTAGAAAGAGAGTCGAAGAATTTCGTGAGTTGAAAATTATATTTTTGAATTTAGCGCGTCAAGAGCTTTAAAATCAGTATAATCAAGCATAGGTTTTGAAATATTTGAATTTTCAGAGATTTTCGCGGCGGGACCCAATGAAGTTTGGAGCGCTGTAACTTTGTTATCTTCGGCTCAAACTTGATGAAAATGCTACGGTTAGATTTGTCTTGATTCGGGCTATAAAATGAATATAATCATGACTAATTTTGAAAATTTCGATTTTTTGGATTACTGTACTTTAAAGGCGCATAGCCTGTATTTTCGTCTTGTAAAAAAGTTGTCTTGGAGCTCTCACTGGGACAAATCGAATGGTATAATTTCCATAAAATTTGAACTCTAAGTGACCGAGGTACAGTACTTCGAAACAATTTTGGGTCTCGCCACGAAAATACTCAAATTTTCAATTGTCAAATCAAACCAAGATTATGTTCATTTTTAAGCTCTCGTTGAGACAAATCTAATGGTACAACTGTCTTAAAAATTATGTTGTGGTCCCTACTTATAACTCGCTTCAAAATTCGTTTTGAGCGGCGATATTAGGCGCGTTCGAATCAGCAAAAAAATCTGCATTCATTGAAATAGGTTAGAAAAAATGTAGGTTGACGTTTTGAAAATCGATTTTTAACGATTTTTGTGCAAAAATATTGTTATTTTCGTAAATCATGGAATTGGGACGATCATTTGAAAAAAAATGACTGTAATCCTACTTTAAACGATTATTTTGTGGAAAATATACAAGTTAGATATTTCTATAGTTCTCCAAATATTTTCTGCAAATCCCACCGGGTTTAGTACTTTCAAACTGCATACTAAAAGAACATTGTGACCCGATTTTTTCTTTCATTTTATCACTGCAGTATCATTGTTTCTTCATCTGGCGTTGAACTTCCCAGACCCCTTTCTTATCAGTATCACTTTATTTTTGAGGGTTTCTAGACTACCACAGTTATTGGTATTTTGGTTTTCAGGGTAAATGTAGATTTACGAGACACCGCCCACAAATATGATGCTCCATTATCGTGTGCGGGGCCTCGTAAATCTACATTTAACAAAAACTTCGAAATTTTCAAATGTCTTTTATTTCAATTCTTTATTTTTTTCGCCCATTTGCAACCAGTTTTCGATCATTTTTTGATCATTTTTCGACCAGTTTTTGACCATTTCTCGACAAATTTTTGATAATTTTCTGACCATTTCTCGACCATCTTTTCTACCTTTTTTCGACCATTTTTTGACCATTTTTTGGCCATTTTCTGACTATTTTTCGATCAATTTTTTAAACTGTTTTCGACCATTTTTCGACTTATTTTCGACCATTTTTTGACCAATTTCGACCAGTTTTCGACCATTTCTGACTCCCATTCAGGCTCCCTTGGATTCTGTATCCTCCTTTTCATAACTATACACAAGTACGTGTACCTTTCCATTATACTAACCAAATAAACGGAAATAAAGAGGTCAAAGTTTTCCCTCTCTTCTCTCTTGACACAATTTGTGATGTGTCCTTCTTCTGTGGTCAGACCATATCTGTTTTCTTTTCCCTCTCTCATTTTTCTGTGTTCTCTATCATCCATAGGGTAGAAAAGGACAAGAAAAAGAGAACAAAGTTTAGAGCGGAGGATAGATATGTAGGTTGAGATAGTACACTTTTTTGGGAACTTTTTTTTGGATCGAAAAAAGTTTTAGTACCTTTTTTTGGGACATCATTGGTTTTTTGGTAAGTTTAATGTTAGAAACTGGAAAAATTTAATTTTTGGGCTCTTTTTTTGTACCTTTTTTTTGGGAAAAGAAAAATGGATAGTACAGTTATTCTTAAGCATTTTTTGATAACGATAAAAAATTTTTAGTACCTTTTCTAGAGCGATAACAATGTTAGAAACTGAAAAAAATTCGAATTTTGAATTTTTTTGTTCCAAAAAAAACTTTTTTTTTGGAACATAGTATAATTTTTTGGGAATATTCTTTTTTTGAACCGATAAACATTTTTAGTACCTTTTTTAGAGCAATAATTAGTTTTAGTGTTACTTCAATGTTAGAAACTGAAAATTTGCGATTTTTCGAAAAAAAATGTTTTTTGAATTTATTCAAAAAATTTTAAAATGAGGTTCCTAATGGTTTTGGCATATTTTTCTACCATTTTCGACCACTTTTGGATTATTTTTTGCTCATTTTTGGACAATTTTTCGACTAATTTCAGTCATTACTGACAATATTCTACCATTTTTGAAAATTTTAAAAAATTATCGGCTATTTTCAATTTTTTTCGACCAATTTTCGACCAAATTTCGACCACACTTGGCCATTTTACGATCTCTTTTTACAATTTTCAACCTTTTTTCAACCTTTCAAATGCGAAATTATACTATTTCCAATTAATTTTTAACTCAATTTCCAATTTTTGAAAATCCAAAAAATTGGACCCCAAAAAAAATTAATTTCAAACTTAAAATTTCTAGACTGAAAATATACCAAAATGTAGAGCTCAATGAGCTCTATATTTTGATACATCTTTTGTTCGTAATTTTTAATTCTGAGCAAATTTTCAGCTCATCCAACTTTGCACCTAGATTTTTGAATTTTTTCGAAAAAAAATTTTTTCTAGATTTTTACCCAATTTTTTAGTAGAGTTGAGATTTATTATGCTTTTGAAATTCTTTAGAGTAATTCTTCAATCTATTTTTAACCTGAAAATATCGAAAACCCCTTAAAAATTGAATCTCTAAGATCTTCCGCAAAAATCGTCCTAAACTTCCAATTTTTCGAGTTCCAAGGTTTTTTCTTGGTTCCTACATCATTTTTATCCACTTTTCTCACAATATCTAGCCTGTCTAGCCCTCTACAAACCTATTTTCCCTTCAAATCCTCTATTTTTCATTTTCATCTTTCCAACCCAATTTCTCCTTGATTTTCTCATATTTTTCACCTAAATTACCCGTCAAAACGTTCTAAATCCAATTTTCTACCCATTTTCCATTTTTTCCCCTAAAAAAACCATCAAAATTGACCCAAAAACGACCCGCTAAACAAAACGGGCGTTTCTTCCCCAAAAAGTCCGCAAACACCATGCACCAAACCTTACGCGCATCTTTCCAGGGGAGCACTCATTTTTTGTCATTTTCCTTCATTTTTGCTCGATTTTTCTGGTTTTTCTTGCTCTCATAGGAAATAAGGGTCAATTTTCCTAATTTTCCATGCAAAAAATCGAATTTCCCATCGAAAATAACCCAAAAAACAGGGGTTTTTTCCCTCGGCACGCGCAACGAGTTGTTGTTGACATTTCTGTTGTTTTCTTTGTTTTCCGAGTGGTTTTTGGTGTCTAGAGCCTTGAAAACACACAATTGAATGTATATTTAGAATGATTTTCGAGAGAAATACCAGACTTTTCGCTGAAATTTCGTTTTTCCTGAAAAAATTCGATTTATATCAAATTTCGGTATTTTTACACGAATTTTGAACTAAAAAAGGTAATTTTTATTGATTTTAACCCTTGAAATCAGTCGTAATCTTGTTTTTTTTTTCTAAAAACTGTTATTGAAATTTTCGAAAAAAAAATTTTTTTTGAAATTTCTTTTTTGAAATTTTTTTTTCAGCCAACCTCAAACGATGGGCGTCATCGGAGCACTATCGGAAGTGACAAGTGCCAGTGAGGATGCACTTCGGCTGCTCCTTTCCGTTCTTGCTGGTACGGAGAAAAAGCGCTTAAAATTTTTCAAAAAATATGTTTTATCGAAAAAAATGGATTTTTCGACGGAAAAACTCAAAAATCATAGGAAATATAGTGAAAAATCGTGATCATTGCGTTTTTTAACCTGAAAATGGGTCAGATTTCCTCAGAGAATCGACTTTTCGAAAATTTCGCATTTTCAAGCTCAAAATCGGCAAAAAACTGAATTTTGACGAAAAAAATTTTTTTCATATAAAAATCGTCTTAAAATTGGATTTTTCAGCTCTAAAATGTCCAAAAATCAACCAGGAATCTCAAATTTTTGAACTGAAATTTCCAGAGTTCTATATTCCAAATTTATCTATTCAAACTAAATTTCCCGATTTTCAATGTAAAAAATTCAAATTTCCCTCCGAAATGCTCTGAAACGGTGGAAAAACTGACTTTTAAGGCTCAATTTCCGAAAAATCGGCTTTCTCGACTCAAAAATGTCTAAAAATTTACCAAAAACTCAAAATTTTGTATGAAAATTTCTGTATTTCCAGACTCCAAATTTATCCATTTTTAGACGATTTTCGGTCAATTTAGAACTAAAATTTCCAATTTTTCTCTAAAAAAATCGAATTTCCCTTCAATAATGCTTTAAAATGGCTGAAAAACAGATTTTTTGGGTCTTGAAATAACGACCAAAAAAACTCAAAATTTCACTTGGAATTGGAAAAAAACCGATTTTTACTCCAAAAATCGATCAAAACCTCGCAGTTTTGGCTGGAAAATTCTGAGTTTTCCGACTCAAAATTCAACCATTTTTGTCAATTTTTATCCAATTGTGGATCGAAATTTTCGATTTTCCAACTAAAAATTCAAATTTCTCTCTAAAAGTTGAATTTCTGGGCTCCAAAATGCTCCAAAATTGCCCCAAAAACTCGAAATTTTTGACCCCGGAATTCTAAATTTTCAGACTTCATTTTTCCTGATTTAGTCGGTTTTCAGCCGAAATGCATGAAATTTTCCAATTTTCAATCTAAAAAATTCAAATTTCCCTTCAAAAATTGAATTTGTGGGCTTTAAAACGGCCAAAAAGCTCCACGACGCTCGAAATTTCACTTCGAATTTGGAAAAAAAAAACAATTTTTACCTCAAAAAATCAACTAAAATCTCGAAATTTTCAGCTAAAAATTCTGATTTTTCAGACTTCAAATTCAGCAAGTTTTGTCAAATATGAGCTAAATTTCCAAATTTTTCATTGGAAAAACCGAGAAAATGAAAGAAATTGACTCTAAAATCGTTCAAAAATCGACCAGAAGCTCAAAATTTCTCAAATTTTCCATATAAAAATTCAAAATTTCCCTCCATTTTCTCCAATTTTTTTTTTCAGTCATTTTCAGATTTGAAAATCCTAAAAATCATCTTAAAATCGGATTTTCAGCTCTAAAATGCTCAAAAAACCAACCAAAAACTCAAATTTATGACCCCAGAATTCGAGATTTTCAGACTCCAAAAAGCTTCAAAAAGTTCAAAATTTCAAAAAAAATCGATTTTTGCCAATGTTTGTCCTGAAAATCATAAAAATCGCTTCAAAATTGTATTTTTGGGCTCTAAAATTGCTAAAAAATCGAAGAGAAGCTCAAAATTACCTAATTTTCCACCAAAAATTTCAAATTTCCCTCCCAAAACTCTCTCTCCATTTCCAGGTTACCCCTTGGCCGTTCTCCACCGTACATTCTTCTACAAACAATCTCAACAAATCCAGCACATTTTCTTCGTTCTCGTCGGTCTTTCGATTTGGTATTTCAACTGTGGCACCGCCGTGATTCATCCGATTCTTTCGATCGTCGGAGCATGGGTCATCACCAATTTCATGCGTGGAACAGATGCGTCGATTTGGGCGGCACATACCGTATTCTTGGGACATTTGTTGTTTGGTTATTGGCATCATGAAACGGATACTTATGATATTACATGGACCACGCCGTTCTGTATTATGACTTTGAGGTAATAATAGCTTTTGAAATTCTGAAAAAGCTCAATTTTGACGTCTTCTGGAGCATTCTGAAGTCGTTGGGCTCAAAACTCAAAATCTCGACTTTGAAATTGATTTTTCTCAAAAACCAATCTTCCAATTTTTATGAAAATTACACAGATCGAAGGGAAATTTCTTCTAGATAGTTCTCAGTTTTTGAATTTTCAAAAAATCTCGATTTTGACGTCTTCTGGAGCCTTCTAAAGCCTGCCACTCAAAAATTGGAAATTCGACTTCAAACCTAATTTTTCTCAAAAAACCAGATTTCCAAATCTAATAAAAACTACACAGATCGAGAGGAAATCTCTTCTAGATAGTTCTCAGTTTTTGAATTTTTGAAAAATATTGATTTTGACGTCTTCTGGAGCCCTCTGAAGGAAAAAAAAAATTCCAAAAAAAAATTTTTTTTCGAGAAATTTTTAAGTGGTTTTTCTCTAAAACCAGATTTCCAATTTAAATGAAAACTACACAGATCGAAGGGAAATTTCTTCTAGATGGTTCTAACTTTTTGATTTTTCAAAAAATCTCAATTTTGACGTCTTCTAGGGCCTTCTGAAGTTGTTTGGCTCAAAATCCGAAAAATCGATCTTTAAATTGATTTTTCTCAAAAACCAGTCTTCCAATTTTTATGAAAATTACACAGACCGATAGGGAATCTCTTCTAGATCCTCCTCAGTTTTTGAATTTTCAAAAAATCTCAATTTTGACGTCTTCTGGAGCCTTTTGAAGCCGTTAGGTTCAAAAATCAGAAACTCAACTTTGAAGTTGTTTTTCTCTTAAAACCAGATTTCCAATTTCAATCAAAACTACACAGACAAAGAGGAAATCTCTTCTAGATCCTCCTCAGTTTTTGAATTTTCAAAAAATCTCAATTTTGACGTCTTCTAGGGCCTTCTGAAGTTGTTTGGCTCAAAATCCGCAAAATCGATCTTTAAATTGATTTTTCTCAGAAAACCAGATTTCCAAATCTAATAAAAATGATACAGATCGAGAGGAAATTTTTTCTAGATCCTTCTCAGTTTTTGAATTTTTGAAAAATATTGATTTTGACGTCTCCTGGAGCCTTCTGAAGTCGTTAGGCTCAAAACTGAAAATCTCGACTTTGAAATTGATTTTTCTCAAGAACCAGATCTCCAAATCTAATAAAAATAATACAGATCGAAAGGAAATCTCTTCTAGATAGTTCTCAGTTTTTGAATTTTCAAGAAATCTCAAGTTTGACGTCTTCAGAAGACGTCAAAAAAATTTAAGATTTTTCAAAAAAAAATTTTTTTTTCGAATTTTCAAAAAACTTATAAGTTTCCCACTCATTTTCAGATTCATCGGTCTCGTCATGGACATTTACGATGGAGCGCAGAAGCCCGAATCCCTGAAACCCGACCAGAAATTGACAGCCATCAGCGATAAGCCAAGTCTTCTTGAAATCGCCGCATTTGGATTGTTCTTCCAGGTAAAAAATGAGGATTCTGGAATGTAGATGACGTTGGGATGATTTTGAAGCATTTGGAAATTGGAAAATCATAATTTGGAGAGTTAGAAGATGTCTAGAAGGATGCTGAATATTTTGGAACCTTGAAAATCGGCTCAAAAAAACATCTAAGCGAATACTGAATAATTTGGGACCTCAGAAATCGATTTTGGACGTTCAGAAGACGTCCAGAACCTCTAAAATCAGTTTTTTTGGTACAGAAGAAGTCCAGATGGATTCTGAAGCTTCCAGGACCTCCAAAATCCAATTTTTAAGCTCAGAAGACGTCCAGAAGGAATCTGAGTCACTTGGAAGCTCGAAAGTCGGTTTTATGATGTTCAGAAGACGTCTAGAAAGATTTTGAATCTTCTTTGATATCAAAATTCAGAATTTTGGCCTTCAAAAGACGTTTGGACGAATTTTGAATCATTTGGAACCTCGAAAATCGGTTGTCTTCGTCTAGAATACGTCTAGAAAGATTCTGAAGCTTTCAAGACCTCCAGATTCGAATTTTTGGGCTCAGAAGACGTCCTAAAGGATTCTGAACCTTCAAATTTGAAAATTTGATTCAAAATTACATTAGAAACTAAAATTTTGATTTTCTTGGTCCAGTAGATGTCCAGAATGATTCTGAAGATTCTAAGCGCTCCAGATTCCAATTTCTGGGCTTCAGAAGACGTCTAGAAGGAATCTGAATCCCTTATGACTCCTTAGAATTCCCAAAAAATGCTCAATTTTTTTTATTCCAGGGAACCCTCGTCGGACCACAATTCACACTTTCGAAATTCCGCTCGTTTGTCAATGGAGACTGGTTGGATGCCGAGGGAAAACCACCGAAATCTGCGTGAGTTTTTGAGAGGAAATTGGATTTTCGAGGATTCTGGAGCTTCTTGACGTCTTCTGAAGCATTTCTACCTCTTCAAAATTGCTCCAAAGCCTTAAAAAAACTCTCGACGTCTTCTAGAAGCTCCCGGATCTTCCTGACGCCTTCTGTAGCATATGGAAGGCTCCTGACGTCGTCTAGAGTGTTCTGGAGCTTCTAGGCGCATGATGGAGCATTCTGAAGTCGTTAAAACGATTCTGGAGGATTCTGAAGGCATCAGAGATTTCTGGAAGCATCTTGGAGCTTTTGAAAGCTTCAGAATCGCTCCAGAACCTTCTGAAAGCTCTCGACGTCTTCTAGAAGCTCCCGGATCTTCCTTAGCCGTCTAGAGACTTTTAGAGCTTTCGGACGCCTTCTGACGCCATCTAAAGGATTCTGAATCTTCTAGAAGCATCGTGGAGATTCCTGACGTTTTCTAAAGGATCCTGAAGGCTTTTGAGTCTTCTAGAAGCATCCTGGAGCTTCTGAGAGCTTGAGAATCGCTCCAGAACCGTCTGAATGTTGTGAACGCCTTCTGAAGCATGTGGGATTCTTCTGACGCCGTCTAGACGATTCTAGAGCCTCTAGACGTCTCCAGAAAGCTCCCATAGCTTTTGAGAGCTTCAGAATCATCCCAGAAGCTTCCCAAGCTTCCTGACGCCTAGAAGCTTCTAGATATTCCTGACGTCGTCTAGAGGATCCTGAGACTTCTAGATGATTCTAGAGTCTCTAGACGTCTTCAAAAAACTTCTGAGAGCTTCAGAATCACCCCAGAAGCTTTCCAAGCTTCCTGACGCCTTCTAGGCGCTTCAGGAGCTTCCTTGTATCTTCTGAACGGTCCCAGACGTCTTCAGAAGAATTTTGGAGCATTTTTTGGCTCATTTTAACACCCTTTAAACCACAAAAGCCCCTCATTTTTTTTCCAGATTCATGCCCTCGATCGGCCGTTTCCTCGCCGGCTGCACCTACATGGTCCTTCATCAATGGGGACAATTCTGGATTCCCGACAAATGGTTCAATTCCGATTCGTTCTATTCTCTGTCATTCTTCTGGCGTTGGTCATGGGTCACCCTCTGGTTCCGTTTGACAATGTACAAGTATTGTGCAATGTGGTTGATTACCGAGGGAGCATCGATTTTGTCCGGATTGGGACACAATGGAAAGGATCAGACTGGAGAGGATAGGTAAAAAACCCTGGGGAAAAATTGGATTTTTGAGCTATTTTTAGCCTTAAATATAGTCTTAGAGCAGCCAGGAGCATTTATAGCCGAAAAACTCGATTTTAATCGAATTTTACACCCAAAAACCAATTTTTTAGGCGATTTTGACCCTTATGACACCAATAAATTTGAATTTTTAGCAATTTTCCGTCCTAGAAACGATTCCAGAGCAACTAGGGGCATTCGGAGCTCGGAAACTCAATTTCTTTGCGTTTTTGACCCTTGTGGCACCAAAAAATCCGATTTTTAAGCAATTTTTAGCCTAAAAACGATCGTACGGTCATTTTGAGTAATTTTCACCGAAAAATTCCGATTTTAGATGATTTTTTCAGTGCGAAACTCATTTTTTCGTTTGCCAGAGCATTGGAAATTGGAAAATTTAATTCTTGAGCAATTTGAACAAGAAATTTAGATTTTGCAGAATTTTTAATCAAAAAATAGATCTATTGAGTATTTTTACTGAAAATATTAATTTTGGATCATTTTTTAACGAAAAATAGTGAATTTCAAAAGAATCAATTGAGAAGCGTTTTCTACGGAAAAAAAAATGATTTTAATGAATCTTCAAGCGAGAAAATTAGATTTTTATTACCAATATTGATTTCGAAGCATTTTTAACCGAAAAAATTGATTTCCAATTCATTTTTACCCAAAAAATTGAATTTCCCGCTCTTTTTCACCCCAAAACTCTATTTTTTTCTTTCCAGATGGGACGGCGTTCGCGACTTGCACATTATCAAATGGGAAACCGGACACGACTACAATTCGGTTGTCGAGTCGTTCAACTGCGGAACCAATACTTTTGCCAAGAAGTGAGGACTTTGGAGCGTTTTTTGGCTCAGAATGTGGAAAAAAACCAAAAAATCGAGTTTTTGAGTGTTGGAGACCTCAAAAATCGTATTTTGGAGCATTTGGAGCCCGAGAAAGCTCCAAATTTGAATAAATTCCACTCTAATGCATCTAGTGCTTTTTTATTCAAAAAATGATTTTTCGGGTTTCGAAACCTCAAAAATTCCATTTTGGAGCATTCGGAGCACTATAAGCGTCTGGAAAAGTAAAAATTCGAATTCTGGAGCACATTTTGAGCAAAAAATCGATTTTTAAGCCAGAAAACATTCAAATTTGAGTTTAAAGGCTTCTGGAGCCTTCTGGAAGCGTCAGGATATTTCTAAAAGTTTCCTGACGCATTCAGATACCTACTGGACCTTTAAGACGCAATTTCGGAGGTTTTTTGACCAAAAATTCAACTTTTGGCTCAAAATTCGCTTCAGAATTCAAAATTTCACATTTTTATGACAATTCTAGCGCTCCAAACGCTCCGAAACGTGATTTTCAAGGTTTCAAAACTCCCAAAAACCCAAATGGAAAAGGGACCAAAAAAACGAGTTTCGGAGTATTTGGAGAATTGGAAATGGCCTAAAAAGTGGAAATTTGAATTCTGGAGCGAATTTTCAGCCAAAAAATTGAATTTTCCACCAAAAAAGCATCCAAAATTGAGTATAAAAGCTTCTGGAGCCTTCTGAAGACTCCACGAGTTTCTGGACTCATTTATTGGTTGTTTTTTGGCTTAAAATTCGATTTTCTAGCTCAAAATTCGCTTCAGAATTCAAATTTTCACTTTCCCAGACATTTCCAGGGCTCCGAATTCTTCAAAACGCGATTTTCGGGGTTTCAAAACCCTTAAAATCCGATTTTTTAGACCAATCGTTAAATTTTGAATTCCTGGGCGAATTTTGAGTCAGAAATTCGATTTTCAACTATTTTCTGCTTAAAATTCGCTCCTGGATTCAAAATTTCAGTTTTCCAGGAATTTTTAGGGCTCCACATGCTCCAAAACCCGATTTTTTTGGGTTGCAAAGCTCCCAAGATGCGATTTTTCGATCAAAATTCGATTTTTTTTTCCAGCCACATCCACCGTCGCCTCCGCTGGCTCAACAACAAGCTCGCCTCTCACGTCGTCACCCTCTCCTATCTCGCCATCTGGCACGGCTACCATCTTGGATATTTCCTTCTCTTCGGTGTCGAGCTGGGATGTGTTCAGGCACAGAATCAACTGTACGCCCTTATCAAGAGAACGCCCGGATGGTCGGAAGCCATCTCTCAGCCGATTGCTCGTCCGTTCATTTGGTTATTCGGAAAGATCACCATCTCCTATTCGATGGGTTTCGCGTTCTTGATGTTCGGACTCATCAAGACCAAATATTGGATTGGGGTAAGGATTTGAAGGGGCTTTAGAAAGATTCTGGAGGCCTCAGAAGCCCAAAAATTGCTCAAAAACCGACCGAAATCGGTTAGAATCGTCCAGACACGTTTTGGAGGTCCCTGGAGCTCCAAAAATGGGTTCTGAGCACGTGGGACACTCCTAGGAGCTTCTGAATCCCTTGGAATCATTTTGAAGTTCAAAAATCGCTCAAGAACCGTCCAAAATCGGTTATTAATAACGTCCTCAAGACGAGCCCAAGCAATGTCATTTTCGAAATTTGCTGGAGGTTTCTGACGATTTTGGAAGACTTCTGGAGCCTCAAATGCTCCTTAGAAACGTACCAGTGCCTCCTGAATCTTTCTGAAGTCTCGAGAATCCTTCTGACAACTTTAGAATGTCTTCTGGAGCTTTCCGAAGCTTCAGAATCCCTCCTGGCGTCTCTAGAAGCTCAGAACAGTTTCTTGAGCTCTGAAATTTCCTTCTGAATCCTCCTCCATTTCCATCTTCATCCACATTTTCCAGCCCGTCCAATCGCTCTACTTCGTCGGCTTCATCATCTACTTCCTCGCCTGGCCCATCGCCCATATGGTCCTTCTCCGAGTGCTGCCACGTCATCCAAAGAAGCCAGACGACGTCGCGAAGCCAGCAGCCGAAGCCAAAAAAGAGCTGTAATTTATTTTGAATTTCCTGTCTATTTTCTTTCCTTTTCTCATGATTTTTCTTGTCTCTCTCAAACTCCAAAGGTTTTTCCCCAGTTTTTTGAATAATTTTCTTAATTTGTGATACTCCTCTCATTTTTTTTAGTATTTCTTCATTTTTTCAGGAATAAATTGTCCCCGTTAGCCAATTTTTTAAAGCAAAATTTATTAATTCTGAATCTCAAAAATGCCATCTTCATTCCTCGTCGTCGTCGTCCCTCGCTTCACTGATTCTCCTTTGCTCTTTAGATGATCCTCGATGTTTTTGCCCTGGAAGTTTTCTATTTTTAGGGTCATTTTCCAATCAATTGCTAACCTTAAAATCCTCGAACCATCCAATATTATCGGCGATGATGTGATGATTGTGGCATCCGGTGCACGTCACGATGACCACTCCCTTTTCGTACGATGACTTGGAGAACTGCTTCGGTCCTTGCCGAGAACCGCACACTTTACAAGTGTACGATAGGGATAGTTTGGGCTCTTGCTTGCCTATTGCAGTTGAAGAGAGACGAGGTACTGTTTGAGAGAAGCTCCGGGAAGCTCTGAAGAGAGCTGTGAATGTGGAACGGAGCATTTTTCTGAAACCCCCGATCTCAGAAGACAAGAATCAATGGAAAACAGAAGAACTAGAGACCTTCAAAGGTATAATTCGAGGTGAACATCGAAAACAAAACGGGGTTTTGGTTTGTGAAACAACAATTTATTTGTAATAACAACATTAGATTGCTATTTAGAAGAAGAATCCGAGAATCTTTCCTCCCAAATGCTTTCTTCTGGCCTCCTCGTGATCCATGATTCCGGCGGAGGTGGTAAGGATGAGGTATCCGAACTGACGGGATGGAAGAAGGGTGTTGGTGTACTTCTCCAAATCGTTAAGACGGATGTTGAGTCTTGGAGAGATGACGGAGGCCTTGTTGAGGCGTCCGGTGAGGTTGACGACGATCTTTCCGGCGCGGTGGTCGTCGACGATCTCGAACTCTCCGATGTATCCGTGCTTCATCATGACGGTCAAGAAGCGGACGATAACCTGGAATAAGAGGTTGCAAGATGGAATTTAGAGGGAGGAAAAATCCTAGAGAAAACAATTGGTTGAGCTGGTTACCTTCGAAGTTCAAGTCCCAGGAAGATTCCATCGAATCTAACCAAGGGTGTCTCCGTTCAAAATAGAACCGAAAGTCATTAAAAACCGATTCTTTCTAATAAATTCTAAATTTTACGGAGAGCCTTGGTCATTTTTATGCGACCGAGGCTGCCAGCGTCACCTATCAACAAGTCAGTATTGAGGATGCTTCGGGGAGCATAGAATCGATACCTTGGAGGCTGGACGGATGAGAACCTGGCGCTTTCCGCGCTTCTCGGCGTTGTTGATGGCGTTGAGCGCATCGGCGAGGACGTTCATGCGAACCATGTCTGCTTGTTTTTACCTGGAAAATAGCGGGAATTGTGAGAAGAAAGTGAGATTGAGACGTGGAAATAAGAAAACGAACGAAAAACGAAAATAATAGAGAAAAGGGAACGATTTACTGACTTTCAGGCAACTTTGGATGCGGAAAACTAAATTTTTATCATGAAAATTGCAAAAAAAAAAAACTTAGAAAAATTCGAAAATCTCCATTCGGCTTTTTTCCGATGAATTTCTATGGGAAATTGATTATTTCCCATCGAAAATAGTATCCTTTTTTCATTTAAAATTACAGAATAGAACACAAAAATCGAGGAAAATTCAAAAAAAATGAGAAAAAGAATTCGAAAATCACTTTTCTCATGGTTTTCTCCGCAAAATTGGTGATTTTTCATTGAAAATATTCTCTTTTTTCATCTGAAAACCCTAAAAATCCCTAAAAAATCGAGGAAAATCCCAAAAAATTTGAGGAAAATCCATCAAAAATGAACAAAAATGAAAGAAGAAGAATTCGTGGGCCTAAATTTTTTTCGCCACACGCTTTAACGTTTGATACTCAGGCAACGGCAGCGAAATTGCGCAATGGAGCGCGCTTGCGCGAGCCTCCCACTTTGCGCGGGCTTTTGAATTTAGATTATTGATTTTTCAACGAATTTCGTCATTTTTCGCCGATTTTCAGCGCAAAAAATGCTCCGAGTGATTAGTCTAATTGATATGGACTGCTTCTACGCACAAGTCGAGCAACGCGACAAACCAGAGCTCTGGGGCCAGCCAGTTATCGTTGTTCAGCACTCTAGACAGGGTGTTGAGGGTGGGTAAGTGATTTTTCAGCCCAGAAATCCCAAAAAATTGGTTATTTTTTCAGAATTCTCGCTGTAAGCTATGAAGCGAGACCATTTGGAGTGAAAAGAGGCATGTCGGTGGCGGATGCCAAGGCGAAATGCCCGCAATTGAACGTTTGTCACGTTCCCATTGGAGAATACGCGGATAAGGCGGATATTCAGAAATATAGGTTATTTTAAATGAAAAATTCAGAAAACTCGACCCCGAAAACCCCTAAAAACATCAAAAAATGATCGAAAAATTGAAAAAAAAATTTTTTTTTAATTTTTTTTTTCAATTTTTTTGATTTTTCTGGGTCAAAAATAGCTCAAAAATTCGATTTTTTCATCTAAATTGCTCATTTTCCAGAGATGCCAGCGCTGAAGTCTTCCGAGTTCTCAACAACTTCGATGCCAATATAATTGTGGAGAAAGCATCTGTGGATGAGGCATTTTTGGATTTAACCGCTTATACAAATCAAAAATTAAACGAAATACGGGAGAGCGATACGCTGGACGAGTTTTTGGAGGTTAGAATCGGAAAAATCGTGAATTTTTGACCTGGAAATGTGAACATTTGGAATTTCAGGTCGAAAATTATCATTTTTCAAAAAAAAAAGTTTTAAAAATCGAAAATTCAAAATTTTTAGAGAAATTCAAAAACTGAAATATTCTCCATAAAATTCCCTACGTTTTGGTATAATTCTCATAAAAATTGATCACCTGGAAGTTTTCAAAAAATTCGATTCTAAAATTTAGAACATAAAAAAATCGAACTTCTTCAGAATTTTGGATCCAGAATCCGTTGAAATTCAGATTTTTCTAAAATTCAAAAAATTAATAGATTCTCCATAAAATTCCCTACAATTCTGTATAAGTTTCGTAAAAATTAGCCCACTGGAAGTTTTCGAAAAAATCGATTATAAAATCCGAAAAATTTAGAAAAAAATTCAAAAAATTCAATTTGTATTTTTTCCACCAAAAAAAAACCTTCTGAACTCAAAAATTCCATTTTCCCAGCAAATTTTTGCTATTTTCAAGCTATTTTTCACTCCAAACCCTCAAAAAATGACCTAAAACTCTGAAAAACTGTTCAATTTTTCCAGGAAGTCATCTTTAACCTTCCAACTACTCATATGTCGAACATCGACCAAAAAATGGTTATCCCGAGCCAAAAATATTATTTTCTGAGCTCAAAACAGATATTTTAACCATATTATTTAGCTCAAAACCCCTAAAAATACCTCAGAAACTTCAAAATTCCTTCAAGACTGAAATGTGTCAAAAAAATATCATTTCAAACTTAAAAATACTAGTTTTTATGTCAAAAATAGCAATTTTCGCGTAATTTTTTACTCTAGAACCTTCAAAAATCACTTTTCCTCGTCGAAAATTCACATTTTTGCTCATTTTTCATCCCAAAACCCCCAAAAATCGCTTCAAATTTTCCAGACAGCCCTCTCTCGCCTTCCCACGACCCATTTGGCCAATGGAGAAGACGTCAAAGAGAACGATCATCTCCGTGAGGACTTTCTTCGCCTCTTCATCTCAGAATCCGCCCGATCCACTGAAAATTTGCTCCTCTTAATCGCAGCGATTACTGTAGAGACCATAAGACAGCGAATTCGTGACGAGACCCAATTTTTTTGTTCGGCTGGCGTTGGGAATAATAAAATGATGGCAAAGTTGGTATGCGCTAGGCATAAACCACGACAACAGACTTTGGTTCCTTGGTGTCATGTTCGCGAGATTCTAAGGATGACACCGATTGGAGACGTTCGAGGATTCGGTGGAAAAATGGGCAATCGAGTGCAGGAGATTCTGAATATTACGGTAGGCACTCCAAAAAACTGGAAAATAGTGAAAAAATGGGCCAAATCCCATGAAAAACGGGCGAAAATGACCCATTTTTAGACTAAAATAGTCAGGAAGATGGTGATTTTGAGCACTTAGAAACTGAAATTTTGATTTTCTGAGCTCAGATTTGAATTCAGCGCGAAATTTAAGCTATAAACGATTTTTGTTGGAAGTTCTAGCGCCGATTTTGAGTTTTGAAAGATTACTGTCGCTGTGTTTGCGGACCAAACACTAGATCTTACGGCACTTCAAGCTAGAGGGCTAAAAATTGACACACGGGGGTGATCAACTATGGGGAGCACGATTCTGAGCTCAGATTTGTCATAAATAAATTTTTTCCAAATCGTGTTCAGAGATAAATATCGAAATCTATGAACTTCACCACTTAAAATTTGGAATTTGCCATTTCTGATAGCATAGTCGAGTTCAGCGCAAAATTTGAGTCATAAATGGTTTTTGCTGGAAGTTCTAGCGTCGATTTCGAGTTTTGAAGGATCACTGTAGCGGTGTTTGCGGACCAAACACCAGACCTTACGAGACTTTGAGCTAGAGCGATGAAAATTGGGATACTGGGATAATCGAGCATGGGAAAATCGATTCTGAAGTCAAAATCAACGAAAAAAGTGTTTGCGGACCAAACACCATATCTTACGACACTTTGAGCTAGAAGCCTCAAAACTTGTTCCCCGGCCTAAAAACCACTGCAGATTTCAAATTTCGCACCATTTCCATTCTAAAATCTCTCTAAACACCTCAAATTTTTCAGTTAATGGGTGAAGTTCTCGAAGTCGACATTGCGCTGCTCATCGAAACGTTCCCAGATCAACACGAATACCTGCGTGCCGTAGCCGAGGGCCACTGCGACGAACCAGTTCGGCCACGAAAAGAATCCTCTTCCATTGCGGTCAGCAAAAATTTCCCCGGAAAATCGGCGATTCGAACGACTCAGGAGCTCCGGAAATGGATAGAGGGGCTGGTGAAGGAGTTGGCGAAACGATTGGCGACGGATCAACAGGAGAATAAGAGGACAGCTGAGAATTTGGTATATTCCTTGTTAACGGAAGAAGGAAAACCACAGAAAACACTGAAAATGACTAGCTATCATCCGGATATTGTTTTTGAGCAAATTTGGACAGCGATTCGGCCACTAAATCGCTCGAATCTGGCGAAAAATGAAGGTATTGGATTCTGAAAGTGTCAAAATTGGATTCCGCGTGAAATTTGAGCCTAGGCAGCTTTTTGTTAGAGTTTCTAGCGTCAATTTTGAGAACTTCGGGGTTACTGTAGCGGTATTTGCGGGCCAAACACTAGATCCCACGACACTTCAAGCTAGCAGCCTGAAAATTAATACCCTCGGGTAATCGACTATGAGGATTGCGATTCTGAGCTCAAAATCTGAGAAAAATGTGTCTGCGGACCAAACACCAAATTTGGCGACACTTAGAGCAGCCCAATCCAATTTTCAAGCTCGAAATCGAGTTCAGCGCGAAATTTTAGCCAAAAATCTTTTTTGTTAGAAGTTCCAGCGTTGATTGTGAATTTTTAGAGATTACTGTAGCGGTGCTTGCGGACCAAACAGCGAATCTTACGACACATTGAGCTAGCCGGCTGAAAATTGATATCCCGGAGTAATCGACTATGGGGAGCACGATTCTGCACTCAAAATCGAGATATCTGTGGCCCCAAAAGTGTTTGCGGACCAAATACCGAATCTTACGACACTTCAAAATTTTACCCGAAAAAAATTGTTCTAGGCCCAAATTTTGCGCTGAATTCGATTTTAACACTGAAATTTCACCAATTTTCAGACAGTCCTTGGACCCCTCACGTCCTCAACATCTCCCTCTCGGCGACCAGATTTCAACCGGGAATTCCCGCTCAAACTCGAGCCATTACCGAATGGTTGGGAGCCAAAAAAGCGTTCAAATTGGCCAGGAAAAATGCGGTTTATAATGAGAATGATGGAAGGGCAGATGTGATTTTCGAGGAGCCACCGGAGGTAAATATTTGAATTTCCCCCCAAAATTTGATCAGAAAATTCAAATTTCCCGCCCAAATTCACCCTTTTTCAGCCACAACCCTCCACGTCAAAGGGCCCCAAAATCGTGCTCGATGGATCTGTGGAATGCATCGTTTTGGATTCAGATGACGAAGAAGCTCCGCCCCCTCCACCACCTCTACCAAAATCAACAACGGGAATAGAGTATATTACGGTAGACGGGCAGAAGATTTCGCGGCAAGCGTTCTATCATCTACCACCTCATATTAAGAAGGTTAGAACTCAATATTTTAAATTTTGGACATCAGCATCGAGATCAGCGTGAAATTTGGCATAAGATAGGCTTTTGTTAGAAGTTCTAGCGTTGATTTTAAGACTTTAAGGATTACTGTAGCGGTGTTTGCGGACAAAACACCGAATCTTACGACACTTTGAGATAGAAAGCCGAAAATTGATATGCCCGGGTAATCTGCTATGTGGAGCACGATTCTGAGCTCAGATTTGTCGTAAATGCACTTTTTTAAATATCTTGTTCCGAAGTTGGTATAGAAATACATGAATTTCAGCACTTAAATTTTAGAATTTTCTATTTTTAATGCCAGAATCGAATTCAGCGCAAAATTTGAGCCCAGAATCATTTTTGTTAGAAGTTCTGGCGTTAATTTTGAGTTTTGAAGGATTACGGTACTCGTGTTTGCGGACCAAACACCGAATCTTACGCCACATTGAGCTACCGAGCTAAAAATTGATATCCCAGGGTAATCGACAATGGGGAGCACGATAATAAGCTCAACACTGCAGATTACTGCGAATGAAAAGTGTTTGCGGACCAGACATCATATTTTACGACACTTTGAGATAAAATGCCTAAAATGAGTTTCTAGATGTAACAGGACGTGCCGATCTCGATTCTTAACTCTAATTTAAATTTGAGAGTGTCTACGGACCTCAAAACATCATATTTTACGACACTTTTTTTTCAGCAATACGAACATCGAATGGCTCTCGAGGAAGCGCGTGCACTGAAATTGCGGACCGAAGCGAAATCTGATGGAAAAGGGGGCCGTAAGAGGGCGGGGCCCATCAAGTCGCCGGCTCAAAAGCATAAGAAGCCGAAACCTCTGGAATCGTTTTTTAAGAAGAAAAATTAAATTTTTTGCATTTTTTGTTGATCTGAAAGTTGTTCTGTACTATAGTTGCATTTTTTAGTTTTTTCTTTGAAAATCTTCACTTAAAAACTAACCGAATAAATAGCTTTGCAAGCATTTTAGTCCGTTTTCGACTTCAAAATCGAATTCAGCACAGAGTTTGAGCCTAAACTAGTTTTTGTTGGAAGTTCTAGCGTTGATTTTGAATTTGAAGGATTACTGTAGTGGTGTTTGCGGACCTGACACCGAATCTTACGACACTTCCAGCTAGAGAGCTGAAAATTGATATCACGGGGTAATCGAGTATGGGGATCACGATTCTAAGCTCAAAATCGAGTTAGCTGTAGCTCAAAAGTGTTTGCGGACCAGGCACCAGATCTTACGACACTTTGAGATAGAGGGCTGAAAATCGGTATTTCGGGGTAATAGGACACGAGGAACTCATTTTTTTATATTTTAGAGGGAAATTTTGTGTAAAAATTTGTGTTTTCTCTGTTTTCAAGTGTGTGGGTTACTGTACAGCTCATTTTTGAACTAGAAGACTTCTTCGATAGGCTCCAATCTAGTTTCTCCTCCCACGGGATGACCCCTGGGTCCTCTTAAATCACCCTTCGATCTTCATTTTCTTTGTTCTCTGCGTCTCTTCGATTCCCATACACTTTAATGCCCCTTTCCACCCCAACAACAACACGTGGCTCCTCGGGCTCTTCGGAGCAGCTGTGTGCTCCGAAGAGCCAAGGGGTCCAAGGAGAGGAATAACAACAACTTTTTCATTCCTCTTCTATTTTCTATTACTCCCACTCGATCCGGTGACTTTATTGATTTTTTGTGGGCCAAAAAATCCCAAAAATGACAAAACCAGTGGGTTGGTGTGCCACATGGCTGCCGTTGATCAAAATTGCACAGGCTGTGAGTGAGGGGCGAGTTTTTGAGGGTTGGGAGTATAAAAATCGGAAAATTTAGAAAATTTTGGTCCAGAAAGTTTCAAGAAGCCAAAAAAAATTGAAAAAAAAATGAAAAATTTTCGAAAAAAAAATTGTTTATTCGAAATTTTTTCAAAAAAAAAAAAAAGTTAATTTTCAGATGTTCTCAAGTTATTCAGACTACCTAAAAATGCTCAAAAACCTTATTTTTCCAAAAAAAAAAAAACCCAAAAAATTTTCAGATCTGCCACTTCATCGTCATCGTCATGTTCCTTGATGGTCGCGCACAATGGTAATTTTTTTTCATTTTTTCTCAAAATTTTTCAGGATTACTGTAGCATTACTGTATTTCAGGTACATGTACAATGCAATTTTCATCTTCTGCTTCTTGGCTCTCTTCTTCTCATTCTTCACAATTTTGCTCCGATTTTTCGAGCTCACAGACCTCCATGTGATGTCTTTCAATATTGCGGTATGTTTTAAAATTTTATTTAGAAATTGAGAGGCAAAAAATTTAAAGCAAAAAAAAAACTGTCGTAAGATTCGGTGTTTAGTCCGCAAACACTTTCTTTTTGGGTAATCCTAATTTTTGAGCTTTTTATCGTGTTCCCCATAGTCGATTACCCCGAGGAATCAGTTTTCAGCCGTCTAGTTCAATGTGTCGTAAGATCCGGTGTTTTGTCCGCAAACACCGCTACCGTAATCCCCAAAAATCCCAAAATCAACGCTAGAACTTCCAACAAGAGCCTATTCTGTCTCAAATTTTGCGCTGAATTCGATTCTGTTGTCAAATATTAAAAATTCTTCCAGGCAATGGTCATGAACTTCCTCCTAATGTGCATTTCTTTGGGACTCGCTGGAGTTTTAATTTGGGATATTTGTAATATGAGAGATGGACCTTCGAAAATCAAATATCACCATAGATTGGCACCGGCAAACATTGGACAAGACGCATGGATTCGAAGATGTGTCGTGGCGGCGGTAAGGGATTTTTTTGGAGTTTAGAAAATGAAGGAAAAAATTTCAGACCTCTCTACTTCTCGCCGGGATACTGTACCTGATCACATATCTCAAACTTCGAGGTGTCTCACCATCTCCTTCCAATTGATATTTTTTGTGATAGATTTTGATAAATTTTAATCTTATGAACTTGCCGTAAGATTTGGTGTTTGGTCCGCAATTTTTTGATTTTAAGTTTCCCATCGTATTCCCCATGCTTGATTACCCCGGAGTATCAATTTTTAGCCCTCTGGCTCAAAGTGTCGTAAGATTCTGTGTTTTGTCCGCAAACACTGCTACAGTAATCCCAAAACCCCAAAATCAACAATGGAACTTCTAACAAAGTGCTGTTTTGTGTCAAATTTCGCGCTGATTTTGATTCTGCACATGAAATTCGAAATAGTGAGGTTATTCTAGGTAAAAAGTGTTTGCGGACAAAACATTGATTATAAATTTCATCATTTCAAGTTTAGAATATGCTTTTTTCAATGCCAGAATCGAATTCAGCGCAAAATTTGAGCCAGAAATGATGTTTGTTAGAAGTTCTAGCGTTGATTTTCAAATTTTGGGATTACTGTAGCGGTGTTTGCGGCCAAAACACCGAATCTTACGACACATTGAGGTAGAGAGCTGAAAATTGGTAGACAGGGGTAATCGAGTATGGAGAACACGAATCTGACCTTGAAATCCGGTTAATTTCAAGAGTTGTCGAGTTGCGGACCAAGCATCGAATCTTACGACACTTTGGAATAGAGGGCAGATGGGATGGTTCATGAGTCAGATATTGTCTTCTGACCCCTACTGACACATTCTATCAACCAAGCTCCGCCCCTTTTCCCGGGAGTTTTCTTTATTGGGCTCTGGTGTGCGTCGCGGTCGCGTAGCGGTCCAAAAAGTGGAGTCCCTTGGTCAGTCATCATCAATCATTCAGTCACTGTCTCCCCAAAGGTTCTCGAAGAAAAATCATCATGGTAAGTCGGATGTTTTTTCTGGTTTTTTGCCAATCAAAAATCGATTTATTTTCTCCAGAAATTCTACATCCTCGTCGCCCTTCTCACGTCCACAGTGGCCGCCAGAAGGCCATGGAGACTGTCGAATTCCGTCATGGATAACTCTCCAAGTTTCGAAACTGGAGAATACTCTCCAGAGCAATTGGAAATGTGGAGGAAATCGTTGGTGCCATTGATGTGGGGAGCGAAAAAGGTGGAGCACAATGGGGTGAGTTTTAGGGGTCGAAAAATGATGTAAAAATCGATATTTTTGAAATTTCTGAAAAACTACAGTAATCTGCTAGAAATGCGCTTTCGAATGGTATAGAATTTGTTGAAATTGGATAACTAGTTTTTGAGATATAAGTCGCTAAAGTTATTGAAATTCAGGAAAATTAGAAAAATCGCCTCAAAAATTTTCAAAATCATTATTTTTGAAGAATTCAAAATACTACAGTAATCTGCTAGAAATTTGCTTTCAAATGGTAGAAAATTTGTCAAAATTAGATGATATTTTTTTGAGATACAGATCAATAAAACTGAAGGTTACATGTTTCTAAAATCAAATTCCAGAAAAGTTAGAAAGATGGCTCTAAAATCCCCCAAAATCAATATTTCTCAAAAATCCAAAATCTACCGTAATCCTCATTCAATTTCCTATTTTTAATGTAATTTTTATTAAAATCGGTTCACTATAAAAACAGTTACAGCTGTGCAAAAAAATGGCTCCAGAATCCCTCAAAATCAATATTCTCGAAGAATTCTAAAAACTACAGTAATCCATATTCAATTTTCTATTTTCTAATGTGAATTTCACTCAAAGCAGTTCACTGTAAAGACCGATAAAACTGTACAAAAAATGGTCTCCAAAATTTTTCAACAAAAAATTACCAAAAAAACTTTCGACAACCCCTCAAAATCAATATTTTTCTAAAATCCAAAAACATATAGTAATTTTTTATTTATTTTATAGTTATTAATATTGTTTTTATTTGAATTGCTGTGCAATTAAAGCCTTACAAGCCACTTGAAAAAGAGTCTCCAAAATTTTTCAACAAAAAATTACCAAAAAAATTTCGACCACTCTAAAGCCCATCAAAACCAACATTTTTCAAAAATCCAAAAAACTACAGTAATCTTCTTTAAATTTTCTATTAGTTTGTGTAATTTTGATCAAAATCAGTTCACTGTAAAGACCGATAAAACTGTACAAAAAAGAGTCTCCAAAAATTTTCAAAACAATTGCCAAAAAAAACTTTAAATTAACCTAAAACCCGTTAAAATCAACATTTCTCAAAAATCCAAAAAACTACAGTAATCCTAATTCAATTTCCTATTTTTCAATGTAATTTTCATCAAAATTAGTTCAATGTAAGATCCTAAACAACTGTTTTTTAAAAAACCATCTAAAAATTGCCCTAAAACCCTTCAAAATCAAAAATTTTCAAACCTCCGAAAACCTACAGTAATCCTTTTTTCAGCTCCCCAAACTGCCCCTCTTCATCCAAGGCACCATTATCTGCAACGGCACAGGTGAACCCTATCTCCGTCCATACGTCCATTTCGAAGGGGCCCCCAGGCACATCATCGCCAAAACAATCACTGATTTGGAGGGAAAATTTAAGATTCAAATCGAAGGAAGAATCGATAAGAAAGTTGTCATGGTGGTCCGGCATTTGTGTCCTGTCGAGGGATTGGAATTGCCAAAAGATTGTCAAGTACCGTACTTTTTGACAGTCGAGAAGATTCCAGAGTACGCAGGGTTTGTTCAGGTAATACTTGCGAAATGTCACACTTTCGAAATGTCACACTTTCGAAACGTCGCACTTGCGAAATGTCACACTTTCGAAATGTCGCACTTTCGAAACGTCAAACTTTCGAAACGTCAGACTTTCGAAATGTCACACTTTCGAACTGTCACACTTCGAAATGTCACGCTTTCCAAATGTCCCACTTTCCAAATGTCACAGTTTCGAAATGTCATACTTTCGAAATGTCACACCTTCGAAAAGTCATACTTTCGAAACGTCACACTTTCGAAATGTCACACTTTCGAAATGTCGCACTTTCGAAATGTCGCACTTTCGAAATGTCACACTTTCGAAATGTCCTAAAAATTTTCATTTTTTTCAGGTCCACCTCGACCTCAACGCCGCGAAGGACTCCACCCAACCAGAGTGTTATTAAATCTACAGTAATCCTATAATTTTTTTTCTTTTGTTAATTGCTAACTTTCAATAAAAATGGATTTCTAAAAACAATGATTCATGTATTAACAATAGAAACAGCGAGAAAGCATCGGGAATACGGTATAATATGAGTAAATGTGGGGTAAAACTCAACAAAAAAGGCTTCGCGACATTTCGAAAGTGTGACGTTTCGAAGGCAAAAATTTCAAATCAATGAAATTTTCACTTTCGAAATGTCACACTTTCGAAACGTCGCAGAGCCAAAAAACAGCGGAAAATTGGGCAGTAGAGGCTAAAAAATAACAAATTTTGGGGCAAAAACTTTTTTTAAAAAGTGAGCTGAAAACAACTGTACTAAAACTACATCTAATCAAAAAACTACCAGTGGAAAAGCAGCGAAATTTGGGCTGAGTATCAAACGTTTGATACTCAGCCTGAATTTTTACAACAACATTTGGAGGCTCATCTAGAAAGACACTACGGGGAAAGAAACAGAAGCAAAGGGGCGGGGCTTATATGAAATTTTTTAAAAAGATTGTACAGTAATTATGAAGAGGCGGGAAATTTGAAATTAAAAAAAAAATTTCAAAGAAACTGTCCAAATTTGTACTCTCGAATCAGTCGTTCTCCTTGAACAATGCTCGCGTAGGCTGGCATCATTGATGAATTTGGGGGCTCTGAAAATGAGGGGAAAATTGAGGAAATAGTCTTTTTTTTTGGTTGAAAAATGTAAATTTTCGATGGGAAATAAGGATTCGACTGAAAAAATAACGAAAATCGATATTTTTTTAGTTTTTAAGTTAAAAAAACTTTATAACTGAATTTTGGCCGGAAAATAGCAATTTTTGCTGGAAAATGTGCTTTTTTCTCTTAAAAATGTAATTTTTCGATCGGAATAACGAATTTGGCTGAAAATCCAGACAAAAATGAGTATTTTTGCGATTTTTTCCCGCTTTTAAGATGAATTTTAGGAGGAAAATAGTCCGTTTTTAAACTTAGAATGTGATTTTTTGTCTGAAAATGAGATTTTTGGATCTAGAAATGTGTTTTTCTGGTATAAAAATGAGCTTTTTTGGCTTAGGACGTTTAATGGCTCAATATGTGTTTTTTTTGTCATAAAATTAGCTTTTTTTTGGTTGAAAATGTACTTTTTCGACTGAATGTACAGTACCGGTCAAAAGGTTGTAAACGCAAGGTTTTTTGAGCATAACTACTTTTTGAGAGCAGATATCGAGCCAAAATTTTAACCAGATATTTCTGAAAAGGTTTGACAAATTGTGGCCAAGTTTCATACAAAAATTTGAAAAAATAAAGTTTCTAAGAGAAAAAAATGAATTTTTAAAAAAATCAAATTTTGACATAAATTTTTAAAAAAATCATAATTTTCGAAAACCACTTTTATTCAACACAAACCATATAAAAAATAACGAATTGAGTCTAATATTTCGTTGCAAAGCCACGAGAGTCAATGACAGCCTGGCATCTGCGCTGCATGGAGTCGAGCAAATTGTCGATTACTGTCTGTGGGATCTTCTTCCATTCCTCTTCCAGTTGTTGGTACTTTTCGTCCACATTTTTGGCTTTTTTTCCTGCCAATCTTCTCTCCAGCTCATCCCATAGATTCTCGATCGGATTGAGGTCCGGGGACTGGCTTGGCCAATCCATAACGCGAACTCTACGGCTGAAGAACCAATCCTAAAATCGAAAATATCTTGAGACATCAGAATCTTTTGTATATTGACGAATTTGGAAGTGTGTTTCGGATCGTTATCCTGTTGGAAAGCGATCCCACGACCCATGGCTTTGTAATGTGGCAGCATTTCGGATTCTAGGATATCCTTGTAGACGTAGCGATCCATGATAGTTGTGATGCGATGAATCGGTCTAATGCCTTTTCCGGAAAAGACACCCCAGACCATACAGCTGCCTCCACCGTGCTTGAAGGTTGGTAATTGGTATCTGGGATCATACCGAGAGCCAACTGGACGCCGCACCCATTGAATCCCGTCGCATCCGAAAAGCATGAACTTGCTTTCGTCCGACCCCAAAACCTGGTTCCAATCTTGACGAGTCCAATTGAGGTGTTGCTTCGCCCAGGCAACTCTGGCTTTTCTGTTCTTCTCCGAAATGAACGGCTTCTTAACTGGACGTCTTCCCATGATACCAGCTGCTCTCAAACGACGTTTGACGGTCGAGGTCGATGGGGAAACCGGACTAATCATGAATACCTGCCGTCCAATCGCAGGCGCAGTCAATCTTCGATTGCTTCTGGAGACGCGGGCAATGTTGATATCATCCAGATGAGAAGTGACACGTGGGCGGCCGATATGATACTTCACTGGTTTACATCCATGGCTCTTCCAGCGCTTCAGAAATCTAGAAATGCATGGTTTTCCTACATCAAACTGAGAAGCTAGGTATCCAAGAGATGCTCCATTTTGGTGTCCCCGAAAAATGACTTTTTGCTCCTCAACGGTCAAGTAACGCTTTTTCCCAGCTCTTGGCATACCTGAAAACTAAAAGCTACTAAAAAACATTGAAAACAATGATAAATTTTGAAAAAAATAGGTCTGAAAAAAAAAGGCGAAAAACCCGATTTTTTCGAAAAACTGAAAAATCAGCAGAATCGCGTCAGCGTGTTCGCGTACAATTCGCTGACTGTAGTCATACCTTTGGAATTGCCCCTGTAGTTACCAGAAAAAAATCACGGAATTTGGTTGGGTATTCGTTGAGTTTGCTCAAAAACCCCTGCGTTTACAACCTTTTGACCGGTACTGTACGTATTTTTGCGGAAAATCGAAACAAAATGGTTATTTTTCGTTTTTTCATCCCAAACTGGTTTTAGCCCAGAAATTAATTTTTTTCCGATTTTGAAGTTAAAAATGACCTAAAATTGGTATTTATGTTCATAAAACGAGTTTTTGATTGAAAAATTATATCTTTCAGCTAAAATTTTGATTTTTTCGATTCTGAATGTCCCAGAAGCCTTCAAATTTCTCCAAGAATATCGATATTGCTCCAGTGGCCTTCAGAATCCTCTAGAAGTCTCCAGAATCGCTCAGAAAGCTTTAGAGACCCTTAGAATCCTCTAGAAGCTTCCAGAATCTTCAGGACCTCCCAGAATCCTGAAGACACCTTCAGACCCCTCTAGAAGTCATTAGGAGTCTTCAGAATCCTCCAGGAAGCTTCGGAAGTCTTCATAAGCCGTCAGGACTCTTCAAAAGTCTTCAGAAGCCTCTAGAATCCTTCAAAATTCTCCAGAACTCTTCAGAATCCTTTAGAATCCTTTGGAATCCTTTAGAATCCTTCTGATATCTTCAGAATCTATCAGAACCCTTCAAAATCCTCCAGAATCCTTCAGAATCCTCCAGAACCCGCCAGGCCCCTTCAGAATCTTTCAGAATCCTCTAGAAGCCTTCTGGGACCTTCAGAATCCCCCAAAATCCCTCCGAGGCCCCTAAAAACCCTCCGAAAACCCTACCATCATCCCAAATATACGATTGCGACAGTGTTCGATAGTACTCCTGACACGCCTGCTGATAACTGATTCTCGGTCCCGTCGAGACTACAGTAACCACTCTCGTCAATCTCACATTCGACGGCTTCTTGAAACGCGGCGGAGCAGCTGAGACTGTCAGCGGCTCTCGAGCGACTTTTCGTTTTAAAAACTGCTCCGGTTTCGATTTTTCTACTGCTTTTTTCGGTGGTTTTGGGGCCTCGGCTGGTGTCGCTGGTGGTGTTGGGAATTCGGGGGAAGTGGGCGGAGCTTCAAGGTTCGGAGCATCTTCTTCGGGCTCTGTGTTAATGATGAGCAATGGTTGGGCGGATGAAGAAGATGTGGAAGGTTGTTGTGGCGGTGATGGTGGGCTGAAAAATGGGTAATGGCGGATTCCGAAGGCGGACTAGACGATTCTGGAAGGTTCCTGAGTATTCAGAAAGTCTCTGGAGCTGTCTCGACGTTCCTGGAGAATTCTGAAGAGCTCTGCGACGTTCAGAATCCAAAAAAATCTTATTTTTAGCTAAAAAGTTTACTATTTTCAGTGATAAACTCGTTTTTTATGCGGAAAATCCAATTCTAGCAGTTAGAATTGACTTAAAATTAGTAAAATTTTCAGCTAAAAATAGGATTTTTTCGATTCTGAACGTCGCAGAGCACTTCAGAATTCTTCAGGAACCTTCAAGAATCGTCCAAATCGTTTAGAACCGTCCAGGATCCTCCAGAAGCCTCTAGAAGCTGTTGCAACCTCCCAGACTCAATCAGGGATCTTCAGAGCTCAATTTTTACCAAATTTCAAGCTGGAAATCTTTTTGACGAGCTTTTTTTTTGCTCAAAATCCATTGTTTGAGCTAATTTTTCGCTTAAAATTGATCTTTCAAGCTTATTTTCGCACCAGGACCCTTCGGAACTGTCTTAGCCACCTTCAGATTTATATTTACCGAATTTCTAGCTCGAAATCAATTTTTAGCTCTTTTTGCTCTGGAGTCCTTCCGAATCGCCTAGAACCTTTTCAGCTCTATTCTTATCAAATTCTATAGCTTAAAATCTTTTTTCGACTTTTTTTTGCTCAAAATCCACTTTTCGAGCTTATTTTCGCTCCAGAATCCATTTTCCAGCTCTTTTTTGCTCCAGAATCATTCAATAGCTCAAAATTCATTTTTCGAGCTCATTTTTGCTTTTTCCCATTGGAAATGCCCCCAAAAATAAGTCTAGGGTCAAAAAACCGATTTTTGCAGCGCTAAAAATTTTTTGATCTACAAAAACTGTTCTGGACTTATTTTTGGCGATTTTTTCTCATTTTTTATGATTACTAACCACAATCTCGAATTAATCATCTTCCCCTCTTTCCACCACGACTTCATCCTTCCTTTTATCACTTGCGAATAGGAATTTGTCGGTTTTTTCGCGGATTTCAAATCCAAAACTTTGGCGATAGCTTTGCAGTCTGAAATTTCGCATTTTTTAAATTTCAAATTTGAAAAATCCATTTTTCCCCACTATTTCTTCTCTCCAACATTGGCACGGGCACTTTCGGCGACTCAGCTACCGTATTCTCTTTTCCAATGAATTTCTCCCTCTGCGCTTGATTCAAACCATTCCAAAGCTGCTCAATCTGCAAAAAAATCGCTTTAAAATAAATCAATTTCCCTTAAAATTCACCTTCAAACTCAACTCTTGCTCATTGAGCCCTTTTCCATAAATCGTGCGCATTTTCTCCACGAAAATCGCCTTTCCATCGCTGAAATCACTCATTTTATGTGATTTTTTCGGTGATTTTACCCGGAAATCTCGAGCGCCGGCGGTGAAACCGATCCGGAATCTCTGGGCACGCCGTGGGCGGCTCGTATTCGAACTTTTTTCAGCGTCTGCGGTCTCATTTATCTAGAAAAATTGATTTTTCATCGAAAAAGCAGAAAAAATCGCGAAAAAACCTTGAAAAACCGGTGAAAAATCGCAAAAATAGGCGGAAAATGAAAATAATTTGTTGAAAACAACGACACTCCGAAATCCCGTTGTGGGCGGGCGCTCGCGGTTTAGCGCGGGATAACGGAGTGCCGTTGCGTAGTCTCACCTATTTGAGCTACGAGGCCGCGAATAGTGGGGGAATTATCGATTTTTTTGGGAAAATAGTATTTTTCGCGATTAAAGAGAATAAAGAAACACAAAAACATCTCAAAAGAACACAAAATTTGCAGATTATGAAATCGAAAAAGTCTCCAAACCATGATGGCTCATCGGAAAGTGTAAGTAACTACAACAGGGAACATAAAAATATTAAGAAAATTAATTTCCAGAGCGATTCAGAGTACTCCATGCCCGATGAGAAGTGAGTTTCGACGAAAAAATTTTTTTCAAAAAACAAATTTTTTTTTTAAATTTTCAGAATTTCCCCGAAAAAGCGAGGACCCAAACCAAAGGATCCGAATATGCTGAAAAAGTCGAAAAAAGCTGAAAAGAAGAAGAAAAAATTGGAGGAATTTCGAATTTTCTTCCCGCCACCGAAACTTCATCCACAAATTAAGACTCCGTTTCGGCTGCATAATACGAATTGTAATCATAGGGATCCGGTTTTTGGTGAGTTTTTCAAATTTTAGATATAAAAATATCTATATTAGCTGAAAAAAACTAAAAATTCAAAAAATTTGAAGAAAAACCGATAAAACCGAAAAAAATCGAGAATACAAGGACTTTTGACAAAAGTTAATTTTTATGGTTTAAAAAATTAGTAAACTCAACTTTTTGCCTTAAAATTTGAATTTTAGACTATTGAAAACCCTAAAAATCAATTTTCCTGAAAATATAAACTATTTTTGGGCCCAAAAATTAACATCCAACAGAGCACATTGAAAATCAATATTTTTCCACAAACTTCCTAAAATTGAATTTTAATGGTTTTAAAAGTTAGGAAACTCAAATTTTTGACATAAAAATTAAAACTTAGACTATTGAAAACCCTAAAAATCAATTTTCCTAGAAATTTAGATAATTTTTAAGCCCAAAAATTGACATCCAACAGAGCACCTTGAAAATTAAATTTTTTGTTCAAAAACGTTTAAAAAATGGATTTTTATGGTTTCAAAAGCTGGAAAATCCGAAATTTTGGTATGAAATTCAAATTTTAAACTCTTGAAAATCCTAAAAATCTTTTTTCCTGAAAGTGTAGACCCATTTTGAGCCGAAAAATCAACATCCAACAGAGCACCTTGAAAATTAATTTTTCAGGGAAAATTCGAATTTTCCATGGAAATATGGTTATTTTTTTACTGAATTTATGAAATTTGTAAAAATCTACATAACTAAAAATGTAAAACTTGAAGAAAATTTCAGAAAACCCAAAAAAATTTCAAAAAATATGAAGAAAAACCGTTAAAATTGAAAAAATCGAGAATACAAGGACTTTTGACAAAAGTTGATTTTCATGATTTCAAAAGCTAGTAAACTCAAATTTTTGCCTTAAAATTTAAATTTCAGACTATTGAAAACCGTAAAAATCAATTTTCCTAAAAATTAAAACTATTTTTGGGCCCAAAAATTGACATCCAACAGAGCACCTTGAAATTTGATTTTTTTTGTTCAAAAACTTTCAAAAAAATGGATTTTTATGGTTTTAAAAGTCAGGAAATTCAAATTTTCTGTTCAAAATTTGAATTACAGACTCTTGAAAACCCTTAAAATCAATTTTTCTAAAAATTTGAACCCTTTTTTGACCCAAAAATTGACATCCAACAGAGCACCTTGAAAATTGAATTTTTCTGGGAAAATTCGAATTTTCCATGGAAATATAGTTATTTTTTTTACTGAATTTATGAAATGTGTAAAAATCTACATAACTAAAAATGTAAAACTTGAAGAAAATTTCAGAAAACCCAAAAAAATTTCATAAAATTTGAAGAAAAACCGTTAAAATTGAAAAAATCGAGAATACAAGGACTTTTGACGAAGGTTGATTTTCATGATTTCAAAAGCTAGTAAACTCAAATTTTTGCCTTAAAATTTAAATTTTAGACTATTCAAAACCATAAAAATCATTTTTCCTGGAAATTTAGATAATTTTTGAGCCCAAAAAGTGACATCCAACAGAGCACCTTGAAAATCAATATTTTTCCACAAATTTTCAAAAATTGTATTTTCATGGTTTTAAAAGTCAGGAAACTCAAATTTTTGCCTTAAAATTACAATTTAGACTATTGAACACCCTAAAAATCATTTTTCCTGAAATTTGGACTATTTTTGAGCTCAAAAATTAACATCCAACAGAGCACCTTGGATATTGAATTTTTGAATCTTAAATCCGGGTATTTCAATAAAAAATTGATTTTTATGGTTTTTAAAGCTAGAAATTCAAATTTTATAGATTTAAATTTGAATTGTAGACTCTTGAAAACCCTAAAAATCATTTTTCCTGAAAATTAAAACTATTTTTGACCCCAAAATATCACATCCAACAGAGCACCTTGAAAATTGAATTTTTTGGTTAAAAAACTCCAAAAAAATTAATTTTTATGGTTTTATAGATTGAAAAACATGATTTTTAACCAAAAAATTTGAAATTCAAAATATGGATAACCCTAAACTGCAATTTTTTTCCGAAAAATATAAACTTTGAGCCTAAAAAAGAAAATTCATAAATTTGGATTCAAAATTTGAACAGATTATATATTCTAAGAATATATTCTGAATTTAAAATTTTATATTTTAGCATTCTTTTCGATTCCCAGATCCTTGATCACTTGTTTTCGCCCCAAAAATTTTCAAAAATAATTTCCAGATTCCCTAAATCTTCCCAAATATGCATCATATCAAGTTGGTTGGCGTGTATCTCTTCGATCCATGAAATCAATTGTATTAATTGATGAAAAACGAGCAGCTTTCTTGAAAATTTTCGGATATTTGGAATCGAAAAATATCAAGAAATCCGTTTTTGAAACGACACGAAAAGGAATGGCGGCGATGGATTTGATGCCGAGAAAATGGAGAGGAGGGAATGGATTCGAGGAGGATTCTGATGAGAAGGAGAAGGAGAAAGAGGATAAAGAGGTGAGAATAATTAGTGGAGAATGAAGATTTCAAATTTCTAAACTGTTACAAAATTTGAATTTCTAAAAAAATGATCAAAATTAAAGAAACAACTGAAAATTCTTCAAAAAGTTGAATTTTTATAGTTTCAAAAGCAGAAAAATACTTTTTTGACCTCGGAAATCGAATTTAAGGCTACTGCAAACATAAAAAATTAAATTTATTAAAATATTTAGTGACTTTTTGAGCTCAAAAATTGACATCCAACAGAGCACCTTGAAAATTGAAGTTTTTAAAACAAAACTTTTTTTTAGGTTTTAAAAGTTGTAAAACTTGAGTTTTTAGTTAAAATATCAAGTGTTTGACTTTTGCAAACCCTAAAAATCAATTTTTTTAAAAGTTCAGAAATTTTTTTGAGCTCAAAATTAGACATCCAACAGAGCTACTGTTTAAAATTGGATTTTTTGATAATTTTAATAAGTTGAATTTTATGGTTTTTAAAGTTGGAAAACTTGACTATTCAGTTGAAAATTCAAATTTTAGACTATTGAAAAATTTAAATATCAGTTTTCCAAAAAATTTAGACATTTTTCGACCCCAAAAATAGACATCAAGCAGAACACTCAGTTTTAGAACATAAAACTTCAAAAAATTTAATTTTTAGGTTTTTAAAAGATAGAAAAACTTGACTTTTCAGTTGAAAATTCAAATTTTTGACTATTGAAAATTTTTAAATTAAATTTTCCATAAAATTTTGACACTCTTTGAGCCGAAAATTTGACATCCAACAGAGTTACTCTTGAAAATTGGATTTTTTGCTGAAAACCTCTTCAAAATTGCATTTTCAGGTTTTAAAAGTTGGAACACTTGACTTTTTAATTGAAAATTCAAAAATTTTGACTTTTATTGGTTTTAAAAATTAAGTTTTCTGGAAATTTAGACTTTTATTGAGCCCCAAAATTGACATCCAACAGAACACCTTGAAAGTTAAATTTCCTTGAAAAATAATCATTTTTTCATGAAAAAAAAAGATTTTGAATAAATTTTATTAAGTTTATCAAAATCTGCATAGTCCAAAACCTAAAAAACGAAAAAAAAAACGGAGAAAGTATGAAATTTTGATTTTTTGAAAAAAAAATTGTTCTTCACTTATTTGAATTTTGGAAATTTTTTGGAATATTTCAAATTTTTGGGAGATTCTAGGATCTGAAAAAATTTTTATGTTTGAAAAATTCTTTTTTGGACAGTCTAAATTGGCAGAATTTCAAAAAAAAAATCTTTCTAAAAAAGTTCCTAGATTTTGAAATTTCGGAGTTGAAAAGTTTGATTTTTTTTTTAAAGGTTCTTCAAAAAATTTTAAACTGAAATTTTGAGTTTCTAAGGCTCTATGAGATTCTGAATTTCTGAAAATATTCAAATTCCCTCCAAAATACCCCAAAACTTTTTTTTCAGAACACTCCCCCCGAAGACACCCCAACTCCAGAAGTCCCCGACTCTACTCCAAAATCCACGGAGCCCTCAAAACCTCAACAAAAAACTCCAAAAAGCAAACGCGCTCTATGGACGATTTCTCATCAAAAATCGAGACGAAAACCCAAGAAAAAGCGATACTGCAAAATTCCTCAAATTCGAAATCGTCGAATGATTGAATTCCGGAGATCTCGAAATTCGCGGGCCCCTAAAAGAAGGATACGTTTGGATGAGAAGTTGAGAAAAATGAAACCCCGGATTCGAATTTTACGGAAAAATATGGTTCACAAGAATACTTGTTGTTGGAATACGGAACAGTATTTTAAATGGATTCGAAGACAGAAATCGCATGAGGAAAGGCAAAAAAGGGAGGAGAAAAGTGAGTTTATGAGTTGTCTAGAGTGAATTTGAAATTTAAATTCCCGTAGTCGATTTAGTCAGGGTGCAAATTTTCAGCAAAATTGGAGTAAGTGTCGTAAAATCGGGTGCCTGGTGTTTACGGACTTTTCAAACTACAGTAACCCGCAAAATAGGAGTCCTGAGCAATTTTTAGCATCGAATTTAAAATCAGCACTATCAAATTACGCAGGGTGCAAATTTTCATAGCTCTAACTCGAAGTGTCGTCAAATGTAGTGCTTAGTGTTTGCGGACTTTTGAAACTACAGTAACCCGAAAACTCAAATTTGAGCTAGAGACTCGAAGTAAAAAACTTCCTAGCATGAAATTTTGCAAGGAATCTGATTTTAATATAAAAAATTTTAAAAACTGCATGTGGAGTCCAGAAAATTATGAAAATAAAAACTTGAAGATACAGTAACCCGGAAATAAGTAGTGCTAAAACGTTTTCAACACCGGATTCGAACTCAGCACTGATGAATTACCCAGGATGTGTATTTTCAAAGCTCTAGCTCAAAGTGTCGTAAAATTTGTTGTTTGGTGTTTGCGGACTTATGAAGCTACAGTAACCCAAAATTTCAATTTTGAGCTAGGAACTTCTAGAAAAAACTTTCTAGCATGAAATTTTGCAAGGAATCTGATTTTAATGTTAAAATTTTCCAAAACTGCATGTGGAGTCCAGAAAATTGTGAAGATGAAAATTTTCTAAACTTTTGAAGTTACAGTAGCCCGAAAGAGACCATTTTTCAACACCGAATTTAAATTCAGCGCTATCAAATTACCCAAATTTCAAATTTTTACCGCTCTAGCTCAAAGTGTCGTCAAATGTAGTGTTTAGTGTTTGCGGACTTTTGAAACTACAGTAACCCAAAATCTCAACTTTGGGCTGGAGACTTGCAGAAAAAACCTGTTAGAGTAGAATTTTACCAAGAATTCGATTTTGATATTGAAAAAATTCAAAATCCAGTCTGAAATCCCCAAAACCCCAATTTTTCAGATAAACTCGACTCGGAAGCAGCCGAGGATGCCGCATGGGAAGAGAACCTGATATCTCAACTTCCCAAAGAAGTCATCTCTACAGAATTCTCACTTCAAGTTTCACAAAGTTTTCACTTCAAAAATCAAGATTGGACGGTAGTGGAAAGGAAAGGATGTGAGGAGCAGGGATTTCAGTATCTCTTGGTTTTGGTGAGTTTTGAGGGGTTAAGAGTAGAAATAATGGGTTTTTGATACTATAAATGGATTCAGGAGTCGTTTTTTTAATCTAGAAACATAGATTTTTAGCCCCGAAATTTAAAAATTTCAATTTTCAGACCTCCGAAAAGAATGGACTCCAAACCCGAAGGTACGATCGTCAGAATGTAGATCATAAATTTCGAAAAATGGCTGATGAAAAGAATGTCGTTAGAGAATTCGTCACATCGCTCCCAGTGTATAAGCCAAAGCCTGTAAGTTTTTGGGGACAAGCTACAGTAATCCAAAATTTTTAAAAATCAAAGTTTTCAAACAAATTACCGTAGTCCAAGATTGTTTTGAGTAAATTTAAACACTAAATTCAAACTCCCCACAGTCGATTTAGTCGGGGTGCAAATTTTGAGAAAAATCGGAGCAAGTGTCGTGAAGTTTGGTGTTTGCGGACTTTTGAAACTACAGTAACCCAAAAATTCAATTTTGAGCTAGAAACTTCTAGAAAAAGCTTGCCAGGGTGAAATTTTACGGAGAATCTGATTTTAACACTGAAAATATTCAATAATGCCACTGGGACCCCAAAAACTGCAAATTGGATTAGCTACCGTAATCCAAAAGCATACTTACGGTAGTCCAAAACTGTTCCATTTGAACTTTAACCAAAAATTTGAATTTCCCATAGCCGATTTAGTCTGTGTGCAATTTTTGAGCAAAATTCAACAAAGTGTCGTAAGATATGGTGTATTGAGGCTACAGTTATCCCGAAAACTTAAAAACTATGAGTATTAAAAAATTTTCGACACCGGATTCGAATTCAGCACTATTGAAATACCCGGGGTGCAAATTTTCAGCGCTCTAGCTCAAAGTGTCGTAAAATCCAATGTTTGGTGTTTGCGGACTTTTGAAGCTACAGTAACCCAAAAGTCTTCAATTTAACGCTAGCGACTCGAAAAAAAGCATTCCAGAGTGAAATTTTGCGAGGAATCCGATTCTAATAATGAAAACACTCAAATTTCAGCCCCCGATCCGTTATCCAACATTTGCGGGCGTCTATGAAGAGCAGGAACGAGAATTGGAGAGACGGAGGATTCAAGATGAGCAGCGGGCAAAGAAGGATGAGGAATTGGATGAAGAGGATAGAAGGGAATTCCGGAAGTACAGTAGGAAAATGAAATTGGTAGGTCAACAAAAAATTTGGACCAATTTTCGACCATTTTTTTCAGATCAAACACTACCGTAACCGGATACGGTGTAGGATTTGGTGTCAGCGACGACGTGCACTTCGAAATTCGGTGACGGAGTCGGATTCTGAAGACGTCGTGGATGATGAGTCTGATTCCGAGGGAACCTCGATTTCTGAAGAGAAAGGGATTCAGAATTCTGACGACGTCAAAGTGGACTCAGATTCAGAATCGGGTTCTAAAATCAATGTAGAGAATTCTGAGGCAGATTCAGACCCCAAAATCAAAGTAGAGGATTCTGAATTCACGACGACGACAAAAGTGGAGGATTCAAAATTGACGTCTTCTGAATCCCAGAATCCCAAAAAATGCGTCAGATTTGCGGAGATTCTGGAAGAAGATGATGATCAACAAATTCTGATTCCAGAAATTCCAAAAATTCCCAAAGAAAATGGGATTCTGAAGACCAAAGAAAACGGCACCGTCAAGACGGAATCAGAAGACGTTGTTAAAAATCCAGAATCCCTTCAACAAAATGGACTTCTGAATGGATCTCCAAAGAATCCTAAACCCTCGAAAAATCGGAAGTCAAAAAATGGAAAAAATGGGAAATTTTTGAATGAGGAGGACGTCAAGGAGGAGAAGGAGATGAACCATTTGGAGAAGGATATGCAAATGGTGAGTGAATTTAGAGGATTTTGAATAGAGTATTTGAAAAATTCATGAAATTTTAGTCTAGAAAAGTTTTTGAATTTTTTTGAAAAAAAAATTTTTGGTCGATTTTTTTAATGGAATTTTGGACATTTTTAGTGCATTTTTAGCCATTTTTCGTGTTTCAAAGCTAATTTTTTTATAAATTTTAACAAAAATTCAAAAAATTCATAAAATTTTGACCTGGAAAAGTTTTTGGAATTCTGGAAAACATGGAATTTTGAAGATTTTTAGAGTAGTTAAATTTTTTTTTGAAAAATTAATTTTGTAATTTTTTGGTCGATTTTTTTGGAATTTTTGACATTTTTAGTTCACTTTGAGCCATCTTTTAATATTTTCAGGCCTATTTTTCATAGTTTTCAGCTCATTTTCATGATGTTTGCACTATTTTTAAAGAATTTAGAATCATTTTTCATTATTTTCAGTCAATTTTTTTTGTAAATTTTAGGCCATTTTTTATAATTTTTGGCTTCGTGACGTTTCGAAAGTGTGACGTTTCGAAAATGTGACGTTTCGAAAGTGTGACATTTCGAAAGTACTGAAAAGTCACACTTTCGAAATGTCACACACTCGAAACGTCACACTTGCGAAACGTCGTGGAGCCTAATTTTTAGCTCATTTTCAACGATTTTTTAGCGATTTTCATCATTTTTTCAAATTTTTGGTTCAATTTTCAAAAATGTGGACTAATTTTCAGAAAATTTTGAAACACTTTTCGTGATTTCAGGCTCATTTTTCAAAATTTTAAGTCCATTTTCTATGATTTATGGACCATTTTTAATAATTTTTAGTCAATTTCTGGTAATTTTACTGCAATTTTCAAAAATTTATAACAATTTTCTATAATTTCAGATCTCAGTAACCAACAATTGCAATAAGAAGGCATCAAAATCACGAAAATCTCATAAAACTACGGGCAAAACTACAGTATCTTCATCATCTTTAACAACTACTTCTAATTCAAATAATGATACAACATCAAATATTACGGATAATACTACAAACAAACGGGTTGTTCATAAAAAACGAGTACAATTCAAGGAGACTGACGAGCAGAAAATGACGAAATTATGGAAGCCAATGACATGGCAATTGAAGGAAATGTTCAGGACTTTGGGACAGGGAAGGGGGTATAAGGTGAGCAATTTAAAAATTTCAAAAATTGAAATAATCTCCATTAAATTTCCGATTAAATGGTGTAATTTTTATAAAAATTGGTCCACTGGGAGTCGAGATATAATCAATTCAAAATGGTAGTAACGTCGATGTAAAAAAGAAAAAAATTTTTTGAAAAAAATCTGAAAATTGACATTTTTGAAAAATTGAAAATACTAAAATGATCTACATTTAATTTCTAGTCTATTTGTACAATTTTCATAAAATTTAGTATATTAGAAGCTGAAATACAACAAAAACCAGATCTTTCTGGAAATCAGGCTTTCTGGAATAAGAACCAAAAATTTCGAAAATTGATATTTTCGAGAAATTCAAAGTGTTAACATTATCTAAATTGAATTTTCAGTCAATTAATATAATTTTCATTGAAATTGGTCCACTGGGTGCCGAGATATAACAAATTCCAAGTAGTAGTAACGTCGATGTAAAAAACGAAAAAAAATTTTTTTCGAAAAATTTCGAAAATTGATATTTTTGAAAAATTCAAAGTGTTAGAATAACTTCCATTAAATTTTCAAATAAATGGTTTAATTTTCATTAAAATTGGGCTGGGAGTCGAGATATAATGAGCTTCAAGTATTTAGCTGTACCGTCAATGGAAAAACGAAAAAAAAAAAAAATTTTTTTCAAAAAATTTTGAAAATTGATATTTTTGGAAAACTAAAAGTGTTAAAATAATTTCCATTAAATTTTCAATTATATGGGGCAATTTTCATAAAAATCGGCCCACTGGGAGTGATGATATAAGTCACTAAATTCCGACCTACAGTAATCCCTTGTTTTTTCAGATCCGCTCAAAACTGTCCCGCCGAAACGAGAAAATTCGATTCCAAAGTATATTCAATAGTGTTAAATGTGGATTCAAACCGCCTCCCGAGAGAATCGACGTCTTCGAAAAAGGAATCGATATTCGAGAAGAGCCAATTCCATTTGTGGAGGAATTCATTTTGGACGATTTCGCGCTGACGACTTTTGCCAGTTTTGAGGATATGAAGGTACATAAAAATTCAAAGTTTTTGAGTTCCAGAATTTTGGGATACTGTACTTTTAATGATTCTAAATATTCTAAACTACCATATTCTTGAATTCTCTGAAAAAAATGCTTTCAGCTCTTCGAACTTCGCCTCAACGCTCGTGAGCAAGACTTTATCGACGAATTCTGGCGAATGCAATGTAAAAAGTCTATCAAAAACGCTGAAGGCCTTCAAGATGAAAAAAAGATTCTGCGAGCTGAAATTGATCGTTTGGAAGAAGAAATGAGAAAGCAGAAGCTAACAGAGAATGAGGAAATCGATCAGGAGAATCGAGACGCGTTCGAGACGGCTGGCAGGCAAATTGAGCAAATTATTGAGAATTCTGGAGATTGTGGTGAGTTGAGAATAGGAAATTTGGATTCAGCGTGAAATTTGAGGTTAGAAAATGTTTAAAAAATTGATTTGGAAGATAGGATTAACGGCGGGAAATTCGAACATTTGAAAAAAATATTGGAAAAAAAAAGTTTTTTGGAGACAGCTGGAAAGAGGCAGACTATTGGGAATTCTAGTGATTTTGATGAATTAAAAACAATAAATTCGGATTTAGCGTCAAATTTGGGTAAGGACAGTGTCAAAATATTAATTTTGAAAAGGGAAATTAGGGCGGGAAATTTGAATTTTGGAAAAAAATTCGGAAAAAAAAGTTTTTTTGGAAACAGTTAGAAAGCAGATTATTGAAACTTCTGGAAATTGTGGTGAATTGAAAGTAAAAATTTCGGATTCAGCGTTAAATTTTAAGTCAGAAATTAGGAAAAAGTGAATTTTGAAATAAGAAATTCGGGCGGGAAATTTAAACATTTGAAAAAAAAATTTTTTCAATGTTAAAAATCCAAATTTTGAAGAATTTTGACTACTTTTTCAAAGATTTTAGTAAATTTTATACCCTTTTCTTGCAAATTTTGGCCTATTTTCTTGACCCTACTTGAGTTTCAAAGGTTTACAGACCTCTAAAATTCAAATTTCCCGCCAATAATTACCCCAAATTTTTCCAGCCTTCGATACTCTCGAAGAGTACTACGGTATCGCTGCGGATTTCCAAAAACAAGAGGATCTTCGTGTCGACGAGGAGTTGATCGAGATTGAGACGGATTATTGGGAAGCTGAAATGGAGGAGTTGATCGAGTCGGTCAAGAAGGAATGGGATGTTGAGAAGGTGAGAAAAAAAAATCTGAAAAAAAATTTTTGTAAAAATTATTTTTTTTGGGAAAAAATTTGTTTCTTAAAAAAATGTCCTGAATAGAATTTATACTGTTAAAAAAACTTTAAAACATGTCTTAACATAACTAAAGCCTGGAAAATTTTGAAAAAAAATATTTGAAAAAAAAATGCAAAAAAATATTTTTCTAAATTTTTTTGATTTTTGACTGAAAAGTGGGCGTGGCTTGCTAAAAAAGTGGGCGGAGCCTAATTCAGAATTAGGTATTTTTGTGAACGCGGTATACTTCTTGACTAATTTTCGAAGATTTGATGCTCAAAAACTACAGTAATCCATTCCAAAATGTAGCACTTTTTAGCTTTGATTTTGTTCATACCTCACTCTAGAAATGCATCGATTTTCGCGGCTGAAAAGTGGGCGGAGCCTAATGTTTTTGAGCGGAATCTATTTTCCGAAAGTTTGAAGATCACAAGTTACAGTAATCCCACCAAAAATGATATTTTTAAGCTCTGAATTTGTGTGTAAAAGAGGAACCCCTCTTAACTAATTTTTGAAAATTTGAATCTCAAAAACTACAGTAATCCCCAAAAATTGCTAAATTTTCAGCTAATGATGCGAATGCTCCGCAACCGACACTTTCTCACGATGCGTCTCGTCGCTGCCACCCATAATCAATCGAATATCGATCGAGACGATTTATTGGCAAAGTTGAAAACGGTGTTGGCTATTCTGAAGGAGAAACGAATTCAAGCAATGACACATCATTGGACGGAATTTCAAAAAAAGGAGAAAAAGTTGGAACGATTTCGAAAAGTTCGAGATTTCGCGATCAGTGGAGCCAGAGAGTTTCTTCTAGAGGATTCTGAAGATTCTGAAGGCTTAGAAGACGTTAAGGAAGAAGTTGCAGAAACTTCTGATGTCAAGAAAGAGCCAGAAGACGTTGAGAAGGAGCCTGAAGAAAATAACATCAAAAAGGAGCCGGAAGACGTTGATACTGAAGACACTATCAAAAAAGAGCCTTCAGAAGACATTAAACAAGAACCCGTTGAGATCCCAGAAGAATTTGAAGATTCTCCAGATTCAGAAGATGAAGAATCCTTAGAATCCGAAACCCCCACACTGAAAATTCGTTTGAGCAAGAAAGTGAGAGCAAAACTTGCCCAAAGACCCCAAAAAAAGTTGAGACTAAAAAAGAGAAGATTACGGTATGGGAAGCAGGATTTACGATGGAAATTCAGACAATTTGCATTTACGAATGGTGTACATTTGAGGGATCCCAGATTACGGTAGGTTTTGAATTTTTGAAGCTACAGTAACCCGAAAAATATAAGTTTTGGGGGATTTTTGACGTTGGATTCCAATTCAGCACTATCGGATTACCCTGTGCGCGAATTTTCATCGCTCTAGCTCAAAATGTCGTGAAATGGAGTGTTTGGTGTTTGCGGACTTTTGAAGCTACAGTAATCCAAAATTTTAATTTTGAGCTAGAGACTTCTAGAAAAAGCTTTCTGGCATGAAATTTTGCAAGGAATCTGATTCTGAAGTCGAAATTTTTCAAAACTATATTTGAAACCCAGAAAATTGTAAACATGAAAATTTTCTGAACTTTTGAAGCTACAGTAACCCGAAAAATAGAGACTCTAGTCATTTTTCGCTATCAGATTCAAATTCAGCACTATCGAATTAACCAGGGCGCAAATTTTCATAGCGCTTGCTAAAAGTGTCGTAAAATGCAGTGTTTGGTGTTTGCAGACTTTTGAGGCTACAGTAATCCGAAATCTCGATTTTGAGCTAGAGACTTCTAGAAAAAGCTTTCTGACATGAAATTTTGCAAGGAATCTGATTCTGAAGTTGACATTTCCCAAAACTATATTGGAAATCCAGAAAATTGTATACATAAAAATTTTCTGAACATTTGAAACTACAGTAACCCGAAAAATAGAAACTCTAGTCATTTTTCGCCATCAGATTGAAATTCAGCACCATTGAATTACCCCACCTGCATATTTTCATAGCGCTAACTCAAAGTGTCGTAAAATGCAGTGTTTGGTGTTTGCGGACTTTTGAGGCTACAGTAATCCAAAATTTCAATTTTGAGCTAGAGACTTCTAGAAAAAACCTTTCAGAGTAGAATTTTACGGAGAATTCGATTTTGATATTGAAAAAATTCAAAATCCAGTCTGAAATCTCAAAAATCCCAATTTTCAGATAAGCACTTTGAGAAAAAGCTTTCTGGCATGAAATTTTACAAAACTGCGTGGGAAACCCAGAAAATTGTAAAAATGAAAATGTTCTGAATTTTTGAAGCGTCTTAAGATTTCTAAACTCTTCTAAAACTCCTCCTGCATTTCCAGACCCTCGTTCTTCGACCGTAACCGTGCATGGGGCATCAAATTGGAGGAGATTTACAAGGAAACCGAATACGAACGTCTCCTATGGCAATACGTTCACAATGAAGAAATGGAAATCCGCTATCAAATGTCGATTGATCGAAAAATTGAATTGATAACAAAGCTGCAACAGATAACATTGAATGAAGTCCGGCAGAAGGCTCAAGATATTCAGAATGAGAAGGTGGCAAAGGCTGTGGATATGATGGTGAGTAGTTTTGGAAGATTCTGGGGGGATTTCGGGGGATTCTGAAAAACTCTGAAGTCCCCTAGTGAATTCTGAAGCAATCTAATGACTACTTTATAACCCTGAAGAATACTGAAGGTTTTTAATGTATCCAAGAAACTTCTGAAGGACTCAGAAGCATTTGGAAGGATTCTGAAGGCTTCTGAAGGCCGTTAGTTGGCTCTGAAATGTCCCTGAGCGTTTGAAAGGGTTCTGAAGACTTCTGGAGGCCTCTGAAGAATCTTGAAGACTTCTGGAGACTTTTGAAGAGTTATAAAGATGCCTCAAGAACCCAAGAAAATTTTGAAAGTCTTTGAAGATCTCTAGTTCATTCTGAAAGTACCTGAAACCTTTGGAAGAGTTTGAAAGGGATCCTGGTTTACGTTGATAGTTTTTGGAACATTCAGAATACTCCTAGAAGCTACTGGAGAATTCTGAAGGCTTCTCGTTGATTCTGAAGTTTTTTGGAAGACTTTTGATAACTCTAAAAAGTCATTAAACTTTCTGGTATCCTCTAAAACTTTCGAAGATTTATGAAATCTACTGAGATTTTTAAAAGACTTGAAAGCTCATTTTTGTTCCCTCTAAAACCTGTTCAAATTCAAATTTTTTTGATTTTGAAAATCCTACCGTAATCTCCTTGAAATTCTCTATCTATCTATATAATTTTCATCTAGAATGGACCTCTAGAAGTTGAGATATTTTGCTTCAAAATCTCGAACATAAAAAAATTTCAAAGTCTATTCATATTTTTCTCAAAATTCCATATAGGTCTGTATAATTTTCGTGAGAAATGGACCTTTGGAAGTTGAGATATTCACTTTTAAAATTTTGTAATTCTCAATTTTCAAAGTTTTTTCAAAACCCCCTACCGTAATCTCTTTGAAATTTCCTATCGATCTGTATATTTTTCATCAAGATCTGCCCATTTTTAACCCTTCAAAAAATCAATTATTCATTGAACTTTATTTTCAGATAAAATCCCGAATCCAACAACTCCAGGACGATCATCGTGCGTATCTTCGCAGTGCTCAGTTCAAGGTTAGTTGCATTTTCATCGTGGTATTTTATAGAGTCCAGGGGTGTAATTTGTGGATTTTGATGGTTGAAATTGTGATTTTTAGATTTAGAATGATTGGAGCTTTAAAATGATAGTAAATTTGGGATTAGAGCTTTGAAATTACTGTAAATATTGTAGTATTTCCATATTATATTGGCAAGAGCCATTTGTCTAGGAATTTAAAAAGAACTCTAGAAGAAAAACCAAAAACGCTCTACTTTTGATTTTTGTACCATTTTGTAGACCTTATCAAGACCTACATTTTGATATAAATTTCATCTAGAAATTCAGATTTTTTAGTACAGAAACTGCTAAATTTCCAACTAGACCCCTTTTACTTCAAAAATCTTTTTTTAAATTGCAACCACCCCCCGTAGGTCATCCGGTGCAACAGCTGTTATTGTTACCTCTTGTTCCCCAATCATATGATAAGCTCCGCCCACTTTTGGGGGGAGTTGTAACAGTGATCTTCTACTGGGAGGTTTGGTGCATCATCAACTAGTGTAAGAAAAAACTGGAGAGAAAATTGATACGGAAAGAGATAGAGAACAACTGATAGGAGAGATGAATGAACTCAAAAAAAACATAGATCTTTGTAGCAAATTGAGGAAGATTAGCTACAGTAACCAAGAAAGCTTGACTTCTAGAAAAGCTACAGTAACCAGAGGCATAGAAGGCGAATGCGCCAGTCTTACTGTATCTGTGATTTTCATGTTGCGTCCTATAAATACAGTAATCATAGGGGTTTTTTGTGAGTTAACGAAGTATCTTTTTGGAAAACTTCATGCGCCTTTAAATGGGCCTGCAGACAAACGGCTTATGCCTCCGATTGGCTCGCTTTGTTTCCCCGTGGCTCAGCAAACTCTGGAGCATTTTCAAGTGTTCTAGAGACTTCTGGAGGCCTCTGAAGACCGCTCTGTGACTCTGATATGTTCAGAAGCGTTTGGAAGGATTCTGGAGGTTTCTGGAAACTTCTAAAGACTTCTGAAGGCCTCTGAAACCCGCTAGTAGATTCTGAACTTTTCTTGAACGTTTGGAAGGCTCCTAGTGGCCTCTGAAGGCTTCTGAAGGCTCAGGAAAGTTTTTGCTTCATTTTCCGATCCCTTCCTTCCCAATCTTTCTCCCAGACCGCCCGTCTATCCTTCTACTGTATCAATATACACATATATGTTTGTCTAAAGTGTTGCACCCCTCTCCGAGGCAAACAACAAACAGTTCACTTTCTTCCTCACACAAAACACTATTTGACCTCCCTCTCTCGAATAGAAAACTTGAAAATCGCGACAACGGAATTCGGAAATTAGTCGCGGAAAGACCAAGTGGTCTTTCCTTGAGTGGAACAAAAAGTCACGAAAAAAGGACTAGAAGAGCAAAAGATCGAATTGAAAATACAGTAAGAACTACAGTAAGAACTACAGTAAGGTTTATAGTAAGAACTACAGTAAGAAGTACAGTATGAAATACATTACGAAGGGTATTGTTACAATACTACTGTAGCTTTTGAACTCAGAATTTTGAGTCAAAAATAAGCTCAAGATGTTGGAAATGAGCATAGTTATGATGCTTCAAAGTTTTCGAACTATTTCAACACTCCATAACTTCAGTAGTTTTTATCCGATTTTCATGATTTTGGTATCAAAATGCTCCAATTTTAATCGACTTGAAGCTCTTTGGATTTTGCACATTTTGAGTTAAAAATGAGCTCAAAATGTTGAATATGAGCAAAGTTATGATGATTCAAAGTTTTTGAACTATTTCAAATTTTCATAACTTTTGTAGTTTTTATCCGATTTTCATGATTTTGGTACCAAAATGTTTCAAATTTGATAGACTTAAAACGAATAACATTTTGCACATTTTAAGCTAAAAATGAGCTGGAAATGTTGAAAATGAGCAAAGTTATGATGTCTCGATATTTTTTGCCTCAGTAATCCACTTAGAGCTCACTGAGCCTCTGGCTCATAGCCAAGGAACATTCCAAGGATCCCCCAATCCTTCCATGTAAGCCAGATAAGCCTCTGAGCTCCTCGGAGCTCCCAGAGCTCTTGGATTTTTGGATTTTCCACACACACCTCCATCTCATCTTGTTGCGAAATTCCTAATCCTCTTGGATTTTCGAAAAGGATTATATGTGCCTACATGCAAATCTATATGGATCTGAAAATATCGGGAGATTATCCTTATCAACTGTCGATTTTTCACTTTTTTTGGCTCATCCAAAAGAAGAAGAAGAAGCCTTGCACTTTTTCCCTCCATAGAATTTTGAAATTTTGCTCATCTATTTTTCCTTCCGTATGCATGAATAGAGACACTTCAATTATTATTGTTGTTGTTGATCAGCCAGCCAGTCTTCTGACCTTTTATTATAATACACTGGGCTAGAAGATGAGCAATGGAGCAGCGGGGGTAAGTAGGCTTTAAATCGGGTGGTTTTGAGCTAAAAATGAGCTCGAAATGATGAAAATGAGCAAAGTTATGATGTTTCAAAGTTTTGGAATACTTTCAACACTTCATAACTCTAGTAGTTTTCATCGGATTCCCATGATTTCGGTACCAAAGTTTTTCAAATTTGAATATCTTTGAACTCATAAAATTTCGGTCATTTTAAGCCAAAAATGAGCTCCAAAATGTTGAAAATGAGCAAAGTTATGATGCTTCCAAGTTCTTCTATTATTTCAACGCTTCATGACTTTTGTATTTTTCATTCGTTTTCGTGATTTTGGTACCAAAATGCTCCAAATGTAAGTGACTTGAATTCCATAACATTTCTCTTAATTTGAGCTAAAAATGAGCTACATTTGTTGTCCCGGAACTCATTTGAGCGCATGTTTTTGACATCGGGAGAACTGAAACTTGATCAAGACACAAATACCGAAATTTGAATCTGAGCTTGACACGTTTGTGACAATGACAATTGGAAATGTCATGGCCATCCATGGGGGAAATTTTGTGAATTTTGAACTTTGCGGGCTTATGTAAGGTACTGTAAGTTACTGTATAAAGTATATTCGAACAATATTCAAGTTTTTGGGTTTACATGTATCTGTTGAAACTATCAAAATTAACTTTGATATTTTCTGATTCTTTCAACTTCCGATCTAAAGTTTGCAGTATCCCCTTCCGCTTCACTAACATTTAGATGACCAATATGAGTCAGAATCCGAAACCGGAAATTGAACAAATTTCCGTTTTTGTAGTATCAACTCTATTTCAAATCATTGAGTGGCGGATTATGTTGGATTTGAAAATAGGAAGGTGGAACAGGAAATTGAAGGTTTGATCGTTGAATTTAGGAGAGACAACAAATATTGTTTTGAAGTTGGTTACTGTAGTTTAGGTGATAGTTACAATAGCTTATAAAACAGTAGCTAAAAGTAGCGTCAAAAATTGAATCCAACAACTAAAATTCTGTATGGAATGATCTCCACAAAATTACCATTTTGATGGTGTAATTTCGATCAAAATTGGTCCACTGGAACTTGAGATATAACAATTTTTGTATAGAGTTATGCTTCGACGTAAAAATCAAAAATTTTCAAAATTGACATTTTCAAAAAATTCAAAATGTTAAAATGATCTTCATCAAATTTTCAATCCATTGATATAGTTTTCATCAAAATTGGCCCACTGGGAGCCGAGATATGACGGTTTCCGGGTAGTGTTATACATCGACGTAAAATCGAATATTTTTAAAATTGAGATTTTCAAAAAATTTAAAGTATTAAAATTATCTCCATTAAATTTCCAATCCATTGGGGTAATTTTCGTTAAAATTGGTCTTCTAGAAATTGTGATGTAACGATTTTTTAATAGTTTTGTACGTCGACGTTAAAATCAAAAAATTTCAAAATCGAAATTTTTGAGAAATTCAAAATAATAAGATGATCTCCATCAAATTTCCAATTTATTGGTATAATTTTTATAAAAATTGGTTTACTGGGAGTCGAGATATAACGATTTCCGTGTAGAGTCGTTAACGTAAAAATCAAAAGTACGTCGACGTAAAAATCAAAAATGTTCAAAATTGAGATTTTCAAAAAATTCAAAGTACTAGAATAATTTCAATTAAATTTCTAATTTATTGGTATAATTTTCATCAAAATCGGCTCACAATTAGTGGAGTTATAACAATTTCCGTTTAGTGTTGTATGTCGACTTAAAAATCAAAAATTCTCAAAAGAAAGATTTTCAAAAAATTCAAAGTACTAGAATAATTTCCCTTAAATTTCCAATCGATTGGTATAATTTTCATTAAAATTGGCCCTCTGGGAGCCAAGATATGACGGTTTCCGGGTAGTTTTATACATCGACGTAAAATCGAAAATTTTTAAAATTGAGATTTTCAAAAAATTTAAAGTATTAAAATTATCTCCATTAAATTTCCAATCCATTGGTGTAATTTTCGTTAAAATTGGTCTACTGGGAGCCAAGATATATGCATTTACTCTTTTGGTCCCTCGTACCCTTCCCGCTCTTCACACCTCTCACGTCATTCTTTGAATACTTGGAAGCCCGAAGCCTCTCTTCTGAAAATGTATCCAGTTTGCTCAAGGGGACTCAAAAGGGCTAAAGGTCTTCCTATTTCCGCCTCTTCCCCAGTAAGCATAAACCACCCGATTGCGAAATAGAGTCCTGCAGAAGAAGAAGAAGAAACTCTGCCTCTCCCAACATTGCAAAGTTCACAAGAACACACAAACATTTGTCCTCCTCCTGTTTCTTTTCTATCCGTCTTTGCCCGTCTGCCGGCCCGTTTTTGCAGTATCCACTTCCCGTACACTATTTTCTGTGCCTTGGGCCGGCAACAAGTGGGCGGAGCCGCGAGAGCGCACGCGCGCGAAACTTGGACGTTCTCGTGTTCTCTACTGCTTTCTCTTTTTTTGCGTAGCGTTCTCTGCGCCTCTTATGGGGACAAAAAGCGTATTGGGGAAATTCGAATTCAATTTGTTGGTTGGTCGTCGGTTGCCTTCTATTATGGCAGTTGTTGTAGTAGTAGGCAGGCAGCAGTAGATGTTGTTGACGGATTAACAAGAAGGAAAGGAAAATTGAATTTGCTATGAGCGACAAGAAGAAAAAAGGAGAGCACAAACTCTTTGGAACAAGAAGGAAGAGAAAATTGAGTTTTTGAGGAATCGAAAAAGAGTCGAAAGATCAAGGAAAATTTGAGAAAATCCAAAAGCCCTTGAACCTAGTTTTGGGGTCATTTTAAAAGGCTAAAAAGCAGAAATTTGAATTTTATAGTTTCAGGTATACGAAGAATGAATTTTGAGCCATTTTGAGCCATTTCAAGGTGTTCTGAACATGCTAAAGTGACTGTAACAGTTTTAAGCAGTTTCAGGCTCATTTTGAAGCTCTAAAATGCAGAGATTTAAATTTGATAGTTTTGAATATACCGAGAATCGATTTTGAGCCATTTTGAACCATTCTGAACATTTTTGGGATACTGTAACCGTTTGGAGTCATTCTCCATCATCATTTTTCGGTTTATTATGAAGCTCTAAAAGTTGGAAATTTAAATTTTACGGGTTCAATTGTACCAAGAACCAATTTCAAATTTTTTGAAGCTCCAGATACCTCAGAAATCAAAATGTCCAAATTTTAAAGTCTACAATAAGCCCAAATGCCCCTCATATACATTCTGAAACTACTCTCTGAATAGTTTCGATAAAACTTTCTTTAGTTTTTTTGCTTGGTTTTGGTCCCCATGAGGTGTCTGTCACAATGATTATCTATTTTGCTATCCGTATTTTCAAAGAACAGATAATTTGTTTTCCGGTTGCCCCCCAGGGGGGATTATCCCCGGGAGCTCTCATTAGAGCGTAAATCTATATTTTGCGTCAAAGGTGAGCCAGATTAACGGCACCTGCACACACCTGACCAAAAATGAGTCACATTAGTTGAAATTGGAGCCACTGAAAATGGCAATTTCCTTATAATCCTTCTCTGGAGATGAGGATTATCTGGATCATGACGGAAATTGTGGATATGCTTCTTTTTCGGGCTCTTTTGGATCCGATTTGCTCTCTGCGCGCCCACAACAAATCCACCTTACGGATCATGTGATGAGGGGAAGCGGATTAGATATTTTTGAAGGGCTTCTGGGATTCAGAAGACGTGGGAGTTGTGGTCAAGTGATTGGCAATCGTGGGAGCTTACATGGGAGTCTTTGGGAAGTGATTCTGGATAAGGCGATGTTTTTTTGAAGGGACAGAAGTCGTTGAGGAGGATTCTGGAAGTATTGGAGTAATATCAATGTTGTCTGCCTGCTTCTGAAGTTAACCCAAGACTTCTAGAAGCTTCTGAAGCAATTTGAAGACTTCTAGACGGTCTAGAAGCGATTTGACGTCTTCTGGCCATTTCTAGAAGAATTCATCGTCTTCTGAATCCACCCCTTCATTGTTTGTACCTCCTCTTCTTGGTTATTCGACTCGAAATCCAGAATTCTAGCGGAAATTTAACTCATTTCCGTTATCACTCTGTATCCATCTCTCCTTCTACTTGAAAAATCGGATCGAGAATTCTGTATTCTGAAATTTTCGGACTCCAGAGTATATTCGCTATATAGCTCGCTATCTCTAGTTCGCTAGCTCAGAAGCTATGACTACTGAGCCAGTGGATTTAGAATTGGTCGGTGTTTACATTTGCAATCCAAGTGATCAGGTGAGGAGATCTCTGAAGGCTTCTAGGTGCTCGGCATCAAACTTTTCCGCTAAAAAGTAGGATTTTGAGCAAAATTTGGCGCCGAGACGAGCTACAGTATTTTAGCTAGTCTAACGATGCACCTGAGCCTGAAAGCTTTGAAAATGTGCAATAAAATTAGCCAAAATATCATCAGGACGCTCAAATACAATTTCGAAGATGCTAGATTCAAATTTGGCGCCTTCAAAGGGTTTGCTATTGTAATCTAGCTAGGTACAGTAATACTAAAGCTACATTAAGTAATATAGCTACAGTGATCTAGCCTACTACAGTAATCTATCAATCTAAATTAATAGTAAAGCTATACTAATAGCAAAGCTACAGTGCTCTAGCTAGATACACATCTGCTACTCGTCGAAAGTTGCTACAACAAAAAGTAGTTGGTCCCTCCCTCCCTTCTTCTTCTTCCTTTTCCCATCCCCTCGGGGCCCCCTTGGGGACCTCATCAGAATTCTGTGTGTGGCATGTGCAACACAACAAAATGCAGCGGGGGGCACACACGCACACACACACGCATATCACATTTGCTATTCACCGACCAAAGGCTAGAGGGGCTCTCTCTCTCTCTCTTTTTTCCTTCTCTTTCTATAGACCTCTAATTAGGTATTGAGAGAGAGAGAAGGGGTCTCTCTCCATCTTCTCTTTTTTCTTCTTCTCCGTCTTTTTGCCCCCCTCCCCGAGAAAGGAAGCAGATTCAGATCTCGTCGGCGCGAGGTCCACACACAGCCAGGGGAAATAAGAATCGCGCTCTCTAACTCAATACTCTTTCGCAAGCCCTCCTGCTCTCTAATTCTCTCTAGTTCCATCTCTCGGAGACCCCGTAAAGTGAATTGGGTGATGAATTGTGTAACACAGCGCGCGCGCGGCCTTGATGGCTGTCTTGGACAACCGGGTGGTGCGAGTGGAGGATTAGAGAAGCAGAAATATGGCTAGAGAGCCGACCCCCTGAAGAGAGCGTCTAGAGAGCCAGAGAGACAGGGAAGGCACAAGATGAGGAACAGAGATTCTAGAGAACGAGACGGTGAATCTTTGAAGCAATGGGGAGGTTGGCTGGCGGGGACAAACTTTCTGGAGCGCGATCGAAACGAAACAACGATGGATCGAGATTAAAGTGAAAGCGATTTGGGGGGGGGGGGGCTTTCACTTTAATGGATTCTGGAATACTTGGCAAAAGTGGACAAGAATCAAGGAGACATGAACGGGAGATTGTCACAAAAAAAACTAGACACTATTTGGAGGGATCAGGAACACAGGTTAGGCCCAAGCTTGTAGGCTAAGCCTCGGTGGTCAAGTTCGGAACCTATTACGCTAGTTGAGTCCTAAAGGCTTGAGCTTTCTGGGATAAGCTTGAGGTATTTTACACGGCCTATAGAGCAGGAAACTATAGAGCCTGAGCCTATAGATGACGAACCTGAGCCTACGTACGGCAAGGTGAGCCTATGGGAGCCTTTGTCGTGAGTCCATTGTTATTTATGGGTTCATTGGATCATCTTGAGCCTTGGGAGACCCTTCGGCTTATAGCTTTTGAGCTGAGCCTCTAGATGTCTTTACATGCCAAAAGCCTTTCATTGTGCCAGATGTATAAGAAGCACAGTAACCTAAATCCTAAGCCTAAACCGACAGCCCCTACGCCTTGCCTGTCATCCGTTGCCAAGCCTAAGCCTCAAGGTTTCCTCTATTGGCATCGATCCAAGCTTACAATCCTTAAACCTAACCGGCAAGCCTTCTGCCCATAAGCCAAGTACACTGACCTCAGCCAAGCTTGTCAGCCTTTAGCTAAGCCCTTGGGCCTGAGCCAAGGCTATGAGCCTCTAGTTAAACCTCCAGGCCTCTGGCAGAGCCTGTGGTCTTTGCTAGAAGCTTGCAGCCTATAGGCTTCTTTCATCAACGTTGAGCCAAGTCTAGATCCCCTTAGCCAAGCTTACAGTCCTCCCTGAGCCTTCAGACGTCCGGTTGAGCCTCGAGGCTCTCCATTCTCTTGAACAAGAACCCTGAGCCTATGGCCTTCAAAACAATCCTAATCCTCTAGGCTTCCTCTTTTGGCATCCAGCCAAGCTTAAAGTATCAAAGTTACGCCTACAACTCATAAACCAAGCCTACCGTCCGGCTGAGTCTCTAGCCATCGACCTAAGTCTACAGTCCCTGAGTCAAACCTATTGGTCTAAGCCGAACCGATAGTCACTCTGACGATCTTACGGTCTTTCAGCTCCACCTATGAGCATCTACCTGAGCCTATGGCCTTTGAGGCAAACCTAAGCCTCTAGGGTTCCTTTATTGGCAACGATCCAAGCATACATCCTCCTTGCTAAGTCTATGAGCCTCTAGTATAGGCAATGGGTCTCAAGACAAGCCTAAGCCTCCAGGCCCCCTCTATTGGCATTGTTCCAAGCCTACCTGCCTCTGGCAAACCCAACCCCTAGCCATCTGCTAAGCCTATAGACCTTGTGCCCCTCACCTTCCCTCTTAAACCCCCGCAGCACACCTACTATTATTATTATTTTCTATTTTCCCTTCCATCATCATGACCCCAAACCGCGCTGATTTCGTCATCTCCCTGTGTCTGCAGTATCACTATCTTGTTATCAAGTTAACGCTGTCGTTTTTTAACCAACAACATATGACAAAGTACTTTGATTCCCATTTTTTTTCTATTTGCGACTTGACTTTTTCCAACAACACACACACACAAAATAAACACAACATGTGACCAGATGGAGAGAGACAGTTGTCAGAGGGGGGTGATCGGTCTCTAGTCTACTCGGTTTGTGATTTTTCCCCCCTCTCACATTCCGATAGATAGATGGATGGAGAGGACCCCATCCTCTCCCATTAAAAGTGGGAAGCGTCGCGCTCTCTGCGTCTCCATTTGTCGCGCTCTCTGCGCCCTCCACTTTTCCTATGCTATTTCGTGGCTTTTGTCGTGTTCTCTGTGTCGCGACTGCTGCGCCGCCGCCACTGTCGTTAAAACGCGCGGGGAGAGGGAGGAGAAGGTGACAGAATAATGATTCACGTCGCGTCCATCCATTGGAAATGTGAAAGAGGGGGGGGGGGGGGGGGTGTCTTTTTTTTTGTTGTCTACGACGATGGCTAGTGACAGCAGATGGAATTGTATTTGGAGGAGAGAGAGATCTATAGAATTAGATTGTGTTATTGTAGCGGGAATCATAATAATAATAATAATGGAGAACAGAAGGTGTTTTGTACCGAGATTTTTGAAGTTTGGATTTTGGGAATTTTTTCAGTTTAGTAAAAAAAAAAATAAATAATTCTTAATGATGAGACTATTGTCTGATTCTAAGATTTGTAAAAATTTCGTGCCTAGGGGGGACTTTTTAGGGATTTTTAGGGCCTTTCAAAAGCTCAAATTAGGATTTTTTCAATTTGAAAAATATTCAGCGGAATTTTTGGAAAAACTTTTTTCTGTGAATTTTTCGAAATTCTTGGAATCTGAGGGTGTCTAGAGGATTTTGAGCATTTTTAAAGAGCAAAAATGATATTTTTGAAAATTGAAAATCAATTTTCGACCCTTTTTAAGACTTTTTAAAGGCATTTTTGAGCATTTTTAGAGCTTCTTTTGAGTCTTGAGATTTCAAAAAAATTTGGTTTCAAGATTTTGAGCATTTTGAGCATTTCTGTTGAAAATTTGAAAATTTCAGATTTTAAATTCCAAATTTTGGGTTTTGAGTTGTCATTTAAGCGATTTTAGGGTCGTCTATGATTTTTAGGTTTGGAATTGTTCAAAATTCTAATTTTGATAAAAATTAAACTACTAAAATACTCTCCATTAAATTTCCTATCTAATGGTATATTTTTATAAAAATTGAACAATTGCAACTTGAGATAAAACTATTCAAACTTTTGAAATTTTTTTGACCAATTTTTAGACTATTTTCTAAAGTCCCTATTTTTCAATATTATTCAAAAATTCTATACGATTTTTCATAATCTCTGTATAACAGATGAAAATTTTCTGGAAATTTTCACCTGTAGAACTATACTTATTACTTATATTGCTCCATGAGCCAAGAGCAGCTGAAAATCTAATCGAAAAATTTCGCTCTCTTCTAGAATTCTAGACTCATGATTTTAAATTCAAAATTGCCTGGAATAGTCCAAATTTTTTACATTTTTTATCTCCATTTTCTGATAATCTAAAAATATCCCGTATTATCCCGATTAGTCATTTATTTTTTGGCTTCCGTAAACTTTTTTTTTCTGAAAAAATAGTATATACTAATCCATTAATGACGTCTTCTGGTCAGTAGAAGAGCAAAAGGGGCGGAGCTTGTTAGGAAAATTGTACTTTTTTTCTGGAAATAGAGTTATTAAACAATTGAAGATTACTATTTTTATTACCATGAGAATATGATTTATAGCTAATCTGTCTAGACGGGAATGGCTTAGAATTATAAATTAGAGAAATCAAAAATTTTGAAAAAAAAATTTTTTTAAATTAATTTCTGACCTAAAATTGCTTCGAGTAGTTCAAAGTAAACAAAAGTAGCTCAAAAATTTTCTTTCCATCCTAAAACTTAAATTTTTTTTTTAATTTGGAGCTTGAAAATGATGAAAAAATTTTTTGTCTAAAAATTTTTTTTCAAAATTTTTTCAAAGTTTGAACATCTCTAAATCAAGTTTCTATGGTTCAATTTTTATGAAAAATATACTATTAGATAGGAAATTTAATGGAGAGTACTTCAAGTTTGTGAATTTTTGGAAAATTTAGATTTTGAAAAATTCTGGGATTAAAATCACAGGTAACCCAAAAATTGCAGAAATGACGGCTCAAAAATTTTTTTCAAAGTTTGAACATCTCTATCTCAAGTTGCAATGGTTCAATTTTTATGAAAAATATACCATTAGATAGGAAATTTAATGGAGAGTATTTCAACATTTTAATTTTTACGAAATTTCGAATTTTGAAGAATTCTGGACCTAAAAATCAGAGATGACCCAAAAATCACTTGAATGAGCTCAAAAAATTTTTTTCAGAATTTTTTTTCAAAGTTTGAACATCTCTATCTCAAGTTGCAATAGTTCAGTTTTGATGAAAACTGTACCATTCGATAGGAAATTGAATGGAAAGTATTTTAACAATTTTATTTTTACGAAAATTTAGAGTCTGAAGGATTCTAGGTCTGAAAATCAGAGATAACCCTAAAATCGCTCAAATGACAGATCAAAAGGGGAAATTCTGAATTTCGCTGCGCAGCAACGTTAAATTGATACTGCAAATTTCTTTTTGTATGTAGACTAGACTCTCCAAAAGATTCTCACATTTATAAATCATCATCATCCCTTTTTTCTCACATAAAATTACACCCCTTTTCCTCTCTCGATTCCTCTTTTGATTCTCCAAAAAAGTTTCAAAATTTTCCCTTCATTCCCGGGCCCCGGGGTCAAAAACCACCGCCTCTACAAAAAAAAAAGTTGGAAATAGAAACAATTCATCCATCTCTTCCATCTCCCCCCCCCCCCCCCCCCCCCCCCCCCCCCCATCCATCAATCGATGTGGTCAGACGAGTGAGAGATACTGCATCTTTTTCCCCCGTCTTCTTCTTCCAATTTCTTCTCGCCGTCTCTACCGTCTCTCCGTCTCTCCGCTCGCGTTCTCTACCGTCTCTTCTCTTCCCATACTATTTCCCTTTTTTTTTCTCTTTCTCCCTCAAATCTTCTGTTTGTACGCGTCGACCACCAACCAACCACTCCTATTTCTTTTCGTTTCGTTTCTTCTTCCTTTTTCTTGTGTGACGAAGGCGAAAAAAGAAGACGACGACGACGTCTTCTGCTTTTTTTCCTTTCATCTTCTTCTCTCTTTTTCGAGAAGTAGAAGAAGTAACATTTCTTCTTCTTCTCGTTTTTCTTCCTTTGCGAATTTTCCCTTGGCTAGTTAGTACTAGAAGGCTGATACTCTTGAATAGGGAAATAGAAAATTTGAGATTTTGAGCCTAAAAATGAGCAATTTTGCCTTAAAATCGCAGTTTTTGGACCTAAATTTCAGCTATTTCGAGAGAAATTATATGATTTTTGGGCTCAAAAATGGGCCAATTTTGATCTTGAAAGTCATTCTATTGAGGCTAAAAATCCAGGGTTTTGGGCTGAAAAATGAGCAATTTTTGGAGAAATTTGCTGATTTTTCGACTTAAGAATGAGCAATTTTGAGCTCAAAATAGAAGGTTTTTTGGTTTAAAAATTAATATCCTTGACATAAAATTAGATTAATTTTTATGTAAATTTCACAATTTTAATCTTAATAATTGTTATTTTGACCCCCAAATCAAAGGGTTTTGGGCTTAAAAATGAGCAATTTTTGAGTTGAAATTTGTGATTTTTGGGCTGAAAATAGAGGTTTTTTCGGCATAAGAATGAATATTTTTATTTGAATTTAACTATTTTTGAGCTTCAAATTGAAAAAAAAAAAAAGAGTTTTTGACCGTCAAAAATATGATTAAAAACACATTTTTTTTTTGAAATTTTTGGCCTGAAAATCTTAAATTTAGGGGGTTTTCCACATTTGATTTTTGGCTAGAAATTGAAAATTTTGCTGATTTTTGAGTCCAAAATTATCGAAAATATCGAATTTTAGGTCAGAAAATGCAAAAATTTCATTTCTCAAATTTTGGCTAATTTTAGGCTTTTTGAGTCGATTTTCTAGGTTAGAACTCAATTTTTCATAGATTTTTAGGTCTTTTGTGTTAGAAATGAATTATTCCCATTTTTTCAAGTTTAGAAACTTTGAAATTCAAATTTCCGTCTGCAAATCTAATCTTCTTAATACAAACTACAAAAATGTATATTTTATCCAATTTTTTTTTGCTTCCTCATCACTGAATCTGATCTTTTACTCCTTTCTCCAAATTCACGGGTACAAAATGTGTACTTTTCTGACTTTCGAAAAGAGAAAATTGAATCAAAAATCAAATTTCCTTTTTGCAAAGAAAGGGTACATAACACCTGCTGTGTTGGACTTGTCCACGAGGACTACAAAACTTTTCAGTAACATTTATAAGCTATAATTTGTGTTAGACTAGAATTAAAGTTTCAAATTCAATTTCAAATTGAAATTGAAAATAATATCAAATTTTGATATCACCTCTCTCAATTTGTGATCATTTATATCGTTATCAAATTTAGCGAATTTTCTCGATTCTCTATGTTGTTTGCTGACCTTGAAAATGGAAAGTCGTAAAATTTTCAGTGGTTTGGCACGTGGCCAAGAGACTGAAACGGAAATTGGAGGGAAAAGTTTATGATTTGATAACGAAAGTTTTTTGAGGTCTAGAGGAAGAAATTTCACTGCGTAGCAATGTTAAATTGATACAGCAAATTTCACTGCGTAGCCATGTTGAAGTGATACATCAAATTATCAAAATTAGCTGCGTAGCCATTAGAAATTGATAAAACAAAATTCACTGCGTAGCAATGTTAAATTGATACCGCAAATTATTTTTTTATAGTCTGGTTCTTTTTTTGCTTCTAAATCTACCGTAATCCATCGTAAATCTACACTAAAGTCTATCGAATCGCTAATTGGGAACATTGCACGTCTATCCATATCCAAATAGCTACAGTAATCCTTCTTTCACCTAAACAGTGTTACTATCTCTGAAAAGCTCTGGAAACCCCGTAAATCTTCACTACAGTACTCCTACAGTATCCTACCCCCTCCCCAATCTTTTATGCCAATTATTTCCAGCGCGACGAACAACTACGTCAACGTCTTCTCGACCCGACGTCGTTAGCCGCACACCTCTCCGCGGCACCCCATCATCATACCGTACCCCCGCAACAGCAGCCCGGAGCCGCCGTCGTCCGTCTCACGCCCATCGAAGAACGCCTCATCGAATTGGCCGCCGACTACGAAGTCCAACAACAGCAACGCAGTCTACAGTTGGAATTCGAGACGACTTATCATCAACAGCAACAGTTGCAGCTACAGTTACAGTTGCAACAACACCAGCAAGAGGGATCGCCACTTGCTCACGAGCAGTATTACGGTGTACCAGGAGTGAGTTATAAAAAAATTTTGATAAAAATTTTGGATTCTCCGCAAAATTTGAGCTTGAAAACATCTTTTTTGCGTTCAAAACGAAAAACTCCAAAAAAAAAGTGTCTGCCCGCCATTGACCATACCTCGACCGTCAGCGGTCTAATTTTGATAAACTTTAGACCAATAAATTGAAAATTTGATGAAGATGATTTTGATACTTTGAACTTTTCGAAAACACAAAATTTGACGAAATTTGGTTTTTACGGCGACCTCTGACTCTGCCCGCGACTGGCCATATCTCGACCGCCAGCGGTCTGATTTCGATGAAAATTATACCAATCGATTACAAATTTAATGAAGATGATTTTAGTATTTTGAATTTGCGAAAAATGTCAATTTTGAAATTTTCGATTTTTACTTCGACTTATGACTCTGCCCACGACTGGCCATATCTCGACCGCCAGCGGTCTGATTTTGATGAAAATTATACAAATCGGTTAAAAATTTAAAGAAAAATATCTTAACCGTTTGAATTTTCTTGATAATGTCAATTTTGACAAATTTCGATTTTTAAGTGGACCTATGACTCTGCCCGCCATTGACCATATCTCGATCGCCAGTAGTCCAAATTTAATGAAAATTATACCAGAAAATTGCAAATTTCATGGAGATAGTTTTGATACTTTGAATTTTTGAAAAATGTCAATTTTGACAAAATTCGGTTTCTGCGTCGACTGAATACTCTGCCCGCCATCGACCATATCTCGATCGCCAGGAGTTCAATTTTTATGAAAAATATACCAAAAAATTGCAAATTTCATGGAGATAGTTTTGATATTTTTAATTTTTTGAAAATGTCAATTTTGAAATTTTCGATTTTTACTTCGACTTATGACTCTGCCCACGACTGGCCATATCTCGACCGCCAGCGGTCTGATTTTGATGAAAATTATACCAATCGATTGCAAATTCAATGAAGATAATTTCAGTATTTTGAATTTTTAAAAAATTTGAATTTTAAGAAATTTCGATTTTTACGTCGACCTATGAGTCTGCCCGGCATTGACCATATCTCGACCGTCCGAGGTTCAATTTTTATAAAAAATATACTAATCAATTGCAATTTTTATGGAGATATTTTTCATACTTTGAATTTTCTAAAAATTTCAATTTTGACAAATTTCGGTTTTTCGTGATTTTGATATTACATCACAGCTTAACGGCGCGCCAAAGGCGCACTAGTTTTCCTGGTTTCTAGATCAAATTTCCGCAGAAAGTTCACTCCTAATATCCAGTTGTAACTCAAACTAACACAATTTAATTTCCAGGGTACCCCGAACGCGCTCGTCCACCAAAAGCGTAAATACACGAAACGCAAGCCGACCACCGTGGCGTCGTCGCCGTCTTCCACGCCGTCAGAAATGAAATCGCCCGGTGCAACATCGATGGAAGCATCATCCTCATCAGCCTCCACCGCCGTCGCATCGACACCGACGGTTCAGTTGGTGCCCCAACCACAACCCCTCCACAATCAACTTCCCGACGTAATTGTGCCGACATCGACGACAGAAGAAGCATCGCCAGTACCATCGTCCATAGCAACAACACCATCATCAGTGAATAAACGAAGTGCCAGTGATTCACCCACAGGGCCACCGAAGGTTGCACGCGTCGAACCACCCACTGATCCAGATGTCGTTGTCGTGTCAACATCGGCACCAAGTGCAGCCGCGGCGTTTTTGTAAGTGGTTTTTGAAATTGGAAAATGTCAAAATTGGATTCCTCGTAAAATTTGGGCTCGGATAAGTTATTGGTTGAGCTCAAACGGTCAACTTTGAGAGTTACGGTGTTTGTGTACAAAACACCATACTCTACGACAAATCACATTTTTCAAGGGGAACACGTTGTTTTTACTAAATTTTGGGCTCAAAATCGTGATTTTGGCAAAATTGTGGTCTAGAATAGTTTTTATTCGAGCTCGAACGGTTGATTTTGAAGTTTTGGTGTTTGCGTACAAAACACCATACCTTACGACAAATCCCATTTTTTTGAGATTTTGAGCTGAATTTCTCAAAATTAAACATCAGATTCCGAATCCTCATAAAATTTCAGTTTAGAATAGTTTTTTTCCGAGCATCTAGGGATATTTTTAAGCATCACGGTTTTTGCGTACAAAACACCAGATCTTACGAGAAATCCCATTTTTTGAGATTTTGCGCTAACTAATCTAGATTTCAAGCTTGAATTTAGAATTTGTGTGCACTTTCAGTTTCGCAGACTTTTTTGGAGCTCTCTAGCGTTAGTTCGAAAAATTGCGTACGAAACACCATATCTTACGACAAATTCCATTTTTTTGAGATTTTGAGCTGAATTTTTCAAAATTGGACATCAGATTCCAAATTTCCATAAATTTTTAGACTGGAATTACTTTTTCTCGACCCTCTAGCGTCATTTTTGAGCATCTAGGTGTTTGCGTACAAAACACCAGATCTTACGACACTTTGAGTTAGAGGGCTGAGAATTGGGAACCAGGGGTAAAAAACTATGGGAAATCCGATTTTGATACTCTCGACTCTTTAAAATATCAAAAAATCCTTGTTTCAGCACCGCCAACCCACACATTGCGAATCCACCACAACAGCCAGGCTCTCTCATCGGGATCTCAGCAGCCACTCAGGCTCATATTCAAGCTCAACAAGCTGCTCAAGCACACGCGGCCGCTCAAGCCGCAGCAGCCGCAGCCGCCGCCGGAGCCACATCATCACTATACATTAATACAGGAGGTGTGCCACCGGCAGCCACCACGCCTACAGTACCCACCTCTGTGGTCGCTGCAAATGCAGCAGCGATTCCTACGGCATCTGTAGCACCAGCAGCACCCGCCGCCCCAGCAGCCAGTGTAGCCGTCCCACAGACCCCCGGACAAGACCATGCTCTACGAATTTTGCAATCCGGAATGACGGGAGCGTTCCCGTTGATTGGGGCCACCGGCGGGAACACTATTCCGTATATGGCCGCACTTCAACAACAATTCCAACAGATTTCTGCGAATACTGGAGCAGCGAATGGAGTCGGTGGATTGATTGGCGGAATTCAATTCCCACCTGGAGCAGCATTAGGACCCCAGTTGGCGGGAGCAGCACTCTTGGCTCAGGTGCCAGTTGTCAAAGTGAGTATTTTCAAGTTTTTGTGTGCTTTGAAACACGTTGAGAATAGATTTTTCAAATTCCCCGCAAAATTTCACCTTTCGACGTTTTTTTTCCAAGTCGCCAGCTCCATTTTGAGTTTTCTGTGCAAACACCGTTCATCGGATTTTACGACAATTCTTATTTTCTGAGCTTCAAGAGAACATTTGCAAAATTTCAAGCTTAGAACTAGATTCCCCGCAAAATTTCACCCTTAGAAGTTTTTTGTTCGAGTCGCTAGCTCAATTTTGAGTTTTCTGTGCAAACACCAAACATCATATTTTACGAAACTTGCTCCGATTCAGCTGAAAGTTTGCAGATAGACTAATTAGACTACGCAAAATTCAAATGTGACAATTAAAAGTTAGTTTAGACGACATTGGATTACTGTAGCTTCTATTTAACAGCGAAATTAGCAATTTTAGGGGCCCCAAAATTATTTTAGCGAGTTTCGAACCTCAAATTCGAATTTCCCGTAAAATTTCACCCCTAAAGGTTTTTGTCCCGAGTCGCTAGCTCAATTTTGAATTTTCTGTGCAAACACCAAACACCGCATTTTACGACACTTGCTCCAATTTGGCTCAAAATTTGCACACTGACTAAATTGGCTACGCTGAGTTCAAATTTCGCATTAAAAACAAGCTTACTACTAAAAATTTTACATTGCGGTGAAAAAAATTTCGATATCGTTTTGTCCCCACCCTCCTATCCCCCGATGATCGGTTTTCTCTGATAAAAAAAGAGGGGACGTTTTTTTTTTAATTAGTAAAGCTTGTAGTTATAGTTGTTTTTTTTTCAAAATTTTTAATATCGTATCCACTTAGCATAACTATCCTCAATATTTCCAGAAAACCGGTCGTTGGAGTGGAATGCACGTAAAAATTGCCACTGACATTCAGACGTATCGACAACAAACCGAACGAAAGTCCTCCGGTGCGACGGCTTCGAATCCTGTCGTCATCAACTCGACGTCTTCAACACCGACGCCCACCAAGAAGTCGTCACCACAACACAAACCGCCTACGGTAGCCGCTGTGCCTGCGGTTCCGGCTACGGTAGCTCAACCGGCGGCCACAACAGCGGCGGTGCCAGCAGCGACAGTGCCCGCAGTGCCAGTAGCCCCAGCAACATCTGCGCCCAATGGAGCAGTACGCCCTCCAGCAGCCGCCCCAGCGACCACAAGTACAGCCGGACAAGCGATGTGAGTTTTTGTTTTCTCTTTTTTGCATGGTTTTCATTTCAGATAGCGCATTTTTGATACCGGATTCGAGATCAGCGCAAAATTTGGGTCTAGAAGCGTTTTTGCGCGACTCGCTAGCGTTGATTTGAAGCACGTCGGTGTTTGCGTACAAAACACTAAATCTTACGACACTTGGCCTAAATGCGCTGAAAACGGGGTAACAGGGTTGGAAAAAATGAAAAAATTGGTTTCGGGTCTTGAAATTGTGTCAGCCTATTCTAAGCTGCTGAAATCGCGTTGCACACAATACACCAGATCTTACGACACTTCGAATTAGGGAGACAAAAACTGCAAACAGAAATTTTTTAATACTGGATTCAAGATCAGCGCAAAATTTGCGTCTAGAATAGCTTTTGCGCGACTCGCTAGCTTTGATTTGGAGCATCTCGGTGTTTGCGTACAATACACCATGTCTTACGACAAAGCTTTTTTTACGGATTCTATTAAGTTCTGTCTAAAATTCGAGTTCAAATTCAAAATCTGCGTAAAATTTCAGTCTAGACCAACTTTTCTACGACCTTCTTGCTTCAATTTTAAGCATCTCGGTGTTTGCGTACAAAACACCGAACCTTACGACACTTTAAGCTAGAAGGCTGAAATTAAGGTTCCGGGGGTAAAAACTGTGAGAAACACGATTTTGAGCTCGAAAATGCTGAATTTTGAGTCCTTAGTGCAGTTTTGGGAAGCATGACACTCAGTTTTTCGTGATATGGTTTTAGTTATTCCCTCCCCTCATTCTTTCTTTCTATCTCTCTATCCAACCAGCCGAAATTTTCTCTCTCATTGCTCAAATTCTTAAAATTTGCAGTCAATTCACACAATTCCCACCACCACAACTATCGGGCGGGCCCACCTACGCAGGAAATCCACAGCTGATGGCCGCCGCGATAAATGAGGCGACGCGACGTGTTGCGTGAGTTTCCATACTAGACTCTACAGTAATCCCCCTCCTCCCTTATATCTTCTATATCTATCTATGCGTGTGTGCTCTATTGTGTGTGTGGTGGTGAATGAATATATAGCTTGCGACGAAATCCAGCGGTGGCGCCAAATTCAAACTCAAAACTTTTTTGAAACTCTTCCAATTTCCAGAGCCACTCCCAAGCCACCCACTGCTCGACCACCGTCCGCCGCGGTCCCCGCGGCTACCGTAGCCGCTCAAGTGACCCAACAGCAACAGTTGACCGCTCAGCAGCGTAACCTCATTGGAATCGCCACGTCATCACAGCAACAAGCACCGACGAGTCTCCAACATGCACAACTACAACAAGCGGTGGCCACAAGTATGGGAATGCCGGCGGCAGACGCGGCACAACAGCAGCAAGCGTTGCACTTGCTTCAACAGCAAAGAGAGCAAATGGCGCAGGTAATTTGGCATTTTCGATTTCAGATTTGAACTTAGCGTAAAATTTCAGTCCAAAATGGCTTTTGTTTGAAGTTCTAGCGTTGATTTTAAGGATTTTGGGATTACTGTAGCGGTATTTGCGGACAAAACACCGAACTCTACGACACTTTGAGCTAGAGCAATGAAAATTGAAATGACTAGGTTTTCCAAAGTGTAGATCTCGAATATATTGTTGAAACTTCAAAAATCCTACTTTTCCGAGATCACGTACTATACAACACATCTTACGACAATCTCGCATTTAGTTGTACCCTCATGAATTTGAAATTTCATCTGTATTTTCGAACTCAACGTAAAATTTCAGTCCGAAATGGCTTTTGTTTGAAGTTCTAGCGTTGATTTTGAGGATTTTGGGATTACTGTAGCGGTGTTTGCGGACGAAACACCGAACTCTACGACACTTTGAGCTAGAGCAATGAAAATTGAGATGACTAGGTTTTCCAATGTGTAGATCTCGAATATAATGTCGAAACTTCGAAAATCCTACTTTTCCGAGATCACGTAGCATACACCACACCTTACGACATTTTCAGCAGCAACAAATCCTCGCACTGCTCCAACAACAGCAACAACAGGCGAATGCGGCACAGCAGGCACAGCAAGCCCAGGCTCCACCTGTGAACGCCGCACAGGCTCAGCAGCAGCAACAACAAGCGGCGGCACAGGCTCAAGCACAACAGTTGCAGCAATTGCTCATGCTTCAACAGGTTTGTACACTTTAGAAATTAGCAGATTTAAATTTCTCGCAAAATTCTGTCCTAGAATATTTTTTTCGCGAGTCTCTATCTCCATTTTTAAGCATTGCGGTGTTTGCGGACCAGACACAGAATCTTACGACACTTTGAGATAAAAGGCTGAAAATTGGTACCCTGGGCAAATCAACTATGCTGATTGCGAATTTGAAGTTAAAATTTTTTAAAAAATTTCAGCTCAACCCAATGCTCGCTATGCAATTTGCCCAGCAACAGCAGCAGCAACAGCAACAGGCACAACAACAAGGCGCTGCAGCTCAACCAAACATGCCACCAACCCCCGCGGCCACTCCACAACAACAGCAGCTTGAAATGCTCCGACAGTTGGAGGCTCAACAGCAGGCTCAGGCGCAGGCCGCTCAAGCCGCCATAGCTCAAGCTCAGGCTCAAGCCGCGGCGCAGGCTCAGGCCCAGGCTCAACAACAACAACAGTTGCAGCAGATGTTGTTGAATGCGGGTGGTGGAACGGCACAGGATATTACAAGATTGTTGGCACAAGTACAGGCACAACAGCAACAATTGCAAGCAGCACAACAGCAACAGGCCGCCGCGCAGGCCCAGGCCCAGGCTCAGGCTCACCAGCAACAACAACATGTGAGTGGTTTTTTGTAATTTTGAGTTCAATTTCAAGTTCACCATGCTTGATTACCCCTAGACACCAATTTTCAGCCCTCTAGCTCGAAGTGTCGTAAGCTCTGGTGTATTGTACGCAAACACCAAAATGCTCGAAATTGAAGCCAGAGGGTCAGGAAATAATTTTTCTAGAGCAAAATTTTACGCTGATTTTGAATTTGAACTTGAATTTTGGATAGCACTTCTGAAAACCCGTAAAAAAGAGATTTGTCGTATGACGTGGTGTATTGTACGCAAACACGGAAATGCTTGAAATTGAAGCTAGAGGGTCGGGAAAAAATTGTTCTAGACCCACATTTTGCGCTGATTTCAAATTTAAGCTTAAAATGTGGATTGCATTGTCAGAAACCTTTAAAAGAGGAAATTGTCGTAAGACTTGGTGTATTGCACGTAATCACCGAGATGCAAGAATTTAAAGCTAGAAGGCCGCAAAAAAAAAAATGTTTTTTGGGCTCAATTTTTACGTTGATTTTGAATTTGAACTTTAATTTCGGTTAACATTGTTCGAAATTCCAAAAAATGTTATTTGTCGTAAGCTCCGGTGTATTGTACGCAAACACCGAAATGTGAGAATTGAGAGCTAGAAGGTTGCAAAAAAACTTAGTCTAGACCCAAATTTTGCGCTGATTTCGATTCTGAATCCAAATTTTGGTTAGCACTTTTCAAAGTCCGTAAAAAAGGGTTTTGTCGTAAGACATGGTGTATTGTACGCAAACAGCAAGATGCAAGAATTAAGAGCTAGAAAGCCGCAAAAAAGTTGTTCCAGAACCAAATTTTATACTGATTCCGAATTCAATGTTAAAATTCCATTTTTCAGAACCAACAACTCGCCGCCGCCCAAGCCGCCGCGGCCAGCCGTGCCCAACAAGCCACACCACAACAACAACAACACCTTCACGAGCAACTCCTGCACCAACAACGTCTCCTTCAGCAACAACAACAACAGGCAGCGGCCCAAGCAGCGGCCCAAGCCGCCGCCGCGTCCCAGCCAGCCGCCATTCAACAACAACACCTTCAACAGCAGCAGGCTCAGGCGCAAGCTCAGGCCCAAGCTCAAGCCCAAGCCCAGGCCCAGGCGGCCCAAGTTCAACAAATCCAACAGCTTCTCAGTATGGGACACATTCAGCCTCAATTGTTGGCTCAGCTGGCTCAGGCTCAGCAACAGGCCGCCGCCCAACAGCAGGCTCAGGTGGTCGCTGCCACGGCTCAGCAAAAGCCGCCACAAATGCCAAATGGCCGATGATGATCTTATTTAATTTTTTTTTACTGTCTTAGACCCCACCCGGTTTTTCAGGGCCCCCTATAATCAACAATGATCCTCCGATTGTCTTCTTATCTATTCCATTGTCTTGATTTTCCTCACTCTCTTTCTCGCCCCGCCCAAAGATCCTCTTGAAATCTCATAAGCCCCGCCCCCACTATTTTTGTCCCCCTTCCCTTTTCTTCCATCGATTTCCATTTCAAGGTACAGCATATTCTCTCTCAGCTCTCTCTCTCTCTCTCTCTCTCTCTCTTTTGATTTTTAAATTTTTAAATTTTAAGTTAAATGAAAAAGTAAATTGAAGTGTCGTAAGATGTGATGCATGGTACGTGAATTCCCAGGATGTGGGAATTTCGAAGTTTTGACTTTATATTAGTGATCTACGCATTTGAAAACCTAGAAATCTCAATTTTTAGCCTACTAGCTCAAAGTGTCGTAAGCTCTGGTGTACTGTACGCAAACACCGAGATGCTCCAAATCAACGCTAGAGCCTCGGGAAAAAAGGATTTCGAGCTGAAATTTTGTGGACATTTTGAATTCGATGCCCCAATTCAAGTGAATCAGCTTCAAATCCCAGAAAACCGAATTCGTCGTAAGATATGATGCATGGTACGTGATCTTGGGAAAGTGGGATTTTTAAAGTTTTGACACCGTATTCGTAATCTACACATCGGAATACCTAGTCATCTCAATTTTCATTGAGCTAACTCAAAGTGTCGTAAGATCAGTTGTTTTGTCCGCAAACACCGCTACAGTAATCCATGAAAACTCAAAAGCTGCGCTAGAACGTCGAACAAAAACTACTTCTGACTGAAATTTTACGCTGAGTTTGAAAATAACAATGAAATTTTGAATTTAGAACAGTGTGACTGAGAAAAACGCAAAAATGTCGATTAGCCGTGCTAATTGATATACCTCGCAGGTATATTGATTTATTCTGTGAGCGTAAATTGAATGTCCAAAGAACTTTGAATCACTTCATTTTACAAAAAAAGATATCAAAAGTTATAATGATATAGAAAAAGATCCTTAAAAGGCAAGTGAAATGCATCAAAATACAAAAAACAGGGCAATTCGAGTTCAGAAAAATTGAGATCGGGTATAAATTTCAAATAGAAAACTATTCGAATAGAGATGCATCATATGTAGAAACCTTCAGATCACCTTGACAAACTCCGCACTTTCCTGTGCCCTCTTCCATTATACGGGTTCCACTCTGGAAAAAATGGTTACTGTAGAGAAATTAGTACAGTTTTGTAGATCTCATTGAGTTTGACAAACGACTAGAACCTTTCACCGCCAGTTTTATCTAGTTCAAATTACAATTTTTATGCCGAAACTTATACCAAAATGTAGAACCCAATAAGATCTACAAAATGGTACCAAAAACTCTTCCAAAAACTCACCTCAAAGCACACAATATGCTTGTAGAACTCTGTACACGCATAGATTTTCTCTCCAACTTCCAATCGCTTGAAACAAACGTAACACTCTTTTCCCAATTCTGTCCCAATCTTGTCTTCTTTATCCAAATCTAACTCTTTCTCGAAAATCTTCTTGAATCCTTCTGAAACTCCAGGGGCAAATGGAACGGGGAGAAGGCCGGTGGTAGAGTTGGTATCCTAAAAACTAAATTTTCTAAGGGATAATAGGGAAAATGGATACCTCAATCAATTTCAAATTGTAATCCAGGATTCTGGAGTAGATGTCGCTTGAAGTTTCTACTCGTTCTTGCTCGGATTTCAAGGCATCTTCAAATTCCGGAGACTTTCCTGGGAATCTGAAAATATGAATAGTTTTAGAATCAATCCGTATTATAACTCACATTTCAGCCATTGCGTTCACTTTCTCAGTAATTTCAGTGGGATTGAATTTCACTTTTAGTTCCTTGAATACTTTCAATTTATGTTCCGGTGATGAATATTTCAAAGTGTATGGACCATTTAACTGTCGATTCTCCTCCAGAACTCGTTTCGTCTCCATATTGATTCTGAAATCTTATAGGATTACTGTAGCCATTTTGACTCACTCACATCATAGTACTATCTCTCAAACTCTCGAAACTTCTAGTTGTCTCCTGAAGACTCTTCTTCGTCTCCAAATACAATTCGAATGTATTCTTTCTGTGTTCTTCCATTGATTTGTTACTCTCTTTCAACTTATCAATCTCTTCTTTCAACTCTTTTATCTCATTGTCCTTACTTCTAAAAATGGATTACTGTAGTCTATAACTAGACAATACAACTCACTCTCTCAATCTCCTCATCTCCTTCTCCATTCTCTTCTTTTCCACTTTCCAATTCTCTTCCTCTTTCTTCAACATATCGTATCCTTTGATTTTATGAGCTGCTCTTTTCAACTCTCCCTCTGCAATTGTTCGATTGTTTTGCTCTTGACGGTACAGTTTCTTGAGATCCATGCATTTTTGGTTGGCACAGTCATCGGCTTTAGAGGCTGCTAGGGTTTCTGGGGATGGGTTTTGAGTTTTCTTGGTGTTTTTTCGCTTCGGGTTTTTAGATTCTTCAATAGCCTTAATTCCTTTTGATGAGCTCTCCGCTTTCTCAAGAGCCTCTTTAGATGGTTTCGGATTCTCCGGGCTCTTCGGATTCTCAGACTCGCCAGGAGCCTCAATCTCCCGTCTCGAATCGATAGATTCTTGGTTAACTTTACATAGTCTGTCTGAAAAATTGGTTTTTAGGCTGACGTATTATGCCGGCCTCAGTCAATGTCAGTCCTGGCTGAATTTCCCAGATTTTCTGGCATCGATGTCTCGGCACGAAAATTCTACCGTAATATATTAAAATTTAAAGGAACATACCCCAATTTTCAAGTCAGTTTGTAAAATGTTCGTGTTTTTCAAACGATTTTCATGAAATTTCGAAGCAAAATGTTTCATTTCGACTCAAAAATTGCATTTAGCACCGACATTTTTATGAAAATCGTTCGAAAAACACGGGAATTTTAAAAATTGAACTGAACATCATGGTGTGTTCCTTTAAAGTTTAATATATTACGATAGAATTTTCGTGTCGAGATATCGCAGCAAAAAACTCGGGGAAACTCATCCAGGACTCTTATTGTGAGATTGGCATAACACTGATTGTGAGATTGGCATAATATGATTCTTACCTTCATAATTCATGAGCAGAGCGATTCCTACTGCATTACAAGTCCTCAATAGTAACTGTTCTTGTTTCGAGAACTTCTTCCATGATTTCTCTTCGAATAATTGCAGACATTCTTCCCAATGTCTTCTGGTTATTTGAAAAGATGGTACTTCCGTATCTCCTATCTTCTTCGGCAAGTCTTCCATGGCAATAAACGCTACGTCCGGACGTATTTCAGCAAACCAAGTTCTTTTTAATGGATTCGTGATTTTCTGACTCTCTCCTCTCTTGTAGAATTCCCTTTTCGCTGTCTCAACAAATACCTTGAGGACTAGATACAGTAATCCAATGGTCTGAAGGATGTTCCTATTGTTAAGGAGGTCTATTTTATCTTTCAAGAGAGTGTTTCTTTTCGATTGGTATTCCTCGAGCTGTTTCGATTCCAAGTATTCACTTCCGTCTTCAGCTATCAACAACTTTGCCAAATGTTGCAATACTATACCAGGTGCTGCTTTGGCCATGTCACGCATCACATCAGCGGTGGGTAAATTGTGAAGATTGAAATATTGCTCGGTGTTTTCGATGTCCGATAGGAATTCTGAAAGAAAAAAATGTGCTGTTAGAACATGGTTTTTTATATAGTCAACAGAAAAATAGTTCCTTATTAAAAAAAGCTATCGATTGGTTTTAAAACCCTCAAATTTTATCAAAAATTAACAGAGTTACGCCGAAGAGTAGTCAAAAAGCTCTCAATTCCGGCAATTTCGACAACTTTTTCGACAACATTTCGGCGTAACTCTGTTAATTATTTATGAATTTTGACGGTTTTTTATCCAATCGATCGAGTTTTGAATAAGAAACATTTTTATGTTGACCGTATTTTTACTCGATTCCCCTGAAAAAATTTATTCCCAACTGAATGAGCTGCCGAAAATTCTTTGCCGCTCAGCCGTGGTTGCGGGCTCACGCGCATAGACAGACGATCATTTAAAGTGAGATTATACTCATTTTTTGATGTTTTCTCAATTAATAATTGTCCTGATTCCAGTATTTACGGAAATTACAATATTTTTGCACAAAAATCGTTAAAATATCGATTTTCTACTTTCATTCTTCTAATTTATTTTAAAAAAATGCAAAATTTTTCGCTGATTCGAATGCACCTAATATCGCTGCTCAAAACGCATTTTGAAGCGAGTTATGAGCGTTTGAAGTTTCAGTCAGAGAGACGCAGAGAAAGCAGACACTCTCGTTGTCGAAGAGACGCAGAGAAACGAAACTTTCAACGCTCATAACTAGGGTAGGGCTCATAACATAACTAGGGTAAAGGCAACCGACGCGCTCCATTTTTTAGCCATCAGATGCGAAATTTCATTTTACACATTTCTTCTGTTGGTCATTTAAAAATCCCCTCATGCCCTCATGTCGAAAAATCCATTTTTCTGTATTTTTCAGTACATTTTCAGGCCTGAAAACTTTTCTATTCCTCTGCTTTCCACTGTACAAAAGATGAAAACGTGAAAATTGCGTGCCCTACTTTTGGGTATTCACTGTTCTAAGCTCCGCCCACAGGGAGAAAATCAGTTGATTCCGAAAAGGTACATTTATGACTGTATCTCGGTCAAGATCATACTTTTTCACGTGGAAACTTGGCAACGACCTTGTATTGACCTATGTAATACCCCGAGCCGCAAAAAATCCGAGAAAAATCGGTTTGAAAAACATGTGGTGGTCCCTACTCATAACTCGCTTCAAAATGCGTTTCAAGCAGCGATATTAGGTGCATTCGAATCAGCAAAAAAATCTGCATTTCTTAAAAAATAGGTTAGAAAAAATCGAATTGAAAATCGGTTTTTTTAAGATTTTTGTGCAAAAAATATTGTTATTTTTGTAAATATTGGACTTGGGGCGATCATTTGACGAAAAAATAGTGTAATCTTTTTTCTTGTGGCTCGGCGGTCGGCCAAAATTCGCCCAGTTTAATGGTCAGACACCAAAATGATTCGAAAGCTCTGGCACAGGGGTCGCTTGGTGTCGGACAAGACTATGAAGTTACCAGCCCTAGGGCCGCGGTAGGTTGCCATGGTTAAATACGGCGGCCCTGATCTTTCTTGATCCAAAAATCTTATTTTTAAAAGTACGGTCAAGTTTAACCGTGACAAACTACCCATCGCCCGGGCCGCGGCTCAGGAGCTGGCCGTGTGACAGCCTTGGTGTCTGACCACCTCCTGGTCAGTTCGAAATCTATGCTCACCTTCACTATCGAATTCCTCCTCATACTCAATCAAAGAAACCATGGTTTGCCATAGAACCAACAACTGCGTACATGGCTCAAGTATCGCTTCTTGATACTCGGCACACTTCGAGTTGGGCCATTTAGAGCGCACCATCTGGGTAGATAGTATTTCGAAGAAGGCTTTGGTTACTTCGCACTTTTCTATTTGTTCCCTGTGATTTTCAAAATATTCGTACATCCAATAGGGAATTGCTAATGGCTCTCGGATCATGAGCTCTTTTACTGTTTCATACGGATCCAAGTTTCCCGATTTGTCCACGGCTTCCATAAGCTTCAAGAACTCCTTTTCATCTGAAAGTTATTTTAAAAATTAGTGTATTAACTCTAATAGACCGGCACACCAAGAAATTAAAAAGTACTAAAAAGTATTTTTTTTTTTGAAAGCTCTAACTTTGAAGCAATTTAACTCAAAAAGGGGTGGAGCTATCAAAAAATCTTTAACTACGAAATTGCTCAGCATAAAATTTTACACATTTTTGTAATTGTTTTCTTTTTGATAGCTCCGCCCCTTCTCGAGTTAGGCTCCTTTAAAGTCAACGGCGCTCGTTGTCTGCGTTTCTCCCCTCCTCTCCAGTGGGATCGCTAACTTTTAAGACGCATATGGCCAAAAGGGGAGGAGCTATCAAAAAATCTTTAACTACGAAATTTCTCAGCATAAAATTTTACACATTTTTGTAATTGTTTCCTTTTTGTTAGCTACGCCCCTTCTTGGGATATGCGCTTTTGAAGTTAGCACCATTTTTGGGAAGGATTTTTTTTTCGAAAAAAAGGTGTTATCATACATTTTTTCCGTAAAAAAGCACAATTTTTTTGTTAAATTTCTGAAAAAAAGGCTTACCGTTCAAATTTGAGTCCTCTGAACGTCCAAAAACGAAATTCTTGACCTTTGCTTGCAGCTCTCTTTCATATGGTACCATTTTTTGTAATTTTCTCACAAGTTCCTCCATTTCCTCAGATTCCAAATCCATTGGGGCCTGAAATATTGAATATTTCGTTTTAAAGTTAGCTGTTCAGTTGGATTACATTGATTTTTTTGCCAATGAAAGGGTCCTATGACATTTGAAATTTCAAGAAAAAAAAGAAACGGAAAAATTTCAATTTCCGGTTACTTCTAGAATCCCTTGGAGACCAAAACTTATAATTATCAAAAGCGTAGAAATTTTTCTTTATAAAAACGGAAAAATAAACGAAAATCACGAGTGTCAAAAGGTACCCACCGCTATTATCGGTTTTCGAAGAGCTTCTCCATTTCCGTCTCTCTTTTTCTCTGCGTCTCTTGTGCCATTGGGGCGCGTTTTGCATTGCTTTGATATACTTTTGTTTATGTTAATTCGAATGCTTAGAAATTGAAAAATGGCTTCGTGACACTTTAGAACCAGTCATTTGGCAACTACGACGTTTCGCAGGTCATTGGGATAGACAGTTGGGATCTAACTTTGATTGGAAGTTGCAGTTTCAAATATTTCGGTTACGAAATGACTGGTTGCCAAGTATCCCAGTTGCGAAACATCTCTGAATCGAATTATTCGACAAAAAATTAGTTTTTCAAGTTCAGTTTCAAGTAATTGGAAGGAAAAATGTATCTCTACTACATCATAAAATTTCAAAACGTCCATCTGTGTGTTTGTTTATGAACGGTTAAAGTATCCCAATTTCAACTAATAGTGGATAATTTTAGGTGAAATAGGTGTCTGTTTATGCTCCGTACTTTTTTGTATACAAAATCATCAATTTGGAGTCAAAAATTCATTTAAAAAACCATGAAAAATTAACAGGAACAAATAATAGCAAATAATTCAAAAATATTTCTAGGTTTCAAAAATCGTACTTTCATTCTGATCCAATCAAATTTAACAACCACGCCCCTTTGCAAAAATCGAAGAAAAAATGCAAAATTTTCGACCAAAAATCTATATCAAAAGGAGATACAATCAATAAAAAACTCGTACATTGAAAAATGAGAAATGTTTTGGAAGTATATCAAGAAAAATCTATTCATCCATTGATACATCATAAGTCGACTCGTTCAGAACACCCGGACAAAAACCACATTTTCCTTTCCATTGCACTATCATATTGTTTCCACACTGAAAATTATTACTGTAGTTTTTTGGAATCACGATTTCTATATCGTAAATCATATCAAAATGTAGAGCTTAATAAGATCTACAAAATGGTATCAAAACCGTACCTCAAAGCACACAATATGCTTGTAGAAATCCGCACAAGCATAGATTTTCTCTCCAATTTCCAATCGTTGCAAACAAACGTAACACTCCTTTCCTTCCAATTTTTCCAATCCCTTCTTGAATATTTTTTCGAATTGTTCAGAAACTGTCGGTGGAAATGGGACAGGGAGAAGGCCAGTGGTAGAATTGGTGTCCTGAAATAGAAATTTGAATGGGTAACAGGGAAAATGGATACCTCAATGAGTTTCAGATTGTATTCAAGGATTCTGGTGTAGATTTCACTCGAGGTTTCCACTCGTTCTTGCTCTGTTTTCAAGGCATCTTCAAATTCCGTGGACTTTTCTGGGAATCTGAAAATATGAATAGTTGTAAAATCAATCCGTATTATAACTCACATTTCAGCCATTGTATTCACTTTCTCAATAATTTCAGCCGGATTGAATTTCTCTTTGAGTTCCTTGAATACTTTCAATTTATGTTCCGGTGATGAATATTTAAGAGTGTATGGACCATTGAGTTGTCGATTCTCGTCCAAAACTCGTTTCGTCTCCATATTGATACTGAAATCTTATAGGATTACTGTAGTCGTTTTGACTCACTCACATAATAGTGCTATCTCTCAAACTCTCGAAACTTCTCGTTGTCTCCTGAAGACTCTTCTTCGTCTCCAAATACAATTCGAATGTATTCTTTCTGTGTTCCTCCATTGATTTATTACTTTCTTTCAACTTCTCAATCTCTTCTTTCAACTCTTTTATCTCATTATCCTTACTTCTGAAAATGGATTACTGTAGTCTATAACTAGACAATACAACTCACTCTCTCAATCTCCTCATCTCCTTCTCCATTCTCTTCTTTTCCACTTTCCAATTCTCTTCCTCTTTCTTCAATATATCGTATCCTTTGATTTTATGAGCTGCTCTTTTCAACTCCCCTTCAGCAATCGTTCGATTGTTTTGCTCTTGACGGTACAGTTTCTTGAGATCCATGCATTTTTCGTTTTGACAACCGTTTTCAGTTTTCGATTTTCCTTTATCCTTCTTGCTCATACTACCCATACGCTTGAGATTCTCATTGACAATCTTTGCTAATTCTTCTGGGACTCTTGTAGAAATTGATTGCTCTGTTTTCTGGGACGTGCTCTTCTGAGATTTTGGTTTATCAATATCATTTGGATTATGATGATCGTCAGATGTCTTCAATCCTGATTTCAAATTCGAATCGCTTTTCTTCAAGTTTCCTCCAGCAATGGTTTTCTTGGGGGTAGTCATACTAGTTGTCTTCTTATCCCCAGAAGTCGATACCATGTACTCATCTAATTCAATTTCACTCAGTTGAACTCTAAGCTTACTATTCGGTGATATGTCATCATCATTGTAGTAGGAATCAGTTTGGCACTCGAATATTTCTGTAAATATTTTGATTAGGGTGAAAGCTAAAACATTCAACGAAAAATTCATTTCTTGTCAATTAAAGGAGGTGTACGGTCAAAATTTTTATTGCTTTAAAATATGGAGAATTTTGCGCTGTGAAAATAATGAAAATTTTTGACCGGACACCTCCTTTAAAATGCGAATAAGGCAGCAAACCATAACCAAACGAGTTTCTGATGGACGAAAATTGGTTTGAATGGGAGCCTTACTTTTCGTAATAGCACCAGTTTCACTTCGGTTGCGGTCCCTTAGCGGTTTTTGTTCAAAACTTAAATTTTGTTTTTTTTTTCTCAAACATTCCTAATCAATTTTGGCAAAGCTGTCCATCGTTACTTATTATTTTTCATGTACAATCAATTAGTTTTATCAAACACTTTCGAGTAACTTTCGCAAAACCCTCCATGCTCACTTACCAAAATGATTGAGCTCCAAAAAACCGTGTACAAATTGAACGAATTTTCGCACTTTCTCTTGTTGCTCACTGCTAAACTCATCCCAATTCTCTTGATCGGCATATTCCAAACACTCCATTAGAAAATCTTTGCATATGTTTGCACTCTGTTTGTACCATATTTCTTCATTGCTATAGTCGTGGTTCACCAGTTTTTGAGTGACCCATTTTTCGAATGTTTTGAAAATGTTCATCGGATTTTCTTCAAGAAGCCATTTGATTTCGAGGGAGCCAGGCAATTCTCGGATTTTAAACGGTCCCTTTGATTTGTCCGTTTGCAAGTATTTGGCTTTTGCTCGTGTCCGGTAAACACCGAACATGTGATACGCTTCTGAGATCCAGTCTAAAATTTGCATCTTGACAATGTACTTTTGTGGACCCGAATATTTTGAAGGATCTGCTTGAAGACGGTACGAAAGTTCTCTCAGCTCTTCTTGATATCTTTCATAATCCTCGCTTGTTAAATACTCTTTTAGAGGTGAATTCTTCTGCTCCTCTTTCAAAAGATTGTTCGTCTTTTTTAACATATAGATGGGATATATGGCGAAATCAAGAACGTAACATTCCGAATCCGGAAATTCGTCGTACTTGAAAAATTCTGAAAACCAAGTGTATTAATCGCACTGAACTTTTGAAGCAAAACCTATGCAATTGTGATCATCAAAATCTCTCTTGGCATCGAACGGTGTTTCAAACGGCAAGTCCATCGCTGTTTTCAATGAGAAATACACAGATGGACTCAAATCAAGAACAGTCTGTTGGGCCGTGGGCAATTTGTAGTTGAATAATTTTACAACACAGACATAATGTGTATGCCACTTGGAGAGAGTTTTCAAGAATGCGTCCTTCACTTTACAGGATCCTTCATTCTTCTTCTCCGCGATACGTTCCTCTAGATATTCCAATACTTCCATTGGTTTTTCCAACATGAGTGTCTCAACATTGCTCAGGTTCAATTTCAGGTTTCCGGGTAGCATGGCTCTTTGAAGATTGACGGCTGAAAATGAATAACACTATGAAGGTTGCAAGTAGACCGTTTCGGTTGAAAACCGATGGCCTGTCAATTGCCCTATCAGTTCACATATGCTTCACGGATAAATGTAGTCAACGGGACAAGTGTATCAATTTCTTACCATTCTCATTTGGAACTTCAGACTTTGAACTCTCTTTGTCTACTTCTTTCTCCACTTCATTCCCATTTCCAGCGGTACTCTTCGCTTCCGAGCTCGCTTCATTCCTCTTTCTCTCCTCTCTTCGTCTCTTCTGCTCTCGTTTCTTGGCCGAAATCGATTTGAATGGAGTTTCTCCAGAAGTGGACGGTGTACTTTCTGTTGTATCTAACTCGGAATCCATTGGTTTCTGAGTAGTTTTAAATTTAATTTAATTTTGATATCTTCTGCGTTTCTATATGAATTTTGGGTGTAAAATTTGAAATAGAAAATTGCCTCACCGATTCTTCTGAAACTGTAGAAATCGTTTGTTCTGTTTTCTTCGATGTCTCGTTAACAGCATCCGATTCGATGTACTCATCCAATTCGATTTCATGTAGTTGAACTCTACGCTTTGCCTTCGGTGACTTGTTAGCATTGAGGTAGATGTCGGGTGAGGAACTGAAGATTTCTGTAAATATTTTGAATCAGGTAATCGTGATGTGTAGATTTTTTCCAAAAATTACTCAAAAACCCTCAGTTTTTTCCCTAATCATCCATGTCCACTTACCAGAATGATATCTCACCAAAAAATGGTGTACAAATCGAACCAATATTCGCACTTTCTCTTGTTGCTCACTGCTAAACTCCTCCCAATTCTCTTGATCGGGAAACTTCAAGCACTGCGTCAGAAAATCTTTGCATTTTTTTGCATCGCCAATATAATCTTCGTCTTCATTGATATAGTCGTGGATCACCAGTTTCTGATTGACCCATTTTTCGAACGTTTTGAATATTTTCATCGGATTTTCTTCAATTAGCCATTTGATTTGAAAAGTGTCGGGCAAATCTTTGATTCGGAATGGTCCCTTTGATTTGTCCGTTCGAAAGTATTGAGCTTTGGCTTGCGTCAGCGCAACACCGAACAAGTGATACACTTCTGTGATCCAGGTGTAAAGCTCTACATCGGCCTTTTTGGAATTGAATTTTTTCAAAACATCTTCTTCATAACGTTCTAACGGAACTTTCAGCTCATTTTGATATTCTTTCTCATCTTGAATTGTTAGGTACTTCTTTAGATCCGAATCAGCTTGTTCCTCTTTCATAAGATCTTTCATTTTTTTAATCATGTAGAAAGCGGAGGAACTGTTGGCGACAAAGCCAACAAAACTTATCAAATCTGGGATTTCGTCTAACCCGGACCAGTCTGAAAATCAATCGCATTGATTGTACATAGTTTTTTTTTTCTAAAACCTATGCATTCGTCAGCATGAAAATACGCATTGCCGTCGGACGGCGTATCGTACGGTAAGTCAATCGTTGTCTTCAATGAGAAATACACATATCGACTCAACCTAAGAAGATGCTGTTGGTGCGTGGCAGATTTCAGATGCAATCCTTTCACAATATTCACATATATTGCATGATACTTGGAGAGCATTCTCAAGAATGCGTCCTTCACTTTGCAAGATCCCTTATTCTTCTTCTCCGTGATACGTTCTTCAAGATATTTCATTACTTCCATTGGCTTTTCCACCATGAGGGTCTCAACATTGCTCAGATTAAATGCCAGGTTTCCAGGTAGCATGGCTCTTCGGTGATTGACCGCTGAAAATGAATCAGGCTATGAAAATTGGAAGCAGTAGCGGAAACTATAGATAATGTATGCGGATTCTCTGTGCCAACTTTTCTATTTTAGTTGATTTCCGTCCGAAAACATGCTCAAAACATTAGCTTTCGTAAGGTTTGACACATGCTACGCAAACACTACCACTGGCACGCTCAAGCAAAAAATAAAGCACGAAATTCTCTCCCGCGAAACTACTGTCCACCATACAAGTGTAGCCTGGTGTTGTCAATGCAGAGTATTTCTTACCATTTTCAGTTGAAACTTCGGACATTGAACTTTCTTTGTATTCTTCGTTCTCATTTCCAGCGATACTCTTCGCTTTCAAAATCGTTTCATTCCTTCTCAAAAAACCGTATACAAATCGAACAAATGTTCGCACTTTCTCTTGTTGTTCACTGCTAAACTCATCCCAATTCTCTTGATCGGCATATTCCAAACACTCCGTTCGATAATCTAGGCATCTTTTCGCATCCTGCTTGTACGATTCGTCTTCATTGCTATAGTCACGGTCCACGAGTTCCTGATTCACCCAATTTTCAAATGTTTTGAAAATGTTCATCGGATTTTCTTCAATAAGCCATTTGATTTGAAAGCTGTCAGGCAATTCACTGATTTTGAATGGCCCTCTTGATTTGTCCGTTCGAAAGTATTGAGCTTTGGCTTGTGTCAGTATACCACCGAACATGATATATACTTCTGAGATCATGCCGAGAGCTTGCATCTCTTCATCAGCGTTTTTTGGATACGCACATTTAAAAACAACTCCTTCATAACGGCATGAAACCGTATCCAGCCCATGTAGATATTCCTCATAGTCTTCAGTTGTAAGATACTGTTTCAGAACCGAATCAGCGAGTTCCGCTTTCATGAGATCCTTCATCTTATTAGCAATGTCAAAAGCGGAGTTCTTGGCGATACAACGAAGAAAATGCTTCAAATCTGGAATGTTGGCTAATCCGAAGCACTCTGAAAACAAAATATATCGATCGTGCCGAAATTTTAAAGCGAAACCTGTGCAATCGTCATCATCAAAATTTTCACTGTCGCCGTACGGTGATTCGAACGGCAAGTCAATCGCTGTTTCCAACAATAAATACACAGAACAAGCCAAATTGAGACGAATTCGTTGATAATATGCAGATTTCGGGTCCAATGCATTTAGAACATCCACAAATTGTGTATGGTCCTTCACTTTGCAAGGTCTTTTATTCTTCATCTCATTTATACGTTCCTCCAAATATTTCAATACTTCCATCGGTTTTTCCATCATGAGTGTCTCCATATTTCTCAGGTTCAATCTCAGGTTTCCGGGTAGCATGGCTCTTTGGAGATTGACGGCTGTAAATAAATAACGTTATGACGATTGCGAGTAACTCATTTCGAACGGTCAGTGGAAAATTTTCAGATCAGTTTGCTGTATTGGGATACTTCTAATCTAAAACCCTACGACTTCAAAACTTTTGTACTCAAACATTTCTTACCATTTTCATTTGAAGTTCCAGCAATCTCTTCATTCTTCTTTCTCTCCTCTCTTCGTTTCTTCTGCTCTCTTTTCTTCGCCGAAATCGATGTGGATGACGTTTTTTCAGAAGTGGACTGTGAACGTTCTGCTGTATCTCTTGTCACAAAACTTCTAAAATCTGGCGATCGACCCATCACAACATCCATCATCTTCACTCGGAACTCTTCATCATCTGGGGCCGTTTCCTGTAACGTTTTTCCAAATGTAACCTCGAACTTCTTCAATTCTTCCAATTCCGAGGCCGCTGGGTTCTGAAAAAATATAATGTTGGTCTCTCCTACATTTATAACAAGGGGCCTCCTTGAACACTTTAGTTAATTTTTTTCTGAAACTTTGGTCCCAGACTAAATTGATCCTGAAAAGCCCAAATTTTCAGTAAAAAATGGCCAAATGTTCACGTAACTCAAATTTTTTTGAGCCCAATTTTTGAAATTTTCCTACCATTTGGGTAGAAATTTTAGCCTAATCTGCCATTTTGACGGCTCATATCTCGAGTTACGTGAACATTTGGCCACTTTTTATTGCAGATGTTTGTGCTTTCCAGGGTCAGTTTAGTCTAGGATCAAAGTTTCAGAAAAAGTTTAACTAAAGTGTTCAAGGAGGCCCCTTGTAAATAAGTTTTGAGTTCAAAATTTGAAATAGAAATTTGCCTTACCGATTCTTTCCCACCACCCGTCAATTTCGATTTCGTTCCTTTTGCTTTCGGCATTATGGATTCAGACTGAAAGTAAAAGTTACATTATAATAGTTTTGAGAATCTCTATTGTCTACCAGAGTCGCTGCGCGCCTCTGGCGCGTGAACTTTCCAGTTTTCAAAAAAAGTTTGAAACGTAAGATGTACGTGGATGTACGTGGAAAACTAAAGCGGACATCCTGACCAACATCGGACAGACTTTCTAGCGGATTATATATAAGTAAGATTCAAAAAAAATCGTAAGGAACAATTTTGATTTTTAAAAAAAGCTTCCTTCGATATCAAAAAAGAGAGAGAAAAGATAAAACCGAAAAGATTTTTAAAAAATTGTTAAAGGTGGTGGGACAGCAAAATTTTAATTTTTCTGAAACTCCTGTAAATTGAAGCTACAGATAGTGTAATCAATTTCTGATATGCAAACTGTTCTATTTTTTAGTTGATTTCCTTCAGAAAACCGGTCTGAAATATCAATTGTCGTCAGGTTTGATGCATGGTACGCATACACCACAACTGACACGCTCACGGCAAAATGCACGATTTTCCCCCGGAAATTCCCCCGGAAACTGCTGTCCCGCCACCTTTAAAACCTCGAAGAAATTCCAGAAATCAAAAGGGACTCATGCAATGTACACAAGGCACAAGGAAAACGAGTATACAAAGATTTGAGGCAAGCGAGTCATATTATGCCAGTCTCAGTGAATGTCAGTTCTGGCTGAACTTTTCGTGGTTTCGCGCCAGCGATATCTCACTACGAACAAAATAGTTAATTTAAAGGAACAACCGTAGTTTGTAGGTCGATTTTCAATTTTTTCTCGTTTTTCGTCACATTTGTAGTATTTCGCGCCAAAATGTGTTGAAAATCGTTCGAAAAACGAGAAAAAATTGAAAATTGACCTACAAACTACGGTTGTTCCTTTAAATTAAATATTTTGTTCGTGGTGAGATATCTCTGGCGCGAAACCACGAAAAATTCAGCCAGGACTGATATTCACTGAGACTGGCATAATAGTCCGGCAAAATAAAGTCAGGCCCAAGGGTCCCTCTAGATTTTATCAATTTTTTTTCGCCTTTGGGTACATTTAAAGTGACCACTGAATACGTAACAATATTCGTACACAGTTGTATTTTTTTTTGAGAAATTTTAAATGATTTTCAAACGTTCAAAATGTTGCAAATGCTACAAAACGATTGGCAGGGAAAAGAGAATGAGAGAAAGAAAGACAAAGAGAGTGCGCAGAATTAAGAGACACAGAGGGGAGAAACCTAGGCCGCGGCCAGCAGGCCGAACCGATAATGGCGGTGGGGTTTTCTTTGTGATTTTCTTTTTTTATTTTTTTTTATTGAAAATGCAAAATTCGAGTAGTTTTTTTTGTTGAAAAATTGAGAAAAAATTGTAGAATTTTTTGCTTTTATTTTTTCTATGGTTAATTCATTAAAACAGAAAATGCGGAAATTTTTTTTGCGAAAAAAATATTGTGAGCAAAAATACAGTTTTTTTTTTCAAAAAAAGGATAATGCATTTAAAGAGTTAAAGAAGAGTTTGAAAAACTCGATTTCCGCTCTTTTTTGAATTTTTGAAATCTATTAAAAGTTGATCAATGGCACATCTATTAAAGACCATCTATAAATATTGCAACGCATTTGTTATTAGTCTCTTTGATTGAACTTTTGGAGACGACAAAAAAATCGATAAAATCTACTTGCACTGATCCTATCCTGCCTTTTCGCTGTTCTATGGCTCGTTTGCTCTAAATCTTTGTTTTGCTCTGAACGATTGTCTATTCAAACGAATCGCAAGGAAAATTTTTGAAAATTTTGTTTGTTAACCTTTTTTTAGGCACCCCCAAGATAATGTGCGGGAAACTGTTGTGGGTGGAGCCTAAAAAGTTTTTTACAAGAAATTTTTTTTAAAAAATGTGTCCTTGCGAGTCTGTTTGAATAAAAAAAAAATTCTGAAGACTATAATATAACTTTGTATTTCAGTACGAATCTACATCGAATGTCAAAACCAAATGGAGAAAAATCGAAAGGGGAGAGTAGAGGATCAGGATCGGTAAGACTATCTTGAATTTGAAATAACACAACCCAAAGTTATACAAAAATGTACTATCCAAATTTCCCGAGTTTCTACTCGCTCCATCGCAAAATCCACAAAATTATATTTCAAGTGACCTAAAAAAGAAACAAGTGAGCGAGAAAGCTCAAAATTTTGAATTTCCTCAATTTCGCAATGGAGCGCGATGAAACTTGGGAAAGTTAGATAATAGAAGAGATCTGCAAAATGTTGTTGAGCACGATTCGATTGTATTTTCCACGACTATAAAATTCCAATTTTCAGAACCAAATAGATCCGGGAATAGCTAGAGAGCTGGAAAGAATGAGGAATAACGATATTGCATTTGTAAATTCGTTACCGCAGGAGATGCGTGAGATCATGATGCATAGTGTTATGGATCGATCGCATAGATGGAATGCAGTGATGGAAAATCATTACGCTGGGAATGGGAGTGAAGAAGACAAAGGAGACACAACAGAAGGTTTACCGTCTACTTCTGGCCAAACTCCATCCAAATCGATTCCAGCAATGTCTAAAGTTCCCGATGGTGAGAAGTGTTGAATATGGAAGTTTTTAAAATTAAAGGAGGATTCCGACCAAAAAATAATTTTGCTTTAAAAGATGTAAAACATGGCGTTGATTCCGAATATCACAACGAAAATGCTCAAAACTCCGCCAAAGGGGCCAAAATAGGGCAGATGTGCTCCCTTGCTTCTCCTTTTAGACGACATCAGCTGAAATTTTTGTTGATATACCTGCAAGTAGGGTTGTCATCCGGGCGGCGATTTTGCCGCCCACACCCGCCCGGGCGGCGAGCCGCCCGATTGCCGCCCGTTCACCGCCCGACTATAAAAACGTGACATAATCGTGGAACTTTTTCAACACTTTCAAGGTTAAAATCATTTAAAAGTTCACGCGAAATTATCCGGGCGGCGATCGGGCGGCACCGGGCGGCAGTCCCCCCGGGCGGGTGGCGGGTGGCCCGTTTTGCCCCCCGCCCGGATGACAACCCTACCTGCCAGACTGTCTTCCAATACTATTTTCAGTGAAATAACGAGAAAATTTGTACAACTCCGTCCAAATTCACTGCCGCGTGGCCTAGAAAACATGAAAGTATTCAGAATCAGCGCCATGTTTTACATCTTTTGAAGCAAAATTATTTTTTGGTCAGAATCCTCCTTTAAATTAAACCATAAATTAAGATTGAACCTTTATTTTCTGTGGTGAATATGACTAATTTTTTTCAGCCGTCAATCCTCAAAGAGCCATGCTACCCGGAAACCTGAAAGTGAACCTCAAAAATATTGAGAAGCTCCTGATGGAAAAGCCAATGGTAGTATTGAAATATTTGGAGGAATGTATCACGGAGAAGAAGAATAAAGGATCTGGGAAATTGAAAGACGCATTCTTGAGACCCCTTTCTCTGTTGCATTCAAAATTTGTGAAGGATGTGAATGGAATGGACCCGAGATGGTCGTCATATCGACAGAATCTTTTTCATTTGACTCCAGCTGTGTATTTAGCATTGAAGACAGCAATTGACTTGCCGTTTGGTACGCCGTTCGACGACAATGAAGATTTTGGTGATGAATATTGCATAGGTATCAGAAAAAAGCTCCTGACACTCAATGCAATTTATTTTTAGAATGCATCGGATTAGCCAACATCCTAGATTTGAAACGTTTTGTTGGTTTTGTCGCCAAGTGTTCCGTTTTTGACGTGGTTTATAAGATGAAGGATCTTATGAGAGAGGAACTGGCTGATTCGGTTTTAAAAGAGTATCTAACACGTGAAGAGTGTGTAGTATATCAAGGAGGGCTGAAAAATGCGTTAAAATGTTTTGAAGAAGATGCTTTGAAATATTTGTATCCGCAAAATGCTCTTGTAGAGCTGCATGGTTTCAACATGATCGCAGGAGTTTATCATACGTTTGGTACTGCACTGACACTAGCCAAATCTAAATACTTGCGAACGGACAAATCAAAGGGATCATTCAAAATCAAAGAATTGCCTGACACTCTCCAAATCAAATGGCTTATAGAAGAAAATCCGATGGAGATCTTCAAAACATTCGAAAAATGGGTCACTGAGAAACTTGTGAAGCACGATTATAGCAGTGAAGACGAATCGTACAAACAGGATGTAAAAAGATGCCAAGATTATCGAACAGAGTGTTTGAAGTTTCCCGATCAAGAGAATTGGGAAGCGTTCAGCAGTGAGCAACAAGAGAAGGTGCGAAGATTTGTTCGATTTGTACACCGTTTTTTGAGAAGGGAGGAAGCGATTTTGGAGGCAAAGAATGCCGCTAGAAATGAGAAGAAAGAAGGCACGAAGAGCTCAAAAAGTGGAATTTTAAATGAAAATGGTGAGAAAATTTGATTGAGAAAAACCTTTTTTACAAGTTAACGACCCTATTATAAATTGAAGAAAGTACTTTTCAATTAAAATTAAAGCTCCAAGAAATTATTAAGCTGAAAGAATGAATTACTTCATTCTCGTTGAAAATTCGAATATCAGTCGGAGTCCATTTTTGACAGACCGAAATTAGGCCCCTATTTTCAATGGTGCAGTAGACTATTAATTTATTTTCAGCCGTCAATCATCGAAGAGCCATGCTACCTGGAAACCTGGCATTTAACCTGAGTAATGTTGAGACCCTCATGGTGGAAAAGCCAATGGAAGTGTTGAAATATCTAGAGGAACGTATCACGGAGAAGAAGAATAAGGGATCCTGCAAAGTGAAGGACGCATTCTTGAGAACTATTTCCGTGTTTCATGCAGAATATGTGGATATCGTAAACCGTTTGGGCTCAGAATTTTCAACGGACCAATATCGTCACTTGAGTCGATATGTGTATTTCTCGTTGAAAACAGCGATTGACATGCCTTTCGAAACGCCGTTCGGAGACAATGAAGATATTTTTGCCGAAGATTGCCTAGGTTTTGCTTTAAAAGTTCGGTCCAATCGATACTATTTATATTACAGATTGGTTCGAGTTAGACGACATTCTAGATTTGGAACGTTTCGTTTTTGATGTCGCCAAGTGTCCCCTCTACATGTTGAGAAAGATGATCGACCGTATGAAAGAAGAACAGAAAGATTCGCCTCTGAAAGGGTATTTAACAATCGAGGACTATGAAGAATATCAAAAAAATCTGGGAAAACTTTCTTCGTGCCGTGTTCAAATAGATTTTCCGCAAGAGGTTGTAAAGATGCAAGCTTTCCACATAAGCTCAGAAGCGTATCACATGTTTGGTGTTGCACTGACACAGGCCAAAGCCCAATACTTGCGAACGAACAAATCAAAGGGACCATTTAAAATCAAAGATTTGCCTGACACTCAACAAATCAATTGGCTTATTGAAGAGAATCCGATGGACATTTTCAAAACATTCGAAAAATGGGTCACTCAAAAACTGGTGAACCGTGACTATAGCAATGAAGACGAGTTGTGTAAAAAGGATGCGAAAAAATGCAAAGATTTTCTAACGGATTGTTTGAAGTTTCCCGATCAAGAGAATTGGGATGAGTTTAGCAATGAGCAACAAGAGAAAGTGCGAACATTTGTTCGATTTGTACACGGCTTTTTGACAAGGAATGAGGCAATTTTGAAGGTGAAGAATACCGCTGGAAATGAGAAGAAAGAAGAAAACAAAGAGAGTTCAAAGTCTGAAATTCCAAATAAAAATGGTAAGAAATTTTGAATGCGAAAAACATTTCTTTTTTCAAATTATCGATCTAATTCATTTTAAGCCTTCAATTACAAAAGTTAATATTTTGAGCACGTTTTCCGACAAAAATCAACCAAAATAGAACTGTTGTCTCACAAAATCCGCTTACATTATCTATAGTTTCCGCTAACAGGAGTTTCAAAAAAATTAAATTTTTACTCTCCCACAGCCTTTAAGAAACGTGCTGCCAGAAAAGTTTGAACGTAATACATGGTGGCTTTTAAATACCGGCACATGTTTGAACGGTTATATCTAAAGAACTAGTTAACATAGAGACTTGAAATTTTATACACAAACAGATAAAACGCGAAAAAATTACATATTGAAAGATCTCACCCATAAGACTTTTTTAATGCAGCAGAATGGTGAAAACCAGAACGGTAGTGGTTGGTTGCGGCACGCAACCTTTTGGCTAGAACGACGGCCTGTTTCTCAGTTCATTTTTTACGTAGGAACTTGAAATTTGGCGGAAATATAGCTCAAAGCTTCTTTGCTAAGTACCAAAAATTTTGAGTATTTGGGTTGATTTTTAAAGAAGATCTGAAACTTTTAGTGAACCGCTCCAGATTTATGAAAATATCAGAAAAATGACGAAATTGGCGAAAACTCATTTCACAGCCCAATCATTGTTGTTTTTGAGTTTGTTACTAATCAAAAACATGTAAATTATTTGAAACAATTCGGAAATATCTTTTTTCATTGATTTTTGAGTGTTTTTGCAATAATTTTGGTTTTTACACTGTACTATTTATAAGATAATAACTTTGCCCACAAACTTTTCTGACCAATTTTCGTTATGAATTTGAAAACTGTGTATCTTCTTACTTATACTCTTCAAATTTCAAAAATTTCCTCCCAACCGTTCTCCAGAAAACGGCTCTGACAGATGAGCCTTCAAACTGTCTCGTACCGCGTGCCAGTGCAAAACAAGCACTTTTTGAGGGGATGTAACAAAATTATGGATAGCAAGATTATTGTGAATTTTACTGTGAGATTAGAAAAAAAGTCGAACTTTACTATAAAAACTATTTTGAATCATATAGAAGCGATTTCCGATTTTTCTATCGCTCTGTTCATCAAAAAACAAGCCGAGCTAAAAATTTCCGAGTTAGCACTCTTTCAAACACCAGAGTGTCTATGTTTTTGAACCGATTCACTTGAAAAATGAGCCAGAAACAGATAAAAGGTCTTATAATACACCCCAAAATTTTATGGAGATCGGAAGCCTACAACATAGTTTTTCAATGCCGCAAAGTTATGTGCCGGTATTTAAAAGCCACCCTGTAGAGCACTGCTTAAACCTTTCTAAGCCTGAGTTTAAAACTTGGTTTGGATGTGTTCAGAGAGTGTTTGTCCGAATTCAGCCATTTCGGTCTCCGATTTTCGGCCGACCAAAATGCACTACTCTTAAAGGTGGTAGGACACTTCAAAAAAAGTTTTGCTCAAATTTTGCCAAAATGTACCTTAGGTGGGTTCGAACCTGTGGGCGCATTTCTATGGACACTGCGCCACTACCGGCTGAGCCACGCGGACGCAAAAGGGCGCGACGACCGAGGGCGTATAAAAGGAGGCATGAAAATCGCCCCCCATTCTGCCCCCCATTTTGCGAGCTGTCTGGTCATATCCTAATTTATTTTCAGCCGTCAATCTCCAAAGAGCCGTGCTACCTGGAAACTTGGAAGTGAATCTGAGAAATGTTGAGGCTCTCATGTTGGAAAAACCAATGGAAGTATTGAAATATATTGAGGAACTTATCATGGAGAAGAAGAATAAGGGATCTTGCAAAGCGAAAGACGCATTCTTGAGAACCCTTTCCAGGCTGTGTTTACAGTATGCAGATGTTGTGAATCTATTAGACCCCAAGAACTTGTCGACATCAATATGTCGACAATATCTTCTTACTTTGAGTCGAGCTGCGTATTGCTCATTGAAAACAGCGATTGACTTGCCGATCGCGACTCCGTTCGACGACAATGAGGATTTTGATGAAGACGAATGCATAGGTTTTGCTTTAATAGCTCGGTGCGATTAATACATTTGGTTTTCAGATTTTTTCGGGTTAGACGAACTTCCGGATTTGAAAAGTTACGTGTTTGATGCCGCCAAGCGTCCCATCTGCGCGTTCAAAAAGATGATTCATCTTATGCAAGAGGAACAGAAGAATTCGGCTCTGAAAAAGTATCTAACAATTGATGATTATGAAGAATATCAAGAAGTGCTGAAAGATCATTTGTCGTGTAGTCTTCAAATAGATCCTTCAAAATATTTTGGCCCACAAAAGGCCAATGTCGAGATGCAAATTTGGGACGTGATCTCAGGAGTGTATCACACGTTCGAAGTCGGATTGATACGAGTGAAAGCCGGGTATTTGAAAACGAACAAATCAAAGGGACCATTCAAAATCAAAGATTTGCCTGACAGTTTTCAAATCAAATGGCTTATTGAAGAAAACCCGATGGACATTTTCAAAACATTCGAGAAATGGGTCAATCAGAAATTGGTGAACCATGACTATAGCAATGAAGACGAATCGTACAAGCAGGATGCGAAAAAATGCAAAGATTATCGAATGGAGTGTTTGAAGTTTCCCGATCAAGAGAATTGGGATGAGATTGGCAATGAGCAACAAGAGAAAGTGCGAACATTTGTTCAATCTGTACACGGTTTTTTGAAGAGATATCATTCTGGTAAGTGTAGGAAAACTGAGGATTTTTGAGTAATTTTTAAGCTGATTGAAAATCTACACATCCCGATGAATTGAATTAACGTATTTACAGAAATATTCAATTTCCCACCCGACACCTACTCCAATGCTAACAAATCTTCGAAGAGTAAACTCAGAGTTCAACTGAATGAAATTGAATTAGATGAGTACATGGAATCAACTTCCATTGACGAGACGCCGAAGAAAACAGAGAAAACGTTTTCTACAAGAGTTCCAGACAAATCGGTAAGGCAATTTTATATTTCAAATTACGAACTCTAAATGTATCGAAAAACGCGTCAACATAAACAAAAAAAACAAATTTTCAAAATTATTCGCCGTGAAATGTAGAAAAGATCTACAAAATTATGATGAATTCAATACAAATATTCCAAAATTTTCAGAACCCAACCGATTCGGAGTCAGCTGAGAAAATGGAAGAATCGAAGAAACTTGAGGTTACAAGAGATACAACAGAAGGTTCATCGTCCACTTCTGAAGAAACTCCAGCCAAATCGATTTCGGCGAAGAAAAGAGAGCAGAAGAAACGAAGAGAGGAGAGAAAGAGGAATGAAGCGAGCTTGGAAGCGAAGAGTATCGCTGGAAATGAGAAAGAAGAAGACACGAAGAGTTCAAAGTCTGGAATTTCAAATGAAAACGGTAAGAAATTAATCATCCGCATTGACCACACCATTATTTGACTTCACTTATCCGTAAAGCACACCACCCCAGTGTGTCGCCCCGGGACGAAAATCCCGGGATATCCCGGGATATTTTGAAATTTGAAATTTTAATTTCCCGGGATAACCCGGGATTACGTGTTTTGAAATTTTCATCCCGGGATTCATCCCGGAACTCGAGGATGATGAAATCCCGGGATTTGAAAAAAAATTACCACGTTGAGTTTTTCAGTGGAATCGCCGGATAAAACTCCAAAAAACCATCAAATCCCGGGATATCCCGGGATATTTTTAGAAAAAAGAGTGGTATCCCGGGATTGCGTCATCCCGGGACCCGGAATATCATTTTTCAATTCCCGGGATCCCGGGATCTCGGGTCACGTGATCCCGGGAAAATCCCGACCCGGGATAGCCCGGGGTAAATTAAAAATTTTAATCCCGGGGCGACACACTGCACCACCCCACGCTTCCAAAAGTCACCGAAAGCACGTCAAATGCGTCAGGGTGGGTTACTGTAGATTAAAAAATTTTTAGTACTGAAAAGTCTGCTTTTTCGATTTACAAAATCGGTGAAGCTTTTTTTGATAACTTTCTCTCTAAAATTGATTAACGGCAGACTTGTGATTTTCCGGGCCGGCCCGCGGGCCGGGCCGGGCCGGGCCGATGGAAAAATTTTGCCGGCCCGGCCCGGCCCGGTCGGCCCGGGTTTAAAAAAATGTGTGATTGGTAGTAAAAAAAAATTCCCAACAACAGAAATTTTGCCCAAATCTTACTAAAACTAAGTTACAAGGGTTAAAAACATATAATTTTGCCTAAAAATCGCTCAAACTACAACAAAAAATGTCAATCACTGGAAGATTTTGAAAGAAAAAAACAATTTTTGAAAAAATCCGGGCCGACGGGCCGACCCGGGCCGGGCCAACCCGGGCCGGGCCACGGGCCGGGCCGGGCCGGGCCGGGCCGGGCCGGAGAACTTTCCTGTTTCGGCCCGGCCCGGCCCGGCCCGGCCCGGCCCGGCCCGGCCCGTGACAAGTCTGATTAACGGGAACATCAGGGATTTTTTGAATGCAAAAACTTTAAAATTGATCTTCAGCTAATGCAGAAATAAAATTTCCCACTTTTCAATGCATTTTCAGTATTTTACGGACTTCAATATGGTAAATTTTTGATAAATAATCGTGTAAGTCATTCATTTTAACCGTTTCAAAATCTATCTGCTCAAATTTTCGTCCATAAAATGCTGAAAACACATCGAAAGGTGGGGAATTTTATATCTGGATCAGTTTAAGACCATTTTCATGTTTTTGCATTACAAAAAATCCCTTATGAAAGAGAAAATAATCAAAAAAGAGCTTCACCGATTTTATAACTCGAAAAAACTGACTTTTCAGTACTAAAATTTTTTATCTACAGTAACCCACCATGACGCATTCGGCGTGCCTGACTTGGCGCACTTCCGGTGACTTTTGGAAGCACAGGGTGCCGTGTGAAGCATTGAGTGAATTCGTCGATTTTCGACGGACCAAAATGCACTACTCTTAATTTTCATAGTGTTATATATTTTCAGGCGTCAATCCTCAAAGAGCCATGCTACCCGGAAACCTGAAATTGAACATGAGAAATGTTGAGACACTCATGGTGGAAAAACCAATGGAAGTATTGGAATATCTGGAGGAACGTATAAATGAGAAGAAGAATAAAGGATCTTGCAAAGTGAAGGACGCATTCCTGACAACTCTCTCCAAGTTTCATTCTGGATATATGCATGTGATAATTGGGTCAGACCCGAAATCTGCAAGGGACCAAGAGCCTCTGCGTAGGTTGAGTCGATATGTATATTTCTCATTGAAAACCGCAATCGACTTGCCGTTCGAAACGCCGTTCGACGACAATCCATATTTTGATGAAGACGATTGCACAGGTTTTGCTTTAAAAGCTCGATACAATCAATGAAAACTTATTTTCAGACTGGTTCGGGTTAGAAGAAATTCCAGATTTGGAAAGTTTAATTTTCGATTGCGCCAAATGTCCCATGTACGTGTTCGAAAAAATGGTCAACCTTATGCGAGACGAACAGAAGAATTCACCTCTAAAAGAATATCTAAATGAGGATTACGAAGATTATCAAGAAGAGCTGAAAGAACATTTGGAGGACAGTCTTCAAGTAGACCCTAAGAAGTATTTGGGTCCGCAAAAAGCCATTGTCGAATGGAAGGCTTTGGAAGTGATCTCAGAAGCGTATCACATGTTTGGTGTTATGCTGACACGAGCCAAATCCCAATACTTGCAGACGGAAAAATCAAAGGGACCATTCAGAATCAGAGATTTACCTGACTCACTTCAAATCAAATGGCTTATTGAAGAAAATCCGATGAGCATTTACAAAACATTCGAAAAATGGGTCAATCAAAAACTGGTGAATCATGACTATAGCAATGAAGACAAATGGTATAAACAGGATGCAAAAAGATGCCTAGATTATGGACTGGAGTGTTTGGAATATCCGAATCAAGAAAATTGGGATGAGTTTAGCAGTGAGCAACAAGAGAAAGTGGGAACATTTGTTGAATTTGTACACGATTTTTTGGAGAGCTACCATTTCGGTAAGTGAGAATGGAGTGTTTTGCGAAAGTTACGCGAAAGTGTTCGATAAAACTAATTGATTGTACATGAAAAATAATAAGTAACGATGGACAGCTTTGCCAAAACTGATTGGAAATGTTTGAGAAAAATCAAAATTTAAGTTTTGATCAAAAACCGCTAAGGGACCGCCACCGAAATGAAACTGGTGCTATTACGAAAAGTATTATTCATTCGCCACCCCGTGAACCCTCGCCCAATGACACTCCGCTAAATGTCAATGTGCATTAGATTAACAACATTTAGCGGAGTAACGACACACCGCTAAATTTCAGCGCGTTGTTGATCGACGAGGGTTCACGGTGTGGAAAATGGATAATCAGGCTCTCATTCAAACAAATTTTCGTCCATCCGAAACTCGTTTGGCTCCCCTATTTGCATTTTAATTGACGATAAATGAATTTCGCGTTGAATGTTTTGGCTTTCACCATATCTTCACTATTTGGCTGGTAAAAAGCACACAGCCCGCGCACAGCTGCACTTGCCACAATGGAAGAGACCATTTTTCTCGGCCACAGTGTTTTTTTCAAATTTTCAGCTTTCCTGCCTCTTCCGTTGTGGCAAGTTCAGCGGCGCGCGGGATGCGTGCTTTGTACAAGCCTAATATTAACAAACGTAAAATTATGTGTGCCTGTGTGTCTGTCTGTGCCGTGTCCGGATCCCGCTCTAGCTCAGTCCCCACTGGACCAATTTCTTTCAAAATTTGGCAGACTATCAGAAAATCCATCGAGGTGATGTCCGTCTATCTTTGTTTTTCAAAATTAAAAAATTAATTTCACGCTGCACGAAATAACCCACATGGTTTAGAAGCTATTCAGTCAATTTTTTTGACGTCTTGAATCAAAATATTTGCAGATATGTTGAATTGCTCACCCGACACCTACTCCAATGCTAACAAATCAACGACGAGCAAACTTAGAGTTCAACCACATGAAATTGAGTTGGATGAGTATATCGAATCGACTTCAAGAGATAAGAAAACAACTAGTATGATTTTCCCCAAGAAAGCCATTGCTGGAGGAAACTTGAAGAAAAGCGATTCGAATTTGAAATCAGGATTGAAGACACCTGAAGATCATCAAAATTCAAATGTTGCCGATAAACCAAGAAGTCAGGAGAGGACGTCCCAGAAAACAGAGCAATCGATTTCTACAAGAGTTCCAGAAGAATTGGCAAAGATTGTCAATGAGAATCTGAGGCGTATGGGTAGTAGCAATAAGAAGGATAAGGGAAAAACGAAAACTGAAAACGGCTGTCAAAACGAAAATTGCATGGATTTCAAGAAACTGTACCGCCAAGAACAAAACAATCGAACGATTGCTGAAGGAGAGTTGAAAAGAGCAGCTTATAAGATCAAAGGATACGATATATTGAAGAAAGAGGAAGAGAATTGGAAAGTGGAAAAGAAGAGAATGGAGAAGGAGATGAGGAGATTGAGAGAGTGAGTTGTATTGTCTAGTTATAGACTACAGTAATCCATCCATTTTCAGAAATAAGGACAATGAGATAAAAGAGTTACGAGAAGAGATTGAGAAGTTGAAAGAAAGTAACAGAGAAATGGAAGAACACAGAAAGAATACATTCGAATTGTATTTGGAGACGAAGAAGAGTCTTCAGGAGACAACGAGAAGTTTCGAGAGTTTGAGAGATAGCACTATTATGTGAGTGAGTCAAAACGACTACAGTAATCCTATAAGATTTCAGTATCAATATGGAGACGAAACGAGTTTTGGAGGAGAATCGACAACTCAATGGTCCATACACTCTTAAATATTCATCACCGGAACAGAAATTGAAAGTATTCAAGGAACTAAAAGAGAAATTCAATCCGACTGAAATTATTGAGAAAGTGAATACAATGGCAGAAATGTGAGTTATAATACGGATTGATTCTATGACTATTAATATTTTCAGATTCCCAGAAAAGTCCCCGGAATTCGAAATTGCCTTGGAAACCGAACAGAAACGAGTAGAAACTTCAAGCGACATCTACTCCAGAATCCTGGAATACAATCTAAAACTCATTGAGGTATCCATTTTCCCTGTTATCCATTCAAATTCTTATTTCAGGATACGAATTCTACCAGTGGTCTTCTCCCTGTCCCATTTCCACCGACAGTTTCTGAACAATTCGAAAAAGTATTCAAAAGAGGATTAGAAAAACTGGAAGGAAAAGAATGTTATGTTTGTTTCAAACGATTGGAAATTGGAGAGAAAATCTATGTTTGTGCGGAGTTTCACAAGCATATTGTCTGTTTTGAGGTACGGTGTTGATACCATTTTGTAGATATTATCAAGTTTTATATTTCGGTATAATTTTCAATATAGAAATTGTGACTTAGAAACCTACAGTATTAATTTTCAGTGTGGAAACAATATGATAGTGCAATGGAAAGGAAAGTGTGGCTTTTGTCCGGGTGATCTGAACGAGTCGACTTATGATGTATCAATGGATGAATAAATTCTTCTAGATATTATTATATTTTTGTTACATTTTATCGATTTCCAAGACATTTCACATTTCCCAATGTACGAGTTTTTTTATTGCTTGCATCTCCTGTTGTCATTTTTGTGACTACAAAATAATATTTATTTTTTGTAAAGATTCCATGCTCTTTTCACAGACCTATGTATCATTAAAACAGCAAAAATTTCGAAACTTGGACACAATTATTTTTAAACCAGGTGGACTCCGCCCCTTCGGGGGCTTCACCACCTGGCCTTTGCTTGCTTTTTTGTTTTGGAGCCTTCGGCTCCATTCCTTAGGGCCTGCGGCCCTTTTCTCTTGAAAAGGTGGAGCCTTCGGCTCAATTCCATGAGGCCTGCGGCCCTTATTTCTCCAAAGTGGGGAGCCTTCGGCTCCATTCCTCAGGGCCTGCGGCCCTTTTCATTTAAAAATGGAGAGCCTTTGGCTCCCTTCCGTATGGCCTGCGGCCCTCTTTTCTCGAAAGTGGGGAGCCTTCGGCTTTATTCCTGAGCGCCTGCGGCCCTCTAATCTCTGAAGTGAGGAACTTTCGGCTCCATTGCTCAGAGCCTGTGGCTCCATTTTTTTTATTACAGATGATTCACTATTGTAGCCTTCGATAAAATAAAATAGAAAACGAATAAAGAAATCATTGCAGGTGCTTCGCACCTACAAAAATTTCTTTATTCATTTTCTATTCCATTTTATCGAAACGCAATCTGATGCGCGTTCCGCGCATAGAGAAGTTCGAAATTCGTAGTCACAACACGTTCACTCTTAGCCAACGGGAGATTTTCAAAATTGAGAATTTCACATATTTTTCGAAGAAAAATTGGGATAACTCCGCCAACTCGTCACTCTCTCTTCTTCCATAATGAAACTACACATTGATCTCAAAATCGAGGTTTTGGGGCATTTTTGTTTTTCCATTATCAAAAAAATACGGAATACGGGTAAAGGAGACGGAATTCCTTGCATCTCTGCTATCGGAATCAGAATAGGCACGTCTTTAAACTTCTAACCCCGATAAACATCCTTCAAATTCAACTTTTCCCAAATTTTCTCACATATTCTGTCTCCTCTCATCGAGACGAACAGAATGATATAAAATTCAACCCATCTATCTCTCTCCATCGCGCGCCCCAAACTTGGGTAATTGAACAGACTTCTTCTCTCCTGTAGGTAGGGGTGATGAAATCAAGCAGCCGACATTATCGAGGTTCGCGTCGGCCACTATACTTTGTGTGTGCTGCCTCTCTGCCGCCGCGCATGCGAAAATGAACCCAGTTGCTCAGAAAAAGTGCTCCAGAAGGCGTCAAAATTGGAATTTTCGAAAACTAAAAAGACGTGCATCATCCTCAGATAATGAGGAACAAACTGTGAAAATTTCAAGAGAATCGGTCAACTCTCGATCAAGTTATGACTTGCAACACATTTTCGGTACCGAAATTAGTACTGAACATTCACAAAAAGAGCCGTAACTTGCTCAATTTTTAAGATATCAAAAATCTAAACATATGGGCATTATCTCAGAAAAATTTCTGATCTTTCTGTGAAAAAATTATCTAAATCGGTTCAGGTTGAGCAGAGTTACAGCTCGCGACAAACAGACGAACATACATTTTTAAGTTTTCAAATGTTATTAGTAAAGATATCCCGAAGAAAACCCCCACCGCTATTATGGGTTTGTCCTGCTGGCCGGTGGCCTAGGTTTCTCCTCTCTTTCTCTGTGTCTCTTAATTCTACGCACTCTCTCGTTTCTCTCCCTCTCTTATCCTCTTTTACCCCGCGATGCGCGAATTGTTTTTGTTTTCATTGTTTTGTTTTTTATCCAGTTTTTTCCTACAAAATATTATTTTCAGGAGAAATGAAGGTGCCTGGAAGAACTGATCGTAATCACTGGGGTAGTGTAGATGTTCAAAAATACAAGGATTTATTGGTGAGTTTTTTTAAAAATAGGATAACAGTCATTTTTTCGATTTTTCAAATGATCCTCCTAGTTTCAGTAATTATGAAAATAACAATATCAGAGATGAGCGGAAGAGCATTTTTGAAATGGCGGAAGGCGGAAGGCGGAAGACGGAAGAGGGAAAATTTTGGCGGAAGGCGGAAGGCGGAAGGCGGAATTTCAAAAAATTTTGGCGGAAGGCGGAAGGCGGAAGGCGGAATAGAAAAAATGGGCGGAAGACGGAAAGCGGAAGACTGAAGGCGGAATTTCGCCTATTTTTACTCGGAGTTTCCTGCATAAAAGAGACGTTTTTGCTGCTGTTTCGCTTAATTTCAGGGTTTCAAGCATGAAATAACCGAAAAATCAATGTTTTTAGCAAGTTTGAAAAACAATTTGAAATTCCGCCTTCCGCCTAATTTTTCCGATTTTTGGCGGAAGGCGGAAGGCGGAAGGCGGAAGTGAGAAAATTTTGGCGGAAGGCGGAAGGCGGAAGGCGGAAGAGGAAAAATGGGCGGAAGGCGGAAGGCGGAAGGCGGAAGGCGGAATTCCGCTCATCTCTGAACAATATATACGAAAATCGTTAAAAAATCCTAAAATTTTTTCAAACCTATTTCAAAAAATGTAGAATTTTTTGCTGATTCGAACGCGCCTAATATCGCTGCTCATTTTGAAGGGAGTTATGAGCGTTTGAAGTCTCGTTTCTCTGCGTCTCTTCGACAATGAGAGTGTCTGCTTTCTCTGCGTCTCTCTCACCAAAATTCAAACGCTCATAAATCGCTTCGAAATGCGTTTTTAGCAGCGATATTAGGTGCATTCGAATCAGCGAAAAATTCTACATTTGTTGAAATAGGTTTTAAAAAATTGAGTTGAAAGTTGATTTTTAAGGATTTTTATAAAAAAAATATTTTTATTTTCTCCTGGGACAATCATTTATTTGTTATTTTTTCAAATGTTCGTTCTCAGTAATTAAAAATCGTTAAAAAATCAATTTTTACCTGAAACTTTAAAAAAAAAAAACGTATCTAGTTAAGGATCAGCGTATCGTTACATCAGCGTAAAGTAGAATCACACACTTTTCCAGTATTCATGAAAATAACATTATTTTTGCACGAAAATCGTTAAAAAATCGATTTTCCTCTGAAATGTTTTCTGATCTGTTTCAAAACATGCAGAATTATTCGCTGATTCTAATGAATCTAATATCGCTGCTCAAAACGCGTTTTGAAGCGACTTGTGAGCGTTTGAAGTTTCGGTAGAAGAGACGCAGACACTGTCTCGTTTCTCTGCGTCTCTCCGGCAGCGAGAATGTCTGCTTTCTCTGCGTCTCTCTTACTGAAACTTCAAACGCTCATAACTCGCTTCAAAACGTGTTATGAGCGAATCAGCGAATTCCAATCAGCGAAAAATTCTGCGGTTTTTGAAATAGGTTTGAAAATATTTTGAAAGTCAATTTTTCAACGATTTTTATGAAAACATTTTTTTCTCCTGGGACGATCATTAAAAAAATGACTGTAATCCTGCTCTAACTATGCGGAGCTTTCATTTAGACTCATATTTGAAATTTCAGAAGACTAATAAAACACGCTTCACTAAATTCAATCCAACGAAGAGTCACTCCGACGACGAGTTTCTCAACAATCCCAAACACTTGCTGCAGTGTTGTGCAGAGAATATGAGAAAATGGTTTCCATCGAAACCCGAAGAAGAGATTCAAATATTGGGTCGAAAATTATGTGAGCACATGAAGAGCAGACCTGACGTCGTTTCAAAGATTAATGGAAAGACCCCGTCAGATCCTGTAACACCACTAGATGTGCTCGAATTTTTGTCCCCAGATGATATAAAGTTGTTAGTAGGTAAGAATGTTTTAAATTTCAAAACATTTTCACATTTCTTAGAAATTCACCTCCTGCCGAAGTCCAAGGCAGACAAGAAACGAGAGCAGAGGAAAAGAAGGAAGGAAAGAAAAAGAAATGAAGCGATTTTGGAAGCAAAGAATGCAGCTGAAAATGGGAATGGAGGTGACAAAGAGAGTTCAAAGTCTGGAATTTCAAATGGGAATCAAGATGATGTAGAACCAGAAAGCTCAAAATCGGCAGATTCAAACCTTGACAGCTTTCAAGGTAAGAGATTATAGTAGGATTACAGTAATTTTTTCTCAAATAATCGTCCCAAGTCCAGTATTTACGATATTAAAGGAGGTGTCCGGTCAAAAATTTGTGTTGCGCGAGAAAGAGCGCCCAGTAGCTGACTCCGCCCACTTTGAACGCGTTTGCTGCATTGCGCGCGCCACTTCGGCGAAGTTCGGCCACGGCCACCCGAGGCAACTTCTTTATTTTTGAAGCGATTTTTCGGGGTGGTGGAGGCATTTTTGAGCGTTTTCGTTGTGATGTTAGGAATCAGCGCAAATTTCTGCATAATTTATAGCAATAAAAATTTTTGACCGGACACCTCCTTTAACAATATTTTTGCACAAAAATCGTTTAAAAAATCAATTTTCACCTGAAATTTTTTACGTTGCAGCCCCCGGGCCGGTCGTGGGTCGTGGCTCAAGGCCGTGATTTGAAAAATTGCAAATGTGGTCTAGATTAGACAATTTGAGGTAATAACGTCGAATTGTTTGTTGCGTAGCATCAATTTTGCCGTGAAAATCTGATAGCCTTGGAATGCACCACATTTTTATGCACAGTTTTTCACTTTGTCGCGCTCGCCGCTGCCGGCTCATAAGTCGGCAACGGCGAGCCTGAAAATTTGTTCATAAAAATTTTTCTGTGACGTTTTGAGCAGCGATGTTAGCTGCATTCGAATCAGCGAAAAGTTCTGCATTTTTGAAACAGGTTTAAAACATTTCAAGGGAAAATCGATTTTTAACGATTTTCCTGAAAATATATTATTTTTTTCGTAAATAAAAAAAATGACTGTAATCCTACTTGAATAATTTCGACTAACTTTCAGATAGAGATGAGTTGTATAAACTTCTGAATACTCTTGCTCGAGAAAAACACTTGGCAACGTATGAAACAATAGAGGGTATCATGCTCCGACAGCCGTTAACAATTCCTCATATGATGTCCGCCTGTGTTGAAAAGAATAGGGAAAGGATAAAATTGAAGGATTGCGAAGTCTTCATGGCAACAGTTCTTAACTACTGGGAATTGCTTCTGAAGCGACTTTCCCCTCTCGATCCGAAATCTGCCACGGATCGAGAAGAGATTCGCAGACGCTGTCCATCGGTGTTCGTCCTATATCACACATACTACGAATTGATGGAAGCTAAAATCAAACACAAGGGGATGTTCTACAATGAAAGTAAAGAATTTGGCTCTATTCGACTTTGATGGCCCCAAGCAAAAGTTTCATGGTCTTAAAATAAATATGGCCAGAAAAAAAATTGTGCTGGCCTCAATAATTTTAGCAGACTAATTTTTTTTTAAATTTTAGCAGACTAATTTCAGCAGACTAAGAATAATTTTAGCAAACTATTATGTTCTAAATTTCAAATGAAACTTTCAACAAAATTGTAAAAGATTCTGTAAGAGATTTTTGAGCCATCAAACAATTATGGCCCGCCCTTGGGGCCACAATTAATTTTTTTGTCCACGAAACTATTGCTAAGGGCCATCAAAGTCAAATAGAGCCAAATATTTTAACTGAAATAGCTTCTAATTAAGGCTCCATCATTCGGTTAAGAAATTTTGCCGAAAGACCGACCGAATCAGTGCATTTTTGCGTCAAGCTGCAAAAAATCCTACTTTGGACGCAAAATTGCACCGATTCCCATTCTCGACCAACCGAACTTGAACTCCTCCCTCGAAATGAATTATTTTCTTGCAGAATTGCTATTTAACATTGAAAACGCTCATCGATATTTCAACCTTCACCGTCTCCCCACCGCTGATGAGATGCGTGAGATGACCAAAGCAGCACCTGCTACAGTATTGAAACATTTGACAAAGTTGTTGATAGCAGAAGACGGAAGTGAATACTTGGAATCGAAACAGCTCACGGAATATCAATGGGTTAGAAACACTCTCTTGCCACATTCATTAGAATTGAATAAAAAAGTCTATGACGATGAAAAGAAAGAGAAGGAATTGCATGAGACCATTATCGGGGAGATCGCATTACTGTATCTATGTCTGAAAATATTTGTTGAAACTGCGAAAAGGGAATTCTACGAGAAAGAAGAGCCTCAGCGAGTTATCACCGCTCATAATATACCTACACGAGTGAAAATGGATTGGCTTGTGGAAAGAGACGAGAAGAAAGTGCTCGAAATATTTCTTGCCCATGAACAATTGAAGAACACAGAGATAGGAATGGAAATAATGAGACCGCTTTTTGAGAGACCCGAGTTTCTTCAAAAAGCCAAAAATCGGGCAGATTTGCTACAATTACTCAAAGTGGTACCTTGGGAGAACTTCACAACACAGCAAAAGTTAATAATGAAGGATTGCAATTTGGTAATTAGCGATTTGTACGAAGTGTATCTAGGTAAGGATTATACTGATATTCACGAAAATAACAATATTTTTGCACAAAAACCGTTAAAAAATCAATTTTCATTTGAAATTTTTCTAACCTATTACAATGAATGTAGAATTTTTCGCTGATTCGAACGCGCCTAATATCGCTGCTCAAAACGCATTTTGAAGCGAGTATGAGCGTTTGAAGTTTCAGTCAGAGAGACGCAGAGAAAGCAGACACTGTCGTTTTCGAAGAGACGCAGAGAAACGAGGCAGTGTCTGCGTCTCTTTCACCGAAACTTCAAACGCTCACAAGTCGCTTCAAAATGCGTTTTGAGCAGTGATATTATGTGCATTCGAATCAGAAAAAAATTCTGCATTTCTAATGAAATTAGAAAAAATTGAGTCGAAAATCGGGTTTTTGACGATTTTCCTGAAAAGAATATTGTTAATAAAAAAACAATAATAACATACGAATTTATTTCAGACAAATTGCATAAAACGGGAGAAGAACCCGCACCAGATTCGGTAAACTGTCAGTCGCCTAGTGATGAAAAGTTTTCACTGGAATTCGGCCTCCATAAGAAGAAGTTCAGTGATGAAAAAATGGAGTGTTCATCCAAAACTGATTCTGGAATCAAAGTTAACCAAAATTCTATCAATTCGAGACAGGAGATTGTAGGGAGTACGGTGACCAAGTTTGCAGATGAATTCGATAAAGGGCTCAAGACCCTTGAGGAACCTCCGAAGAGCCAGGAGAAACCCAAGGAAATAAAGACATCCCCAGAGGTTCATCAGAAAGCGGAAAGCTCATCCAACGAGCTTGAGGCTCTCAAAGAATCTAAGAATCGGAAACGCAAAGAAATCAAGAAACCATCCCCAGAAACACTTGCAGCTTTGTCAATGATGGTTAACAAGGAATCGACAAAAAATAAGACTGAAAACCATAGCACAGCAAAGTCTGATGACAGTGACTGTGTTAATTGCATCGAGCTCAAAAACCAGTACCGTCAAGAGCAAAACAATCGAACAATTGCAGAGGGAGAGTTGAAAAGAGCAGCTCATAAAATCAAAGGATACGATATATTGAAGAAAGAGGAAGAGAATTGGAAAGTGGAAAAGAAGAGAATGGAGAAGGAGATGAGGAGATTGAGAGAGTGAGTTGTATTGTCTAGTTATAGACTACAGTAATCCATCCATTTTCAGAAATAAGGACAATGAGATAAAAGAGTTACGAGAAGAGATTGAGAAGTTGAAAGAGAGTAACAAATCAATGGAAGAACACAGAAAGAATACATTCGAATTGTATTTGGAGACGAAGAAGAGTCTTCAGGAGACAACGAGAAGTTTCGAGAGCTTGAGAGACAGTACTATAATGTGAGTGAGTCAAAATGGCTACAGTAATCCTACAAGATTTCAGTATCAATATGGAGACAAAGCGAGTATTGGAGGAGAATCGACAACTCAATGGTCCATACACTCTTAAATATTCGTCACCGGAACATAAATTGAAAGTATTCAAGGAACTGAAAGAGAAATTCAATCCGACTGAAACTATTGAGAAAGTGCACACAATGGCAGAAATGTGAGTTATAATACGGATTGATTCTACAACTATTTTTACTTTCAGATTCCCAGAAAAGTCCCCGGAATTCGAAATTGCCTTGGAAACCGAACAGAAACGAGTAGAAACTTCAAGCGACATCTACTCCAGAATCCTCGACTACAATTTAAAACTCATTGAGGTATCCATTTTCCTTGTTACCCATTCAAATTTCTATTTCAGGACACCAATTGTACCACTGGTCTTCTCCCTGTCCCATTTCCACCGACAGTGTCTGAACAATTCGAAAAGATATTCAAGAAAGGATTAGAAAAATTGGAAGGAAAAGAATGTTACGTTTGTTTTAAGCGATTGGAAACTGCGGAGAAAATCTATGCTTGTGCGGAGTTTCACAAGCATATTGTCTGTTTTGAGGTAAATTTTTGAAAAGTTTGAGTACCATTTCGTAGATATTATCATGCTCTACATTTTAATATAATTTTCAATATAGAAATCGTGATTTCGAAAAACTACAGTAATAACTTTCAGTGTGGTAACAATATGATAGTGCAATGGAAAGGAAAGTGTGGTTTTTGTCCGGGCGTTCTGAACGAGTCGACGTATGATGTATCAATGGATGAATAGATTCTTCTAGATATTTTACTTATTAGTGTTACATTTTATCGATTTCCAAGACATTTCACATTTCCCAATGTACGAGTTTTTAATTATGTAATTGTATCTCCTTTTGACTTTCAAAATACATTTTTTGTCGAAAATTTCTGAAGTTTTGCGTTTTTCTTCAATTTTTGAAAAAGGAGGCGTGGTTCAACATTTCAAACTGATCTGATCATAATGAAAGTGCCATTTTTTAACTCAGCATATCTTAAAACCCCTATGTATCGTTTTTCAGCTCGATAACTCAATTTTGAAGCGGCAAGAAAACCATGCGGCAAACTGCAAAAGTGGGCGGAGCCTAAATTTTCAAAGCGGTCGGATCGTGCTGAAATTTAGTACAGTGGGGTTTTCGACTACGCTGATTTCAAATCCGCTTTTAGAATTCACTTTTATCGAATTTAAAATCTTCATTTTTCACACTCCGCTCGTACAACTCTTCACGGTCACCACATTCGTCATTTTTTGCTTAAAAATTGGGTGAGTAAAATAAAAATAACAGGTGATTACATGAGATTGAGCATCTATGGAAATCGGACGGACCAAATAGACATAATAAGAAAAGTCGTCGAAAAATTCGAAAAGTGCAATAGAGATATTTATAAGAATTGGAAGGGTCAGCAGGACCATGGTTACGGTAAACACTTTTTCCGCTTTCGAATCGTATTTTCGACGTATTATGGTACTTCTGAAATTGAATTTGTGACAAAAAATTGGCGGGAAATTTGAAAAAAAAAATTTTAAAATGCTGGGCCAACAACTTTAAACGATCATAACTTTCTTCAAACTAAATATTATGGAATTTCAAGCTCATTTTTGAGCTTCCCATTAAATTTTGAACATTTTTGACCTATTTAACATATGCCTAAAAATCCAAATTTTGCAGTTTCTAGGCCACCAACTTTGAACTACCGTATCTTGGCCCAAAGTCAATATTTTTAAATCCCAATTTCAGTTTTGAGCTTCTCATTGAATTCTGAACATTTTTGACCTATTTGACATTGGTGGCCTAGAAATCCAAAATTTTGGTTTCCTAGGCCACCAACTTCAACGTACCGTATCTCGGCTCAAATTCAATGTTTTTGATATCCGATTTCAGTTATGAGCTTCCCATTGAATTCTCAACATTTTTAACGTGTTTAACGTTGGAGGCCTAGAAATCCAAATTTCGGAATTTCTAGGCCACCAACTTCAAACTACCGTATTTCGGCTCAAATTCAATATTTTGTCAATCTGATTTCAGTTTTGAACTTCTCATAAAATTCTACACGTTGGTGGCCTAGAAATCCAAAATTTTGCATTCCTAGGCCACCAACAATAAACTACCGCATCTCGGCTAAAACTCACAACTGTCGACTCTGTCTCAGTTTTAAGAACATAATAAGATTCAAAGAAATAATAATGCCAAGTACAGGCGGATCAATAATCATTTGAATAACCATTGGAAGTGGCTGAAAAAAAGGGGCGGAGCCTAAACTAAGTTATAAAACTATTATTGCCTACCGTACTCCCTGCAAGATCGTCAATTAATGACATCACCATTATTGCTCCATGGGGATACGGTACTCCCAGTTGGGTACACGTCGCCTTATTTAGAAACCGAGGAAGCGCCAGAATCCCGGCCACCGAGATTAGGAATGGGGTGAGGTAGATGAGGTAGAAACCGACTCTCTGAAAAGATATGGATTTTTGAAAATACTTTATTCGAATTCAGCATAGCTCAAAACATAGGAATACTAAATTTCAGCTCGATAGGTACATTTTGAAACGGTTTACCAAAACCGTGCCGCAAATTGCAAAAAAAGTGGGCGGAGCCTAATACTTCAAAATTGATGGATCACGATGAAACTACGATTTTTGAACTCATCATAGCTCAAAACATAGGAATACTAATTTTCAGCTCGATAGCTCCATTTTGAAGCGGTTTACCAAAACCGCGCCGCAAATTGCGAAAGTGGGCGGAGCCTAAATTTTCAAAGTGCTCGGATTGAGCAGAAAATTGGTACTCTGGGATTTTAAAACATGCTGATTTCAAATCCAACATCAAAATTCGCTTTGAATTGGGTTACACTTCTTTAAGCCTGATTTTTGAAACCATGCGACAAAATTGCAAAAAAAGGGGGTGGAGCCTAAGACGTCAAAATCGTCGGATCGAAATGAAACTACGCTTTTTGAACTCAGAATAGTTGAACACCTAGGCTCATCAATTTTCCGCTCGATAGCTCCATTTCGAAGCGGTTTCCAGTAACCGTGCCGCAACTTGCAAAAGTGGGCGGAGCCTAATTTTTCAAAGTGGTCCAATCTTTTTGAAAATGTGCATGTGTACTAAATCAAACGCGCTGAATTCGAATCTGATGTGGAAATCAAGCTTTGCCAAATTCTAACAATGTTATGCCGCGATTTGCAAAAGTGGGCGGAGCCTTACCTCTTTCAAATAATTATTGGTTGCCAGAAGGAACACTCGCATAACACAAAATGAAATAATCCCGAAATATTTTGAATAAACAATAGTGTATCTCAAAAAAGTGACAATTCTCAAATATCTCGTCGGCATTTCGGATGCACACCACGCCGTCAGAATCCCAGTATTCGGGATTCTGGAGGCGGGAAAATCGATAATTACATGAGATAGAGATAAGCATTGCATGATTAAGAATTGACGGAATAAATCTGGATTCAATTTGTTGTGACTCAAAATTTTGTATTTTTTCACATAAAAATGGACCATTTTTAGGATGAGTACGGTAGGTGGGATACTGTAGATGAGACTGATAATAGCGTAGGCGGAGAAATAGTTAAAATGGTATTTAAACTTTATATATTCCTCAATACCGAAAATTGTATGCTCCTGCTCTTCAGAAGAAGACATTCAGGAAGTTTTCCGGGGGAAAAAAAGTATTTGAACAAAAATTTCTTTTGATTAATTTTTGTTTTGTTTGTTATTTTTTTAATCAAGTTTTCTTCAGAATTCGAAAGTTTTGATTAATGAGAAAAGGCAAGAGAAAAAATAAAGGGACCGATTCATAGAACTAGAAAATCAGAAACCCTAACCAAAAAAGAATTCAATAAAAAATGTCAGAAAAGTTAACTTAATACAATGATTCGTCATACTAAAAATTGGTAGACATACTAGACAGAACATGTTGAAATTAAATTTGTTTGAATTTGGCGGGGTCAAAATTTTGAATCGCTTTGAAAATACGATTTTTGAGTTCAGCATAGCTAGAAACCTAGTCATATCAATTTTCAGCCCGATAGCCCCATGTTGAAACGGTTTTCAAAACCGTGCCGTAAATTGCAAAAGTGGGCGGAGCCTAATTTTGCAAAGTGCTCGGATCGGGCTGAAAATTAGTGTCTAGGAGGAACTAAATACGCTGAGAACGACTCTGATATCAAAACTAAACTCCGCCCACTTCCAGATCCCATCAGTGTCATGAAACTGTGGAGCTAACAAGTGGGCGGAGCCTAAAATTTCGAATTCTTCAAAACTTTTAATTGATCCTTAATCAGCGTGTTTGAAAACATGAGTGTACCAATTTTCAGCTCGATAGCTCTATTTTGAAGCGGTTTTCAAAACCGTGCGGCAAATTGCAAAAGTGGGCGGAGCCTAAATTTTCAAAGTTGTCGGTTCGAGCTGAAAATTGGTAGACATACTAAACCGAACAGGCTGATTTCAAAAATCACATTGATACCAAACTTACAAACGTTTTTTGAGGCTTTTTGGAGTTTTTTTGGCAGGGTTACAATCAACCGGATAAAGTGAGGCTCTTTTACGGACTCTGTGATGAACTTTATCGGAATTTTTTAGCGAAAAAGTGAAATTCAAATCGCCATTCAAATGAGACATACTGTAGTATGAATAAAGCTTCATTCACTGATAAAAAAATTTTTTAATACAAAAAATTCAAAAAACGCATAATTCGTCGTCGTTCACATCTTACGGGGATCCCCCCTTACTTCTTCTTCTTCTTTGTCACCTTCTTCGATCTCTGCAACTTTTTCTTCTTCTTATTCTCCAATCTTGTCACTTTTTTCGCATATTTCCATGCCAAATAAGAAGTGATGTAGGCGGTGACACTCGATGCCACCAGAATACAAGAAGCGCCCAATTCGAAGGCAAAGATGCGGTTTCTGGAAAATCTCAATGTGATTTTTGGATTCAGCGTGTTTGGTTTAGTAGGTGTACTAATTTTCAGCACGTTTGGAGCATTTTGAAATTTTAGGCTCCGCCCACTTTTGCAATTTGCGGCACGGTTTTCAAAAAATGGTTCAAAATGGAACTATCTGGCTGAAAATCAGCTTGAATAGGTTTCAAAACATGCTGAATCAAAATCCGTAATAAAAACAGAAGAATATCGACCCCGCCCCTTTATGCAATCTGCGGCGCGGTACTGGTGCTGCTTGCTTTTTGCAGCTAAAAATGGGCGGAGCCTAATTCCAACATTATATTCGTGCTCACCATACTTGAATTACCAAATATACCAATTTTCAGCTCGATCCGACAACTTTTAAAATTTAGACTCCGCCCACTTTTGCAATTTGCCGCACGCTTTTGGAAATGTACTTCAAAATAGAGCTTTCGAGCTGAAAATTGATATCCCTAGGTTTTCAACTACGCTGAGCTCAGAAATCGTATTTTCAACGCAATCTAATGGATTTGGCTCCGCCCACTTTTTTTGCGACTGATGAATTTTCGGCCCGCCAAATTCAAAATCTTACTTAAATTTTGTTTCCTTCAACTTCTCCTCTTTGCTCATTCCAGTTGTGTCTCGGAGAGCTTCGGCTTGCGGGGCGGGATCATGGGCGGTACTGTTGGGCGTAGTGGGCGTGGCTTCTGGAAAATGTGAAACTTTTTAGAAGAAATTTGAAAAACTACCAGAAACTGATTCAGGGGTAGTTTCAGTGTCAATTGGCGGTTTTTGAGTGGCTGAAAAATTCGAAATTTTGTGAAAGAAAAAGTGGGCGGGGCTTACGCGGATTTGGAGGTACTGTAATCTCAGGGATCGCTACAGTAGTTTCCGAGGTTGGGGCTGTCGGAATCTCAGAAGACAATGCAAATTCAGAAGTAGTGGATTCTGAAAATTGTTACTGTAGTAGACCCTTGAGTTACTGTAGATAAACCTTCAGTTACTGTAGTCTGATCTTCGGTCACGGTAGTCTCATCGTCGGTTACTGTAGATGGCTCTTGGGTTACTGTAGATTGATCCGGGACTACGGTAGATGGTTCTTCGGTTACTGTAGTCTGGTCTTCGGTTACTGTAGTTTGGTCCTCGGTTACGGTAGATTGTTCTTGGGCTACTGTAGTAAGGTCCTGGGTTACGGTAGTCTCATCATCGGTTACTGTATTATGGTCTTCGGTTACCGTAGTTGAAGCTTCGGTTACGGTAGATGTCTCTTGGGTTACGGTAGATTGATCAGAGACTACTGTAGATGGTTCGTGGGTTACTGTAGTCGAGTCCTTGGTTACTGTAGTCTGGTCATCGGTTACGGTAGATTCAGATGATCCTAGTGTAGACGAGGCTTCGGTTACGGTAGTATGTTCTTCGGCTACTGTAGATTGGTCCGAGATTATTGTAGCCGAACCTTGGGTTACAGTAGTAGTAGCATCGGTTACTGTAGCTAAGCCTTTGGTTACTGTAGATTGATCCGAGACTACTGTAGTTGTATCTTGGGTTACTGTAGCTGATATTTGGGTTACTGTAGATGAGTCTTCGGTTATTGTAGATCCGGTTACTTGAGTCTTGCCATTGGTTACTGTACTTGATCCCTGGGTTACTGCAGTTGAGCTCTGGGTTACTGTAGAAGGGTCTCGGGTTACTGTGGATTCAGTCGATCCTACTGTAGCCGAACCTTGGGTTACAGTAGTAATGACATCGGTTACTGTAGGTGAACCTTGGGATACTGTAAATGAGTCTTGGGTTACTGTAGATCCGGTTACGGTAGTCGAGACTTCGGTTACTGTAGAAGCGTCTCGAGTTACTGTAGATCCGGTCACTGTAGTCTTCTCAACGGTTACTGTACTTGAGGCTTCGGTTACGGTAGTCTTGTCATCGGTTACTGTAGTTGAGTCTTCAGTAACTGTAGTTGAACTTTGGGTTACTGTAGCTTGGCCATCAGTTACTGTAGATGATTCTTGGGTTACTGTACTTAAACCCGGAGTTACTGTACTTGAGGCTTCGGTTATGGTATTCTCGGTCACTGTAGATTGATCCGTGACTACTGTAGTGGGATCCGTCGATTTCGGATTCTCAGATGACGTGGAGGGTACAGTACTCAAAGATGAGTCTGCAGTAGATTGCTGGGTTATTGTACTTGCAAGCGCCGATGGTTGGGTTACTGTAGTTGGATCTGAAATTTTTGGAAATTTTCGAACAGAAAATTTAAAGTCAAACCTGTACTAGACTCCGCCCCTTTAAAGTGGGTAGAAGTTGAGGCTTCGGTTACTGTACTTGAATCTTGGGTTACTGTAATTGGGTCTTGGGTTGCGGTGGTGGATTCTGAAGTAACTGTACTTGGGTCTTTGGTTACTGTAGTTGACATTTGGGTTACTGTACTTGGATTCTGGGTTACTGTACTTGATGCCTGAGTGACTGTACTCGAATCATCGGATACAGTAAAAAAGTATGGAGTCATCCTGTAGTAGTTAGCGAGATCCACACGTTTCTCTCGGATTACTGTATCCAGACTATGGTTGATTGGAATCGCTGAAAATTTGGTTTTCAAATTGTGAACAAAACCGTGCGGCGAATTGCAAAAAAGGGGCGGAGCCTAAATTTTCAAAGTTACCGGATCGCGATGAAATTTTGTGCCCAGGTGTTATAGAGGACGGTGATTCTGAATATAGCATGAAAACTCAGAACAAATTAGGCTCCGCCCCCTTTTAGGTTACCCATGCCGCAACATGCAAAAAAGGGGGCGGAGCTTAAACATTTCTGAAAATTGGTACTCCTGGGTAACTGAATATGCTGAGTCTGAATTCACTGTCAAATTTTGAAAAAATAGGCTCCGCCCCTTTTTGCTCACCATCAAACGCGCTCCATTGACAAAAAAGAAGAATTGCTAGGAACCTCATTTTGGGGGGTCCCTTTTGGAGTTATTTGAAATACAGTAATCCAGATTTGAAATTTTGGATTTGTAGGAAATTTTGAGCCACGTGGAGCCAGTTGGCTCAGAATTCAAAAAATTGAAAATTTTTTTGGGTGAATTTTTTTTGAGAAAGTTCACGGATTTTAGTTAGGATTACTGTAACTTTAGAAATCTTGAGAAAGTTCACGGATTTTTAATTATAATTACGGTAACTTTTGTGGAGCTCTAATTACGTGGAATTTTTCAAACAATTTTTTTAAAAATTTGCTCCAAAAAATTTTTTTCTTGAAAACTCAATTATTCCCTTCTTTTTGGCGGATAAGAAACAGAAACACTTCATCGGCTGAAAAGGTAATTTTCAAATAAAAATTTTGGCGCGAAATTCAAATTTTCAGACAATTTAGTGATCGCATCCCAATGAGACATTCTCTACTTTGTCAATGGCTATTCGTAGCGTTTCTTCTTCATCAAGTAAATAGTGGTAAGTTTTCACGGAAAATTAGTGAAAAATTTGGAATCAGCGTAGTTGATTACTCCGGGGTACCAATTTTCAGAAAATTTGGAGCCTTTTAGGCTCCGCCCACTTTTTTGCAAGTCGCCGCACGGTTACCCTAAAAGTGGGCGGAGCCTAATTTTTTAGAAATTTTGTTGCTATTTTCGAAATCAGCATGTTTGATTACCCTAGAATACCAATTTTTATCGCAATCCGATTACTTTGAAAATTTAGGCTCCGCCCACTTTTTGCGCAATTTTGTCGCACGGTTTTCATTTTTTCAGAAATCTCCACCGACCTATCTTTTGATCATGAGGATACTGTAGTTCGTGTGAGACGGGACCCTCCAGATGGGGAAGATCCAGGAAAAAAAGTCACAGCTGCAACAAAGCCCCCTAAAGGTTAGAACCATGCCGCATCCTGCAAAAAGGGGCGGGGCTTATTTCTGAAACTAACTTCGATTTTTTTCAGGAGTCGGTGCAGGAGGAGCAAATCCAGGAAATCCAGGAAACGCGGACCCAAATGCAACAAAACCATCAAAAGGTAAGAACCGTGCCGCAGATTGCAAAAAGAGGCGGAGCCTAATTTTTTTAGTTTTTACAAGGGATTCTGATTCAGCATGTCTTAAAACCTATGAGTACCAATTTTCAGCTTGGTAGCTCAATTTTGAAGTGGTTTTCCAAAACCGTGCCGCAGTCTGCAAAAGGGGGCGGAGCTTGAATTTCTCAGTTTTCACAACGGATTCTGATTCAGCATGTTTCAAAACCTATGCCTACCAATTTTCAGCCGGATAGCTCAATTTTGAAGCTGTTTTACAGAACCGTGCCGCAAAATTGCAAAAGTGGGCGGAGCTTATTTTCCAATCTGACTCCGCCCACTTTTTCAATAACGGGGCTTAATCTTGAATATATTTTTACTTTTTTCAGGAGGAGCTGCCGGAGGACCTCCAGGAAAGAAAGTCACAGCTGCAACAAAACCACCGAATGGTGAGAACCATGCCGCAGATTGCAAAAAGGGGCGGAGCTTGAATTGATTAATTTTTGAAATAGATTCTGATTCAGCATGTTTCAAAACCTATGCCTACCAATTTTCAGCTCAATAGCTCAATTTTGAAGTGGTTTTCCAAAACCGTGCCGCACCTTGCAAAAGTGGGCGGGGCTTATTTTTTCCCACAGTTTTTTTTTCCTGGGGGCGGGGCTCAATCCATTATTCTAATAATGATAATTGTTATTCAGGAAGTAGTGCAGGAGGAGCGAATCCAGGAAAGGGAGATCCAGCTGCAACAAAACCCCCAAAAGGTAAGAACCGCGCCGCAAATTGCAAAATGGGGCGGAGCTCAAATTTTCCAGTTTTCGAGACGAATTCTGAATCAGCACCTTCGAAACCCTATTGCTGCCAATTTTCAGCTCAAACCCTCTATTTTGAAGCGGTTTTTCAAAACCATGCCGCAAAATTGCAAAAGTGGGCGGAGCCTAATTTTTCAAAGTTGTCGGATTGAGCTGGAATTTGGTACACATGGGTAATCAAACTCACTGAATCCGAATTTGATGTCAAAAATACGCTCCGCCTACTTTTAAAACATTTTCAGACGATAAGAAGGACGAGACGACCGAAAAACCAACTGACGCTCCAAAAAAGAGAGTGACTCCAAAAGATCCAAGTAAGAATTTTCAGAAAAAAATAATCGCTAAAATAATGAAATTTTAGAAACCCCCGATGAAAAGATAACAATCAAGACGCTTACGGTAACCATAGGAGGTACGATAATTTTCCAGAAAAAAGTGGGAGTGGCCTAAATTTTTGAACTTTTCTGGGAGATTCTGAATCAGCATGCTTGAAAATATGGGTATACGAATTTTTAGCTCAAAAGCTCTGTTTTGAGCCGAGTTAGGCTCCGCCCATTTTTTAAGGAAAAAAAGTGGGCGGAGCCTAAATTTCCAAAATGGTTGGATTGAGCTGAAAATTGACATCCCGTGGTAATCAAACATGCTGATTTTGAATTTGATGTCAAAATTAGTATCTGGACACTTTAAAAAATAATTATGACCTTCCAGATGACCCAAAGGACAAATCAACAACCGAGAAACCAGCTCATGAGAAGACGACTGAGGTGACAAAGAAAGGTACGAAATTTTTTCACAAAAATGTAATTTTTCAAACGGATTCTGAACCTAAACCCTTGAAAACCTATGCGTACCAAGTTTCAGTTCAAAAAGCTCGATTTTGAAGCGATTTTCGAAAACCATGCCGCAAATTGCAAAAGTGGGCGAAGCCTAATTTTTATAATATCAGAAAAACTTTTATCGATTCTAAATCAGCATGTCTGAAAACCTAGACACATCAATTTTCATCCGGATATCTCAATTTTGAAGCGGTTTCCCAAAGCCGTGCGGCAAATTGCAAAAGTGGGCGGAGCCTAATTTTTAAAAGTTGTCGGATTGAGCTGAAATTTTGTAAACTGACTACATCAAATGTGCTGAACACGAATCTGATGTTGAATTTTGAATCAAGCAAGGTGGTTCCGCCCCAGGTCCCCTGTTAGCATAACCGACCCAAAAGTGGGCGAAGCTAAAATTTCAAAATTCCTGAAAATTTTTGATTGATTTTAAACCAGCATGTTTGAAAACCTAGGCATATCAATTTTCATTCGGAGAACTCCATTTTGAAGCGGTTTTCCAAAACCGTGCCGCAAATTGCAAAAGTGGGCGGAGCCTAAATTTTCAAAGTGCTCGGATTGAGCTGAAAATCGGTACCCCCGGGTTTTCAACTATGCTGATTTCGAATTCAATGTCAAAAATAGACTTTGCCTACTTTAAAAGTTTTTAGATGATACAAAGACCAAACCAACTGACCCTCCAACGACAACAACAACAGCTAAAAAACCCGATGATAAAGGTGAGAAAAATAATAGATTTTTTTCAAAAATTTGAGGTCAATTGTTCAGCAGGTGTGCCTCCGGACCCCAAGGACAAGTCAACCACTGCGAAACCAACTGATGAGCCAACGACGACTACGACTACTGTAGCAAAGGTAAAAGATCCACCAACTACAGTAGCCACGACGACGACTGAGGATCCCCCGATCACTGAAACCACTGAGAAGAGAACTGTAACCGAGTCCACCACCACGACTACTGTAGTAACTGAAAAAACGGACCACACGACGACTGAAGCGACAACTACAGTAACCCCCAAGAAAAGTGACGATCCGACGACAGATCCGCCGACTACAGTAACCGATCTTACTACTACTACAGTAACCCAGGAGGCCACCACCATCACCATTACGGATAAAATTGTTACCCCTAAGGATCCGCCCACCAAGGACACTACCACGGAGGCCCCCGTAACGGACCCAACAACCCAAGAACCGACCACAGAGCCAAGTGGGTCCCTTGAAACCCTGTGAAACTTAAAATTTTGAATTTGGCGCGTTGAGAGCTTCAAAATGAGTATAATCATGACCTACTTTGGGGAACTTTGAATTTTTGGGGTCCCGCCACGAAAATACGTTAGTTTTTCGAAATTTTCAAACCTAGTCGTGTTTAGGTTCATTTTGAAGCCCTTGATGAGACAAATTGAGCGGTGCAATTTTCGTAAATTTCCCGCCAGAACTAACAAAGTTACAGTAAGAAATGTCAAAAAGTAAGAGACGCAGAGAAACGAGACACTCTGCGTCTCTAACCTAGAGAGCAAACCTAGTCATGTTTAGGCTCATTTTGAAGCTCCTGACCTCCTGAATTTGAATCCAATAAAATTTTCAACTTTCAGCGAGTACTGTGGACTCCCCGAGCTCAACAACTCCAGATTCTGATGACACCACCACAGAACCCAAAATAATCATCCTTCCACCAAGCCCTAATCCAACTCCACAACCAAAACCGCAACCGAAACCGACTCAAAAACCAGGTTAGATTTTATTTGGTAAATTTTTGGAAAAAAAATTTCAAAATTTTTTTCCAGTGGACCCTCCAGGTGGAGACGATAAGAAAGCGACGCCTCCTGGGGAATCTCAAGATTCTGAAAATTCTTCGGATGCTCCAAACGCCCAAGCACTCAAGGATCGAGCGGAAGAAGAGCATCAGAAAGCGATAAAGGAGGAGGAATTCAAGTGAGCCTAAATTTCAGAATTCTGCTAAAATTATTATTGAGACTTAATCAGCATGTTTGAAAACCCAAGCTTACCAATTTTCATCCTGATAGCTCGATTTTGAAGTGGTTTTCCAAAACCATGCGGCGAAGTTGCAAAAGTGGGCGGAGCCTAATTTTTCAAAGTTGTCGGATCGAGCTGAAAATTGGTACCCTGGGGTTTTCAATTATGCCAATTTTGAATCTAACATCAACATTTTTCAAAAATCCAAGCTTCGCCCCTTTTTTACCTTCCGGAAGACAACCATGCCGCAAAAGTGGGCGGAGCCTAGATTTGCAATTTTTTTGAAATTGCTAGATTTTTTCTGATGCAGCATGTTTGAAAACGTGAGCCTACCAATTTTCAGCTTGATTGCTCTATTTTGAAGTGATTTTCTGAAACCATGCCACGGAGTTGCAAAAGTGGGCGGAGCCTAATTTTTCAAAATGCTCTAATCTCGCTCAAAATTGGTACCCTGGGGTTTTCGACTATGCTGAATCCAAAAATCACATTAATTTTTTCCAGAAAGAAAGTCTTTGCCTTCGAATTGGGGACGTGCTCCGTATTGATTGTGGCCAGTGTCGCCGCTTACGTCGTTTCCTACTTGGCATACGATTATGCGAAGAATTTGACGAAGGTTATCAAGAAGCCCGGAAAGAAGTTGAAGAAGAAATAGAACCCTGATATAGTGCAATCACTCGAAATTTGAACATCTCATCCTTTTTTAAATGTGGAAATAAAATTAAAATTAAAAATTTTTTTCGAAATTTTTTTGTTTGGAAAACTAGAAGTTTCTGTATTCTTCTTTTCTACATAATGTTATCAGTGAAAAAAGTGATAATGAAACATAAAATAGGAACAAAAAATCAGGTGATAAGAAGTTTTAATGAATCGAAATCAACCTTCGGCTTTTTTGTTTCGTCAAAATTTTTTTGTCATTAAAATTTTTTTAGTTTACAGTTTTCTATTCAAAACTATACTCTTTTTGAAAAAATTTTCAGATTGGGTATCCTAAAAATGCTCAAATACTTGGGACTTTTGCTCATTTTGGGTCTCGCCACGGCCGACAAGTGTGCGGATTGTATTGGGCAAGGAAAGCAGTGAGTTTTGAGAGGGAGATTAGGGTGGAGTACTGTAGATAATTTGAAAACATGAATTTCGAGATTCTGAGCTTCAAAATGAGCCAAAATTAGAAAAGATTGGATGATTTTGAGCAGAGTTAGGGAGTTTTGAAGTTTTTGAAAAAAAAATTTTTAAGTAAAATTTCGAAATTTCAAAAAGTTTCAGATCTTTAGAAAACAATAAATATGGGTTAGGTTCGCGAGGATTACTGTATATTTTTGCAAAATGATAAATTTGAGATTCGGGGCTACAAAATAAGCTAAAAATCAGAAAAATTGGTTGATTTTGAGCAAAGTTTTAGAGTTTTGAAAATTCTTTAAAAAGTTTCAAGAAATTTCAAATTATTTAAGAATAGTAAGATTAGTGTAGATTCACGAGGATTACCGTAGATTCTTGTAAAATAATAATATCAAGACTTTGAGCTCCAAAATGAGCCAAAAATAGAGAAAATTGGATGATTTTGAGCACAGTTAGAGAAATTTGAAATTTTCGAGATTACTACATACTTCTGATTATTTGAGTACAGTTAGCGTAGTGTAAACTGACGAAGATTACTGTAGTTTTTGTCACAAAATAAAATATGAAATTCTGAGCTTAAAAATGAGCCAAAAATTAAGAAGGTTGATTGATTTTGAGCAAAGTTAGAGTTTTGAAAATTTTTGAAATTTCAAGTTTTTCATTTTTTTCAGGTTTTTTGAAAAAGGAACCTTTGCTTTGATTGACAAGGATTATTGTAGTTTTTCATAGGTTCATATTTCTGAGGTTCTGAGCTCAAAAATTAACCAAAAATCAGAAAATTTAGACCGTTTTGAGCAAAGTTAGAGAGTTTGAAAATTTGACAAAAAGTTTCAAAATTCCCAAAAAAAAAATGTTTCAAAAAATTTCAGCTGGTGCGTCACAGTTAACGCTTGCGGTTTCACACCATGTGTCACTACGATTACTGTAAGTTTACGTTAAAGTTTAAGTTTAAAAATTTGGCTCCCAGACGTTTCGCAACCACGCCTTTTCGCAACCGGGGGAATTCGCGACAAGTCATTTCGCAACTTTTAGGGATGGTTACGAAATGTCCTGGTTGCGAAACGTCCTAGTTGCCAAGTGTCGAAGTTTCGAAGTGTCCTGGTTGCAAAACGTCACAGTTGCGAAACGTCTTACATTAGTAGCAAATTGTCCTAGTTTCCAAATGTCATAGTTGCGAAACGTCCTAGTTGTAAAATTTCCAAGTTGCAAAGTGTCCTAGTTGCGAAACGTCGTAGCTGCGAAATGCCCCAGTTGCGAAATGACCGTAATTTCCAGAAAGCCCTGAACTGCCCGGAGCTCCCAGACAAGGCTCACGCCTACAACGACGCCTTCATGAGAAGCAAAGTATTCATCACCCATTCAGCCGCCTATAATATGAACCCTCAAAAATGTTTCGAGTAAGTGCGCTCCATTAATAACCCTTAAAATTTTTGAATTTTGCAGCAGCAAAATGCCAACGATGAAAGTATCCAAAGTCGTCAACGTCAATTGTGATAGATATGGACCAAGTGAGATTTTTTTTTTAATTTTGATCCTTATTTTTGTTTCAGAAGCCATGTGCTTCAGCTTCACCGGCGTAGACACCACCCAACGAGTCATCACATTGACATTCAGAGGAACTGAAGGAGGCACACAGTTGACCGAAGAGATTTTGGACTTTTTCCAGTAAGAAATTCGAAATCAGCGTATTCGAAAACCTCGGGGTGCAAATTTTCAGCTCGGAAACTCTATTTTAGAGCGGGTTTCAAGAAGCGTGCGGCAAATTGCAAAAGGGGGCGGAGCCTAATATTTTGAGGAAAATTTCAAAAATTTCCGTTGGATTCTTAATCAGCGTCCTTGAAAACATATCCTTGCCAAATTTCAGCTTGATACCTACCCTCTAACCTTGGTTTTCGAAACCCTGCCGCACATTGCAAAAATGGGCGGAGCCTATTTTTTCAAAGTGCTCCAATCGTGCTGAAAATTTGTACACATACTAAATCAAGTGTGCTGAACACGGATCTGAAGTTGAATTTTGAATCGAGAGACTAGGCTACGCCCCCAGGACCCCGTTAATATACAGAGTTGGAAAGTGGGCGGAGCTTAAATTCCATAATCCTAGAAGTTTTTTAATTGTTTTTAAATCAGTATGTCAGAAAACCCAGGCGTATCAATTTTCATCCGGATATCTTAATTTTGAGTGTATTTTACAAAACCGCGCCGCAGACTGCAAAAGTGGGCGGAGCCTATTTTTTCAAAGTGCTCCAATCGTGCTGAAAATTTGTACACATACTAAATCAAGTGCGCTGAACATGAATCTAATGTTCCATTTCAAACTTAGTTAAGCTCCGCTCAGTTTCAGGTCCTTGAATAAACAGACTAGGAAAAAGTGGGGGGAGCTTTAAGTTTAGAATTCTTGAAATATTTTGATTGATTCTAAATCGGCATGTTTGAAAAAGGCATATCAATTTTCATCCGGATATCTTAATTTTGAAGCGTTTTTCCAAAACCGTGTCGCAAATTGCAAAAGTGGGCGGAGCCTATTTTTTCAAAGTGCTCCAATCGTGCTGAAAATTTGTACACACACTAAATCAACTGCGCTGAGTTCAAAAATGGCATTCATTTATCCATTTTCCAGCGGCAAAAAGGCGTTCTTCGACTCGGGAAGTGTCTTCGAGTACTTCTACGATGCGTTCCTCTTCCAATGGAATGCAGGCCTCTCTCAAGACCTCAGAAATCTCAAATACAAGTACCCCGACTTTGAAGTATGGGTCACTGGACACTCTATGGGCGGAGCCATTGCATCGATCGCTGCTTCGTATATAGTGAAGACTGGATTGTACACTGCTGACAAGATAAAATTGGTGACTTTGGGACAGCCGAGAACCGGAGATTACGCGTTTGCCGCATGGCACGATGCCACTTTCCCGTACAGTTTCCGCATCGTTCATCATAGAGATATCGCCGCCCATATTCCGCCGATGGAGGGACAGGATGAGCTCTTCCATCATAGAACTGAAGTTTGGTAAGTCAAGAATTGCAAAAGATTTGAATAGAGGACGTTGAGAGCTTCAAAATGAGCCCAAACACGACTAGGTTTACTCGCTTAGGTCAGAGACGCAGAGTGTCTCGTTTCTCTGCGTCTCTTTTTTCCACATTTCTTACTGTAACTTTGTTAGTTTTGATGCAAACTGAACGAAAATTACACCATTAGATTGGTCTCATAATGGGCTTCAAAATGAGCCTAAACTCGACTAGGTTTGCCCACTAGGGAAGAGACGCAAAGTGTCTCGTTTCTCTGCGTCTCTTTTTTTCAAATTTCTTACTGTAACTTTGTTAGTCTTCATGCAAATTTAATGAAAATTACATCATTTTATTTGTCTCAATTAGGGCTTCAAAGTGAGCCTAAACACAACGAGATTCGCTCAACTTCAAGTGTATAGATCAGAGTGTCTCGTTTCTCTGCGTCTCTTTTTTCACATTTCCTACTGTAACTTTGTTAGTTTTGGTCCAGAACTTATGAAAATTTCACCGCTTTGTTTTTCTCATCAAGGGCTTCAAGATAAACCTGAACACGACTAGATTTGCTTAATTTTGAGCGTATAGATTAGAGACGCAGAGTGCCTCGTTTCTCTGCGTCTCTCGATTTTTTGCATTTCCTACTGTAACTTTGTTAATTTTATAGGAAATTTTATAAAAATTACACCGTTGGTTTTGCCTCGTTTAGAGCTTCGAAATGAGTCTTAACACGACTATAATTGCTCATTTTCGATTTTTCGTGGTGGAACCCAAATTTTTTGAAATTTCAAAACCATGCCATGATTATACTCATTTTGAAGCTCTTTTCCTTCCGATTCCATTTCTCTAACTTGCAACACTATATACTCAGGTACAACAACAACATGACCGTTGGAATGCCGTATACCCTCTGTGCCGAAGCCGATGGTCTCTACTGTAGTGCACGGCAATTGGACTACAGTACCGAGGACCACGTATGGTACTTTGGAATTAATTTTGTGGATTGGGGAGCAGCTGGGTGTCCATAGAATCGTATATTTTTTGTGGAAAATGAATATTGATATTGTTTACTTAAAATTTTCAAAAAGTCACATTTTTTTATTCAAGCGGAGAAAAAAAAGCAAACAAGAAGAGACAATAGAAGAATGAAAAAAACGGGCCTTGGGCCTGCTTATATGGGATTTGGGAGAAACAATAAAATGTGGGGAAAAGTATGACTTATTGATAGGGACCGCAACATAAATTTCAAACTTGATATTTTTCGTTTTTTTTGGTACACATGTAAATCTCATTGATATAAGACTTCTCCTCAATTTTCAGCTAAAAACGTTCATCCGTTCTCTAGTTATTCCTATTTTTGTGAAAAGTGCTCTCTGTACATTTTCTCTTGGAGGCTCGCGTGGGGCACGGTTTTGGAGGCGGGGTTTAAAAAGCGCAAGGTCGCCGCGTAGAAAATTCTTGATTTTTTTGAGGCGGCAAATTTTCTCGATAAACCTGCTTTCAGCAAACCAAAGGAGCTGCAGGCACCATATATTTTGTCTAGAGAAGTTGAAAAATATACTGAAATTATTAGCTGACCTAATCTTTGTTGATTTCCAGATCTCATCGCACAATTGGGCACTACGAATTCAAGAAAACGAAAAAAATGGCATTTTAAGCCAAAACTATCATGATTAACGAATTTATAAATAGATGATGAGACATTCTAACATAATCTGAAGCACTATTGAAAGGATAACATATCTTGCCTTTGACATTGATGAAAATCAGCGCTAATTTTCATCAAAGTCGCATGCAAGATACCGTGTCCTAGCAATAAGGGCTACATACAGAAAAATTTAATAGCAGGGTTGCGAACCGGGCCGAAACGGGCCGGTCACGGGCCGGCGGTTTTCTTCCCTTTAAATTGAGATTTTTGATACAAAATTTATATGAAAATGTAGAACTCGATGAGATCTACAAAATGATATTAAATTCAATGAGGTTACACTGTCGGGGTTTTCTCAAATGTTTGTTAAACACACGGGCCGGAGATTTCGGCCCGTGTGAGCCCGGCCCGTCCGCTTTCTGACATTTTATGGAAAATATAGATATGGAATTCAGATGTTCTAACTACCATTCTGTAGATCTCATCGAGTTCTACATTTTCATATGAATTTTGTCTTGAAAATCACAATTTAGAGGAGAGAAAATCGCCGGCCCGTGACCGGCCCGTTTCGACCCAATCCGCAACCCCGTTTAATAGTCTGAGGTGCAGTAGAAGATAATAGTAAAGAAAATAGTTGAAATTAGGTAAAAATAATAGCTTTAGTATTAATTAAATCCTCGAACTGATGATAATCAAAGTCTTTTGTTGACCCGTCGTCATATTCAACAGTTAACGTTTTTTGAGAACTTCCTAACTGAATCGATTGGACAAATCCATCTGTCGACGCCCGTTGAGAATCTTGAATCCGCTTGCCAATATACGGATGATGAACAAGAAGCATGTTTGCGGCAACTAAATTTGATTGTTGAAGAGATTCTAAATTAGATATTCTTTCAATGGAATAGGTTTTCCGTTTGCGGAAGCGTTGAAAACTTTAGATGAGGAAGCACTTTGTTTTATTACTATCTTCCGAAAACGTAATTGAGCTAACACTGCTTCTCTTTTGGACTTTTCTGTTTTGATCTGCGCTAGTTTTGTTTCAATTTCTTTGGTAGATTGCCAAAATCCTAGTTCAATAATATCTCGTGTTGCGTTACAACGATCTCGTTCTTCCTTTGCTTGCTTTTTCATTGCCATCTGATTTTTCTCAGTCATTTGTCGCAAAATAACGGTTTCAATTTCTATCTTTTTCGAAGCGGATTTCTCTTTTAGAGCTTTCAACGCCACTCTAGATTCATTCAAAACCTTCTCTTGCTCAGACTCTGAAAGAGACTGTACCCAAGCCATAGTATTGTTTCTTTTCAAAAGCGTAGAAGCTGTTCGTACATCTATACGCATGTTTGGTTTCGAATCAAAGAAGTGGCTCATGAGCCCGAAAACGGACTCTATGTTCCGGTTTGTAGCCGGTGCTGCCGCTGATCTGATTCTCGATTCAGAGCTGTTGTCACAATGCTTCCCACCCGGAAGAAAATCTTCGAAGTTTTTAAGGAAGTATTCGAGCGAGGCGGCACAGAGCAATGACACGCAGTCTGCTCCAACTTTGGTAGGAGGTTTGTTGAGGAGGGCTTGGAAAAGTAAGCTGGAATTTGTCGGACTTAGCATTTCTAAGCTAGAAGTTGGGGTTGTCCCGTCAAAGAAACTGACAGGTGACCGAATACAATCTTCTAACCATGACTTCAATTGTAATGAAAATCGACATGTATCCAAAATGTTCTCACAACCCTCCGCCAAGCGCCAAAGTGGGCCAGTAATCTGTTGGTCAGATAGCCCCAAGATATGCAAGTGCTCTATAATATTATCGTTTTCAAGCAAACTAATAACTTTTTCCAGCTCGGCCTTGTATCCACTGCACATTTTAGAGAACTCCAGAAGGTGAAACCTATGGAAAAAAAACGCGGGACGCAAGCAGGAACACAATGTTGAAACGGTGCCCCTGGAATGATGGGAAGGAGAAGCGATTCACACCATTTTTACTGCACCACGCGGTCCATAGTTGTAGAATTCCATGCTTTCCGGAGCCCCGTTGCCCGAAAAGCTGTGAAACTAACTTTATTAGCGTTAATACCGATGGTTCATCCAGTCTTTTGTTCCCATTCAGCAAGATTTCTTGTTCAAAACAAGTTTTAAGTGCGACACTGGTGAAATTCGACAGAACATGAAGCTGACAGAAGAATTGGGAAAACTGAAAAAGCTTCGTTTTTTCAGAATCCGTAAGTGTGTCAAAGTCAGCAATAATGTCTGGTAGAGCGTTCACTCTAGCCTTCTGAATCAACTCATTGAACTTTTTTTCAGTTGCCGCCGAATCAGAAATAGTCGTTGTGACCGAAACAAGAAACTTCTCAAAGAAATTGGCTGTTGCTTCAGGCAGGCTTTGCATAATTTCTCGCAGAGTGTCGAAAGCCGTTTGAGCTGATTTCTCCGCCACCTGCTGAATGCCTAAGCATGTAAACGTTCCGCCAGGCCCATGGATGCCGTATGCCTGGATTTTAGCCGTGCCCTTTGTAGTTTCGTCTGAACCGAGGCAAATCGGCTCTCCCTTCTCCAACATGTCAGTAATTGTACTTTTTATGTGCAACTGAGCTAGTTTAAGAGATTCTAATGCAAAATTCCGACAGGTGGACGGCGTTGGGAGAGAGTTAAAGCGAATACCTATGAGTCGACCGAATACCTTAAAGACATCACCGACTCTTTCGTCGGCCACCCCCAAATTTTTAAGGTTCAGCACCGCTTCAAACGCGGCATTCGTATATTTCTTTCCAACTTTAATCTCGAAATCAGCACAAGATTTTTCTCTGTAGGCACGCAGTTCCGAAAGTTCTCTCTCTTTCTCTATAAGCGATGTTCTAGCAGCGATCAGCTTTCTCTTCTGTTCATCAGCCTTTTCAACAAGTTTTTTATGAGAACTATAGTGTCTCTTCATGGATGTGTACATGTTGCGAGTTTTTAAGATGTTATTATGATTGTAAACTTTCCAATGCTTTAATCGGTCAATAGTTTTCAGGGATGTTTTGTACTTTTCCTTCAGCTCTTCCAGTTGCAAAATGCAATGGTTGTGATAATTCACTAAGGCGTGAGGATACTGTTTTGGATTGGAAAGGTTCATATCATACGAGAAGTCCGCCTGGGATTCTTGATTACAACGGATTGGGTGTGACTCGCGCACGACATTGATAATAGCAATCTTAGAATCGCCAGGTTTTGTAGTAGAAGTACTGCTAAGTTCCTGATCTGATACAAAGAAATATTTATCAAATGCTGTCGTTTTTGCGAATTTCGTAAGTGCTTCTATATTGTTGCGTTTTTTCTCTTTCTTGTAATCTAACTCGATTTGTTTAGAAATTTTCCAGAATTTTTTTTGAACGTATTCGCTCACCACAACGTCCTCACAACCCAACATCGATCGCACCGTTCCTATTGTTTCTTTCAGTGGTAGTTTGAATTGCATTAGAGCTACAACAAGTTCCTTGGTGACCCTATTGTGTAGTTGTGTTGATTGATACTTGTCATTGATTCCATACAAATCAAGAATTGCTCGGTTCCATGTTTTCAGAATCTCATGATTGGTAGTTGAAACGTTTTCTAAAGTATTATCTGAGTCTAAAGAATGCACTATGATAACAAATACCGGGTTTTGCCTTCTTGGGAGGTGGCTCGTGCTCCACGGTATAAGACGGGCGGCTCATTTTCCATAAGCTTGTAGAGAACAAAAGGAAAACTCTTAATAACAGTTAGAGGAAAAATTCAAACACAAATGATGTGTGAATACGTGTCTCCAATCACTTCTCATTATAAAAAAACCTTCAAAAAATAACTCGCGGCCTAGAGTTTGTTCACTTGAATACTGCAACACTGTTATACAGTAATACCTTTCCCAGTAGAAAATAATTATCGTCAATTTCGCGTAGCTTTCTGTTTGTTTCCCCAATGGGCGAGGGAAAACTAGCAGAAACAAACAAGCATAACTTTTTTCGGAAATTGTGGATTTTTGATTTTAAACTATCATTTTGACCCAAATTTTACGTAGAATCTGATGGTGTAAAAAAATTATGTGTCCAAATCACTACGATATCCTCAAAAATTCGAAAAACTGACTGACTTGTAGGATGTGTACATCAAAAATATGTTCAAAATTGTTGAACATGGCTGAAAATTTGAGAATAGGTTACTGAACTGCCATTTTATCGTACCCTATCGAAAAAATCGTTTTACTTCAACCCCTTCTATAAAAAATTAATGCCTCATGTTTGACCTAGATTATTATCAGCCGGAAATTGTGGATTTTTTTGTACCTTTCAGAATTTATGTAGAATATCTCTATCTTCCAGAATGTTAAAAAAAAATATATGTCCTAGCCACTCCCAACTTAGTTATAGACAAAAAATCGAGACCCGTACCAGTTTTTTTATTATAGCAAAAAAACTGGGTCGTTTGCGTCGAATCTAATTACATAGCTGAAATCTACACCTTTGATAACATATATCCACCAATTTTCATCTCATTCGGTTTATCGAGAGCCGAGTTTCAGGCATCCAAAGTGGCCATTTCACCCCCAAGAGAAGAAAATTTAAGCTCCGCCCCTTCACGTTGCGGTCCCTACTTATTGACTTATTATTACGTACGGCGGATTGGTTTTACTCATGTTGACGTTGTTGAGATCAATTACAGAAAGCCATATTATTGATTTTAGATTCAAAAATGGATCAGAAAAATAGGGAATTACAAAAGACAGACTTCCATATACAGTCGGCCGTCTTGGGGGAATAAAGGGAGAGTAGAATGATGAAAAATCGGAAAGAAAATGGGCTTTATACAAAGAAAAAGAGAAAAGAAGACGCAGAAAAAAAAAGAAAGAAGAAGAAAAGATCATAAAAGTTTGTGTGTGAAAATAGAAAAAAAAAGCTGTTGGGGGTTTTATTATATTTTTTTCGGATGGATTTTACAGTAGGAAAAAGGTGATAAGGCAATTCACTGAGTAGCAATGTATAATTGATACTGCAAAATTTAGCTGCGTAGTCGTTGTTAATTGATAAGGCAAACTTTTTCAACGTATTTTCTTCCATGTTTCTACTTTTACAACATACCGTATTTACTCCAATAGACCGGCATGCCGGTTTATTTTTCGTGGTCCTCATTTTGATGCCGGTTTATTAGAGAGTGCCGGTCATTTAGAGGGTGCCGGTCTATTTTTCAAAGAGTCAATTTATAAAAAATTTAACAAAAAAATGTTGCTTTTTCACTGAAAATGAGCATGATAAAGCCTTTTTTGAATAGTTTAAAAAGCAAACACTATTCGAAATGCTGATAAATATTGAAATTGTGTGAAAAACACTGGAAAAAATTCGAATTTCTCAAAAAATAGTACTTTCCAATTTCATTAATTTTTGGAATGCCGGATTATTGGAGGCTGCCGGTTTATTTTTCAAAATGATCATTTGACTGCCGGTCTATTAGAGGGTGCCGGACATATAGAGGTGCCGGTCTATTAGAGTAAATACGGTATATCCCGAATTTTCTAAAATTTCAAAACATAAGAAAAAAAATTTTAAAATTTCCTTCAAAATGGTATATTTTTCACAAAATTTGGCTCAGTAGCTCTTGAGTTATAACAATTTGAAATTTTGAAAAAAAGTTTCAGAAAATTTTTTTTTCAAAATAAAAATTCCAAAAATTGTTTTTCTCTTTTTGGACCTGAAAATCTTTTTTCTTGCAATTTTTCAAAATTTCAAAATCTAACAAATAATATCCTTGAAATTTCCTTCAAAATGGTATACTTTTCACAAAATTTGGATCATTAGCTCTTGAGTTACAACAATTTGAATTTGGGGAAAAATCTGACTTTTTAAAAATTTTTTCTCTTTTTGTACCCTCAAATCTCCATTTTTTGCAATTCTCTAAAATTTAAAAATTTAACAATGATTCTCCTCAAAATTTCCTTTCAAATGGTATATTTTTCACAAAATTTGGCTCAGTAGCTCTTGAGTTATAACAATTTGAAATTTTGAAAACAAATTTTTTGAAATTTTTTGTTTTCAAAATTAAAATTCCGAAATTTCAACTGTTTATACTGCAAATTTCGCTGCGTAGCCATGTAAAAATGATACAACAAAATTTGAAAATTAGAAAAGTTTATTAAACTTTTTAAAAATTAGCAAAAATTAAAAAAAAAATTCTATCCGTTTTTTTCCGATCCTGCTGCTTTTTTTTGGATCAGTCGTCAGTCTTCCAATATTTGTCCCTGAAAAAAATTACATTTTTTAAAAAATTAAAAATAAGAAGTACTTACGAACTGCCCGCCTTCCCCGAACTGACGACATCATATTCATTTTTTTTCAGTTTTTTTAAAACATTCACGTTTTGTGTTTCTGAAATTGTATCGAAATATTACTGTAGTTTTGACTTATTATTACTTACGGGGGAGTGCTCATGTTTTTGAGATCACTACAGTAATCCAGTTGAACTTTTGAGATCAATTACAGTAACCCATTTAATAAGGAAATAATATCAGAAAAATAGAGAATTAACAAACGAGACTTCCATGTACAATTGGCCGTCTTGTGAGGAGAACATAGAATGAATGATGAAAAATCGGGGAAAAATGGTTTATATAAAGAAAAAAGAGCGCAGAGGAATAGAAATCGTAAAAAATACAAAAATAAAAACGTTTTATGATGAGCAATGAAACTTGCAAAATGACAAGTTTTTGGTGTTTTTGTTGAAATTTGGGGTTTTGAGAACCGCGCCGTTTCGCAACTTGGGCATTTCCCAACCGGTCATTTCGCAACTAGGACATTTCGCAACCAGTCATTTCGCAACTAGGACATTTCGCAACTAGGATGTTTGGCAACCAGTCAATTCGCAACCAGACATTTCGCAACCAGTCATTTCGCAACTAGGACATTTCGCAACTAGGATGTTTGGCAACCAGTCAATTCGCAACCAGACATTTCGCAACCAGTCATTTCGCAACTAGGACATTTCGCAACTAGGATGTTTGGCAACCAGTCAATTCGCAACCAGACATTTCGCAACCAGTCATTTCGCAACTAGGACATTTCGCAACTAGGATGTTTGGCAACCAGTCATTTCGCAACCAGTCATTTCGCAACCAGTCATTTCGCAACTAGAACATTTCGAAACTAGGATGTTTGGCAACGAGTCATTTCGCAACCAGACATTTCGCAACCGGTCATTTCGCAACTAGGACATTTCGCAACCATGAAATTGCCAAATTTTCAGTATTCTGCCTCTGAAAACCCATAAAATCATTTTTTCAAAATATCGAAAAATACAGTAATACTATTCATTCAATAATTCTCACAGACAGAGGCACAAACAAACAAACACGTTTACAGCAAAGAAAAAGGCCCAAATGTACAAAAAAAGGTGAAATTTCTCAAAGAAAAAGAATTCAAAGGCAATAAATTTTGATTCGTTGATTGTTAACTGTATTTGATATAAATTTTTGATTGAATTGAGCAAAAAAAGAGGAAAAAATGTTAAAAGTGAAATATCATTTTCTGCCCGTAGTAAGCAAATCATCGGCAGAAAAATTTGAAGCAAACAAAAAAGTGTATAAGATCAAAAGAAAGAGGGGGAAGATTCGGCATAGAGGGGTCCTACAGTAAACCAGTTGAAAACTACCGTAATCTTGACACGAAAACTTGATAAGAAAAAAATCTAAAAATCATCGTCCTGTGGGCTTTTCTCTGGTTGAATCGACGTTTCGAATGAGCTCCGTTTGGGCGACAGCGGCACTTTCGTCTTGTGAGAATGCGTAGCCATCTGAAAATGTGAAAAATTAGAAATTTTTGAGAGTCAGAATCCTATGGGTTTCTGTGCTATTTTCGACCATTTTCAGCATCAAAAACACAAAATTTCAGTCGCTTATACCCTATAAATGATCCTAAGCCCCGCCCCTCCAATGCTTCCCTTCCTCTATGTATGCCTTCCTCTCTTCCCGGCCACCGCCTCCTCCTTTCCCTCTGTCCTCCTTTCCCGCCACAGCCGCACTCTCCTCTACGCCCTCCTCCCCACTCCTCTCCCGTGCGGTTCCATGGTGTAGCGGTTAGCACTCAGGACTTTGAATCCTGCGACCCGAGTTCAAATCTCGGTGGAACCTATCGTTTTTTGCTCTTTTTGTCGAGCATGGAAACGCGGTTCCCGGGGGTGAAATTAGGGGTTTTGAAGGGTTTTTGGGGTCAAAAATTGGGTATTTTCAAGGGAAAAGTGGTTTTTCAGGGGGGGCCTCGATACTATTTTCAGGGTCGCATTGCTAATTTTTGTAAAAAGAACTTTAGTGGTCCCTTGGGCCAAATTAGGGGTTTTTGAGGGGTTTTGGGGTCAAAAATCGCGTGTTTCCAAGGAGAAAAGGGTCTTTTTACGGCACGAAAGGGTTTTCAGTTCATTTTTGAGGATTTTACCGCTAATCTAAGCTAAGACTTGTGAGAACCAGCTTGAGGTTCCCTAGGGTAAAACTTCGGCTTTTTGAGGGGTTTTTGAGGTCAAAAATAGTCGAATTTTTCCGTTAAAATGGCTATATTTTTTCCGCTCTTTTCCCTTCAAAACTCACATCTTGTCTGCTCCGCCAACGCTAGAGACGCTTCCGATGCCGTTCGGGATCTCGACGATCCGGTTTGACTTCCACGAAGAGATGACGTCAGAAGTCGCATGTTTTCGAGAACGTTTGATGAGTAGCTGAAAAAACATTTATTTTTTGGGGAGTACAGTATTCCAGGGGAATTAGGGAGATAGTGGTGATGAGTAGTAGTACTGTAGCAGATCTGGAAGTGAGGAAATGCGCTCTATGGCCAAAATCGCTCAAATTTTGCCTAGAGTTCAATAGAGCGCACTTTCTCATTTCCATATGTACTGATAGCTAGCGTATGCGTATAATAGATAGTAGTAAAAGTGCATAAGGGGAACTAAGGAATCTTAACGGACACACAGACACACAGATAGACTAGAGAAGCTCGGAGAGATTAGGCTCCGCCCCTTTTTAAGCTCCGCCAACAGAAAAAATCCATTTTTTTCATGTTTCAGGTAGTTTTTTGTAATTGCTCATCCTAAATTTTCAAAATCGCTTAAAATTGGGTGCTTTTTTTGAGTTTTTAAGCATTTTTTGGTTCGCGGAACAAAAAATTTAACAGTTTTTTTTTCGATTTTTCAAAATTTTTATGCTTATTTTTGAAATTGCTCATCCTAAATTTTCAAACCCAGTCCAAAAGTGGGCACTTTTTTCGAGTTTCTAGGAACTTTTACGTCCTCAGAATCAAAAAATCCGAAAAAAAAATTTTCGATTTTCAATTTTTAGGCTCAGCGACGTTTCGAAAGTGTGACGTTTCGCAAGTGTGACAAAAGTGCAACGTTTTGCTTTAGAAACGTCCCACTTTCGAAATGTCACACTTGCGAAACGTCGCGGAGCTGTTTTTAGGTGCTTTTTGAAATTGCTCATCCTAAATGTTCAAATCCACTAAGAAAATGGTGGAATCCAGAACAAAGAATCCAAAAAAAAAATTTTTTTTTCAACTTTTCAATTTTTTTTTTGAAATTGCTCATCCTAAAATTTTCGATTTTCACTATTCTTTTGGCTCAAAATCCAAACTTTTTGCTCATTTTCACTATCATTGCTCATCCTTAATTCAGCGTTAGTAAAAAATATAATAATGGGGACAAAGGGACACACAGACATATAGACAGACTTTTTGCATGCAAAGAGAGCGAAAACGTACAAAAATTGATGATAGCCAAATGACCGCGGGATACTGTAGTTTTTCTGGATTACTGTAGATAACGGGATACTGTAGATGAAACTTTGTGTTATTATGGGGATACTGTAGGTTTGTTGAGACCGGATGAACATTTTTCTTTGGGATTACTGTAGTTACTGTCATAATCTCGTTGCTCTTCTTCCATTCTCCATTTCCTCATCGTTTACAGTAATCCTTGTGACATTGTGGTCCCCTTCGAATGCTCGATTTGTATACGATCCTCGTATATTCTGATTCCTTCCAGAAAATCTAACGTCATCAGAATCCTCGGATTCAGAATACCGATTCTGAAGACTCGGAGACTCTTGGAAATTCTGATTCCACGTTGACATCTCCGTCGATCCATAGTCTGGCGACTTGGCTCGTTTTCCTTGGCTCTTTCGTTGGCCTCCAGAATTCTCAGAAGACGTCAACGATGAATTCTCGAAGGCTACAGTAGGACGTGCGGCAGGCGCGGCTTGAACCGGTTGAACTCGCTTCCGAAGTGAGAATCGTGTGGCGAAGACGTGCGCACCTTCCTTGTTGGGTCCCTGATTCGCGGCCCAGTTGCTGAATGGGCGGGAAATTCAAGTAAATTTTGAAATTCAAGTGATGGGAAAAAAATTTGAAACCACCTGGACAACGACACACGACAACAACAACGTTACAATACAAGGCAGCACGATCACAAAGAAAAAACGGTAATTTTGGGAAATTTCGGCTCCGCCCATTTTGATCTGAGTTCATTTTCGATGCCAGATTCGTGCTTAGCGTGGCATTTTACCCCTAGAAATCAATTTTGAGCTCGATTGGAGCATTTTGAGGAAATAAAATTTTTAGGCTCCGCCCACTTTTTTTGGCAATTTCGCAGCATGTCAAAAAACAGCCTTAGGAGTGCGTTTCCAAGCTGAAAATTGGTGTCCCCACGTTTTTAAACACGCCGATTCAGAATCCGCCCAAAATTTGAGGAAATTCCAAACTTTAGGCTCCGCCTATTTTTAGCTGGCAATTTAGCGGTTGGTGCATTTTTCAAAAGTGACCGGAGAACAATTTCGATGCCAGATTCGTGCTTAGCGTGGCATTTTACCCCTAGAAATCAATTTTGAGCTCGATTGGAGCATTTTGAGGAAATAAAATTTTTAGGCTCCGCCCACTATTTTTGGCAATTTTACCACTCGGTCAAAAACAGCTTTAAAAATGAGTTTTCGAGCTGAAAATTGGTAGCCATAGGTTTTCAAGTATGCTGTCTCAGACTCCGTCAATAAATTTGAGAAAATTCCAAAATTCAGGCTCCGCCCATTTTTCGGCAATTTCGCCGCATGGTTCCTCAAAGATGTCGGGAACTCAATTTTGACTTCAGATTCGTGTTTAGCGTGTTGAATTTCCTCTAGAAATCAATTTTGAGCTCGATTGGATCACTTTGAACAATGAAAAATTTTAGGCCTTGCCCACTTTTGCAATTTTGGCGCATGGTTTTGAAAAACCGCTTCAAAATAGAGCTTTCGAGCTGAAAATTGGCATACTCGGGTTTTCATGTATGCTGATTTCGAATTTCCACTTTTTGTTAGCGTAACTCAAAAATCTACAGTAATCTCTAACTACAGTAACCGAGAAATTCAAAGAATTGTGAACATAAAAATAGAGACTGCATTCCGATCATACACATTCCCACACACCCACACACACGCATTCGCACACACAGAAAAAAATAGGCTCCGCCCACAAAAATAGGATTACTGTACTACAAATTTACGCTCTTTTTGAGAGGATGAGGGGCTTCAAAACGGTGCAAATGCGCTCCATTGATAAACTCGCTTAAAATCGCTCAAATTTTCTGGAGATTCTCAATGGAGCGAATTTGCATCATTTTCAGCTCGCCAATTCAACTATACCTAAACCCATTCGCATGCGGCTTTTAACCTGCGTTCAATGGCTACTAGTATCGTATGAAGGACGATGGGCTTTCTGGAAAGAATATTTTGTTTGGGGACCCTTAAAATTAGGCTCCGCCCCCTTTTTTGAATTTTCTAGAAAAAATACGAATATTAAAAACTCAAAAAGTGTATGTGTGTCTGTGTGTCGGTTGTCCAGGTGTGTTTGTGAAATGAAACTGATAGGTTAGGAGGTTTGAAAATGCGCTCCATCGGACATAGAGTCCAATAGAGCGAATTTGCACATTTTTTTCTGATTTTTCAAATTTCTGGTAAATAGAAGCGCAAGCCAACCTGGCTAACCGTTCGAAACCGTTGAACGACGTATTCCGCTTGTTGTACATTACGGCGAGCTCACGCGGTGTCGGCATGGCGATTGTGAAGAGACTGAAAGAAAACGGGTTAGGCACCGCCCACTAAAAATCGATTTTTCCGGGATTTCCGGTAGAGATATCGTTTCAAAAATAGTTTTATCATTTTCAGCGCACTCTAATTACCCCAAAACTCAATTTCCAGCTCAATCCTAGCACTTTGAAAAATTAGGCTCCGCCTACTTTTGCAATGTGCGGCATGGTTTTGAAAAACCGATTCAAAATCGAGATATCCGGATAAAAATTAATACGCCTCGGTTTTCAATGACGCTGATTCAGAATTCGTCAAAAAAATTCGAGAGTTCGGAAATTTAGGCGCCGCCCATTTTGAGCACAATCCCGGGGCTCTTTTCTCCGGCTTAAAAATCATTTATCTCTCGCTTTTATGGTCGAATTCAGATTCAGCATGTTCGATTCCCCCTGGTGATCAATTTTCAGCTCGATCTGAGCATTTTGAGAACTTAGGCTCCGCCCACTTTTGCAATGTGCGGCACGGTTTCAAAAAACAAGGTTAGAAGGGAGGCATCAAGCTGAAATTTAGCATCGGTAGGTTTTCAATGACGCTGATTCGGAATCCGTCAAAAAAAAGTTCGTAACATTGGAAATTAAAGCTCCGCCCTTTTTGGCAATTTTCCGCACGGTTTTCCATTTTTGCTGAAAATTCGTACTCCCACCAAATCCACCCCGCTGATTCCGATTTTCGCATTCATTTCTCTCCAAACATTACCTCTTGATAACCAAATCCCACATCAACGTTGCCAGCGGGATGAAGAGCAACGCGAGCCAGAACGTCCACGATGACATCATAATATACGCCATACCGGCCATATCGGCACCAATTCCACCAATGTGTGGGAATACGAGAGCGTAGATGATAACGAAGATGATCCAGAGACCAATAGAACCGATGCATGCCACGACTACTGGCCACGTCCATGAGTCACATTCGAGTAGCGCTTTTAGGCATACGGTAGCAACGACGAACTGAAAAATGGTCAAATTTAGTGGGAAAAATCTTTTAAGAAGTTTTTATCCCAAAAAAATCGGCAATTATCAATTTAGGCCTAAGCTAATTTTGAGCAAAAGCTCCCCAAAAGTGGGCGGAGCTTGAGCCCAACAGTGGTCAAAACTCAATTTTGATTTCAGATTCTAATTCAGCACCCTTAAATTAGTCGGGATATCAATTTTGAGCTTGATAGGACCATTTTGAAAGAAAAAAAATTTTAGGCCCCGCCCACTTTTTTTTGCAATTTTGCCGCACGCTTGACTAGACTTAATATTTGAGGTATTGGGCTGAAAATCGGTACCACGACTAAACCAGACACGTTGAGTTCATTTTCCTCATCTATTTTATCGTTAGACTCACCGTATACGCACAATTACCCAACATCAACCATCCGCCCGTCAGTCCGTTGGTCCAAACGACTTGATGTTCCATTGTGGCGTAGGTGAGGAAGAAGAGAGACAACGAGTGAATGATAGCCATTCCAATCCATAGTGAGAAGTTCTGGAAGAGAAAAAAAATTTGGTGGCCTAGAAATCCAAAGTTCGGCCACGTACCCCAATACTGAAGGCTCGATTCTGGAAGCTGGCGTATAGCGCGGGATATTTCATAATTTGATCCGCGGGCACGGGATGATCGAATAGTCCCAAGACGACTGGTGGCCATGCGGTGAATATCACATTGAACATTCCTGAAAATTGAGGATTACTGTAGGAGAGATAATTGAATTTAGCGCTATTTCTTTAGTCTACGCTTAAAATTTCAGCTCAATCTGAGCACTTTTAAAAATTAGGCTCCGCCCACTTTTGCAATTTGCCGCATGGTTTCCGAAAATGGCTTTAAAATTGAGATTCCGGGCTGAAAATTGGTGAAAATAGGTTTTCAAATATACTGATTCGAAATAAAGCAAAAAAAAAACAAAAATTTTTGGGGTAAGCTCCGCCCACTTTTTGAGCCCACAATTTTGCGGCACGGTTCTCTTCTAAAAAAAAGATCTAGGTTCATTTTTGATGCTAGATTCGAATTCAGCGAATTTGATTTAGTCTATATACAAGTTTTCAGCTCAATCTGAGCACTTTTGATAATTAGGCTCCGCCCACTTTTGCAATCTTGCCGCGTGGTTTTAGAAAGTGGCTTCAAAATGAAGATTTCGGGCTGAAAATTGGTACCCCTACTAAATCGAACACGCTGAGTCTCGTGGTGATGTTAGTTTTCCATTATTGACCTAACTTTTTTTGCGTGGGGAAAGTTAAGCCACCAAATGAAATTTCGGGATTTCGGTCTTTTTTAAAGGTTTTTGAGCGGGTTTTTTTGGAGGTTTTATAATTTTTCGTGATTTAAACACAAGTTTCTAAACCGGAAATCAAAGCTTACCAATGGTCCATCGCTCAAAAATAGTCTGCCCACTCCATGCCGAGAAAATGGCGAACCACAGCTCGATGATATACAGACAGATATTCTTATAGAATGAGTATAGAATCACTTTCACACTTCGATCATGATTCCATGCGCCGTGAACCAACAGTAATCTCCGCAAAAAGTGGAATCTCGGAATCGCATAGTCCGACGCCGAAGCCGCCTGAAGTCCCTCCTCTCCGGAGATTCCGATTCCGACGTTGGCCGCCTGAATCATTGCGACGTCGTTGGCGCCGTCACCGATGGCGAGGACCACCCCGTTGGCCAATTTTCGAACCATTTCGACGACTTCCGCTTTTTGCATTGGAGACATACGGCAACAGACGACGGCGTGGCAGCGGAGAGCCAACTCGCCAAAGTGTTTGCGGGCTTCGCCTGGAAAAATAGAGGGAGATTGTAAGAGTGTGGAAACTTTCTCTAATGCTGTGCTGTCCTCTAGGGCCCTCCAGAATCCACCAGAATCCTGTAGACACCACCAGAAGTCTTCAATCGCTCAAAATCTTCTAGAAGCTTCAAAATTTCTCTAAAATTTTTGCAGATGCCTAGAAGCAACCAGAATTCTCCGGAAATCTCCAGAAGGCTCCAGTACGCTTTTTTCGATGATTCTGAATCTCTAGGAAAGCAATTTGAATGATTCTGGAGACTTCAGAGAGTTCCAGGAGGCTTTCGAAAGTTTACGGTCATGTAGGACCCTCTAGAATCCTCCAGAATCCTTCGGAACACATTAGATTTCTTCAAAATCCTCTAGAGTCCTTCATATGCCTCCAGAAGCTTCTAGAAGTCTCCTGGTGCAGTTCAAGTGTTTTAAAATCCTTTAGAATTTTTCCGATGACTTCAGACTGTATTTTTCAAAATTCTGATGGATTCTGAAGGCTCGGAAGGCTCTAAACTTGATCGCGGGCGACCTAACGGCTTCAGAAGGCTTCCTAGATAAAATTGAAGCTTCCGAATTCGTCCAGAATCTGTCAGAATCAATTAGAATCCCCAGAATCCTTCAGTAATCTTTTATTCAAATCCATCGGGATTCTAATAAATTTTAAATGTTCAGGGCGCTTTCGACGACTTCAGAAGAGTCTGGGAGGGTTCTGGAGGATTCTGAATCTTTTGGAAGGCTTACTGAATGATTCCGAAAACTTCAGACGGATCCAGAAGGCCTCCAATCGTCTAGAATCTTTCAGAAGGCTTCAAAAGTATTCAGAATGTTCCAAAATTTTTCAGAAGCCACCGGGAGCTTTTTAACGCCTTTAGAACTCTTCATAATTCTCCAGACTTCTCCAGAATCCTCCAGAATTTTTCAGAATTCTCCAGAATCCACCAGAATCATTCTGGACATTCTACAATCTTCTAGGCGCCCTCAGAAGCTTCCAGAAGTTTCTACACTACTTCAGAGTCCTCCAAAATCTTTCAGAAGCCTTCAGAATCCTTCCGACCAAATTTCGCCTATTTTTCACCATTTTTTGACAATTTTGGGCCATTTTTCCTAGTTTTCGGTCATTTTTCATGATTTTTCATTCTTTTTTTCCGATATTTTTCATAAATTTTCCATCATTTTTCAGTTAATCACCTGTCAACGCGTGCAACAACGATTTCCCATCAATAACCATTGCAAACTCCTTCTCCTGCCGTTCCAACTCTTGCGATCGCGCAGCGAATTGTTCCAATTTCTGATACGTTTCCTCGTAGGTGGTCTTATCAACGATGAGCAATTCGGTATTCGGATGACAAAGAGCACACGAATGTGCTATATTTATTGCAGTTTCTCGCTTATCTCCGGTGAGCATCCATACACGAATATCGGCTGCCATTAGAGCTTGAATCGTTTCGGGGACCCACTGAAAAAATTGGAAATTTTTGGGGTCAAAAATTTCTATGGTACGTTTTTTTCGGCATAAAAAATTGGTTCAAAACCTCAAAAATTGGCGGAACCTAACTCCTAAAAGTAGTCAGATCTCAAAATTATCGGTTTTTTTGAATTCAGCGCCCTTGATTCGGTCTAGAAATCAATTTTCATCTCGATTGGAGCATTTTGAAATTTTTGGCCCCGCCCACTTTTTGCTGCACGGTTTCCCATCTAAAACTCATCGAGACTGAATTTAACCGTTATATTCGAATTCAACCGCCTCGATTTGCTAAAGAGATAAAATTTCAGCTCAATCGGAGCATTTTCAAATTTTAGGCTCCGCCCCTTTTTGCAACTCTGCGGCACGGTTTTGAAAAACCGCTTCAAAACTACACAATCGAGCTGAAAATAAGCCAGCCTGCGTTTTGAAACACGCTGATTCAGAATAAAGCAGAAAATCTTGAAAATTACGAAATTTAGGCTCCGCCCATTTTTCGGCAATATTTCCGCGTGGTTTCTAACGGATGGCTGAAACTCAATTTCAATGTCAAATTCGTGCTTAGGGGGTTGGATTACACCTAGAAATCAATTTTCAGCTCAATCGGAGCATTTTCAAATTTTAGGCTCCGCCCACTTTTTTGCAACTCTGCGGCACGGTTCTGGAAAACCGCTTCAAAATGGAGATTTTGAGCTGAAAATTGATACCTCCACCAAACCAAATATGCTGATTCCAATGACGCCATCTAAAATACCGTACCTCCTGTAACTTATCCTCAATAGCCGTCGCTCCAACCAACACCATATCCCGTTCCAACTTCTCCGCCGCTTCCGCGAGCAATTTCGCTCGATTCTCAATCGCCAACACTGCCTTTTTGTACTCCGGTGCCCACTGATTGTACTCGTCTTCGTCCAACTTTCGAACCGCGAAACAAAGAGTACGGTATCCGAATGAGGCGTAGTCTTCCAAATGCTCCGTGCACCAATCAATGGTTTGTTCGGAGCCGCGAACGAGACGCTCGAAGATTACGGTATCCGCGCCTTTTGTGTAGAGTTTGATCTCGCCGTTGTCCTGAAAAAGAGAAATGAGTGAAACTAATGGAAAATTGACTGAAAATGGTCCAAAATTTGAAAATTTCATTTTTAGCAGAAAAAAACCAAAAATTATCCAAATTCGCTGAAAAATGGCTCAAAATGCTCCAAATTTTATCAAAAATTGCTTACAATGATTGCCAGATTATGAAAAATTGTCCAAAATAGCTTCAAAACGTTCTAAAAAAGTCTAATCTGCTCGAAAATCGCTCAAAAACGACATAAACATGTTTGAAATGGCTCAACATGGCTCAAAATGTCTTAAAATTCTCCAAATTTCATCAGAAACCTAAAGTGCTCAAAAATGATTCAAAATGCTCCAAAAATAGCTCTAAATACTGCTAAATTGCTCAAAACGATATAAACTGTTTGTAGTGGCTCAAAACCGTCAAAAATAGCTTGAAACGGTCCAAAATGGCTCAAAATGTGGCAAATTCCTTAAAAATTGCCTAAAAACACTCGAAATGCCTCAAAAATCGCCTAAAATTGGCTGAAAATGCTCTAAAACAGCTCTAAGTGCTCAAAAATTGGCTCAAAGTACACAATGATTCAAAATGACTGAAAATAGCTCAAAAATAGTGAATATTACCTCAAAATGCTTTCAAATTACTCAAAAATAGTATAAATTGACTCTAAATATCTAAAAAATAGCTCTAAACGCTCTAAAATCGCTCAAAATGTGCTAAATTTTATCAGAAATCACTTAAAATGATCGTCAAATCAGGAAAAATGGCTCAAAGTACTTCAAAATGTTCCAAAATGACTTAGAAATGGCTGAAATGGCTTAAAATGTGCCAAAGTTTCCCAAACACAGCTTAAAATGATCCTCAGATCCTTCAATATGCTCCAAAACAGCTCAAAATGCTCCAAATCCGATCCTCCCAAAACCCCACCTTCACAATAACACTCATCCGCTTCCGATCCGACGTAAAATCAATAACATCCATAATCTCGATGGTCTCATCGTCTCCGAAAACTTTACATATCACTTTTTGCGGTTGTCTCGTATGGAAAGTGACATTCTGTGAAGCGGCTCCTCGTACCAACGCCGCTTCATCCGGTGAGCTGCTCTGGTAGATTAGCTCACCGTCTTTGTTCTCCGGCACTACCGTATGACACACCGCCATCATCTGAAAAAAAAAAACATAGAGAAAATAGAGAAAATTTTATACTTTTAGAATTTTCGAGTACTTTTTGGAGATCTTTATATTCCTTCAGAATCCTCCAAAATCCATCAAAATCCTCCAGGATGCTCCAAAAGCTTCCAAAATCCTTCTGAATTTCATAGATGTTTCTAGAATTCTTCAGAATCTTCCAGACTCCTCCAGAATCCTCTAGGAAGCACCAGAATCCTCTTGAATATTCTGGAATCTTTCAGAATGCTCCAGAGTCCTTCAGAATCTACTAGAATCTCCCAGAATCCTTCAGGATCCTCCAGAAGCCTTCAGAATTGTCTAGAAACCTTTAGAATCTTCCAGGATTCATCAGAATTCTTTAGAATCCTTCTGGATCCTTCCGAATCTTCTATAATTCTTTGAACTTGTCTAGAATCCTCTAGAATCTTCATGACGCATCATAAAGACTCCAGAATCTTCCAGAATTTATCAGAATCCTTTAGAATCCTTTGGAGCCCTTCAAAATTAATTCGGAGCTTTCTGGAGGCTTCTGGGGCCTTTTGGAGTCTTCAGAATCCTTCGGAATATTCCAAAATTCATCAGAAACCTCCAGAATCCTCCAGAATCTTTTAGATTACTCTATAATCCTTTAGAAGCTTCCAGAATCCTCCAGAAGCATCTAGAATTCCTCAGAATGCTCCAGAATCCTCTAGACGCTTTCAGGATCCTTCAAAATCTTCCGGAAGCCTCCAGAACTCTTCAAAATCTCAAAACTTTTGAAAACAGTTTTTTCTTGGTCTTTTTTGTTCAAATTTCATTGCAAACCCCCAAGGCAAAAAAAATAGATTCAAAATCCTCTAGAATCCTCCGGGACCTTCCAGAATCCTTTAGAATCTTTCAAACGTCTTCAGAATCCTCCAGAAGCTTCTAGATTCCGTCAGGAATATTTAGGATCCTTCAGAATTCTTCAGAATCTACAATAATCCTTCAGAAGTTTCCAAAAGCCTGCAGAATGCTACAGAATCCTCTAAAATACTCTAGAAGCCTCCAGAATCCTCCAGAATCGTTCAGAATTTCGAAATTTAAAAAATTGATTTTTTTTTCAAATTTTCAAAATTCTATGATTTTTAATTGTTTTTGAGCTATTTTAACGATTTTTCGTTCATTTTTCTTCCAAATTTTTCCTCTCGAATTTTTGAATTTCTTGAAATTCAAAAATAATCTTTCAGAAACTTCTAGAATTTTCCAAAATGCTCCTGAATCTTCGAAATCGCTTCAGAACCCTTCTGAATCCTTCTGGCCCCTTCAGAAGCTCCAGAATCCTTCAGAATCTCAAATTTTCTTTAAAAAAAATTTTTTTTGAAAAAATTTTTTTTTGCAGATCGATTTTTTGGGTCATTTTTCACCAGAATTCTCCAGATTTCTTTAGAATGCCTTAGGATCCTTCTGAATCTCAAAATTACAGTAATTTTTTTTTTGAAAATTTTTTTAAAGTTTTCCAAAATCGGTGTTTTTGGGTCATTTTTCTCCGTTTTTTTTTTTCATTTTTCCTCAATTTTTTCTCGATTCTATTAGTTTTTTTAGCCACTTCTCACCTTCAGCACCTCCACAATCGCTTCCGCATGCTTATCCCCCTTCTCGACATCCTCCAACAATTTGGGATCCGAGAACTCGTCATCCTCATTATTTCCATAATTCTTCGATCCAATCGAGACCCTTTTAAACTTCATTACATTCCTCGTCAGTGTTCCCGTCTTATCCGACATTATAAACTTGACTTGTCCCAATTCTTCATTCAAATTCGACGTTCTCGCAATGGCACACGAATCACTGTTCACATCGTACATTTCGATATCATTATTGATATAGATTGCTTGGAAGAATCGAACGATTTCCAGTGTTACTTGAAGGGAAATTGGAATCAAATTGTTGTATAAAATGAAGAATGTGAGCACTCCCCAGAGGAATGAGCCTTTTGGATCGTGTTCTGAAAAAAAGGAGGAAATTGTGGTTTAAAAATCACTTTGAAATTTATGAATTTTATAGTTTTTTTTTTCCAATTTCTGGTCTGTTAGCTCAAAAGAATTGTAGTTTGTAGAAAAAGGAACATTAAAAATTTGTAATCTACATAAAATTTGGTCCAGAAAATTTGAAAATTAGACTGCAAACTAGCCAATTTTTTTCATTCTTTTTGGTTTATTTTCGCCTTTTTCACTATTTTCAAATCCTAATAAAAAAACTCACCCAAAAACGACAAATACCACGCTTGTGGAATATTATTTCCCCTCCAAATCTCCGACCCTGCCGCCGATATCAATGCAAGGGCCACCAAAACAAAGAACAAGAAGATGATACGGTAGTTGGTTTGAACATCAATCGTTCCCGATTTCAGCGGAGCACGTTTGCTGTTCATGAGCAATTTCGAGTCGTGTCCGGTGTAGATGACTGCTCCAAATATCCATGCCGTATTCTTCAATTTGGATTACATCACAGGGATTTGAAATTAGTGTTATGCAAAAGCGCTCATTTGACGTGTGAAGTCACTGTTGGCTGACTATCAAACTTTTGTGTGTATAAATTACGGTAGCCAAGTTTTCGCCTAAATTCTCAACCAAGTGAAAGTTTGATAGTCAGCCAACAGTGGCGTCACACGTCAAATGAGCGCTGTTGCATACCACGCTGCCCAAATCACTGTGATTACACTCATTTTTTTGTTATTTGCTCAAATGATCGTCTCAATTCCATTATTTACGAAAACAACAACGTTCATGCACAAAAATCGTTAAAGAATCGATGTTCACCTGAAAACCTATTTTAATAAATGTAGAATTTTTCGCTGATTCGAACGCACCTAATATCGCTGCTCAAAACGCATTTTGAAGCGAGTTATGAGCGTTTGAAGTTTTAGAGAGGGAGATGCAGAGAAAGCAGACACTCTCGTTGTCGAAGAGACGCAGAGAAACGAAACTTTCAACGCTCATAACTCGCTTCAAAATGCGTTTTGAGCAGCGATATCAGATGCGTTCGAATCAGCGAAAAATTCTGCATTTTTTGAAATACGTTGGAAAAAATTTCAGGTGAATTTTTTTTAAACGATTTTTGTGCAAAAATATTGTCATTTTCGTAAATAATGGAATTGGGGCTATCATTTAAGAAAATTAAAAAAAGAGTGCAGTCTTACTTTCAGTCTCGCTCCTCTCAACAACAACTGATCGATTCCAAAGTGTCGGGGCCCTCCGTCGGCTCCCGAAATTTCGATATTTCCATTGAATTCGTTGACATGACGGGATGGTGGTTCACATGTTATTTCCGCTTTAAATTGAGCCAAATTTTCCGGTGACGTCATTTGAGCTGTTACATCCAGAGCTTGCTTTATTTTCAGATTAGTTTCTCCATCCAAATTCGACGTTTCAATATATGCCATTCCTTGTTGTTCTGAAGACGAAAGAAGGAGCAAATCGGCCGGGAATAGACTGTCATTGTCCACTCGGATGAAATCGCCCACTTTTACCTGCAAAAAATGTTGTACAAATAGTGAAAAATCAATTTTTATATAAAAAACAGCATTTGAGAACTTTAAAAACCTCGAAAAACTTGAAAAATTCATAAAATACGGTCGAAATTCCGAAATGTTATCTTTAGCAACCCTGTGGTCTTTTTTGTAATTTTTAGTCCACATTTGACCACTCTTCATGATTTGCGGTTAATATGGTGAATATGAAAATCTTAACAATTTTTAGACCAGAACACATGCAAATTAGAAGATTTTGAGCCTTAAAACTTCAGTTCTGAAAGTTGCAGTTATCAGTCTATTTTTGACCGTTTTTCATGATTTTTTGGTCAAAAAATTTGGATATTTTGCGGTTTTCAAGGTTTTAAAACGAAAATTTCGACATTTTTAACACCAAAAATCATGAAAAACGGACAATTTTAAGCCAATGATCTGCTAAATCTAAAATTCAACTTTCTAGGCTCAAAATATTCCGTTTTTCATGATTTTTGGACTCAAAATTCTCAAATTTTCCATAATTTTCATATTTTACACTCACATCCTTCCACTGCTTCTCCACCCAATGTCCATCCACTAGAATTTCCACTGGAAACGCGTTCACTTTGTTATCACTCCGTCTTCGTTTCACATCTTCGAATATTTCTTTTAGCGCCGAAACTGATAGAATTATCAGAAATGGAACGGCCGTTGTGTATCGACCCGTTGGGGAGACGTCGGGGATTTGCTGGAAATATCAAAATTTGAAAAAAAAAACAATTTTTTGGTACTTGGAAAAAATTTTTGTGTTAGAAACCTGAAAATCGAAGCTTTTTACAGTTAAAAACTATGAAAACTCATCAAAAATAAACTAAAAACTACAAATTTTCAAATTTGGCAAAAAAAATTTCTCAAAAATTTTTTCATAAATTTTTTCCTGAAATTTTTTTTTCAAAAATTTCAATTTTTCGCATTAAAAAAACTTTCCCCTACCAAATTTTTGCTCTAAAATCCAATTTTTCAGGTTTCAGACTTCAACTGTCACATTTTTACTTATTAAAATGATAAAAACCATACAATTCCAGTCAAGAAGACTACAAACTACAAATTGAATGATTACTGTAGTTTGTAGTTAAAAAATTACTTTTTGGCTCATTTTGAAGCATTTTTTGCGTTGAATTTGAATTTTTAATCTATTAGAATCTTTTAGTTGGAAATTTTTCAAAAAAATTGGCTCAAAAACTCGATTTTCCGATTTTTCTATAGCGGGGTGTGCTAAAGCTGAAAACTGTAGTTTTTCGTCTAATTTTCAGATTTTCTACACCAAATTTTTTGTAGATTTCAAATTTCTGATTTTTCAAATCCGTTTTTTTTTGTACCTGTAAAAGAGCAATGGCCAAGAAGAATATATTGTTGTATCGACGAAACTGTTCATACAGGAATCGAGGGAGAAACGAGAATCCATTGTATTTGCAGGTGCTGAAAATTGGAAGAATAGGCTTTTTGGGATACTGTGGATGTTTTTAAGCGCGAAATTTGAATTTTTAGTGAAAAATTAGATCAAAAATACAAAATTTGAAGTTTCTCGGCTCAAAATCCTTCAATTTCCCTGATTTCGGTCTCAAATTTCCCCAAATTTTCCGCAGAATCCGTCTCACCTGATTCGATTACTACAAAAGCGCTGCGAATGATGCGGATGATGTCGTGGATCCGCGGTTACCGTACCCAAATGAATGTGTCGATTGTTGTCGCGTTGTTGTTGTTGTTGAGCCGCATGGGGCATTTTTTAGTGGGGGCCAAAAATTTTGGCGGATTTTCAAATTTCGGGTTAACTGGATAATGAACACGTTGTGGTCTGGAAAAAAGCGAAAAAAAATTAGGTAAAAATTTGAGAAAAAGTCGGAAGAAGTGAAAAAATCGAGCAAAAATGAAGATTTCAAAATTTTTGAGCCAAAATTTCTCGTTTTTCATATGTTTCCGGGTCAAAACTGTGCAATTTTACCCAAAAAATCATGAAAGACAATGAAAATCGAGCCAAAAACCATAAAAATAGGAATTTTTCCAAGTGGTCGACCAGATCTGCTAAATATCAAAACTGTAGTTTGTAATCTATTTTTAACCGATTTTTATGATTTTTGGGTGAAATTTTCTCGTTGTTCATATGTTTCCGGGTCAAAACTGTGCAATTTTACCCAAAAAATCATGAAAAACAATGAAAATCGAGCCAAAATCCATAAGAAAAATGGGAATTTTTCAAAGTGGTCGATCAGATCTGCTGAAGCTTAAAATTGTAGTTTCTAGTCTATTTTCAACAGATTTTTATGGTTTTTATATCAAATATTGTGGATTTTTGGGTTTTCCGGGGTTAATGGAAGCTTTTTTGTACTCGAAAATGTAACATTTTAGGCTAAAATTTACGAAAAACCAATGATTTTGAGCCTAGATTCTTTACATGATTTCTAGATATTTTTCCTCAGTTTCTGGGCTATTTTTCCCTATTTTTTACTGTTTTTCTCTACTAAATCAACAAACTAACCCCCGGGTCAAAAAGTTAAGTAAAAAAGAGTATCTTCTTTTTTCCCTTTCTCTATTGATTGTCGATCATTGAGAGAATGTGGTGTGACGTGTTTTTTTTTTGTGTGGTTAGGAAGAGAGATGGCTTCCTGTCACAACGAAAAAGTGTATAATAACATAAATATGAGACTTTGTTTATGATTTGAGAGCAGGAAATAGAGCAAAAATGAGCCAAAATTCATATTCAGCAGGTCAAAGTGCTAAAAATCATATCAAAATTTGGCAAAATCTTCGAGAAATATGTAAAAATTCGTTAAGAAATGTAGAAACAAGTGGAAAATTGACGAAAATCGACTAAAAATGACCAAAAAACCCTGAAAATCGGCCCAAAACCAAGTGGTCTGCTAAGTACGAAATTTGTAGTTTGTAGTCTAGCAGACCGCATTTTTATGGATTTTTGTTAATTTTCCATTTTTTAGGTTGCTTTTCCGGGTTTTCTTCGATGTAAAATGTTTTTTTGAGTGTAAAATTCGATTTTTCAGCTCAAAATTCATGAAAAATGTAGAAAAAATATCGAAAATATCTCGAAAAGCCGTAGAAAAGTGGACATGGAACATTTAGCTGACCACATGTCTATTTATTTCCAAGTCTATTTTCACCAGTTTTTCATCATTTTCTAGATAATTTACACTTGAAAATTCGATTTTTCAACTCAAAATATACTAAAAATTGTGAAAAATGTCGAAAAATCATGAAAACCCCGATAAAAAAGGTCACGGAATAGTTAACAGACCCAATATAGACTTTCATTCATTTTTCGAGTTTCTAAATGAATTTTTGCACTGTGTTTTGATTTTCTACATAAATTACACTGTAAAATTTGATTTTTTCATCACAAAATAACATGGAAAAGGTTTAAAAATATCGAAAAAATCACGAAAAACCATTAAAAAAGGGTTTGCAGCATGTAGCAGACCATTTTCGATTTTTAGTCATTTTTTCGAGTTTTCAGGTAGAATTTTTCTGTATTTTTGATATTTTACATGATTTAAACCGGTAAATTCGTATTTTTCACATAAAAATCATGAAAAAAAATTGAAAAAATCTCGAAAAATCACAAAAAACCATGAAAAACGGGCATGGAACGTTTAGCAAAAGAGATGCCTATTTATGGTATCTTTCATGTTTCTAGGACGATTTTTAAAGATTTTTCGATTTTCTACATAATTTAGGTCTTGAAATCATTTAAAAAACTATTAAAATGCCGAAAAATGAACCCGGAAGCGAAGAAAAACGGACAAGAACAAGTACACTTGTACAAATAGCGTTCTCTCTTATATCAGAGAGACTATAGAAAATAAAGAGACGCAGAGAAAAACGGGACGAAAATCTGTGTCTTCCTTCTTTGTTGGATAGGTGATTCATCGATTTTTCAAAAAGAATATTTTTATGTTTTGCGTTCCCATCCAAAAACATACATGAAAAGTGAGAAAGGACCGCCCGTTCTTCTGGAAAATTGAGAGCTCGAAGCAAAAACGAAAAAAAAGTGAAGAGAGAGTATAGGAAAAGAGGAGAGTGGCGTAGAGAAAAAGAGTGAAAAAAGAGACTCTTCTTGTGTTGAATGTGCATCTGGGCATGAAGAAGACGGAGGAAAATAGATAGGAAGCGAAGGACGGAAGCGATGAAGAGGAGAGGGGGGAGGTCGGAAGTCAGAGGTTTTTTTTTTTTTGAATGATGATGGATTAGGGAAAGGGGGCCATGGACTTTTAAGAGACAGGAAGTGAGCCTAGAAGTTTGAGGTTTTAAAAAAAACGCAAAAAGTGCGGTTTTTGATACTAAAACAGTAATTTTAGAGCAGTAGGAAGTCTTCTACAAGATTCTAATGAAATTTTTTTGTATAATTTTTCCAGAATTCCAATTTCAGCAAATCTAAGATTTTGAAAAGTTCAGAATCTCGAAAAATGCTTAAAATTTGAAGGAAAATGGAATTTTGAAAATTTGAAAATTTGTTTAAAAAATTGAATTTTTCTAGTGGATTTTTTCCAGAAGTCTAATTTCAGCAAATCTTGAATTTTAGAAGTTTTAGGAGCTTGAAAATGAGCTAAACTAGCTTCAGAATTTCGAAAATTCTCTAAAATAGACGAGAAATCGAATTAGGACCACTTTGTTCATTTATACTCAAATAATCGTCCCAATTTCAGTATTCACGAAAATAACAGTATTTTTGCACAAAAATCATTTAGAAATCGATTTTCACTTGAAATTTTTTCAACCTATTTCAAATGCAAAATTTTTCGCTGATTCGAATGCACCTAGTATCGCTGCTCAAAACGCATTTTGAAGCGAGTTATGAGCGTTTGAAGTTTCGTTTCTCTGCGTCTCTTCGACAACGAGAGTGTCTGCTTTCTCTGCGTCTCTCTTACTGAAACTTCAAACGCTCATAACTCGCTTCAAAATGCGTTTTGAGCAGCGATATTAGGTGCGTTCGAATCAGCGAAAAATTCTACATTTTTTGAAATAGGTTACATTTAGTAAAAATTTCAGGTGAAAATCGATTTTTCAACGATTTTCATGCGAAAATATTGTTATTTTCGTAAATACTGGAATTGGGTAGATAATTTCTAGAACTTTCCACTATCAGAAGTCACAAAACCGTTAGAACTGATTGTGTCTATGAAAAATGAGCATAAACCACTAGTATATTTATTTGGAGCATTTGGAGCACACATTGAAATAATACGTTTTGTGTGGTTTATTGTTATAGATGGTGCCATATTCTTAAAATTGATAAGAAGAATAAAGGAGACTGGTGGAACAAAATAAACATAATTCTCTAGTTCTTGTGCTCAAAAATTGATTATTGGACATCTGGAAGAACAGAAAAAAACTGAAAAAACTGAAAACTTTCGAGTCTTTCGGTCTACAAGGAGAAAACTAATCTGAATTAGAAAAATGAAAATTTTTTCGTTGGCCGAAAAGATACTTCTGTTTTTGACAAGTAGGAAAAATATTTCTCATTATTTCTTCATTTCCGCAATAGGAAATAAAAATGAGTCATAGACTACACGATTTTGACGAACTCGTTTGGGATCCTAGGCCACCAAATTAGAGAAAGTTAGGCCACCAAAATTGAAGACTTCTAGGTCATCGAGCTTTGAGGTTTTGAGAGTCTATTTCAATTTCTAAAAGTCTACGGATGAAAAATTGAAGAGTTTGGGATTCTAGGCCATCATGAAAGCTAGGCTATTAAGGAAAAGTATGGGATGAAAAATGGAAGAGTTTGGATTTCTAGGCCATGGTGTTAGCTAGAAATTTGTGTTCCAAAAATCTTTGGATTTCTAGGCCATCAAGAGTGGAGAAAGTTAGGCCATCTAATCTTCAGATTCTAAGCCCCTTCCTGTCCTTCGGAAGAAAACTGGAAAATTTTTGGGTTCTTAGGCCACCAAAATAGAAAAAGTTAGGCCATCTAGAAATCTTGGTAGAGCCGCACTATGAGGTAGGTGATTCAGTTTTTTTGTTTCGAATTTCTAGGCCATTATTTTTAGAAAAGTTAGACCACCGCCCCATGTTTTTAGGAAATGGAAGAGTTCTGGATTTCTGGGCCATCAGGGATGGAGAAAGTTAGGCCACCAAATTTTCTGGTCGAATTTTGTCCCTAAAAGTCTCGGAAGGAAAAATGGAAGAGTTTGGGATTCTAGGCCACCAAAACTAGAAAATTCTAAGTCATCTAACTTTGAGATTTTATGTCTATTTTTGTCCCTAAAACTCTCTATAAGTAAAAATGGAAGAGTTTTGGATTTCTAGGCCATCAAACTTTATTTTTCAGGTAATTTAAATAGAAAGTTTTAGGTCGATTTTCGTCCCAAAAAACCTAAGAAATGAAAATGGAAGAGTTTTTGGTTCCTAGGCCATCTAATTTAGACCATATTTAGACCGTCAAAATCAACTAAAAAATTCAAAAAAAAAAATTAAAATTTCGCAATTTCACCTTTTCAACAGGTATCGGAGGGAAGTAAACTGTGCGTGAGTGTATCTGATCGGTCGTCGAAAAAAAAGTGTGACTGTCTGCGTCTCTCTATCTCTCTCTCGCTTCTTTTGTATATATTTACACAGCGCCAGTAGTCTATTCTGTCAAGTAAGAGAGAGGGGATAGATTTTGTTTTGGGAAAAGGAAAGGGAGCTAGTTGAAAATTTGAGAACAAATTGAAAAAAATTCGAAAAAAATGTTTTTCCAGAAACTTCTAGAACCTTCTAGAATAGTTTATAATCTTCTAGAATTCAAAAAAACCCCTAGGTTTTTCGAAATTTCGAAAATTGAAAAGTTTGAAAAAAATTTTTAAATTTTTTTTCGAAATTTTTTAAACTTCAAAAGTTCCAAATCTCTCTGAAAACCTTAAAAATTGACTTTCGGGTCAAAAAAAAGTGGGCGTGGCTTCTTAATCTGAAGTACCAAACATCTATAATAGAGTGCCCAAGAACCCAAAAGAAATTTTTGATACATCAAAAATTTGTATCGAAATAAATACACTGACGTCTTCTGATGTTTCCTTTTCTATACAGACGATTAAAAAGAAACAGGTTTTTTCCTCTCTCAAAATTTTCGGCGATTCGAAAACCTCCCCAGTGATAATAAATCGAGGTTCACCGTCAAAGGAGGTATTTGGCACGATGCCAAGGTACAATTGACCGTTAAATTGGTGAAAAATGGCCTTGAAATGTTCAAAAAGGGCGAAATTGTGCGGAAAAACAAGTAAAAAAAACAAAAAAAATTAAATTTAAAAAACTAGAATTCAAATTCCCTCTAAAAAACTTAGAACTCTCGCCACGAAAAGCTGAAAAACAACATGCGCCTTTAAAATGTCACAGTGACCTTTTTGGAGGGATTTCGAATTTTCGAGCGCGAAACTTGGGATTTTGGATTTTAAATCTAATTTTTGTCATTTTTGCTCGTTTTTTATGATTTTTCCGACTTTCTAGGCCAGTTTTTCACAATAGGGGTCTCGCGTTCTTCAATAGGGGTCTCGCGTTCTTCATAGTGAATAGGGGTCTCGCGTTCTTCATAGTGAAATCAAAAGAGCTTCTCGTCGATTCCGTCGAATGGCCGCGTCCAGGGATCGGAATCTTAAAATTCCAATATCAAAAGACGCCCCATGTCCTCTTGAATATCTATGCTCCCGTAGTCAAGAAAAATTCGGAAGTTGACGCGTTACGATTCTTCAGATATCTCGAATCCGTGCTCATAGAGCTTCGAAAAGTTTCCAATGGAAAAGTCGTTCTTTGTGGTGACTTCAATGCGGCTGCGAACCAATGTCACAACAATGAACTTGCTCCGTATATCCACAAACACATTCTTGGAAACGGCAATGACCACGGAGACCTCCTGTACAATTTCCTCGCCGCCAACAAGCTCCACCTTCTAAACTCCAGATTCCCTAAAAAGACGTCAAAGAAATGGACTCATCACGGCCCGAAAGGGAAATCGGAAATCGATTTCTTTATAGCCTACCACACCAACACTATCTCTGACATCGCAACGTTTTCTTCGCCCCTGAACCTAAGCGACCACCGCATGGTCCGGGCGTACTGGAAACCAGAGGCTTCCAAGCCCATCAACCACAAATTCAATGGCTTGAGTCCCATGAGAAATGATAAGAGGAATTGGGAATCATTCGAGAACGACATCCATGGGATCGAATCGCTCGGGAGTGTGAAGGACTACGAGGAGCTATCAAAAACGCTCGTCGAGTGCTCTACAAGGCTCCCCAAAGCTCCCAAAAAACCCTTGTACTGTTCCGACACCCAGCAACTTCTCCGGGAGAGAAGAGCGGAGCTCGAATCGGCAAGCCCAGACGCTACCAAGCTGAGGGACCTCTCCAAGAGAGCCAGAATTGCCATAAAAAACGAAAAATCAGCCAAGCTTCTTCTCTTACTAGATACCTGCAAAAAGAAAAAGTCCATGAAACCACTCCAGAGAAAATTGAAGAAAGAAGTTCCCCTGCAAGTTCTAGAAAGGATGGATGGTTCCTTGACGGGCAACAGGTCTGAAATTGTCGAACTTGTCAAGAAGCACTATCTCGAGACTTTCTCGATCCCCAACGCTAGGCAAAGCCAAAACGCTCCCAGGGACTACTTTTTACAAGCTCCCATCCTCCGCGATGAAGTCAGAGCGGCGATCAAGAATCTAAAGCCAAACACGGCTCCGGGCGCGGATAAAGTAGATGCCTATATGATAAAGAAAGGTGGAGAACCAGTGGTGGAGTGCTTCACAAATTTGTTTAATGATGCCCTCAAGAGCATGTCCACGCCGGATTACTGGAAGAAGTCATTAGTGAAGTTGCTCCCGAAAAAGCCAAACCCGATACGTATGAAAGACTATCGCCCGATATCTCTTCTTTCTCTCCCCTCAAAACTCATGACGAGTGTACTGACAAAGAGACTCTCAAGAACTCAAGAAGATTTCCTCGACGAAAGTCAATGCGGCTTCAGAAGGGGAAGAGGATGCGTAGAGCACATTCAAACAGTCGCACAAGTCATCGAGAAGGGCAACGAATTCAATATTCCTTGGATTTTGATATTCGTAGACTTTTCGGCTGCCTTCGACAAAGTCACCCATTCCGGTGTACTGAAGAGTCTACAGGAAGCGGGCGCCGACGACTATCTAGTCGACTTCTTCTCGGTCACTATGGCAAGCGGTACAGCCCTTATTCCAATCCATGGCCGCTCTATCAAGATCCCGCTGCACCGAGGCGTCCGCCAAGGTGACTCCGCTTCTCCATCTCTCTTCGCAATGTCGCTCCAGTCTGCTCTCAACAGAGCCGATGAAGAGTATGAAGGTGAAGGGCTTTCGATAGACGGAGCAAACCTCCGCCGACTGGAATTCGCCGATGATGTCGTACTACTCGCCTCCGATGAGATCGAAATAAAGGAAAGACTAAAACTGTTGAAGAAATATGGAAAGGACATAGGGCTCACCATAAATGCTTCAAAAACTGTCCTGCTCTCCAACATTCCGACGCTGCTTTCCATCGATATAGATGGGGACAAAATCCTAAAATCCTCTGGCTGCCGTTACCTAGGACGTTGGATAGAAAGCTCAGGCAACCTCGACAACGAAATCTCCAGAAGAATCCAGGCAGGCTGGGCAGCTTTTCATTCCCTAAAACCCCTAGTCAGATCCTTGGACCAGAGGGAAAAGAAGTACATGTTCCACCAGAATATCCTCCCTGCCCTATTGTATGCCGCCGAAACATGGAACACCTCTGCCCCTACCATAAATCGGCTCCAATCGGCTGCCAACGCGATCGCCAACTCCTGCGAAATCTCCAATTGGCTCCCCGACATCCAACATATACTCCTCGCCAAGAAGTGCAGATGGGCTGGACACATCGCAAGAGCCAGTTCTCTCAGATGGTCAAAAATCGTCACAGAATGGCAACCGAGGAACGGCAAGAGGAATTGTGGTCGTCCGAAGAAACGATGGAGTGATGACATCAAAGACGCCCTAAGAGAATACAAAGACGCCCAGTCGAGACGCAATGGCATTGTCGAAGGAAGGAAAAGGCTGGGAATCCTATTACCGAAGACCACCTGGTCTACCGAAGCCAGGAAGGACCGATCCTTGTGGTCTGATTTTGTCCGCAGCTGCTCCAGCTTGAAACCCACGGACATCTAAGTATCTAAGTAAGTACTAGTTGAAAATTTGAGAAAAAATTGAAAAAAAATTCGAAAAAAAAAACGTTTTTCTAGAAACTTCTAGAACCTTCTAGAATAATTTATAATCTTCTAGAACTCAAAAAAACCCCAAGGTTTTTCGAAATTTCGAAAATTGAAAATTTTGAAAAAAAAATTTTTTTTAATTTTTTTTCAAAAATTTTTTTTCGAAATTTTTTAAACTTCAAAAGTTCCAAATCTCTCTGAAAACCTTAAAAATTGACTTTTGGGTCAAAAAAAAAGTGGGCGTGGCCTCTTAATCTAAAGTACCAAACATCTATGATAGAGTGCCCAAGAACCCAAAAATTGTTTGATACATCAAAAATTTGTATCGAAATAAATACACTGACGTCTTCTGATGTTTCCTTTTCTATACAGACGATTAAAAAGAAACAGGTTTTTTCCTCTCTCAAAATTTTCGGCGATTCGAAAACCTCCCCAGTGATAATAAATCGAGGTTCACCGTCAAAGGAGGTATTTGGCACGATGCCAAGGTACAATTGACCGTTAAAGGTGGTAGGACACCTCAAAAAAAGTTTTTCTTTAATTTTGCCAAAATGTACCTTAGGTGGGCTCGAACCTGTGGGCGCATTTCCTTGGACGCCGCGCCACTACCGGCTAAGCCACGCGGACGCAAATGGGCGCGCCGACCGAGGGCGCATGAAAGGAGGCATGAAAATCGCCCCCCATTCTGCCCCCCATTTTGCGAGCTGTCTCACCCCCTTTAAATTGGTGAAAAATGGCCTTGAAATGTTCAAAAAGGGCGAAATTGTGCGGAAAAACAAGTAAAAAAAACAAAAAAAATTAAATTTAAAAAACTAGAATTCAAATTCCCTCTAAAAAACTTAGAACTCTCGCCACGAAAAGCTGAAAAACAACATGCGCCTTTAAAATGTCACAGTGACCTTTTTGGAGGGATTTCGAATTTTCGAGCGCGAAACTTGGGATTTTGGATTTTAAATCTAATTTTTGTCATTTTTGCTCGTTTTTTATGATTTTTCCGACTTTCTAGGCCAGTTTTTCACAAAAATCACGATTTTTTCCAGTAAAATGGCGAGTTTGAAGCCGATCGGCGAGCAAATGGCGGCTCTAAACACATCAAGCACCGGCGACACCTCCTTCGCCGCCGACCGATCGAATAGTCTTCTGAATGCGACGTGTCCGGCACGAATTCAGAATAATACATCGAATGCGTCGTTCAATGCGGATACATCGACGTCGTCGGGCATCGGAAAATGGAAAAATCGTCCGAAACGAGAGCCGCTGAAGATTTCGCCGTTGGCGCAGATTGATGAGATTCCGTTGCCGGCGGCGCCGAAGAAATTCGGATATGTGACGTCTTCGACGACGACGGCATCGTCTAGAGACAAAGTAGGGGAGCAGAATGAGCCCGAAATCGAGAAAATTGGGCAAAAATGAAGGATTTTAGAGGGGAAACTTTGAATTTTCAGAAATCAACGTTTTTGGTGAAAATTGAAGGATTTTGAGCGAATTTGAAGCATCTGGAAGTCAAAAAATCGAAATTTTCATCAAATTTTACTCCGGAAAGTGGAAATTTGAGCTAAAAATCAAGATTTTCAACAATTTTCAAAAATCTCAAAAAAAATTTTTTTTGAATTTTTATCATTTTCTAGGTTCAAAATGGTCAGAAAACTCGAAAATACACACTCCGGATCTGAAAACGCCTAAAAAATCGGAATTTTAAACAAAACTCAAAATTTCACTTTTTTGAAAATTTTTTTTTTTGAATTTTCACCATTTTTGAGATTTTTCAGTTCAAAATTATTAAAATAGTGTCTGTGAATCTGAAAAACGCTGAAAATTAAAGTTTTCATGATTTTTTACCCTAAAAATCGAAATTTTCAAAAAAAAATTTTTTTTGAGTTTTTACAAGTTTCAATCATTTTTCAGGTTTACAATGCTTAAAAATAACATCTCTGGACCCAAAAAACACCCAAAAATCAAAATTGCCATCAAATTTTACCCCAGAAAGTGGAATTTTGAGCACAATATCAAAATTTTCGAAAAAAAATTTTTCCGAGTTTTTACTAATTTTGACCATTTCCCATGATTTGTGGACCTAAAAAACATCCAAAAATCGAAAATTTCGAGTTCTAAACCCTCTAAAACCCCCATGGGGCCACTAAATGTCTTTTTTCTTGGAAAATTTGAGTTCCCTCCATTTTTTCGCATTTTTTCAGCGTTCCGACTACAAAACGCGCTTGTGTGACGCGTTTCGCCGTCAGGGATGGTGTCCGTACAACAACAATTGCACGTATGCACACGGAGAAATCGAATTGCAGATTCCGGTACGAATTGGAGGGAAAAAACGATTTTGGGGTCAAAATAACCTGAAAATCGCGTTTTTTTGGACGAAAAGTGATCGAAAACAGCAATTTTTGCGTTATTTGACAATTTTTCAGTTAAAAAATGTGATTTTTGGCTAATTTCGAGCCCGAAAATGGCCAAATTTGCATAAAAAGGGAAGATTTTGGGCATTACGAGTTGGAAGCTTCTGGAGCCAAAATTGGCAGTTTAAGATCATTTCACAGTCGAAAAACCTAATTTTTAGCTTATTTTTGGCCTTAGAAAGAGCAAAAATTGTATTTTTAGATAGGAAAACGGGCGGAAATCCTTCAAAAACCCGAAAAATTCAACGGAAAATGGATGAATTCGAAAGATACGATTTTAGCCATTTTTAGATACTTTTCGACCAGTATTGATGAGAAAATGACGATTTTGGGGTCAAAATACGCCTAGATGCTTGCCATGAAGGATACTACGAATTGGAAGCGCATAGAGCCAAAATTAGCAGTTTTAGACCTTTTTCAGTCATAAATCGCGAATTTTCAGCTCATTTTGATCAGAAAATCGTCATTTTATCCCTTAAAATTGGGCTAGAATACCCGAAAATGACTAAATTTAACCTCAAAAACTCTCTGAGCAAAATCTGCAAGTCTCACTTCATTAGAGACAAATCTAGCAATTTTCTGTCAATTTCAGCCTCTAAAACCGGTTTTTTTGGCTTTTGTGGACTCAAAAATCGTCATTTTCTCACCAAATTTGACCGGAAAACCTCTCAGAGCAAAAACTACGAATTTCGCTGTCCTGAAGGCAAATTTAGCAATTTTAGATTCATTGCAGCCTCTGAATCCTGTTTTTTTGCTAGTTTTGCTCCCAAATTAACCGAAAATATTGCAATTTTCAGCTATTTTGATCCAAAAATCGTCATTTTCGCATGAAATTTAGTCTAAAAATTTCGTAAAACATCGAATTTTGACCTCAAAAGCTATTGGAAGGCTTGACGTCCTTGACTTCAAATTGAGCATTTTTCTGCAATTTTCAGCTCATTTTTTGCTGAAAATTTCAGTTTTTAGACAATTTTCAACACATTTTGACCCTATAATTGTCATTTTTCCACTAAAATTGGCCTGGAAATATCCAAAAACGTCGAATTTCGATTTTAAAAGCTTCTGGAGTCTCAGTCCAAATTGAGTGATTTTTGGGCATTTTCAGCTCATTTTTTGCTAAAAATTTCAGTTTTTAGACAATTTTCAACTCCATTTTCTTCAGAAACGCCGCTCGCCATCGGATATCTATCGTGATCGTGATTCTCATCGTGAGAATCGGGACCACCACCATCAGAGGGATCTCCATCGTCGTCCGAGCCGTGATCGTCGTGATTATTTGAATCGAAGCGGCGGCACCTCCTCCAGAAGACACAACGACGATGATCGGAGAGATTCGGAGACGTCGTTCAGAGCACCGTCCGGCTCACGTCATCGGGATGAGGTGAGAGAGAAAATTTTGAGTTTTTAGCTCAAAAATGAGCAAAAATCGCTCAAAATTGCCATATTTTTATGATTTTCGCGCCAAAAATTAGCTTTCAGACTCAATTTTTTGAATTTTACAGCTCAAAATTACTAAATTTTGGATATCTAGCTCAAAAAATGAGAAAAATCGCTCCGTTTTCCTGATTTTTTCACCAAAAATGAGCATTTTTCAGCTCAAAATTACTTCTTTTTCATGATTTCTCCACTAAATTCAATTTTTGATTTCTAGCTCAAAATTAGCAAAAATCACTCAATTTTCATAATTTTTGCGCCAAAAATTAGATTTTTGACTCAATTTTTCAAATTTTTCAGCTAAAAATTCCTCTGATTTTCAGCACTCGTCTCGCCCGTCGGAAGGACCACCGCGTCAGATTTGTCACGCGTTTCAGCGAGGAAATTGCAGATATGGACCGAGGTAAGCGTGGAGCATTTCCAAGCCTCTGGGCTCAAAAATGAGCATTTTTAAGCAGTTTTCGGCTTCAAGTAGACCAAAAATATCTCTAAAGTGGTTAAATTTGGGATTTTTGTGCTAAAACTTTGTGAGCTTCAACTTATTTGAATTGAAGGCTATATTCAATTTCTATGCTCAAAAAAATGGACTTTTCAAAGCTAAATTCAAGCGTTCTGAGCTCGGAAACCACAAAATGATAGAAATTTGTGGTTTTCGCGCTCAGAACGCTTGAATATAGCTTTGAAAAGTCAATTTTTGAGTATAGCAATTGAATAAAGCCTTCAATTCTAATGAGTTGAAGCTTACAAAGTTTTAGCACAAAAATCCCAAATTCAACCAATTTTCAGCTATGTTGGGTCTATTTAAAACCGAAAAGTGGTCAAAAATTACCACTTTTCGAGCCAAGATGCTGAAAAATGATTATTTTTGGCCGTATCCGCGAAATAAAATGCTCGTAATTCCAGATGCCGCTATCTGCACCAAGAGCAACTACCCCAATTCAACGCCAACGCAACAATGTACGCGGCACCACCACCGGAATCCATCGCCTACTACCATCATCAGAATACCACTCAAACCTACATGATGCCCTATTTCATTCCAATGCCTGCTCCTCCACCCCATCCCCATCAACAATACGTTGATCTCAATCAAACGATGCCAATATTCTTGGCTCCGCCCCCTCAAATGGGACCACCACCGCCGGCGTACTATTGTCCACCACAGACGCCTATCATGGATCCGAATGGGATGATGCTCACGGAGCCAATCTACAATATGCCACCACCGCCACTGCCCGTCACAATGTCCTAAAGCATTTTTCATTTCTTCCCGATTATTTTTTCCTAATTTTGAAATATTTTGTGTCCCTAGCGACTAACCTACTACTAGAATCCTTTTTGTGCAATTTTTGTGTGTTCTGTAAGTGTTTGTGAATGAATGACTGAGTTTCTGGGGGAATTTTAGGGTCCTAAATCTTACAAAAAAATAATTTACTCTTATTTTTGAGGATAACTGTAGAACATGAGAATTTCGAGACAAAAATTTGGGGGAAAAACGGACAGATAGGAGTTGAGAGAGAGATCAAAATCACAATTTCTCTGGGATTATTAGGCCTCGGCTTGTGGCGCATGAATCAGAGTGATATTGTCGCCCTTGAGAAGGATTCGGCCGATCTTGTTGCGCGCCTTCGTCTTCATGTTGACCTCTTCGGCCTCGTCGAATACGACATTCATGAACTCGTCGAAGCCGATGATGAATCCCTCGAGACGATGCGAGACGTCCTCGTACAGCCAGATTTGGACTCGGGTGCGGTTTTGGAGGTATCTGGAAGGGAAAAATATGATTTTGGGGCGTTGGAATGGTTTGGAAGAGCTTTTTTAGGCTTCATAAGCCCATGGAGAGTGTGAAATTCGGTTTTAGACTGCTAAAATATTCTAGAATCGATATTTTGAGCGTCAGAAGCTTCCGAAACCAATTTCTGTATCTGGAATGGAACTAGATGAGTTTGGGGGTTGGAATGGTTTGGAAGCGAGTTTTTAGCGGTAATTTTGAATTTTGAGCGTTTATAGAGCTTCAGACGCCAAATTTCAAGAATATTAAGCAAAATAGCGGATTTTCCTTGATTCGGAAGTTTTTTTTGAGTTTGGGGTTTCAAATGGCTTCAGAAGCGATCTTTTTGGCATCAGAGGCCCCCCTGAATTTTGAGCGAAATAATATATTTTTTTCGGTTCCTGAGCGTTTCCAGAGCTGAACTTTGCTATTTTGAAGCTCAAGATGGTCCAGAGAGCTCAAAATCGCTTGCTTTTGGTCCAAACGCGCGTTTGGAGCATTATGGCTGAATTTTGAGCGTTCAGAAAGCTTCAGAGCTTTTTACAGACCCTAGAAGCTTCGGAAATCAATTTTCATGAATTTTGAGCGAAAGTTTTGATTTTTCCGGGTTTTAACGCTTTCCTAGCGCTGAAAATCGGCTTTTTTGAAGCCCACAATGCTCCGGAGCGCTCAAAATCGCGTCAATTTGGTACAGAAACAGGCACAGCTCTTCTGGAATGCTCAGAACCGAAAATTCCGAATTTTCAACCTTCAAAAGGTTTATTTCGCGAAGAAATAGTCTCTCACCTGAAGATAAGGTTCACTGGCTGAACCATGACCTTCTGGATCTTTCTCGACGACATTTTCGGTGTTCGAAGTCTGAAAAAAAAGTAATTTGGATGGGGAAGGTAAAAATGAGAAATTTGAGTGAAAATTCATTTATTACGAATCGAAAAGAGAAAAACTACAACTTTGAATTCAAATCGATGAGAAAAAGTAAACTTTTTGACAGGAAAAGTGAAAAACCAATTTGTTCGATTTTTATGGGAAAAATTGTGAAAACTCGAATTTTTAAAGGATATCTGGAGAATTTCCAACCAATTCTGGTCCCAAAAATTTCTCTAGTTCACATTCTACCCGAAAATATCAAAAATAGCCAATAAGGACTCCGAAAATTCAAATTTTTGCCTCTCATTTAAAAAACTTGGTTTTCACCTCAATTTTCGACTTTTTTGAGGATTTTCGCATGCACTATGTAAATTTTAACTCAATTTTTGAATTCTGCATGAAGAAATACCCAAAAAACCAAAAAAAAATCACTGAAAAACCTTGAAAACAACGAGTGGGAGGTTCCATTAATTTCGAAAATTCGTTCGCTTTTTGCGCGTCTGCAAACACGGCGACGCGCAAATGCGTACCTTGCATACCGTAGTCGCACTCAAAAATCGATCAGATGGACTCAAAATAGAGCAAAGAAGAGCAAAAGTGAGCCTAAGAAGGTCAAATTTGGTCGAAAAAAAGTTCAAAATCATGAAAAAATTGATAAGGATCTGAATTTTATGATATTTTTAGTGTGTGAACCGTCTGGAGCAATTTGAAAAGGGGAAAAAAGGAATTTACCACAGCACGTGGCGATTTCGCACTATTATCAGCTGATTTCTCACTATTTTTATGTTCCCACCTACAAAAATTCCATATACAACCGCAAAAAGGTTGAGTTTTCAAGCAAAAGTTCGCTATGAAAACTACAGTACTCCTTATTATTCTTTCTGCATTTTTCACTACAGTAACCCCAGGAGTGATAGCGAAAACTGATGAGAATTGTTTAAATTGTGTGGCTCGTGGGAAAGAATGGTGTAGTTCAATGAAAACTTGCGATATTCTCTGGTGCCCGCCGGAGCAATCGGTTTTGGTGAGTTTTTGCTACAGTAACCCGGCTCAATCAGCTCAAAAGTTTTTGAAAATATTACCGTTGGATTTGGCTTAAAAAGAGATTTAAAATGAGCCTAAACTCGACCCGATTTGGATCACTTTTAATTTATAGCTTCTTGTGCTCCGGGAGCTCCTAGAAAAACTACCGTAACCCGGCTCATTTTGCTTCAAACTTTTTGAAAACTGTACCAGTCGACTCATCTTGTCCAGAGCTTCAAAATGAGTATAATCAAGCCTGGGTTTGCTCAAAGTGGGGTCCCGCCACGAAAACTACAGTAGTCAAAGGATTACTGTAGTTTTCGTGGCGGGACCCGACCAGGGAGTGATCATACTCATTTTGAAGCTCTTTGCGAGCTGAATTCAAATTTACTTGTTTCAAAACCAAAAACCATTATTGAAAATATTAGAGCCAGTTTTTCCAGAACAAGATCAATTGCCCACAGGAAGAGAGTGACTCGAGATTTGAATATGACGATGATTTTGTGAGAAAGAAAATACTAATCACAACAGCAGCTGTGAGCTCGGACCAACCTCAGATTTGTTTTGAGTGAGTTTTCAAGCTCAAATTTGAACTCAGCTCGCTTAGAGCTTAAAAATGAATATAATCATGACCTACTTTTCTCTAAAAATCGGGTCCCGCAACAACTACAGTAATCCAAGATTGTTTTCGTGGTGAGACCCAATTTTCTTCAAATTAAAGCAAACCCAGTCATGATTATACTCATTCGAAAGCTCTCAGTGAGCTGAATTCAAATTTAAAATTTTCACCCCAAAATTTTCAAATCTACAGTAACCAAATGCCCACAATGAAAGTGTTCAACACCTACGATGTCAACTGTTCCACCCTCCCACCGGCGGTCCCCTGTTTTGCCTATACAGCAGTTGATACAACACAAAAAGTGATTGCATTATCGTTCCGCGGGACCCAGAATAATATTCAGCTCGCTGAAGAGTTGCTGACCTATTTTTATAAGTGAGTAATATTTGGAAATTTTGACGAAAAATTTGAATTCAGGAGGTCAGGAGCTTTGAAATGAGCATAATCAAGGCTAGTCTTGCTTCAATTTGAAAAAAGTAGGGTCCCACCACGAAAACTACAGTAATCCTAGGGTTACTGTAGTTTTCGTGGTGGGACCCAACTTTTGGAGGAAAATAAGGCATGATTATACTCATTTTGAAGCTCTCAACGTGCTAAATAGAAATATTGCAATTTCAAGTGCCGCGAATAGCTGGTATTCGAATTAGGAGTCTTGCTAAATTCCAAACTCAAAATTCGATTTTAAAATTGTGACCATTACATTTAGCATGCAGAGAGCTTTCAAATGAGTATAATCATGGCCAGGTTTCCCGCCAAAGTTGGGTACTACCACGAAAACTACCGTAACCCCGGGGTTACTGTAGCTTTCGTGGCGGGACCTAACTTTTCTAGCAAAGTAGGTCATGATTATACTCATTTGAAAGCTCTTTTCAAGTTGAATCCATTCCTACTATCTCCAAAGCTTTATTCCAGCTCCCAACGCAAATTCTCCACCCACGGCTCAATTTTTTCCTTTTTCTACGACGCCTTTCTCTTCCTTTGGGATGGTGGACTCCACTCGGACATTCTCCAACTTCAAAAATCGTATCCAGAATTTGAAATCTGGATAAATGGGCACTCATTAGGAGGTGCATTGGCTTCTGTGGCCGCCAGTTTTCTGGTGGATTTGAGGATTTTCAAAGCGGAAAAAATGAAACTGGTGACAATGGGACAGCCGCGGACCGGGGACTATGAATATGCTCTTTGGCACGATCAAACATTTCCATATAGTTTTCGAATCGTCCATAATAAGGATATCGTACCCCATGTGCCTCCTCAGCTGGGCCCCGGCTACAGCATGTATCATCATCGGACCGAAATTTGGTATCCGAATGATATGCAAATGGGGGCGGAGTTTAGAAAGTGCTCGGCGAGCGATGGGTATTACTGTAGTGCCACACTGGATTTCGATTTTAGTTATGAGGATCATGGATTTTATTTTGTTAAGGAAATGCCGGCGTGGGGTGGGGCCGGGTGTCCCACACTTTGGTTAAAGTGAATTGGGGTTACTATAGGATTACTGTAGGTCCCAAATTTGGAGTTGAAAGGATAATAAGGATCTCGTTTTGTGTTTTAATTGTATTTTTTTGTAATGAATGGAATAATAAAGCTTTTTGAAAATTTGTATTTTTGGGGATCCGGACGTTTCGCAACTAGGACACTTCGCAACTAGGACATTTCGCAACTAGGACATTTCGCAACCAGGACGTTTCGCAACTAGGACATTTCGCAACCAGGACATTTCGCAACCAGGACATCTCGCAACTATTACATTTCGCAACTAGGACATTTCGCAACCGCACACTTTTTTGTTAAATGAAAAAGTGTGGCATGACCAAAACTCAAAATAGGGGACCTCATAAAGCCCAGAACTTCAATGGGGTCCCATTTACTAGACCACTTTTTAGGCAATTTGAGCAACTTTTTTAATGAGATTTCTCACTTCGAACGGATTACTGTAGAATTTCTTCCTTTTTTTGGTTTTCTCAAGAATTCCGGGCCCAGGAATTCTTCCTGATGTTGAATTGTATTTCGTATATATCTATGTACATTTTTTTGTGATTCTTGTAGACTGGAACAAAAAGAAGGAACAAAGAAAACTCGATGAGCACAATTTGTAGGCATAGAAGCCTGGCTGCTTATTCTTCTTATCATTTTTTCGTTAGCTCAGTTTTGAAGAGATATATCTCAAGACATGAGCTATCGAACAACTGCAGTTTCGAAATTGCTCATCATAAAATTACCTACAATTTTGTAGTTAGAAACTTTCTGTTAGCTATTACGGTTCTTGAGATATAGCGCTTCAAAGTTAAGCGCACATTTATTGAAAACTCGGCTTGAAGGCGCGCTAGCTTTGAAGCGCTATATCTCGAGAACGGTTGAAGTAATCAAAAAGTGTCCAACTGCAAAATTGCTCATCATAAAATATTCTACAAATTTGTAGTTAACAACTTTTTGATATCTCTACCGGTTTTCGAGATATAGCGCTTCAAAGTTAGAGCACGCAGACATCTCTCGTTGTCTGCTTCTCTCTGGTTGGTCGGCGCATGCCTCAACTTTAAATTGCTATATCTCAAGAACGGTTAGAGCTATCAAAAAGTGTTCAACTACAAAAATGTGTAAAATTTTATGCTGAGCAATCTCGTTGTTAAAAACTTTTTGATAGCTCTATTGCTTCTCGAGTTATAACGCTTCAAAGTTGAACAAAGCTTATTTTTAGTTGTGCAAGCTTTGCAGCGCTATATCTCAAGAACCATGATAGCTATCAAAAAGTGTTCAACTGCAAAATTGCTCAGCATAAAATTTTACATAATGGGCAACAGTTCTAAATGAGAAAACCCATACACCCTTTCTTTAATTTCCTGTCTCCATAAATCTTCTCTTTTTCATTATTCTTGACATGTCCAAAAAATTTATGCAAAATCTTATTCCAGGGCATTCAGGGTATCCGGTGGTCCCTTTTTTCTGCAGTTTTTGATTTCGCTGCGTAGCAATGTAATATTGATACAACACATTATCCAAAAAAATATGCGGAATCTTTTTTCTGCGTTAATTTGGCTCAAAATTGAGCATTTTTCCTAATTTTTTTTGCAAAAAACTTCTCTCTTTTTTCATAAAATTCTTTTTCCTAAAATATATAGGCAAATTTTCCCCAATAACCATAGAAACTCGTCAAAAAATGTGTTGTATATTGAGCAAAAAAAAAACTTTTTTTTCGAGCCAAAAAAAAAATCCCATAACTTCTTGATTGCTATTTCTTTTTTTAGGGGGGCCCCGAAAAGGGGTCACTAGTTGTACGAAAAGTGTGAAAAAGCTAATTTCTAATTTGGATTTTATTGGTTTTGCTATAGTCTATAGTCATTTCATAGGCCCCGCCCACTTTTTGGAGCCAAAAATTTGAGGGCTCAAAGTTGAGGTTTGGAGCCACTAATAAGAGTTTTTGAAGGTTTTATAGGATTTTTATTTGAAATTACGGTTTTTATGATACAATTACAAAATTTAAAAGAAAAAATTTTCCAAAAAAAAAATTGTTTTTTGAATTTTTTTTCTTAAAATTTGAAAATTTCAGAATATGACAATGCTCTCAAAGGCTCCAAATCCCAATTCCCTTGTTTGCCAGACATACTGTAGGCTCACCGAGACTCAAATCGAAAAACTAAGCCTCACCAAGATTATGACCCGCGAGCAAATGGCCGAGGACGATTTTGACGAGGATGATAGTTTTGAGAGTTATCGGCTTGGAGGGTGAGTTTGAAGAGTTGAGAGTAGGAGATTTGAATTTGGCGCGTTGGGAGCTTCAAAATGAGTATAATCATGCTTAGGCTCCGCCCACTTTGAAATTTGGGTCGTGGCCGCGACGCGACCGCGTCGCGCGCGCGGAAAACAAAGTGGGCATAATTATACTCATTTTGAAGCTCTTAACGCGCTGAATTCAATGACGTCATTAACAAGTCAAAATCTCAAAGTTTATAGCCTCGCCATGACCATGAAACATGCTGCCAGCTGTAGCAACTCGCGATGCACTCGGGGATTCTGCTACAGTATCAAGAAGATTCTAAGTCACTACGAAAAGTGTTACCACCTGGATTGCCAAGAATGCAATCGATTCAATATCGTTGTCTATGAGCACATGGTATTCTGTGATGATCCAAGGGAATGCCGGATTCCGGGGTGTTTGGCGATATCGAGAGTGACAGGGAGGATTAAGGAGACTGCAAGTGAGTAATTCGCTGCGTAGCAGTGTAAGGATGATACAACACAATTTGGCTGCGTAGAGAGGCTCAGTTGATACTGCTTTTTTTGCCGTAAATTGGCTCAAAATTGAACTTTTAGTGAGGGGACGGTGATGAACTTTGCAGCGCTGTATCTCAAGAAAGGTTAGCGTAGTCAAAAAGTGCCTAACTACAAAAATGTGTAGAATTTTATGCTGAGCAATTTTGTAGTTAACAACTTTTTGATATCTTCACTGGTTCTCAAGTTATAGCGCTTAGAAGTTAAACTAGCAAAATATTTCGAGGAAAACTTTGCAGCGCTATATCTCAAGCTATCAAAAAGTCTCCTACTGCAAAATTGCTCAGCATAAAATTTTAGATAATAAAGGCTTTCTTGATTACGCTGCGTAGCAACAGAAAGTTGATACTGCATTTTTTTTCTAATTTTTTTGCAGTATCCTTTTTCCACTCTAATTTGGCTCAAAATTGAGCATTTTTCCTGCTTTTTTTTTGCAAAAAATCCTCTCTCTTTTTTTGAATAAAACTCTTTTTCTAAAATATATGTACAAATGTCTCCTCTATAACCATAGAAACTCCTCAAAAAATTCCCATAACTTCTTGATTGCTATTTCTTTTCAGGGGGCCTCGAAATGGGGTGTACGAAAAGTGTAAAAAGGCAATTTCCTAATTTGGATTTTATTGGTTTTACAATAGTCTATGGTCATTTTCATAGGCTCCGCCCACTTTTCGGAGCTAAAAATTTTGGGGGCTCAAAGTTGAGTTTCGGAGCCAAAAACTTGGCTAAAATTGTGCATTTTTGCTAATTTCGCTGCGTAGCAATGCTAAATTGATACAGCAATATTCGCTGCGTAGCAATGTTAAATTGATACAGCAAAGTTTTCTATCTAATTTTCGATTTTCAGTCGAACCATGCTGCTCCAACTCGGACGACCCCTCTATCTAACTCTACCGTCACTGATTTTTTTTCTTTTCATTTTTTCTCCCCTTCAAATCAAATATTTCCAATTGAAATTTATACCAAAATGTAGCCCTTGATAAGATCTACAAAATGGTATAAAAATTTAACTTCTAGAGTTCCTAACTTTTTTTCTGGAAGGCATCGAAAACTGGGTCCAAAATGATCAGTTAGCCAAAAAGAGTCGAAATTTCCACAGGATTTTCCAAGAGCTTGAAAGTTGTAATAATATTGATTAATATACCATTTTGTAGATCTTATTAAGATCTCCATTTTGGTATAAATTTTGACTGGAAAATTCCAATTTTAAGTAAAGAAAATGGTCAATTCAAATTTTCTGTGTCATTTTATTGTATTCTTTAATGGATTCTCAATTTCTTAGATCTCTTATTTTCTGCAACATATTTATAACTAAAAAGTTTAGTTTTTTGTTCCTATGTATACTGAATAGTCTTATTTTTGAAAAGGTTCTCAAATTTTTAAGATGAGCAATCCAATTCTGATTTTTCTTTTCCCATTTTCTATATCGATTTAGCTCTTTTTTAATGCCATATTTCAATTTGAATTTCAGATTCGTCCCTATTTACAAAACTGTACATGATCAAAGTTTGCTTTTGAACCCTTGAAAACTTAAAAAGTTGAATTTTTCAACAATTTTTCAAAATTTCAGTTTTCAGAATTTTCAACCATCAAAAAAGTTCAAATTTTTTACCAATCTACTCAAAATTACATTCTCCATATTTTCCTTCAATTCACATCCATTTTCATCCACGCACTCCCAAATTACCATACTATTTAGGCTCCGCCCACTTTCCTCATATTTTAAGGCAAGCCGCGGAACCCGTGAAGCGTCCGCCGCGGATTTGAATGACTTTCCCCTTTTTTGTTATTCTCAATGTACTTGGGCCATAAAAGAAGACCCTACTGTGGATGGAAGAAGATCTATTAGATGCATTTGTATGTATCAAAAATAGATTTTGGTGCCCAACTGAAAAAGGGCGTCGTTCCCCACAAGCTAATTTTTGGAGGCTCCCTTGGTAGGAGAGCCAAAAAAACTCCATAAAATTCTACACTTTTCAGTGAAAGTTTGAACTTTCTAGCTCAACTCGGAGCCGAGATACAACGCTCCAAAGTTTGAGGCGAAATAGTGTGTGGAGGTGAGAGTCGGCAGACGACGAGAGTGTGCCTGCGCTCTCTTCCTCGCGCGCACTCTCTCACCCTCAATTTTCAAAGCGTTGTATCTCTGCTCCAAGTTGAGCTAGAAAGTTCAAACTTTCACTGAGAAGTGTAGAATGTTATGCAGTTTCCATTTTAGTGTCGTTTTTTTAATGTTGCGAGCCTTTAAGCCTAAGCCTCTGAGCCTAATCCTATAAACCTGAGTCATAATCATATTCATTTTGAAGCCCTTTTCAAGTCAAATCGAATGCTATATTTTTCAGAATGATTGAGCAAAAATGAGCCAAGATACGGTAGCTCAAAGTTGATACTGCAAATTTTATTAATACAAATTTCCATTGGAAACAAAAAAAATTATAATTCAATCATCATCTGACAATGAATCAATAGGTGGAAGCTGTAAATCCGTCAAACTCGGCGGCTCATCCTCTTCGTCTCGGCTCCGACCATATTTTGGATAGTAGACGTATTTGGGAGTGAGTTTCTGGAAAAGATGGGGTTACTGTACTTGCGAAACGTCACAGTTGCGAGATGACTGGTTGCAGAATGTCATAGTTGCGAAGTGTCCTAGTTGCAAGGTAGATTGTTGCGAAACGCAGTGGTTGTGAAATGTCACAGATATTTGGCAACTGGGATATTTGGCAACCATGCAATTTCGCAACTGGGACGATTCGCAACCAAGATTTTTGGTAACTATCACATTTAGCAACTAGGACATTTCGCAACTATGACATTTCGCAACAAAGCCATTTCACCACCAGTCATTTTGCAATCAGTCATTTCGCAATCGGTTCTTTTGTAAATAAGACATTTCGCAACCATGCCATTTGGCAACCGAGACATTTCGCAACTAGGACATTTCGCAACTAACATGAGACATTTTGAAACTATTACAATTTGTAACTGAGACATTTCGCAACTATGACATTTCGCAACCGGTCATCTTGCAACCGGGAAATTTAACAACTAGGACATTTCGCAACCAGTCATTTTGCAACTAAGGTACTTCGCAACTGTGACATTTCGCAACCAGACATTTCGCAACTAGGACGTTTCGCAACTTAGACATTTCGCAACTTTTCTTACCTCATCAACAGACATCATACTTCTATGTGTCAATGCTGAAAACGTGGCCACTTCTTGATAAGTCGGAGTCCTCGGAGTGACCCCTTCATCTTTCAACGGTTTCGATCCAATTATAATCGGACATTCGGCTTTTACCGTATTCCTGATACGACACTTTACATGAAGTTTCACCACCACAAAATATTCCACATGGATAAGAGTACTGTCGAATGTCGGACATGTGCACGGAATTTTGAGCCGCATTTTTGATTTGTGCTCTGTTCGCGGGTCGATTTGCATTTCATGTATAACGGAGACTATTTTGATTTCATCTCTCTTTCGAGACAAATATCTGTCATTTTCCGAGATAGTAGATGCCCGACGACCATCTGTTGGGCCAGAAATACCGTAACGGTAGGCGAGGAAGCGACACTGTTGGATTAGATAACATTCGGCCTGGAAATGACGAGTTATACGAGGAATCATTGAGTTTTGATAGTAAAATCGAATTCAGCTCATTGAGAGCTTCCAAATGAGTATAATCATGACTATTCTAGCTTCAATTTGAAAAATGGGTCAAACTACAGTAATCCCTGATTACTGTACTTTTCGTGGTGGGACCCATTTTCTTCAAATTAAAGCTAGCATGGTCATGATTATACTCATTTTGAAGCTCTTGATAAGCTAAATTCATATTGAAAAATTTCAAGATCTGATTTTGAGTTTGGAAACGAGGAGGACTCGGAATTCAAAATCAGAAAATTTCCAGCTGTTAAAAATGCGAAATTCAAATTTAACCCGGCAAGAGCTTTAAAATGAGTATAATCATGACTACTCTAGCTTCAATTTGAAGAAAAATGGGTCCCACCACGAAAACTACAGTAATCCTGGAGTTACTGTAGTTTGGCCCATTTTCTTCAAATTGAAGCTAGAGTAGTCATGATTATACTCATTTTGAAGCTCTCAGCAAGCTGAATTCAAATATGTAGGTATTTTCAGCTTTTTTGACAAGATTACGGTGTTTTTTACCTTTAAAATCGGCCGTGAAGACGAATTATCAATGTTGGTATCGATGAAAATGGTTTCTCCGGGAACATAACCTTTTTTCGGGATGCGAATCTGAAAAAAAATCGAGAAGTGAAGAAAAACCTCTGCGACATTTCGAAAGTGTGACTTTTCGCAAGTTATTTTTCTGCTCTTGGAAATACAATTTTTGAATTCAGCTCGTCGAGAGCTTCAAAATGAGTATAACCATGCCCTCCCTCGGGCCCCACCACGAAAACTACAGTAACCCCAGCGACTGTAGAGCGACGCGGTCGCGTTGCGGTCAGTTAAAATTCAAAATAGGAGGAGTCTAGACATGATTATACTCATTTTGAAGCTCACGAAGAGCTGAATTCGAGTTTCGCACTTTCAAAAAGTCTTTTGAAGTTTTTACCTGTAAATGAACTTTTCCGTATCGGAAAAGAAAGAATCCGACTTTCTTCGCCTTCCAACTGATCGTCTCCTCTCCCGCCGTCACTTCCTTATTCAAATCCTTCGCCGGCAGTACTGTCAAATACCGTGTCACCGATCGATTCGTCTTCCACGGCCTCTCTACCGTAGCCTTCAAATGATACCGTATATTCCCGTGGTCACCCTCGAAACTCGGCGGCACCCCGATGGGAATTTGAAATTTAAACGGGTAGACGTGGATTCCGGGGAAGACTGAGGATTTCGAGTGGCCTTCTGAGGGCTTCCAAACCATTTGATCCTCGTCCAAATAGGGGACTTTTGCAGAGTACGATACTTCGCGAGACCGCCCGTGAGAGGACTTGGAGCTCTCCGAAAGAAGCCATTTGGTGGCGGCAAGGCCCTCGGCGGAGATACGGATGGCTTTTACCTGAAATGAAAATGAAATTTGAGTTCAGCGCGTTGAGTGCTTTCGAATGAGTATAATCATGCTTAGGCTCCTTAAATTTTAACTGACCGCGACGCGACCGCTTCGCGTCGCCGGGGCTACTGTAGTTTTCATGCTGGGACCCAAACTGAAGCTAGCCTAAGCATGATTATACACATTTTGAAGCTCTCAACGAGCGGAATTCGATTACAATGTCAGAAATCAGTTTTGAGGTCTTGCAACTAATGTAAGGCTACAGTATGCGTCTTCAAACATGCTGTATTTTTCGTGGTGAGACGCCATAAACATAAAACTGGAGGGAACCTAGGCATGATTATACTCATTTTGAAGGGGACAACTTGGTGAGTTTGAATATTTTATTTTTTGTTGGATTTATTTTGACGAAGTTACGGTTGAGATTAAACTACGAATTATTTGTTTAATATATTTGTCTAATGGAAAATTTGATTTTGAATCGATTGGTGCTATTTTTATCAATTTTGAACTAAAATGAACCAAGTTATACAAGAAAATAGAAAATTTTCAAAATTTTAAAGGCGCATCCCATAGTAAGCCCCCAAAAACGAAACAACGAAAAGTTGAAACATAGAAATTTGTAACAAGCATTCGAAGAGCTTCAAAATGAGCATACTCATGCCCTACTTTGCACCAATAATTGGGTCCCACCACGAAAACTACAGTATTCCATGGACTACGGTAGTTTTAGTGGTGGGATCCAAACCTAGGCATGATTATACTCATTTCAAAGCTCTCATCACGCGGAATTCAAATTTTTCATTGACAAACCTTGATACTCTCCCTCAAATCGAACGTGACATATCCTTCAATAGTACCACCGGGCTCAAAAATCTGCTCACAATTCGACAAACCCACCGCCAAGTGGAAAGGCATTTCGGGGAACTTTAGATCGGAGAAAAGCGGAAAAACTTAACGAAAAATTTCAATTTCCCGAAGTGAGGCCCCGAAATGAAACCAACCGAGTGCTAATTTGAAAATGGAAAAAGTGGGCGAACTTCAAGAGAGGGGTCCCATGTGTGTATTAGTCACTTTTTATTGACTTAACGGAAGTTTTAAAATGGGATATGAAAAAGGAAACAAAATTCATGATTTATCCTGAGAATTGGTCCGCGTTTGGGATAAGCTGAGCAATCGATTCTCCCTCGCGATTCGTGTATTTTCGGCCGTAAGAGTGTCCACGGTGCTCTGAAACTCAAAAATTTGAATTCAGGAGGTCGAGAGCTTGAAAATGAGTATAATCATGCCTAGGCTCCGCCCACTTTGAAATTTCGGGTGGTACCGCGACGCGACCGCGTCGCGTGGGCCGAAAATTAAAGTTAGGCGAATCCAGGCATGATTATGCTCATTTCAAAGCTCTTGACGAGCTGAGTCTTAAAATAACAAGATTACGGTACCACCTACCCTCATACAAATATTGCGCTGTATGACGTCTTCTAGAACGGCCTGAAGACGTGAGTTGACTTCCGTCAAAATTTGCGTCTGCTTCTTCTCGCTGCCGGAAGTGGTGAACATGGCGCCCATTAGAGCGTAAGCGCTACTTTTTCGCAGAACTGGGACCTGGAAAAAGTCATGTAGGTTTTTGAGGTTTGGTGGACTACAGGGACCAAAAAATTGTCTAATTTGGGACTTGGCTCTATCTAGAATGAAAATTCCTTCCTAAAAGTATCAATTTCGAATTCAGCTCGTTGAGAGCTTCAAAATGAGTATAATCATGCCAGGGTTACGCCCACTTTGAAATTTGGGGTGGAGCCGCGACGCGACCGCGTCGCCATGGTTACTGTAGTTTTCATGATTATACTCATTTTGAAGCTCTGAATTCAGATTTCTAGCTCACAACACAACATTTTCACAACTCACTTGTACGAATTCGCAACTAGCGAATAGCTGAAATTATATATTTTAAAACAAAATAAAATATTATCACAAAAAATGGGACAAACCTTCTCCATGGACTCCTCAGAAGGCATTAGAAGCGATGCTTCTTCTCGAAGGGCGTAGTGTTGAATGATTCTGAAACCGGAATTTCCGGAATTTTCACGACGTTAGATCAATTTATCTTGAAATTTGCTTTGATTTGACACCCATATTGCCATACATTGCAGAAATTGAGGATTCTGAATCCAGAAGACGTCAAGATTCAGAATAACTTAAAATTTTGGAATGTATGCAATATGGGTATCAAATGAACCAAAATTTTAAGGGGAACAACTTTGACGTCAACTTCTCATCAAAATCTAGTCAGATTTATAGTCAGATTCTAGATTCAGAAGATGTCAGGATTCAGAATCCGGAAGACGCAGGAATTCAAAATTTTCAAACATAGGCAATATGGGTATCAAATCAAAGCAAATTTCAAGGGTAATCAGAAAACTCACTTTGTCTTCTTCTGCAGCTCCTCCAAACACTGTCTAACGTGCTCCTCCAAAAATTCGCATTTCTCAGTTCTCCTCGCCAGTTTTCGTTGCAAGACCACAATTTTGTCGATCATAATTTGTTGCATATTCGGCGGTTTCGGATCTTCACCAGCCGTGGAACTGGTTTCATCTTCTCTGGAGGTGCTCTGCAGAATTGCTCATCATAAAATTTCCGAAAAAAAAAACTGACCGTAACCCTATCGATACTCGTAATCGAACTATTCCGTGATCTCGATGACATTGAAGGATCCGAAGACCCAGGGACCCCTAATCCTGTATGACTCTCTCCATTTTCATTGGATTTTTTATTTCCATACAACTCGGATTTCAAGTCCTTCAGAGTTGCGTTGGTCTTCTTTTTGTATGCGGAAAAGTTGTTTTTCTCTTCAGCCAATTTTGCTTCGATTTCCTCCACTGAAAAATTGAGGGTGGATTTTAGCTCAAAATAAATGCGAAATTCGAATTCAGCGTTTTGAGAGCTTCAAAATGAGTATAATCATGACCTACTTTGGGTCCCGCCACGAAAACTACAGTAACCCTCGATTTTTCGTGGTGGGACCCGAAATAGGGCATGATTATACTCATTTTGAAGCTCTTGACGTGCTGAATTTGAATTTGAAAGTGAAATTTCAAAATTTTGGATTCTGACTCACACTTCTTGGCACAATCCTCATACTTGTCCTTGTAAAAAGTCTCCTCCAGAGTTTCCAGAGTCACTGGTCTCGTTGAAACCTCCGATTTTAGTTGCTCCAATTCTTCCAGATGACTCTGATTCTTCTCTTCAAACTTCTTACAAGTTTCGTAGCTCTCGGTAAGCTCCGTTGTAAGTTTTTCAATTGTGGAGTTGAGAGAAGTTGTCTGAAATTTGAAATTTCACGACGTTAACCATGTGCACTTTAAAATTCCTTTTCATTTGACACCCATATTGCCATAGTTTGGAAAGACAAAAAATTCTGAATCCAGGAGACGTCAGGATTCTGAATCCAACAATATTTTTGAATATATGCAATATGGGTATCAAAAAACGTAGAATTTCAAGGTGAACAACTTTGACAATGCAAATACAGATAAGCGTCAAAATTGAGGGCTTAAGGATTCTGAATCCAGAAGACGTCAGGATTCTGAATTCCTTAAAATTTGGGAATATGGGCAATATGGGTATCAAAATTACCGGAATTTTATGGAGAACGATTTTGACGGTGTAAAAATTTCTAATTTTGAGGGCTTCAGGATTCAGAATCCAGAAGACGTCAGGATTCTGAATTCCTTGAAATTTTAGAATGTGGGCAATAGGGGTGTCAAAATGACCGGGATTTTTCGAGGAACAAATTGGACGTCGCAAAAATTTGGAAGCATCAAAATTGAAGCTCTAAGGATTCAGAATCCAGAAGACATCAGGATACAGAATACCTCGAAATTTTGGAATATACGCGATATGGGTATCAAAATGTTCGGAATTTCAAGGAGAACGATTTTGACGGTGTAAAAATTTCTATCTTTGAGGGCTTCAGGATTCAGAATCCAGAAGACGTCAGGATTCTGAATTCCTTAAAATTTGGGAATATAGGCGATAGGTATCAAACCGAAGCAAATTTCAAGGAGAATAATTTTGACAATATGAAAAATTAAAAGCTTCAAAATCGAAGGCCAAAGGATTCAGAATCCAGAAGACGTCCCATAATCTCATTTTCCCAAATATGGTCGATATGGGTATCAAATTAACCCAAATTTCAAGTCGATTTCAAGTTTTTTAAATAAATTTTACCTACCGTATCCTCCTGCTCCTTGAACTTTCTCTGAAGGTCCATATTCCTTTCGGTCAACTCTTGTGTCAATTTGAGCATTTTCTCGACTTGCTCACGGAGCTCCGACGCTTCCAACTCGGCCTGCTCTTTGTCTTCCTCGGCACAAATTTTTTCTTTTTGAGTTTCTTCGATTTGCAAACTACTACTCTCCACAAAACTCTCCACCCCTTTCAGTCTCTCGATTTGCTCTTCACACAATTTTCGTCGATCCTCTTCTAGGGACAATTGATCTTGTAGAATATCGATTTTCGAAAGCAAATCCAAATTTTCACGAGACGCTTCTTCGAATTTTGTGGCCATGTCTAATTGTGAAGTTTTAAGGCGCTCTAGATTATGATCGGATTCTTGAAGTCGTCGCTCTAAATCCGCTGTAGAGGTTTGAAGTTTGGTTTCGTATTGCTGAAAGTTAAAAAATTGAATGCACCGCGTTGAAAGCTTTCGAATGAGTATAATCATGACCTGCTTCTCTCTAAAAGTGGGCTTCAACCACGAAAACTACAGTAATCCCCGGGAACCAGGGAGGGTTACTGTAGTTTTCGTGGTGGGACCTTAATATTTACCTGAATCAAGTGCTTATCATCCTTTGCGTTTATTAACTGTTTCCTTAGCACATCTCCTTGTTGCTTGGATTCGGTTAGACTTGAAGTGAGGGTCTGAAAAAAAAATGTTTTGCTGTAATGAAATTTCACGACGTTATAAGTGATCGACGTAAAATTTCCTTTCACTTGACACCCATATTGTTATACTTGGAAGGAAATGAGAATTCTGAATCTAGAAGCCGTCAGGATTCTGAATCCAACCATATTTTTGAAAATAAGCAATATGGGTATCAAATTGACCAGAATTTCAGGGGGAATATTTTGACGTCAAGTTTTCAACAAAATCGGGAATATTCAGGTTCTGGATCCAGAAGACGTCAAAATTCTGAATCTTTCAAAATTTTAGAATATAGGCAATATGGGTATCAGAATAACCCAAATTTCGAGGGGAACAACTTTGACGATGTGAATGTTTGAATTCTGAGTTTTTTCTGAGTTTTTGGATTCTAAATCCAGAAGACGTCAGTATTCAGAATCCCTCAACATTTTGGAATATCGGCAATATGGGTATCAAATGAACCGGAATTTCAAGGAGAACAATTTTGACGATGTGAAAAGTTGTAATTTCAGAACTTTTGGAATCTGAATCCAGAAGACGTCAGGATTCTGAATTTTTCGAAATTTTGAAACCTAGACAATATAGGTATCAAAATGACGAAAATTTCAAAGGGAACAATTTTGACAATGTAGAATTTCAAAAAAAAACTCAAAATTCAGAATCTTACAAGACACTAACCTCCACTCTCTTCTCTGCAATTTTCATACGATTCTCAAAATCGAATTTCTCATGTTTCAACTTCTCGATTTCCACTTTCAAATTCTGCACAGTTTTCTCCTGAAAAATCCGATTATCCATCTGTACATCTGTTCTTCCATTACCAAATTCGTCACATTCTCCTGACTCTGCGCCTTTTTCGCCGCCTCCAACTCATCTTTGCACGCCTTCAGATGAGAATCCTTCAGCTTCATTTCATCTCGAATTTTCATCAATTCGCCTTCTCTCATCGCATACTTCACCACCGCCTCGTTTTTGTCTTTGTCGGCTTGTTCCGCTTTTTTGGTGGCCTGAAATTGAGTTTCGTGACGTTAAACATGTTCAGTTTGAAATTTCCGTTCATTTGACACCCATATTTCCATACTTCAAAAAATTTCGGAATTCTGAATCCAGAAGACGTTAGGATTCAGAATCCTTCAAAATTTTGGAATATAGCCAATATGGGTATCAAATGAACCAGAATTTCAAGGAGAATAACTTTGACGTCAAGTTTTCAAAAAATTCGGGAATATTCAGAATCTGAATTCAGAAGACGTCAGGATTCAGAATCCTTCATCTAGAGTCTGAATTTTTTTCAGGATCCTTGTTTCATAAAATTTCATGACGGTAAACGTGTTCAGCTCCAAATTCCCTTTCATTTGATACCCATATTGCCATACTTCAAAATTTCGGAATTCTGAATCCAGAAGACGTCAGGATTCAGAAGTTTCAGAAAATTTATAATATTGTCAATATAGGTATCAAATTGAAGCAAATTTTATGGGGAATTCGTTTGACGACGGGAAATTTTGAAATTCAAGATTTCTTTATTCTGAATCCAGAAGACGTCAGGATTCAGAATCCTTCAAAATTTCCGAATATAGGCAATATGGGTATCAAACCAATCCAAATTTCAAGCGGAACATTTTTGACGTCGTGATTCTTCTCAATAACTTGAAATTCAAAAGCTACCTGCTGTAATTCCTTGGTATACTTCTGTGACATTTCTTTGGTGGTCACATTGAAATGAGCCTCTTGAGCCAATGCTTTATCCGTATTCGTCTTCATCTGAATTTCTAATTCTCGAATTCTCCGCGCCTGCACATCTAACTCCTTCTTGTGTTGGGTTTGGACGTTTCTGGAATTGGGATACTGTAGTTTGTAGTTTGTAGTCTAAACTCACTTCAAAAGTTCTTCGTTCAAATCTCGTTCTCTGATGGTTCGAAGGAGCTTCTCTCGATATTCGGCATTCTGGGATTCCAGTCTGAAAAAATCATGACATCAAAATTTTACTCCGTAAAATTCCGGTTGATTTGATACCCACATTGCCTATATTCTGAAATTTTGGAGGATTCTGAATCCTGACGTCGTCTGGATTCTGAATTTTCTTAATTTCCGAATAAGGGCAATATGGGTGTCAAATGAAAGAGAATTTCAAGCTGAAAATTTTTAGCGTCGTGAAATCTAATGAAAATCTAAAATGTTTCCAATTTGTGGCGAACAAGAAATCTATGACGTCTTCTGGATTCTGAATTATTAAGTTTTTCGAAATTTCTTGACGTTAAATGAGTTCTCCTCGAAATTCCGGGCATTTTGATAACCATATTGCCTATATTCTGATATTTTTGAAGATTCAGAATTCTGACGTCTTCTGGATTCAGAATTCTTATTTTCTACGAAGTATGACAATATGGGTATCTAAAAAAGGGAATTTTGAGAAAAACATGTTTAACGTCATGAAATCTTTCGAAAAATCCAATTTATTGAATTTTAGGAGACCAAAAACAGAGCAAAAGTTTTTTTTCATATTTTGTAGTTATAGACTCACCTCTCCATTTCCTTCTCCTGCGCCAACGTGTTGCACTTTGAATACAATGAATTCTCCACCGCTGTTCCCCCCTGAATGACGTCATCGCTGACGTCTTCATGGCTGCTAGGTGACGCGACACGTACGGGGGTCCCATAAGTGGAATTGGTCTGGAACTTTTGGAGTTCGGTGGAGCGCAATTGCAACTTTTGAAACTTTTGTGATAGTGAAAACTTACTGGAGTTTGCTCACAAGAAGAGTTCGCCACGTCTTCTTCCATTCGGCTCTGGGAAAGTTGGGAAATTCTGAAATTTCAGGGCTGAAAAGTTGAAAATAAAAATTTGAGCTGAAAATTTGAGAACAGGACTACACGATCTTGAAAATTGGTAAAAGAGTACAATTTTCATACCTACATCATTAGAAAATCTGAAATTTGACTTTTTTCTTCGATTGGTATTAATTTCATAATAATAAAAGCCAAATGAGACAAGTTATGAGCAAAAAATGAAAAAAATAATAAAATTTGATATTTTTCCATTCAAAATGAACAGATTTCAATGAAAATTATATAGATCGATAGGAAATTTTAACGAAAATCGGATTAAACATTTTTCAGAGTTAAAAAAAATTTAAATTCCAAAAAAAAGATCAAAAAATAGGCAAAACTTTAAAAATCTTTGAAATTTTTCAAAACTCATTCTAAAACTCTTAAAAAGTAACTGTTTTCAGCATTTATTTGAAAAACTTTCAAATGTAACACTCAAATTCAAAAAAATTTCAACTTTTTTTTTCAATTTAAAAAAAAATTTCTCACATTTTAAAGTTTTTGTTTTTCCTCTGTTTATAATTTTGAAAACTAAGCAAATTTAGTAATTCTAATGTAAAATTAAATTTCCAATCCATTGGTATTGTTTTCACTATTCTACAAACAAAATGAGCGAAGTTATGAGCATTTAAAGTTTTTGAACAAAAATTCAAAAAAAACTTTTTTTTGAAGTTTTTACATCCAAATTTTAAATTTTTGTGAAAACCTTTTAATTTTATTTACAAACAGTTGGATTTAAAATTCAATTTCCTATCGATTCGGACTATTTTCATCACTCTACGACCAAAATGAGCCAAGTTATAAGCAAAAATACTATCGAAAATGTAACACTAAAAATCAATAATTTTCAAATCCTCTCATATTCCTAATCTTCATAGACTGTTAGATATGATTTCAAGAATCCCAATAAAAAACTCGTAATTCGGGATTATAGCAAATCTAGGAGAGCTCCAGAAGAGCCCGAGCCGCCATTTTCGGAGCACATGCTCTCTCTTTTACCCGAAAAAGAAGCCGAACCAATGACGTCGTCTCTTTCTCTGCGTCTCATACTATTTTTTCGTTTCTTTTCTCTGTTGGAGCAACGGAGAAAGAGGACGCCTTGGCTCATTTCCTTTTCAGGCGAAATTCCCCCTTTTTCTCTGCGTCTCTAACTCTCTCTTTTTAGTATATTGCTGGAGGCGCAATAAGAGAAGAGGGGGAGTACTGGAGCATGTGTGCCTTTAAATGAGAATGATTATGCTAAATAGATGAGAAAGGAAGAGAGAAACAAAAACAAAGTAGAAAAAACAGAATGTTCTGGAACAAAAACATAGGGACCCCTATGCCTATTCAGGGCCGGAAAAAGTCATAGTGGCGAAATGTCCCCGTTGCAAAATGGCGGGTTGCGAAATGTCACAGTTACTAGACGACTGGTTACGAAACGTCCCAGTTGTGAAATGACTTAGTTGCGAAATGTCCGCCGTTTTACTACCGGTCATTTCGCAACCATCTGTCATCTCGTAACCATCCCAATTCGCAACCAGCCATTTCGCAACCGGTTATCTGATGTAAGACGTTTCGCATCTACGATATTTCGCAACCAGTCGTCTTGGAACTATGACATTTGGCAACTGGGTCATTTCGCAACCATACATTTCACAACTATGACGTTTCGCAACCTGCGATTTCACAATTTTGTCTTTTCGCAACCAGTCACTCTGTAACTGCGACATTTGGCAACCATCTATTCCGCAACTACGACGTTTCGAAACCGACCATCTCGCAACTATCAAGTTTCGCAGCCAGTAATCTTGCAACCAACCATTTCACAACCCTGACATTTCGCAACCGGTCATTTTGCAACTAATGTAAGACGTTTCGCAACCGGTCACTTCGCAACTGTGTCTTTTCGTAACTATGACTTTTCGCAACCATGACATTTCGCAACCGGTCATCTTGCAACTATGCTATTTGGAATCCATTCATCTTGGAACTGTAGTATTTCGCAACAGGTCATTTCACAACATTGTTTTTTCGCAACCAAGTCATTTCAAAACCAGTCATTTCGCAACCAGTCATCTTACAACTTTGACGTTTCCCAACCAGTCATTTCGCAACTATCCCATTTCGCAACTTCGACATTTCGCAACTATGACGTTTTGCAACCAGAAAAAAAAATAAATCCCAACAGTTTATCATAGTGTTCACACAATAATCGAGTTCAAATCTTGGCATTTCCTCAAATTTCAGCACGAATTCTGTTCTTTCTTCTTCGGCTCACGCATGGCAGTCTTCACGTCTTTTTCATGATTTTTGATCGCATTTTCGAATTGAATAATTCGAATCGTTCCAAATTCATCCTGAACCAGCTGCGTCGACTTGTTCTGAGAAAAATTTGGAATTGAAATGAGCAATTTTGACTCCAAAATGCTTTTTTCGAATTCAGCGTGTCAAGAGCTGTGAAATGAGTATAATCATGGCCCATTTCTCTCAAATTTGAAAAAATGGGTCCTACCACGAAAACTACAGTAACCCAGGGCATACTGTAGTTTGACCCACTTTCTTCAAATTAAAGCTAGAGTAGTCATGATTATACTCATTCGAAAGCTCTCATCGAGCTTCACTCAAAAATAGCATTTTCGAATTGAAGTTGCTCATTTTGAAGCTGAGCAATGGTTGGTTCTTCCCAAAACTCACGTTATTTCCATTGTTGGTGGCTCCAAAAATAGTGATAACTTTTCCGTCGGCGAAGACATCGATTCCTTCAGCTTTCACCTAAAAAAAGTTATTTAAATTTTTTGAGAACAAATTTTCAAAAAAGAGCAAACCTCATGAGCACGAATGATAAGGTCCCATCCTTGTTCTTTCATCACATCTTTGGCAGCTGCCGCGTTGTACTGTACCGCCAATTCCGTACGATCGCTGACATGGAAAATTGATTTTCTGGAATAAAACTTTTTCAAAAATGTTCAGAATCTCAAACTTACCTCATATCACCCGCATCACTCATAATTCTCGGATCTCCCCAGAGAATATCGTTGAAAACGTGAATATACTCTTTCCCATTCTGTTTGTCATCCAGTGTTGGGAACTTTGTGATCTGGAAAAAATGTATTGCTCAGCTTTAAGATGAGCGCTCTCGATTTTTATCGTTGTTTTTGGATTTAGCTCGTCGGGAGCTTCAAAATGAGTATAATCATGACTAGGTTTATTTAAAATGTAATTTTGCCATAAGACCGCGCCGCGACCGCGACGCGAGTGAAAATTCAAAAATCAATGGAACCCCGTCATGATTATACTTATTTTAAAGCTCTCAATGACCTGAATTCAAAAATAAAAGTTTCAGACAAAATTGCTTATCATAAACTGTGAAATTCTGAGCAATAATTTTTGACTTATTAAGATGAGCAATGGTGCAAAAATTCAAAAATCTAGGGAATCCAGGAATGGTTATACTCATTTTAAAGCTCTCAACGAGCTGAATTCAGAAACAAAAGTTTCAGACAAGATTGCTCATCATAAACTGAGAAATTCTGAACAATAATTTTAGACTCATAGGGCTGAGCTATGGTGTAAAAATTCAAAAATCAAAGGAACCCAAGCATGATTATATTCATTTCAAAGCTCTCAACGAGCTGAATTCAAAAATAAAAATTTCAAACAAGATTGCTTATTCTAATCTGAGCAATATTAGAGTTTTGACCGACACAGTACGTGATTTCAAATTACAAAACATTCTTACATATTTCAGACCGTCCTTCTGCAGGAAATACGGCGAGATACCACCATGAGACACGTACGTCGTCTTGTTGACAACGGCAGCCAACGGTAGATGGTCAAATAATTTGTTGGCAGCCGTGAAAACTTTCTCGCCATCTTTATCTCCAAATGTCAGACGGCACTCTTGCTAAAATAGAACTCATTTTGATAGAAAGTGATCGTATTTGGGCGTGAAAAAAGTCTCAACAAATTTTCCGATTTTTTTATGAAAGAAAATGCGCTTTAATGCCACTTACACCAAATCCATGATGACTGTTGACTTCGGCCAACTCGTGGTTTCCGCGAAGGAAGTAGAACTTCGTCGGGAAGAGGAGCTGAAAAATGAGATGTATCTCTAAAAGGAGCGGAGCTAGCGAAACTGTTTCAACTACAAATATGTTCAACATTTTATGCAGAGTAATGTTGTAGTTGAACACTTTTTGATACCTTCGCCCCTTTTTGACATATTGTGCACCTCATCAATACTATAGAATTTTGCTCACCTTGAGAATACACATGAGGTAGAAAATGTCGAGGCCTCTCTTTCCACGATCCACATAGTCGCCGAGGAAGAGCATTGTCCTGAAATTTCAGATCCGGACGTTTCGCAACCAAGGCATTTCGCAACCAAGGCATTTCGCAACCATGGCATTTCGCAACCAGGCGCTTTGCAACTATGCCATTTTGAAGTTGCTAGATGACTGGTTGCAAATTGTTACAGTTGCAAGATGGCCGGTTGCAAAATGGTTGGTTGTGAAACGTCATAGTTGCGAAATGTCACAGGGTCATAACTTTACCCCCGCGACGTTATGCAACTGGACGTTTTGCAACTTTTTTGTTCAGTTTTGCTAACAAGATGGTCAAAATTCGCAGTTGCTAGATGACTGGTTGCGAAATGTCACAGTTACAAAATGACCGGTTGCTGAACGTCACATAGTCATAATTGTGGTTTCTCGACGTTTCGCAACCGGTCGGTTTGCAACTTTGACACGTTGCGACTTATGTCAATCCCACAGCCACGACTTTTTCGCAACTCAAGGTTATATTTTCGGTTGCGAAATGACTGGTTGCAAAACGTCACATAGTCATAATTGTGGTTTCTCGACGTTTCGCAACCAGTCGTTTTGCAACTTTGACGTTTCGCAACTTCTTACAAAAATTTTCCATTTGAACGTTTACAGTTGGTTTTTCGGTTGCCAAATATCACAGTTGCAAAATGTCATAGTTGCGGAACGTCACGGGGTCCTAATTTTAGATCCCCGACGTTTCGCAACCGACCGTTTCGCAACTTTGACATTTTGCGACTCATGTAAATCCAGCAACCACGCCTTTTCGCAACTTTAGGTTCCTTTCTACGGTTGCGAAGTGTCACAGTTGCAGGACGACCGGTTGCGAAACGTCCCAGACTGTTTAATTTGGTTCCGCGATGTTTCGCAACTTTGACACTTTGCGAATCATGTCTATTCCGCAACCACGCCTTTTTGCAACATTAGGCTATTTTTTCGGTTGCTAAACGTCATAGTTGCAAAATTTCACAGTTACAGAATGTCCGATTGCGAAACATCACGGAGTCATAATTTTAGTTCCCCGACGTTTTTTACCATGACATTGCGCAACTTTTTAATGAAAATTTCATAGTTGCGTCCAAACTCACGATTTCTTATCCCGAAGATTGAGACAGCATTGTGTGACGAATTCCGAGTACATTCCGTGCATATCACCAACGTAGCGTGGAATAATCGTCAGTCTCATTAGTGCAGCCTCTTTGTCAAAGTAATCCTCAGTTGCCTTTTTGCTGATTGTTTCGATAAGTTCTCGAGGGAGGGGGTGCTGGAAAGTTGAGGCATAAACTTGAAAATTTTCTCTGATAGTTTTGTTCTAAATTTGATAAGGAATCTATTGAAACACAAAACTAATTTCTAAGTTGCTTTTGAAAGAAGTGTTTGACTCACCGGGTTATCCGTATCGAAAAGTTTTTTGATATAGCAGAAATCATGGTGGAGCATTGCATGAAGTGATTCCGTTAGAAACTTCTGAAACACATTTCAGGTTACGTCAAAATTATTTGATATAGTACCTCATCAACAACACCATTTTTCAGTTCCGGAAACTTGAGTGGTTCCTTGTCTTTTCCAGCCTCCGCACGCTCCGGCTTAGCCTTCAGAACCTCTTCCTTCCATAAATATTCTTCGAGAATTCGGTCAATTTCCTTTTTACCGAAAAAATACGTGTAGAGGCGCTAAAAAAAATGGTTTCTGGTTGTAGCTGAAATTGAAATGGCTTGTAAACTTACAATCAAGTACTGCCAAGGTGAATTCATGCTCTGGAAAAATTTTTCAGTGATTTATAAAACATTTAAACTTCAAACACTCTTAACTTCCCTCAAAATACACTAAATTTCATGAAACTTGTACAGTTCTAGAGGATTTTTCTTGAAGATTTTGAAACCTCAAGTTTTTGGGTGGAGAAATCTTCAAAGTAGGATTACACTCATTTTTTTTTCTCAAAAGATCGTCCCAATTTCAGTATTTACGAAAACAACAATATTTTTGCACAAAAATCGTTAAAAATCGAGAAAATCGATTTTCAAACTGCCAACTTACATTTTTCTGATCTATTTTAATGAATGTAGAATTTTTCGCTGATTCGAACGCACCTAATATCGCCGCTCAAAACGCATTTTGAAGCGAGTTATGAGCGTTTGAAGTCTCGTTTCTCTGCGTCTATTCTACAACGAGAGTGTCTGCTTTCTCTGCGTCTCTCTTACTGAAACTTCAAACGCTCATAACTCGCTTCAAAATGCGCTTCGAGCAGCGATATTAGGTGCGTTCGAATCAGCGAAAAATTCTACATTCATTGGAATAGGTTAGAAAAAATGTAAGTTTGCGTTTTGAAAATCGATTTTCTCGAGTTTTAACGATTTTTGTGCGAAAATATTGTTGTTTTCGTAAATACTGGAATTGGGACAATCATTTGAGAAAGTTTTTAAAATGAGTGTATTCCTATTTTAAGCAATTGCCAAAAAAATACCCTGTAAGCCTTAACAGCCACTTCATATCGTGCTTTTTTGGCATCTTCCAATTCCTCCAATTCAGCTTTGTCCAAACCAGCATCGCTACGAGTATCTTCCTGCTGAAACGAAATTTCACTTGAAGTTTTCCCAAATTTCTAATTACCGCCGTGTCCATTTCAGTAATCTGACTGTGTTGCGTGTCTTCGACTTCTTCCAACTGAAAATCATTGTATCCCATATTCTCCATGTCAGCCAGACATTCCGCTGCCGGCTGAAATACATTTTTTTTTTTCAATTTCACATTTTCGTGATAAAACTTACATCTGTTATCGCTTTTCTCGAGTTGATCACGACCGTATCGGAAACGTTTTTCAATTTCGGTTTATAGGCATTCGGTATAACGTAATGAAAAAAATCACCTTTGTACATGTTCACCCAATTTATGATCTAAAGGTTCAATATTATTACAACCTATATTAAAGGTGTACTAATTTATTATTATTATTATTTTACCAAAAATAAATTCTGAACTTCTAGATATTAAATTTCTTACAGTTTGCATCGAAATCGTCGTATGAGGACGAGCATAGATAGTGCGTTTAGCATTGCGGGAAAGAACACGCTGAAAACTGATCGATTTTTTTCCACTTCTACTTCTATAACCTACACATAAATCTTCTGTATTTCCCTTTTCCTCTCGCCAGTGATCGTTGAACGTCTTTGAAAACTGTTTAGGATTATACTGGTACCGTCTCAGCGGCTTCATCTTTTTGTTGACTCGAGAACAGATCTTGCGCGCATCGAATTTATATCGATCTAGTTCGTACATTGTTTGTAGATTTGCCCTTTCATTTTGAGTCAACTTTCGTGTCTTCCTTATTAAGACGGTTCCTGGAAGAATAACTGTTTTTAAAGTCTGACTTTGACTGAGAATATATTTAGTTCTTATATCAAAATGTATCAAATTTATTTGGCTTCAAAGGTGTACTGAGGTTTCATTCAATAATTTCACAATCGAATCTTCATTTCCCTCTGATTATTATTTTACCAAGAAGAAATTCTGAATTTCGTCCATAACGCCACAATTTGGACGACAAAATACCGTTTGGGCAACCAGATGGCCTAGAAAATTTGAAATTTTTTCGCACAGACCTAGAAAAATCTGCGAGAAAACATCAAAAATAGGGAAAGTAATAAATGGCCGAACTCGGATTTTCCTAGGCCCGCGCGCGAAAAAATTCAAATTTTCTAGGCCATCTGGTTGCCCAAACGGTATTTTGTCATTCAAATTGTGGCTTTTTGGACGAGATTCAGAATTTCTTTTTGATAAATTTTTTGATTAGTCTTTCAGCCCACCTTCATTTCCATTTTTGAGAACCTCCGTTTTTTTGACATGTTCTTCTTCACAAATCTCCGCTACATCCTTCTCTTTCTCCTCTGGTTTCTTCTTTGGCTCTTCCGCTCCTTCAGTCACTGCACCACCCGATGCTCCACTTCCCGTACTATCACCATTCTTGCTCACCGACTCTTTCGACGCCGACGACTTCTTCTCCGCACTCTTACTGCCTTTGGAACCACTTTTCTTTGCTGCCTTCTTTCCCTTTTTCGACTTTTGCTTGTTCTTATTCTTTGAATCCTTTTCATCACCGTCCTTGTCTTTTTTGCCATCATCTTTCTCGTCATTCTTCTTCTTCTTCTTCTTTATCTGCCAGAATACAACTCCGCCAACTAGTCCAGCAACACCAAGAATGCCACCAGCGATGAGGAGAGGCCTGAAAAATGGATATTGGTTATAAAGTTTTTTTCTAAAGCTCTCACGTTGTCCATCCTCCTCCATCAGCACTTGCTTTCGCATCAGACCCCGACCTATTGATCTCAAAGACCTTATCGAAAAACGCCTCAATACTGGTTAGAGATTGGACTGCATCTGTGGCCATATTGTCTCCGGACGCATTCTGGAGATCCAAATTTTCAATTGCCTTCAGATTCTCTTGAATTCCAGCGGGAGCTTTCAACGATGTAAGATAAACAGACAACAGTTTTCCATTGAAATCGGGCACCTTGATCGCCTTCAATTTCTCAAAAACTTTCTCGAAAGCTTGGATTCTATCAGGACGAGTACTGATCTTGGGTACAGCTGCAACAACATCAGTCACCATAGCCTTCAATGCCTTCTTGATCTCCGGATTCCACGTCTTCGTCACTTCAACCTTCGCATTCCTTGTCAACGCATTCACACCTGCATCAACCTCCTTCTCGGCAGCCAACAATGCAGTGATCTCCTTGTTCAACTTATAAACCGCGGCAACATCTCTCACAAACTTCACATTGACACTGAATTGTTGAGAAATCACCTGAGCAGTCTTGAATTTCGGCATTGGCTTATTACTGGCGTCTCTTGTCTTTCTTGCAGATTTGAATTGTTTCCAAGCAGCTAATGGTGCGTTTAGAGTGGAAATTGCAGCAGAGACAGGATTCAGATTAGCGGATGTCAAAGTAGAGATAGCGGAGATTGAGGGAACTTTCGGATTCGGAGAGTTGATCAGGTCCTCACTTGCCTTGGAGCACGCTGTGGTTGGGCCGACTTGGAAATTGTTCAGCCATGTTTTAGTGTCTTTGACGAGGGCTTCAAGTTTTGAATTGACAGCAAAGGAGTTGAAAGAATCAGATAACAATGAATCAAGAGAAGTTTGAAGACCTGTCAATTCTTTTTTGACCTCATCCAGCTTTCCGAAACTTTTCATAGAAGTGAACCTTTCTGCGTCCGATTTTCCCTTTTGGGTCGTTTCGTGGAAGTCGTAGAAGTTGTTCAAGGAGGAGAATGGAGAATCCTTGCCTTTGATTAGTTTAATGAAAGTTCCCGCTGCATCACCAAGAGTCTCGATTCGTTTCTTTTCTGCCTCCCACCCTTTTGAATCAAATTGAGTAGAAGAATCTCCTGTTGGAACGCATTTTTGAAGATCATCGAGAAGTTTCAGGGAGTCGACTTCCGTGGAAGCATCCTTCAGACTTTTCAGAACAAGACTGACCTGTGGCTGAACTTTGATCAACGAGTTCTGTGCTTCGGAAACCTTCTGAAGCGGACTCATCGCCTCACCCTCTTTACTGATTTCTTTGATCAACTGTATCAACTGAGCGGTGTCTTTTTTTGAAGCAACTATATCGCTTACAACGGACGTCCCACCGATTTGTGACATATTTTTCAGATCAAATACTCCGTTAAAAAGTCCGGGAGTCAACTTTTTTGTGAAGTTTCCTGCGATTTCTCCTATGTCAGCAGCCATGCTCAATTTCTTCTCCAATAAACTAAACTTGCTTGAAGACAGAATCGATCCTAGTGAAGTAGCTAGCGATGTGGACTTTGCCAACTCAGCATTCAAAGAAACAATAGTATTCTTCTGTGATGAGATGCTGCTTGTGGCTGCTCCAAGACCCAAAACGGTATTCAGATTATCCGAAAATTTGTAATCTTGAGAAGTATCGGACTTCACGGAGGCCAACAACTTTTGAAACTCTTGTTTCTTGGTTTTTCCAATGCTCAACTTAGGTGCACCTATTTCGGTTAAAAATGTGGTAACAGCATCTCCATTTGTTTCATCGACCTTCGGCAGTTCCACGAGTTTCTCCAGCAGTGTTGTAGTAGCTTCGTGAGCCTTTTGTACGGTTTTATACAATTTAGTCGCCCCAACCAACAACGTCAACGGACCATCCAACGCTGCCTGCGCCTCACCAAACGACAAACTCTTGATCTGTTTGAGAACACCAATACCATCTTGGATAACCTTCGAATTGATACACTCTCCTCCTCCGGTACCACAACCCTTCTCAACAGCCGCACTAATCTTATTCAACTCATCAACCAATCCAATCACATTCTCTTTTTCAATTACATCTAGAGATACCTTTAAATTGAGTAGCTCATTGATCATCTCCATTCGATTCACTGTTCCATCTTTTAGTCCTTGTTCCAATGCTATTCCATTGACTAGTAGAGCGATGGTCGAGAGGTCTTCCGAGGCGTTGGAGATCGTGTAGGCTGGAAAGATATGAGGGTATTTCTGGGGTCCAGCATTCAGGAATTTATTACGAGTTCTCACTATTTCAAATTCTCTCCAAAATTTCGGCGCAATCGAAGTTGAGGTGGCCACTATTTGTTTTTTTTTGCCTTCAATCAGCGTGAGATTGCTCGCTGTTCAGATAAGCGAGGTTTTCGCACCCGAAATAAGCATATTTGTCCTTCTTTTAAGCTTAATATACCCACTACTGCTTCTTAGACTTAAGAGGGAATGACCCGAAGTGTTACCCTGGTATTTGGCTCATAATTTGTCAAAATACATCACACGGTGTAACTAGTAAAACCACAAAATTATAGGTGCGCTCTCCCGGGTTTACCGGAATTAGGGCTTCTTTTGTAATTTTTGGAAAATTTTTGATCACTCACATAAAAACAATCATAAGTCAGTAGAACAAGGAGCATTTTTGATGTTCTTTTTTTTGTTTGATAGCACATGAAACAATTCACAAAAAAGTCTCTCAGAGCATATATCCATCTACGATACATGCGCTTTTCTGAATTGAAATACAAGGTCTGAAGTATACTGTAGTTTCAAAAAGTGCCAATTTTTGGCAATCGGGGAACGGGGGACTACCACTATAGGAATCCTTGCACCTAGTAACCAACAAATACCTTCTCAAACATAGGGGTCCGGCTCGAGTTACGGAAGATATTTTGATTTTTTAAATTTTTTTCGAAATTTCCATGTATCCCTATACGATGGATTTTGAAAAAAATCATAAAAATTTGATGAGGACTAATTTCGGTTTAAATATGATTTTTAACAAGATTTCTCTGAAAATAAAACATCCACATTAAAATTAGTCCTCATCAAATTTTTATGATTTTTTTCAAAATCCATCGTATAGGGATACATGGAAATTTCGAAAAAAATTTAAAAAATCAAAATATCTTCCGTAACTCGAGCCGGACCCCTATGTTTGAGAAGGTATTTGTTGGTTACTAGGTGCAAGGATTCCTATAGTGGTAGTCCCCCGTTCCCCGATTGCCAAAAATTGGCACTTTTTGAAACTACAGTATACTTCAGACCTTGTATTTCAATTCAGAAAAGCGCATGTATCGTAGATGGATATATGCTCTGAGAGACTTTTTTGTGAATTGTTTCATGTGCTATCAAACAAAAAAAAGAACATCAAAAATGCTCCTTGTTCTACTGACTTATGACTGTTTTTATGTGAGTGATCAAAAATTTTCCAAAAATTACAAAAGAAGCCCTAATTCCGGTAAACCCGGGAGAGCGCACCTATAATTTTGTGGTTTTACTAGTTACACCGTGTGATGTATTTTGACAAATTATGAGCCAAATACCAGGGTAACACTTCGGGTCATTCCCTCTTTAGTAAGTTCCCGGGTCATGTGATAATTCAGTAAGCCATTAAATTTTGCTACTTCGGTGGGGGTTGGTTTTTGGTTGACCAGAAAGGCAAAAAAATGTAAAAAATAGTGCCCCCCCCCCCCTTAACTTCAATTGTACCAAAGTTTCACTTACGTTTCGATGCATCAACCGTTGCAAGTGGTGTCGCAACTAACAGATTCATCACGAGGAAAGTTTTCCACCCTGAAAGTTTCAGAATTTATTCCTTTCCAGATCAATTCCCAATAAAACTCACTGCACACATAGCTCGATGGTTTCAAGTCTTTCACATAGCGTTGCCGTAAGCGGCGAGTGCGTTTTTCTCTCGACGAGCGTCCGTCACAATGACGACTTTGGCACATCTTGACAAGAAAAGTCAATACTGATTTTCGATTTATCGATTGATATTGTTTGCCACTTGGCACCAAAATGATGACAAATCGAGGGCAGTGGATTTTTGGTTTGAGGATCAAGAGGTCGGGGTCATTTGAGAAATATTCTTTGGTTTCACCTTTTATTATCAACTTGAGTCTCTTCGACGTTTTGCAACTAGGTCGTTTTGGAACCAACCCATTTCGCAACTATAACACTTTGCAACCTGTAATCTTGAAACTACAACGTTTCGCAACCGGTTATTTCACAAGTTTAAAGGAGGATTCCGGGCAAAATGAGTTTATGGTTCAATCGATGCAAAATTTCATGCTGATTCCGAATATCACAATGAAAACGCTCAAAAATGCTTCTCATGTGAGAAAAACGCCGTCAAAGTTGCACAAAAGTTATCCCTGCTGGCCTAACTTTTGTCGTATTTTCCACGTGGATTACAATTTTTGCACTGTCCATGTGGAAAGTTAGGCCAGCAGGGATAACTTTTGTGCAACTTTGACGGCGTTTTTCTCACATGAGAAGCATTTTTGAGCGTTTTCATTGTGATATTCGGAATCAGCATGAAATTTTGCATCGATTGAACCATAAACTCATTTTGCCCGGAATCCTCCTTTAACATTTCGCAACCGTTAAGTTTGCAAATATGATGTCTCTCAATCATTCGAGCATTTTCAAAAAAACTTTCTGTATTTTGAAACGGAAAATAAACGATTCTGTGAGAGACATAAAAACTTCATCATCATTAAACGCTTCATAATTCAGATGTACCGTAGTTAACAAGAGGTAGACCATATAAACAATCAATGCCAAAAAAATGAATAGAATTAAACCATACTCATCGCCACTGCCACCGGACTACCGTAATCCGGGTGCTGATAAAACTCCCTATAGACATTCTCCACCTCCTCCTTCAACTTCCTCTTCTCTTCCGTACTTCCACTCATCATCAATGCATCTCTCAAATGTTGTTTCGCCCAATACTCGATTCTTCTCTTATGGTAAGCCAATCCCAAATATGCCTTATTCTCTAAAAATTCATCATTCATCTTTCGTGCTTCCTCGAAATCATCGATGGCTGTTTGCCAAATGGCAACGGGTGGGTGTGTGAAGAGAAGAATGTAGGATTGACGTTGCCAGAACGTTAGATTCGATGCTTCGTAATTCCATTTGCCACGAAGATAGAGGAGATAGACTTCGGGTTGTATGTTGATGGCGCGGTTAAGATAGGCCTGAAAATTTTGGAAATGGTTAACTTTAAGGGTCTGAAAAAGCGGTTTTCAGATATCCGATTCTTCTGGAATTTTGTGCATGTATAGAGAAACTCAAGAATTCTATTATTGTGGTTGACAACTTTTTCATAGGACCAAGATCCAGTTAGTTAGGTCGCAAGGCTCAAAACTGGGACGAAATTCCAGTCAACTTAGCCAAACTAACTGGATATTGGTCTTATGAAAAAGTTGTCAACTACAAAAACAGAGGTCTAGAGTTACTCTATACATCTACGAAATTACAGAACAATCGAATGTCTGGAAATTCTTTTAGACTCTCAAACATATTTCAAAATACGAACCTTGTACCTCTCATTCTCCCTTGCCCTCGACCACGGATTCAAATAGTCTTTAATCTTCCCCGAAATGAATGCGGCCCACTTTGCCGCGTTCAGATTTGTGTAGTCATCGTTGTAGGCTTCCATAGCAAATTTCTGTCCTTCTTTCAAAATATGAAGCTTCTCTTTGTCCGTAGCAAGGGTGTCTGCTGTCTTGTAACAGTATCTGGCCATACGCCAGAGGACTTCGATGGAGTGGTCGCCGTTGGAATATTTCTGAAAGCTTAGAAACTTTAAGCCGCTAAAAGTAACGTTACGTCACTTTAAAATTTTCGTTATGTTAAAATCTCCGTTACGTTCAAAGTAACATTATTTTATGTGAAGTTACGTTAAAAGTTACGTAACGTCAAATTTTACGCTACGTTAAACTTTACGTTACGTTACGTTAAAAGTTACGTCAAGTTAAAAATATAGTTATGTTAAACGTTACTTTAAACGTTACATTACGCCACGTTACGTTAAAAGTAATGTTACGTTAAAAGTAATGTTACGCTAAACGTTACGTTACGTTACATTAAAAATTACTTCGAAAATTACATTACTGTAAAAATAACGTTGAACGTTGCGTTAAAAGTTATGTTACATAAAAAATTACGTTACGTTACATTTTAAAACATTAAGTTAAAAATTACACTACGTTAGAAGTTATGTTACGTTACGTTAAGCGCTACGTTAAAAATTACGTTAAAATTGACGGTACGTTAAAGGTGGTTTTAAAACGGTACGTTACGCTAAAAAAAGTTAAGTTACGTTAAACTTTACCTTTTTTTTGTCTAGAAACTTCTGAAAGCTTCTAGAACTATCTTGAACTTTTAAAACCGTCTAAAACTGTCTAGAATCGTCTAGAACCTTTGAAACCCATTTCGGGAAGCTTACTGTCTAAGAACGTCTAACCGTTTCGTATCGTTCAAATTGTGCGCGAATCTTAAATTATTATATACTAACTTCTTCTTACCTCCTTCAAAATCTCAAACGCCTCATTTGGACGGGGACCGTCATGAAGATCATCGATATCTTTAAAGGTATTTGGTTTGGCGGCGGCTAAGGTCATGCGATCTGAAACTGAGCATTTTTAATGGCTACCTGTAAATTTTTAAGAACCTTTTTTCAAAAAAAATAGAAAAGTAAATGAATAAATTCAAAAAGCCTTCTGTAGCCTTTCCGTAAACTAAAAATCTCGAAGACTTGTACTGAAAACTCGGCACAAAAAACAATGGATTTTTAAGCGTTTTGAGTTTGTGTCAACAACTATCAAAAAACTCAATCTAGCAAAAATCCAATCATACAAAAAGTCACGAAATAATAAAAAAACAAAACAAAACAACTTTGATAATTGAGTTTTCTCTAGTAAACAGTCTTTTGTATACAGAAAATAAAGAAGAAGAAGAAAAAAGTGGGAAGTATACATAGTTTAGAGGTCAAATCTCTTCTGAACATGCAGCAACGTTGTTGTTGTATTATACAAAAGGTTATCGTCAGTAAAAAAGTGGGCGGAGCTTGTTGGGGGTAATTAGTTTAGGGCCTAGGTTTGGAGAAATCAATAAGTACAGTATCAGGAGTAATCTTTCTAAAATTTTGAAGTTTAAAGTTTTGATAGAAGGAAGAATACTAACGTCATCAGAATCGAATTTCCAGTTGATTGGTATAGTTTTTATCAAAATTTTTCCACTGGAAGTCTAAACATACTGATATTTGGTTTTTTGGAAGTACAGTATACCTAGAACATTAATAGTTCAGGTAGGCTCTATCAAGAAGCTTCTGACTCTTTAGAAACTTTAAAGAAGAGCTGATTACTTTCTTGTAAAACTTTTGTGCCTCTACAGTACCCCCTACAATTTCTATTCAATTTTTATTGTCTTATTATATTTATTACTGTGATAAAATAATAAAACGCGTTTTTTCGACCACACCCTTTATAGGGGTATCTTTATAACCGTTGAACACACAGAGAAGAGAATGTTGCGCAATGTTTTCGAGTAGTTTTGAGAGATAGAAATCTATCTCCTTGATTTACCGTGAAAAACAAAAAGGAATGTTTATACATAGGAAGGTTGAATGGAGAGGGAGTGTGATACTTTTTGAATGGGGATTTAAACCGATGTTACATAGGCTTCGTTGGGCTTAGAAAACGAACAAGAAAACAGGAAAGTTAGGTACGGTTATAGTACAAATAGGCGGCTCCGCGAAGTGTGACGTTTGGAAAGTGTGACGTTTCGCAAGTGTGACATTTCGAAAGTGCGATATTTCACGAGCGCAACGTTTTGCTTTTGAAACGACACACTTTATAAATGTCACACTTTCGAAATGTCACACTTGCTAAACGTCACACTTGCGAACCATCACACTTTCAAAAACCATCAAGGAAAACAATCGGATGAAGTAGGTCCGTTTTTACATCATAACTCGACCCCCAGTGGACCAATTTTGATGAAAACTATACTAATAGTAGTATTAACGGGACACTTTTTCCCAGTAGTGTTAGAAGGACACTTTCACCCAGTACGGGGGCGGAGTCTGAAATATGATACCATAGCTGTAATTGTGCTGGAATTGTTTCAGATTGTTATCAGATTGCTCATAATCATTATCACTAATTGCTCCGACTGATAATTGCTGCTCCGTGAGATAATTGCTGCTCCGCGAGATAATTGCTGCTCCGCGAGATAATTGCTCTGTACGGTAGATGCTCCGCGAGATAATTACTGCTCCGCGCGTTAATTACCCCAGTGCGGTAACTTCATGAATAGGAACCATATTTCTTTATCATTATTGCCTTTTTCATGTTTTGTCTTTCTCAACATCAGATTTGGTAAAGTTTTGATTTTCTTCGTATTCCTCAGTTTCGCCATGTTTTTTCACAGTTTTTTCCTTGTAAACCCTACATGCACCTTTCCAGTCACCCGATAGGCATATTTATGTTTCCCCAGCAAAAACAGTAAAAACTTGATAAAAATGTTCATGTAAAAGTAGTGAAAACACAATCTTTCTCAATGCAAAGACAGGGAAATTGTTAAAGTCTTGCCATCATGAAGAATGTTTTCCTGGCACTTGCTGCAAATCCTAACAAAAAGATTCAATCGGTTCTTCCCTCTTGGTTTGTGTACACTCTTCTTCCTTTTTCAACTTCGTCACTGGCAACTCTGTCTTTTTGCACGTCAAAGATTTTCCAGATCGGTTACGTGGTCGTTTTCGCACTGAAAATAAATTTTCCCAAGCAATTAATCACCCGAAAAAAATGAACCTTTGGCCTGATCATTCAGTTTGACAGTTTTTTGAAGTGAAACAAGTTTCTTTTCATGAAAAATAGACACAAACAACTCACCAGGTGTTTTGTCTGGTGACTCCAAAAAGGCTGAAAAAGCAACCACTGCATCCAGTTGTACTGTTATAGGTAGAGTTATATCCAAATTTCGGAAAAAAAAAGTCTAACGCCTCTGACTACACTGCGGGAGCAGGATCACTAAAAATCCATAGGATGCATTTTTCTTCCCTCATGGGTATGATATTTCATCTCAGACAGGTCACAACTCACAAAAAATGAAAAAAAATTAGATTGAGCCAAAGTGGGCGGAGCCTAAAATGTTTTTTATCTTACTTTTTTAATGTGTTTTCAGCTAAAAGGGTTGTGAGGGAAGAAAGAAACCTCCGACAGAATGCGGTAAAAAAAGGAGTATACGGTAGATGCGCCTTTTATGCTGTTGAAAAGTGTCCACCCCGAGGAGGCGGCATAGAGGGGGTGTCATTATGGTGTTGAGAAGGAGCATCCGCAAGAAGACGAGAAAAAGAAAAGGTGCCCGCAAGGGGTGTATGGTAGGGACACTTTCTTTGTGTATAGAGGGAAGGGGGAGACTCCGAAAAGGAGGCGACATTGAGGGGTGTATGATGGTAAAGAGAAAAAAGAAGAAGAAAACAACAACAGGAAAAAAAACGAAAGGGAAAAAAAAAGAGTTGCCACGATGAGTGGTGACGAATCGGAAGGTAAAAGAATGTGAGTGAAACGAGACATAATGTCCGTATCATTTCTCTTGATTTTAAATTTTAATACTTCATTCATGTCATGGTTTCGAAACAGAAATCTGAGACGGTTGACCCGATGACGTACAGAAGAATAATTACCACGAGACTGGAAAACCAATAGTGGACTAATTATCCAGTGTTCTCACCATTAAACAAGGAAATATGAGCATGCTGACCTTCACACCTCTTTAACACCGAGATACGAAAAAACCCCTTTTGTCCATACTTGTCATTATTTCTTGTTACAAGATGACTGCTGCCAACGACTTTAACCCCGATGGTAAGAAGAACTATTTTTTATTCAATTTTTAAAATATATTTTTCTTGTAGGAAACAGTGACAACTTGATTCGAAAGTCATTCGTGACCCAAGAGGAAATGGATTTTTTCGAACAATTTGCCGAAATCGAAGGTGGATCAGACCTTATTCGAACAACTGCTTTAACTCTAGTCTTGAAACCCCGTCGATTGGTGCTCAAAAACCTGCAATTTTTACCCCAAACAGCGACACTGGACCGGAACATTGGTAAAATTTTCGATATTTTTATCCGGCACATGCTCGAAAAGGCTGGAGGAAGTTTGAAAAACACTCGATATTGGTTCAATGTTCGGCATCCAGGCTTTTTGGAGGATGATGGTTTCTGGATTTTTCATGAAACGTACAAGATGGCCGATGGATACACCTTGATCGATTTAATCTCGAAGCAATGCCAAACACCAAAAGACTCTCGGTCAGATCTTGGACTCGATGAACCCATGACAATCTCAATGAGGATTTTCAAAAAGGAAAAAGTATCGGGCAGAGGAGGACAGATTCCAGAGCACATTATGGTATGCATTTTTCAAAAAATCCAGTGTAACAATTGAAATTTACAGAAGATGTTCGGTCTTCGCACCCCAAATGTTGTTGGAGAAGGCTATTGCCTACCAAAAGCTGTGATTCTCGGAAGACTTTGGTCGGATTACAACAGTGAGGAAAAACGAGATGATAATAGTTCATACAGAGAATACATAAGCCTGACAAGAGCCAACGTGAGTCTTTTTTTACCAAAATAGTAAGACATTTTGAAATTTTTAGTGTGCCAAAACTAGTCGTCCACCAGCACAATTGAGAAGAGCTCTGGAACTTTTGGAAGAAGCTGGTGTTGAAGAAAATGACGGAGAACACGATCTAACTCATTTGGCTCGACTAGCCGATTATCTGAAAGATTACAAAATTGTGGTGTGGCACTTGGCCCCCTGGTGCACCATGTCCAACAATTTTTGTCGAGTTCAACAAAGAGGCCGACGGACTCATTCCTCTGTTTTATGCTAATAAGCATTTCGAGTTCTTCAAACCATCGACACCGATTGTCAACGTCTTTTACTGCTTCAAATGCAATAAACTTGTAAAGAAGCATCATGGGCGAAAATGCAAAAAAGTGTGCAAAAGATGCGGAGATGTGGACTGCAAGCCAGCTGAAAAAGAAGAAATGCACTGTGAAAAGTGCAACAACACGTTCCACAGCAAGTCTTGTTTCGAGCGCCATTTGAAGAAGAAGAATTCGCAAACTATGCCGTACTGTGATGTCTATGAAAAGTAAGTTGTTTCATTAGAAATGATAGAGTAAATATTCTTGCTTCAGATGTCCGAAATGTTTTAAAATCCACGAAAGAGAATCCTATGGTACACTGAAACACGCTTGCTTTGAAAACTACTACTGCAAAATTTGTTTGCAAAAGACTCGGAGAAATCATAAATGCTGTTATGCTGTCCCAACCAAAGCCAACCTAAAACGCCAGTTGGATAAACAGAGTTCTTGGACAATGGTTATTTATGATATCGAAAGCGTTGTCGTATCATCCAGTGAATACAAAGGTATTTTTAATGTCACAATTTTGTATCTAATCACGTTTCTTCCCAGGAATCAAATCTTTTGGAATAAAACATGTGCCGAATGTCATCTGCTTCAAATACATTTGCCAAGAGTGTATGGGGAGACATTGTTCCTCTTGCGGAGAGATGCAGACACTCACATACAATCTTCGACCTGGGGAGAAGGGTACTGTATTGGAGAGGTTCGCCAAAATTCTGAAGACTGATCCAAGACTCACAAATGCCTATGTCATTGCCCATAACGGCGGAAGGTTGGTCTAGTCTTTTGAAAAATCAAGTAATCTAGTGTTTTTCCAGATATGACCACGTCTTCGTGTTGGAACAACTTGTAAAAAGTGATGCCTGCAAACCACATTTCATAATGTCTGGATCAAACTTTATCGCAGCCGACATTCCACTGTCAAAGACGAATGTTTTACACTTTCGAGATACGGTACGGTATATTCCTATGCGTTTGGACCAGCTGCCTGACGCCTTCAGTCTCAAGACAGAGTCAAAGGGATACTTTCCACACCTTTTCAATCAGTCAGACAATTATGGACAAGTGCTGCCCACCCTGCCTCCTATTCAATATTACGAGCCTAGTTTCAAGAAACCAAAAGAAAAGGCCCTCCTGGAGAAATGGTATGAAGAAAACAAGGATCAACCTTTTGATTTCGACAAGGAAATTCTTGAACATTGCAAAAACAATGTTCAAATTCTGGTGGAAACTGTCGTCAAGTATATGGAATTCTGTCAAGAACACATGGCCGGTTGGATTCCGTTTATTCAAGCACCATCCCTTACCTCATACATGATGTTTGTAATGAGATACGAACACATAAAGGATGGAATTATCGGAAACATCTCTTATTATGGTTATTCAGCAGAGAGCCAAAATAAAGCTCAATATGCGATCGAATATCTCCTCTGGCTCGAAAAGCAAGACCCCAATCTGCAATTCCGACATAAATTGTGCTCCAAAAGTGAATTCTATGCTGATTGTGGCGATGGAAAAGGTTACCATGTTGACGGGTACAATGAGAAGACGAATGAAGTTTACGTAATTCGCTCGTGTAGCCGGCATGGTTGTCCAAGATGTTTCTTGACTCGAGATGCCATCAGTCAACACAACAAGAATGCCACAGTTCAACAACTCTACGAGTGTACTGTCACAGAAGATACAGCCATGCGAGCAGCCAACTACACTGTGCATGCCATTTGGGATTGTGAAATCGAAAAGGAACTGAGCGAGAATCCAGAAATGAAGACCTTTTTCCAAAATGTGAGTTGTTTCTTTGTGTATAGAGAGGGGAGGCTCTGTGAAGAGACGACTAGAGAAAAGGGGGCATACGGTAGGATTGACAAAAGGGAGACTCTGTGAAGAGGCTACTAGAGAAAGAGGAAGAGAGAAAGAGAGAGAGAGAGAGGGAGGCTTTGTGAAGAGACGACTAGTGCGGTAAAATACATTTTTTCAGTACAAATGGACTCAGCCCCTCGTTCCTGGATATGCATTTTATGGTGGAAGGACTCAACAATTCAAAAGTCTAGTCAAGACAAGCCCAAAATACTCAATTGAGCACTTTGTTTTCAATTCCCTTCATTCATATGTCAACATTCGTGGAACAAGTTACCCGATCGGCAACCCTGATAGAATCCTTCTAAACTTTCTACCCATCAAGGATAATACTCTTCCATATCGCGGATTGGTGTTTTGCGATATCCTCCCACCCTCAGACTGTCCTATACCGGTTCTCCCCAAGAGGATAAACGGTAAATTACTCTTTGTACTCTGTCGTACGTGTGGACAATCGGAAAATACCGGAAAATGCACACACACCAACGCTTCTGATAGATATCTGACTGGAGTTTGGTGTACCGACGAATTGAATGTGGCTCTACAAGAAGGATATCAAGTTTTGAAGATGCACGAAGTCTGGCATTGGTCAGATGACCAATGGTTTACGGGCGACTTTTTCACAAGTTTCATGACCCCTCTACTCAAAATGAAACATGAGGCAACTGGATGGCCACGACCAGACATGACATATGAAGAAAAGACTGCTCATATAGATGCCATTCGTGAGAATGACAAGGTCGATTTGGATATAAAATCAATCGAAAAGAATCCAACTCTTCAAAATTTTGCAAAACTTTTTCTAAACAAGAACTGGTGTGAATATGCATATGATCGATCCTGTACGGACACGAAAATGTTTCCAATCTTTGATGCCTTGGCTGCCATCGACTTCATAACAACACCCTCCAACAGCCCACAGAGTTTTGGAGAGTGGAGCGATGATCAAATTCTCGTATCTCGGCTTCATAATTCTACTAGACAGTCTACAAACATTGTATACGATGCCCTTACTACATCTGCTGCCCGTCTAAAGTTATACCAAGCAATGAAGAAAGTCGGCGATGACAACATTATTCATTGTGGTAAGTTTTAAATTTGATACACATTTCATGTACAATTGTGTACAATTCAAGCACAATTGCTAAAAATTCGTGTACATTTTGTTTTTCAGACACTGATTCCATAGTTTTCCTGCAAGAACGAGGAAAAAATATGTTGGGAGACATGTGTGGAGATGCCCTAGGGCAGCTTTCCGATGCTACACCTCAGGGATACTGTATCGATGAAATTGTTCTTACGAGTCCTAATGTGTACTCTATCAAGATGCTGGACGCCCATGGAAACACAAAGTGTATTACCAAGACTCGAAACATTGTCACAAACAACGAATCTGCTGATCTAGTCAATTTTGAGGGCATGAAGAATATGGTAGGTCGTAAGATGAATCGTCTAGTTATAATGATTTTTTTCTCAGACGTCTCCAGAGTCCTGCGTACTCACAGAAAGGGTTTTCACGGAAAACCTTTGCATCAAAAGAGGTTCAAATGTGTTAAATGATCAAAAAGCAGATATACAGCCGAAGCGTATGAAAACAACAGAGGAGATGGAGAATTTCGATGGAGATGATGTGTAGACGCCATTTTGTTTCACTTATGCTAATACTATCAAATATTTCACTTATGTTAATACTATTAATTATTTCACTTACGCTAATTCTATCATTTATACGCAAGTCAAATAAGATTTTATTGTAATGAATAACATATTATCATGACAACTTCTCTTTTTTCACGGTGTATCCGACTAATCAAAGGCATTTGGTGCCTCCATGCATGATGAAACTTTGTGTCATTTGGCTTTACGGTATTGAAGTTTCACAAAGCTAGTCTTTTCTTTATGATTCTATAGAAGCATCCATTAATGTGGATATGTGAAAAATCTGTGAAAACACTGAATATACCCCTCTCATAGGTGTGAAACAGAGGGGTACCCTCATTTTTTTTTTAGACACGTGTTAGATATGTCTGCCTCAGCATGTATGTGTCTTTAGGAATATGCACAATTGTGTATCAAATTGTCTTCATTACGATTAAAAGAAATATGTGTTTGGTACCTATTTACAAGTGCTAGGATACCCCGGAGGGGGAATGTCTTGTGTGTGCTCAAAGGGGATGCCGATGGCACCTTTTAGGTATCTACACTATTTTATAGTCTCCACCAAAAATAGACAAGAGGCACGTGTTGGCATACCCCAGAGGGGGATGCCTTTCTGGTTGGTACCTTTGGATACATGTCTTTATGTTCGGGTACAATTTTGTTGTCTTTATTACGATAATTTCAACAAAAACACTCGTTGGCATACCCCAGAGGGGGATGCCTTCTTGGTTGGCACCTTTAGGTATGTAACTTTATGCATGAACACAATTGTGTATGCAACTGTCTTCATAACGATAAAAAAGAAGAAGTACATATTGGCATGACCCCAGAGGGGTATGCCTTCTTGACTGTTGCCTTTAGGCATGTGTCTTCATGTATGAACACAATTGTATGGTCTTCATCACGATAAAACAGAAGTACATGTTGCTATATCCACAGAAGAAAATGCCTTCTTGATCGTCGTTTTTTTTTTAGAAAGTTGTTGAGAAAATACGAATGAAGGAGGAAAGAATTACAACATCAAGTCGACCTGAAGGATGAGTTGCCACGGTGAGTGGTGACGAATCGGAAGGTAAAAGAATGTGAGTGAAGCGAACATTAGAAATAGATTTAATATTGGATCTGTTTCTCCAGACATCTTGACCAAAGTATATCCGATAGTGAATGCTTTTAGTATACAATCGGTACTCTTCTCAATTGTACATTTCTCTCAGACATGAAGATTTTTTCAAAAACAAACCAGTTCAACAGTCAAAAAGATGAAAACCCTTGTCATATGAACAAGGAGGCATTAGCACAAACTCCTGGATTATTACTGGATATGTAAATTTTGGAAACCTTTTTACTCTATGATAGAAAAAATGTTGTTGGCATCGAGTGAAGTTCACAATTAAAAAAGAGGTGTACCTGAATTATTTCCCTTGTCATCTTGCCAAAATCAAAATATTTGCAAAAATAATACTTTCTCAAGCATGTTTTCACCGAAAATTTTGCTCCTTTACTTGAAATCTTCGATTTCCATAAAGAAATTTTACAATTTCTGCCATGTTTCTCATGGTGTATCCATTTGTGTAAAATCAAACTAGGCATAAACTATGCCTCCACATCCCAAACTATATTACTATGTTATTCCCAGTCAGCTGTCAACTGTCTCTCAAAACCAAACCGTCATAATGATCGGCACCTAATATGAGTGATTCTCTTCAGAATGTAATGTTCATCGTCTAGTTGAAAATACCTTCTAATTCTCAACACCATAGCTCATGGAGCTAGGAAAACATACAATTCAAAGTTCCGTCATAGAAATCATACGAGAAACACAACCACTTTTGAAATTTTCCTGTGGAGAAATCGTATGAACTGTAGAAGAAAGACGCTGGAAGTCAGTCGCCTACTATATCGAAAGGGTTTCCAAAGTTGGAATACCAGACAAAATTCAAGATGAGCAAAGGATTGGGTACCAATACCAAGTAGAAGGAATCCGAAGGACACTATGGTCAAATAGTTCCAATACACCTAAACTAATGTGCTTAGAACCGACTAGTGGATAACAAGTTTATTTAGGTTCATAGGTTTGTCGGTTTGTTCTCTAGTCCATATGATGCTCAATGTTGTGACTACTGAACATTGTCCAGTGTTGAATTATGAAATGGTCATTAGAAAGATGTTTTCTACAAGTTTTCTTGGTACACTCTATTATTTTTGCCATTTTCTTCAGTCAAAGACTGGTTTACACTCATATTCACAGACACAAAGGCAGAAGAAAACTAGTATTCAAAAAGTTAATTGTGTGCACTTTCAGTAATGTTCCTTGTTTTTCAAACATCGAATAAAAATTGTAACTTGTTGTGTCTACGATTTCTGGTTTTTCGCCTCATGTCAGCTATTACCTAGGGTCTTCAACTCGATTATGATCGGCATGATCGTACTCTGTTAAGAGTTTTGACCCAACATTATGCTCACTATACCTTATTTTCTAGTGATTAATACATGTCGGATGTTCTGAATAAATGCATAGACATACATGGCCTCGGGCCATCTTCTCTTTATCAAAAATAATAAAAGAATCAATTGAATAATAGTGTTGAACACATTGTGCACAATTGTGCACATTTCATACACATTTACTTTGCAAGAGATATTTTCATCAAAAGTAAAAGATGAAGGAGCCTCCGTTAAGAGGCAATGTAGGAGGGAGCCTCCGCTAGAAGGCGCAAGTTTTGAGCCACCGTTATATGGTGGCTTAGAAGAATGTACATACAATAGAAATGTGGGAGCCTCCGCTAGGAGGCGATACAGATGGGAGCTTCCGTAAGGATGCGACTTAGAAGGGTGTACATATGATAGAGGTCTGGCGAGCCTTCGCCAGAAGGCGATACAGATGAGAGCTTCAGTAAGGATACGACCTAGATGGGAACCTCCACTAGGAGGTGAAACCAGTTGAGAGCCTCCACAAGGAGGCGAAAAGAAGAGATGACGGTAGGTATGTTTTCATGTTGATGAAGAAAAGAAGTCTCCGCAGGAAGACAATCTTGGTGGGAGTCTCCCAAACGGAGACGACCTATTGGGTGTACAGTAGGATTGTCTTTATGATGCTGAAGAGTAAATAGACAAATAAAATGTGAATATAACAGAAAAGCGCCTGGAAAATGAGTTGCCCCGGTGAGGGGTGACGAGTTGACAGGTAAAAAAGAAAAGTCACCCCTGTGAGGGGTGACGAATTGAGACATTGTTTTGACAATTAATTGACTGAAGTCTTAAGATGTAAATGAATTGACAGTTATTAATTTAGGTGAAACACTTTTTTTTAGTAATGGATGCCATAAGACATCCATTACTCATACCGGCACGCGTATTTCAGACGTATGCATGCATACATCAGAAATACTATAGTTTCTATTTTTTAAATTTCTTTCCACTCATTAACTTTTTCCTTGTGACCTTACGGCTCGTCACCACTCACCGTGGCAACTCACTCTCCAGGTCGACTATATGTTGTATTTTTCCTCCCCCTTCATCCATTTTAGCCTCCCTCCTTCTTTTTTTTCCCCCAGAAAGACACCCCTTCTGGGCCATCCCCTATCGGAGACGTCCCGGGAAGGGGCTCTGACCCATGGCGCTGCGCTTGTTTCTCAATTTTTTGAAGACTAGACTATGTGATGTACATACTGCACATATTCAACCATTCACTAAAACTATGTGATGTAAGCAATTCCGCAATAGAGAGAAGTCTCCGGGAAAAGTTGACTGTATAAATAGGAGAAGACTCTCGGAATTGAAAACCAAGCATTTTTTGAAAGAAACTCTAGCTATTCAAAAACATGGGCTTTCTCTCACATGCGATAGCACTTGGAGTTGGATACTTTGTTGGAAAATCTTACTGTTTCCAATATAAAGTAAGAATGATTTGAAATGTTTTCGAATCCTATGAAAGTCTTATTCTTCAGGTACATCGTCTTCCAGAAGACGGATCGGAGATGCATTTTCGAGAAGAAAGAGAAGAAGGACATCCAAAGTTTTGTGGAAAGCCTTTGTGTAGTCCTCGTTATCATCATCATTGTGAATATGATGGAGCATGTCCAGTTCAAAAATTTGAGAAACAAGCATAGCGCTGAAACAAGCGCAGCGCCATGGGTCAGAGCCCCTTCCCGGGACGTCTCCGATAGGGGATGGCCCAGAAGGGGTGTCTTTCTGGGGGAAAAAAAAGAAGGAGGGAGGCTAAAATGGATGAAGGGGGAGGAAAAATACAACATATAGTCGACCTGGAGAGTGAGTTGCCACGGTGAGTGGTGACGAGCCGTAAGGTCACAAGGAAAAAGTTAATGAGTGGAAAGAAATTTAAAAAATAGAAACTATAGTATTTCTGATGTATGCATGCATACGTCTGAAATACGCGTGCCGGTATGAGTAATGGATGTCTTATGGCATCCATTACTAAAAAAAAGTGTTTCACCTAAATTAATAACTGTCAATTCATTTACATCTTAAGACTTCAGTCAATTAATTGTCAAAACAATGTCTCAATTCGTCACCCCTCACAGGGGTGACTTTTCTTTTTTACCTGTCAACTCGTCACCCCTCACCGGGGCAACTCATTTTCCAGGCGCTTTTCTGTTATATTCACATTTTATTTGTCTATTTACTCTTCAGCATCATAAAGACAATCCTACTGTACACCCAATAGGTCGTCTCCGTTTGGGAGACTCCCACCAAGATTGTCTTCCTGCGGAGACTTCTTTTCTTCATCAACATGAAAACATACCTACCGTCATCTCTTCTTTTCGCCTCCTTGTGGAGGCTCTCAACTGGTTTCACCTCCTAGTGGAGGTTCCCATCTAGGTCGTATCCTTACTGAAGCTCTCATCTGTATCGCCTTCTGGCGAAGGCTCGCCAGACCTCTATCATATGTACACCCTTCTAAGTCGCATCCTTACGGAAGCTCCCATCTGTATCGCCTCCTAGCGGAGGCTCCCACATTTCTATTGTATGTACATTCTTCTAAGCCACCATATAACGGTGGCTCAAAACTTGCGCCTTCTAGCGGAGGCTCCCTCCTACATTGCCTCTTAACGGAGGCTCCTTCATCTTTTACTTTTGATGAAAATATCTCTTGCAAAGTAAATGTGTATGAAATGTGCACAATTGTGCACAATGTGTTCAACACTATTATTCAATTGATTCTTTTATTATTTTTGATAAAGAGAAGATGGCCCGAGGCCATGTATGTCTATGCATTTATTCAGAACATCCGACATGTATTAATCACTAGAAAATAAGGTATAGTGAGCATAATGTTGGGTCAAAACTCTTAACAGAGTACGATCATGCCGATCATAATCGAGTTGAAGACCCTAGGTAATAGCTGACATGAGGCGAAAAACCAGAAATCGTAGACACAACAAGTTACAATTTTTATTCGATGTTTGAAAAACAAGGAACATTACTGAAAGTGCACACAATTAACTTTTTGAATACTAGTTTTCTTCTGCCTTTGTGTCTGTGAATATGAGTGTAAACCAGTCTTTGACTGAAGAAAATGGCAAAAATAATAGAGTGTACCAAGAAAACTTGTAGAAAACATCTTTCTAATGACCATTTCATAATTCAACACTGGACAATGTTCAGTAGTCACAACATTGAGCATCATATGGACTAGAGAACAAACCGACAAACCTATGAACCTAAATAAACTTGTTATCCACTAGTCGGTTCTAAGCACATTAGTTTAGGTGTATTGGAACTATTTGACCATAGTGTCCTTCGGATTCCTTCTACTTGGTATTGGTACCCAATCCTTTGCTCATCTTGAATTTTGTCTGGTATTCCAACTTTGGAAACCCTTTCGATATAGTAGGCGACTGACTTCCAGCGTCTTTCTTCTACAGTTCATACGATTTCTCCACAGGAAAATTTCAAAAGTGGTTGTGTTTCTCGTATGATTTCTATGACGGAACTTTGAATTGTATGTTTTCCTAGCTCCATGAGCTATGGTGTTGAGAATTAGAAGGTATTTTCAACTAGACGATGAACATTACATTCTGAAGAGAATCACTCATATTAGGTGCCGATCATTATGACGGTTTGGTTTTGAGAGACAGTTGACAGCTGACTGGGAATAACATAGTAATATAGTTTGGGATGTGGAGGCATAGTTTATGCCTAGTTTGATTTTACACAAATGGATACACCATGAGAAACATGGCAGAAATTGTAAAATTTCTTTATGGAAATCGAAGATTTCAAGTAAAGGAGCAAAATTTTCGGTGAAAACATGCTTGAGAAAGTATTATTTTTGCAAATATTTTGATTTTGGCAAGATGACAAGGGAAATAATTCAGGTACACCTCTTTTTTAATTGTGAACTTCACTCGATGCCAACAACATTTTTTCTATCATAGAGTAAAAAGGTTTCCAAAATTTACATATCCAGTAATAATCCAGGAGTTTGTGCTAATGCCTCCTTGTTCATATGACAAGGGTTTTCATCTTTTTGACTGTTGAACTGGTTTGTTTTTGAAAAAATCTTCATGTCTGAGAGAAATGTACAATTGAGAAGAGTACCGATTGTATACTAAAAGCATTCACTATCGGATATACTTTGGTCAAGATGTCTGGAGAAACAGATCCAATATTAAATCTATTTCTAATGTTCGCTTCACTCACATTCTTTTACCTTCCGATTCGTCACCACTCACCGTGGCAACTCATCCTTCAGGTCGACTTGATGTTGTAATTCTTTCCTCCTTCATTCGTATTTTCTCAACAACTTTCTAAAAAAAAAACGACGATCAAGAAGGCATTTTCTTCTGTGGATATAGCAACATGTACTTCTGTTTTATCGTGATGAAGACCATACAATTGTGTTCATACATGAAGACACATGCCTAAAGGCAACAGTCAAGAAGGCATACCCCTCTGGGGTCATGCCAATATGTACTTCTTCTTTTTTATCGTTATGAAGACAGTTGCATACACAATTGTGTTCATGCATAAAGTTACATACCTAAAGGTGCCAACCAAGAAGGCATCCCCCTCTGGGGTATGCCAACGAGTGTTTTTGTTGAAATTATCGTAATAAAGACAACAAAATTGTACCCGAACATAAAGACATGTATCCAAAGGTACCAACCAGAAAGGCATCCCCCTCTGGGGTATGCCAACACGTGCCTCTTGTCTATTTTTGGTGGAGACTATAAAATAGTGTAGATACCTAAAAGGTGCCATCGGCATCCCCTTTGAGCACACACAAGACATTCCCCCTCCGGGGTATCCTAGCACTTGTAAATAGGTACCAAACACATATTTCTTTTAATCGTAATGAAGACAATTTGATACACAATTGTGCATATTCCTAAAGACACATACATGCTGAGGCAGACATATCTAACACGTGTCTAAAAAAAAAATGAGGGTACCCCTCTGTTTCACACCTATGAGAGGGGTATATTCAGTGTTTTCACAGATTTTTCACATATCCACATTAATGGATGCTTCTATAGAATCATAAAGAAAAGACTAGCTTTGTGAAACTTCAATACCGTAAAGCCAAATGACACAAAGTTTCATCATGCATGGAGGCACCAAATGCCTTTGATTAGTCGGATACACCGTGAAAAAAGAGAAGTTGTCATGATAATATGTTATTCATTACAATAAAATCTTATTTGACTTGCGTATAAATGATAGAATTAGCGTAAGTGAAATAATTAATAGTATTAACATAAGTGAAATATTTGATAGTATTAGCATAAGTGAAACAAAATGGCGTCTACACATCATCTCCATCGAAATTCTCCATCTCCTCTGTTGTTTTCATACGCTTCGGCTGTATATCTGCTTTTTGATCATTTAACACATTTGAACCTCTTTTGATGCAAAGGTTTTCCGTGAAAACCCTTTCTGTGAGTACGCAGGACTCTGGAGACGTCTGAGAAAAAAATCATTATAACTAGACGATTCATCTTACGACCTACCATATTCTTCATGCCCTCAAAATTGACTAGATCAGCAGATTCGTTGTTTGTGACAATGTTTCGAGTCTTGGTAATACACTTTGTGTTTCCATGGGCGTCCAGCATCTTGATAGAGTACACATTAGGACTCGTAAGAACAATTTCATCGATACAGTATCCCTGAGGTGTAGCATCGGAAAGCTGCCCTAGGGCATCTCCACACATGTCTCCCAACATATTTTTTCCTCGTTCTTGCAGGAAAACTATGGAATCAGTGTCTGAAAAACAAAATGTACACGAATTTTTAGCAATTGTGCTTGAATTGTACACAATTGTACATGAAATGTGTATCAAATTTAAAACTTACCACAATGAATAATGTTGTCATCGCCGACTTTCTTCATTGCTTGGTATAACTTTAGACGGGCAGCAGATGTAGTAAGGGCATCGTATACAATGTTTGTAGACTGTCTAGTAGAATTATGAAGCCGAGATACGAGAATTTGATCATCGCTCCACTCTCCAAAACTCTGTGGGCTGTTGGAGGGTGTTGTTATGAAGTCGATGGCAGCCAAGGCATCAAAGATTGGAAACATTTTCGTGTCCGTACAGGATCGATCATATGCATATTCACACCAGTTCTTGTTTAGAAAAAGTTTTGCAAAATTTTGAAGAGTTGGATTCTTTTCGATTGATTTTATATCCAAATCGACCTTGTCATTCTCACGAATGGCATCTATATGAGCAGTCTTTTCTTCATATGTCATGTCTGGTCGTGGCCATCCAGTTGCCTCATGTTTCATTTTGAGTAGAGGGGTCATGAAACTTGTGAAAAAGTCGCCCGTAAACCATTGGTCATCTGACCAATGCCAGACTTCGTGCATCTTCAAAACTTGATATCCTTCTTGTAGAGCCACATTCAATTCGTCGGTACACCAAACTCCAGTCAGATATCTATCAGAAGCGTTGGTGTGTGTGCATTTTCCGGTATTTTCCGATTGTCCACACGTACGACAGAGTACAAAGAGTAATTTACCGTTTATCCTCTTGGGGAGAACCGGTATAGGACAGTCTGAGGGTGGGAGGATATCGCAAAACACCAATCCGCGATATGGAAGAGTATTATCCTTGATGGGTAGAAAGTTTAGAAGGATTCTATCAGGGTTGCCGATCGGGTAACTTGTTCCACGAATGTTGACATATGAATGAAGGGAATTGAAAACAAAGTGCTCAATTGAGTATTTTGGGCTTGTCTTGACTAGACTTTTGAATTGTTGAGTCCTTCCACCATAAAATGCATATCCAGGAACGAGGGGCTGAGTCCATTTGTACTGAAAAAATGTATTTTACCGCACTAGTCGTCTCTTCACAAAGCCTCCCTCTCTCTCTCTCTCTTTCTCTCTTCCTCTTTCTCTAGTAGCCTCTTCACAGAGTCTCCCTTTTGTCAATCCTACCGTATGCCCCCTTTTCTCTAGTCGTCTCTTCACAGAGCCTCCCCTCTCTATACACAAAGAAACAACTCACATTTTGGAAAAAGGTCTTCATTTCTGGATTCTCGCTCAGTTCCTTTTCGATTTCACAATCCCAAATGGCATGCACAGTGTAGTTGGCTGCTCGCATGGCTGTATCTTCTGTGACAGTACACTCGTAGAGTTGTTGAACTGTGGCATTCTTGTTGTGTTGACTGATGGCATCTCGAGTCAAGAAACATCTTGGACAACCATGCCGGCTACACGAGCGAATTACGTAAACTTCATTCGTCTTCTCATTGTACCCGTCAACATGGTAACCTTTTCCATCGCCACAATCAGCATAGAATTCACTTTTGGAGCACAATTTATGTCGGAATTGCAGATTGGGGTCTTGCTTTTCGAGCCAGAGGAGATATTCGATCGCATATTGAGCTTTATTTTGGCTCTCTGCTGAATAACCATAATAAGAGATGTTTCCGATAATTCCATCCTTTATGTGTTCGTATCTCATTACAAACATCATGTATGAGGTAAGGGATGGTGCTTGAATAAACGGAATCCAACCGGCCATGTGTTCTTGACAGAATTCCATATACTTGACGACAGTTTCCACCAGAATTTGAACATTGTTTTTGCAATGTTCAAGAATTTCCTTGTCGAAATCAAAAGGTTGATCCTTGTTTTCTTCATACCATTTCTCCAGGAGGGCCTTTTCTTTTGGTTTCTTGAAACTAGGCTCGTAATATTGAATAGGAGGCAGGGTGGGCAGCACTTGTCCATAATTGTCTGACTGATTGAAAAGGTGTGGAAAGTATCCCTTTGACTCTGTCTTGAGACTGAAGGCGTCAGGCAGCTGGTCCAAACGCATAGGAATATACCGTACCGTATCTCGAAAGTGTAAAACATTCGTCTTTGACAGTGGAATGTCGGCTGCGATAAAGTTTGATCCAGACATTATGAAATGTGGTTTGCAGGCATCACTTTTTACAAGTTGTTCCAACACGAAGACGTGGTCATATCTGGAAAAACACTAGATTACTTGATTTTTCAAAAGACTAGACCAACCTTCCGCCGTTATGGGCAATGACATAGGCATTTGTGAGTCTTGGATCAGTCTTCAGAATTTTGGCGAACCTCTCCAATACAGTACCCTTCTCCCCAGGTCGAAGATTGTATGTGAGTGTCTGCATCTCTCCGCAAGAGGAACAATGTCTCCCCATACACTCTTGGCAAATGTATTTGAAGCAGATGACATTCGGCACATGTTTTATTCCAAAAGATTTGATTCCTGGGAAGAAACGTGATTAGATACAAAATTGTGACATTAAAAATACCTTTGTATTCACTGGATGATACGACAACGCTTTCGATATCATAAATAACCATTGTCCAAGAACTCTGTTTATCCAACTGGCGTTTTAGGTTGGCTTTGGTTGGGACAGCATAACAGCATTTATGATTTCTCCGAGTCTTTTGCAAACAAATTTTGCAGTAGTAGTTTTCAAAGCAAGCGTGTTTCAGTGTACCATAGGATTCTCTTTCGTGGATTTTAAAACATTTCGGACATCTGAAGCAAGAATATTTACTCTATCATTTCTAATGAAACAACTTACTTTTCATAGACATCACAGTACGGCATAGTTTGCGAATTCTTCTTCTTCAAATGGCGCTCGAAACAAGACTTGCTGTGGAACGTGTTGTTGCACTTTTCACAGTGCATTTCTTCTTTTTCAGCTGGCTTGCAGTCCACATCTCCGCATCTTTTGCACACTTTTTTGCATTTTCGCCCATGATGCTTCTTTACAAGTTTATTGCATTTGAAGCAGTAAAAGACGTTGACAATCGGTGTCGATGGTTTGAAGAACTCGAAATGCTTATTAGCATAAAACAGAGGAATGAGTCCGTCGGCCTCTTTGTTGAACTCGACAAAAATTGTTGGACATGGTGCACCAGGGGGCCAAGTGCCACACCACAATTTTGTAATCTTTCAGATAATCGGCTAGTCGAGCCAAATGAGTTAGATCGTGTTCTCCGTCATTTTCTTCAACACCAGCTTCTTCCAAAAGTTCCAGAGCTCTTCTCAATTGTGCTGGTGGACGACTAGTTTTGGCACACTAAAAATTTCAAAATGTCTTACTATTTTGGTAAAAAAAGACTCACGTTGGCTCTTGTCAGGCTTATGTATTCTCTGTATGAACTATTATCATCTCGTTTTTCCTCACTGTTGTAATCCGACCAAAGTCTTCCGAGAATCACAGCTTTTGGTAGGCAATAGCCTTCTCCAACAACATTTGGGGTGCGAAGACCGAACATCTTCTGTAAATTTCAATTGTTACACTGGATTTTTTGAAAAATGCATACCATAATGTGCTCTGGAATCTGTCCTCCTCTGCCCGATACTTTTTCCTTTTTGAAAATCCTCATTGAGATTGTCATGGGTTCATCGAGTCCAAGATCTGACCGAGAGTCTTTTGGTGTTTGGCATTGCTTCGAGATTAAATCGATCAAGGTGTATCCATCGGCCATCTTGTACGTTTCATGAAAAATCCAGAAACCATCATCCTCCAAAAAGCCTGGATGCCGAACATTGAACCAATATCGAGTGTTTTTCAAACTTCCTCCAGCCTTTTCGAGCATGTGCCGGATAAAAATATCGAAAATTTTACCAATGTTCCGGTCCAGTGTCGCTGTTTGGGGTAAAAATTGCAGGTTTTTGAGCACCAATCGACGGGGTTTCAAGACTAGAGTTAAAGCAGTTGTTCGAATAAGGTCTGATCCACCTTCGATTTCGGCAAATTGTTCGAAAAAATCCATTTCCTCTTGGGTCACGAATGACTTTCGAATCAAGTTGTCACTGTTTCCTACAAGAAAAATATATTTTAAAAATTGAATAAAAAATAGTTCTTCTTACCATCGGGGTTAAAGTCGTTGGCAGCAGTCATCTTGTAACAAGAAATAATGACAAGTATGGACAAAAGGGGTTTTTTCGTATCTCGGTGTTAAAGAGGTGTGAAGGTCAGCATGCTCATATTTCCTTGTTTAATGGTGAGAACACTGGATAATTAGTCCACTATTGGTTTTCCAGTCTCGTGGTAATTATTCTTCTGTACGTCATCGGGTCAACCGTCTCAGATTTCTGTTTCGAAACCATGACATGAATGAAGTATTAAAATTTAAAATCAAGAGAAATGATACGGACATTATGTCTCGTTTCACTCACATTCTTTTACCTTCCGATTCGTCACCACTCATCGTGGCAACTCTTTTTTTTTCCCTTTCGTTTTTTTTCCTGTTGTTGTTTTCTTCTTCTTTTTTCTCTTTACCATCATACACCCCTCAATGTCGCCTCCTTTTCGGAGTCTCCCCCTTCCCTCTATACACAAAGAAAGTGTCCCTACCATACACCCCTTGCGGGCACCTTTTCTTTTTCTCGTCTTCTTGCGGATGCTCCTTCTCAACACCATAATGACACCCCCTCTATGCCGCCTCCTCGGGGTGGACACTTTTCAACAGCATAAAAGGCGCATCTACCGTATACTCCTTTTTTTACCGCATTCTGTCGGAGGTTTCTTTCTTCCCTCACAACCCTTTTAGCTGAAAACACATTAAAAAAGTAAGATAAAAAACATTTTAGGCTCCGCCCACTTTGGCTCAATCTAATTTTTTTTCATTTTTTGTGAGTTGTGACCTGTCTGAGATGAAATATCATACCCATGAGGGAAGAAAAATGCATCCTATGGATTTTTAGTGATCCTGCTCCCGCAGTGTAGTCAGAGGCGTTAGACTTTTTTTTTCCGAAATTTGGATATAACTCTACCTATAACAGTACAACTGGATGCAGTGGTTGCTTTTTCAGCCTTTTTGGAGTCACCAGACAAAACACCTGGTGAGTTGTTTGTGTCTATTTTTCATGAAAAGAAACTTGTTTCACTTCAAAAAACTGTCAAACTGAATGATCAGGCCAAAGGTTCATTTTTTTCGGGTGATTAATTGCTTGGGAAAATTTATTTTCAGTGCGAAAACGACCACGTAACCGATCTGGAAAATCTTTGACGTGCAAAAAGACAGAGTTGCCAGTGACGAAGTTGAAAAAGGAAGAAGAGTGTACACAAACCAAGAGGGAAGAACCGATTGAATCTTTTTGTTAGGATTTGCAGCAAGTGCCAGGAAAACATTCTTCATGATGGCAAGACTTTAACAATTTCCCTGTCTTTGCATTGAGAAAGATTGTGTTTTCACTACTTTTACATGAACATTTTTATCAAGTTTTTACTGTTTTTGCTGGGGAAACATAAATATGCCTATCGGGTGACTGGAAAGGTGCATGTAGGGTTTACAAGGAAAAAACTGTGAAAAAACATGGCGAAACTGAGGAATACGAAGAAAATCAAAACTTTACCAAATCTGATGTTGAGAAAGACAAAACATGAAAAAGGCAATAATGATAAAGAAATATGGTTCCTATTCATGAAGTTACCGCACTGGGGTAATTAACGCGCGGAGCAGTAATTATCTCGCGGAGCATCTACCGTACAGAGCAATTATCTCGCGGAGCAGCAATTATCTCGCGGAGCAGCAATTATCTCACGGAGCAGCAATTATCAGTCGGAGCAATTAGTGATAATGATTATGAGCAATCTGATAACAATCTGAAACAATTCCAGCACAATTACAGCTATGGTATCATATTTCAGACTCCGCCCCCGTACTGGGTGAAAGTGTCCTTCTAACACTACTGGGAAAAAGTGTCCCGTTAATACTACTACTAATCGATTGGAAATTGAATGGAGATCATGTATGTATAGTTATTTTTTAAAAATTATAAACCTTTGCAATTTTACCGTAGTTTACGCCCCAAGCAGATTTCACGAAAGCGTCAGTTCAATTGGTTCATTTTCAAAATAAGGATATCCAAGCTCAACAAAATCAGCACAGCAAATTATGCTTTCAGGCATTTTATCAATGGAGCGCGCTTGATTCAGGCTGAATTTGAAAAATCTGTTCCATACGAATTGTTTAAAACTCAATGAAGAACGTGTTCATATAAATTAGGTTTTTCAGCTTTGATTTTAAGCAAAGTTATTCAAGTTTGAAAATTATGTAGTACAGAAAATTCAACTTTCTGATTTTTTATCAACCAGGTGGATGTCGCCCCTCCGGGGCTCATCCACCTGGCCTTCGCTTACTTTAGGAGTTGAACCTTCAGTTCCATTTTCAGAGGCTTCGGCTCTATTTTTGAAAACTCGGAGCCTTATCTTTTTCCTTTCGTATTTTGAGAGATTCGAATCATGATTTCAGCAGTAAAAAAGCAACGCGGCGCAGTATCAGAGCTTTGAAATCAGAACAGGGACATTTTCGAACTTCAAACCCCGATAAACTTGCTTCGAATTCAACTTTCCCAAAATTTTCTTACACATTCTGTCTCCTCGCGTTGAGACGAACAGAATGATATAAAATTCAACCCATCTATCTCTTTCCCGTGAATCTCCCCCCAAGCTTGGGTAACTGAACCGTCTTCCCCCTCGTGTCGGCGGGGGTGATGAAATCAAGCAGCCGACATTAACCGGGTTCGCGTCGGCTACTATACTTTGTGTGTGCGCTGCCTCTCTGCCGCCGCGCGAGACTCTGCTTCTCTGTCGCCGCGCGTGCGAAAATGAACCCAGTTGCTCAGAAAAAGTGCTCCAGAAGGCTTCAAAATTGGAATTTCGAAAAACGAAATAGACGGGCATCATCCTCAGATAATCAGGAACAAACTGTGAAAGTTTCAAGAGAATCGGTCAACTTTGCGTATACGAAAGGGTTAGCGACACATTTTCGACACCGGAATTAGTACTGAAAATTCACGAAAAGAGCTGTAACTTGCTCAATTTTTGAGATATTAAAAATCTAAACATACGGGCATCAACTAATAAAAATTTCCGATCTTTCTGTAAAACTTTCATCTAAATCGGTTCAGTTTGGGCTGAGTTACAGCTTGCAACATACAAACAGACATACGGAAATCACTGGTTGTTATTAGTAAAGATAGAACGCGCTTGATTCAAGCTAAATTTGAAAATCTGTTTTATAAAAACTGTTCGAAATTTAATGAGGAACACTTTGATATAAATAGGGTTTTCCAGTTTTGATTTCGAAGAAAATTATTCAAGTTTGAAGAATTAGTGCAAAAAATTATGTGGTTATCAATGGAGCGCTCTTGATTCAGGTCAAAATTCAAAAATTTGTTTAATACAAATTGTTTAAAATTTAATGAGGAACATTTTTTTATGAATTAGGTTTTCCAATTTTGATTTTGAAGAAAGTTATTCAAGCCCAAAATTCAAATATCAAGTTTGTTCTCTTCTCAATGGAGCGCACTTTTTTTGCTGTTTTTTTTTCTCTTCTGTACAACATATATTCCAGTTCTCTATGTTCTATGTTCTCTGTATGGTCTTTTCTCAAGGCTAGATGTTTTGAATGTCGTTCTAGACCAGGAAAAAGGAATACATTTTAAAAAACGTAGTTTAGAAATGTTTCGAAAAAAATTAACAATTGAGTGAAAATCGATATAAAGCTCAAAAACCAGGAAAAAATGTTCTAAAAAATACAAAATTTAAAGTCTACAACATTTTCAAATGATCCTCCGCTGGATCCCGACGGAAACATCTAAGGATACAGAGGCCCAAGAAAAGGAAGAAGACACCGGAGACCGAGAAGATGACGTTGGGAGAGTAGGTGGCGATGGACGAGAGAATGGAGAATCTAAAATTATTTGAGTTGAAATTTATACCAAAATGTAGAGCTTAATAAGATCTACAAAATGACACTAAAATCAATATGATAGCGCTTTTCAAACTTTTTCTGTGTTCGTTTAAAGATGGAGCATCAGATAGGTTACTGTACTCTAGTTTCAACGGGCTCCAAAAAGAGCCGGAATTGCGAAATGTTCTTGATTTTAATACCATTTTGTAGATCTCATCAAGACCTACATTTTGGTATAAATCTCTAGTCTAAAATCTCAATTTTTGATAGGGAAAATTGCCAAGAAAAAACTCACTCATCCGGTCCCATGCTAATTGTTTTGCTGGCTTTTGGCGGCTCATTTGGCGCCGATCGTTTTGGTCGTTCAACACGGCTAGTCGTGGTTGTAGCGGGGCGTCTGGTAGTAGTTGGAGCTCTAGTGCTGGTGGACGTGGCCTAAAACAGATAGAGTCTCGGAATGCTAGGCCTAACTATAAGGACTGGTAACTGTACCTCTACAGGTTTTTGGGCTGCTGGGGCCACAGGCGGAGTTTGAGCCGGCGAAGGTTGAGCGGGAGGTGGAGCTTGAGCCTGAGTTGAAGGGTTAGCTTCTTTGGAAACTGTAGTGGAATCTTGAGCCTTAGACGGTTGCGGTGCTGGAGGCGGAGCTTGTTGAGCCACAGGTTGCTTGGCTACAGGCGGAGACGTCTGTACTGGAGGCGGAGCTTGCTGAGCCACTGGTATTGGAGGCACAGCTTGTTGAGCCTCGGGTTGCTTGGCTACAGACGGTTGAGACTGAGGCAGAGCTTGCTGGGCCACTGGTTTTGGAGGCACAGCTTGTTGAGCCTTGGCTACAGGCAGAGGGGCTTGAGCAGGAGGAGGAGCAGTTTGAGCCACAGGTTTCGGGGGCGGAGCTTGAGCTGCTGGCTTGGCTACAGGCGGAGGGGGTTGAACTGGAGGCGCAGCCTTTTGGACCACAGGCGGCTTTACTGGAGGAGATTGAATTGGAGGCGGAGCTTGGACTGGAGCGGGAGCTTGAACTTGCACTGGCTGAGCCACGACTTGTGGCGGGGCCTTGGCATTGATGATGGGCTTGATGGGGCCGGTTTGGTGCTGTTGGGGATTAGAAGGCTTAGTTGGCTGCTGGGCTGGAGGCGGAGCCGCGGCTTGCTGAGCAGTGGGCTTAACTGGCTGTTGAGCCGTAGACGGAGGCGGAGCTTGCTGAGCCACAGGCTTTGCTGGCTGTGGGGCTTGTTGATGTTGGGCAGATGGTTGAGCCACTGGCTTTGGAGGTGTCTGGGCCTGTTGGGTTTGAGCCGCCGGTTCAGACGTCGATTGGGCCGCCGGTTGAGCCACAGGTTGAGCCGCGGGTTGAGCCGCCGGTTGAGCCGCCGGCTTTGGCGGGGTCTGCTGTTGAGGGACCTGCTGCACTTTGGGTGGTACTTGTTGCTGTGCCTGGGCCTGCTGAGCTTGAGCTGGTTTTTCTTGAGCCGGTTGCTGTTGAGCTTGAGCTGGTTTGGCCTGTGGTGGAGGAGGTGACTGCTGGGCCGCTGGCTGAGCCACTGGTTTAGCTTGAGCTGGAGGAGCAGACTGTTGAGGCTGTACTGGTTTTTGAGCTTGTTGTTGTGGCGGAGGAGCAGACTGTTGAGCCGGTACAGGCTTTGAAGCTTGTTGAGATTGAGCTGGCTGGGCAACAAGATTTGGAGTTGGTTTGGCTTGAACTTGGGGTGCTTGTTGAGCTGGTACGGGTTTCGGTGCTTGTTGGCTAGCTGCTGGTTGAGCCACTGGCTGAGCTTGCTTCTGTTGTGGTTGCTGTTGAGCCTGTGGGGTACCCTGTACCCATATGGGCACCACCAGACCTGAAAGAATTATTTGATGAGAAAAATTTGAGCAAAGCTGGAAAAATTTTATTATCAAAATCCAGAAATTTGAATCTTAATTTGATACATCACATTTTTTATCAAAGAAAAAATTGATGAATTTTTATGAGGAATTGTTGTAATTTTTACTGTTTTTAAGGGTTTTACAGAAAGAACATCAATTTTTCGACTTGAAATTGAATTTTAGCTCAAAATTTGACACAAAAATCGAGATTTAAAAAGACAAAAGCAGCAAACTCAATTTCAAGGATGTTTCTCAATGGAGCGCGCTTGATTTAAGATGAATTTCAAAAGTCAAAATGTTTAAAATTAAATACAAAATGTTTAAAATTAATTGATGAACATTTTGATATAAATTAAGGTTTTCAAACTTGATTTTGAACAAAGTTATTCAAGTTTGAAGAGTTAGTACTGAAAATTCAAAATTATTATCAATGGAGCGCGTTTTATTCGGACCGAATTTTAAACATCTGTTTTATACAAATTGCTTAAAATTCAATAAGGAGCATTTTGATATAAGTTTGTATTTCCAATTTTGATTTTGAAGAAAGTTATTCAAGTTTGAAGAATTAGTATAGAAAATTGAAGCGCATTGTCAATGGAGCGCGCTTTTTTACAGCTACTTACCAAAACTAATAAACACAAATCTGAAGATCCTCATTCTCGTCCCAATTGAACAGTTTCAACTGGATAGTTCCTCCAAAATGCACCAAAAACGACCTATATATCTATACAAATAGCCGAAAAGAGATAGAAAGCCAACACGGCACCAAAAAAGCCACGATGATATAGAATATGGAAATATATGTATTGATGCAGAAAAAATGGAAGGGATACAACACATTCAGAGCTTTTGTTATGATAAGAGAGGGACAAGGGAAAAATTGATACAACACTTTTTTGAGTTTGAATAACTTTCTTCAAAATAGAATTTTTTAAAACTAATTTATATCAAAATGTTCCTCATTAAATTTTAAATAATTTGTACTAAACAGATTTTTAAAATTTACCTTGTTTCAAGTGCGCTCCATTGATAATTAATTGAAAGTGGAGTTTGCAGTACTAATTCTTCAAACTTGAATAACTTTCTTCAAAATCGAAATTTGGAAAACCTAGTTTATATGAATATGTTCCCCGTTGAATTTTTAAACATTTGTATTGAACAGATTTTTAAAATTTAACCCGAATCAAGCGCGTTCCATTGATAAAATGGCTGAAATTTGAAAATATGTACAGTACTAATTCTTTAAATTTGAATAACTTTCTTCAAAATCGAAATAGGAAAATTTAGTTTACATCAAAATGTTCCTCATTAAATTTCAAACAATTTTTATCGAACAAATTTTTTTAAAGTTCAGCCTGAAGCGAACGCGCTCCATTGATAACATCAGAATGTTCTGTACTAATTCTTCAAACTTGAATAACTTTCTTCAAACTCAAAAATAGAAAATCTAACTTACATAAAAATGTTCCTAATTAAATTTTCAACATTTTGTAATTAACAGATTTTCAAATTCAGCCTGAATCAAGTGCGCTCCATTGATAACAGGAGAATTTTCTGCACTAATTCTTCAAACTTGAATAACTTTTTTTCAAAATCAAATTTGCAAAACCTAGTTTATATGAATATGTTCCTCTTTAAATTTTAAACAATTTGTATAAAACAGATTTTTAAAAATTAGCCTGAATCAAGCGCGCTCCTAACTTATAAAAAAATGCTTCTTATAAAATTTCAAGCAATTTGTAGGAAACAGATTTCTAAATTCAGTCTGAATCAAGCGCGCTCCATTGATAAAACTGCAGAAACTTGAATTTTCTGGACTAGTTCTTCAAACTTGAATAACTTTTTTCAAAATCAAAATTAAAAAATCTAACTTACATAAAAATGTTCCTTATTAAATTTTCAACATTTTGTGGGAAACAGATTTTTTAAATTCAGCCTGAATCAAGCGCGCTCCATTGACAAAATAACTGAAAGTGGAGTTTCCAGTACTAATTCTTCAAACTTGAATAACTTTCTTTAAAATCAAAATTTTAAGATCAATTTTAGAGGAAAATACTTCTTATTGAATTGTCAACATTTTGTAAAAAACAGATTTTTAAAATTTAGTCTGAATCACGCGCGTTCCATTGATAAATTGCCTGAAAATTGAATTTTCAGTACTAATTTTTCAAAATTGAATAACTTTTTTCAAAATCAAAATTTAAAAATCTAACTTACATAAAATGTTCCTTATTAAATTTTCAACATTTTGTGGGAAACAGATTTTTTAAATTCAGCCTGAATCAAGCGCGCTCCATTGACAAAATAACTGAAAGTGGAGTTTCCAGTACTAATTCTTCAAACTTGAATAACTTTCTTTAAAATCAAAATTTTAAGATCAATTTTAGAGGAAAATACTTCTTATTGAATTGTCAACATTTTGTAAAAAACAGATTTTTAAAATTTAGTCTGAATCACGCGCGTTCCATTGATAAATTGCCTGAAAATTGAATTTTCAGTACTAATTTTTCAAAATTGAATAACTTTTTTCAAAATCAAAATTTAAAAATCTAACTTACATAAAATGTTCCTTATTAAATTTTCAACATTTTGTGGGAAACAGATTTTTTTAAATTCAGCCTGAATCAAGCGCGCTACATTGACAATAACACTGTTCAATTGATACAAAAAAATATAAACAAAATGTTCATTTTCCTTCAAAAAAAAATACAAAAAAATCAAACAATCTCTCCTTGATCAAACAACTCGATATCCTTGGTCTTATTAGCCTCCCTAAAAAATTCAAAACTACAGTAACCCTACAGTAACCCTCTCACCAAACATCGATATCAAATTTTCCCCAATCGTTTCGCAATTTTCTCTTCTTTCCATCAGAAGTACACGTATGATAGATCATCATATAAATTTCGAATTTTCTCTGAAACTTTGTAGTTTGTAGTTTGTAGTCTTTGTAGCCTCTCATTTACCAACAAATCAAATCCATCATTTGTGTCCTGTGCACTAATTTCATAATTGTGTGGACGAGTCGACACGACTTCCGTTCCATTCGTCAATAAATCGTCGGATTTTTCACTGAAAATTGAAAAGAAATTTAGTTTTTTGAATTCAGCGCGCAGTGAGCTTCAAATTGAGTATAATCATACCCTATTTTGGGTCCCACCACGAAAATCAAGGATTACTGTAGTTTTCGTGGTGGGACCCAATTTTTTCAAACCTAGCCATCATTATACTCTTTTTAAAGCTCTTTGCGCGCAGAATTCGAATAAATCAAAATTTTTCAGAAACCCACACAAAATCCTCCTCATAGACCTCAATATGGTAACAGAATTTGTCGAGTTTGCAACCAAATTTTCCATTAAATTGAAATTTGGATAGCCCTTGAATTCCGATGAAAAATAGGGAGAGATGTGGACGGGCCCACTAAGAGGAGCTGGCACTCTGGGTCCTGGTCCGATGTGTTTTCCCTAGGAAACTCTGTGTTTTTGTGTAGTTACCCTTAGCTACAGGTGCTGATGAGCGGTGCTATTAACAGAAGACAGGTTTATCAGTGACCCATTTATTCAGTGGATAGATTATGCATATAATATCATAAAACCACGGCGAATGTATGGAGCAGCTGCGTGCGGTCGCTCTGCTGGGCAGTGGCGAGTGACGTGGCTGGTGTATCGCTGACTCAACTAGCTGAAAGATGGATTAAGGGGATTTCCCGTTCTCAGTGATGCAATCTCTCGGAGAGAGATAAAACATGTTTTAGAGACACGGTACGCTCCTCGCTTCCCATCAAGTGAACTGGCGTCGGCGCCGCCTTATATAGGCGGCGCCCGACCGCGACGCGACACGCGACGCGGCGGACTTTGCGCGGCAGTTCAAATGAGGGTTTTCGAGGGAATTGACAAGGGAGCGAGTAAAAGAGTGGGAAATGTATTAAACAGCAGGGAAATTAGAAGGTTTAGAGTATTCCAAGGTTGAGGGCAATCCTTAGAGAATACTCTGTATAACCTTCCGGTTGTCAAATGCATGGCGATCAGGCAGGGTTGACAACATTCCCCGGGGGTGGATAGCGGAGGGTTTTCGAAAGTTGACAGTCAGCGGCACGACGAGGATTGAGCTGGGAGAAAACCCTGCGCGTCCCTCAAGTCACCTACTGCTGTTGTAACGTATCGAAAGGTAGCCTCGCTTAGCAACTCCCTTCCCATACTCTCCTACGACTTCCGAGTCAAGGGGTACAGGGTTAGGCTTTTTGCCCTTAGCAGATTCGCCAAAGTCTCAGTGGGCAATGGTGGCGCGTGTCTAAGTGTCATCATTGGAAAAGACTACGTCTGTTCAAGTCGAGATGGTGAGGTTATCTACCGGGAATGTCTGTACTCTTCGCCCCCTCGTAAAGTGGTGGTTCAGATTTAGTTCGAGAGGAACTAGTTAACAGACGTATCTCGTATAGAGTCTTCCTCTTTACTCGACAACTACAGTACCTGATTTCCAAGTCTCACGAAGACGCGCAATTGCCGTCCTGTTATATGACTAGACGGGTATGGGTATACCATTGTCAGGACTGCTGATCTCGATACTGACGCAAGTGACAGTCCGCTCGGAATCGTCCGACTCGGAATGAAAAGATACTAGATTGATCAGACTCCACGAAGATGTTTCTCTGCCACAGAGACATCTGGGAATCGTCTCTCTCATTGATCTCCAAAGAGTCAAAACACGACCGTTGCGATGTGACAAATCACGTTGACAACAGTTTCGTTGTTGCTCGCATCATTCCCGATGACAACGACAGTAACTGTTCGCACTCGTGATTCCAGTGGGAAAGTGAGTGGACAGTGTTCTGATAGTCACGGGTAAGAGCGAGACAACTCAAGGTTTCACCAACAGTCCGGGAGTCTGTGTGTACAGAACCGGAATCCACGTGGCTACAACCGAGAGCAACGTCACAGCAATCCAGACAACAACGTAAGAATTCTGGGGAAGCGTAACAGCCGAATGCTGAAGTATTGCTGTCGGGCTGTCAATTCAGTATGAACTGGACAGTTGGCTGAAGCAAAAGGTGCATCAGTGGTAGCTTCCCACACTTCGAACGTGTCGTCGTGCTAAGTGCGTAGAGCACTAAGGGGGATAACTTAGAAATTTAGAATTTTGGTGCAATCTACCGTGGGTTCATCAAAGGTTCAGTGGAAGCGGGGTGTTAGTTTGTCTTTGTCGCACAACAGTGGCTCGTGGCACGACAGGAATCGACTATTTCTGTGTTTCTGGGCTCACTGTACTCGTTAGCAGGTGGTTCAACCACGAGTAAAGCGAGTGTACAGATACGGTGAAACAGAACGAAATCCTTAGCCATATACCGCGGCACGGAGTAATCCGATGCTGGCGACTAGGGGCAAACGTTACGGTGCATTCGTTCTGACATTCGAATAGACGGGTAGTAATTGCCGAAACGCTCGTATTTTCAGCAAGTTCTCGCATGTCACTGGTTTCATGTCCGTAGTTGTCTTGTTCACAAGTGTGGCTTTCGTTAGCTCGAGTGGACAAGTGAGCCACTGAACGCGTAAAGACAACACAAGGCAAAACAGATGGACAGTCTACTGTATGTGGCGCGATAGAACTGCTGTCATACGAGACAACGGATCTATTACGTACCATGTTTTGGTCATATGGTACGAGATATCGATGCAAGCGGTAGTCGGCGTGGGTCGTATCAAGACTCGGAAACTGCGGACACTTGAGCGATCCAACCCCACAACGATGTGTCGCTGCCACAGACATGTCGGAGGGGTCTTCACTCTCCTGATCTACAGCGAGTCAAGACGAGACTTGAGCGATTGACCTGCCACCTAGGCATCAATATCGCCGTTGCTCACAACTTCCGGAGTAACTCAGTAACTGCTCGTCCTCGAGATTCCAGTCGGAAAAGAGGGGACAGACTCCTGATAACCAGAAGAAGCGTGAAACAACACCAAGGCTACTTCACCAACGGTCCAGTGTCTGTGTGTACAGACCTTGAATCTGTGGCGGCAACCGAGGGCACCAATAAGACCGAACACATGCGACGGTTCCAGAGGGGTTGTTGGTGAGCGAGGCGCCTGCGGTGTACTCACATCATTCCCTTGCGGTGAATGGTTAGGAGATGCATCAGGTGCGCCACACCAAACTCCCTCTGTAGCCAGTGCATCGTCAACGGAAGATGCTTTAAGCGAAAGGGTTATGAAAAAATTTTTATCCGAAATTTATAAATTTTAATATTTAGTTTGGGATCAACCTCGGATTTGCAGTGGCGAATGTACACAATCGGAGAAATTATCGGGACGACAGATAAGTGTATCTGACTCCGAAGACATTCTACTCATATGCATTCACACATGTGGTGCAATCCAACGCAGTACCCGTAGCGTAGAGCTTGAGTAAAGAGCAGAATGCTCTTGTGCGGCTCGTTCGCGAGGGTTACTACTCGGCTGACCTGCGGGTGCTACCGACTTGGGAACCGCGTTTCTGGGTTCCAGAGCACTAGTTGTGCTCAATCTCATCCAGTTACGGAATCCTTTTAGGACGCTTCCGTTTCCCATTAAGACTCGATAGACCGAATCTGTGGCGGGAAGCGTTTTAACCGCACTAAATATGCTGGTTCGAGAGAAAACTGTGGTCTGTTAGACCTAAGACACCATATTGTCTGTCGTTACACCGTAATGAGACAGTTTCGAACCTGTCACTAATTTCATCCTCGACGGGTTAGAATACTGAGGGCTCTATTCTGCTGGATTCACGAGGACATTGAAAGAGAATAAGGCCGCTCAGGTGCCACTCCTGAACAGCGATACTCTCCTCACTAGTCTCCCGTTATTCCAACATACTCCGAAACCCAATGATTCGCCCAGAGGTATATCAATTGGACTCATTTGGCATGAAGTCAACAGTTTAGTGGCGCTTAGGAACCCTCCATCCGCTTTTTCAAGTGGCTCGTTGCTGCTTTTTCAGCGGATGTCGGAGACCCAGGTAAAAAACTCTCTCTTCGTCTTCGGACAACGATTAACACATAACCAGCATCCACATATAGCTGGAATGTGTCGCTTCACTTCCCGTGTAAGCTTCATGGGTGCTTTTCGCCTGGAACCGGCGGTTCAGATTCAAAGAATCTGCCGAGTGGCTCGTGGGTACAAAATAACGCTCAATAAGCAAAGTGGGGAGTGTCGCTTCGCGCCTTGACGAAGGACTGGAAGGGACGGTATCCGTGGTCACAGAACTACAAGAAAAAAAATGTCTAGAGGAACCTTACACTTCCAGTGGGGAGTGAAGTTATTCTCTTCCACGTAGCACTCTCAAGAGCCTGTGAACCACGGTAGTCGGGATCAGTGGATAGTGTAATGTACTCGTAGAGCACATCCACCGTCCCTTGATCACCGACAGACGGGGAAGACGGGGCATGAGTATCAGCAAACGACTATCAATCGTGTGAGCTTGCCAAAACCATAGAATTGAATAGGCATCAAGGGCCTTCGACTTCGAATCCCAACAACAAGCACAAACTGTCTATCAGATTCTTTTCTGCTGAATCGAGCATACCAAAGTGGTGAATGGTCCAAGCTGAGGTGCCACTCACTCAAGGGGGGACGATCGTCCGCCACTGGTATACATTGTTCAGACATACTCGGAATCGTCAGACGTGCCACCATTGGGTTCTAATCGAACATCAATTCTAGGCTCCGACAACTCTGGACATCTAGGCGACTCCTCTCCCGAGCACATCTCCAGACCGAGTTCGGTCACGTGTAGTAACACTTCCAACGGCTCTCAGTTTTTCCAAATGCGCAGTGGGCATTGGTTGGCTGGAGCACAAATGGATGTGCCTGCACTAGAGTAGTGGCGAGTGGGGGAGGCTGACTCATATTGACGGATCAGCAGTGGCTTCACCGACAAGACGAGGGAACCCGTAGTTACACAACTCAACCGAAATCAATGCTCCGAGTACACCAGGTCACTTCCAAGTGGCGCGTGAAATCACTGCCGAGCGGAAAATGAAAGGCTTCCTCTCACACAAAACAATCAGCAAGAATACAACCACGGGTGTCAGGTGCATCAGGGTTCCGGAAGTGCACAACTGCCGAAGTGGCGCGTGCTGCCGTAATTCCTGATAGTACTGACAGCGAAAAGACGGACAAACATAAACGGAGGGTTAAACCTATGCGGCGGCATAACCGAAAAACGGAAGCTGAAGGACGGGGCCTACGAGAAGAACCTGATGACATCTGAATCGAGAGCGATGATGTACGACGACATCCGATCCTCCTAAGAACTGATACGGCTGGGACAAGAGAGCTGCTGACACGACGAGAAAGTGGCGACTGGTGAACCGAGAGACAAGAAATTCCAGAATCTGAAATCATTGATGTTAATACGCTGTATAAGGGTCGCGAATCCTTCTACAGACGCTTGTCTGACAAAGTTTGGCAGCCGCCAAGCACACTCTCAGGTCCTGGGGGAATCTGCTCTTTGAATGAAGAGTCCTATCCGTCCATTCACTGGTAGTGGTTTTTGTCGGGGAAAATCAGGCTGGCCGGGCTACGACGTAGTAGCAGCGACCCGCTGATTCACCCAACAACTTCGCTTTCGCGAAGAGTGTATGGGGGTCTGGTACGCCTCAGTATGAGTTTCCCAGAAGTGGCGCTTGGTTCGACACGAGTTAAGAGGAGCACGGTATACGTCGGCTATCCTCGCTCGGAGAACTCAAACTATAGTGGGGGATATCCGCTGTCGAGTGTCTTGTTGGTACGTCTACCTGGGGACACTTTATGACGGGATATTAGTAGGGACGCGGGGGTGTCTACTCTTCTCCTATGAGTCAGTGTTACCGAACGGAGATACGCAGAACGTCAGTGGAGTGTACCACTGCCAAATCAAGTATTGACTTGAATCTCGGTAAGGCTTTCACTATCAACATAGTGGAAGATCCAATCCATGCTCACCATTTGTGAGGACCGAATGTCACAGAGAGGTGTACGTGACTCTCTGAGCACTCGTTCTATGTGGGCATAGTGTACCTCACAACGGATATATTGCACAGATCTGTGGTACGGGAATAGAGATCTCTACTACCATGTCACATATCTCTTTCCTCTAGACTGGCAAATGCATTGAGCTAGACCATCCCTTGGCACCGGTAGGGCTCTGGCGTACTTCAGAAAGGACTGTCTGGACTCTTATGGAAGAGTATCCAGAAGCGGCAATCGAAGATAGCTCTGGTCCCAGTGGCGCGTGGGAGAGGGAAAGAATGTAACAAGGCAGAAATGCGATAGCTCTATCGATCGGTGTTCGGAGCCGATGTGCCCGAGCTTACTCGCCGAATCCTGTACGTCTTCAGCACGCTTCGTTTTCTCGGCTGTTGCCCACACTTACTAGATCTTACTCAGCTATGGATGTCGGAAATTCGGCTATTTTCCGAACTACCTGGCTCGCTAGTGGCAAGTGTGTTCATCCGGTCTTCCTCACGACATTCTGGGACCACTACCAGATGATCAGTCTGATCGTGGTACAGGAACTTAGGGTCGTTCGGATTGCGGAGCCTACTTGAGTGCCGTACTCGTTCGGTGCAACAGTTTTCTACGAAAACTATACGTTCTGCGACAACAGATCCGTTGAGATCTCCGACACTCAGTCAAAACACGTCAATGCAATTGCACCCAACCACCGGAATAACACCGTAGGATTGGAGTAGACGGTTTTAGTGGTAGCTGTACTTTTCGCTCACGTCTGTATGACGGAGTGTTTCAGACAGGTTCCCACAACGAAGTGCTTGCGCTTAGTCTGAGTATCAGACTAGTGGCAAGTGGAGACGGAGACGTTGTCTGTTTGGTATGCTGCCAGGACTCCGGTTGGGAAAACTTGTGTTTTCCCCGGGGGAGGAGTCTACTGGTGGCTGCCAATATGACAACTGATGGTGGATTTCTGACCGTATTGTGAGTCGCTGAAGGCTCCTTAATCCTACAAGGGTAGAAAATATCATCCGATATTTTCCCCGGGGGAGGAGTCTTCATCTGACTCACGTTGGTCAGAAGCACCATCGTGAGAGACGAGAATAGATGCATCTGACACGAGTTCTCGGACTTGGACGAAGCCTTCGAGCTGCCTGGTGGCTACTGCTTTGGCACGTCTTATGACCGTTTAACCGCTGTGACATTTGCGAGAGAGAGATGGACACTGACTGCTAGGTTGCCATCGGGAGCCGGAAGTGACCGGTTCCTTGTGCGACATTCCTAGAGTACTGGTCCTGTATAAGGATAAGCGGAACTTGGATATCTAACCTCGGGTAAGTTGGGCACAAGGCCTTGGCCCAAGGGATGAATATCCAAGAGAGAGAGAGAGAGAGGAAGTGTGGTGTTCTGTCGAGAGTGCGGCATAGTAAGGACGAGAGAATGAAACGAGAGAATGTAACAGTGAAGATTTATTGAGATAAAAAGATCAACTGTACAAAGAAAGTGGGAAGTTGTTGTCATAATGCTGTATATCTGGTTACCGTTGCTGAGCTGTTGAAGCGAAAGATCGACCGACAGGGTTGGGATCGGCCCCGTATCCACAGACGAAGAAGACGCGGTGGCGAACTCTTTCTTAGTGGCAAGTGGGGCTTCACCCTTGTCCTGCTTGGACTTCTACGCTGGATCACGCTCATCGTCGCCAGATGGCTTCGGAAACGGTGCCAGAACTTCTGACGCATCACTATCGATCGTCACGACATCCTGTGTATAGAGTGGCAATCACGCGTCTGACGACGGTGAGAGCTGCTCTTGGAGACCTGTTAGTCAGCTTCGGTGTTTCCGCGTTAGTGGCGCTTGTTATCCCTTTAGTTGGAGAAGGCTTGCTTCTTCCGCTCATCTGGAACAAATAATGTTACAGACGGAGAACGGAATCCTCGCTAGCGATTTCAACTTTGGGATGAAAACCACAGTGGCGATATACCAGAAGTTAAAGACCTACAGATAATCCCTAACAGGATGAAGTGAGCTCAGGTGAGCTACAGAAACAACAATGATACAAAACAACAGATAGTGGCGAGTGGTGTTTGGACTATAGCTTTCACAAAATCTCAATTGAGCGGAGCTCCTGGATGCTCTTGGTAGCAAGCTGATGCTTAACCGCCAAATGTGCTCCTGGATCAGGCGCTTGGTGAGACAGTGGAGCTTCGAATGGTGCCCCTGTGAGTACGTGGGTATAGGTATACAATGCACAAAAAATTGTGCTGCCTATCCCGGTGACCCTGGGGGTATCCACCCATGAAGCCTCAGCACCACGGGTATGGGAACAAACGATGGGGATAAGAGATGAGGGTGAGAGATGGCTTGTGCCTTATTATGAGTCATATGGTCATGGTAAACAGAATCAAAATTTAGTATCCGTAGAAGTGGCGCATGCAGCTCGAATGACGAACTGTCTCTCCACAACGAAGAATTCAAAAAATCTTGATCCATCACCGTGTGACGCTTTGACGACGAATGTAGCGGCATGGAGCCGGTGACCCAACGATCGACTGGCAGCGTCTTCGACGGAGACTATTCTCAGATCCGGCTAGTCCTCAGCAGTGGCGAGTGTGAGCTGGATCGACGCGAGAGTTATCTCATGTCGTTCACGACGGCGTTGCGAAAGTCTGGAAACCTTAGATTACAACACCTTGTTTACAGACTCATTGGCATACCCAGTATCCCGAGAGACGTTCTTCGAGAACGCTCCATGAGTGAAGGATAGTGGAGATTGTACCATCCGAGGTCACCAGACTCTCTCCAAGCTACGCGGTCAGTGCTCAAATGAGCTTTACCGTTTCGCCGAGTTTTGCTAGTGGCACTTGGGACGTCCAGTCGATGCCTGAGCAAGAAAATCAATAAATTTCCGTTAGAATTGCGAAAAATTACCGAATTCCGAGTTGGTCAGCGTTGGTGGTGAATCGGAGACGTCTCCAACCTCTTCAGCGTCTGCGCAGTGGCGCGTGGGCTCGAGGAGAAGATTATTCTCTTTATCATCATCCTTCGACGTGTCGGAGACGTGGCAAACTGCAGAGCTCTCTCCGTGGACCTAAAATCAATAAATGATTGAAGGTTTTTCCGGTAAGGGCGTATGCAGACAATTCGTGGGGAAAAAATCGATAATCTTAGTAAACAAGGGTCGTATGCGTAGAATATCCTGCCCTGCAACAGATTTGCTCCCGGGAAGAATCGTGACGCAATATTTGTTTCGAAATTCAGCAATTTCGCTTGGCAAATGAGCCTAGCGGCGACTGGAGCTCCGAAAAAAATATCAAACGTACTAGAATCACTTCGGCAGACTATCTAATTGGAATTACAACGTTTTCCGTGATTTCGGGTGGTGTACAGCGCTTGGAGAGCCGAAATTACGCTTTTTACCCCTAAAATCACGTACTTTCGCCTAAAATTCGTCAGGAAAATTTTTCTACGCCTACGAAAGTAATCTACATCCTTAACACTACTCTACAGGGGAAAGTTATGCTAGGAGGACGACGAAAAGCGAAGAGAGAAGCGAAAAATTCTTTACTAAATGCCTTACTTGACAGAACTAAGAGGGTGCCTGATTCTCTCTTCCAAATTATGTACGTAAGGGGTTTTTCTTAGGCTAGTACCGGAATTTTTTGTCCTGAAATATCCCTCTTTTAGTGTCAACACCAACCTTAGCATCCTCTTCTTGCTTCTCAGTGGCGCGTGGCTCGGTACTCTTCTCCGATTGGAGTTTTTTCCAAGAAAAATTGCCGTATGGAAGTTTATTGAGGTCAATTGCAGTGAGTGGTGGACGTTTCGCCATTTTTCACCTGAAATTCAATCAATTTTCGATTTTGAATCACTTTTCACAAAGAAAACAAAGAAAAAATCGTTAAAAAATCACGTACGAGCAGAATGATGCAAAATTTTAGGCCAACGCCTAAATTCGAAATTGCAAGTCTGCGCGCGCGCGTCGCCGTGTCTGCGGAGTCCGCAAACACCACGCCGCACACCGTAACCAAACGACAAATTCCAAAACATGTTTTCGTGGGAAAATGACGCAAAAAATACGATTTCGAAGAGAAATCGAGCGAAAAATGAAGGAAAATCGGGAAAAAGGTGGAGAAACAAGGGAAAACAGGAACTTTTAGGGGAATGTGAGAATAGTGATTAGGCAACGGTGCGTTTTATGGCGATAACGCCACTTCTAGCGGTGTCACGTACACTGGCGGGGAACAATCTCGGTGTAGAGTGTGTGGGGTACTAATCACAGTCACTACATTACACAAGGACCACCTTGAAACCTTTGTACACACGAGTCCCGACTATAGACGCACATTTTAACCCTAATTCCGGCCTAAAAACCTAATTCTAACTCCTAAATTACGGAAATTGGGAGAAAAAGGCTAAAAAGAGGGGAATTCCTAGGAGAAAAGGGACGAGAACCTAGGAAAGAGGGAGAAAACGGAAGAGAAAAGGGAAAAAACGAAGGAAAAAACGAAAAAAGAAGGGGGGGGGGGGCGTGGTAGCGATGCTCACAGTGCCAAAAGCGAGGGAAAAACACAGATTTTCCAGGCCAACTCAGGTTCAAAGTCTGCCTTATCCAGTGACGTTGACAATTCGCGAATTCGCGACATTTCTACGCACTAGACAGGTCGATGCACCATGTGGACGGGCCCACTAAGAGGAGCTGGCACTCTGGGTCCTGGTCCGATGTGTTTTCCCTAGGAAACTCTGTGTTTTTGTGTAGTTACCCTTAGCTACAGGTGCTGATGAGCGGTGCTATTAACAGAAGACAGGTTTATCAGTGACCCATTTATTCAGTGGATAGATTATGCATATAATATCATAAAACCACGGCGAATGTATGGAGCAGCTGCGTGCGGTCGCTCTGCTGGGCAGTGGCGAGTGACGTGGCTGGTGTATCGCTGACTCAACTAGCTGAAAGATGGATTAAGGGGATTTCCCGTTCTCAGTGATGCAATCTCTCGGAGAGAGATAAAACATGTTTTAGAGACACGGTACGCTCCTCGCTTCCCATCAAGTGAACTGGCGTCGGCGCCGCCTTATATAGGCGGCGCCCGACCGCGACGCGACACGCGACGCGGCGGACTTTGCGCGGCAGTTCAAATGAGGGTTTTCGAGGGAATTGACAAGGGAGCGAGTAAAAGAGTGGGAAATGTATTAAACAGCAGGGAAATTAGAAGGTTTAGAGTATTCCAAGGTTGAGGGCAATCCTTAGAGAATACTCTGTATAACCTTCCGGTTGTCAAATGCATGGCGATCAGGCAGGGTTGACAACAAGAGAAGAAGAAAAATTTTGAGTTTTCCCATTTTTTAGAAAATATGGAAAATTGAAGGTTTTATGGAGAGGGGGATAATCGAATTATGATTTTTTTTTTGTGGAAATTTATGATTATTTGAACAGAACAAGAAAATTGGATATTTTTTAAAAGTACAGTACAGTAATCCATGATTACTGTAGTTTTTGGAAACTTGTGTCTAAAAATGTTCATATTTCGTTTTGAGAGGGGAAATTAGACGAAATTAGACGCATTCGAATCAGCGAAAAATTTTACATTTTTTGAAATAAAAAATTTAGAAAAATTTGAGTTTGAAAATCGAACAAAAATCCAAAATGAAATTCTGATTTTTTCCGAAAATTTTTGAAATTTCAGATTTTAAAAACTATTGTAACCTAATCAAAGAATTTTTCAAATTTCAATTATTTTGCAGTATCTGGGAGTATTAAAATATCAGTTTTAAGATATTACGAAATTTTTGAATATCAGAATCTTAAAATTTCAAAAAAAAAATTTTTGAAGAAAAATAAATTCGAAAAAAAAAATTTCAAAAATTATTTTTTTCGAAAAATTATAGCATTAGACTTATTGCACTTGTAAAAAACATCCAAATAATTCTAAAAATATCTAGAATTTATGAAGAACAAAATACGGTATGCACCTTTAAAGTCGGCTTTCTTGAAAAAAAGTACGAAAACTTCAAACGTTCATTTCTCGGTCAGTTTTTGTTCATTTTTCTGAAAATTATGCGGTTAAATTTGCCTTTTTAAGAGCTTCAAAATGAGTGTAAACATGTCTAAAAGTTTTGGAGAACAGAGTACGGTATGCGCCTTCAAAGTTATAGTTACTGTAGTTATACCGACACAAAACTTCAAATCCTCATATCTTTGTTAGTTTTCATTCAAATTTTGCGAATTTAATATTTTTAAAATTAGTAATTTATAAGCTTTTAAATAAATGTATTTTGTATTTACTAACCCAAAAATTAACTACGGTATGCGCCTTTAAAGTGACGAAATTTTGAACTTCTACACTTTTTCCCAATTTTCCGACCCAAAAATAGTCCTTCGCCCTTTTTTGTGTCATTTTCAAATTAAAAAAAAAAGATAAAAAGTCCATAATAATTTCAATTTTTGATTCTTCTTTTTTTGCAGTTAACTGATAACGCAAAATGTGCTCTTTAAAACCATCGATGATTTCAAATTTTCTTATCATAATTTTTTTGATCATTTTTTTTCGATTCTAGGCATCGATGAAATTCTTAAATTTTCTAGTATTCGGGGTACCCCTATTATTAGGTTCCAATTTTTTCGTGGAAGCCAGCAAGTGCTCCGATTGTATTGCCAGTGGGAAGCAGTAAGAATTTTTTGAATTTGAATTTTTGGGCGGGAATTTTGAAAAAATTTTGATTTTTTTGAATTATTTTTCTAAAATTTGAAAATTGACCGAACTTTATTCAAATTTATACCAATGTACAAACTTTCCAAACGAATATGACTGATAATATCAGAAAAATTATCAAATTTTTTCCTTAAAAATACAATTTTTCAGCTGGTGCGTCACAGTCAACGAGTGCGGCTTCTCGCCATGCGTTACTTCGATTTCGGTGAGTTTTTTAACTTCTTGGGATGATACTGCAAATTTCGCTGCGTAGCAGTGCTAACTTGATACAACACAATTCACTGCGTAGCAACGGTAAAGTGATACAACAGACTTTGCTGCGTACTTGAAACAGCAAAAGTTGTTTTCTACAAAACCATGATTTCTACCCGGAAAAAAAACGCAAAAAAAATCGAAAAATCAACACTAAACTAGACTCTCTATTATTTAATCAACTAATTATCCTTTCAGAAAGCACTAAACTGCCCGGAACTACCTGATAAAGCACACGCTTACGACGACGCTTTCGTGAGGTCAAAGATTCTGGTGACGACTGCTGCCGCGTTCAATAATCATCCGGATAAATGCTTCAAGTGAGAAAATTTTGAAGTTTTGATACAAAAAATGGACAGAGGAAGATAAGAGCTTCAAAATGAGTATGCATACGTCTAGTTTGGGAAAGAATGAAGGGAGTTGTGCGCCTTGAAAGTTAGATTACTGTAGTTTGAAAATCGCGCGGGAAGAAATTGCTGTAACTTTGTCAATTTTAGCTCAAATCACACGATTATTATATTAAAATATTTGTCAAAAAACGCGCTTCTAAATGAGTATAAACGCAAATGATATTACTTAAATGTTGGATAAGAGATGTGCCTTTAAAGTAAGTGGTACTGTAACTTGAAAAGTTCTTGGGATAGATAGTACTGTAACTTTGTCATTTTTCATTTTATAAAAATAAAAATTACATTTTTGTGTTTGGCGTAAAAAGAGCTTCAAAACAAGTACAGTACCACTAAAAAAGTCTTAAATTGAAAAAAGTTTATGCGCCTTTAAAGTAGAGGGTACTGTATTTTAAAGGTCGCGCGGAAAGAAAGTACTGTAACTTTGTGAGTTTTTGTTCAATTCAAATAAAAACTACATGATTGTGTTTGTCTTAAAAAGAGCTTTGAAAAAATATAATTACGTCTAGTTTGGTCGAAATTCAAAATTTTTATGCGCCTTTGAACCTGGGGTACTGTAACTTGGAGCAAACTTCACACGGATAGTACTGTAACTCGCTCAGTTTTTGCTTAAACTCAAAACTGTTTATACCAAAATGTTTGTCTTGAAAAGCGCTTCAAAATGAGTATAACCATGTCCATATTTGCATATTTCAAATTTTTGACACAAGCGTCGCGGTCGCGTTGCGGTCTTCAAAAATGCATTTGAATAACGAGTTAACACAATAAAACTAAACTTAGGCCCTAAAATTTTTCGAATCTGCTCATATTCACTTGGCAAGCTTACCCTTGATTTCTTGCCTTAGTTTTGGCCGGCGCGTCGCGGTCGCGTAGCGGTTCTTGCCAATAACTGAAATTAGTCCGAACCTAGGCATGATTATACTCATTTTGAAGCTCTCAACGCGCCAAATCCAGATATCCTATTCAAATTCTATTTCCAGAAACTCGATGCCCACAATGTCCCTCTCAAAAACCTTCTCCGTCAACTGCTCCGCCGAAGGCCCCCAAACGAATTGCTTCGGATTCACCTCATTCGATACAACACAAAAAGTGGTGGTAATGTCGTTCAGAGGAACTCAGGGAGCAACTCAGCTAACCGAAGAGATTCTCGACTTTTTCACCGGCAAAAAACCATTCTTCCCAGATGCGGGCAACATTTTCACCTATTTCTATGACGCGTTTTTCTTCCTATGGAATGGCGGGCTCTCTCAGGATATTCGAAATTTGAAGTATAAGTATCCTGATTATGAGCTGTGGGTAACCGGACACTCATTGGGCGGAGCCATTGCATCCATCGCGGCTAGCTATGTAGTCCACACGGGATTGTACGATGGAGCCAACGTAAAATTGGTGACAATGGGACAACCGAGGACCGGAGACTATGATTATGCAGTTTGGCACGATAAGACATTCCCGTATTCCTTCAGAATTGTACATCATAAGGATATTGTACCCCATATTCCTCCACAGTATGGTAAAGATGAACTCTTCCATCATCGCACCGAAGTTTGGTCAGTTGGGGGTTTTATTTCAATTTTTTTAGTAATAGTTTTGTTGAGATTAAAAAGAGCTTTTAAAAAAGTATAAACATGTCTAGAATTTGCAAATAATAGAGTACGGTACGCTCCTTTAAAGTTGGACATCGTGAAAAAAAGTACTAAAATTTCAAAAATTCATATCTCGCTCAGTTTCGGTTCAATTCTTTTGAACACAGTATTTACAGATTTGCCTTTTCAAGAACTGTGAAGTAAGTATAAACATGTCTAAAATTTTTTGAGAATAGAGTACGGTATGCGCCTTTAAAGTTGGATTTCTTGAAAAAAAAGTACCAAAAACCTTCAAATGTTCATATCTGGATCAGTTTTGGTTCAATAAATTAGAAAATTAAATGGTTAAAATTGTCATTAAAAAAGCTTCAAAATGATTATAAACACGTCTGGAATTTGTCAAGAATAAAATACGGTATGCGCCTTTGAAGTTGAATTTCTTGTAAGAAAAGTACCAAAACTTCAAACGTTCATGTCTTGGTCAATTTTCGTTCAATTTTTTTGAATTTTGTAAAATTAAATTTGCCTTTTTAAGATCTTCAAAATAATTATAAACATGCCTAAAATTTTCAAAGAAAACAATACGGTATGCGCCTTTAAAGTTATAGTTACTGTTGTTATTCCGACACAAAAGTTCAAATCCTCATATCTTCGTTAGTTTTCACTCAATTTTAACAAAATTTATATTTTTAGAATGAGCAATTCATAAGCTTTGAGAAAAATGTATATTAAATTTAATATCTCAAAAGTTAACTACGGTATGAGCCTTTAAAGTTGGATTTCTTGAAAAAAGTACACAAACTTTAAGCGTTGATATCTCGGTCGGTATTAGTTCAAATTTCGAGATAATTGCATTCCCAAAATCAGAAAATTATGGGCTTTCAAACAGAATGCTAATCGTCTCAACTTTTTCACAAATCTTCTAATTTTTCCGCCATTTTTCCAGGTACAACAACAACATGTCCACCACCGACCCTTATCACGTGTGTGCCGAAGCCGACGGTCTCTACTGTAGTAATCGACAATTGGATTCGTATCCGCCAGATCATTTGACTTATTTCGATATTAATATGCCGGATTGGGGATCACAAGGATGCCCGAAAATGTAGAAAATAAATTGAGATTTTTGTAATAAAAAATTGAAAAAATATTTTTTTTTTCAATTTTTCGACGTCTTCAGATGCTTCAGAATCCTAGAATCCAATTTTCATCGAAAATTGCATCGTTAATATTGATTCTGATCTCATTTCCTTTGATTTGAGCCCCATATTGCCTATAATCCCAAAAATTGATTTTTCAGAATCCTCGGGTGCTCCAGAATCGCCAAAAACTTCTTTTTGCTCCATTATTCATTTATTCACAAAAACCATAAAGAAGAAACAGAAGAGAAGCAATGATGTGAGAGATAAAGAGAGAGCGAGAGAATTAGAGAGAAAAAATTCGAGAATCTGAAAATTTCAGATGAGCAAAAATTCAGAATCTTCTGGAAATCTCAGGGATTCAGCAAAAAAGAAAGAGAGAAACGGAAATTTCAAAAGATTTTTGGATAAAATTTAGGATTAAAATTCGAGATGATGGGGGATTACTGTAAAACTTAAAACACATTGGGATTTTAAAAAAGTGGGCGGGGCCAAAGGGGGCGGAGCCAAAAAAAGAGCACTAAAATGAGGAGTATTAGAGAGTGAAAGAGTACACACTATTATATTACAGAGAAAAAAACGAGAAATTGTGAAAATTTGAGTGAAAAAATCGGGAAATCGAGAAATCTGAATTCAGAAGCGTCGTCACGTCTTCTGAAGCTTCAGAATCCATTTTTGTGAAAAATTCCTTCGTTAACATTGATTCTGAGCTCATTTCCTTTGATTTGAGCCCCATATTGCCTATATTTAAAATTTCGAAAATTCAGAAGACGTCTTCTGGCTCAAAATCGCTCGAAATTTCCCATTTTTTTTCACTCGATTTCCCCTCTATTGTGCCACAATCGGATTCCTCCACGTGCACAACTGTCTCGACGTCGAATTGATCACGGAGAGCCACTTATGAAGATCGACGGCCGTATCGGCGGCGAGCATCACTCGGAGTTTCGTGATTCCGGGTGGTCCTCCATGACGAGAAGATGGGTCTTCTGATTCATCACTCGGCACCCATACATCGATATGGAAACTGTTGGGGAATGGACAAATGTCTTGGACTGTCGAGGCGCCTTCCGGACGGCAGCATGTCGAGAGATCCATTAGCACGAGGTAGCCCTGGAAAAATGAGTTCAGATGACGTCAAATTCAGAATTTTCGAAAATTGTAAAATTCTATGATGATCTCCTTTGAATTATCTATCGATCTATAATACTTTGATTGTCCAAAAATTGACTCAAAGTGGTCAAAATTGAACCAAACATATACGGAAAAAAAGGAAATTTCGAGGAGATTCAGATGCCCTCCGAAGACGTCGAATTCTGGATTTTCTAAAAATTCAAAATAGGAAAATAGTCTCCTTCAAATTTCCTTTCTAATGGTAGAATTTTTATACATATGTAAAGATCGCAATTCGCTGAAAATTAGGATCAAAATGCTCGATTTGATATATTAAAGTTGAAATTAACGTCAGGACCCTAAAGGGATTCAGATGACGTCAAAATTCTGAATTTTTGAAAAATTCAAAAATCTATTACGGTCTCCTTTCAATTCTCTATCGATCTATACAACTTCGATTGTTCAAAAACTGACATAACGTGCTCAGAATTGAACTAAACACATACGGAAAAAGAGGACATTTTGATGTGATTCAGATGCCCGTGAAGACGTCAAATTCTGAATTTTCGAAAAATTATAAAAATCATTATGGTCTCCTTCCAATTTCCTTTCTAATGGTACAACTTTCATTTATATTCAATGATCGAAACTTGCTCAAATCTGGGTTCAAACCGGTCAGAATTCAACAAAAAAATGTACGAATTCAGATGCCACCCTGAAGATGTCAAATTCTGAATTTTCGAAAAATTTGAAGGGCTACTGTGGTCTTCTTGAAAAATCCTCACTAATGGTACAACTTTCATTTATATTCAATATTCGAAACTTGCTCAAATCTGGGTTCAAACTGGTCAGAATTCAACCAAAAAAATGTACGAATTCAGATGCCCCTGAAGACGTCAAATTCTGAATTTTCGAAAAATTTGAAGGGCTACTGTGGTCTTCTTGAAAAATCATCACTAATGGTACGATTTTCATCTGTTTTCGATAGTCGAAATTTGCTCAAATCTAGGCTCAAAACGGTCAGAATCGAGCGAGAAAAGTACGGATTCAAATGCCCCTGAAGACGTCAAACTTCAGAATTTCGAAAATTTCAAAAAATGCCTATGATCTCCTTCAAATCGTCTTTCTAATGAGACGTTATTCATCTATATTTAATGATCGAATTTCGACAGTTTTCGCGTTTTTATGATCCCAATATTTCTATGTTAGAGGAATCCAGAAGACGTCAAACTTCAGATTTTCAAAAAATTCAAAATCCCTCGAATCCCGCTTACCTTGGTTCCCTCATCCTCGGGTTGTCTCCAAAACTTCATCTCTCCATTCTCGAGTACACACCAATACCGCGTCCACGATCCCAATCCCTCGTTCGTTCGTTGATACATCGACAAGAATCCACGGAACAGAATATCGGCTCCATCGTCGGGCGTCTTCTTCACCTTCATCTGAACTTTTCCGGCAATCGGATGGACGACGTGCGACAGTTGATAGACATGTTTCCCCGGGCAATTGATATCGAATGAAAATGAGCCGAGGAGATGGAAATCGGTGACGGGGCCGCCGGAGCCACCGATTCCGGTGACGGTGTGATTGAGTGAGCCAAAAATGCTCTGATTTCCAGATCCGGATGATGTGGTTCCGCCACTGAACGGGTTACGAGTCTGAAAGAAGAATTGGGGAATGCTTGGCCTGGAAATTGATTTTTGAGCCCAAAAAAAAAAACGGAAAATTCAGCTCCGAGGGCTTAGAAATTCTCCTAGAGAGCAAACTAGGTCACCTACGAACATTTGAGTAAACAATTTTCGGAGCTTTAGCTAACCCTATGAGCCCTGGGGGATCAAGACGAAAAACTGCACTTTTGAGCACCAAAAATTCTTCAAAATTGAGCTATGATTGCCTAGAAACGTTCCTAGAGATAAAACTAGGCTATATATGTAATTTTGAGTTTCTAAACGATTTTCGGACGTCAAAAACTTCCAAAATCGAGTCTAAGAGCTCCAAATCCATTTTGAAGCCTTCAAAACGGATCTGAAGCACAAAAACTCAATTTAGAAAGTTTTTGAAGTCCAAAAATCATTTAGAAACTCAAAATTACACATATAGCCTAGTTTTATCTCTAGGAACGTTTCTAGGGCCCTCAGAGCTCAATTTCGAAGGATTTTTGTGCTTAAAAGTGTAGTTTTTTCGTTTTGATTGCTCAGGGCTTTTAGGAAGAGCTGGAGGCATCAAAAATTGCTCCATAAAAGTTGAAATTTCTCATTCTTCACAGTTAAAATCAATTTTTAACCAATTTGAGCTGCACTTTGGCTCAATTTTAGCAGTTTTTCAAATTTTCAGTAGGATTCTTAAAGGTGGCGGGACAGCACTTTCTCGGGGGAAATTCCGGGGGAAAATCGTGCATTTTTGCGTGAGCGTGTCAGTTGCAGTGTATGCGTACAATGCCTCAAACTTTACGACATTTCTTATTTTCGGTCTGTTTTCTGACCGAAATTAACTGAAATAGAACTGTTGGCATATCAGAATCAGCTTACACTATCTGTAGCTTCGGTTGACAGGAGTTTCAGAAAAATTAAAATTTTGCTGTCTCACCACCTTTAAGGTTTTTGGCTCAATTTTCTTTGTTTTCGGATTAGATTTTCAGTAGGAGCATTTTTGGTTAAATTTCCACAAATTTCAGTTAGTTTTTGACGCAGATCGGTTAGTTTTTCACAAATTCTTCTATTCTCATGCAAATTTCTACACTCCACAGTTACAACAACAACAACAACATACTGTATTACATACATGCAATTTTCGCCACAGACGACACGGCAACGGTAGTTTCTGTCGTTGTTGCTCCTCGACGTGGGCGGCGGCAAGGCGCGTGTCCGCCTCACTTCTATCAACATAATAACACCACTGGTCGGCATTCTGTTAATATGGGGTTAGTATAGGGTTAGGAAGAGATGGGACATTTGGACAAACAGACAGTTAGATGTGAGCAAAAGTGCTCATTTTTGAGCCATTTTTGAGCTATTTTGGAGCTCTATAGCTCTCCAGAGCTCGAAATTGCTCTTTTTTTGAATTTCTGAACGTCCGGACAAACAGAAAGACATGGAGACACTCTTGATCACTAGGGTTAGTCAACAGATACACAGAGAGACGAGATTTTGAGCTCTAGAAGGGGAATCTGGACACACAGACACACACACACAGACCCTCTTTTTTTCTGAATTCTAATCTTCTGGGCCTTACCTTGGCCTTCAACGTCGTTCCCTTCAACTTGAACTTATCCTCGTGGCTCGTCGATTCACGAAGCGAACGTTGTCCGTAGATCTCGACGGTGGCACGGAAGTCGGCGGGAATCTTCGTCAGCCTCAGAGGGACCGGGAAATCGAGCGAGGCCGTCCGATTCAATCCAGAATCCGATGTGACGAGTCGGGAGACGTCGACTTGATCGGCGTAGCGGAGGACGGCGAGGAAGTAGAACACCTCTTCGGATTTTTTGGATGCAATGTGTGCGGCGACGTACGCAGTGTCTATACTGACGGTCAGGGCGTTGATAGTGATGGTTCCACGCGGGCCGTCGATGCTGGAAATATTAATGATGAGCAATTTGAGCCATTTTTAGGGCGACGAGATGATTTTGAGCTATTTTTAGAGTTACGGATCGCTTCTAACAACTTCAAGGGCTCTAGGAGCAACTTTTAGCTTTTTAGTTCATTTTCGAGAGCTGCTCCAAAACTTCTAGAATTTCTCTAGGAGCAACTTGGAGCATTTTTGAGCTATTTTTCGGGCTCTAAATCGATTCCAAAGGCAATAAAGCATGTATTAGGGTGGCAAGAAAGTTTTTGACTATGGATGAAATTAGCATAATCTGAACAAAATAAGTAGCGGCCAAATTTTTCTTGTGTGATTTCTAAACTACGATAGATGAAAAAACTGTAGACAAATTAGCAGTTTACCTGCTATCGTTTCAGCCGAGAGGTGTACCCATGAAGTTTGAAGACCATTTTTCGGGTCTAAAGTGGGAAAAGACTTGGGGGTTTCGTTGGAAAGGTAGGAAATCGTTAGATAATTTCTGTGTAGTGAGCCATGTGTTTGAGCTGTTGATAGCCAATGACAAAGAATATACGGTTCCCTTTCAAGGTCAGGAGAAATCCTCGAACAATGAGGTGACTTAACAAAGTTTTCAGAAAAATCGAAAAAGTTCTCTAAACTCGTTCATTCGAAAGATTTTTCGATGGTTTTTTGCAGAAATTACATAAAACAATAGACAAACCTTTCGCTATAGTTCCTAAAAAACAGCTCAAGATTTGTGAAAAATATCAAACTTTTTCGAATTTTTCATCTTTTTGGTGATAGTAACAATTCTACGATAACGAGTGAAAGCAATTTAAGTGCAAATTGTTGACAGATATATTTGTAACAACATATCAAAGAATCATAAAAAAATCTTTTTCTTGTCACGAGTTATGGTAAACCGTACAAACCCAAATTTTTTCGAAAAATGACACATTAACTTTTTTGATTTGTAACTCGCTGAAATCATTTCGTGCGGTGCTAAAATTTTGGGTATGATATTTTCGTTTTATTAAATACAAGAATTGTATAAAATGAGATTCTTGGAATAGAAGGTCTTAGAACACTAGAAGCTTGAATCATGGTCAAAAACTTTCTTGCCACCCTAATAAAATGAACAAAAATCGAGTAGGAGGGCTCTTGGACTTTTTTGCTGCCTTTTGGCTCAATTTTCAGTGCTCCAGGAGCATTTTTAGACGTGAAAATAGCATTTTGACCAATTTTTAGCTTCTGGAGACCATCGTTAGCTCCAAAACCGTCAAAATGCCTTAAATTCTTGCTTAAAGATGATTTGGAGCATTTCGACCACTTTTTTAGGGCTCTGATTTGATTTTGAGTCATTATGGCTCAATTTTTAGTGTTTTTCACTATTTTTTTTTGTTCCAAACCCCTTACATTCTCGCTCCTTCCACTTGCACTCTCTGCAACTCGTTCTGCATGGCTCTCAACTTTTCCATATGCACCAAATAGGCTCTCTGCGCCTCAAACTCTTCTCTCGATCCACGGAACGTTGGCTCGTGGCGGGCACGGGCCAGCGCGTGCTCCGATTGTTGCACCAACTTCTTCTCAATGACAATGGCCGTCTGAAGGCGTTGGATGGCTTCGTGTTGCGTTTCGAAGATGCGACCACCTCCTGGAGCATTGGACGATGATGTGAGAGATTTGAGCTTCTGTGGAGACGTCAACGATGCCATTGGAGCCGATGGCGAGATCGAGGAGAGCGGTTGGGAGGGCGTGGCGTTCTTCTCTCGTTGCTTACGACGATACATGGATACAGAGTGGACCAGTTGGGAGTTGTTGGCACGGTAGACAGGGGTCTCTTCCTCCTTCTGATCTTCCGATGTCTTCTGAATCTCCGTCACCTCCTCCTCCTCCTCTTCCAACTCCTCGGGCTCTGTGAGCTCTTCCTCTTCCGGTTCCGTGTATTCCTCCTCCTCAATAACCTCCGCCTTCTCTCTCAACGTCTTCAACGGCGATGTCAACGAGTTATCATGCGACGCGTCACGATACGGACTCGGTGTCTCCGTCCCAGGGCCCTCCATGAATCCAAATGCGTTGTCGATGAATCGAGACGTGTCCTTGACGTCTTCTGCATTCTGAATATCGTCGAAAACGTCGTCCTCGTCGAGACACTCTTCTTCGTACGTCTCGTATGGAAGGGCTGCGTTCTGGGAGTGGATTGAGGTGGTCGAAGGGCCTTTGCGAGAGGAAATCGAACGATGGTTGCCAATCTGAAAAATGGGAAATTTGTGGACTCCGTGGGCCAGGCTCCGCCCATTTTTGTGTGCTCAAAAATGCTCCGGGAGCATTTTTTGACCAATTTTTGTAAAAAATGACTCCGAAAAGCTTAAAACTAGCCAAAAACCATCCCATAGTTTCTGACTATATTTGACTCATTTTCGTAGGACTTTGAGCCTTTCGGCAGGGTTGCAATCCGAGCCGAAACGGGCCGGCGCGGGCCGGCGATTTTCTCCCCTCTAAATTGAGATTTTCAAGTCAAAATTTATATGAAAATGTAGAACTCGGTAAGATCTACAGAATGGTAGTTAGGATATCTGAATTCCATGTCTGTATTTTCCGTAAAACGTCGAAAAGTGGACGGGCCGAGCTCACACGGGCCGAAATCTTCGGCCCGTCCACTTTTCGACGTTTTACAAAAAATACAGACATGGAATTCAGATATTCTAACTACCATTCTGTAGATCTCATCGAGTTCTACATTTTCATATAAATTTTGACTTGAAAATCTCAATGTAGAGGGGAGAAAATCGCCGGCCCGCGCCGGCCCGTTTCGGCCCGGATTGCAACCCTGCCTTTCGGAGCCATTGTGACAAAGTTTAGGCTGCTTTTTTCGATGTTGGAGCATTTTTTTTGACAATTTTTTGAATGAATGGCTCAGAACAGTGCACAATTAGAGAGAAACCATCGGGAAGTGATCCCAAATCAGTTCCGGTGGTTTCTGATTAGATTTGAGTAATTTTTGTCGGTTTTTGAGCCTTTCGGAGCCATTTTTACAAGGTTTAGGCAATTTTTCCAAACTTTTAGATTAATTTTCGGTAAAAATAGCTTCGAAACGTTCAAAATTCAAAGACCATCGAGAAGTGGTTCCAGGATAACGATTTTGTAGGAAAATTCGTTGAAAATGCTCCAAGATTGAACGGAGCATTTTTAGCAGAATTACCGGCCAAAATCGGTATCTCGGATTATTTTCGACGGTTTGTTTCCCGATTTTGAACATTTCGAAGCGAATTTTAAGGGGGGAAAAATTCTCCCAGAGCAATGAAGCCCAAAATTGGGGCGGAGCCGATTTTCCCCAATTTTGGAGCATTTTAGCAGATTTTTCGGTCAAAATTGGTATCTGGGTCACTTTCTATGATAATTCCCGATTTTTGACCATTTTTTCGGATGTTGAACCTTTCGGAGCCATTTTTACAGGGTTCAGGCTATTTTTTCGATTTTGGAGCATTTTTCATCGTATTTTTTTGCTCAAAATCTCTTCCTCACCCTATTCGGAATGGCCGTCTCCTTCATCTTCTTCGCCGTCTCAATCAACGAATCCTCCGTCGCATCTGGATGTATCGGCGTGCCGGTGGCCGACGAGAATTCCCATCTCGACTTGAGATTCTTCAGTTTCGTGACACCGGCTCCAACCAGCTGAGTTCCGGCCGTCTTGTCCTCGGCACGGGCTCCCTGTACCACTGGAGTATTCGCCTGGCCTCTCCATTGAGTTTGTACCGGAAGGGGGGCTTGAGCAACGAGAGGAGCAGCTGAAGCAGCCGGTGGTTTCAACGAGGCGACCCCAAATAGATTCTTCTTCTGTTGCGGTGGGATTTGATAGTGTGGAGTTTGATGGGTGATGATCGGCGGTGCCGAGGATGGTGGGAGGTCGAAGGCGTGGCGAGGGGTTGGGATCGGAGCAACGTTCTGAAATTTTGGAATTTGTGTGTATTTTGCGGACCTGGCATCAAATTTGACACAAAAGAAAGATTTTTGGAGTGATTTTCAGCAATTTTGACCATTTTTAGTCCTAATTAGTCATAATCGATTTGACATCATTTTTGGTCGTTTTCAGCCGATTTTTGTATATTTTAATGGACCTGACACCAAATTTGACGCCAATCGAGCATTTTTGGTGATTTTTTGAGCACTTTTTAGCGATTTTCTGTTAATTTTATGCCAAAAGTGGCTAATTTTGTGTTCTAGTCGTTCTCAGCTAGATTTGGGCCATTTTTCGCCGATTTTTGAATTTATTTGCGGACCTGGTATCAAATTTGACGCCAAAGAGATATTTTTTAGAGCATTTTCAGATATTTTTGACCATTTGAGGTCCCAAATAGTCACAATCGCGCTGGGATCATTTTCAATCATTTTCAGCAGTCTTTTCGATAGTTTTAGGCACTTTTTAGTCATTTTCCCGTCCCTTACAACGTTAGTATTCTTCGCGATTCCCTTGAACTTCTCCTCAAATTCCATTCGTCTCGTTTTGGCAACGGAATTTTGAAGGGCCGCGGATTTCGATGGTGACAAGACGACATCGGCGTTGTTGGGGACTATGGTAGTCGGGTTTTGAAGGGTTTTCGGTGATGATGTCGATTTTGGCGTCTGAAAGATGGGTTAAGCGGTGTATTGGGAGTTAGGAGGCTTCGAAAATGGCGAATTTTGGGTTATTTTGAGACAAAAAAAAACTAGTTTTTTGAGCATTTTGAGCATTTTTGGTCATTTTAGAAGTTTTTTTTAGCCATTTTGAGTATTTTAGAGCATTTTGAGCTAATTTTGCCCCAAGAATTTCACTTTTTGAGCTCAAAATTCGATTTTCGGCTCAAAATGTATCTAGAGCTCACGAGGTCAGTTTTGAGCCAATTTTGATACAAAGGCTCAAATTCGGTAAGTTTCGGGTCATTTTCAGTCCAAAAACTTCGATTTTTCGGCTCGGAATGCACAAAATCTCAATTTTGAGCTCAAAATCTCGCTTTTGGCTCTAAAAACACTCACAAAATGCACAGGCGAAAACATGCTACGTCCCAAATCCTTCGAGTAGGGTTTCGGCGACGAAACAAGCTGGTGAATGTTCGTGGGACGCGTGAATATCGCCGTCGTGACGGATTCCGGAGCCTTTGAGGGTGTTGCAGATGACGTTGGGGTGACGATGGCTCCAGATGAAGAAGATGATGACGTTGCTGTCGCTTGGGGGACCTTCTACACCACAAAAACCAAGGATTAGTTGGGTCAGAAAATGAGAAAATATTATTTTAAAAATAATGGTGTAAGAGTGCGGTGAAAGTGAGCAAGAAGCGTGGATGCTGAATTTTATTGAATTTTAGAGATTTTTAGAGTTCTAGATCGCATTTCTCGATCCTAAAACCTCAATTTAAGATTTTCTGGAGCATTTTAGGTCAAAAATTAGCATTTTTTCTAGCAAAAACCTTCATTTTTGGCTTTTTTTAAACCAAAAATCTCAGTTTGTGAATTCTGTACATTCTGGAGCATTTTGGGTGGAAAATTACCATTTTTCAGCAATTTTAAGGACCAATATCTCAATTCTAGACTTCTTGGAGCATTTTAGGTCAAAAATTAGCATTTTTCCGAGCATAAACCTTCAATTTCGGCATTTTTGAGCCTTAAACTTCAGATTTCTAATTCTGTACATTCTGGGTAATTTTGGGTCGAAAATGAGAAGTTATTCGGGCTAAAACCTTAATTTTTGGCACATTTTGAGCCGAAAACCTCAGTTTTTGAACTCTCTACATTCTGGAGCATTTTAGATGGAAAATTAGCATTTTGAAGCTATTTAACATGATTTTTAGCCTAAAAACCTTCTTTTTTTCACTAAAAACCATAGATTTTAGACCAGCTTGGGTTGAAAATTACCATTTTTTCGCCTAAAACCCTTCATTTTTTGCGATTTTCCCGTCCAAAGCCCCCCGTACCTTTCTCATAAACGTGTGCGCTCCATACTCCTCGGTCGACTGCTGCTCCTCCATGAGTCGTCCCTGTAGTATCGCCTCTCGGTTATCGCACGATTGAGCATTGATAATCGTATTCTCGTGAGTAATGTGTTGATTCATCGACATTTCTCCACAACTCAACGACGACGTCGTCACATTCATCATTTCAGCCGACCCGCCGAGTACTGTAGACTGATCGTTGACCGATGAGCCGGAGCCCGAGAAAATTGACGATTCGTTGGGCAAATAGTTGACGTTGACGATGGGTTGAGCGAATTTTATGCGGCGAGCTTCGAAATCCGTACGGCTCATCACGTTTTCGGGGCTGAAAAATGGGTTTAAAACTTGAAAATTCAACTCAGAAACCCCAACATCGGTAATTTTGAGCCTAAAACAGTCGGAAAACTCGAAATTCGACTATTTCGATGAAATTTTGCCCATTTTTCACAAAAATTTGACGGTTTTCGATCATTTTTGAGTCTATTTGGCCCATTTCAGGTGAAAAATGTTCCTGGGCTCTTGGGCTCTTCTAGCGCACTATTAGAGGTTCCTGGTCGATTTTCGGCAATTCGTTAGGGTATTTGGAGGTAATTTTCCTCAATTTTCGCCCTTTCCGGTCGATTTTTCAGTCGGTTTTTCTCACTTTCTCGGAAACCCTAAAAATCGGTAATTTAGAGCATGAAACAGCCGGAAAACTCGGAATTTTATTATTTCGATGAATTTTTGCCCATTTTTTACAAATTTTGGGCGGTTTTTGGTCATTTTTAGGTGTATTGGCCCATTTCAAGTGAAAAATGTTACTGGGCTCTTGGGCTCTTCTGACGAATTTTTAGAGGATTCTGGTCGATTTTTTACCATTTTTTTGGTATTTGGAGGTACTTTTCCTCAATTTTCGTTCTTTCTTATCCTTTCTAGAGGTTTCTGGTCAATCTTTGAACATTTTGGTGTCATATTGGGCCGTTAAAAAATGCATTTTAGGCTGTTTAGAGCCATTTTGAGCTATTTTCAATCAATTTTCCTCAATTTTAGGTTTCTGGTCGATTTTTGACCATTTTTGAGCTATTTTCCGTCAGTTTTCACTAATTCCCGTCCTCTCTCCTTACCCATTACTCTTGGCAACTTCCGGTGCACTCTGCGACGGTTTCACCGCCACATTTGGACTTCTCGACGCCGCATGCCCTGCCGGAGTACACAGAACCGCCGGACGTGTCTCTCCGATGGACATTCTCGGTGATCTTCCCTTCATAAACGCCTCCTTTGGTCGATTATTCGGATTCTCGTAGTCGTACTCGAAATTCTCAATTTCCGCCGCCAACATTGAGAAACGAGACGGTTTTTTGGTGGCCGATGAAGAGGTTTGCGAGTTTTCAGTCATTTGAGAGTCCATATATGTGCCGTCTGGGGTGGTTTGAGTCTTTTCTGGTTGACGGAATTGGACGGATGGGTCGTTGGATCGTGTGGAGAGGCCGAATACTTTGGTGGGAGTTTGTTCTGCAAAAAATTAGGGTTTTTGGGAGGAAAAAAATGGTAAAAAATCGAATTGTTCGGGAAAAAATTGACATGGGGAGCAAAACACCGGACTTTTTAACCCAAAATTCGACTTTTAGGCGGGAAAAAACGGATTTGAGACGGTTTTAGAGCTCCAAATCGTGTTTTTCCAGTAAATTTTACCCGGAAACTTTTTTTTTCTTGATTTTTGAGCCCGAAACCATATTTTAAGAATTTATACCAAAAAATCAAGGGTTTGGAGTCAGAAACTGAATTTTTGGCTTATTTTCTTGGTTAAAATCGAGTTTTCCGTCTTAAAAGTCAAGTTTAAAATTTTAAAAAGTTTTTTTGAACCAAAATTCCAATTTTCACTCTCCAGGGACCAATTTCTTTGTTTCTGCCCATTTTCTCGGTCGATTTTTCATGAAAAATTCGAATTTCGCTCCCAATTCCACTAATTTTAACCGGAAATAATATTTTTTGAACATTTCAGACCCCAAACTTCAATTTTCCGATTCGAGACCCTTTTTATCGAAAAATTAAGGTTTTGGAGTGACTTTTGCTGAAAAAACTGAATTTCCGGCTCATTTTCCTTGTTACAATCGGGGTTTTAGGCTAGAAACCTATTTTTTAAACATTTATTTTGATCTGAAAAATTAAATTTCAATTTCGCCTTCCTGGGGCCATTTTCACCAGTTTTTACAACTTTCCGGGTCAATTTTCCATGAAAAATTCGAATTTCGCACTCATTTTCGCCCTACACACCTTCCTTCACACTCGTCTTCCTCGTCAACACCTCGTCGTTCTCCTTCGCCTCGCCGCCGCCCGACATTTCCGCCTGCCGCACACGGATTCGATCCATAATACTGTCGAACTGATTGTCCATCGTATGTACAGTGTAGCTCTGTGGGGAAAAATGGGATAAAATTAGTTCAAAACCAAGAAAATCGAGGCACAAACGATTTCAACGATTTCACAGTGAAACGACGCAATTTTCGCTGGTTTTTGAGCGTTTCCGGGCTCAAAATGTCGCCTAAATCGTGTCTAATCGTGGCGCAAAACAAAAAAACCAGGTTAAATCGAAAAGTTCACGCTGAAAATCGTGGAAAATCCATAAAAAATTGAAAAAAAATCCGAAAAAATCACCAAAAAAATTTGAATCCTTCGATTTGGCGGCAAATCCGTGGAAATCGCGGCGAGACCCTCGCGCGAAACTCAACTCCCCTTTAATCTCGCGCACCCTGCGTCTCCTCGCATCCCACACTCTCTCGTCGCGAATTTAGAATTTATTTTTTTCTCGATGATTTTATCTCATTTTTTCTCGATTTCGGTGGGGAAAACTGGTTTTCAGGGTCAAATTTCGCGAGGAATTCGAAAAAGAGTTTATTTACAGTGAATCGAGCACCGAACAACCAGTATTAGTGGGTAAATTAGTCAGATTATCACAATTTCAAAAATTATAGCACGTGAGGAGTTAGTTTTAAATGAAGTTTTTAGGCCAAAGCTTGATTTTCTTGGGCTGCCGGTGGATCCGTTGGCTGCACTTCGTCCTCGTCGAGAACCAGGCGGCTGTACTCTTCCTCGTCGGTTTGGCGCTGAAAAATTGAATTTTTTCAGTGGAAAAATTGATTTTGAAAGTTTTCAGGGTCAAAAAATTCGAATTTTAAGATTCCCGGGGGTAAAAAACCCTCTAGAATCCAATTTTCCCTCTAAAAAACTCTAAAAACTCACCGAATAAACCAGAATAACGACGAAAACCGCTAGCCACGCGATGAGACCCAGCGATAGGGATACGACGCCTCCAATAAATGAATAGTGCTTCGCGTTGAAGATATCGATGAGCTGATCACGAGTTCCTTGATCGAAATCCGCCGTTTCGTTCATCCAAAGCACCGGGACGATAACGTTCGTCGTGTTTTCGGTGACACTGAAAAAATGGGAATTTTTTGGTTTTTGGGGCTAAAATGGGTCAAAATGAGCTGAAAATCACGAAAATTGGACTGAAAAATGGTCAAAATCACAAAAATTCGACTCTAAAACCATCAAAATCGCAAAAAATTCAAGGCAGAAGACCCAAAATCAACAAAAATCCCAAGTAGCCCGCTAAAATCGATTTTTTGTAGTTTGTAGTCCAAAATTTATCAAAATTTTCTTTTTTCTAAACTCAATTTTTGTCTAGAAGTCAAATTTCCTGCTTAAAATCATGAAATTTGACTTGAAAAGCTAAAGAATCGTAAATTTTGGACTTTGAACAGCCAAAACAAAAAAAAATTCGAAGTAGTCTGCTAATGTGGATTTTTGTAGTTTGCAGTCTAAATTGTGCGTTTTTCAGCGTTTCCGAGTCAAAACTACACAATTTTTATGATTTTTGGGCTTGAAAATTGGAGATTTTCATCATTTTTCACCCCAAAAATCACTAATTTCATCGCAAGAAGCCTCAAAATCGTCGAAACTTCCAAATGGTCTGCCAAAGTCGATTTTTGTAGTTTGTAGTCGAAAATCCGTCGAATTTCGGAATTTTCTAGCTCAAAATTTGTCTAAAATTCAATTTTCGCGCTCAAAATCATAAAATTCAACTCGAAAAACTTGGAAAATCGTGAAATTTTAAGTCAAAAAGCCCAAAATCGACAAAAATTCCAAGCGGTCTACTAAAGTCGATTTTTGTAGTTTGTAGTCTAAAATCGATCAAATTTCAAATTTTCGGACTCAAATTTTGTCTAGAATTCAAATTTTGCGCTTAAAATCACGACAATTCGACACCAAAACCATCAAAACCGTAAAATATGGACTTTAAAAATCCAAAGCGGTCCGATAAAGTCATTCAATCAAATTTCAAATTTCTTGACTGAAATTTTAGTCCATAATTCAAATTTCGCTCTCAAAATCTCGAAAATTCGACTCTAAATCCGTGAAAATCGTAAAATTTGGACTTTGAACAGCCAAAATCGACAAAAAACCAAAATGGTCTGCTAAACTCAGAAGTTGTAGTTTTTCGTCGAAAATCGACTTTTCCCACTCAAATTTTACCCAGAATTCAAATTTCGCGCTGAAAAGCACGAAATGTCGTTTCCAAAATTATCAAAATCATGAAATTACACCTTAGAAACCCCTAAAATCTACAAAAATCTTGAGTGGTCCGCTAAAGACGATTTTTTGTAGTTTTTACTCCAAAATCAGCTAAATTTCAACATTTTTGACTCAAATTTTGTCTAAAATTCAAATATTGCGCTTAAATTTGTAAAAATTCGCCTTGAAAACCATGAAAATCGCAAAAATTCAAGCTAGAAGACCCAAAATCGACAAAAATCAAAATTGATCTGCCAAAGTCGATTATTGTAGTTTGTAGACTAAAAACTCAATTTTTCTAACTCAATTTTCGCCCAGAATTCAAATTTCGCGCTCAAAATCATAAAAAATTTACTTAAAAGTTGTCAAAATCGTGATATTTCACTTTAGAAGACTCAAAATCGACAAAAATTTAATGTGGTCTAAAGTCGATTTTTGTAGTTTGTAGTCTAAAATTTCCACTTTTCTGGGCCAAATTTAGCGCAGAATTCAAATTTCCCGCTCACCTCAACGATCCCTTGACCATTCCGACATTAATCTGCATAATCCGCTTCGCTTGCGTCGGCACACCGGCCGTTGGCTCCAAATCGACAAATGTCAAATCATTGGATGGCGAGGGGACGGATAGACCACTGACAGCATGCCACAGTTCCATTGGAGAGTTATAAAAATGGGGATTCGAGAGATAGACACGCGGAGAGCCTTCTTGGCAACGGGACAAATCGATGAGACCGGCTGGGAGGCAGTTTTCTGGAAAAAATGGGGTCCGAATTTATAAAAATTGCATTTTTCTGAGCCAAAAACCATGAAAATCGCATTTTTTAGAGTTAAAAAACATAAAAATCGAGAAATTTTGAACCAAAAACCATGAAAAATGGTCATTTTTTCATTTTGTAGTTTGTAGTCAAGTAGACCGCAATTTCAGAAATTTGATGAATTTTGGGTCGAAATTTTGCGATTTTAAATGTTTCTGGGACAAAAACGAGCAATCTTTAATCGAAAATCATTAAAAAACACAAAAATCTGACCCAAAAACCATGAAAAATGAGATTTTGTCTGCTAAAACCAAATTTTTCTTTTATAATGAATTTCAGGTCGAAATTTCTTGTTTTTTATGACTTTTGGGTGAAAAATCTTGTTTTTGAGCGTTTTTAAGTGAAAAATTAGAAATTTTGATAATTTTTCGACTTATCAGACCACTAGTCAATAAATACGCGATTATCATTTCTGGATCAAAATTTGAAAATTCTATTGGTTTTTGGGTTGAAATTTCTAATTTTTCATGTTTCTAAGTGCAGAAGTGGCGATTTTCAGTTACTTTTTACCGAAAAACTCGAAAAAATGAAACAAATTCGATTTAGCAGACTACTATCCAAAAAATGAACGATTTCTATGATTACTGGGATCAAAATTTCGAGAATTTCATGATTTAAGGGTCAAATTTTTCGATTTTCTACGATTTCTTATCATTTTTTCACACCGGGGGCTTGCTTACCAATCTGCACAGTCGTATTGTCAAAGAATCTCGGGAAGCCGTCCTTCTTATTACAGAATCCTTGATTCTCGGGTCTCTTTGGATCATACAAATCCCTGGGCGGTACATATCTCCACGAGGGGACCCCTTGGACAGAAACATCCTTCTGATACTCCATTTGAACAGATCGACAGATTTGGGGAACAAAAAGGGTCAATCGATTCTCTCGTCGAAGCATCGGAGAGAACAACTGTCCATCGGTTCCATTGATCATTTCGGCGTATTCGGTGTCCCATGTGTTATTGGGCATTTGTGTCATATTATTCCACGTATAAAGATGGCCAATGTTGAGAGGCGAGGGCACTCCAGTGTCCACTTCATACGTGCCGTCGGTGGTGCCATTTTGCTGGAAAATTTGGTGATTTGGAGGAGTTTTTAGGGTTTAAAAGCGTTAAATTCGAATTCGGGAGCTCGAGAGCTTCAAAATGAGCCCAAAAATGACACTTTAGGTCAGAAATTTCGAAAAAAAAACATTTTTTTCAAAATTTTCAAAATTTTTTCTAATTTTCAGTTTTACCTCATTAAACTCAACTTTTCGCGATTAAGCTTGTGGGGGCTTAAAAATGATCCTAAAACAGACAATTTTCAAAATTAAAAAAAAAAATTTTTTTTGAAAATTACAATTTTTTTCCAATTTAGACTCAAATTTTTGCAATGAAACTTTTTTTTCAGGTAATTTTGTGATCTTTACTAATAACATTTGAAAACTTAAATATGTATGTTCGTCTGTTTGTCGCGAGCTGTAACTCTGCTCAATCTGAACCGATTTGAGTAATTTTTATACAGAAAGATCAGAAATTTTTCTGAGATGATGCCCATATGTTTAGATTTTTGATATCTTAAAAATTGAGCAAGTTACGGCTCTTTTTATGAATTTTCAGTACTAATTTCGGCATAAAAAATGTGTTGCAAGTCATAACTCGCTTCAGAATGACCCGATTTTTCAGAGATTTTCACAGTTTGTTCCTGAATATCTGAGGATGATGCACGACTTTTTTGTTTTTTGAAATTCCAATTTTGAAGCATTCTGGAGCACTTTTTATGAGCAACTAGGTTCATTTTCGCACGTGTGACGACAGAGAGGCAGAGACATTTTCACTTGCGCGGCGACAGAGAGGCAGCGCACACACAAAGTACAGTGGCCGACGCGGACCTCGATTGATGTCGGCTGCTTGATTTCATAACCTCACGCCGACAATGAACGAGGCGCCGGTTCAATTACCCAAGTTTGGGTGAGATTCGCGATGGAGAAAGATAGATGGGTCGAATTTTATATCATTCTGTTCGTCTCGACGTGAGGAGACAGAATATGTGAGAAAATTTCGGAAAAGTTGAATTTAAAGCAAGGTTATCGTGGTTTGAAATTTCAAAATGTGTCTAATCTGATTCCAAGAAGTACTAAATGTGACGCTTTGTTGTTCCGAAGGTTCCCTGCATTAAGAAAAAAAGCGGAAGGCTCTGAAAATGGAACCGAAAGTTCCCAGTTTTAGAAAAAGAGCCGAAGGCTCTAAATACGGAACCACACATTTTGAAATTTCAAAACACGATAACCTTGCTTTAAATTCAACTTTTCCAAAATTTTCTCACATATTCTGTCTCCTCACGTCGAGACGAACAGAATGATATAAAATTCGACCCATCTATCTTTCTCCATCGCGAATCTCACCCAAACTTGGGTAATTGAACCGGCGCCTCGTTCATTGTCGGCGTGAGGTTATGAAATCAAGCAGCCGACATCAATCGAGGTCCGCGTCGGCCACTGTACTTTGTGTGTGCGCTGCCTCTCTGTCGCCGCGCAAGTGAAAATGTCTCTGCCTCTCTGTCGTCACACGTGCGAAAATGAACCTAGTTGCTCATAAAAAGTGCTCCAGAATGCTTCAAAATTGGAATTTCAAAAAACAAAAAAGTCGTGCATCATCCTCAGATATTCAGGAACAAACTGTGAAAATCTCTGAAAAATCGGGTCATTCTGAAGCGAGTTATGACTTGCAACACATTTTTTATGCCGAAATTAGTACTGAAAATTCATAAAAAGAGCCGTAACTTGCTCAATTTTTAAGATATCAAAAATCTAAACATATGGGCATCATCTCAGAAAAATTTCTGATCTTTCTGTATAAAAATTACTCAAATCGGTTCAGATTGAGCAGAGTTACAGCTCGCGACAAACAGACGAACATACATATTTAAGTTTTCAAATGTTATTAGTAAAGATCTGATTCCAAGAAGTACTAAATGTGACGCTTTGTTGTTCCGAAGGTTCCCTGCATTAAGAAAAAAAGCCGAAGGCTCTGAAAATGGAACCGAAAGTTCCCAGTTTTAGAAAAAAAAGCCGAAGGCTCTAAATACGGAACCGAAGGTTCCCTGCATTACGAAAAAGAGCCGAAGGCTCTCAAAATGGAACCGATGATTCCCAGTTTTAGAAAAAGGACCGAAGGCTCTGAAAGTGAAACCAAAGGTTCCCAGTTTTAAGAAAAAGAGCCGAAGGCTCTGAAAACGGAACCGAAGGTTCCCAGTTTTAGAAAAAGGACCGAAGTCTCTGAAAGTGAAACCAAAGGTTCCCAGTTTTAGAAAAAGAGCCGATGGCTTTGAAAACGAAACTGAAAGTCCCCTGCATTAAGAAAAAGAGCCGAAGGCACTGAAAATGGAACCGAAGGTTCCCAGTTTTAGAAAAAGAGCCGTGGCTCTGAAAACGGAACCAAAGGTTCCCACTTTAAAGAAACAAAGCCGCAGGCTCTGAAAATGGAACTGAAAGCTCAAAACCTAGAGTGAGCGAAGGCCAGGTGGATGAGCCCCGGAGGGGCGACAGCCACCTGGTTTTTTACATTCAAATTCGTATCGGGGAGCTTGAAAGCTCAAAAATGACATTTTTAAGTCAAAAAAGTAAAAAAAAAAACACTTTTTTCGAGATTTTCTATTTTTTCATTCAGATTCAACATTTTGCAATGGAACTTGTTTTTTTTTCAGGTAACTTTGTGATTTTTTAAATTCAAATTCGTACTTGGGAGCAGTGTGTGCCCTCGAGAAGAATTTTCTCGAGAAACCCCAATCTCGAGACAATCTCGAGATTTTTTTAGAGAAAAATCTCGAAAAAAAATCTCGAAAAAAATCTCGGAAAAAATCTCGGGATTGTCTCGAGAAAAATCTCGAGAAAAATTCTCGAGATATTCTCGAGAAAAAATTCTCGAGAAAACCATTCTCGAGAATTATCTCGAGAATTGTCTCGAGAATTCTCGAGAATTCTCGAGAATTTTTTTTTTTTGAAAATTTGAATTTCGCGCCAAAACAGTTTTGTGAAATTTGAATTTTGCCCCAAACATTTTTTTGAAATTTTGAATTTCGCGCCAAAACAGTTTTGTGATAATTTGAATTTCGCGCCACATTTTTTTTGGATTCCGACTAATCCGACAAGTTTTGGTCAGGAAAACTGAAAACTATTTTTAGAAATAGAGTAACGCACCGGCCTGAGACCGTCCCGGTCGCACCGGTAAAACCGAAAAAAACCGTACCGGTTCGGTCGGGAAAACCGGAAACCGACCGACAAGAAACCGGTACGCACCGGTCGCACCGAGCTGTACCGGTGCGACCGGCCGACCGGTGCACCGCGACCGACGACCGACCGGTGTACCGACGGTTCGGTCGGTCGCGACCGACCGAACCGTCGGTGCACCGGTCGGTCGTCGGTCGCGACCGCGGTCGCACCGGCGGTTTGCATAAGATTTCTGCGAAAACGTTATTTTTGGGTATTTCTCGAGTAGAAAATCTAATTTTTACACTTTTTGGCTACACTTCGAAATTTTCTAATTTTCCCATCCGATTTTGCAACGGAACTTTCTGTGTTTTAAAGTTTGATGAGGTTGTTCATTAGCTTTTAAACAATTCATAATACACTTTAATTCAATTCATTCAGTGCGTTTAGTTAAGTTCATTTTAATGTGTCAAAAAATTGTTTGAAAACACTAATGAATTGAGTGAAAGTGTGCATCGAATTGCATTTTAATTAAATGAATAACCCGACAACTGTGAAAATGTATGGCAAAAATTTTGAAGCACATAAGTTTATTAAAAAACCAGGAACATTCAGTAAACCGGTAAAAATTCAGATAAAAAAAAAGAAATTAGATAAAAAACTGTAATCAAATAGTCAGACGGTGTTTTCCGAAGAGCTCCTGAATCGAGTCGATCTGGATTCTTGACGTCTTCTAACGATTCTGGAAAATTCAATTGACCGTCACGCATGTATTGCAGGACTGTGTCGAAATATTTTGAGGAGCGGTCGGTGAAAATCGCGCCCGATTCATCTTTGATGATCTAAAACAAAAATAATTTGCATTTCCGTATAAAATTCGTATAAGAGCGTTTCCTTACCGGAACTTTTGTTTCCACTATGGTTTTGAAGAATCCATCAAACTTTGTCAGCGTTGAATTGGAGGTATTCAAAGTCGCTCATCTCTCTGGAATTTTTTAAAGTCATTTAACAAAATTAAATGACTAAGAACGCGACGAAAGAGCAGTAAATTGATAAAAAATTGCATTTTTGGACATCTCATAACATTTTGTCTTAAAATTTTTAAAAAACTGCGATAATTATGAGAAAAATGTGAAAAAAATAAACGAAAATTGTTGAAAAATTAAATAAAAATTTTCTCCTCGGTCGTCTCGAGATACATTCTCGAGAATTCTCGAGAATGAATTCTCGAGAAAAAAAATCTCGAGATTTTTCTCGAGAATTCTCGAGATTTTTCTCGAGATTTTTTCTCGAGATTTCTCGAGATTTTTCTCGAGATTTTTTCTCGAGATTTTCTCGAGAATTTTCACGAGATCGCCTCGAGGACACACACTGCTTGGGAGCTCGAGAGCTTTAAAATGAGCTCAGAAATGACATTTTTAAGTCAAAAAATTCGATAAAAAATTTTTTTTTCGAGATTTTCGATTTTTTCCAATGTTCTTTTTTGTCGATTTAATCTCAAATTTTCGCGATTAATCTTGTTTTTTCAGCTAATTTTGCGCTTTTTTCTTTCAAAATCGTATTTAGGAGCTCGAGAGCTTCAAAATAAGCCCAAAAATCACTATTTTTGCTCAAAATTTTCTATTTTTCAACAAAATTTCGAATTTTCGTTCTTAAAAAATTCAAATTTCGCGCCTTTTTTTTTCCATTCTTACCTTATAGAAGAATCCAACTCTTCTCTGCAAACTGTTCGTCTCGCAAAGGAAACTCAAAATCGAATTCTTGCACACCAAATCAATGATGGGGTCCTCGTAGCCGTCGAAAAGTGCGTCGCTGATTTTTACCTGGAAAAAAAGTGGATTACTGTAGATTACTGTAGTAAAAAATGGAAAAATAACGAGCAAATCGATTTTCGGCTTGAAGAGAGCTTCAAAATAATTGAAAACCATGAAAATCGAGAAAATTTTACTCAAAAAACACGAAAAATGATAATTTTTTCATTTTGAAGTTTGTAGTCTAGCAGACCAAAATTTTCAAATTCTGACGATTTTTGGGTCGAAATTCTCATTTTTTGAGTGTTTCTGGCTCAAAAATGGGCAATTTTGTCTTGAAAATCATGTAAATCACGAAATTTCGACCCAAAAATCATGAAATCCGATAATTTTTCCAAGTGGTACGAAAATTGTAGCTTGTGGTCTGGCAGACCAAAATTTCTGAAATTTTATCAATTTTAGGTCCAAATTTCGCGTTTTTCAATGTTTCTGAGTCAAAAATGAGCAATTTAGCCTTGAAAATCGTGAAATTTCGACCCAAAAATCATGAAAAATGGGCATTTTTCCATGTGGTCTGCTAAACATGAAAATTGTAGTTTGTATTCTAAAAGGCTGAAAATTTTTGAATTTTCATGGTTTTTGGGTCGAAAATTGGCAAATTTTAACATTTTCAGATCAAAATTTCTTGTTTTGGGACGTTTTTAGCGAAAAAAGTGCCATTTTTATCTTTTTTCGAGCAAAAAATTCGAAAAAATGACAATTTTTCGCTTTAGCAGACCACTCGCCTATCCTGTTGGAAAATGAGCAATTTCATGATTTCTATATCAAAAATTCTCGTTTTTTCGATTTTATTCGTTAAAATTTAGCTTAAATTGTAATTTTTATCAATTTCAGGTAGAAATTTTGATTTTCGACGATTTTTACGGCTTGGTCTGCTAAATACGAGTTTTCGTCAATTTTGGCTCAAAATTCACAAATTTAGACTCATTTTGACGCTCTTAGCACTCCAAATCTCTAATTTCGAGTTTTAGAACAACTTACAGTAATAAATGGAGCCTCAGAAACCATTTTGAGCACCGACTCGATGGCGAACTTTATTCGAATTCCCCAAATTTTATCATCAGCGTGGTCCACCAACTTTTGGAATACGATATTCGGAATTGTGACTTTTCGACTCAAAAAACACTCAGAACACGATTGATTTTGATTGAAAAAGTAGAGTTTTTTGTTTTTGTACAGTACTCGGGTGTCGTTGGCCGTCCAGCGATGGTAGACTTTTTCTTGGATTTCACTGAAAAAAATATAACTAATTTTGAACGTTTTTGGTCGAATTTAGTCTGTTTTAGGTAGTTTAGGAGCTCTAAAATCTAAAAATTAAAAAAAAAATTTTAGAAATTTTCGAAAAAAAAATTTTTTTTGAAAATTTGAATTTTCTACAATTTTCAGAATTGCACTTCTAGACTCAAATTTTTGCGTTAAAATTTGTTTTTTTACGGTTTTTCATCAAAATTAACACCTAATCCATGAAATTTTCATTTTCTAGACTACAAACTACAAATTTTCGATTTTAGGAAAAAATTGGGAAATTGTGTAGTTTGTAGTCTCAAGGGCTAATTTCCGTAATTTTCATGAGTTTTAAGTCTATTTTTGTTGACTTTGGTGATTTTAAACTTAATAAAAAATTTTTAGAAATTTCTCGAAAAAATTTTTTTTTTTCAAAAATTTAAATTTTTTCCAATATTTAATTTTGCGCTTCTAGACTCAAAGTTTGGAGTTTAAATTTGTTTTTTTTACGGTTTTTCATCAAAATTAACACCTAATCCATGAAAATGAAAATTTTGAAAATTTCATTTTCTAGACTACAAACTACAAATTTTCCAAAATTGTAGTTTGTAGTCATTTGGACTGAAATTTTTCGATTTTTTTTGTTAAATTTTGCAGGTTTCCATAGTTTTCAGGTTATTAAACGATTTCCAGAAGTATTCATCTTTAATGAAATTTTTTTTTTTTTTAATTTTTCGAAAATTTTTTTTTTCCAATTTTCAGAAATTTTCAAATTTCCATGTCTTAGACCTATTTTTCAATTCTAAATCCAATTTTTCAACTTCCAAAGTCCATTCTCCACTCCTACTCACTCAAAAACGAAAGGTCCCAACTCTTTCAAATTCGGTTTTTCGTGTCTTTTCAATATTCCATCAACATTTGTCACATTGAACATCCAAATGTTCAATTGCATTTTATAAGGGGGTCTAAGCCACGATTGTGTCATTTTATTCGGATGCTCTGTGCCATTTTCATCGCGTGTGTAGCCAAGGAAGGTTTGCTGAAAAAATGGGGGATTTTGGTGCAAAAATTATGAAAATTGAATAATTTTGAAGGTTTTTAGGGTTCAAAAGTGAAATTTTTATGATTTTCTATATGTTTTTATCGATTTTGAGGCCATTTTCGGTCCAAAACCACTATTTTTAGGCTAAAAAGACCAAAAATCGGCAAAAACTCGAATTTTGTAGTTTGTAGTCCAAAACCGAGCAAATTTGAACTTTTCCGACTCAAATTTTGCCCAGAATTCAAATTTCGCGCTCAAAATCGCTAAATTTGAGTCTTAAATTATGGAAATCATGATATTTTTTCGATAGGAGAACAAAAATGCATAAAAATCCAGAAAGGTCAGATAAAGTCGAAATTTTTAGTTTGTAGTCTAAAAATTTGCGATTTTCAGGGTTTCCAGGGCAAAAATTTGCAATTTTCAAGGTTTTTGGGTTAAAAACTGGAGATTTTCATCATTTTTCACACAAAAACCACTAATTTCATGCCTAGAAACCCCAAAATCAATGAAAATCCGAAAAGGTCAGCTAAAGTCGAAATTTGAAGTTTGTAGTCTAATTTTTTTGATTTTCAGGGTTTCCAGGGTGAAATTTTGCATTTTTTAAGGTTTTTTTGGTCAAAAATTGGAGATTTTCACTATTTTTTAACCCAAAAACCACTTATTTCATTGCTAGAAGCTTCGAAATCAATGTAAATCTGAAGTGGTCTGTTAAAGTCGAAATTTGTAGTTTGCGGTCTAAAATTTTGCGATTTTTATCGTTTTTTGGGTCAGTTTTCCTTGATAAGTTGATTTTTTAGTCAATTTTTAGGCGTTTTTCTCGATTTTTTATTGATTTTCTTACCCCAATAACTTGTCTATTCACAATTCCATCAATGGGAATTCCGATAAGCAGAAGAATACCGGCTGCGGCCAGCAGCAGGCCCAAAACGATGGCCGAGCCGAATAGGCACGGCGCCTTTTTGAATACCATGCTCTGAAAATGGGGAAAAATTGGGTGAAAATTGGAAAAAAAAATCAAAAATTTTTAAGAGAGCATTTTATTAAAGCATGACAAGAAAATAGTGAAAAACTATGAAAATCTTTATTAAAAATCAAAAAATCGAGAAAATTCCACCTGAAAATTTCGCAACGACAATAAAAAATGTGACATCAAAAATCAAAAAAAATCTCCTGACTTTTTCAATTATTTTTTTTCAATTTTCTCGGTCAAATCGAGTGAAAAATCGATAAAAGAAGTTTCTAGAAACCCAGAACAGGAGAAAATTGTTTCTTTGGTTTTTCTTTTTTCTCCGCGAAAAATGGTGTGAGTCAACAACGGGGACTTGTTTGTTCGCTATTCGGTGTTGATCACGAGAGTGGAAGAGATGGCCGAGGAGTTGCAAATTGCTAGGCCATTGTGTTCGGTGATGTGTTCATAATAAACTTTTTTATTCGGTTTCAAGGTTTTTCTGATTTTTCCAGGGGTAGACGGAAGAAAATTAAAATTTAACATGGAAATTCGGATTTTTCATGGAATTTTAGTCCAGAAATGTAAAAATTTCGCTCTTTTTAGTGGAAAATTCACTGAAAAAGCAGAAAAATTGCAGAAAAAATAAATGAAAAAAAAATTGATTGAAAAACTCATGAATTTTTCGTGGCGAGACCCAATAGCAAAGTTTTTGCACGCGCCTTTAATGCGACAGTAACCCGAAATTCAAGTTTTTTAGCGATTTTTCAGTCGTTTTTCCGTAATTTTTGCTGGAAATTCACTTTAATATTAATTTTTATCAGCTTTTCATCAAAATTCAACACAAAAATCCAATAAAATCGCCTAAAACCCTTGAAAATCGATTTTCTTTGCGAAACCCATTTCACATTTTTTACATGTTCCTTTAAATTCTTACTGTACTTGTTGTTCTAAATTTTTTTCAATCAATTTTCACCATTTTTTAGATGCAAGCGCTTCAAAATCGTCTCGAAAAGTTGGAAAATGCGACTGGAAGTGAAGTTTGGGAGATTTTAAAAGCTGTAAGCTCGAAAAATTTCGATTTTTCCTCCAAAAAATTGCTCAATTTTTTTGCAGTCCGAATCAGAATTACGTCAGGATCTTTCCCAATTAAACCTGCTCAAAGAGGACAAAGAAACGCACATTCAGAAGGCCTTAAATGAAATAAAATCAAAAAAAGAGGAGCTGAAAAATGCGAAAAACGAAATTGTGCAGTTGAGAGACGAGTATTCGAGACATATTGGAGAAGTACAGAAATATTTGAATGAAAATGGATTAGATATGAAACAAGTTACTAAGCTATTCCAGAAGGTGCTCGATGATTCATTGTGAGTTTTTGAGCGAGAAAATGCAGAAAAATTGGGAAAAAAAAATCAGAAATTTTAGTAAAAAAAATATTTTGGGCCAAAATCATAAAATCGAAATTTTTTTCAAAATTGCTTTAAAACTAAAAAAAACCCTATTTCGAAAAAAACCCTAACTAAAAAAAACCCTATTATCGAACCCCAAAACTTCAAATTTAAAAATCCAAGTTTCTAAATCAATTTTCACTCAAAACCGTCGATTTCATTCCAAAATTAAACAAAAACTTCCGAAAAAGCCGTTAAAAATCTCAATTTTAGCTCAAAAACATCAATTTTTGGTCTAAAATTCTCAATATTGACCCCAAAACGTTATATCAAAAATTCCAAGGCTTCTGGCTCAATTTTCACTCAAAAAGCCTAATTTTTCGCTTTAAAATCATCATTTTTATCTAAAAACCTGATTTTTAGCTCAAAACATGTGAAACCCCCTTGAAAATTGTTGAAAATCGCCAAAAAATGCCAAAAATGACCCAAAATCTCTAAGACTGTCAAATTTCAAAATCCAAAGTTTCGAGCTCAATTTTCACTCAAAAACTTTGACTTTTGCTCAAAAAACATCAATTCTACCTCAAAATTACACCAAAAAATCCGAAAAATTACTCAAAAATTGGTTAAAAATGCTCAAAATTACTACCAAAACTTCAAATTTGCAATTCCAAGGCTCCTAACTCAATTATCATCCAAAAAGCCTAATTTTCGTTCAAAAAATCTTATTTTAAAATTGAGCTAAATTTCTCAAATTTGCAATTCCAAGTCTCCCGGCTCAATTTTCACTCAAAAAGTCGAATTTCCGCTGGAAAAAAAACGTTAATATTTATCTCAAAAACGTCAGTTCTATCTCAAAATTAGTCCAAATATCCAAAAAATTGGCTAAAAATGGCCAAAATTGAGCCCAAACCGTAAAATTTGAAAATTCAAGGCTCCTAGATCGATTTTCATTTTAAAACCTAATCGTTCGCTTAAAAATCCTTATTTTCATCTCAAAATCAGTGAAAACCCCTAAAAGTTGATGAAAATGTTCAAAATTGCCCCCAAACCCTTAAGATCAATTTACGCCGAAAAAACCCGGATTTCACTTCAAAAAACTCAATTTTTTTTAGATTATCCATATTCCCAGCTTGAAATTAGTGGGAAATTCTAATTTTCACCTGAAAATTGCCAAAAAATGACCCAAAATCTCTAAAACTGTCAAATTTCAAAATCCAAAGTTTCGTGCTCAATTTTCACTAAAAAACTTTGATTTTTGCTCGAAAAACATCAATTCTACCTCAAAATTACACCAAAAAATCCGAAAAATCACTCAAAAATTAGTCAAAATCTCCAAAAAATTGGCTAAAAATGCTCAAAATTGACCGCAAAAAGGAAAATTTGAAAATTCAAGGCTCCTAGATCGATTTTCATCTTAAAAACCTAAATTTTTGCGTAAAGCATCAATTTTACAGTGTAATTGGTGAAAAAGAACCCTAAAAATTGACTATTTTTACCCAAAAAGCTTAATTTTTCAGTTAGAAATCATCAACATTGCTCAAAAATGTGTAGAAAATGCTCAAAATTGCCCCGAAATCGCCAAATTGAAAAAAAAATCAATTTTCACCCTAAAAACTCCAAATTTCCCAAATTTCAGATCCGAAAAGAAGTCGCAAATTCTCTCGATAATCGAGACCACCGAAATCACTCCCAAAACCTCCTACACTGTGCTCCGCGAGCCCGTCACTCAAATAATCTCAATTTTGGCTCAAAATGACTCGGAACTCCGACGAAGCCTTCAGAATCCCCTTGGATCTTTCCACGAGAAACTCGTCGAAATTTTCCGCTTAAATCTCTGGTCGCTTTTCCAAAAGAACAAAATCCCAATGGAAAATTCAAATTTCTCGCCAGAAATCTCCCAAATTTTCGATTTCTGCTCGGATTTGGATCAAATTTCGACAGGAAATCGTCGAAAATCCATTGAATCTCTAATTCATGCCTCATTTGGACACGTTTCGAACCTCTGTATCGATATGATAGAGTGTGAGAAAGAGAGAGACGCAGACTTTGAATGGATTCTCAAAAGTGCTGAAAAATGGGCGAAAAATTTGAAGGATACTGTAGAAAGGGGTGTTGAGGGAATGAAGACGTTGAATTTGGAGGAGAAGCAAAAAGTGGGCGGAGCTTATGATGAAAAGTTTGTCGAGTTTGTTGCAACGATTACCAAGAGGTTTTTGAGGAAGGTAATTCGATTTATAGAAATAAAATTCAAAAATTTGAAAAAAAATTTTTTTTTCGAATTTTCAAAATTTTCAAAATTTTTCAATTTTTGAAAGTTTCAAAAATAACCTTTTCTTAAGTTTTGCTCTCAAATAATTGTTGAAAAACCAGTTTCAATTTTTGAGAAAATTTTTTTTCGAATTTTCAAATTTTTCGAAAAATCAACAACTTCAGATTCTGGAAGAAATAAATTTGAGTTTGAGTGTAAAATTCAAATTTTGCTCTTAAAATGCTCTAAAATGAGCTGAAGTCCGACATTTTTAACTTTCTAAATTTTTTTTTGAATTTTTAAGAAAATTTCAATTTTTTTGAAATTTTCAAAAAAAACTTTCCCTACCTAATTTTTGCTCTAAAATTCGATTTTTCCGGTTTTAGAGTTGAATTTTGTACATTTTTAACAATTTAAAAAAAAAATAATAATAACCTTCAGATTTTGGTGTAGAAGACTACAAACTATGAAGTAAATAAAAATCGAAAAATTTCGAAAAAAATTCAAAAAAAAAATTTTTTTTTTCGAGTTTTCCTAAATTTTCGAAAAATCAATAACTTCAGATTCTGGAAGTCGTAGATGAGTGGAAAAAAAATTGAGTGAAAAATTCGAACTCAGAATCACAAAATGCTCCAAGATGAGCTCAAAAGTGACCAAAAGTTTTTTTTTGGATTTTTCAAAAATTTTAATTGTTAAAAAAAAAATTTCTGAAACGTTTAGAGCATGAAAATCAGAAAATCATGGTCTGGAAACCAGAAAAATTGAATTTTAGAGAAAAATTTAAGCGGGAAAGATTTTTTTTGAAAATTCAAATAATTTGAAATTTTTTTAATTCTAAATTTTTTTTTTCAAATTTCCCGCCAATTTTTCTATTTTTTCAGAACATCAAGGATCCTCTGATCTTTTCGAATCTCGCCGCGCTCTTCCGTCGATTCGAGGAATCTACAGAATTCGATTTATCCAATAAGGACCTCTTTGAGCCGTTCTATGAGCCCGAGTTTATTAGTCGATGGATTTTGGTAAGGATGGAAATTTCGAAGGGAATAAAGCGGGAATTTGAATTTAGTATGTTGAGAGCTTCAAAATGAGCCCAAATTTGAGTATTTTAGACTACAAACTACAAAAAAATTAGTTTTCGAAAATTTTTGGAAAAAAAAATTATTTTCAATTTCTCACGAATTAAGAATTACTAGTCAAAAATTGATACTTTTTAGCTTATATCAAAGCTCAGAATCTCCTGAATTCGAAAATAGGAAAATTTGACTCTAAAAGTTAGGATTTTCAGATAAATTAGATTTTCGAAAAAAAATCAAACATCTTGAAAATTTTTTTTCAATTTCTTACAAATAAAGGATTTCTAGTCAGAAATTGATGTTTTGAAGCTCATCTTAAAGCTCAAAACATCTAAAATTGAAAAAAATGGGAAGATTTGACTCTAAAAATTTGGATTTTGAAAAATTGAAATTTTTAAAAAATTTAGAAAAAAATTTTTTTTTTCGATCTTTCAATTTCTTGCAAATTGAGTTTTCTAGGCTTATTCTAATGCTCTGAATCCCCTGAGCTCAAAAAATAGAGAAAATTTGACTCTAAAAATTAGGATTTTCAAAAAAAAATGGTGTTCAAAAATTAAAAAAAAATTTTTTTTCAAAATTTAAATACCTATTTTAAACTTTAAATTCAAAAATAGAAAACAAATTTGACACCAAAAATTGGGGTTTCAAAAAATATTAAATTTTCGAAATTTTTTAACATTTTGGAAAAAAAATTTTTTCAAAATTTTCTATTTCCCACGAACTCAGGGTTTAGAAGAATGAAAAATTGTAAATTTCAGTTAAAGTATTGAAAATTTGACTCTAAAAATTAGGATTTTCAAAAAATAGGAATTTCCAAAATTTTGAAAAAAAAATTTTTTAAAATTTTTTTTTTTCAAAATTTCACTATTCTTTCAGCTGGAAATGGAAATGTACACAATATCTAGACCGCTGTGTTCAGGCTCATTTTGAAGCTCCGAACCTCTTGAATACAAAAATAGAAAAAAATTTGACTCTAAATTTAAGTTTTCAAAAAAATTGGATTTTTGAAAAATTTTGAAACAATTCTTCGAAAAATTTTTTTCAAAATTTTTACAAATTGCGGATTTTGGAGTCTGAAAGTCTGTGTTTGAGCTTATTTTAAAGCTATAAACCTCTTGAATTCGAAAATAGAAAAAAAAAATTGAGTCTAATTAGGAGTTCCAAAAAAAATGAATTTTCGAAATTTTGAAAAAAAATTTTTCATTTTTTTTCAGCTCGAAGTGGAAATGTTCACCATATCCATCAATCGTCTCCTGCGCTCTCCCGAATGCTTCAAACCACTCTCCGCATGCTCCATTGGCTCCGCCCCCTCCACCCTATGGGCATCAGAGATTACTGTATTCTTTGAGCAATGGATTCGTCGAATCGACAGAGATATTCAATCATTCGGAAATGCTGAAATTCAAACGACTTTCTATGAATGCATTCACGCTCTAATGATAGATTTGTGCGCGAAGATTCGCGCGGAGGCGAATCGAATGTATGTGGAGCCGTCGTGGTCGAATGATGTGTATTTGGTGATGAATTCGGTTTGGGAGTTGAAGAGAATTGTTCAGGTTAGGGAGAAAATTGAAAATTTAAGGTTTTTTACCCCGGAAAAGTTGAAATTTGAGAAAAATCGACCGGGGAGCGAGCCAGAAAAGGCGAAAATTGCAAACTCAAAAGTTGCTAGTTTTATGAAGTTAGGATAATTTTTAGAGCGTTTTAGATAGAAAAATTGAAATTTAAGCAAAATTCTGACCCAGAAAAGTCAATTATTTGCGAAAAATTAACCCAGAAATAAAAATTCCGAATTTTTGATTTTTTGTTTCAATTTTTCCAAAAAATTTTTTTTTAAATTAAAAATCAAAGTTTTCAGGTTTAGAAGACCCTAAAAATGTTCACGACTTCAAAATTGGCTGAAAATCTGGTTTTTAATCTTGAAATTTGAGAAAAATCGACCCGGAAAATGTTAAAATCTGCCAAAAACTGAAAATCGAAAAATTGGAAATTTTGAGTTTTCCTATCATTTTAGAGTATTTTTAGACACAAAAATTGAAATCTGAGCGAATTTTCGACCCAGAAAAGTCATGTTTTTGCGAAAGATTAACCCAGAAACAAAATGTGAAAAATTTTGAAAATTTTGAATTTTTTTTCAATTTTTCCAAAAAAAATTTTTCATCAAAAATTAAAGTTTCCAGGTTTAGAAGAACTTAAAAATGTTCACGACTTCAAAATTGGCTGAAAATCTGTTTTTTTTTAATCCAGAAAAGTTAAAATTTGAGAAAAATCGACCCGGAAAATGTTAAAATCTGAGAAAAACTGAAAATCGAAAAATTGGAAATTTTGAGCTTTCCTATCATTTTAGAGTGTTCTTAGATCTAAAAATTGAAATTCAAACAAAATTTTGACCCGGAAATGTCGAATTCTATGAAAAAATTAACACAGAATCAAGATGGGAAAATTTTGAAATTAAAAAAAAATTTCTTTCAAATTTTTTCAAAAAATGTTTTTTCTTAAAATTTAAAAATTTTCAGATTTCGGAGACAGATACCTCAAGAATGTTGAGAGTTTCAAAACAACGTCGAAATTTTGCGTTTTTTTACGCCAGAAAAGTGGAAAATTAAGAAAAATCGACCCAAAAAATGTTGAAATTTGCAAAAAATTGAAAATCCGAAAATTGAAAAATTTTGGGGGATTGGATCATTCTTAGAGTGTTTTTATGCACAAAAATTGAAATCTGAGCGAATTTTCGACCCAGAAAAGTCCAGTTTTGCGAAAAATTAACCCAGAGTTGAGATGGAGAAATTTTGAAATTAATTTTTTTTCAATTTTTCAAAAATTTTTTGAAAATTTTCCGAAATTTAACTGTTTTTTCGTCATTTATAGTGTTTAAATACTCAAAAAGTTCAAATTTAAGAACAGATGAGAATTTTTGAGAAAAATGTTTTTTTTCAAAATTTCAAATTTGAAAAAAAATCAACCATTTCCAGACCCAAACGATAACATGGCCAATCTCGTCATTTGAAGTGGAAAAACAATACGAAAAAGAATGGCGCCGCCTGTCGGGAATGATCGTTGAGTATCTAATGGATTTGGTTGACTCAATGGACAAAGGATTACGGTCATCGTATGCAGAGGAGAAGAAAAAATGGATGAACGAGACGTTTTATCACATTTCGAAATGTCTGAAAAATGTGACTGTGAAAGCGTCGAAACCGTCGAGAAGTCCGTTATTGAATGTGTTGACGGAGGAATTATTCAAGAGTTTGCAATCGGGATTCGAGGAGAAATGGAAGAATTGTTGTAGGTGAGAAAAGAGGGGGAAATGGATCAATTATAAATGGGGAAAAAAAACACAAAATTTCATTAAAACTGATATTAAAATGGTGAAAATTGACCAAAAATGAGCGAAAACGGCCGAAAAACTATGAAAAATATCTAAAACAACCCAAAATTTCATGAAAATACGGCGACGTTTCGAAAGTGTGCCGTTTCGAAAGTGCGATATTTTACAATTCCAACGTTTTTCTTCTGAAAAGTCACACTTTCGAAACGTCATCTTTCGAAACGCCGCGGAGCCGAAAATACAGTTAAAATGCGATAAAATAGCTTAAAAACTACAAAAAATCAATGAACCTGAAAATGGATGAAAATAACTGAAAGTAGCCTAAAAGTAGTGAAAAATGAAATAAAATTCATGGAAATTCATTAATCTTGCATGAAAATTAACCCCAGATCATTTAAAAACTCAGAAAACGAGTCTCAAATAAGAAGAAATATTCAAAATCGGTTAAAAAATGAGCGAAAACCATTCACAACCAACCCAATCCGTTTTGGATCATTTAGCACAAATTTTAGTAAATTTTGGACGATTTTCAATAGTTTTGAGTCGAAAGTGCATAAAAAATCGCCCAAAAACCCTCAAAAGCTCTAAAAATGACTCTGGAAAATGAGAAATAGCCCAAAATTGACTAATATCAGTCAAAAACGAATCTTATCCATTTTGGATCAATTAGCACTGATTTTGAGGAATTCGCGACGATTTTCAAGCCAAAAATCACATAAAAACCCTCAAAATTATCGAAATTTCAGTCTGAAAATTTGAAAATTGTTCAAAATTGATCACATTCATTTTGGATCCTTTATCACTGATTTTGAGGAATTCTGAACGATTTTTAATGGTTTTGGAGTCAAAATTGCTCTGAAACTGTTGAAAACGGTCCGGAAACCACTGAAAATGGTGCAAAATGCTTCAAGATGAATAGGATTAATTTTGAACGTTTTCAGCTCGATTTTTGACTATTCCAGCCCCAAAACTCGCTAAATCTCCCCAATTTTCAGTCTCGAAATCCTCGGATTCTTCTACACCCAAATCTACTCCTCCCTCCTCCCCCAACTCGACGAATTTCAACAAGAAGGCCACTGGACCCGAGAGGACCCCTCTCGAAGTGAACAATGTCGTCTGGATGCCCTCATGAAAATGTCGGCGAATACGGATCCATCGGGAGAATTAGTGAGGACAGCATTTCGGTCGATTGATGAGGAACAAGTGTTGAAAATGTTGGCGGAGTTGGGAATCAATTCAACAAGTGATCACGCATTCCAGGATTATCAGATTCTCGCGGAAAATTGGAATAAAATTGAGGAGAAACGAGCAAAATTTGATTATGGAGGAATTTGAATTGAGAGATTTTTAATCAATTTTTTCTTACTGAAAACGACTAAAAATCGCATAAAATTCGACTGAAATCAATTTCAGACAAAATTTTCTGAAAAAAAAATAAATTTTGAGCTAATTCAGCCAAAAATTCAAGAGAATTTTGAAAATTTAAAAGAAAAATGTGTGAAATTGATTTTGGTGCCCAAAATCAATTTTGGACAGTTCTTCTTGAATTTTTGGCTGAATTAGCTCAAAATTTATAGTTTTTTTTTTTAGAAAATTTTGTCTGAAATTGATTTTGGAGGAATTTTAGTCGATTTTTTGGTCGTTTCATTCAAAAATTTTTTTTTGAATTCCCTCCAAATTTTACTTTTCCTTTCTTTTTTCTGTATTTTTCTGGTTTTTTTCCTCCCGGGTCCCCCCCCCCCCCCCATTTCTTTGTCCCTTTCTTGCTCTTTTTTGTCCACAGTAAATGCGCTCTAATTGCAATTTTTCTGAACGAAAATTGTCAATAGAGCACATTTGCATTTTTTTTCCAAAAATATGTAGTATCGATTATTATGTGTAATTTTTTTTAAAAATGGAAATAAATATTTTTTTATAATTGAAATCTTTCCTGGAAAAATTGAAAAAATTGCAAATTTTCAGCCCCACAGGTATCTTATTTGAAAATTTTGTGTCAGAAAATGTGCTCTGATGAGAAAAAATCCCAAAATTCTTGAAAAAATGGTTAAAAACAGCCAATTTTCGTAAATTTCTCATTAGAGCGCAATTACTGACCAAAATATTTTTTTTCGAAAGATTGAAAAAATATCAAAAATTCCATATTTTCTCGTTGGAGCGCATTTACTGAGCCAATATTTGGATAAGGCATAATTTTCAATTTTTGAAAAAATCCAAAAAACTTTTTTTTCTCATTAGAGCGCATTTACTGTCCCGGAAGATTTTTTAAAAATTGCCTAAATGAGCAATTGCGCTCCAGTGAGAAAAACCGAAAAAGCCGAAGCAATTCCAAAAAACAGTAAATTTTCATAAATTTCTCATTAGAGCGCAATTACTGACCCAGGACTTCCGATTTTTTGTTATTGGCTGATGAGCAATTGCGCTCCAGTGAGAAAAACCTTTTAAAAGTTTAAAAAATCAAAAACCCCCATTTTTGATAGATTTCTCATTAGAGCGCAATTACCGACTCAAATTTTCAGAAAATGGCTCTAATTCTGATAATGGGGCTCCCTGGAGCCGGAAAATCGACACTTCGTCGCCGTCTTGTAAGCTCCGCCCACCCGGAGCTCATTGAGTCGACGTCGTTTGATGATTTTCGAAGGAATAATGAGATGCAAATGTGCTCCATGGATAACGCAACAGCAAGGGACCATCGAAAAGCGTTTGAGAGTCATTTGGACTCAAAAATTGGCGGGAAATTTGAATTCCCGCCAAAAATCTATCTAATCGAGGACACATTCCATTTGAAAAGTATGCGGCGAGCGTTTTTGAAAATTTCGAAAAAGCGGAATTTAAAATTTGGAGTCGTTTTTCTGAAGTGCACGACGTCTGAAGCGATTCGAAGGAATTCTGAGAGGGATTTGGAGAAAAAAATAAATGAAGAAACGATTTTGAAAATTTCGGAAAATTTGGAATTTTCGGATTCTGAGGATGACGATGGGAAATGGATCATTTTGGAGCAAGAAGAGGCATTGGGGATTGATTTGGAGGCGATTTTGAAAAGATTGGATATAAGGATAGAGGATTCTGAAGTTTTGGAGGAGAAAAAGGTGAAAAAAATTTTTTGAAAAATTTTTCGAAAACAATTTTTTTTTCTTTTTCGAAATTTCAAATAAAATGCACTGGCAGCTTACTTAAGACTCTAACCACCTTTTTTCGCAAAAAAAAAATTCCAAAAAAATTTTTTTAGATTCCGAACCCTCCTCCGACGTCACCACCTACTCGCCTTCAGAATCTCGACGTCATCACTCGCCGTTTAGTCTCCGAATTGATTCAAAACGATCGATCACTGGATGGAAGGAAATTGAGCGAAGCGAGAAAAATTTTATTATTAGGATCAAAAAATTTGGATTCTGAACTTGAAACAACACATTTTTTATTGAAGCAAAAATTGATGGATTTTTATGAGGAATTACTTTAATTTTTATTGTTTTTTTGCGGGTTTTTACCAAATAAACATTGATTTTCCCACTTGAAATTGAATCTTAGCTCGAAATTTGACACAAAAATTGAGGATTATCACGAAATTTTTGCAGCAAACTCAAGTTTTTGGATTGTTATCAATGGAGCGCGCTTGATTCAGGCTGAATTTCAAAAATCTGTTCACTACAAAATGCTTAAATTTTAATGAGGAACAGTTTGATATAAACTTGCTTTTCCAATTTTGATTTTTAAGAAAGTTATTCGAGCCCAAAAAAGTAGTACGGAAAATTCAATTTTCGCATTGTTATCAGTGGAGCACGCTTGATTTACGCGGAATTTCAAAAATCTGTTTGATAGAAAATATTAGAAATTTAATTATGCATATTTTCCAATAAATTTGTTTTTGCCAATATGATTTTTTTAAAAGTTATTCGAGGCCGAAAAATCGTACCGAAAATTCAATTTTTTTATTTTTATCAATGGACGCGCTTGATTCAGGCTGAATTTCAAAAATCTGTTCACTACAAAATGTTTAAAATTCAAGGAGGAACAGTTTAATATAAATTTGGTTTTCCAATTTTGGGTTTAAAAAATTATTCGAGGCCGAAAGTTGGTACGGAAAAATCAATTTTAACGTTCTTTATCAATAGAGCGCGTTTAATTCAGGATGAATTCAAATAAGCTGTTCTCTACAAAATGTTTAAATTTTAATGAGAAACATTTTCACATAAACTACGTTTTCCAATTTTGATTTTTAAGAAAGTTATTCGAGCCCAAAAAAGTAGTACGGAAAATTCAATTTTTGGACTGTTATCAATGGAGCGCGCTTGATTCAGGCTAAATTTCAAAATTCTGTTCTCTACGAAATGTTTAAAATTTAATGAGAAACATTTTCACATAAACTACGTTTTCCAATTTTGATTTTGTGCAACGTTATGGATGTTTGAAGAATAAGGACTGCAAATACAACTTCTTGCAGTATCCACTATTCATTGCTACGCAGCGAATGTTTGCTGTATCAACTCAACATAACAAAAAACACTTCATTTACACCCCTCTTTTCCCCATTCCCCAACATCGATTTCAAAATAATACACATGATCCATAATATTATACAACAGTACCGTATTACTACAGTAATCCCCATCAGCCTGTCGACACACTTTATAATTCGATAGGGGCCACATTTCCGTCGGATACCAAATCTCTGTTCCATGATGAAATAGTGCTATCGGTCCGATTTTCGGAGGAATATGGGGTACCGGGTCTCTTCCGTTTATAACACGAAATGAATATGGGAAAATTGAATCATGCCATGCTGAATGATCATAATCGGAGACACGAGGTTGGCCGAAAGTTATGAGTTTGATTCGGGAAGGAGGGAAGAGTTTAAGATGAGCAATGTAGGAGGAGGTGACAGAGGCCAAGGCGCCACCCAGGGAGAGACCGGTCATCTGAAAGTGTGATATTTGAATTTTTGAGGTCGAGAGCTTCAAAATGAGTATAATCATGCCTAGGTTTGACACAGTTTGAAAATCGGCTTAAAACCGCAAAGCGACCGCGACGCGTGCGAAAATGGAAGAATCGAGATACACAAATGAACTTGGGCTCATTTTAAAGCTGTTGAGCTTTGAAATTAAGTTTTGATAGATTCTTGGCAAAAAAACGTGGGTACTGTAAGGGTACTGTAACTTGAGCCGCTACGCGACCGCGACGCCCCCTATCTGTGTTCCGAGAAAATTAAAAAATAATTGTCATTTTCGAATTTACGACACCGAGAGCTTCAAAATAAGTATAATCTTGACTATATTTGGTTTAGATTGAAAATCGGCTCAGAACCGCAACGCGACCGCTACGCGCGCGAAAAACTGAAATTAAGTTAATAATGTAAATTTGTGCTCATTTCGAAGAATTCAACTCGGATATTTTTTTGAGCAAAACTTAGTTTCTACAGTAATACAAGGTGTACTGTAACTTAAGCCGCTACGCGACGAAAAACTACAGTAACCCTGAGATTACTGTATTCGTGGTGGGACCCAATTTTTGAAGCAAATCTAGTAGTGATTATACTTATTTTGAAGCTCTCGGAGTGACAAAACCAAATCTGCTGACAAAACATTCAATTTTTGAGTTTTGAAACTTCTGAAAATCCTAACTTTCTGGATTTTGAGAAAATCAAAAAATAATTGCCATTTTCAATTTTAGGACAACGAGAGCTTTCGAACGAGTATAATCATGAATAGTTTTGCTTCAAGTTGGGTCTTGCCGCGAAAACTACAGTAACCCTAGGACTACTGTAGTTTTCGTGGTGGGACCCAACTTTGAGGAAAAGTGGACTTGATTATACTCATTTTGAAGCTCTTGACGAGCTGAATTCAAATTTTTAGTTTTCTCACCCATAACTCATAATCCTCTGTTCCATTCCCCAAAACCTCTCTGACTCCTTGCTCGAATCCTCCAGTCCAAAGCAAATGAAAAGCATTATAAAAATACTCATAAATACTTCCATGGTCATAAAATGGCTTGCGACCCCTTCAAAACCATTCAAAACTACAGTAATCCATTCGCTACAGTATACCTGTGATACTGTAACATTTGCTCAAATAGTTGAAACAATCCCTCGGTCCCTCGAAACGCCATAACTATGATTTTTGCGGTATCATCGATTCCAATATAGGCGAAACAGTCGGAGGAAAACATCGGGGGAGGATTATAGTCAATCCAATTGATTCTGTCCAAAATATAGGCTATCCAGGATGTGGTGATATGGATTAGAGCTGAAAATTTGGAAAAAAGTGTGCTCAAAAAGTTAGACTTACAATCGGTCTCGTAGGAGCACTTGACGGAGTAAGAATTGACGATTCGAACGTTGGGAAGCACTTTTCTGAAGTTCAAGACTATTTTGACCAAAAAATGCAAATTCAGCTCGTTAAGAGCTTCAAAATGAGTATAATCATGCCTAGGTTTGGAGAACTTTCAATTTTCGCGCATGCGTCGCGGTCGCGTTGCGGTCTACCTGGGATTGGGATTACTGTATTTGTGGTAAGACCCAACTTTAAAAACAAACATAGTCATGATTATACTCATTTCAAAGCTCTTGGAGTGACAAAGACAAATCTGCCAATAAAATACAAAAATTTTTTGTTTGGAAAATTTGGAAGCCTTAATTTTCTGGATTTTGAGAAAATCAAGCGATGATTGTCATTTTTGAATTCAGCGCGTCAAGAACTTCAAAATGAGTATAATCAAGTGCACTTTTGCTTAAAGTTGGGTACCACTACGAAAACTACAGTAATCCTCGATTTTCGTGGTGGGACCCAATGTGGGTCACGATTATACTCATTTTGAAGCTCTTGAATCGACGAAGACAAATTCCAAAATAAAATAAGAAAATTTTTAGATTTGGAAATTTTGGAAGCCTTAATTTTCTGGATTTTGAGAAAATCAAACATTAACTGTCATTTTTGAATTCAGCGCATCAAGAGCTTCAAAATGAGTATAATCATGTGCACTTTTGCTTAAAGTTGGGTCTCACCACGAAAACTACAGTAATCCTCGATTTTCGTGGTGGGACCCAAAGTAGGTCATGATTATACTCATTTTGAAGCTCTGTGCGCGCTGAATTCAAATTTTTAGATTTTATCCCGGAATTCGAGTCCTACTTTACACAAGGCAGTGGATTATCCGAGTACGCTGCCGCTGCCAGCGGCATCATTTGGTTTCTGGCGAATTGCTCATCATAAGGAATAGTGATGTTTCGAGAGTCCGGGCAATTGAGGATTTTCTAGAAAATAGCTACAGTAATCTAAATTCGAAAAATTTTTTCTCACATCAATCCATTTCAAGCAAAACGGAAGAATGCCACATCTATCGAACATCGGACAGTACACCTCTCCTCGTTGTATGCATTTTGAGCACGTTCCTGGGGCTCCGTGAGCATTTTGCAGGAGAAAATAGAGTAGAGAAAGTAGGAGAAGTGTCATGGAGAAAAAATTTTAGATTTTTTAAAAAATTTGGTCGAAAAATGTAGTAAAATATTTTTTTGTTATTTTGACATGGGGAAGCTGTTCAAATATTGTGAGAGTACACATTTTTGTAGATTTTGAAAAACATATCTGATGTAAAATTAAATTTTCAGTCGAATGGTATTATTTTCAAAGCTCTAGGAGCAAAACGAGCTAAGTTATGAGCCAACATCTAAGTCGTTGCATAATTTCCAGTATCACACTATAAAAGCTACTCTAGAAAGTGCGCCCTATGGCTAATGTTACAAATTGTTATATTTTCCAGTGTACAATTCAATTTCCAATCAAAGGATTTTATTTTCAAAACTCTGGGAGCAAAATAAGCAAAGTTATGAACCAAAATCAAAATTGCCGCAAAATTTGCAGTATCACACTATAAAAGCTACTCTAGAAAGTGTGCCCTATGGCGAATTTTACAAATTCTTATTGTGTTTAGTGTAAAATTAAATTTCCAATCAAATGGCTGTAATTTCAAAGTTCTAGAAACAAAATTAGCAAAGTTATGAGTCAAAATATATATATATATAGTTGCACAATTTGTGGTATCACACTACATAAGCCACTGCTTCAAATGTGCTCTGTAGCAAATTTTTCAGTTGTTTTGTTTTTTTCAATGTAAAATTTAATTACAAATTGAATGTTGCTATTTTCAAAACGTTAGGGGAAAATGAGCCAAGTTATGAGCCAAAACATAAGTTGTTGCATAGATTGCAGTATCACAATTGTACAATAAAGACGAACCAAGTAATAAGCAAATAACTTTTTTATAATTCATACAAATAATGTTCTACAGTAATCCATAATTATCATCCCCTTCCCGGACATCCAATGCCATTACAAAACAAATAAACACCAGCCAATCCATTTCCCATATATCTATTGCCCATTGAATTTCCAGATTGATGACCGAAATACATTGGATAGTTATCGAGGCCTCCACCGTACCATTGACAATTCGAATAGTTGATTGTGATGAAAATTAGTGAAAGGATAAGAAGAGAATTCATTTTTAGCGCTAGGAATTTGAAAATATGAGTCGAACCCTGGGTTAAATAGGGAAAAGTCACATGAAAGTTGAATGGATCTAGAAGGTACGTAGGGAAAACAAATTTTATGGTTCCGTACTTTGGTTCCTTCTTCAAAACGGAGAAGAAAACAGTACCTGATATTTGGTGTCAAAGTAAACGTTGGTATGTAGCCAATACTACAGTATCAATTTAGCAATGCTACGCAGTCAAAATTGCAGTATCAATTGAGCACTTCTACGCAGCGAATATTGCAGTATCAATTATACATTGCTACTCAGCGAATATTTGCTGTATCAATTATACATTGCTACGCAGCCAAGTTTGCAGTACCACTTTCCTATTGCTACGCAGCGAATTTTGTTATATCATCTGGCACTGTTCCAAGTTCCTCTTATATTTGTTTCCTTGTTCAGCCTAGTGACGTCTCACACCCAATTTTACAGACCAAGTTTTATTACTTCTTTGAACACTACACAACAAACTTCACATGTTCGTTTTCTGTTTTGAAGATCCGTGACGTATTGTCTTTTTGTACTGCAGGTCAGCCGGTCGGCCATTTTCGACTTCGAAGTCAAAATTTTTACTGCAATTTTAAAAATGTTTAGTGTCCCAGATGTGGAATTAAATTTCCAATCAAATGGTAGTATTTTCAAAGCTCTGGAAGCAAAATGGACCAAGTTATGAATAAAAACAAAAGTCGATGCATACTTTGCAGTATCAAACTGTAGCAGCCATTCCAAAAAGTGCGATCTATGAATAATTTTCCGAATTTTGTGACTTCTGGTGAAACAATCAATTTCAAATCGGATGATAATGTTTTCAGAATTCTAGGAGCAAAATGAGCCGAGCTATGAGCCAGAATATAATGCGCTTCAAATTTGCAGCATCACACTAAAGCAGCCACTCTAGAAAATGCGCTCTATGGATGATTTAAAAATTTTTTATTGATACTTGTGTAAAATTCAATTTTCAATCAAATGGTAGTATTTTCAAAACTCTAGAAGCAAAATTAGCCAAGTTACGAGCCAAAACAAATGTAGTTGCATAATTTTCAGTATCACTCTGCTACAGCCACTATAGAAAGTGCGCTCTATAACCTATTTTAGAAATTGTAACTATTTCAGGTTTAAAATTTGATTTTAAATCGAATGGTGCTATTTTTAGAGCTTCAAAAGCAAAATGAGCCGATGAGCCAAAATAAAAATTGCTTTATGAGCCAAAGTGTAAGCCGCCGCTTAGGAAGGTGCCGCTGCTCCATCTTCATTTGCTTGAGTCTACAGTAATCCTCCCTACTGTAATCCACATATTTTCTACCTCTAATGTTCAGTTTTTGTTTTCTTTTATAAAATTCTCAATGTCAATAAACTATTCTAAACATATCAACATTTTTTTGTTTTTATTGAAGTTTTCAATACAGCAAAATTGTGAAATCCAGTCTGTATCCCTTTGAGACTCATATTAAGAGAAAAATGACATTTTTTGATATAGAAAAATACCCAATTGGTCTGCTCAACTTTTTTGATACTACAAAAAGTTCTCGTCATCCAATCGCTCACTCTAAAGATGAAAGGGTGACTCAACCACTTTCAGGGTCAAATATTCTCTCTTCTCTCCTCAGCTTCTTCTTCGTCTCTACTTTTTGTAACATTTTCCCCCATTATTCTGCCTTCCAAGATGACCAACTGAATGGACGTCTCTTTTATTATTAATTATTTATAATATTTTGTCTATTATTCCAATGATTCCTAACTGTATAAAGGGGTTGGAAATACTCTAACTATGATTTTTCTGAAGTTAAGTACTTTGCGTGTCCATAATGAACCAAAAGATGTAAACGGTGAGTTTTTTTAAAGGAAAAATAATTTTGAAAACAAAAAACTGTTTTCAGATTAAAAATCAAGAAGATCTATTAACAACTCTGGTCATATCTCCAAGAAAACCATACCCTTCTTCATAATTTTGGAATTTCAAATGGGGAAATTATTTGAATCCGAAACGCACTGAAAACGAACTGGATCAACTGAGAGGAAATTTGTAAGTTGCCTACGTCTAAAAACAAAAATTAACCCTGCCTGGATAATTCTCATGAAGTTCATAGATCATCATCTTCTTCTTCTTTTGTATCGCTGGCGACAGTATTAAAACATACAAATAACTGTTTTTCTGGTTAAAACTCATTATTTTCTGATTACAAAACAGTTTAGTTTATCCGTTTTGAATCGCTATTAACGGATATATGATTTTTTTGAAGTTAAATTTCCAAGACAGTGTGAACGGTGAGCTATCTTGCTCTTAGAGCTTTGATATAGTGCCATTCGACTGGAAATTAAATTTTACACTAGAAAAAAAGTATTTGTACAATTATCCATAGAGCGCACTTGAAACAGTGGCTGCTAAAGTGTGATACTGAAAATTTTGAAGCATTCCATATTTTGGTTCCTAACTCGGCTTATTTTGCTCCAGGAGCACTGAAAACACCACCATTCGACTGGGAATTAAATTTTACACCAGAAATAACAAAAAATTTTAAAAATTAACCATAGAGCGCAATTTTAAAGCTGTTAATTTCGGTAAAAAAACAACAGTTTGCCTTGAAAATAAAGTAAGGAGTCGAAGATACCTTATTTGGTATCTGTACCTTCGGTACTGTAACCGTATCCCAACCCTAGGTCCACGCCCTTTGCTCTATGGCGTATACAGTCAAATATATCAGGGTGGAACAATCCCCCATCTGTCCAGGACATAAGTCTCTCACTCCGAGGCTCACACACTATCTCTTCCATTTTCCAATGAAACATTCTTACAGAAGCCGACAGTCTTCCCGATCAGCTTTGTGGCCGTCTCAACCCTCTCTAAGGGTATAACAAACTTTTCTTCTTCGATCCGAATCAAAGCTCGATGTATACTTTCATATTGGATTGCTGGTCGACTATCTCAGATCATGAGCCATAAAATAATAAACCGCATCAATGCTCGATATTGGGATTATATTGGATTTGGTGCACATCGATGGAAAGTATTCATATTGTTTTCCCTTTACGTAAATATTTTTTAGTTTGAAAGCCATTTAGATTTCCAATAGTACGGTGTATTTGAATTCCCCTGACGAGTTGTCGAAAATTTGAAATATTTAGACAAACTTGCGACAAAAAATTACAAAAAATTTTCAGTGATGACCCATAGTTTTTTGATTGCAATTGATAAATCGACCTTTTTACTTTATCTTTGCAAAGTTTCAAAAGTTTTTGGAACTTTTAAATCATCTTTTTATCATTCAAATAGGCATGCAACTGAATTTTGATGAACTATAAAATAATTCTTAGTTTGTACTACTATAGAAACACTGCGCATCTTCCTACACATTATATGTACCAACTCGGGACCAGTGATTTTTGAATGGAACCGAGAGATCTTTTCTTCGATTTTTTGTTCTTTTCTTCAACTTTTATATCTTTCTTGTATTCCAATACGTGAGTTAATAAATGATGAGCCGTGAACCGTCGAGTAGGCAAGCTTAGTATCACGTTAGCATTGCTACGCTGCCATTCAATTAATGGCTATGCAGTTACCGTAATACCTTTCAATTAGGGACTCGGACTCTACAAGGAATGTATTTTCTGTTTATGAAAACATAGGTTTTCTAATTATAAATTTCCTGAACTTAGTTCGGGTTCCTCTCAAACATGGTCCGTTTGAAACCGATTCCGGGTTTCTTTATGATAAATGATCGTTTGATCTCTATTGTATTTTCCCTGGCTTTTTCAATATTGTATTATTGTTATCTCCTACATTCTTCGCCCACGACATTTCTTCCCCTCACTTACTTTATTAAATTCCAATGTTTAATGCTCCTCCCCCTACTGATACAAAAGGGCGCCCTCAGCGCCCTCTCCATCATTTTCTTATGTTTGTCCACAGATTTTTCCCCTAGATTTTTCCCCATATTTTCCCCCAGTTTTACCCAGTTTGTTACTTTCCGTTTTGTGTATTATTTCGTTATATTTGAGATAAAGGTTTAATTACCCAAGTTTGAGCTCTTCGCACGCCGATCAACGAACAACGACCAACCGAACCGATCGTCTTACCGTTTTTGCTTGAAAATTCAGTTCTTTTTTTGGATTTTGAACAGTTTGAAAAATTTCAGCTCATTTTCAGCAACATTTCGACTACAAAAATCCAATCTTCATGGTGTTTTGAGCCAATTATGAGCTCTCCGGACGGTTTTCAGCTAAAAACTCACCGTTTTTGTTGTATCAACCTAACATTGCTACGCAGCGAAATTTGATGTATCAATTAAACAATGCTACGCAGCGAAATTTGCTGTATCACTTTAACATTGCTACTCAGCGAAATTTGCTGTATCAATTTAACGTTGCTACGCAGCGAAACTTGTTGTATCAATTAAACAATGCTACGCAGCGAAATTTGCTGTATCAATTTAACATTGCTACGCACCGAAATTCCGCTTTCATTTTCAAGGTCCGCAAAAGTGAGATTTTACTTTCCAGATATTGTTTTTTTTTCAGATTTTTTTTCAGATTCTTCTTCCACCTTCCAAACAACCACATAAACCAGCCTGATAAATTGCCCCGAACACCTTTACTAATAAAAAAAAAACTTTGCTGGGAAAAAAACAACAAGAAAGCACATAAGACTTTGATGACGCACAGGAAATCGAGAAAAAACAGAAAAAAAAAATAGAAGAAGTCGTCAAATTTCACAAAATGAGGAGATGGAGAAGCCTTATATTTTTTGCTGTGCTCATTTTTTTGGAGCATCTTGAAATTGCAAAACTTCAGAATCTAAAAAGTTAGAAATTTCAGAAATTTCAATTTTTTGTAACTTCTTGAGTTATTGGTCAATTTTCTTGATTTTCAATGCGTTTTTTTTTTTGAAAATTCTCCGATTTTCTTGATTTTTATTGTAGATTTTTTCCAAAATTTCAAATTAATCCCTTTCTAAATAAGGACGTCAGAAAATGAAGCCAATCAACTGTTTTTTCTGAGATTTATTTTTTCTCACGAACGATTTTTGATCACTAGATGAAAACAAAACTTTTTAGTAAATCTATAATAATGCTAATGAGAGAAAAAAGTGTATATGAAACATGAAAAAGAGGGGATTAATATTAGATGAAGGAATTTTATGTTTTAAGATGAAAGATTTTTGAGAAATTTGTTGTATCCATTTAACATTGCTACGCAGCGAATATTGCTGTATCAATTTGATATTGCTACGCAGCGAAATTTTCAGTATCAAATTAAAATATGAACACAGCAAACCAGTAATTTGAATGGATATTTCATCTTTTGAATTGAAAAAAACTTTACTAAAAACGGCAAATTTTAAAAGAACTTTTTTTGTTTCAAAAAAAATTAGGAAAGTTGGAAAATGTTTTTGGGAATTTTTTAGATTTTGGAACTCTGAAATGCTAAAATCAACCCGACATAAAATTTTTAAGTTCAGAGATTCTTTAAAATTCTAAAACTGTAATTTCCAGAATTTTAAAAACTGAAAAATAACTCGATTTCAAATGATTTTAACATTGCTACGCAGTGAATACTGTTGTATCAAAAATATGTGGCTACGCAGCGAAATTTGTTGTATCGTTCGGATATTGCTACGCAGCGAATATTTGCAGTATCCATTTAACATTGCTACGTAGCAAATATTGTTGTATCGACCTGACATTGCTACGCAGCGAAATTTGCAGTACCAAAAACACCGAAAAAACGGCGTTTTTGTCAAATTTCAGTGACCTATAACTTTCTTCATTTTTAAGCTAATCTATTGATTTTTGGCTGAATTTAAAGCTTGAAAATTCCAAAATTTAGATTGAGTGGTTTTTTCAATTTTACATTAAAAAAACGAGCAAAATGTCTTTTTCGAATTTCAATAAGAAATACATAACTTGATTAATTTTCAAGCTTACTACTGGTTTTAAATTTTTAAAGTTATTTTAAAGTCCGAAATTTTACGAACTAAAAATTATAAATATGGCGCACCTTAGACGCGTTTTTTTTAAATTTTGAAATATGCAGTACCAAAAAAACTGAATTTTTCTCAAATTTCAGTGACCTATAACTTTCTTCATTTATGAGCTAATTTATTGATTTTTAGCTCATTTGAAGCTCAATGCCTTTAAAATTTTTATTAGGTACTATCCATTTATTGCAAGGAATCAAAAATTCTCAAAATTTCCTTTCAAATGATATATTTTTCACAAAATTTGGTTCATTAGCTCTTGAGATATAAGAATTCGATATTTTGGGTTTTTGAATTATTTTGTTTTTTTTGTTGTATCAATTTACCATTGCTACGCAGCGAAATTCGCTGTATCTAAAATTATTCTCCCAAAAGTCTGTCATCATCATCATCCTAACTAAACACCAAATCAAAAATATCTTCCCTAAATCCTCTTAAATCCATCTCTTTTTTTTCCTAATTCCTCATCACGGACTGCCCAAAGAAACCCCAGAGTGTCCAGTTTTATCGTTTTTGGCTTCTTCGAATCCTAAAAATTCCATATTTTTTTGGATTCAAATTGCATGCTCAAAACTTGGATCATTCATGTCAACTCAACTTCAAATAGGTTTACAGCAATTATAAATAGAGAATAAGAATGAACAATTTGGGGGAAAAGGGGACCACCAAAAGAGAAAAACATACTCAATTTTTTTGTTTATGACTCACTTTTCCAGTTGATAGAAAAATATTCGCTGCGTAGCTATTTTAAAGTGATACAACAAAAAAGTGTGGGTTTTTGAACTAAAAACCGTCCGGAGAGCATGAAAATGGCTTTAAAAACAATGAAAATTGGATTTTTGTAGTCGCAAATATGCCGAAAATGAGCCGAAAACTCTCGAACTGCTCAAAATTCAAAAAAAAACTAGAATTTCAAGCAGAAACGGACTATTTTTTGAGCGAATCGAGCAAAAATTGAGCAAATTTTAGCTTTATTTGGGTTCCGAAATCGAAAACTTGAGAATTTGGAGCCAAAACTGAGCCCAATACTGCAAAATTCACTGCGTAGCAATGTTAGAGTGATACAGCAAATTTCGCTGCGTAGCAATGCTTTGTTGATACCGCAAATTTCGCTGCGTAGCAATGTTAAATTGATACTGCAAATTTCGCTGCGTAGCAATGTTGAATTGATACAGCAAATTTCGCTGCGTAGCAATGTTAAATTGATACAGCAATATTCGCTGCGTAGCAATGTTAAAGTGATACAGCAAATTTCGCTGCGTAGCAATGTTAAATTGATACTGCAAAATTTCGCTGCGTAGCAATGTTAAATTGATACTGCAAATTTCAATGCGTAGCAATGCTTTGTTGATACCGCAAATTTCGCTGCGTAGCAATGTTAAACTGATACTGCAAATTTCGCTGCGTAGCAATGTTAAATTGATACAGCAAAATTCCATCTGAAAATGCACATATTCAGAATCCCTTTTTCCCCCGGCCAAATTCAATTCCAGCCCTCTCTTTTCATCTGAATGAACATCATCGTCTGTTTCTCTGAATTCTTTCTCATAAAAAAGAGAGAAAAGTGATGAATGAGTAGAGATGGGTCCCCTTCTCTCTAAACTTGGTCATGTTTTTTTCTGTTCCAAACGGGGTCCTCAAGAAGATTTCAATCTTTTCCTTCTTCATGTCTGAAAAATGGCTTGAAATGGGGAATGTTTTTTTCTTTGTTTTTTTTCAGATTTGAAAAGTCAGAAATCACAAATTGTAGCAAGAATTTAGAATCCTTCAGATTTTCCAAAATAATAATTTCTTCCCGACGTTTCTCAACCAGCCATTTCGCAACTATACAATTTTTAACTTCGAAAAATTTAAGTTGAAAAGGTTGCGAAACGCCCAAGTTGAGAAATGGCCGGTTGCGAAACGTCACATTTTCAGAATAGTTGCCAAACTTCCGGTTGTGAAGTTTCTGGTTGCGAAGTGTCCGGTTGCGAAACGTCCGATTGAACTTTCGAAAATTTCAAAATTAAGATTTTTCAAAAATTCAAAATGTTACGATTATCTCCGTTAAATTTCCAATTGATTGGTATAATTTTTATATAAATTGGTCTACTGGGAGTTGAGATATGAGGCTTTGAAAATACGGAAAAATTTTTCAAAAAATTTTTTTGGGAAATTTTCAAAACCAAGAAAAAACTATAAGGGTAGCACTTTTTAGGTAGCACTTTTTTAGTGCGTTTATTATCTTTAACTAAAAAATACGGGTTTTTTCCATAGTAAAATGCAAAAATATACATAAAAACGTTCATAAAAGTAGTCAAAAATGCAATTTTTCACTTTCGAAATGTCGCACTTTCGAATTGTCTTTTGTCCACTTTCAAATCGTCCCGAAGCCGAAAAATGTGATTTTCGTTCAAAAAGTTCACTTTTTTCATCACATTTTGCTCCTATCTCAAAATATTATAATTACTGGGTACTGGTGTTCAGTCATGCTGAAAAAAATGATGATATGGAATTTTCGAGAGAATTTTTTTGAAGACTCAAAATTCCATAAGAAAATTGATTTTCTGAATGTCAAAGAACATAGAAAATTTTTCAAAAAGTTTCCTCATAAGGTCCCCCAAAAAATAGGCTTAATGCACTCATGTGTGAACCCATTTCTTTCTCAGATTTTCATCTAGTATTTATTTTTTAAAGAAAACAAAAAATTTTCAGTCATACCCTTTTTTCCTGCTTACGCATGTAGTGTGTGTTCTCCTTTTGTTGTCGTCGTCATTTCGTCGTCGGCACGTCTTCAAGAATTCAGAATTCAGAAGAAATGAATTGTCCGTTCAATTCTTGTAAGAACTTTTGAGACCAAATCCGCTCGAAAAATTGATTAAAATATGTTAAAATGAAATTGTAGCCAATTCAAAATCCAGCTGTATTTCAAATTCTTTTTGAAATTTCCAGTTTTCATAATTTTCATTGTTTTCGGCTTTCCAGGAGCTTCAAAATGAGTATAATCATGACTATATTTGCTTGATTTTGATTTTTGGCGCACGCGTTGCGGTCGCATAGCGGCCAAAAGTACAGTATATCTTGTTACTTGCCGGAAATTGAGTTTTGTAACAAAATGGGGATTTTTGCTAAATTTTGGGGGCTATGAGCTTTAAAATGAGTATCATCATAGCCATAATTGCAGAGTAGGTTTTTTGGAGCACGCGACGCGGTCGCGTAGCGGCTCAGAGTACAGTACCCCTTTTGGCTCGCTGGAAACTATGTTTTGCTACTAGAAAATAGTATCACTAAACTTGTGGAATGGAGAGCTTCAAAATGAGCCCACTCTCGCTGTCTTAGCGCAATATCTAGTTTTTGGATGCGTCGCGGTCGCGTAGCGGCTCTAGCTCACTTTTCAAACTCAACCAAACCTAGTCATGATTATACTCGCTTTGAAGCTCTCGATGTCCAAAATTCAAATTCCTATATAAAATTCATTTTTTCCCTCAATTTTTGCTACTTCTTAGCCGTTTTTTCTATGCAACAACTCAAAGAACAAGAAGCGAACCAAAGACAAGCCATAATTAACTTGGTTATTTCCTTCTTCTGACTTTTTCTTTCTCTTTTTCTTGATTTTTCTTCTCCCCATTTTTTCTGCTGTGTCTTTTTATGCTCCAAAAGGGACCCCTCTTCTCGTTGCTCATTTCTGAGCGTCCATCAAAATAATGAATTCTAAGATTTTCTTTTTTTTGCAAACAGAATTTCTTAGCGCTTTTTCGTACATGTCCTTTTTTAGTATTCCGCAACAAAAATCCCGTGATAAAATTTCGTGTTTTCAGATGCAACTCGACTTGCCGTCGATCGTCGTATCATCACATCACGATGATCCGGGTCCCGATAGGGGGAATGGTAGGTGAAATTTTGGGATGGGAAATGAAAATTTGAATTCCGGAGGTGCAGAGCTTCAAAATGAGTATAATCATGACTAGTTTTGGTAATGGTTGAAAATTGGGTGAGAACCGCTACGCGACCGCGACGCGTGCGCCAAAAACAAAAGTTGAGCTTAGGGACCGAGAGTGGGCTCATTTTGCAGCTCTCTATGCCATAAACTTAGTGATACTATTTTCTAGTAGCAAAACATAGTTTTTAGCAAACCACAGTAAGTATTGTATTCTGGGCCGCTACGCGACCGCGACGCGTGCGCTAAGAAGTTAAATCTGATTTAGGCAAGAAGAAATGCTTATTTTTGCAGTTCACAACTAAAAAAAATAGTAATATAATTTTCTAAAAGTAAGACGTAGTTTCCAGTCAATTACAAGCGATTTTGTGCTTTGAGCCGCTACGCGACCGCGACGCATGGGCCAAAAACCAAAAGTGAGCTTAGGGAGCGAGAGTGGGCTCATTGTGAAGCTCTCCATTCTACAAATTAATTGATAATATTTTAAAGTAGCAAAGTATCGTTTCCAGCCATGTACAAAGGATATTGTATTCTGAGCCGCTACGCGACCGCGACGCGTGCGCCAAAAACCGAATATATCCAAATATAGTCATGATTACACTCATTTTGAAGCTCTCAACAAGCCAAAAATCACTAAGTTATTTTGAACTCAATATTCCTTCTAAATTTTTGCTCAGATCTCGATTTCGAAATCTCTAAATTTCTAGACATTTCCCGACCAACAATGCTCAACCCATTAATGCCGCTAATGATGACACAAATGGCGTTTTCTCAGAGAAAGTGAGTCGTTTTTGTGGTTTTATTTTCGGATTCTATTTCAGTGATCAAAAAACGAAAGAGGAAGGAATAGGGAATGAGAAAAACAAAAAGGTCAAAACTTGAGTAGGGGGAATTCCAAGAGTTATAAGCGATTTTAATGTACAAAAATTGCGCTAAAGACACCCCAGCCACTCCTATTATTTGGTTTCGTCACGTAAGGGGGTCAAAAAGTGTTTGGAATGTTTGTTCAGAGAAAAAAAAGAGGAGCTGTCATATGTTTTACTCTTTACTAACTGTAAACACCTTTTCATGATTAATCTTTTGTGGATTTACGAGATTTCGGATTACTGTAGATTTTTGATAGATAGATCTATGTCTTCTAGTGCAGCTGAACAAACTTTGAAGAGAAATGAAAAGTTCCAAAGGGAATTTTTTTTTAAATTTCCAACTGAAAAAAAATTAGATTTGTCTCATATTTTTCAATAAATTCAATAATTTTACTATTTTAAAAACAGAGAATAAACTATGGGAAGGCCCAGAAAAAGATAGAAAAAATTTCAAGTCGATGATTACTGTAGATTTGGAACAGTATTTCACATGAGCGATTCACATCGAAAAAATCGTCATTTCGATGAATTTTCAGTCAAAATTAGTTATTTTAAGCGTAAAATTTGAATTTTTCATTGAATTTTGAATTGGAAAAGTTGAAATTTGGACTACAACCTACAAAACTCGACTTTGGCAGACCACCTTTGGTTTTTTGTGAACTTTTGGTTTTCTAAGTTGAAATTTTATTATTTTGATGGTTTTAGAGTCAATTTTTATGATTTTAAGCGCGAAATTCACATTCCAGATAAAAGTTTGAGTCAGAAAAGTTGAAATTTCGACTATCAACAACAAAATTCGGCTTTATCGGGCCACCTTTGGCTTTTTTACGGATTTTGGTCTGCAAAATGTAAAATTAGTGGTTTTTACCTGTAATGTACCCGATTTGCGGTACGGGGTTTTGATTGAGACTATACCCAATTGATAGAGCACAAAAAGTTATCTAAAAATGTGGAAACATTTTTCCCTTATTATTATCGGTTTCTGAGAAAATCGACTTTTGTTGAATTTTTTGCGAAGTTCGAAAAATTCCTCTTCAGATAGACGTTTCTCGGCGAATTTTCAACCAATTTTTAAAAACTAAAGTGCAATATAAAGCTAATAAAACGGACAATTTGAATTTAACAAAATCGTGTTGTGGTCGAGTTTGTCACAAAAACGATCGCTTGAAAACCACAAGTGCTCCGGGAGCAACATACCCCTAAAATTTTTTTACGGCCGAGAAATTTGGTTTTTCATGTTTAAAATGAAAGAGCATGTCAAATTTACTAAAAAAATAACATAAAATCAATATGTAACCGTTCATCTGAAAAATAAATTTTTGAAAGAAAAAATGATTTTTCCGAACTTTTTGGTAAATCAAAAAATTTTGGATAGACTTTGTACTGGGTACTTAAAATATAATAACAAATTCAAAATTAACATTGTTTTAGCTTTCTAACGAGCTATTGATAATGTATTTCTGTCGAATTTGACGTGTTTTATGACTGTTGGAAAACTACCGTATGATTTCAATACTAACGAAAAAAATCGAAAAAATGAAAATGGTTCTAGAGACACAAAATTTTTTTTGTTCAATTGCAAATTTTATTTATGATAAAAGTGTCAACTGTAACTTTTTTGCTACGTTTCATCTTCATTTGAAAAAATTAGGTTTAATGTTTCAGTGAGATCAAAACTTAATTTCAAACTTTTTCGATAAAGATGAAACGCAGCAAAAAAGTTGTAGTTGACACTTTTATCATAAATAAAATTTGCAATTGAACAAAAAAAATTTTGAGTCTCTAGCACCATTTTCATTTTTTCGATTTTTTCGTTAGTACTGAAATCATACGGTAGTTTTCCAACAGTCATAAAACACGTCAAATTCGACAGAAATACATTATCAATAGCTCGTTAGAAAGCTAAAACAATGTTAATTTTGAATTTGTTATTATATTTTAAGTACCCAGTACAAAGTCTATCCAAAATTTTTTGATTTACCAAAAAGTTCGGAAAAATCATTTTTTCTTTTAAAAATTTATTTTTCAGATGAACGGTTACATATTGATTTTATGTTATTTTTTCAGTAAATTCGACATGCTCTTTCATTTTAAACATGAAAAACCAAATTTCTCGGCCGTAAAAAAATTTTAGGGGTATGTTGCTCCCGGAGCACTTGTGGTTTTCAAGCGATCGTTTTTGTGACAAACTCGACCACAACACGATTTTGATAAATTCAAATTGTCCGTTTTATTAGCTTTATATTGCATTTTAGTTTTCAAAAATTGGTTGAAAATTAGCCGAGAAACGTCTATCTGAAGAGGAATTTTTCGAACTTCGCAAAAATTTCAATAAAAGTCGATTTTCTCAGAAACCGATAATAATAAGGGAAAAATGTTTCCACATTTTTAGATAACTTTTTGTGCTCTATCAATTGGGTATAGTCTCAATCAAAACCCTGTACCGCAAATCGGGTACATTACAGGTTAGACAAAAAATTAGGTAAAAAGTGCCAAAATTGGCTAAAATTATTGTACCTTTTTCAATCTTTGGCACAGAAAATTGGCATTTTAAAAATTTTAACATGTTTTTCAGAAAGAAAAACTAAAAAAAAATGAATTACGAGCATTCTTGAATGTCAGATGTTATTTTCCGCCTAGAATTCATCAAACATCAAATTTTCTAAAATTTTGAAAAGTAAAATAATTTCCATGAAATTTCCTATTTTTCTATACATTTTTTATAAAAATCGGTTCATTGGTTCTTGAGATAAACTTATTTTAAAGTTTCGAAAAAAAAACTTAAATTATCTCCAATAAATAACCTATCTTTCTGTGTAATTTTCATAAAAATAGGACCATTGGTTCTTGAGATAACCCTATTTTAAAATTTCTAAGTTTACTGATTTTGAATGTCCATTTTATTCTAAAGCGCAGATTCCTTCAAACATCAAATTTTCTAAAAATTCATAAAAGTAAAATAATCTTCATTAAATTTCCCATTTTTCTATATAATTTTCATAAAAATTGAACGATTGGTTCTTGAGATAATCCTATTTTAAAATTTCTAAGACTACTGCTTTTTTCATGTTCATTGTATTCTAAAGCTCAAAAAACGTAAAAATTGAGATTCTTTAAAAATTCAAACGCTTGAAATAATCTCCATAAAATTTCCTATTTTTCCGTATAATTTTTATTAAAATAAAGCCATTTGTTTTTGAGATAATCTTATTTGAAGATCATCTACTTTTTTCGCTATTCAAAATTTTCCATGAATACCAAAACTTTTCTCAATGGAGCAAACTTGCTTCTATACAAACCAGAAACCGTACTTTTCTGTGAACATTTCTAGGATTACTGTCCTAACAAACCGCCGCCACCTGACCCGTCTTAATCTTTGTTCCCTTCCCATTGCATAACACAAAAAAAAGAGTATTTCTATTGGTCCTCCTGGGGGTGGTGGTTGGTATAGACAGACTTAGGCTAAAGAAAGAAAAAAGAGAGAGAGGGTTTATTTGTAGAGTAGAGAAAAAAAGAACGTCCCCTTAAGAAAAAAAGAAAAAAAATGAATAAGAAGAAGAAAGTAGTAAACATTCTTCTCTTTTTTTATCCGATCGTCCATTTTGATTTTTTTTTTTGAAAAAAAAGATGAGATGAACTTTTAGAAAAGAGTGGGTGGTGACATTGAAACTTTGAAGGGGTGAAATTTTGGCGGGAAATTTCGAATTTTGAAAGTTTGAAAAAAAACCCAGTGGAAATCAATTTTAGGCGCGATACTTGAATTTTGTATTTTTTCATTTTGTTATATCTCCAGAACCAATGGACCAAATTTTATGAAAGTTATACAGATTGATAGGAAATTTTAAGGAGACCAATTTTATTTTTTGATTTTTTGAGAATATTTAAAATTTGACGTTTTTTTTAGTTCTAGAATAAAAAGGACTACTGCAAGTTGTACAATAGTAATTTTTAAATATCTCTATTTTAAGAACCAGTGGTCCAAATTTTATGAAAATTATACGGATAGATAGTAAATTTTAAGAGGATCATTTTTCCATATTGATTTTTTGAGAAATTCAATTTTTGAGGTTGTCTAAATCCTATAATAAAAAGAACATTCAAAATCAATAGATTACCGATTTTTAACAAGCTCTATCTCAAGAACCAATGGTCCAAATTTTATGAAAATTATACGGATCGATAGGAAATTTTAAGAAGATTATTTTCAATTTTCAAATTTCTCGAGAAATTGAAGTTTTGAAGATTTCTAGGCCCTAGAATTTGAAGGACACCTGAAATCAGTTCACTAGTGATTTTCAACTGGCTCTATCTTAAGAAGCAGGGTTCCAATTTCATTGAAAATTATATGGATAGAAAGGAAATTTGAAGAAGGGCATTTTAAATGATTGAATTTTCAGAAAATGTAAGATTTGAACGATTCTGAGCTTCAAAATACAGTAGACATCCAAACTCAATAAACTTACAAATTTTTAAATAGGTTTATCTCAAGAACCAATAGACAAAATTTCGTGAAAGTTATACAGGTCGATAGGAAATTTAAAGGTGATCATTTTTATGATTTGAATTCATAAAATAATATTAATTTTAGGCTTTCTGAGCTACAGAATACAACAGAAGGTCATTTCCCATTTTTCATTTTTAGAGAAATTTCAACTTTTACGTCTTCTATAGTCTCCAAAATCTCAATCTCCATGAAATTCAAAACGCGCTAAATACGCACCAGTTACTAACCAAATGCAGTTTAAAATCGTATCAAGTGATAGGAAATTTTGAGGAGATAATTCAAATTCAATTTTTTCAGTAGAAAATAAAAAGGTTCGCCGTTTCAAGGGTTTTAAACTGTTTAAAAATCGCTATTTGTGGACCACTGGGAGTTGAAATCCAGAAAAATTAAATTCCAATGTCAAAGTTCAAAGTTTCCTCGAAAAATGCACACAAAAAACTCTCAAAGTAAGAAATCTCAAAAATTCACTGCGTAGCCATATTGAATTGATACCGCATAGTTGTTAAGGATACCCCAGAAAAAATAAAATTTTGAAAAAGAGTTGAAAAAAGTTTTGTAGGCTTTTCTGTCCTGAAAAATATCCCTTTTCCCTTGGTCCTTCTAAATCTTACTCTTCACAAAAATATCTAGAGCTCTCGAATTGTGCTGGAATCTGAATATTTTGAAATTACAATTTCTTTCCCTAAATTACCAGGTCCTCTAATTTCTGCAAGATTTCAAATTTTCCTCCAAAGTTTTCAAAATCTTCCCCAACAAAAAAAATCCGATCCCATCTCTTTTTCCTTCGATCAACAAAAAGTTCATCCTTCCTTTCTTCCTCTTCCTAGCGACCCCCAACACGTGCCTTTTTTCTTCTCTACTCTCTCTCCAGAGAGACGCAGACGTCCAAAATTTCTCCTCTCTTCTTTTTTTTGCTGTCCGTTTGGCCACCAGTATCTCTTCTCTTTTTAACACTCTGATCGTTGGTTCGTCTCGTCGTCTAACTCTCTAACAAAAATAATGTCTATTTTGTCTCTTTTTTTTTTTTGAAAAAAAATGTCGCTACTTTTTCCCATATGGATGAGAACTCAAGTTTGAAAATTTTGAGAATCAAAAAAATGGCTAATTTTAGTTCTGTTTATCTCCTAAAATAGCGGTTTTTGATTCCCATTTATGTTGTTGTTTTTCATTTTGTCTAAGCGGAGCTGTCCTCAACATCCTGAATAGAAAATTAGAGGTTTTAGGGAGCTGAAAACGGAAAATTTAAGCCCTATTTTGATTTTTGTAAGTTTTCATGCTTCAATTTGAATTCTGGAGGTTATGGGCTTCAAAATGAGTATAATCATGACCTACTTTGGGTCCCACCACGAAAACCTGGAGATTACTGTAGTTTTCGTGGTGGGACCCAACTTTAGAAGGTAACCTAGTCATGATTATACTCATTTTGAAGCTCTGGTTGCCCTGAACTCGAAAATACCATAAAAAAATATTTTCGAGCACAGTAACCCTAGGATTTCTGAAATTCTCAAGAAAATTCTATCCGTTTTTTTCTTCTTATCTCTAGACTCATGCGACTTACTAATATACAAATATACGTGTTGTTTTTGAACATTTTGCAACTCAAGTTTATCACGTATTCTTGGATTACACATTTTCAGGGTTCAAAGTACCGTAACTCTCTCAATTTTGCTTTGAATCTTTTGAAATATGAAAATTCTAATTCAGTTTGTAAAGCGCTTCAAAATGAATATAATCATGCCATACTTTGCTACAAAAGTTGAGTCCCACCACGAAAACTACAGTAATCTTGGGATTACTGTAGTTTTTGTGGTGGGACCCAACTAGTGCATGATTATACTCATTTTGAAGCTCTTAACGAGCTGAATTCAAATTTAAAGTTTTCAAAATCGCAATTCTTTTTTTTTCAAATTTTGCCACCTTCAAACTTTCAAGAAGTGTTCTGTTTGCAATGCAAAAATGCAAAAAGACAAGTAAACAGTTCGATAAAAATTTTTACACACCGTTTTCCCCTTCTTTTCCTACACAAATCGGAAGCACGTGTGTAGAAAAATGTGCTGTATCATCATCTTTTTTTTTGGATTTTGAGCCAAAAAAAAATTCCAGAAAAAGTTATTTTTATAGAATCTTATGATTGGATTTTTAATTTGAAAAAATTTTAAGAGATATTTTGAGAAACTTAAAAATAGGCTCATATTTTTAGAAACAGGATCCAATTTTTTCTGTTTTTTTTCGAGAAAACTCCTATATATTTCTTCTCAAAACAAAAACAGCTTCAATATGAGTATAATCAAGCCTTACTTTGCTGGAAAAATTGGGTTTCACCACGAAAACTACAGTAGTCCCTGGGTTACTGTAGTTTTCGTGGTGGGACCTTTCCTAGTCATGATTATACTCATTTTGAAGCTCTCGACTAGCTGAATTTGAATTTTTAGAAATTTTAAGTTTTAAGATGAGCAATTTTCTATTTTCAAGCTTTTTTCAGTTCAAAAAGTCGCGAATATCTTCGATTTTCGAAAAGTTTTCCGTGTTTTTCAAAAAGCCGACCTTGATAAACTGACCTCATTTTTTGTTCATTTTTTCCGCCAAAACAAAGTACTCCATATAAAAGGATATAAAATTGAATGCGGTTTCTTTTTTTGATCATTGATCCCTTCTTTTTCCTCTCTCTCTACTTTTTGTTAGTTTTAAAATTATAACCCTCTAACCCGCTTTGCGATAATAAAACATATGTTTATGATGCACCCGAAACCCGCACCTGGAAAAGAGAAAATTTTAAACATTTCGAGTTTTGGCTTTAAAAAAATATTGGATTTTTCTGTAAAATTTGATGGTATTTGAATTCAGTGCAGTGAGAGCTTTAAAATGAGTATAATCATCATTAGGTTTGGCGTTAAAATTGGATCTCACCACGGAAACTACAGTAATCCCGGGGTTACTGTAGTTTTCGTGGTGGGACCCATTTTTCTTCAAATTGAAGCTAGGCTAGTCATGATTATACTCATTTTGAAGCTCTTGATCTCCCAAATTCGAATTTTTACATGAAAAACTGATTAGATTTTTTTTCCCGAATTCTCACAAAAAAATTGTTTGCTCCTTTTCTCCCGTGTTCTTCGGTCCAGACAGCGACCGGAAATTTGAATTTCGAATTCTCGGTCTTTTTGTTTTCGTTTTTTGTGTTTTTGCACTCAATAGAGCGCACTTTCTTTGGTCTGTGAAATTTTTAAACTTTTGGAGTCTAATAGAGCGCATTTGCACTGTAAACAAGCTCATGATAATTTTTACGAATTTTTTCGGTATTTTAGTCTATTAGAACGCATTTTCATTCAAAGCTTATTTTGAAAAATTTGTCCAATAGAGCGCGTTTGTATTTAAAAAAAAACTCGAAATTAATTTTCAGTCTATTTGACCCCATTTTTCGCCAATTTTCAATTTTTTTTGAATTTTCAAGTTTTCTATCCAATAGAGCGCACTTTCATGGCCAATTTCCCGCCGGTGGTGTCCACTCTCCTCTTGTTTTCGTGTTATTCTCCATTTCTTCATCTTTTTTATGCCTTCCCTGGAAAAAGGAGGGGAAAAAGGAACGTTGAATGTGAAAAATGGACAGAAAAAAGAGTGAGAGAGAAAGAAAGAAGAGAGACGCAGAGAAAAATAGGAAAAATAGAGAATGTAGATTCACTAGGCTCTTGGCCGTTCGCCTTGTTTTTTTGGAGAATTTTTTCGGCTGAAAATTTTATGAATGAAACTGAAATTGAGTAATAGCTCTAAATTGGAGAATATAGTTTTTGTGAGCTTAAAAACTGGGGAATTTCAAGATTTAGAAATTTTTTTGAAAATTTTGTATTCTGGTATTCGGAAACTTTGAAGGTTTCAAAATTGGGATATTAAAAAAAGTTCAATTTTCTATAGCTAAAAATTTTTGGAATTTAAAAAATTTAACCAATTTTCTTTCATTACAAAAATTTTTCCAAGCTCAATTTTCCCAAACTTTTTATTTTTTTACAAAATTTTCAGAAAAAAATCTTGACCATCTGAATCTTCCCAAACTTCTCTAAAAAATCGTATAATTTTCATTAAAATTGAGCCACTGGAAGTCAAGATACAGCTAATTTTTAATTTCGCTGCGTAGCAATGATAAATTGATACCGCAAAAACTTCATATTGGAAAAATTCTGGAAGCGTCCATAAAGCTTCATTAAAACGCAATTTTTCCCAATTTTTCGCCATTTTTCGATAGTTTTTTCCTATTTTTCAGTCTCAAAATCTGTGCCCTTCATTAGAGCGCATTTACATAACTTCATTATCCCATGTAGTCTTCTCTTCCTTTCCCACATGTGACCATTCGTCCCTTCTGACCATATACATAAAAAATGGAAATGAATATGTACATACATATTATTCTTTCGACCTTCTCATCCCCCCAACCACCATCTGCCTTTTCCTCTTTTTTTCTTCTTTTTATTCCGTCAGTGTGCTATTTGAATGGACCAGCTGGTCACTTTTCCCATTTTTTATGCGTCCTTGGGAGCCGGAAAGGGGACCGAAGAAAAGAGAAAGGGGTCCATTTGGGTCCAATTTGAAGTGAAGAGATCAAAGATTAAGAAGGTTTTTTTTCTGATAATTGAGTTTTGAATCTTTTGGAACTTTAGGAATACTGTAGTTTGGAAAAATAGAACCAAAAACTGTTAGAATCTCAAAAAATTTGTAGTTTTCAGTTTGGTGTATGTTTTTTTGTTCGAATTTTTTTCTATAGAACTTTCTGTAATATCCCTCTTATGACTGGTCCCCTTTGAGTACATATGAAAAACAACAACAAAATATGTATTATTATAATTTATAATGTTTGATGCTTAGTCTGTGACAAAAAATACTAATATGAGCATACAATGGGCACAAAAAATGAGCCAAAAAACAATGGAGAGTCTAATGACACATGTGTTAAGATTGGCTTCTAACTAGCGGGAATTTGATACTATAAAAAAGTTATCAACTACAAGAATAGAGTTCTTGAGTTGCTCTATGCATCCACAAAATTTCGAAAATATCGGATATTTGGAAGCCACTTTTTGGAGCCTTCAAAGTTGACCTATTCTAACTGAAAACGGTGGCAAACGAATTTCGGCGACTCATTTAAATGTGAACAACTTTTTTCAGGGTGGTCCTGTAAAAATACGATCAACTAAAAAAATGTTTTTCATTGAAAAAGCTAGCTAATTTTGTAAAAAAACAGCAGTTACGCCTTGTTTTGCCGAGAAATTGTCAATTTTAGCAACACCGTAACTCTGTTAATTTTTGAAGAAATTTGACGATTTTTCTATTAATCGTTAGCTTTTTTGATAAGGAACACTTCTTTTGTTGACCATATTTTTACCCCACCCCCCTGAAAAAAGTTATTCACACATGAATTTCCAAAAAAAAAATTTTCAAAAAAAGTTTTTTTGAAAATTTCAAAACTTCAAATTGCTCTATCTCAAGAGCCAAGAAGCCAAATTTTGTGATAAATATAACATTTAAAAGGAAATTTTAAGAAAATTGTTTCACAAATTTTGAAATTTCAGAAAAAAGGGAGAGAGGGGTTCCAAAACAAAAACTCCAAAAAAAAATCTCAATTTTTTTCCGAAAAAGTCGAATTTCGAAACTGTTGTATCTCAAGAGCTAATGAACCAAAACTTGTAAAAAATATACCATTTTAAAGGGAATTTTAAGGAGATTATTTCTTTATTTTTAAAGTTTTGAAAAACTGCAAAAAAAAAAGTATTTGAAACTCTGAAAGCATTACACCTTCTGTATCAAGCAACTTTTCGGTATTACAAGGCGTCACTCTGTTAATTTTTTATTAAATTTGACAGTATTTTGACCAATCGATAGCTTTTTCAATAAAGAACATTTTTTAGTTGACCGTATTTTCACAGGCCCACCCTGAAAAAAGTTATTCACATTTGAATTAGTTGCCGAAGTTTGGGCAGTACTGTAGAGACATTATATAGAAGATATCTATAATTAACCTCCGCCCATTTTCGATCCCTTCAAGACCTAAATTCTTGTGAGATATCAATCTTTCTCGTCTTGTCTAGACTCGTGACCTCGCCCTTCGGAAGAGGAACATCTGGCGCGCGCGGTTAGATATTACGAAGAAATAGAGAGGGATGGAATGATCTAGAAGCTTTCATAAGTGTCATATGATCTTGGATTTCGATAGGATGATGTCATAATTATTACAGTATCCTGGAGACGAAGACAGTGGTGTTTGGTCTGCTAGCATTAATTAGGGGAATTTTTTTTTTGGCCAAGATTACTGTAATTTGGGAAGCTTACATAACAACCGTATAACTTTCATTAAATTGTACTAATGAAAACATGATCTCCTTTAAATTACCTATCTATCCGTATGATACTCATAAAAACCGGACCCCTGGTTCTTGAGATAGAGCTAGTTAAAAATCTCTAGTTTACTAACCTCCTGTGACCTTTTTCTTATAGATCGTAGACAGCCTCAAAATTCAAATTTCTCAAAATTTTAAAATGTAAAAATCATCTCCTTAAAGTTTTCTATCTATCCATGTAATTTTCATAAAATTAGGTTTATTGCTTCCGGAGTTATAGGAAAATGAAAAATTTCTATAAAGTTATAGCGTTTTCAATAAAAATAGGTCAACTTTAAGGATCCAAAAAATGATTTCCAGAAGTCCGATTTTTCTGCAATTTTGTGGATGTATAGAGCAACTTAAGAACTTCATTTTTGTAGTTGACCACTTTTTTATAGGTCCACAATCCGGTTAGTTAGGCCAAGATTACTAAACTCCATCTAATTTTGGAGCCTTTTGGCTTCGATTTGTCATAACTACTTGGATAATGGTCCTATGAAAAAGTGGTCAACTATAAAAGTAGAGTTCTTGAGTTGCTCTGTAAGCTCACAAAATTTTAGAAAAATCGGGTATCTGGGGACCACTTTTGCAGACCCTCAAAGTTGACTTACGGTAGTTTTTGGCCCAGTTTTTGGCCTAAATTTCTATTCATATAAAACTTTGATAGTTAGTGAGCGGCAAGGTACCGAAAGGCTTCGGAAATGTTAAATTCATAATTCCCTGCGTAGCCATGCTAATTTGATACCGCACATTTTTTGTTTCGTTGGTCAAAGCACACCAAGCCCAGTGTCAACTACAGTACTCCCCTCGTAACCTTTTCAGGACTATAAACTTTTGGAAAGGTTCTTTTGAATAGTACACTGTTTACCCTTCCTCAGTCACCCTCTCACCCTCACCAATGACATCACTTTTTGTCGGGGCCCCCCACCCCTATGACGGTCCACTTGGGGCGGTCACTCTTTCTCAGCTTCCTCACTTCCCTCTCCACTCTCTCTCTCTTTCTTTTTTGTGCAGTATCGTCAGAACAAAGACTCCGTTTACTCGCACTTTTTGTGTTTCCTATCCCTCTTTCTCTCTCTCTTTTATACTGTCTGCGTCTCTCACTCTCTCGCTTTCTTTCGGGGCCCAATACTGTATGGGAGGCACAAGGCCGCCGTTCCCCACGTCTCACATGCCATAGACGTTTTTTTTTGTCGTCGCATTTTCTTCAGGGCCACCACACTCTCATGCATAGGTCAACAATACTATTATACTCCAAGAAAAGAAGAGAATTTGAATTTTGGAGTGATGTTGACAGTTTGAATTTAGATTTCTAGTGTTTTCCTGCGTTTCTTGTTATATTCTACACTCCAAAAGCCCCCAAAAGCCTCCAAAAAGACCTAATTTTCACTGAAAATTCAAATTCCCGCGCCGAAAACCGTAATCTCTTCACCGTAATTTTGAAAATGAGCTTCAGTCAATTTTCGACCGATTTCTATACAGAAAAATACAATTTTTCGATTTTTAATCGAATCAGAAATTTTTTTAATGGCTTTTTAGAATTTTAAAACTCATTTTTTTCCCCAAAAATTTGTTTGAAATTCGCTGAAATCGCTGAAAAATCGTTGAATTTCTAACTACCGTAATTTTTTAAAGGAACACGCTTACAAGTTTTGCGTTGGGTCTCGCAACGAAATCATTGTTCTCCACGAATTTTTGAATTTTTTAAAATTAAATTTCACTGTTTTTCGGGTTAAAATTCACTAAAATTGTTGTTTAATAAATGATCCTAGGCCAGAAAAATGCGGAGAATTCGAATTTTATACTGGTTCTCCATAAAAATCTTTTTTAGATAGCTAATTTCCCGAATGTTGTCTTCTAGTCATTTATGTTGTAGATATCCCGTTTTTAATGATTTTCCACCAATTTTTCTGCGTTTTCAGGTGGAAAACAATGTCATCACTACGTCAGGCGACGTCGCCAACATCGCCGGTGGCTCGCAACGTCTACTCGCGCGCTTCAGTCGACGTGGAGTCTGGAGAAGGAAACGGAGGGAATCACAGTAGTCACAAGCGACCCTATACACCGGGAGCGAGTCCGAGAGGTTCGATATATTTGAAAATTTAAATTTCCCGCCTAAATTTCTGTTTTCAGAAATCCTCAGCGCTCAACAATCACTCCGACAACTACCGTCGCCGTCACAAACTTCACCTCACGGGTCCAGGTTCGATTTTTTGTTAAAAATTTGGATTTTTTAAATTTTGACGCCTAACCAGTTGGAAAGAGCAAAAAATTTGAGCCAAAACCTTGAAAAATCGAGAAATTTGGCTATTTTCAAAAATTGAGCCAAAAATTCAATTTTTTCAAATTGGGTCAAAAATTTCATTTTTGATTTTCCTATTCTAAAATATGGCTAAACAGCTTCAGAATCAAATTCTACATCTAAAAATTCAAATTCCCGCCCAAAAATTCCTCTAATCCAATAAATAGTTCCAGATTCATGGATGGGTATCGTCGTCGAATGCGTCAAGCGAGTTTGAATCTCCCGTCGGAGACGCAGTTGTTGGATGAAGGTAAAGGAAGCGATTTTGGGCGAAAAATTGGACTATTTGAGTGAAAAATTTGAAAAAATTGACCCAGAATCCATAAAAATCGATGAAAATTGACCCCAAAATTGTCAAAAATGGTCAAACTTGGTCGAAAAAAGAAATTTTGAAAAAAAAACATTTTTTCAATTTTTTTTCAATTTTTGAATTCATAGACAATTTTTAAGATTTTTTAATTATATTGAGGGAAAAATTCGAAAATTTTGACCCAAAATTCATAAAAATCTTCAAAAATTGACCCAAAAATCGTCAAAAATGAAAAAAATTAAGTGAAAATTGAAATTTTGAAAAAAAAATTTTTTTTTTAAATTCATTTTCAAAAATTTAGAAGGATTTAAAGTGGGAAAATCGGAAAATGTGACCCGAAATTCAAAAATTCGAAAAACTCACCCCAAAATCAGAAAAAAAATCGAAAAAAATGATCGAAAAACCGAATTTCAAAAAAAAAACTTTTTTTTTTTCGAATTTTTGAATTCATAGACAATTTTAAAAATATTTTAACGATTTTGAGTGGAAAAATCAAAAAAATTGACCCAGAATTATTTTTTTTCACCATTCTCTGTAAAATTTGGAGCATTTTGAGCCATTTTTCATGATTTTTAGGCCATTTTCATCCAATTTTCCCCATTTTCCAGACCTCGGCTTCCCACCAGTGTGCTCTCCACCGCCAGAAGTCTTCTGTGGCTCAATTTCCGGTAATCAGATGCGCAATCGATCGAATTCTGAAGCGGTGCCCGGAATGAGAATGCGATCGTCGCATTCGTTGGGAAACGGTGGATTGTTGGTGTTCTTTCCGACGTCACCATCGTCGTCGAGTAATAATTCAGGTAGATTTGGAGGTTCAAAGAGCTTACAATGACTCAAAAACCGAAAAAAAAATCATTTTAAATCGAATTTTGAGCCCAGAAAACCTCGAAAAGCCCTGAAAAAGTTTAAAATTATGTCTAAAAATCACCAAAAACTCCTCGGAAACCTCATCTACAACACATTTCTTCCTCATTTTTAGCAATTTTAAAGCAATTTAGACAATTTTTTAAGATTTCTGAGTGATTTTTGAGCAATTTTCACCCTTGAAATCGCTCCAAATTACCTAATTTCAGACCTGTAGTGGTATTTAGATGATTATCATCTATTTTAACCTCTCTAAATCGATTTTAAAGAGTTCTAAATGATTTTTGAGCTATTTTTCTCGCTAAAATTCGATTTCCAGGTCTCCTAACCCATCGCCGAGAGAGCCATACCGATGAGACGGCGGAGGATGCGATAATTTGGTCGACGTGTAACGATATAAGCGATGAAACAATGGAAGATGAAAGTATGTGTGTTGATGAGATTAGTGTCAAGGATGTCGAAATGGCAAGTGTTGGAGGCGGAGCATCGGGAAAATCGTTGAAGAGACCACCGGATTTGAATGGTGAGATTTTGAGGGGATGGGAAAGGAAATGGGCTAAAAATACAGTGGCGAAAATAGGTGAGTACACCTTTCTTTCTAAGTGAATAACTTTGCTCAAACAAGTCCAATCTACTTGAAAATTTGCATGTTTGTAGCCAAAGAGTCTGTGAGTAATACCTATAGTTTTTTGAAAATCAAAATTTGCTCACATGTAATGTACCCCAATTGTCCCCCGGGGTTTTGGCTGAAAATAGGCTCATTAAAACAAGCACAAAAAGTTATGCAAGAACACAAAGCCTTTTTTGCTACCGTTTGGTACTTTTTGAGAAAATCGACTTTTTAATAAAATTTTCGAAATTTCAAAAATTCAACTTCAAATGATCACAGTTTTGTTCAAACTTGTTCAAATTCACCAAACTAAAGTGTGTTTTGTAGCTAATATAGTGAAATTTGAGAAATCAATTAAAAATATTTTTTTCACTTTGTGGTCCCCCACTTATGACACAAAATGCAATGCTGCTCCATTGCCAAAAAGTGCCTAGCAAAAGTTTGACCGTCGAAATTTTGTTCAAACTAATTTTAAACGATTTAGCATGTGAAAACTACTAAATACGCAAAAATTTAAAAAAATTCAACCGTGGAAAATTTTTTTATAAAAGTTTGAAAAAATGAAAGTTCGAAAAATTTTGAGAAAAGTCAATTTTTCAATTGAAAGTTGTACAGCAAGGTATAAATTTGTTATTGTTTTCAAATTTACCGTTTTATGCCCTTTCAAATGAGCTATAAATTATTAAAATTGCGCAATTTTGAAGCAGCTTATGAAGGTTTCAAAGTTACTGTAGTGTTTTCAGTGACGAGCCAAAAATCGGAAAAAATGAAAATGGAGCTAGAAACTCAAACTTTGTTGTTTTTTGTAGGAAAATTTAATACAAACCAAATTGTCAACTGCAACTTTTCTCCTACTCTACACCCAAGTCTGATAACACTGAAAATAGTGTTCGATACAACGTTTTATCGAAAAACTGTGTTTCTACGACCTGGATGAAGAGTTAGAACAAAGTTGTAGTTGACAATTTGGTTTGTATCAAAATTTTCTACAAAATACAACAAAGTTTGAGTTTCTAGCTCCATTTTCATTTTTTTCGATTTTTGGCTCGTCACTGAAAGTACTACTGTAACTTTGAAACCTTCATAAGCTGCTTCAAAATTGCGCAATTTTAATAATTTATAGCTCATTTGAAAGGGCATAAAACGGTAAATTTGAAAACAGTAACAAATTTATACCTTGCTGTACAACTTTCAATTGAAAAATTGACTTTTCTCAAAATTTTTCGAACTTTCATTTTTTCAAACTTTTATAAAAAAATTTTCCACGGTTGAATTTTTTTAAATTTTTGCGTATTTAGTAGTTTTCACATGCTAAATCGTTTGAAATTAGTTTGAACAAAATTCCGACCGTCAAACTTTTGCTAGGCACTTTTTGGCAATGGAGCAACATTGCATTTTGGGTCATAAGTGGGGGACCACAAAGTGAAAAAAATATTTTTAATTGATTTCTTAAATTTCATTATATTAGCTACAAAACACACTTTAGTTTGGTGAATTTGAACAAGTTTGAACAAAACTGTGATCATTTGAAGTTGAATTTTTGAAATTTCGAAAATTTTATTAAAAAGTCGATTTTCTCAAAAAGTACCAAACGGTAGCAAAAAAGGCTTTGTGTTCTTGCATAACTTTTTGTGCTTGTTTTAATGAGCCTACTTTCAGCCAAAACCCCGGGGGACAATTGGGGTACATTACATGTCAGGGCTCCAGAATTCTACATGATGTAGGCGTGATTCAAAATTCAAAACCTAACTTTTTTCTCAGGTGATTTAATCTTTTCCATTTTTCCCAAAAAATGTTGAAAATTGATCAAATAGACACCACAGAAAATTTGGTTCGGTTTGGATGATTGGCTCCGGAGATACGGACGTCGGAGCACAAAATGACATGTTCGCCACAATGAGCATATCTCGGCTGAAACTGATCGTAAGTCCTTCAAATTTTCAGAAAATATGTATCTTTGAATGTACCACAAAATGGCCAAAAGAATTTTTGATTTCGAGCAAAAATTATTTTTTCGATACACTGCCTCAATTTGGTCAGAAATGTCCCTGTTCTTCGCGAAAAATTTTTTACCTCAAAATCAAAACTTCTTTTCGCCATTTTGTGGTACATTCAAAGATACATACTTTCTGAAAATTTGAAGGAATTACGATCAGTTTCAGCCGAGATATGCTCATTGTGGCGAACATGTCATTTTGTGCTCCGACGTCCGTATCTCCGGAGCCAATCATCCAAACCAAACCAAATTTTCTGTGGTGTCTATTTGATCAATTTGCAACATTTTTTTAAAAAAATGGAAAAGATTAAATCACCTGAGAAAAAAGTTAGGTTTTGAATTTTGAATCACGCCTACATCATGTAGAATTCTGGAGCCCTGAGCAAATTTTGATTTTTAAAAAACTATAGGTATTACTCACAGACTCTTTAGCTACAAACATGCAAATTTTCAAGTAGATTGGACTTGTTTGAGCAAAGTTATTCACTTAGAAAGAAAGGTGTACTCACCTATTTTCGCCACTGTATGTGAAAAATCACTTGAAAATAACAGAAAATGACAATTTTAAAGTGGAAAACAATGTTTTTGACCTCAAAAGTTAAAAATCGCTATTGAAAGTGCCAAAAAATAGGATTTTCATACCGATTTTTAGCTCAATAGTTTAAAAACCGCAAAGACAGAAAATTGGACTTTTTGTGGGGATTGGAGTGGAAAAATTGGTAAAATGGACTGAAAATATGGATAAATTATCGAAGAATAGCTAAAAATCACAATTTTTAAGTTTTAAAGTAGAAAAAAACCGAGTTTGTGACATCAAAAATGCTAGAAAATCGTATTTTTCACTTGACAAAGTGTAAAAATGGTATTTTTTAAAACAGATTTTCAGTTTTTTAGCTGAAAATCAGACCTTTTCCCGTCATTTTTGGTCCCCTAAATGGTCCATGGACGATTTTTGCATTTTTGAAAGGAGGAGACCGGGAAAATTGGTGAAACGGATCGAAAAGATGAAAAAACTATTGAAAAACAGTCTAAAATGACAATTTTGGGATTTCAAAGCTCGAAAAACCAAGTGTTCGACCTCAAAAATGTTGGAAACACATTTTTCTCTATGAAGAGTGCCGAAAAATAGAAAATTCGACTTTTCCTCTCATAATTTAACCCGAAAATTTGATTTCTGGGTCATTTTTTACCCCCAAAACTCTCCAGAACTACTTTCGCTCATTTTTGTGTCTACTTACTCACTTAATCAAAAAGGACATCACAAGACGTGTGTTTTTTTCTGTGCTCCGTTGATTGTGCTTCCCAAGAGCCCCATTCTCCTGGACCAATCTCGTTGTTGTTGCAGTTCCATTTTTTTTTCCTTTTTCCTCTGTTTCAATTTTTCCTCCATGTTCTTTTTCCCTTTTTTTCCCATTCCTTGATGAAGAAGAATCGAAATGTAAGAGGAGTGCTCCATCTGAAGTCTCTCCAGAAGGAGAAGAAGAAGAAGAAGAAGAAGAAGGAGCTGAGCAATGAGCACGTGCACTTGGAGTTAGAAGAACTTGAGTCAGCGCAAGTTTTGGAACCTTTTCTTTTTCGGATCCCTCTTTTTTTATCTGGAGATTTTGAGAATAAAGAATTCATTTTTGTGAACTTAGTAGTCTATTATCGAAATTTCCCAAGTTTCACCGCGCTCCATTGCGAACTTGGAGAAATTCAAAATTTTGAGCGTTCCCGCTCACTTTTTTCTTATTGATTTTCTTAAGGTTTCCATTCGGACGAAAACAATTCGGACCCCTTGCCGTCCGTCCGTCGTCCGTCGAGACCGTACAAATCCGCAAGATTACCAAAGCGCAAGACACAAATTGGCAAGACACCAATCGGCAAGAATTTGACCGAAAACCGTACTTTTTCGAAAAATTTAGTACGGTTTACACTCAAATCGCTGCACTTTTCGGTGTTTTTGTGCATTTTGACGTAATGGTGTATAAAATTTTTTGAAAATTCTTGCCGATTGGTGTCTTGCCGATTTGTGTCTTGCGCTTTGGTAATCTTGCGGATTTGCAATCTTGCCGATTTGTACGGTCTCCGTCCGTCCGACTTTCGTCCGACTGGCTCGTCCGTGCTACGCAATATCGCGTCAGTGTGCGTTGCCTACCGTAGTAAATAGGGCAAAACTCGAAAAAATCCAACGAAAAATTTATTTGTCGTCAATTAAAATGCAAATTGTGCACTGCGCTGACGCGAATTTGCGTACTGAAAAACCGTAACCGGACGAATTTCGGACGGACGAAAATTCGTCCGAATGGAAGCCTTAGATTTTCTCCAAGTTCGCTAGGGAGCGCGGTGAAACTTGAGAAAGTTGGATAATAACTAAAACCACAAACAACCTCTTCAATGACGAAAGCCCAGCTCAAAAAGTCGCTCGAAAAAATACAGTACTATTTTTCGACCTCCTGACAAAATTTTGCTGTCAATCATTATGTAGATGGATTTGTCCAATTTCTACGATTTTTGGCACGATTGCTTTACGGATATCCTTTTTTTTGAGAATGACGATGTCTGAATCTAATCTCCAGAATCTGATAGCGTCAGAGGAAGAATCCAATGAAATTGGAGATGTAGACATTGTTTCACATCCTTCTATTGTGTCATCAAACAGACGAGGCGAATGTCCCATTCGAAATTCTGATGGGCTCTGCTCGATTGTGGCTCCGGGATTTCACAGCCACATCATTGCGGAGCTATGACTCCATTCTGAATGGCTCCAAACTCCTGGCCTAGCTTTTGCAGGCTGGCCGAACTCTGAGGTGTCTACGGCCCCACCGTAGCCTGAGTTCGAACGCCAGGGCCCCAAGGCCAGAGTTACCGTAACCGAATCACCCCTGAGCCCTTTTTTGCCCCTAACCCTAGGTTCCTGGCCCACAGTACCCTGAATTCAAACGCTACGGGTACTGTACCCCCTGAATCAAAAAAGCCTATTTTTGGCTCCCAATCCCATCAGATTCGATTAAAAAGTGAATGAAGGAAATCCCATTATTTTTTGATTAAAAAATATTGGTCGTCTGAAGTGAAACGTCTCTGAATCTGAATGCCTCTCCTTTTTTTGGTCGGCGTTTTTTAATTTCGACGATGTCCCCCCATTCTCTCCATTTTTTTCCTCTTTCCCCTAGATGGGTGGTTGTTTGGAGGTTTGAAAGTGGTATGTCTCTATGTGTGTGTGGACTCGAAGAAGACTCACACATACACACACACAGAGTAAACAATCACATACTGACTCTGGTTTGACTATGACTTTGAAATTTTTGACTTTTGCTCTCTATTTTTTGGGGATCAAAGTTTCCTTGTGATAAAAAGGATGGTTTTGAGCCCAAGGCTCTTTTGCTTGGAAATTGGAATCCAGTGGATTGTGAAGTCTGCAGAACCCCTTCCACTTTTTCCTCAAGATCCAGTAGTCCATTTCCAGTGAAAACTACACAGTTCGATAGTGAAAATTTGAATTTTCCCAAAAATTTGGGTTCAGATGGATTCTGAAGTCTCGAACGGCTTCTCACTATTGTAGAGCACACTTGACTCGAAAACCCTTCTGGAAAATTCGAAGCTCCTGATGTGTTTTGATCCACACTTTCCCTCTTTGCTCATAATTGAAACCCCTTTGTTTTGGTCGATGAACGATTTCTCTCTTTTTTTTTTGCAAAAAAAGAGGAGAGATCATCTCAATTATTCTGACGGAATTCGAAAGTTGCGATCGAAAATTGAGCATGTGCACGCAATTTATCCATTTGAAGCGAAAAAAGAACTAGAGACTATTTTCGAATTGAAATAGAATAAGGTGGCAAGAATTTGGAAGTTTCTTGGGATTCGAGTTCTGGAAAATGTCGAAAATTGACTGAGAATCCAAATTTGTCGACGTCAGAATCAAACAGGCCGTATCTTTGACTCCAGGCGTTCGATTTTGATGAAAAGTAGACGGATCGATAGGAAATTTTGAGGAAATCATAATCCCTAATCGAAATTTTCCAAAAAATCGGATTCTAACGGATTCTGGAGCCCTTGAATCCTGATGACTTCAAAAAAGTCGATTTGTCAGTCATTTTTGCTTGGCTTCATCTCAGAAGCCTCCGGATCGATTTTGATGAAAAATATAAAAATCGATAGGAAATTTCAAAGAGAACAAGATCCCGATTCAATTTTCTCTGAAATTAGGTTCGGAAAAATTCTGAAGTCTCCAGAACCTCAAATATCCCAGAAATTTCCTATTCACTCCAACTAAAGTTTATCCATTTGCGTACACCGTCGCGGTCGGCATAACGATGTTCCGCCATTCCGCAAGCCTTGTGAAGCTGAACAGTGGTGACTCCACTGAGAAGACTCTCAGTTTCTGATTTTTATACCCTTTGGCATCCTAAAAATCCAGGAATTCATTCTGCAAGTTTTCTCTGGCATGTGTCCCCTCCTCCTCTCCCTCTGGATGCAATCAATTCATGATCCGAGTGACCTTAGGTCTTTCTTCTTCTTCTTCTTCTCCCTTGTTTTTCATCCCACTACATGTATTTTTTTGCTTTCTTTTTCTGTTCCATCCAACCAAGTGTCCACCAACCCATCGCTCTTCCCTTTTTTTCCTCTCCTCTACTCTCTTCTCCGACCAACCGACCGCCTGCTGACCACGTGACGATTCAGAGAGAGGAAGGGGGGAGAAGTTGGAGAAATGAGAAGATTGTGCTTGCTTGATAAGTAGGGAGACAAAAAAAGGAGGAGACGATACTTCAACCAAAACATACGTTTATCTATCAGATGAGAGGAGAGGATGAGAGGGACGTCTCTATCAAGAAGCTCCGCCCACTTTTTTTGGATTCCGTTACATTGAGAGGATCGTCAGAAGGCCAAAAAATGAGATCCGGCCATTATTTTGGAGCTAAAACCTTGAGAAAAAGAGATCGGGCGGTTGAAACAGCAGAAAAATGAGGCCTTGGAGTCCCAAGGAAGCTTTTGGGAAGTCTCATAGCCATGGAAGCTTCGTTGGAATTTCTAGAGCACCGCCCAAAATGGAGTGACCACCTGAAAGTTGCTCTAAATGCTCCGAAACCCCATTAAATTGTTTTTTGTGCTCTCAAATAGACGGAGAGGAGCAGTGGTGTCCATGTGTCCGAAATAAGCTTATCAGCTGCAACTGGAGAGACAGAGCGATGTGGAGTTGATTGTGTGTGTATGGAGGACAAGAAGGTGATAACAATCTCTTTCTCACTCGTTTTGCGCCAAAACGCCGAAAATCACATGCATCTCGCCCAAGGCCAGTGGAGTGCAGAAAAGGGCGGAGCTTGGACGTATTTTTCATGAGTAAAAGCTTTGAAAAGTTGCAGAAATTAGAGAAAAACGAACGAAGAAAACAATGTTTTTTTTTTGAGTGCATTTTCTTCAGTCACTCTCTTCTCAATTGTTTACCATTCTCAAGTCGTTCTCCCATTTTTTCTTCGACTTTCTGTTTTTCTTTTGTTGGAGTTCGAATTTTCTTGCTTATTCTTCCAAGAGCTTTCCGAGAAAACTCATTAGAATTCTAGAGAGAAGTCCCTAGAAAATAAGTGCTAGAAGAGAGCAAGAAAAGAAAGAAGACGTCGAACTGTGTGTCCGGATGTCCAGCTAACGGGAAAATCGGAAGAATTAGATTTCTGGAAGTCTGAGGAGTACTGTAAACCTTGAAAACTGTGCCTTCTAGACTACAGTACCCTCAAGACTACTGTACATCAATTTGCACTCTATTTCCTCCTTGCCTTCCCGTCCAAACACAGATAGTCAAAACAACCAAACTATCATCATCACCATCGCCAACATCGTCATCTGTATGTATTATATGACCACTTTTATTTTTTGGTTCATAAAGACACAAAAAAGATGATACGTTTTTTTGTGTTGTATGAGTATGGTAACAGAGGAGGAGTGGACGGTTTGATCAAAAATCAAATGGTCATTCATTATGAAGGAAAAAGTCTCTCCGTTTTTTTTAATCGTTAACGAGGTTTCTCTTCTACTTGGTGTTCGAGAACTTTTTTTGGCGACTTTTGGCTCATTTTTGAGCTCCAACTCTTTGCTAAACCTTCTGGGAGTTTATTGTGGCTTAATGTCGAACTTTGAGCCATTCACAGCACAGTTGGCTCATTTCCTGAGCTCTACTGCTTTTGGACCGATTCCAGACATTTTCTCACACTCGACCCCTCGCTATCTTAAATTGTGTTGTTGCTTTTTTTCCGTCCTAGAGGACCCACTTCTCTCGATTCTATTTCCGTGATTCTTCTTCCTTCCTTTTTGGTTTGTCTAGTTCTCACCCCATTGGCATCAAAATGAGTAACTGGAGATCCTGTTTTGGTCTCGGGGCCCCTTTTTTCTAGACAAGGCTCCTTTTGATTCCCGAAAATAGGTGGAGAGAAGGAATAAAGTATTTTGAGCAGAAATTGGCAGAATAAAACGAAGATCCTTGTCATCTACAGTAATCCCTTCCTGCACTTTTACAAGTTCACGAAAACACCTGCTCTCCCATGCACATCATAATTTCATGCTCATTACGACCGCCATTCAACCATTTCAAATGGTCACTCTCGTCATCTGATGAAAGTGACCCTGCGCAAGCGCTCACATGACACTGTATGATTGCTCATGGGGTCCGAAAAGAAAGAACTGTCTAGACGCACCAACGAATCGTCTAAAAGATGAGTCATGAGCCCATATGAAAGGGCACACACATAAATACATACAGGCGGTGTTGAAAACGGAACACAACACGTGAGGAGAAAAGGCACGCCCGATTTTGGGCCGTCAGGGTTTCTTTGAATGTTCGTTTCTCGGAGAACATCCTAAGCTTACTTCATTTGAAGCTCTGGACGTCTAGCTAACTACAGCTGGCTTCTAGCATCACATTCTCACTTGTATCGCTGTGGCTCCGGACATTCCGCAGCCGGATATCTCGCAGCCAAAGAAGGTCTTCATTTCGCATAAAACATCTCAAGCATGACAATGACCCGTGTCATTGCTAATTGTCACTTTCCTGGTTCATTTCAAGACAATTTATGCGAAAAAAAATTTTCGGCTACGGAATGTCCCGCAGCCTTCGCTGTAATCTGTGCATTTTTATCAAAAAGAAGCCAAATGACCAGTAGTCTGGTCTTGTGATGGAATGGTCTGTGCCGAAAAATGATGTGCATTTTCGTACTCTCCTGGAGACCCCCGAAAACGTTTTCGGATCATGACGAGAAGTGACGAAGAAGGTTTTTGGTTTCAAAAAAGTTGAACCTTCTCTCCTCCTCCCTCACCTGGGGTAACCACCAGCCGGTCTTCTATCACTATCATCCTTTCCACCGCTCTTTTTCTCGCTCTCTTTTTCCGTCTAATGGCAGACATCACACGAACCCGTTGGGTTGGCACGTTTTATAAAGAGAGATACGAGGGGAACTTCGGTGGTTAGGTTGGGAGAAATTTGTGAAGATTTCGAATGGTCGAGAAATTTAGCCGACCGAATCTGTCAACTCTTGGCCGATTTTCATCGATTTTTCGAGCTCTGAAGTCTTATGAATACTGTATCCACAGTTTCCAATCATGTTTTTCCACCGTATGCATCTGGAAAAGTGTCTCAAGTTCCCTGGGACTTCTTCGCACCTGCACACTGCAAAAGAGCTTTCCAAATTAACTTTTGGTCAATTTTCTTAAACGGATACATTCACATTTGTATCCGTTTCGGCTCCTTTTCTCAAGAGACCAGGTGCAAAACGCTATAAGCCGGTTATGATGGTGACGATGATGTCGTTAACCTTGTTTTCGAGTCTCTCTTTTTCTCTGTATCTCTACATATAGCTTTCTATACATGAGATTAGCTTCCGCATGCATAAACGACTAACTCTTGCTCTTTGCTTTTGGAAGCTCTCGGTGGATAACGAGATTATGGATTATCATAGATTTTGGCATAATGGCTCTTTGCTAAACAGAGCTCTATAACTTATAGGCTATAAGTTTGGCATTTTATGAGAAGACAGAACATTCGAAATCCCTGAATTTCTTCCAGTTTTGCTCCCTTCCTTTTTCTGCCACGCTGTCCCTACTATTGTTATTATTGGATTATATAGATGGACACGGAGAAAAAAAATGAGCCACCAGCTCTTTTTTGAGACCGGAGCCTGAGAGAGGAGGCAGCAAGTTTTTTGAGTCTCTATTTTCACTTTTTTCAACATTCCGAATGCCAAGAAACATCACTCTAACAGGCATAACTCAAGAACCAGCTATTCATTTCCACTGAAAAATATACAAATGGATAGGAAATTTCAAGAAGGTCCCAATTCGATCTTCTATAATATTTCCTGGAAATTTGAGTTTTGATGGATTTTGAAGTCCTTGAACGTTTTCTGTATCGGAAAATGCCTATTTTTGAGGTTTTGGATCTTTGCTGCTGTAGTATCAGCTGTGGGATTATCCCCGAATAGAAAATCCGTGGCAATATCAATTTCCATAATTGAAAAAGGACATCGTCTTGGATTACGGACTCATAGCGATTATGATTATGGATCCTATAGTCCATTTTCAGCAAGTGAAGGGGTCCTTTTTGGAATCGGATTTTCAGATTTGCAATGCAGATGTTTGAGCGCACATAGTTTATATAAGTATCTGCTCTCTTGAAAACAGCTGAATGCACTTTTCTGAAAAAAAAAGTCCGCTCCGTCCGTCGTCCGGTTACGGTTTCTCGATACGCAAATTCGCGTCGGTGTATTGCACAATTTGCATTTCAATTGACGACAAATTTGTTTTTCGTCGGAATTTTACGGGTTTTGTCCTATTTACTACGGTAGGCAACGCACACTGACGCAATATTGCGTACCACGGACGAGCGAGTCGGACGGACGGCGGGTGGCCCGAATGAAAGCCTTAGAAAAATGGTCACTGGTTGATTTCTGATTGATTTGGAACGATTTGTCTTCATTTTTTTTCAATTATCGACTAAAGAGTAGTGGAGAAGATTAATTGATTCTGACAGTTAGTTCTCCATAGATTCCTGCCGTTAGTTCGTTTTTCGTGTTCTCCATCTCACTATTTTAGCGATTTTTCAAATACTTTGAAGTATCCGAAAAAATTTACCAACTTTCAGCGAGTTTTCACTCATTTTCACTCCGCTAGAAGATTGATGTCTTATTTCTCTCTCATTTTTTGGTGGTTTCGCCAATTTTTCGAGATGATAAGAAACATATACACACAACGAATGGCACGTTCTCCCGTCTTTTATGATGATTCAATCAAAATTTCCCGACGTTTTCGGTTATTTATGCTCTCCTTACCGCATTCTCTTGCTGAATTGAAGATTTTATGTTGGTTTTAGACTACAGTACCCCTTGAGAAAGGGCAAGAAGGATTTCGGGGATTCTGGATAGCTTTTTTCTCGAATTTCATCCTTTTTTGGATCACTGGGTAACGGTATTCTACAAAATCGAAAAATTTCGAAGTTTTTCGATTTAACGATGCCTGAGCCTGATTTATTGACCCAAAATGTTCAATTCTTTCTTTGGCTCAAGTTGGACCATTTTGAGCTCAAAAACCGGAAAATATATGGATTTTGGCCCCCAGAAGATTTTGACTGTAAAATCTTCATTTTCGGCTTAAAAATCTGGGTTTTTAACCCAAAATGTTCATTTTTTGACTTCAATTGGCTCAAAATGAACCATTTTGAGCTCAAATAATGGAAAATCGTTGGATGTTGACCCTAATAGCTTTGGACTCTAAAATTATCGAATTCCGTAATTTTTCATTTGTCTGAAGATCCAATGGTCCAAAATGAATGAAATCTGAAAAATTGGCGTTCTACAGTAATCCGATGCTCCGAAATCCGAAGATGCCACTTTTCGGCCAATAGAAAGTGATAGTTTTGCTGAAATTATTGACCACGTGCTTCTTCTTTGATAATTTTTGAAAAATCAGCAATTTTTCCAGTGATAGCGGGAAACTTGTGACTTCCCTGGAATTCTTCGAAATTTCACCTGTTCTGCTCCCCTCTGTTTCAGACCCTTATTGAGTGTACTAATTTCATTCTCGATTTTTTGGCTCTGCGACATTTCGAAAGTGTGACGTTTCGCAAGTATGATGTTTTGAAAGTGTGCATTCGCGATTTTCCTCAATTTTGTTGAACTTTTCGTATACATTTGCGCTGAAAAAGTATGTAAAGTTTAAAAAAAATGCGCAACAACGCGATTTCACACTTTCGAAATGTCCGCTTTCGAGATGTCTCACTTTGGAAATGTCCCGGAGCCGATTTTTTCGTTTTCTCCGTCTGAAATTGCATTATCTTTACGATTTTAGTCCCTAACATCGTCATCTCCACACCAATCGTCACAACGGGTCCACCAGAGCCACCCAATGGCTACAGTATCCCCGCCATCCAGTGCCAATCTCATATTCCCTCCCATCCCGGCACCGGATCCCTTCACTCAACGATCGCCCACTCCATCAGCCCTTCTCGTTTTCCTCGCGGCAACTCCAACGCCTTCAGAAGGCCTAGAGGCTCCAGATGCTCCCGCAGCAGGAGCCATAAGTCCACGGAGACGATGGTCGAGTCAGAAAGAGCCCAAAGAGACGAAGAGTGCTCCGTGTAGTGCGAGACGAGTGGAAAAGTCGATATCGTTGGATGGAGATCAGGCGATCGATCGGTTCTTCTTGAGCCATCGTACTAGTTTGAGTACGATTGAGCAGGAGCCGGAATGCTCCGCGGAGCAGGACCACCCTTCACCGCTACCATCAAAAGGGCTGATTCGGAAGTTTCGAAAGAGGATTTTGAGCTCGGACAAGTCGAATTCGGCACCAGCGTGTAGCTCGTCGTCAAGCTGCTGTAATGGATCATGTATGGATGAAAATACGGGGGAGAAAATGAGCATTTTAAAATTTAGAACAGTAAAATTTGAAGTCGAAAATTAAAGTTTTAACACAAAATACAATTCCCTAAAGTCAAAGTAGAGGAAACGATAATCTTGAAGTTTTGAGATTCAGGATGATTCTAGAGAAGCTTGGAGGATTCTGGAGCATTTTGAAGACTCCGGGATGAGCCCAGGGGATTCTGGAAGATTTTGGAGTATTCGGAAGGCACCAAGACGGATCTAAGGGATTCTGGAGACTTCTGGAGACCTTCAGGGAGCTCTAAAGGGTTTCATGGGGATTCTCAAGAATTCTAGGGAAATTCGGAGGTCCCTCCGAGAGTCCTGAGGATTTTGGAGGATCCCTGAATATTCTGAAGGAGTCTGAAGAAATCTGAAAAATTCTGGAGGCTTCTAGAGACTTCTGAAGATGCTCTGGAGGACCTAAAAGCTCGAGAAGAACTCCTGAGGATTCTGATGATTTCTGAAGAAATCTGAAGAATTCTGGAGGCTTCTAGAGACTTCTGAAGATGCTCTGGAGGTTCTAAAGACTTCTGAAGGTTCTGGAGGATTCTGAGAGCTTCTGCAGGCTTCAGTATGATTCTAGAAAATTCTAGGGGCTTTTGAAGGATTCTGAATGGCTCTGGGAGCTTCTAAAAGATTCTGGAAGATTCTGAAGGCCTCCAAAAGGTTCTTGAGGATTCCGAAGGGTGTTAGAATGATTCTAGAAGATTCTAAAAGCTTCTGAATTATTCTGAAGGTTTCTTGGAGCTTCTGGAGACTCCAGAAGAATTTTCAGATATTCTGAAGGACTCTGGGTTTTAAAAACTAAAATTTCAGTATTTCAAATTGTCGCAAATTTTCCTTTTTTTTAAGGCTCCAACAACTCGGGTTCATCATCGTCGTCGTCGAATAATACGGGTAACAATGCTGCTGCTAATAATCATAATATGGTTCAGGGTGAGTATATTCTCCGAAACGTAGGGCATCAGATTACTTATATTCTGAACTACGGATTTGTAGAGTTCCAAATTTCACTAGAAACTGAAAAGTTTTGAATCCGAATTTGGGAAGAAATCATACAATCTGAAATTCTAGTATTCAAAACCCTCCAGAAAACTATAATCTTAGAATCTGAAACTCTTGGAATTCTGGTTTTTTCAGAATTTATGATATTCAAAAACTCAAAATTTTCGACTCTGAACCTTCACGATCTTAGAATTTAAAGGAGGATTCCGGGCAAAAATTTGTATTGCTTCAAAAGATGCAGATTTTTGCGCTGATTCCGAATATCACAACGAAAACGCTCAAGAACGCCCCCAACTGCTTCAAATAGGCCCCCCAAAACCCGGAGGTGTCTCCGGTGGCCGTGGCCGAACTTTGCCGAAGTCGCGCGCGCAATGCAGAAAACGCGTTGAAGTGGGCGGAGTCAGCCAATGAGCGCTCTCTAACGCGCGCGCGCTACTTCGGCAAAGTTCGGCCACGGCCACCGGAGACACCTCCGGGTTTAAAAGGGGCCTATTTGAAGTGGTTGGAGGCATTTTTGAGCGTTTTCGTTGTGATATTCGGAATCAGCGCAAAAAACTGCATCTTTTAAAGGAGGATTCCGGGCAAACATTTTTATTGCTTTAATAGATGCAGAATTTCGCGCTGATTCCGAATATCACAACGGAAATGCTCAAAAATGTTTCTCGGAGCCAGAAAACGCTGTCAAAGGCGTCAAAACGGGCCAGAAGTGCTCCCTTGCTTCTCCTGTGATTTTTAGACGACATTAGTCAAATTTTTTTGTTAATTTACATGTGAGAGTGTCTTCCAATACTTTTTTTCGGTGAAATAATGAGAAAATTTGTACAGGTCCGTCAAATAATAGTTATTTACTGCGGCGTGGCCTAGAAAACTCCGGAGAAAACTCGGCTAAAAGGGAGCACTTTGGGCGCTATTTTCGCCCATTTGAAGGCGGTTTCCGGCCCCGGCAAACATTTTTGAGCATTTTCGTTGTGATATTCGGAATCAGCGCCATGTTTTACATATTGTAAAGCAATAAAAAAGTTTGCCCGGAATCCTCCTTTAAAAATTCCAGTGTTTTCAAAATCTTGAAACCAACAAATTTGAACATTTCCAACTTAAAATATCTCTAATCCCTCTAAATTTGCAGCCTCCAACTCGTACTCTCCACGCTCTCGTCCCCTATTCGTCGACACTCAAATGACGAATCATCTACAGGATACGGCGATGAAACGACGTAGTCCAGTGTCACAAGTCGTCGATTTTGTACGGGGAAGGAATCGTACTTATTCGGTAAGGAAAAGGATGAAAATTTGTGCAAATTTTACGAAAAAACGGAATCAAATAATCTAAAAGTGAAGAAAAAGGGCTGAAAAATAGTTGAAAGCTCATAAAAACGGGGCAAAACTATCTAAAAAACGGCTAAAATTCTTCAAAATCGATTCGAGAAGTATAGTCCAAAAAACTGACTGAAAATAGTCGAAATTAGTTTGAAAATTGTATAAAACTGTTTTAAAATGACAAAAAAAATTCTTTTAAAAACAAAAAATGATCAAAATAGGATCAAAAATGACTAAAATCACTCAAAAATTCTCCAAAGCCAATTTTCTTCAAATTAGCTCAAAATTGAATGAAAATAGTCAAAAAAAAGTACTGAAAACACTCTAAAATCAATCGAAATTGCTCAAAATTCACAAAAAACTTTCTGAAATAGCTCAAAGTTGAGCTAAAGTGATTCCAAGACATCTGAAATCGACTAAAAACTATTTCGAACTCCTTGAAAATTTGCTCCAAGTAGTGAAAAATTGACTGAAAATGGTCTAAACCTGACCTTAAACTGTCTAAAATGATTTCCAAAGCATTTTTTTTAGTGAATTTTAGTAAAATTCACTAAAAAATGCTCTAAAATCGCTCCATACTGTCCCGAATCGTCTGAACATAGCCTAAACTGGCTGAAAATGGCTCAAAACCCACCAAAAAACTTACTAATTGTCGTCCAAAATGGCTCAAAAATAGTGCAAAATCTCTAAAAATTTGATCTAATTTATCTAAAATGGTCTAAAAGTTATCAAAAACAGCCTAGAATAGCTCAAAGAGAGGTTCAAAATTGGCAAAAAAAGGTCGAAATTTTGTCCAAGAATTATCTAAATTCTAAAATCCTCCACTAGAAATGCTTTATAATCAATCTAGACTGCCCTAAATCCACGAAACATTGTAAAAAAAATGGCTGAAATGATCTAAACTTGAATAGAAATGGTTCGAAATGCTCTTGAATTGCTCTAGAACTGTCTTAAACTGACAGAAAAAAGTCTAAAAATGCTGAAAATTGACCAAAAATTGCTCCAACAGGTTCAAAATTGGCGAATAATTATCTAAAATCCACAAAAAAAACCTCTAGAATTGCTCCATATTGTCATAAGTGACTAAAAATAGTCTAAAATAACTTAAAATGGCTCAAAACCCACCAAAAAATGCTCCAAATCATTGCAGCTCCAACTCTCCTCGTCCCCAATGTGCTCTCCTCAATCAGTGGCCGCCCGTGCCTCGGCCTCCTGTGACACTCAACCACTTCCATCCCCCGGCCGTCGTCAAACACTATCCGGACGTGTCCATCGTGCCTCGTTTACCGGCGGAAATTTGAAATCATTCGATTCGGGACTCGATTTATCGTCGCCAACTATCAATCATACGGCGTTGTTGATCAAGGAGGTGAGTTTTGGAATTTTTGATTTTTTGAATTGCGAAAAATGCCACGTGTAAAAGTCAAAGGATATTGGAGAGCAGAAGAGCTCATGGGCTCATCAAGAGAGCCAGAAGAAGAAGCGAAATATAGAGCAGAAGAGCTCTGAATCGGTTTTGAACAACTGAAAATTGCCATTTTTTTTAAAGAAAATGGCATCTACAGTAATCCACGAACTTTAAAATTGCTCAGCTTTAGATTGCTCAGCGTTATTTTAGAGCAGAAGCGCTCTAGATGGATCATAAGAAAATCGTCAGTTTTTGAGGTTTCTAAGCCCAAGATTGACGGATTTTCCATATCAAGAAGTTCCTTGAATAGAAAGTTGCTCAGCTCTAAATTGCTCAGAATTAAATGAGAGAAGAAGAGCTCTATATTGTGGAAAATGAGATTTCTGAAATTTTTGAGCCTCTGAAAACCGTCATTTTTGACCTACAGTAACCCTGAACCCTTTCTAACTACTTGTACTTTGAGATTTCGGAATATTGCTCAGCCTTTGATTACTCAGCACTATATGAGAGCAGAAGAGCTCAATTTTGATCAGAAGATCGTGGTTTTTTTTTAGGTTTTTGAGCCCAACATTGACCGATTTTTCCATATCAAAAAGATCTTTGAATAGAAAATTGCTCAGCTTCAGATTGCTCAGCATAAAATCAGAGCAGAAGAGCTCTAAATGGATCTCATGAATTCTGGATCGGAAATCATCGTTTTTTGATGTTTTTCAGACCAAAATTTACCGATTTATCCATATCAAGAAGATCCTTGAATAGAAAATTGCTCAGCTTTAAAAAACTGAAAATTAAGAATTTCAATAAAAAATCATAATTTTCCCTGTGAAAAATGAGATTCCCGATGTTTTTGAACCCATAAAATTGTCATTCTTGAGCTACAGTAATCCATGAACCTCATCTAACTCGGATTTTAAGGTTTTGAAAATTGCTCAGCTTAAGATTGCTCAGAATTAAAATGAGAGAAGAAGAGCTCTGCATGGATCATAAGAGAATCGTCGATTTTTGAGGGTTTTTAGCCTAAAATTGACCGATTTTCCGAATCGAAAAAGTTCCTAAGAAAAATGGCATCTACAGTATCCCATGAACCGGAGAATTGCTCAGCATTAAATAAGAGCAGAAGAGCTCTACATGAATCATATTAGAATTGTCGGTTTTAGGTTTTTGAGCCCATAAAATCGTCATTTTTGACCTACAGTGACCCTATGAACATTCTGCTAACTGTAGAAGGTTAGAAAATTGCTCAGCTTTCGATTGCTCAGCATTAAATGAGAGCAGAAAACTTCCAGATCGGAAATCATCGTATGAAAATCAAGAATTTCAATCGAAACCTTAAATCCAAAAATCGTTGGGAAAATCGAATTTCCAATTCTTGAATTCTGGCTAGGCTACTGTATCTGAATTCCATCCGCAGACTCTGCACCGCCCCGTAATCATAGATTCTGAAACTTCGAGCTTTGCTCATTTCTCGAATATCCTACCCTGATTTCTACTGAACAGACAACAGAAATTACATTTAGGACCAAAAAAAGATGACATTAGGGGGGCAATTTGTGACTACTACTACTACTGTGTTCTGTGTGTTCCAAATAGGATTCCCGATTCTTTAGTCTTATTTTCTCTAGTTTTTTCTGTCTGAAAAACAGTAGAAATGAAAGGGAAATTAGAAGGGGGGCGCTGTCTGTTATCAAAAAAACGAGAGGAAATTGGAAAATATAGAAGGCACCAATTTTTGGGCTCAAGCAATTCTCAATTTTTATGGAAAATCGGGAACAGAAATGATTCGCGACGGGTTTTGAGCTCAAAAATGGTGCGAAAATCGATTTTTTGTTGTCATTGAAAAAAGGATGGATTACTGTAGGTGCATTCTATGTTACTGTAGAAACTATATTACTGTAGATTCTTCCTAACACTAGAGTGACATCACTATTTCTCTTATTTTCCACTATCAGTTCTTCTTATTTTCCTTCTCCCGGGAGCGGATTATCGAGGCCCCCCGAGTCACGTTCCCTTCTTCTCCGGCTCTCTGTGTCTCTCTTTCTCTATACTCTCTTGTTCTATACTCTCTCTATCTTTGCGTCTCCCCTCCTAAGCTCTCCCTCTCCCTCTCTTTCTCTTTCAACTTGTTTTCCACACAAGTTTTCGAAAAAGAGAAGAAGGAAAGGTTCTCTTCAGGAGAGAGTGACCACCACTCTAACCCCTCATCTTTTTCTTTTTCTTCTTCTTTGGACAGAGAGGAAGAAGAAGAAGAAGACGTTGTCTTCTTGCATTTTCTAGTCTCTACTCCTTCTGCTGGCTCTAAAACTACATACACTATTGGATTAATCCCCCTTGGAGTCTCTTTTTTTTGCAGAAATAGATGAGATTGCTCATCGTATTTTGTAGAGCAAAGACTAGAATAGAATAGAGTTTAGAAGACGTGAAATTTGGAGTTTTTGGATTTTTTAAATCCCAATAGATTCCCCGTGAAATTTGCTATCGAATGGTGCAGTTTTTAACAGAGAAACTCTCCTTGAAACTTTCTATCTAATGGTACTATTTATTGATGACTTTGGCCCTCAATTTTCAGTTTTTCTACGAACTCCTGGACTCTGCAATATTCTATCTTAAACTCCCTAAAATTCCCTTTAAAACCGTCCAATTTTTATTAGAATTGGTTCACTGGCTCTTGAGATAAACGTTACTGTAGTTTGACTACTCTAATGTAGATTTAACAGCTGATAAATCTACATTAAAGTAGTCAAACTACAGTACCATCTATCTCAAAAGCCAGTGAACCGATCCTAATGAAAATTATGCGGTTTTAAAGGGAATTTCATGGAGTTTAAGATAGAATATTGAACAGTTCAATAGTTTGTAATAACGCTGAAGATTGAGCCTACGAATGTCATTAATAAATGGTATAGGAAATTTCTACTAGAGAAGAGTATCTCCTTAATAACCTGCACCATTCTATAGCGAATTCAACGAGGAATCTGTTGGGATTTCAAGAATTCGAAAACTCCAAATTTGACGTCTTCTACACTCTTTTCTAGTCTCGTCTTTGCTCCACAAAATAAGATGAGCAATCTCATCGTTTTCTGCAAAAAATAAGAGACTGCTTTGATAGTTCGATCTCACTTCTGTGATGATCCTAATGAACTCAATGATTCCATCCCTTCTAGAGATATCTGAAGTTCTTCTCCATTTTTCTAAACCTATAAAAGTGATAAACTGATCACCTTTTGCTTTCCAATCTATCTTCTCCTTCTGATGATCTTATGAACAGTAAGGAAGTCCATTCAAGACTTTCTGGCGTGGCTAGAAGGCCTTCTGAATCATTCGAGCTATTTTCGACGGTTTTCGGTCGATTCTGAGCCATCAAATTTTTAGAGATTTTGAGCCATTTTCGACCACATGTGGTTAAATTTTAGTCTTTTTTAGCCAATTTTGAACAATTTTCCATGAATATCGGACCTTTACACGATTTCTGACTTGTCGAAATAGTTCGGTCACTATTCCCCTCTATATGTAGAAGTCAACAGAGGGACCCTTTCCGTTTCCAATGACTAATTCATAGGGAACGAGTCTCTGTCTCGACACTCGACACTTTTCCATCAAAAACACACATTCCTCTTCTTCCCTTTTTTTTCAGTCGCTTCTTCTGAATATGTCACTTTGAATTTTTTTTTGTGCTGAGCAATCTTCAATTTTTGGCCCCAAAAACGTCGTCGAAATTTGAAGGCTTAAAAAATCTTCAATCCTCAATTTTTGTCCCGAAAATGAGGAAATAAGATCCAGGACACTCAATATCCCTCTTGCTCCTTTTTTCCTCATTTCCAATTTTGCTTTGGAAGAAGACGAATGACGTGTACGCTTATTCACTTTCCAGCCAGACAGCCCCGGCCACCGAGCCTGGCCAAGGCGCTGGCTGTATGTGCAATTTGACCCCCGTCCCCTTGTTTTACTCGCCGGGCTCAGCGTCGGCTCTCTGAAAGCTCACATGTGACATTATTATGAGGAGGTTATTTTTGAAGCAGTAGACGAGTGGGCCTAGCGGCTAGGATCGTCAAGAAGATTGAAGATCGTCGAAAAATTACAGTAATCCTTTGAGGAGGCATCTGGAAGGATGGGAGCTTCTAGATCAAAATCCTATGGAACTTTTGAATACTGTAGGCTTTTTGGAATTGGAATCCTTCGGAGACGTAGCAGAGTCCCAGGACCTGATAGTCGATCCTGCTGTCCTTTGTGAGCCCAAGAAAAGCCGTTCGAGGCTCAAGAGCTCTTAGAAGAGGAATGCTCGATTTCAGAACTCCTCTGGTATCTTTCGATGGCCATCTAGACCCCTGGATTCTATTGTAGTCTTCTGAAGTCCTCTAGGCTTCTAGACCTCTCTCCAGATGTCCAAGAAACTGCCCTGGACTCGGGAATCTTTCCTCGATTCCAGGACCCTTTACGGATCTTTAGATGACCATCTGAATCCCCTGGTTTTTATGGTAGTCTTCTGAAGTCCTCTAGGCTTCTAGACTCCTCTCCAGATGCCCATGAATCAAGAATCAAAAATCGCTAGACTTTTTTTCCCGATCAATCACACTCCTTGGCTCTCAACCCTTTCAGATAACAACAACTGCCTTTGGGTCTTTCATAACCTCTCCCCTCCATTTTTTCTTTCACCGTCTGCGTCTCTTCACTCTCTCTCTCTCTTCATTCTTTTTCTTCCTCCGGGGCTCTTCAGGACGAGCATCTTCTTCTATCCCAATTTCACAACATGCAGCAGTGGGTGCATCTTTTTTCCAACCACGTGATTTTGGGAGCCAAGAAGAAAAGAAAGATTTTTTTTTGCTACTTTTTCCCTATCTGTTCCATACTCCTCCCATGGGAGCATACATATCATTTCTTCCAATTTTTCAATTTTTTTTTTTGGAAGAGAGAACAATGAACAGAAGATGAAGAATAGGAAGAGATCAGCACCCCCCCCCCCCCGTTTGGGCTCATTTGAGGAGGATTACTGTAGATTTGAGAACAGGATTACTGTAGATTGATGTATCACAGGATTCTAGAGGGTTACTGTAGATTCCTGGATTCTTAAACTATTAGATTCTAAAGGTTCCCTAGATCCTCGGACTCCTGGATCCTTAAATTCTGGAGGGTTACTGTAGATTCCTGACCCCTCGAGTTCTATAGGATTACTGTAGATCCCTGGATCCCTGGATTCTAGTGGATTACTGTAGTTTTATAGATCCTCGAACTATATAACTATTCGATTCTATAGATTCCCTGGATTCCTAGTTCTTTCTATTTCAGAGGATTACTGTAGACTCATAGTTCCTGATGATTCAAAGATTACTGTACCTTGGCTCTTCCAGCTTCTTGGATTACTGTAGCTTCCCCTCCTCCCCTTCGATTTAGATTCCCAATGATTTCTGATCATTCTTTCTTACTTTTTTCTCTATTTTTACCCTTCCAACCTATCTACTAATCCAATCTTCTTCTTCTTCTATTTTTTTTCACTTTTTCTTCGACCCAATCTCTATTTAACAAAGTGCTCTTCTTCGACTTCCTTGAGCTTTGCTTTCTATTTTTTTGTGGAATCATGACGCATAGAATGGAGTGGAATGGAGAATAGGATCCAGATGTTGGAAAAACCAAAAAAAAAATCTCGAAAAATGAGATTTTCAGACACCCAAAACATATGGGGATGTAGATATACATTTCCGTTCTCGATTTTTTTTTTGTTTTTATATAATTTAGGCTAGAAAAAGAGCATTTTCGCTGCGTAGCCATGTAAAGTTGATACAACAAAGTCATTTTTGCTTACTGTAACTTTAGCTTTCTGTAGGACCTCTTCAATCCGTTTTTCTTCATTTTCAAATTGAATTTTTCAAGAAAACTTTGCTGTATCAACTGTACATGGCTACGCAGCGAAATTCAAAAATGCTTCACTTAGCTGCTCTTTCAGTTTGAAAAGTTCGACTCCGGAAACGAATCTGCCACCCTCACCTTGCCATCATCTGACATCCGGACCACCTTATTTTTTTTGGGCTCCTTTTTTGGATTTCACTCTTTTTTTTTGGTCCGTCAGAATCTCGAATGTGTATTTTTCGTTGCTATGAGCCCGGAGAGCCCTCTTCTAGACACTTCCGGAATCATGGAAACACTGAGAGAGAGAGAGAGGGGGCACAATTTTATGTGACTTTGGCTTTTTGTGCATGTGGAAAAAAGCAAAGGCGAAATTCTGTGCAAAAAAAAAGATTTGATTCCGAGGGATAATCTAATTATAGAGCTAGAATTAGTGACATAGCGAGGATTTCGAAACTTTTGTGGATTTTTGAAGCCTAGTAGTCTAGAAATCGGAGGATTTGAAAATCTACAGTAGAATTTTGAAAATAGAGATTTTGAGATCCCATTAGGATTCCATGGAGTACTGTAAAATGTAAGGAGACTACAGTAGGATATTAGAGAACATAAAAAGTACAGTAAGACATCAGAAATCTATTTAAAGAAAATGATCGTCCCAATTCCATTATTTACGAAAATAGCAATATTTTTAGGCAAAAATCGATAAAACTCGAGAAAATCGATTTTCAAAAAGCCAACTTATATCATTTCTGACCTATTTCAATGAATGTAGAATTTTTCGCTGATTCAAATGTACCTAATATCGCTGCTCAAAACGCATTTTGAAGCGAGTTATGAGCGTTTGAAGTTTCAGTATGAGAGACGCAGAGAAAGCAGACACTCTCGTTGTCGAAGAGACGCAGAGAAACGAAACTTCAAACGCCCATAACTCGCTTCAAAATGCGTTTTGAGCAGCGATATTAGGTGCATTCGAATCAGCGAAAAATTCTACATCCATTGAAATAGGTTAGAAAAAATTTCAGTTGAAAAGCGATTTTTTAACGATTTTTGTGCAAAAATATTGCTATTTTCGTAAATAATGGAATTGGGACGATCATTAGAGAAAATTAAAAAAAAAAGACTGTAATCCTACTTTGATTAGATTGGCTTTATAGTCTACAGTACTTCTACAGTACTCCTCTTTGATTTTTTGTATGAACCACTGCAGTTTTCCACTCTTTGAACTTGACCTAGTTTGATTCGATTCGATTTTGGGTTTATTTGAACACCATCAACACATTTTTTCATTTCTAGATTCCTTTCTTCGCTAATAATTCCGAATCGCTGTTTGAGAAGAATAGGGAACCGGCCGGTGTAACCAAACACAACTTACATCACTTCTTTACTTATTTTTGGCCACACACCACTTTGCACCACCTTTTTACGCTCCTTTTTTGCACGTATTTTGGGAATAATAGTTTTTGATCTTGGGAGCTCTTAGATTTAGATCATAGGGCTCTTAGAACGAGCTAAAACAAAGGAATGGGCTCATCAAATTCGATGAAAATTGTATAGATCCGTAGGGAATTTCAAGGAGATTACGGTACCCATTTTGAATTTTGTGGAAATTTGGATTATATATACTCCTAGGATCCTCAAAATTGCTCCAAAATGCTAAAAATGCTCCAGACTCATCTATACTCCTTCAGCAATTCAGAATGGTACAGAATACTCCAGAATACTCTAGAAGCTTTCGCAATCCAAGAATACTCCAATATGCTTCAAAATCTTGCAGACAGTTCAAAAATGCTCCAGAATGCTTCAAATTCATCTGGAGCACTTTAGGATGCTCTAGAGCAGTCTTATGCCCTTTAAAACGCTTCAAAATGCTCCAAGGCGCTTCAAACTCATCTATACCCCTTCAGAATGGTCCTGAATAGCCTAGAAGCCTTCTGACTCCTCCAGAATGCTCCAAACAGCTTTAGAATTATTTTAACCTTACTTTTTTTTCTCATAAATCTCTGAAGGTTTCGATTTCACACGGACACGCACTCACTTACTCTTTTTTTTTCATCATCACCATCTTCTTCTGTCTTTTTTTCATTTTTCATTTTTCCTTCTCTCTCCACTAACCACACCAACAAACGACCTTTCCCCTTCTCTCTATGCTTTTTCGATTTTTATTATTTGTTCTTTGTGTCTCTGAGTTCTCTCTCCCTCTCTCTCTCTCTATCTATCTCTAGTAGTCCTCAGTCCCATCCTAAACAGCTTGTGTATGTGTGTGTGTGCTTTGAAATTTTTCTTTCTCATTTCCTCTTATTTTCTCCTTTTCATTGTTTTGTTTCCTATTGATTGGGGATGAGGGATCCGGAATCCTATGGAATTTTGAAGATTTTTGGAAAAGTTTAGAGCATTCTGAAGGCGTTTGAAGGCTTCTAGGCGATTCTGGAGCATTCTGAAGGAGTTTAGAGATGAGTCTGAAGTGACTTGGAGCATTCGGAGCATTTCTAGAGAGCTCTAGATGATTTTGGAGTGATTTGAAGGTGTCTCAAGGATTCTGAAGGCTTTTAGGCGATTCTGGAGCGTTTCTAGATGAGTCTAAAGTGTCGAAAGTGTCTTGGAGCATTTTGGAGCATCCTAAAGTGCTCCAGATGAATTTGAAGCCTCCGGGAGCATTTTTGAGCGGCTTTGAATGATTTTGGAGCGGTTAGAATGATTCTGAAGCTCTTTGAAGTATTCTGGAGCAGTCTGAAGGCTTCTAGGCGAATCTGAAGCTTTCGGAAGCGTTCTAAATGAGTCTAAGGTGTCTTGGAGCATTCTGGAGGAGTCTAGATAAGTCTGAAGCGTTTTTGAGCAATTTTGAGCATTCTAGGTGTATCGGAAGCTTGAAAACCCAATATTTTTGTAGCTATTTTCTGAAGTTCAGCCATTGTGAATTTCGAATCTTATGAATTGCTTAAAATTCTGTCCGTTTGGTTTTTTGTCCAGATTTATTAGAATTTGAAGCGTTTTGGAGCATATTTGAGTATTCTGGAGCATTCGGAAGCATTCTAGAGACCTTTGAACTTCAAATTTATATTTAAAAGAGCCCCCCAAACCGATTTTCGGTCCCATTTTGATCTTTCCCTGAAAATTCCCGCCAACTGAAAAAATAGTCATACTTTCCCCCTTTTTCTTTCATTTCCTCCGCGTCAGAATCGTCGTCCCAAAAGGAGATTATTCAAATTTCGCGCCTTTTCTTTCACTTTCATTTCATATTCACTTTCCTCCTCTACCAAAAACTTTATCATTTTTCTAGTACAACTCGTGACTTTTTTTTTTTGAATTTCCACTGATTTTCCGGTGATTTTCGTGCTAAAAACTGGTCCTCTTGCTATACACTTGAAGTTTAAAAGATTCTCGCGATTTTTAAGCCAAATACTATTCTAAATTGCTCCAAATTCGCAGATTTTCAAAAATCTTCGGTTAGACTATCAGAGAACACTCACTTTCTTGCCCCTTATTTTATTGCCCTTTTTTTCGTATCTTTATTGGCTAACTGGATTGGATCACATCACCATCATACATAGAATGGTCAATGGTGTCATCGTCACGTTTCTATTCTATACGCTAACTAAGTTTGACTATGACAAAGATCAGTATCTTAGATTTTTAAAAGCTATAAACTACTGAAAATGGAGACTCCAAGTTCTAGTAAGAATATCTCAAATTCCAGCTATCTAATTTGAATGAAAACCGTACAGTTTGATAGAGAATTTCAAGAAGATCACTACCGTATCTTGAATTTTGAGAAAATCTAGATTTTGACGGATTCTAGAGCTTCAGAAACCAAGTGATCCCTTTGAAATGGGATTTCGAAGCGATGTTTTGAGTCCTAACGGTATTTCTGATTTGGTACAGTCTCTAACCTAATTTGAGGGTTTTTGGAACTGTCAGCCCTGTTTAAAATAGTGATAATGAACTTTTTACAACTAAAAAATTGGCTTGAATCGATCTGAAACAGTCATTAAAGGTGGTGGGACAGCAAAATTTTAATTTTTCTGAAACTTTTGTGAACTGAAGCTACACAGGGTCACAGCGCGGTACATGATTTGAATTGCCACGCAAATTTCCGCATGCGGGATGATTCGCGTGTCAGGTGCGACATATTTGCTGCGTAGCGACTCAATTTTGTTTTTCCCACGATAAACTTCACAAAATTTGAATTTGGCGGGAAACCGCATGCTGTCTGCGTCTCTCTCTTAGATTGGCCGTGAGACAGAGCGCGCTTTCTCGATGTACCGCGCTGCGACCCTGTGAAGCTATAGATATTTTAAGAAATTTCTGATATGCCAACTGTCTTATTTCGATTGATTTCCGCCAGAAAACAGGCTTCAAATGAGAAAAGTCGTAAGGTTTGATGCATGGTACGCATACACCACAACTGACACGCTCACGCAAAAATGCACGATTTTCCCCCGGAAACTGCTGTCCCGCCACCTTTAAGGTCAAAGTTAGGAGTTCAGTTAGTTTTGACGCCTTCTGAGTCCTTCAGAGGATTCTGAATCCAAAATTTGAGAAACTTGCTATGAGAACTATCTATAGGAACTTATCTAGAAAACCCTATAAGAACTCCCCGTCCTTTACGCTCTTTTAAACAGGAAAAAACAGTGAGAACTTTTTGTTTTCTCTCTCTTTCTCTCTTTCTCTGCGTCTCTCTACTATCTTCGATTTTTTTCCCGATAAGTACACTTTTTTCCTCTCCTTCTTATCCACGAAACCTCTCCTTTCCCTCCCCAATCACATGAAACCATGTGACCGCCGACCGACCGACAATCGCTTGTCAAATCAGTTCGGTTCTTCTTCTATCTACGGAAAAAGGAGAAAAGAGAGAAGAGGGAAAGGATTGATAGGAGATGGTCAATGACACCCCCAATCAATTTGATATAGAGAAATAGGAGAGAAGAGAGTGTTACCTTTTTCCCTTCTTTTTGATTTTGATTTTGATTCAATAATTCGGTGAAAATCTGAAAAAAATAGATGAAAAATGAGCCGAAAATGAAGAAAAATTGACCCAAAAATGGAGGGAAATCGTCCAAAAATGAATATAAAAATTGATTTTTTCGAGGTTTTCGGAGCGATTTGCATCATTTTCCATGAAATCGGTCATTTTTTTTAAATTAATTTTGGTAATTTTCAGACTTTTTAAGGATTTTAAAGACAATTTTGAGCCAATTTTTGAGACAATTTTTTGCTCCATTTTTTGCCCCCTTTTTTTGGCTCTTTTTAGGCTATTTTGCTCCATTTTAAGTCAGTTTTCGGCTCATTTTCCCTCCTATTTTTGATCGATTTCTAAGTTTCAGTTTGGCTCGCTCTTTAAATGTCTCTGAATTTCGCTTCATTTCAGTCAGTTTTTAACGATTTTTGAAGATTTTTGGGTCATTTTGAGCCAATTTTGGAAATTGTTGATCCATTTTAAGTTTGGCTCATTTTAGGCCCTCTTTGCTCCATTTTCGGTCATTTTTTGGCTCATTTTCCCCTCCAATTTTTTCAACTATCTAACCAGAATTTGACCCTTTCCATCGTTCTCTGTGTGTATGACTTCTTGAAATTGAATTTTTCCACGTTTAGTTCTCCTTTTTTTTCCCATTGATAAGCCCCCTTCTAATGATAATGAATTAGAAAAGTTTCCGACTTTCACTTTTTTCAGAAAAATTTTTTTCTTCTTTTTTTTCTCCTTTCGAATCAACTATTTAGTGTTTACCATTCCCTTCATCTTCTTGAACTGATAAGATTTCACAAATGGTCATTTTTTTGGTTTTGAAGCGATTTTTGACCTCTCAAAAGTATTGGGATGAAGCTCCGCCCATTTTTAGAGTTTTTCGCCGATTTTAGGCGATATTGGATCATTTTGGTATTAATTACAGTACAAATTTTGGAATTTTTAGCCTCCACCCACTTTTTGCCCTTTGATTTGAATAAAATTTCAGAAAAAACGGCTAATTTTGACGAATTCTACAGTAAAAACTCAAAAAAATAAGGCTCCGCCCACTTTTGGAGCATTTTGGAGCACCTGGACTCCGCCCACTTTTAGCCTTTGATTCCACTTAATTTCGGCCGAAACTGACCATTTAGATGGATTCTACGGTGAAAACTCGAAAAATTAAGCTCCGCCCACTTTTACAGTATTTTGACCGTATTTGACTATTTTTGAGCCAATTTGGAGCATTAAGGCTCCGCCCTTTTAATTTTGACTTTGAGGATCCGCCCATTTTTAGCCCCCAATTCGATTTAATTTGAGCCGAAACTGACCATTTTGAGGGATTCTACGTTAAAAACTCGAAAAATTAGGCTCCGCCCACAATTTTGAGCCAATTTCGAGCATTTAGGCTCCGGCCCCTTTTCTTCTGTTGCTCTGCGTCTCTCCTCATCACTTACTCTCTTTTCCTTACATATTACCGTACCTTTTAAAAATTTCCCATTTTTTCTAGAAACTTGCTCTCCATTCTATAGTTGATGTCTCATCACTACACATTTGTCGCCGCCCACGCCACAACCTAAGCTCCGCCCACTTTTTTCACTTCGAAGCCGAATCTAAGCTCCGCCCACACAAGAATCAAATCAAGGCTCCGCCCAAAAAGGCGCCCGAACTCAAACTGGAGCGTTTCCGCGTTCAGATGGTCGCCAAACGGAACCAACCGTCCGTAGGCACATCGAGTAACAATAATAATAATAATAACAGTCTCCCGCCGATCGGCGACCTTCATATTACTGTAGATGAGGAGCCGACGACGGCTCCGCCCACACAGAAGCCTCCCAAGAAGGGATGGATCAAATCGGCAAAGACCAAAGCGTCGGGCACACTTCGGAGGACTCTGTTCGGACGGAGCACGAAGCGGCGAGCCAAGGATGCGGAGACTTTTCGGGAGGCCGACGAGGAGGAAGAGGACGATTTCACACAGGATAACTATGATACGGTGAAATCGCTGCCCGCATCGGGCCATTATGGAAAATCGAGAGTCGGCAATACGTCGCATACCAAATTGCAAGACTTGGCCGACGAGATGAGGCACAGGAATCAGAATCTTGGGGCGAAGTTGGGCTCGGAGCCGCCGGTGCCACGGCCCCCTGTGATTATATTTCGGGTGCCACGGAAGCACGCCAACTCGATGTCATCGCTTAGAATATCCCCTGGCTCCGGCAATGGAGTCGTCAAGGCGCCGCTTTCGGATCCAGTCTTTGACTTTTACACGTGGCACACTTCGGAAGCTGGTGAGCACTTATTTATGGGGTCTTCTCTTTTCAGGCATCGCTATTCTCGTCGTTCGATTCGATGTCGATTGGCACGGCGGTGCCGGATATTAATGCGATTTTTTTTGGTAGGAAGGGAAATAAGTGGAAATTGGAGTCGAAAAAGCGAAAAATTGAAGAAATTTGGCTCCGGAAAAATATATTTGAAAAATTTTGAAAACTACAATTTCGAGCACTGAAATTGTGATTTTTGAGCCGAAAAAAAGCTTAAAAATTGGAAAATTTTGGCTCCGAAATTTTTTCTTTTTTGAGCCGACAAATAGCTCCAAAATTGGACTTTTCAGGGTTTTTCATAGAAAAATGACACTTTTGAGCTAAAAATAGCGGAAAATGGATTTTTGAGAGTTTTAAAGACGAAAAATGTCAATATTTATTTAGCTGAAAATATGCAAAAATTATGTTTTTCCTTCAAAAATCTCAAAAAATGATAAAATTTTTGGGCTCCGGAGTTAGACGAAAAATAGCTTCAAAATTATAATTTTTGGGCTTTGACTGAAAAAATGACAATTTTGAGGCAAAAAAACTCGAAAATTGAGATTTTTTGTCTCAAAAATATCAAAAAAATTACGAAATTTGAACACCGGAAACTTTTGCTTTTTTGAGCAGAAAAATGACTTCAAAATTGGACTTTTTGAAGGTTTTAAAGAAGAAAATGGCAATTTCTGGCTGAAAATATGGGAAAATCAAGAAATTTGGCTTCAGAAACCCCCAAAAAATGACAAAATTTGGCTCCGAAAATTACAATTTTGAGCGCTGAAATTTTGCCTTTTTGTGCCAAAAAGAGCCTCAAAAATTGAAGAGTTATAAAGGAACAAGGACATTTTTGAGCTAAAAAAACAAGAAAATTAAAATTTTTGCTTCAAAAACCCTCAAAAATTATGAAATTTGATCGCCGGAAAGTGTGGCTCCAAAAAATAAAGATTTTCCACCTTAAAACCCAAAAAACTCGATTTCTTATTAATTTTAGATGTTTTAACCATCAAAATCGAATTCAGCTCACCGAGCCCTTCCAAATGAGTATAATTATGCCTAAGAAGGGTCCCACCACGAAAACTACAGTATCCCCGGGATTACTGTAGTTTTCGTGGGACTCATTTTTAAGCTCTCGACTAGCTGAGAAGATTCGTATAGGTTTCGAAATGGATTTTTAGAAATTGAAGGATTTATGGGCTCTCAGAAATTAGGCAAATTTAAGGAGTTTTTTCAGAATGGAAATTTAGGATCTGACGGAATTTTGATCTTTCTAAAGCTCGAAAAATGAAAATTTCAGGTTCCAAAGCCCCCCAAATTCAAATTTCGCGCCCTTTAACCCTTGATTTTTGCAGACAACCACGACGCGGTGTACTCTCTATTCATGAAGGCTCACAAGTGCTATGATCTCATTCCGACATCGTCGAAACTCGTCGTCTTTGACACTCATCTACCCGTCCGAAAGGCTTTTTACGCGCTCGTCTATAATGGAGTACGTGCCGCGCCGCTATGGGACACCGATAATCAGAGATTCACCGGAATGTTAACAATCACCGATTTTATTAAAATACTGTGCAAGTGAGTCGGGAAAAATGGGAAAATTTGACCCAAAATATGCAAAAATCGAGTAATTTCGCTTCAAAAACACTCAAAAATGACGAAAATTGAGCGGAAAGTGTACTTTGCCATCTGTAAACCTAAAAAACTCCAAACGTTTCAGTTTTTTCTGTCTGAAACCACAAAATTCGAATTCAGCTCGCCGAGAGCTTCAAAATGAGTATAATCATGCCTATATTTGGATGACTTTCGATTTTGGCGCGCGCGTCGCGGTCGCGCAGCGGTCACTTTGGGATTACTGTATTCGTGGTGGGACCCAACTTTGAAAGCAAAGTAGGCCATGATTATACTCATTTTGAAGCTCTCGACGCGCTCAGTCTAAAATTATAACTTTTAAGACTCGAACTATTCCAAATTTCTCATATTCAGCCGACTTCACTATTCCAAATCCATTTTTTCCAGACACTACGACAAGGGTGACAACGCCGAACGCATCCGCGCACTTGAGGACCAACAAATCAGCCACTGGCGTGAACAATTCGAACAAGACGGAACGCTCCGCCCATTCGTCTACATTGACCCCAACGAGTCGCTCCATCGAGCCGTCGAAATCCTTTGCGAATCGAAAGTGCATCGGCTGCCAGTGTTGGATCGAAAGACGGGCAATATTACGTACATATTGACGCATAAACGAATCATGAAGTTCCTATCGCTTTATGTAAGTTTTTAGTGGGGAAAAAAATATATTCTGAAGGATTTTGATACATTTTGAAATTTGCTGAAAATCTGAAAATTTTTGAAAAAAAAATTTTCATTAATTTATTTTCGAATTTAATATCAAAAGGTTCAGAACTTTCTGAGGAATCGAATGGTACCATTTTCATGGTCTGAAATCGATTCTAACGGATTTTGAGACGTTTTGAAATTTGCTGAAAAATTTTTATTTCTCTGAAAATTTTTTATTAATTTTTTTCCGAATTCAATATCAAAATGTTCAGAATTTTCTAGGGAATCGAATGGTATTATTTTCAGCGTCCAGAACCTTCTAGAAACGAGTCTAGAAGATTCCGAAATTTTGAAAAAAATTATATTTTCGAAAATCTGAAAACTTTCGAAAAATCGTTTTTTAATCCAAAATTTTTCGAATTACAATTTTAAACTGTTTATGAGCTTCAGAACGCGCTTAAGATGCCCCAATCTGGGCCAAAGTTGGCTCCGCGACGTTTCGAAAGTGTGACGTTTCGCAAGTGTGACGTTTCGAAAGTGTGACGTTTCGCAAGTGTGACGTTTCACAAGTGTGACGTTTCGCAAGTGTGACATTTCAAAAGCAAAACGTGGCGCTCGTGAAATAGCGCACTTTCGAAATGTCACACTTGCGAAACGTCACACTTTCGAAACGTCATACTTGCGAAACGTCACACTTGCAAAACGTCGCGGGGCGCCAAAATTGATCAAATAGCGCCAACGACACCCCAGACACACTCTTTCTTCCAGATGCGCGACCTGCCACGGCCATCATTCATGTCGTGTACTCCTCGTGAACTCGGAATCGGTGCATGGGGAGACATTCTCTGTTGTCACGTCGACACGCCCATCCACGACGCCCTCGAGCTCTTTTTGAAGAATCGAGTATCAGCACTCCCGCTTATCGATGAAAATGGACGAGTTGTTGATATATACGCCAAATTCGATGTGATCAGTTTGGCCGCCGAGAATTCGTACGATAAGCTGGATTGTACGGTACAGGAGGCGTTGAAACATCGATCCGAATGGTTCGAGGGAGTCCATACGTGTATGGAGACGGATTCGTTGTTTCAAGTGCTGGAGGCGATTGTCAAGGCGGAAGTGCATCGATTGATTGTGACGGATCAGGATAAGAAGGTAAGGGGAAATAGTTGAAATTTGATTGATTTTGAGCCAAACCGAATGTGGATGATCCTCAAGAAATTTGAGCATTTTTAAGCCAAAATTAACAAAAAAGAGCGATTTCGATTCAAAATTGGCTAGACGTGAGCCATTCAGAGCAAGAATTGATCCAAAATCAGCCTTTCTGAGCCAAAATTGAAAAAAAAAAATGAGCCAAATCAAATAGAGAAGATTATGAAGGGATTTGAGCTAAGCCTTTAAGCCTAAATTGACTAAAAATGAGTTCGATTGATACTGAATATTGAAAATTTCGAAAATTTCGGAGCCAGTTTGAATTTGAATGATTCTGGAGGGATTTGAGCAATTTTGACACAAAATGAACAAAAAATTAGCTGGAAATTCGAGCCGAAATTGAGCCAAACGACTCACAATGATCTCGGAGGGTTCGGAAGGCTCCACAGGGATTCTGAAGAATGCGAAGAGTGTCTGGAGGATTCTGAAGAGTCCAGAAGGATTCAGAAAGATTCAGAAAGCTTCTGGATGATTCTGGATGATTCTAAAGAATTCTGAAGGATCCAAAAGGTATCTGGAGATTTTCGAATTATTTTGTAAAGTTTTGAAAAAGTCTGGAGGATTCTGAAGAGGTTTCGAGGCTTGTATAGAGCTGAGCGAGTTTCTGGAAGAATTTTGAACAATTTTGGCTTTTGGGAAACCAAACTTTTTCCCAATTTTTAGCCAAAAAGATTCAGAATTTCCTGGGGATTTTAATGGTATAATTATCGTCGTCAGAAGTCGTCTGGAACTTCCGGAAATTTTCAATTCGAAAAAATACGAAAAAAAAGCGAAAATTTTCATACATTTTAGGATTTTGAAGGAGTTGCCATTTCTGATTTTAAGAAACAAAATTTGAACATTTTTTTCAACAAAATTTTCAAAACATCTCAAAATCCGTTAGAATCAAATTCTTTGGCTTTGAAAATAGTACCATTCGATTCTCCAGAAAATTCGAAATCTTTTGGTATAAAATTCGGGATTAAAAAGTTTTCTAAAAAATGGAAAATTTCAAAAAAAAACTTTAATTATCACTTTCCCTCCAAATTAAAAAAAAAACTCATTTTCTAAAATTTCATACTTTAGAACTAAAAAATGGCCTAAAAATTCCCAAACTCTTCCACCAATGCCTCTAATTTCCAGGTCGTCGGCGTCGTCTCCCTCTCGGACATTCTCAAATATCTCGTCTTGGATCCATGCCAAAAGCCACCATCATCCACGGCCACCCCGGCTCCGCCCACTCGAAACGCTTCGGGAACGTCGCAAGGAGGAATCTCAACGGATTCTCCGCCGAATTCCATTCCTGAAGGCGTCGAGATTGATGAGGATGAGACGGAGGAGGCTCCAGAAACTTCAGATGCTCCAGGACCATCGACGAAGGCTTAGAAGGCGTTAGAATACGAAAAATGGCTTCAGAAGCTTCTAGAAGACTCCAGATGCTTCATTTCCCATTTTCTCTTAATCATTATTACTCCTATTATTTTCACCTGTCCATATCTCCTCTCCGATTTCTCAGTTGAGTGCCTAACACTGTGACGCATGTATTATTAAAGTGACGAGAAATTGTAAATGGAAAGATTCAGAGTTTTCTGGGGAATCGAATGGTACTATTTTCAAAGTCTGAAATTGATTCTAACGGATTTTGAGACGTTTTGAAATTTGCTGAAAATCTGAAAATTTTGGAAAAAAAATTTTTTATTCAAAATTTTCGAAAATTTTAACATTAATTTTTTTTTTGAATTTTGTATCAAAAGATTCAGAATTTTCTAACGATCCGATTAGTACTATTTTCAGCGCCTAAAACCGTCTTGAACTGATTCTAGAAGAGTCTCAAATTTTGAAGAAATTTTTTTTCGAAAATCTGAAAATTTCGGAAAAAAATTTTTTGTTCCAGAAATTTTCGAATTTTTTAATCAATCTATTCAGAATTTTCTGAGGAATCGAATGGTCCCATTTCCAGCATCCAACCTCGTCTAGAACGGATTTTAAAAGGGTCTGAAATTTTGAAGAATTTTTTTCAGAAATCTGAAAATTTTAAAAAAATTTTTGAAAAAAGTTTTTGACTTAAATTTTTTTTTCGAATTTTTCATCGAAAGATTCAGAATTTTCTAAGAATTTTGATAGTACTGTTTTTGTAACTAAAAATTAATTCTCACGAATTTCCAGATTGTCTGAAATTTCTGAATTTTTTAAAATTCTGATCCAAAAAAATTTCGATTTTCTCCCCCAAAAACAATTTTTCCGTCAATGTCCCCCCAAAACCCTCTATTTTCTCTCAGTAATTTTCATGTACATAGATGAAAATTTTTCGTTTTTTTTTTCGTTTCAATTTCTCATCCTTATTTTTTTCTTCTTTTTCCGCCATCACCTCTCTCATTATTCATATTTGTCCCCCACCTACATTATCCCCTCCTCCCCACCCAATTCTAAAACGGATATTTCTCTATTTTAAAAAACGGGACCCCCCCACCAATTAGCCCCGCCCCTTTTTTTTCTATAACCCCGTTTGTGTTCGTTATTAATGCTCCCCACCCCAAAAAATATCAGAAATCTCTCTTGTATTCGAAACCCCGTTACCCCTCCCATCCACACAGAAACTTGTATTGAAAATGCGCTCCATTGAGAGAACAATGCCCAAAAAGACACAGACACACCCCTGAAAAATAAATATGGGTTCTTTATTTGAGTTGTTGTTTTTGCGAGAAATGATATTTGGATCATAACTTGGCTCATTTTGCTCCAGGAGCTCTGAAAATGATACCATTCGACTGGAAATTAAATTTTACACCAAAGAACAGATGGCATAAACTGAATTTCAACAAATTCAAAAATCCCTGTTGATAAAAAAATACAATTTTCAGGTACTGTAGATGCTCCAATAAGAACAAAAAAAGAGTAATTAAGTTCACAATAGTTTATTGACATTGGGAAGTTTTAAAATGAGCATTAGGGGACAAAAAAGGGTTACGGTAGGGAGGATTACTGTAGGCAGATTTCGGAAAAGAGAGGGGATTACTGTAGACTCAATGCAGCAGTCTCCTGAGCAGCCGCTTCCTCATCGGTCGGAATCATATAAATGATTCTCAGCTCTTCGGGGGACTTTCCTTTTGCCATATCAGCCACCTTCTTACACGAATAATTCATCAACTGTTTGATATCCAAATAATTCGCAGCGATAATCAAATCGAACAGAACCTTCTCATCGACATTCAAAAAATCCCGATCCCAATCCGGAGTTTCGACTCTTTTCGGGATCGACTCGTCTTCTTTGGGAATCTCCTCTCCTTTGTGATGTTCACACCAGATGACCACTTTTCTCAGAATATCTCCAGAGATATTGGATAACGGGATGGAGGCAGTGTCTTCGTCTCCAGAAGATCCGAGATTTTCAACGAGATCCGAGAGAGTTTTCGATTGTTTCACTGCTAATTCGCTGATCTCGATTCGTTCGCCATCGGATCCTTCGATGAAGAAGGTCTTGGTGGGCGGAGCATCGGCTTCTGGAGCAGCGACTTCAATTGGAGCTTGTTGTTCGGCGGCCATTTTTGGTTGGGTTAGCGGAGAAATCGGGGTTTCTGCAAAAAATTGATTGAGTTGGGATAATAAGAAGAAAAAAGGGAGTCAAATCTAGCAGATAGAAAATTTTCGGCAACTCATTCAAAGTGCGAATAACTTTTTTCAGGGGCCTCGGATACAAATACAGTCAACAGGAAAAAAATACGCCTTTTGTTGCCGAAAAGTTGTCAAATTGCCAGCATTTCGGCAAAAAAAGGCGTAACTTTGTTAATTTCCCATGAAATTCGACGGTTTTTTAGCCAATCGATAGCTTTTTAAACAAGAAATATTCTTTTCTGTTGACCGTATTCTCATCCAAGCCTTCTAAAAAAAGTTATTAGCATTTGAATGAGTTGCCGAAATGATTAGCAGCTCAGCTCTGGTTGGGATGGTTGAAACGACGTAAAATTGGACACAAAACAAGGAAAAAGGAACAAGAAAAAAGGGGTAAGAAAGAGAAAATCAGAAAAATGATCAGAAGAGTGAAGATGTCGATGACTGACTGACTCTACAATCTGAATCTATCGTCTTTTTTTGGCGCGAAAACACCACACGCAACGCACAACCAAACCGCGACGCACACACACAAATTGCATGTCTAACTATAAGAGAGTATGGGAATACGGTACCCAATTAGCCTTCTGGGAATGCTCCTAGGGAAAACATCGATTATTATTCAGTCGCCGACATCCTGAGCCTCTGCAAAAACAACGACGCTCCGCAAGGATTTAAGAGATGTTCCACGAATTTATCGAGTGTCAGGCGGCACACAAAAATTCAACTGGTTCAAATCGATTGATATTTCATAAATATGAACTACTAGGACCAGTGTGTACAAAACCATATTTTATTTCTGGCCACGCCCCCTTTCAGTAGGCAAAAAATCCATCTCAATGTCAAAACTCGTCAGAGACCAAAAATTTTTCTACTGAAAGTTATGAATAAAATCTCATCTGGAATAGATAGAAGGCATTATTTTGAGCAACTTTTGTGTTCAGACAAAAATTCCAGCTCAGCTTCTTGCATGAAAAAAAAGTTGATTTTTCGAGAGACTTTTTGAAATTACGAATTTTTCGGTAAAATAATACTCTCCTGAAAAATTTGTCTACGGAATACATCGAGATAAGTAAAAATTAGGATGCACCAACTTATGGGGAATATACAGCGAAAAAATCTCCCTCGATACCAGGGTGTCTCAAAGGTGAAAATGGGCAAAGTTTGCTCTTGGGTACCCAAAAATCAACGTATAGGGATACATGGTGAAAAATTCGAAAATCACTAAATTCGATTGTTTTTCGATGGAAGGTTTTACTGATGTTTTCCTATCATTTCTCATAGTTTCCAGTGAAATCTGAGCCAAGTTCTTCACGACCAGCCTATTTATGCTAGCTTGGCTAGCGTTGATATTAATTCTGACAAAATATGATTTAACCGCAAGATATTATCCTATAAAGTTGAGAAATGATAGGAAAACATCAGTAAAACCTTCCATCGAAAAACAATCGAATTTAGTGATTTTCGAATTTTTCACCATGTATCCCTATACGTTGATTTGTGGGTACCCAAGAGCAAACTTTGCCCATTTTCACCTTTGAGACACCCTGGTATCGAGGGAGATTTTTTTGCTGTATATTCCCCATAAGTTGGTGCATCCTAATTTTTACTTATCTCGATGTATTCCGTAGACAAATTTTTCAGGAGAGTATTATTTTTCCGAAAAATTCGTAATTTCAAAAAGTCTCTCGAAAAATCAACTTTTTTTTCATGCAAGGAGCTGAGCTGGAATTTTTGTCTGAACACAAAAGTTGCTCAAAATAATGCCTTCTATCTATTCCAGATGAGATTTCATTCATAACTTTCAGTAGAAAAATTTTTGGTCTCTGACGAGTTTTTAGATTGAGATGGATTTTTTGCCTACTGAAAGGGGGCGTGGCCAGACAAAAAATATGGTTTTGTACACACTGGTCCTAGTAGTTCATATTTATGAAATATCAATCGATTTGAACCAGTTGAATTTTTGTGTGCCGCCTAGTATGAGGTCAGACTCGAGAGTTTCGCATAATGTCTCTTAATGCGCGTTGTTTAACGCAAATCTTCACGGACCTTCGAAAAAAACGTTTTTTTCAGAGAGTTATTTCAGCAATTTCAAAGACTTATTTGTTGGAAAATTGGTACTTCGAGCTGCATAAGTTCGAGTTTAGTGATTTTTAGAAAGCTTATCCAAATCATTGCGGAGTGTCGTTGTTGCGAAAGCTCGGCGACTGGATAGTAGATGAAGAAAGGGGTAAAAAGAGTAGGGAATAGGAAAGAAGCCAAGACATTTTTTCGGATGGGATATTCTCGATGAGAATCAACGAAAAAAAGGTTCTAATCTAGCAGAAAAAGCGGGTAAAATGGTAAACCAAGAACACCAAGGCTGGTCATTCAATGGATTGACTACATGAACAGAAAAAATAAGTCAAGGGATACTAATGTAGAGAAAAAACAATAAGAGTAGATGGAAGGTAACGGGAAGAGTGGAAACCAAAACGATCGTGTGATAGATCAGTTTTTTCCCAGGAGCATTCCCAGAAGGCTAAGGGGGTACCGATGAGCGGCAACAAATTTCGGGAACTCATTCAAATGTGAATAACTTTTTACAGTGGGGTCGGGTAGAACTACGGTGATTTAAAAAGCTATCGAAAGGTCAAAAAACTGTCAAATTTCGTGTAAAATTAACAGAGTTACGACTTTGGAAGACGTCAAAAAGACCCCTGAGAAGAATAAAGATAAATCACACTTAGAATCTTTCGCTGATTCGAACGCACCTAATATCGCTGCTCAAAACGCAATAGAAACATTTGTATTAACAAATTTTCAAGTGTCGCGCCGACCGCTGCCGACTTAAATCTGCTGTCGCGCTCGCCGCTGCCGGCTCATATGTCGGCAGCGGGCGGCGCGGCAAAGTGCAATTTTGATCATAAAAATGTTTATATTGCGTTTTGAGCAGCGATAATAGGTGCATTCGAATCAGCAAAAAATTCTTCAATAGGTTAGAAAAAAAATGTAAGTTGGCGTTTTGAAAATCGATTTTCTCGAGTTTTAACGATTTTTGTGCAAAAATATTGTTATTTTCGTAAATAATAGAATTGGGACGATCATTTGAGAAAATTAAAAAAAAATAACTGTAATCCTACTTTAACCTCAATCTCTTTTTACTAAAGACTATGCTGGCCCTTGAGGACAAGCTTGCCCTAAAAACGACGGTTCTCGGCTCATTATTTATTGACTTACATATTGAAAACACATGAGATGAAATAAAGACGTCCGGAGTGTGGTCGTTGAAGAATAATTGAAAGAAAAAGGGACAAAAAAAAGCAAAAAAAAAACAAATGGTCCGGGGGGTCGCTTTGGGAACTTCGCAGAGTTCCACGAACAAGTAAAGCGAGAAGGACAAAAAATATGAAAAAGTTACATAAGTCTTGAGAGAAGACAAGACAAAAAACGGGGAACAAGAGAACCCTCACCACTTCCATCCTTCCTTCGGACTATTCGTCATGCTGATTATTATGGAGTTTAGATTATTATGGAGTTTAGATTATTATGGAGTTTAAGATTATTATGGAGTTTAGATTATTATGGAGTTTAAGATTATTATGGAGTTTAGAACTGGATTTTTATAGAATAAGGATCTGGATTATTGTTGAATTATGGAATTTGGATTTTTATAGAATTAGGATCTGGATTATTATGGAATTTGGCCTTGGATTGTATGGAAGTTGGATCTGGAATATTATGGAGTTTGGATGATTACGAATCTTGATTTATTTTGGAATATGTCCTTGCTATGGCGTGTTATAGAACTTCTATGGATCTAATCTAATTTTTCTGTATATATGTCATTCGTATCATGTATAAGTGGCCTGTGGTCCTACAATGAATAAAAATCAATCAATAAATGAAAGAATTCTTCGGAAGAGGTGTTGAATCACTGTGGATTCAGCACGAGTTCCCTCGAAAAAGGGGGAAAACAAAAGAAAGGTTAATTTAGTGGGAAGTTGAAGCGTCCCGAGATGGCTCTCGGTGACAATTTACTGCGGACCCCTTCGAGAAGTTGAAGATTATATATTAATTTATTGATAAAGGACTATATAGTCACTGATATAATCAATATGTAAAAAAGAAATTAAAAGTTAAATTCGTTGAGCGTCAAATAGGGGGATAAGTCAACATGAGTTAAATTAGTTTTAAAGATAGTGAGAGTTTAACGCTTCGAGTAGATTTTAACAAAGATTTATTGGACAGGTCTAAGACCCAGTGGTAATAAACAAAATGAAAATACAAGGATAAGGCCAGGATAACACGGTCAGGGGGATATTTATACGGTTCGATCCGGTAGGCGTTGGGCGGAGCCGCTGATGGATGATGTGGGGCGAATTCCGGAGCTAGTGGTTAGATCTGAAATAATAACGTTAGAGACTGTGTACAGAACGGAGGAACTGAGATGGGAATGTGGTGTTTCAGCCTATGTGTCATCTAATGGATTTCCCGCTGGGATTTCTTATCACCCGTGACTGTGTTGGACTTTGAGCTATCCCTATGAGAATGCGGAACTAGGATTATGACGTGATGGAGAAATATTATGGTTATGTGAAATCACCCTAAAAGGATACAGTGCGCGTCATAAATATAGGACCCCCCTCCCAAAAGAGGTTATTGAAAAAATCAGAAAAGTTATGAAAATTCTGTGAATGCAGTTTTGCTAAGCATGTCAAAAAACCTATGTCTGTAAATTTTCAGAGAGATCGAGCAAGTTTGGAGCACTTTACTCCCAAAAGTCACTTTTTTGACCGCGTCATAATGATAGGACCCCCCTGAAAATCGAAAAATCTCACCATTTTTCGGAAAATTTTTTGGAAGTTATCATATAAAAACATCTGCTCTGTTTTGAAAAGCCATTATTAGTTGGTTTCCATCAAAATAAACCCCCTCTGACGAAATTTGGAAGAAATTTTTTTTTGGACATTTCGGTCATTTTCAGAACAGCTTCAGAATATCGTGAATTTCTCATCAGAAAATGAGTTTCCTGACAAAACCTTTAATGGACTGTTTTATCAGAGGATTCTCAACAGTTTTTAATACTTTAGCCTTCTCTATTCGAGAAACTCCGCTATTTTTTGGCTATAATGTAGTTTTGCTGAAATTTTCCAAAAATTCGAAAAAAATCATTTTTTCAAACTTGGTCAGAGGGGTTCATTTTGATGGAAACCAATAGAAAATGGCGTTTTGGAGTGATATTGGTGTTTTAAGACGAAAACTTCCAAAAAATTTTCCGAAAAATGGTGAGATTTTTCGATTTTCAGGGGGGTCCTATCATTATGACGCGGTCAGAAAAAGAGACTTTTGAGCATAAAATGCTCCAAACTTGCTCGATCTCTCTACAAATTTGCACACATAGGTTTTTTGACATGCTTAACAAAACTGCATTCACAGAATTTTCATAACTTTTCTGATTTTTTCAATAACCTCTTTTGGGAGGGGGGTCCTATATTTATGACGCGCACTGTATTAATATCCTTTACAAGATGTAGCTGTCGGATTTTTGCTCAAATTTCAGCAGGAAATCCCATCTTGTTTTCTGGCTCGTCTAAAATTAATTTTTTTTTATATGTTGACATACTCGGGTGTCGCCGGCAACTTTAGGTCGGAGGTTGGTCGGCTTTAGCACGCTGCTTGGTCGGATTCCGGACAAGACCGCTACTAAAGCCGACCAAGCTCCGACAAACATCCGACTAACTTCCGACCCTTTCAGCGGCCGGGCAGGTTTGCTTGCGCACTTTCGGTGTTTTAACCAATCAAAGAAAAACATGTTTTTAAAATAATATTTTATTATCTTAACTAACTATAAGTACAATTAAACAAGGAAAATATTTTTAAAAATACATGGTAAATTTATCTCAATTGTTGTAGTTGTCCTGTTGTGCTTGTTCCCGAGGCCAAAATCCTCCAATTGATTTTTGCACGAGTCTCGGAAGTTTCGGATATTTCCTGAAAATTTCCATGATTATTACCGATATACATAGTTTAAGCAATCTCACCTTATATTGAGTCCAATTGGAAAAATCTTTTTCTGTTTTCGAAGTGTGCATCTGTGGAAAATCTGAAAACATAATCCGAATTCATGGAAATTAAATTGAATTAATACCTTATCCATTTCGGGACCTTTTGAAAAGAGATGACATCGACCGAAAGAGTTTTGGTACCTGTAAATTGTTTTAACACATAAATTGAAGACTCAATACTATAAAAGGCAATGAAAAATAAAATAAAGTATTTCGAAAAAAGGAAAAAAGCACGCGTCGCTTGACACGCATCGTGCTTAAACGCCGACCAAGATCCGACCAAGATCTGACTAACTTCCGACCAGAAGCTGACCAGCTAAGAATTGCCTCAAAGTTTTAAACTTCCGACCAACTTCCGACCAAAAGCCGACCAAAGTGTGTGTTGACAGCTTGAAAGTGGTCAACTTCTGACCTAAAGCCGAACCCCCCTCAACTTCCGACCAAAAGTTGCAAGTTTTCAACCGAGTATATTCTTATCGTATATAAAAATGAGCATTGAAATTAAATTGCAGAATTACAGTAGGATTACACTCATTTTTTGAAAATTGTCTCAATTGATCGTCCCAATTCCAGTATTTACTAAAACAACACTATTTTCGCACAAAAATCGTTAAAACTCGAGAAAATCGATTTTCAAAACGCCAACTTACATTTTTTCTAACAAATTTCAATGAATGTAGAATTTTTTTAAATAGTTGGCAAGATATGAAAAAAAAAGGAGATGAATCATAACCGGGATATGGATTGGGAGATAAGGGATTCGAACTGTGAAGGGGGTAGAAATGAACTAGTGTTCTTGACAATTGAATTCCACATGGGGACAGTCGAAGAGAAGAAGTCGTGTATTTTAGGATTTTTACATATAAGAATCATGGGACGGCGGGTAGAGGAGGCGAGGGAGACATGGTTGCTAAGGTTTGGAATGTAAGAGGAACCGCTAATCAATCGATAGAGAGTAAGGAGTTGAGATTTTAGGCGGCGATTTCTTATTGAGTACATATCTAGGAGTTCGAGGCGATTTTCATAGGATGAGAAATTGATGTTGCAGCGCTGGAGAGCAATTTTGGAGAAATATCTGAGAGGACGTTCTAATTTAAGGGATAGTTGGGAGGAAGGAGAAGGAGAATAAATAGGAGAGCAGTATTCAAGGATGGGGAATACATAGGTTTTGAAGAGTGCGGCGTAGAACTGCGGATTTGAGGATCGAAATGATCTTAGGAGTTGTTTTGCGCGTAGAAGAGATAGGGAAATCTTTTGGTTAATATGGAGATGGAATTTGAGAGATGGATCAGTAAGGAGGCCGAGGTCTCTAACAGAGAGAGAGGGAGATATCTGTATGCCGTTGATGGAGTATAGAAAGTTGGGATTACTGTTGCCAAGTCTAAGGAGAGAAGTTTTGGATTCTGCGAGCGGGAGAAGGTTGGTTTGAGACCAATTCGAGATTATGTCAATAGAGTTTTGGACGATCGAGGGAGAGTGGTGGTAAATTTTGATGTCGTCGGCGAAGACTGAGAAATGTATGGAGTCAGGGAGTGAATAAAGGAGATCGTTGAGAAATATCAGAAAGAGGAGGGGACCTGAGACAGAGCCTTGAGGTACTCCGGAGGGAATTGGAGTTCTAAGAGATTCAGTGAATGAGTTGACTCTGACTGAGAATGAGCGATCGGAGAGGAAGTCGGAGTAGAAACTGCATATAAGAGGTGGCAAACCAAAGCTAGATAATTTATCAAGAAGGAGTGGATGATTGACCTTATCGAAAGCTTTTTTGAAGTCGAAGAATATGATATCAAGGGAGTTATGTGTGTGAAGAATATTCTTGAATTGGGAAGAGGAATGGATCAATGAGGAAGTGCAGGAAAGGAAGTGCAGGAATTTTGAATCGAGTTATGAGCGTTTGAAGTTTCAGTCAGAGAGACGCAGAGAAAGCAGACACTCTCGCTGTCGAAGAGACGCTGAGAAACGAAACTTCAAACGCAGCATAAAATTCTACATGCATTGAAATAGGTTAGAAAAATAAAGTAAATTGGCCTTTTGAAAATTGATTTTCTCGAGTTTTAATGGTTTTCGTGCAAAAATATTGTTGTTTTCGTAAATAACGGAATTGGGACGATCATTTGAGAAAATTTAAAAAAAGGACTGTAATCCTACTTTGAATTTAAGCTCGAGTTTAGTGATTTATTAGAAAGCCAATTTTTACCTCGAAATTCCCGCCTATCAGGCACTGGAGCTTCCGGAGTCGTTGGAGCTTCTGGAGTGTTCGAAACTACTGGAGAGTTCGGAGCTTCTATTTTCTTGAGTCGAGCTTGAGCTTTTGGCCAAAAGTTCTTGACCCAAAGCTTTATCTGAAAGAAAACACCGAATATTTGGAAGACCAGCCGACCACCGCTCACCAATGACGCCGGCCATTTGGTCTCCTGATACAGACTACCATCTGAGCAGTCGCCATCTGGATTTCTCCTCATATACTCCTCCAATATCTTCTCGACGACGTTGAACCTTTTCGGAAGATCGTTTCCGGTCGTTTGTCGGCCCGACGGTTTCTAAAACCGTTGGCCTGCAAAACAAAACATTTTTCAAGGTTTTGAAATCTCTAGCCGCTTACATTCCGCCTGGACATGCCGGTCAGCTTCAGAGCATCGACAAAGACCTCGTTTGGCGGCTCGAACTGTATGTGGATGAGGTCATTCAGGACGTTGAACATTTCCGACGTCATTCTTTTGGCTCGTTTCAGGCCCTGGAATTGTTAGAAGGTTTTATAAGGATTACTGTAAATGATTTCAGCTACGGTAGCTGTGATTCCGCCTGTGGCTGCTGAGATTCCAGCTAGGATAACTGAAATCTCAAGCTGAAATTCCGATTCTATAGTCGAAATCCCTGCTATCTAAACTGGAATCTCAGCTACCACAGGTGGAGTCTCACATGTAATGTACCCCAATTGTCCCCCGGGGTTTTGGCTGAAAGTAGGCTCATTAAAACAAGCACAAAAATTATTTCAAGATCCCGAAGTCTTTTTTGCTACCGTTTGATACTATTTCTGAAAAAATTCAAAAATTCAAATTCAAATGATCGCAATTTTGTTGAAACGTGTTCAAATTGGATAAACAAAAATTTGATTTGTACCTAAGCTGGCCAAAAAGGCGAAGTTCGGTCGCCGTGCCCTTTGAAATTTCGGTTTCGGCGACCGACGCCTTTTTGGAAAAAGGTCCCGGCGACCGAAACCGATACGGCGACAAAAACCGTGGAAATTTCAATAGATTTTTCTACTAACTAGGGAATGGTCAGACATGTCTGTGGACTTGAGACATAAGACTTATACCATTCGAAAGCTGATGACCTAAAACATCTTAAATCAATTTCAAAAAGTGCTCAAGAGCCACGTGGTTTGAGAAATCCGGGTCAACGTGGTAATTCAGTACTAATTTCAGTAGAAAATCCAGTAGAAATTAGTATGGGAAAAAGTAGACTTTTCGAAAAATGTAAAAACGTGAAGAAAATATTTTTCCAGTTGAAATTTATAACTACTGAATCACTACTGAAAATGTACTCTAACCTGGATTTCTCGAACCACGTGGCTCTTGAGCACTTTTTGAAATTGATTTCAGATGTTTTAGGTCATCAGGTTTCGAATGGTATAAGTCTTATGTCTCAACTCCATAGACATGTCTGACCATTCCCTAGTAAATAAATAACGGTTGAATCAAACCGAAGTTGATTTGGAGCATCCCCTTCACATGTGGATTCTCAATTTCTCTTCTCAACTCACTTTTTTTGGTTCTCGCTGTTTCTTTGCTTGTCTTGTAATGATAGATGAAGATGGCCTGGAAATTGCATGATGACGATTTTGGCGAGCTTCGCATCGAATACGAGCGTTGGTAGACATGTTCTAAAAATATATAGGTTTTTGAAGACAATGAAGAAAGATTGAGAAAGAAAAAAAAGAGTTGTCTAGTACTTACTTCTTAAATCCTGGAAGTCGTACTTCTCCTTAACGATCCTTTTGCAAAATTTTAGAAAAAATAAGAAGAAAAACTTTCCGACCCCTTTATACAGTTAGGAATCATTGGAAAGTTCTGGAATAGTAGAACTTATAAAAAATCAATAATAAAAGAGACGTCCATTCAGTTGGTCATCTTGGAAGGCAGAATGAGGGGGGAAAATGTTACAAAGAATTGGGGAAGAAGAAGCTGAGGAGAGAAGAGAGAATATTTGACCCTGACGGTTGTTGAGTCATGCTTTCATCTTTGGAGTGAGCGATTGGAGGACGAAAAAATTTTTGAAGTAACCAAAAAACTATAGCAGAGCAATGGGAAGTGGTCTGCTGAATAGCTAGTCATTGCCCTATATAAAAAATGCCCGTTTTCTCCGAACTGTATTTCTCAAAATGAGGAAAGCTGGATTACAACAAATTCAAAAATCCCTGTAGATAAAAAAGTATTATCTTTAGGTACTGTAAAGACCAATAAGAACCAAAAAATAAGAACCAACAAAGAGTAATTAAGTTCACAATAGTTTATTGACATTGGGAAATTTTAAAATGAGCATTAGGGGACAAAAAAAGGGTTACGGTAGGGAGGATTACGGGAGATTTTTATGCAGATTTCGGAGGGGATTACTGTAGACTCAATGCAGCAGTCTCCTGAGCAGCCGCTTCCTCATCGGTCGGAATCATATAAATGATTCTCAGCTCTTCGGGGGACTTTCCTTTTGCCATATCAGCCACCTTCTTACACGAATAATTCATCAACTGTTTGATATCCAAATAATTCGCAGCGATAATCAAATCGAACAGAACCTTCTCATCGACATTCAAAAAATCCCGATCCCAATCCGGAGTTTCGACTCTTTTCGGGATCGACTCGTCTTCTTTGGGAATCTCCTCTCCTTTGTGATGTTCACACCAGATGACCACTTTTCTCAGAATATCTCCAGAGATATTGGATAACGGGATGGAGGCAGTGTCTTCGTCTCCAGAAGATCCGAGATTCTCAACAAGATCCGAGAGAGTTTTCGATTGTTTCACTGCCAATTCGCTGATCTCGATTCGTTCGCCATCTGAGCCTTCGATGATGAAGGTCTTGGTGGGCGGAGCATCGACTTCTGGAGCAGCGACTTCGATTGGGGCTTGTTGTTGTTCGGCGGCCATTTTTGGTTGGGTTAGCGGAGAAATCGGGGTTTCTGCAAAAAATTGATTGAGTTGGGATAATAAGAAGAAAAATAGTAGGTAGAGTTGAAATAGTTGAACGACGCGAAAATATGGCAAAAAATGAGGGTTTATACAATAAGAAGTAAGAGAACCAAGATTAGAAGAATGATGAGAAGAATGAAGATGTCGATGACTGACTGACTCTACAATCTGAATCTATCGTCTTTTTTTGGCGGGAAAACACCACACGCAACGCGCCACCGAACCGCGACGCACACACACAAATTGCATGTCTAACAATGAGACAGTATGGGAATACGGTACCTAATTAGCCTTCTGGGAATGCTCCTGGGAAAACATCGATTATTATTCAGTCACGGACCCCTGAGTCTCACAATAACGACACTCCGCAATGATTTACTGCGCGCTGTTTAACATAAATCGATACAAGATTTCAAATAAGTCAGTTTTACTGATGGTTTTAGTAATTCCAAACGCTTTGTAGCAAAATTGGTACTTCGTTCGAGTTTAGTGACTTATTTTAAAGCTTGTGTCAATTTATGTTAAACAACGCGTACTAAACTCTTGCGGAGTGTCGCTGTTGTTGCTCAGGGGTCGGCGACTAGATAATAAATGAAGAAAGGGGTAACATGAGTAGGATATGAAGAGAATCAAGACATTTTTTCGGATATCGTAGAAAACCAACGAAGATAAGTTCTAATCTAGCAGAAAAAAGCGGGTAAAATGGTAAACCAAGAATCCCAATGCTGGTCATTTAACGTATTGACTACATGAACAGTAAAAATGAGGCAAGGGATGCTACTGTAGAAAGTAAATACAAGGATAGTAAATGGAAGGTAACGGGAAGAATAAAAACCAAGACCAAACGACTATTGTGTGATCGATTAGTTTCTTCCCAGGAGCATGGCTAAGGCGGTACCTTATCCCTTACAAGGGAAGTGTTTTCAGAGGGGCTTTGAGAATTTTCTGAAAATTGGTACACTAGTACTTTCGACCATGCTGAGAAACGTGGTAAATTTATTTTTTGCCCCTTGCCCCTGTGGGCTGAGAAATCAGCCGACAAAGCTGTCCCCAGTACAAACAAGGGGATTTTTCGAGAGCCTGTAATTTTGCTTCTAGGCGGTTTTAGAAGGTCTCGTTTTTTGTTTTGGACTCAGAATTGATTGTATAACAATTTCCGGTACTTTATGAAGAAAAAAATTTTTGAGCCAAAATTCGAAATTTTGCCACCATTTGGGTGCGAAATTTTTTGAAGTACATGGATTTTCAAAACTGTTTTTCCAATCTGGCAGTTCTTGGCTGGAAACGATAGATGGAGATTCGTAGAACAGTTCTTGAAATTTTCATGTACTTTTTCACTAGTTAGTGTGCTTTTTATAGGTCAAATTATGGCTGAATTTTTTTCAAGGTTTTTGGCGCATAACTGATCTAATTTTTTGAAAAAGTGACAAGTATTGTTACGAAAAAATGGAGGAGTGCTGTACAAATATCCATCTATCGTTTCCAACCATAATCTGAAAGGTTGAAATTTTTTTTTGAAAATCCAAAAAACTTGGAAAAATTTTGCACCCAAATGGTCGAAAATTTTCAAGTTTTGGCTCAAAATTTTTTCTCTCCAAAAAGCGTCAGAAATTGTTATACAATCAATTGTGAGTCCAAAACAAGAAATTATACCTTTTGGAAGTGCCTAGAAGCAAAGTTACAGGCCCTCAAAAATCGGCAATTTTTGTACTGGATTTTGCTTTTTTAGCTGATATCTCGGCCCACGGGGGCAAGGGGCAAAAAATAAATTTACCACGTTTCTCAGCATGGTCGAAAGGACTAGTGTACCAATTTTCAGAAAATTCTCAAAGCCCCTCCGAAAACACTTCCCTTGTTAGTCTAGACGTGGGATTTGTGTGTGTGCGTCACGGTTCTGTGGCGCGGCGCGTGTTACATTTTCCCGCCAAGAAAACACGATAGATTCAGATCGTAGAGTCATTCAGTCATTGAGTTCTCTTGGTCTTTTCGTCGGATATTCTCATACGCCTCAGTGTCCCATGTCAATGTATTGGTTCTTGCTCCCTATTTTTCTTTGATTCTTTTTCCGCCCGTGTTAATTTCTTGGTTCTCTTCATATCTTTTACTCATTTGACCCCCTTTTTAATCTATTATCCAACCGCCGACCCCTGAGCAACAACGACACTCCGCAAGGATTTTTTGCGCCTTGTTTAACTTGAAGCTTTTAAATAAATAGCTAAACTCAAATTTATGCCACTCGAAGTACCAATTTTCCAACAAAAAAGTCTTTGAAATAACTAAACTCATCAAAAAACTGGCCGAAAATCGTTTTTTTTTTCAAAAGCTTGTATCGATTTACGTTAAACAACGCGCGCGCAGCAGAGGGTCACAAATTGTCGGTCAAGTGACATTTTTTTTCGAATTGGCGGGTTTTTTTGTTGCGAAAATAGCAACCAAAAACTAGAGACGCAGCAAATATTCAGCCGAGCGCGTTTGCTCCGACCAGACACTTTGAGAGGCTGTAGCGCACTAAACTCTTGCGGAGCGTCGTTGTTGCTGAGGCTCAGGGGTCATCGACTGAATAATAATCGATATTTTCCCTGGAGCATTCCCAGAAGCCACCGTATTCCCATACTGTCCTATACATTCAATTGTGTGTGTGTGTGTGCGTCGCGGTTCGTTGGCGCGCTGCGTGTGGTGTTTTGCCGCCAAAAAAATACGATAGATTCAGATTGTAGAGTCAGTCATCGACATCTTTATTCTTCTCATCATTCTTCTAATCTTGGTTCTCTTACTTACCCCGTTCTTTATGTACATATAAATCCCGATTTTTTGCCTTATTGTCACGTCGTTCAACTATTTCAACTCTACCTATTAGATTTTCTTCGTTATTATCCCAACTCAATTAGTCTTTTGCAGAAACCCCGATTTCTCCGCTAACCCAATCAAAAATGGCCGCCGAACAACAGCAAGTCCCAGTCGAAGTCGCTGCTCCAGAAGTCGATGCTCCGCCCACCAAGACCTTCTTCATCGAAGGATCCGATGGCGAACGAATCGAGATCAGCGAATTGGCAGTGAAACAATCGAAAACTCTCTCTGATCTCGTTGAAAATCTCGGATCTTCTGGAGACGAAGACACTGCCTCCATCCCGTTATCCAATATCTCTGGAGATATTCTGAGAAAAGTGGTCATCTGGTGTGAACATCACAAAGGAGAGGAGATTCCCAAAGAAGACGAGTCGATCCCGAAAAGAGTCGAAACTCCGGATTGGGATCGGGATTTTTTGAATGTCGATGAGAAGGTTCTGTTCGATTTGATTATCGCTGCGAATTATTTGGATATCAAACAGTTGATGAATTATTCGTGTAAGAAGGTGGCTGATATGGCAAAAGGAAAGTCCCCCGAAGAGCTGAGAATCATTTATATGATTCCGACCGATGAGGAAGCGGCTGCTCAGGAGACTGCTGCATTGAGTCTACAGTAATCCCCTCTCTTTTCCGAAATCTGCCTACAGTAATCCTCCCTACCGTAACCCTTTTTTGTCCCCTAATGCTCATTTTAAAATTTCCCAATGTCAATAAACTATTGTGAACTTAATTACTCTTTTTTGGTTCTTATTAGAGTATCTACAGTACCTAAAGATTATACTTTTTTTTTATCTACAGGGATTTTTGAATTTGTTGAAATTCAGTTCATGCCATTTGTTCTTTGGTGTAAAATTTAATTTCCAGTCGAATGGTATCATTTTCAGAGCTCTTGGAGCAAAATGAGCCAAGTTATGATCCAAATACTATTTCTTGTCTTTTTGGGCATTCTTTTCTTGTCTTTTTGGGCATTCTTCTTTCAATTGACGGAAAAATTGGATTTTTTTGGGGAGAAAATCGAAACTTTTTTGGATCAGAATTTTTTCAAAATTTTTTCAGATTTTCAAAAAATTCAGAAAATCAGAAAATCCATCAGAATCAATTTTCAGTTACAAAAATAGTACTATCGAAATTCTAAGAAATTTCTGCATTTTTGATATAAAAATCGAAAAAATTTGAATAAAATTTTTTTTTCCAAAATGTTCAGATTTTTGAATTTTTTTTCAAATTTTCGCAATTTTCTAGACTTATTGCTAGACGGTTTTGGGCGATTTTGGACGATACCAATCGAATCCTGAGAAAATTCTGAAACTTTTGATAAAAAATTCGAAAAAATTGAATGAAAAAAGTTTTTTTCAAAAATTTTCAGTTTTCGAAAAAAACTTTTTTTTCAAAATGTCAGACTCTTCTAAAATCAGTTGTAGACGGTTTCGAACGCTGGAAATGATACCAATCGAATACTCTGAAAATTCTGAATAGATTGATATAAAATTCGAAAATTTCTGGATCAAAAAATATTTTTCCGAAATTTTCAGATTTTCGAAAAAAAAATTTTCTTCAGACTTTGAGACTCTTCTAGAATCAGTTCAAAACGGTTTTAGACGCTGAAAATAGTACTTATCGGATCGTTAGAAAATTCTGAATCTTTTGATACAAAATTTTTAAAAAAATTGATGTTAAAGTTTTCGAAAAAATTTTTCAAAAATTTTCAGCAAATTTCAAAACGTCTCAAAATCCGTAAGAATCATTTTCAGAAAATGAAAATAGTACCATGCGATTGCCCGGAAAATTCTCAATCTCTTGATACAAAATTCGAAAAAAAAATTGAGAAAAAAAATTTTCCAAAAATTTTCAGATTTTCAGCTAATGCATATAATTGAGTCGCTACGCAGACCCGAGGGTAGCGACACGCGACGCGATGTAGATTTACGGATGTACCGTTTTACAACCCCGTGGCGACTGAAACATAACCTATGAGTTTTCCCAGGAGCATTCCCAGAAGGCTAATTGGGTACCGTATTCCCATACTATTTTACTAGTTAGACATGCAATTTGTGTGTGTGCGTCGCGGTTCGGTGGCGCGTTGCGTGTGGTGTTTTCCCGCCAAAAAAATACGATAGATTCAGATTGTAGAGTCAGTCAGTCATCGACATCTTCATTCTTCTCGCCATTCTTCTGAACTTGGTTCTCTTCCTTACCCCGTTCTTCTTGCTCGTTTTTCCTTATTTTTTGCCCCGTTTTCACCTTGGGTTAACCATCTCAACCAGAGCTTAGCGGCAACTCATTCAAATGCTAATAACTTTTTTCAAAGGGATTGGTTGAAAAACCGTCAAATTTCATCGAAGATTAACAGGGTTAGGCCTTGTTATGCTGAAAGTTGGCAATTTCGACAACTTTTTGGCAACTCAAGGCGTAACTCTGTTAATTTTCCATGAAATTTGACGATTTTTCGACCATTCGATAGATTTTTTAATAAGGAACATTTTTCTGTTGACTGTATGTTCATCTGAGTCACCTGAAAAAAGTTATTAGCATTTGAATGAGTTCCCCATTTTAGCCCTGATCCCAACTCTACTTACTAGATTAGACTTATTTTCCGTTGATTTTTTTGCTATTCCATTTTTCTTCAATATTTCAACTCTATCAACTTTCCAGAATCCCCGATTTCTCCGCTGACCCATCCGAAAATGGCCGCCGAACAACAGCAAGCCCCAATCGAAGTCGCTGCTCCAGAAGTCGACGCTCCGCCCACCAAGACCTTCTTCATCGAAGGCTCAGATGGCGAACGAATCGAGATCAGCGAATTGGCAGTGAAACAATCGAAAACTCTCTCTGATCTCGTTGAAAATCTCGGATCTTCTGGAGACGAAGACACTGCCTCCATCCCGTTATCCAATATCACTGGAGATATTCTGAGAAAAGTGGTCATCTGGTGTGAACATCACAAAGGAGAGGAGATTCCCGTGGAAGACGAGTCGATCCCGAAAAGAGTCGAAACTCCGGATTGGGATCGGGATTTTTTGAATGTCGATGAGAAGGTTCTGTTCGATTTGATTATCGCTGCGAATTATTTGGATATCAAACAGTTGATGAATTATTCGTGTAAGAAGGTGGCTGATATGGCAAAAGGAAAGTCCCCCGAAGAGCTGAGAATCATTTATATGATTCCGACCGATGAGGAAGCCGCTGCTCAGGAGACTGCTGCATTGAGTCTACAGTAATCCTCCCTACCGTAATCCTTTCCCTTCTCTACCTCTAATGTTCCCTGTTTTGCTCATTTTAAAAGTTTCCAATGTCAATAAACTATTGTGAACTAAAAATACACTTTTATGGTGTTTTTGGATTTTCTAATCGAAAATTTAGATTTTTCCTTGAAATCCAAATGGATTTTTGAACCTATTCCATTTCAGATTTTTCTTGGTTCTTATTGGATATTCTAGTTGAAAATTTTGGTTTTTCTTGAAATTTAGAGTCTATTTTTCAACAGTGGAATTTTTTGATAAAATTAACCGCTTTTTCTGTTTTTTTTGAACTGGGGTTTTGGGATTCTTTAAAAATTTTGGGATTAAAATCTCTATAATTTTTTTCATATCAAAAAACACCAGAAATCCTCGGGAAGGGAGCATAAATAAAGGCACTGTATCTATTTACAAAGAAAAAAACATCATTATCCGTTTTTACCCTAGATCATCTATTTAATAAGGGAAGGGGTACTAATTATGAAAAAAGGCGGAGAAATAATATGTAAAAAGAATTGGGGAAACCAGTAAATTATTGAATTTTCAAGGATTTTAAATGAAAACAAAATTATCGTAGAAGAGAATCCAGGGCGGCTGCTGACGAGGAGGCCGACGCTTGGTTTTGTTGCGGATTTGGGGATCTGAAAAATTGAATTTTTAAAAAATATTATTAAAAAAAAAAGATTATTATTTGAAAATTAAAAAAGATTTTTTAAATGGATTTTTAAAAAGATTATGGATCTTCAGAAGTCTGGAAGTCAAAAAATTCATTTTTGGATACTGTAGTCACGGCTTTTCAGGAGATTCAGAATCTTTCCTAGTTTTTGGAAACGCTGAATTTTCGTGTGAATTCTTCAGGATTTCCCGAGGATTTTGACTTCCTCCAGGACATTAGGTTTCAGAATTTCGAGACGTTCTGAATATTCAAGGATTCTGAAGCTTCTGGATGATTCTGGAAGATTTTGAGCTTTTAGATGCTTCTGAATCCGATTCCGATTTGGAAGCTTTTTTTAAATTTCGAAATTCCCTGAACTTCTAGGATTACTGTAGCTTCAGGAATCCTTCGATTTTCAAAGTTTTTGACTTTTTTCAGTACTCCAAAACTTGTCAAATTAGATTCTAAGAATTCTAAGGATCCCAGAGATTCTGATTTTTTCGATTCCAATTCTAAATAGATGATTCTGAAGGGTACACCTTTGGAAATTCGAAATTTCCCGATTTCCAGTATTACTGTAATTTGAGATCCAGATTTTTTCCAGGATTACTGTAGCTTTATGAATTCTTCGATTTTCAGCGTTTTTGAGTTTTACAAGGACTCCAAAACCTGTCAAATTGGATTTAAAGATTCTAGAAATTATAGTGACCACACAAGATTCTGAATTCTTCTATTCTATAGTTTCAATGCTCCTGAATCTCCATTTTCCCTTACCTCGGCGGAGCAGACGACCCATCGATGGACATTCTCACCGCCGGCTCATTCTGTGTCCGTAACGGTAGGTGTGGTGCGGTTCGCGATGATTCGGATTCCGTTTCAAGGAATCTGCAAAAAAAAGGATTAAAACTATAAAATTTTGAGCGCGAAAATTGAAAAAAAGGTCGTTTTTGGTTCGAAAACTTTCTGAAGGCCGAAGTTCAAATTCTGAGCCAATTTTTCTCAATTTCAGCCAAAAATCCAAATTTTCTACTCATTACAGGTAATTTATCCTCCAAATCTCAATTTTCAAAAAAAAAAACGCTTATTTTGGCTCAAAAATCCATAACTTCGACCTAAAAATTGTCCTTTTTAGTTCAAATCTTTCTGAAGTCAAAAGTTCAAATTCTGAGTCAATTTCCCTCAATTTAAGGCTGAAAAACGCAGAAATTTGACCTATCCTCGATAATTTTCACTCCAAATTCCAATTTTCGACATCAAAATTGCTCATTTTTCTTCTAAAAATCCCAAAATTCACCTAATAAACTGATCGGCAATGGATCCACCACCCGAAGAATTCGATGGTCCCGGTGATCCACGAGACGAAGAGAGTCCCCAGAATAGTGATGAAGACGATGATTGTTGTCCAAATGATTGACGAACCGCCGATTTGAACTGAAAAAAATGATTTTGAAGCCAAAAAATCGCTAACTTTGGCCGTTTTTGACCTAAAAATCCATATTTCTGGGGCATTTTTCTCAATTTTTTCGTTTGAAAATATCATTTTTATAAATTTCCAGCATAAAAATCAAGGTTTCGATGTAAAAAATTGTATAAAATTACATTTTTCTCTCTTGTAAGTCATTTTTTTTTCCGATCCAAAATGACTAAAAATGTCATTTTTATAGCATTTTTACCCCAAAAATCAAGATTTCGAGGTCGAAAATTGTCCAAAATTTGATTTTTCAGCGTAAAAAATCGAATTTTCAGCCGACTTTCGACCGTTTTTCGCCCAAAATTTCCCCAACCTTCTCCATTTCCTCGCCGGAATACTCCAATATATTCGCCAACAACATTGCAATATCGGCTCGTTTCGTCGAATCAGATTGGAAATATGTCAGGAATAGCTGTCGGAGTGTCGAATCGTCGATACGATAGGAGTCGGATGCCGAGGATTTTTTCGGCGATCGGAGCTCTTCGATTTGCTGTTCGAGGTCTTCTGAAAAAGAGAAATTTGGGGTCTTGGGGGTGTTAAAAGAGATTTTGGAAGTTCTGGAGAACTTGAAACTTTTCTGACATGTAATGTACCCCAATTGTCCCCCGGGGTTTTGCCTGAAAGTAGGCTCATTAAAACAAGCACAAAAAGTTATGCAAGAACGCAAAGCCTTTTTTGCTACCGTTCGGTACTTTTTGAAAAAACCGACTTTTTAATAAAATTTTCGAAATTTCAAAAATTTAACTTCAAATGATCATAGTTTTGTTCAAACTTGTTCAAATTTACCAAACTAAAATGTGTTTTCTAGCTAATATAATGAAATTCAAAAAATCATTTAGAAATGTTTTTTACACTTTGTGGTCCCCCACTTATGATCCAAAATGCAATGTTGCTCCATTGCCAAAAAGTGCCTAGCAAAAGTTTGACGGTCGAAATTTTGTTCAAACTATTTTCAAACGATTCAGCATGTAAAAATTACTAATTACGCAAAAATTTAAAAAAATTCAACTGTGGAAAATTTTTTTATAAAAGTTTGAAAAAATGAAATTTCGAAAAATTTTGAAAAAAGTCAAATTTTCAATTGAAAGTTGTACGGCAAGGTATAAATTTGTTATTGTTTTCTAATTAACCGTTTTATGCCCTTTCAAATGAGCTATAAATTATTAAAATTGCGCAATTTTGAAGCAGCTTATGAAGGTTTCAAAGTTACAGTAGTGTTTTCAGTGGTGAGCCACAAATCGAAAAAAATGAAAATGGAGCTAGAGACTCAAACTTTGTTGTATTTTGTAGGAAATTTCAATACAAACCAAATTGTCAACTGTAACTTTTTTCTGACTTTTCATCCAGGTCGTAGAAACACAGTTCTTCGATGAGGGTCTGTACCAAACACTGTTTTCAGTTTTATCAGATTTGGGTGAAGAGTTAGAAAAAAGTTGCAGTTGACAATTTGGTTTGTATTAAAATTTCCTACAAAATTCTATAAAGTTTGAGTCTCTAGCTCCATTTTCATTTTTTTCGATTTGTGGCTCATCACTGAAAACACTGCTGTAACTTTGAAACCTTCATAAGCTGCTTCAAAATTGCGCAATTTTAATAATTTATAGCTCATTTGAAAGGGCATAAAACGGTAAATTTGAAAACAATAACAAATTTATAACTTGCTGTACAACGTTCAATTTAAAATTTGACTTTTCTCAAAATTTTTCGAAATTTCATTTTTTCAAACTTTTATAAAAAATTTTTCCACGGTTGAATTTTTTTTAATTTTTGCGTAACTAGTAATTTTTACATGCTGAATCGGTTGAAATCAGTTTGAACAAAATTTCGACCGTCAAACTTTTGCTAGGCACTTTTTGGCAATGGAGCAACATTGCATTTTGGGTCATAAGTGGGGGACCACAAAGTGTAAAAAACATTTCTGAACGATTTTTTGAATTTCATTATATTAGCTAGAAAACACATTTTAGTTTGGTAAATTTGAACAAGTTTGAACAAAACTATGATCATTTGAAGTTAAATTTTTGAAATTTCGAAAATTTTATTAAAAAGTCGGTTTTCTCAAAAAGTACCGAACGGTAGCAAAAAAGGCTTTGCGTTCTTGCATAACTTTTTGTGCTTGTTTTAATGAGCCTACTTTCAGGCAAAACCCCGGGGGACAATTGGGGTACATTACATGTGAAGTCAAATTTCCAATTCTGAGTCGATCTCTCTCAATGTCAACAAAAAAAAAATTCAAAACTTCGACTCATTATAGGTAATTTTTTTTTCAAATCTCAATTTTCGACCTCAAAATAGCTCATTTTTGCTCAAAAATCTGAAAATTTCGACTTAAAAATAGTCAATTTCAGCTCAAACCATTCTGAACTTCAAATTCTGAGTCAATTTCTCTTAATTTCAGCTTAAAAATCTGAAATTTTTGATTCGTTACAGGTAATTTTCACTCCTAATCTCAATTTTCAACCTCAAAATTGCTCATTTTGGCGCAAAAATCTGAAATTCCGGTCATAAAATTGTCATTTTTGAAATAAAATCAAATCTCTCTGAAGTCAATATTTCAAATTCTGAGTCAATTTCTTTCAGCTCCATAAAATCTCCAGAATCCAAATTTCATCGCAATTTTCCTTTCCGTTTTCTGTTCAAAAGTCCTCCCCACCAATAATCTTCTGCTTCGATTCCAACTGCAGGAGTCTCCTCTCGGATTCTTCTTCGGCCGCTTGGCGGCCAATCGATTGTTGGTCCATTTCTTCGCGAATTTGAGCGATTTCTTCGGTCAGGGTCTGGAAAAATGAAGGTTTTCGGGGAAAAATAGGTTAAAACTGATTATAAATGGTAAAAAAAGGTCTGAAATCATTCAAAATCGTCTGAAAATGACCAAAAATGGTTTGGATCCGAAATTTCCATTTTTAAGGTTTCTGAGTTCAATTTTTTTATTTTTCAAGGCTTCCGAACCCAAAAATTCTATTTTTTTTAAGTTTCTGGGCTCTTTTTTTCCATTTCCAGCGTTTTCTGGACCCATTTTTTTCCATTTTCAGCGTTTTCTGGGTCAATTTTTCCCAATTTTTACCCCAATCATCGTCTGCAACTCCAAATTCCGATGACTGGCCGTCGCCGAATCCCTCTCGTGGTCCACCGACAACTCCCTGACAACATTCTGAAGACTCGACAGTGCTTCCTGAGTCTGTTCTCTCGCTTTCATCTCATTCTCGTATTTCGCCTTCCATTGAGCCGACGTTTTTTGGGTGGACTCCAATTGGGAAGTGAGAGACGCGATTTGAACTTGGTATTGTTGATTCGATTCGGTGGCGCCTGGAAGATTGGATGGGGTTAAGAATATGGAGCATTTTGAGCTACTTTTGAAGAAAATCTTGAGCATTTTTTAACATTTTGAGCCAATTTGGAGCATTTTGGAACAAATTTTAGCCAAATATGGTCATTTTGGTGCATTTTGAACTACTAATTTTGATTGTTTTTTAACCATTTTTGGTAGTTTTTGATAGTTTTAAGACTGTTTTGAGCAAATTTGGGAGCTTTTTTAACTATTCACAATTGTTTTTGAAGCATTTGGGCTCAATTTGAATGCGATTTTTTGAAAAATCAATATTTTTCAGATAAAAACTATCGAAAAATCGTTCAAAATCGACTAAAAATGGTCAAAAATTGGCTCAAAAAGCTCAGTTTCATTAGGAGCGAAATTTCTCATTTTTCAAGGTTTCTGAAACTGAAATCTCCATTTTTCAAGGTTCTTGAACTCGAATTTTCTGATTTTTTTAGGTTTCCAGGGTCTAAAAAATCGAAAAACTGTTCGAAATCATCCAAAATTGACTGAAAATGGTCAAAAATTGGCTCGTAATTTCTCATTTTCAAGGTTTCTGAACCCAAAAAATCAATTTTTCAACGTTTCTGGAGCCAAAAATTTCATTTTTTAGGGTTTCTGCATCCAAATTTTCCATTTTTTAGCGTTTGTGGACCCAAATTTTCCAATTTTTAAGGTTTCTGGACCCAAAAATTCCATTTTTCAGCAATTTTAGAGTCAAATTTCTCATTTTTTAAGGTTTCCGAACCCAAATCTTCCAATTTATAGGGTTTCTGGACTCAATATTCCATTTTCAAGGTTTCTGGGCCAAAAATTTCATTTTCTCAAGGCTTCTGGACCCAAAAATTCCATTTTTCAACGTTTCTAAGCCTAAAAATTAACTTTTTGTAAGGTTTCTGGACCTAAATTTTCAATTTTCTTATTATTTTTTGTCTTTTTTCTCACCTTCCTCCACCTGATGCCCTTTCGCCTCCAAAACCTTCACTCGATCCCTCAACTCCGTTTCCCTTTGCTCCGCTTCGACGGCTTCCCGTGTCGAGTTCTCCTCGACAATCATTAAATGCTCGCGGAGCCGTTGGAGCTCTTTGGCTCGTTTCTCGTTTTCCTGGGCGTTCTGGGCGAGTTGGTCCTGAAAAATTAGTCTCCAGAGCTCCAGAATCCTTTTCTCTTCGTTTTTAGGATACTAGATTCAAAATTTCTCAATTTTTAGGTCCAGAATTGGTTTTAGAGCCGTTTAGCTCGTATTCAGGCCAAAAGTTGGCTCCAAAATTTCCCATTTTTCTCATTTTTGAGCCATTTTCGAGCCAAATCCGTCTCCTACCGTAATCTGTTGATTATGCGTGGCCATCGCTTGAAACTGCTCATAATACTTGACATTCTCGTCGTACTGTGTCTTCGCCACACCCTTCAAATGCTCATTTTCGGCTTGGAGAGCCTGGATGGCCGATCGGAGCTCCTCGATAGTGGCGGAGGATTCTTGGGTGGATTCTGGAGCAGCGGGAGTGGATTCCGCGACAATCTGGAAGAAGGAAATCGTTGAAAATCCAAAATTTTGAGTATTTAGTGAAAAAATGACAATTTTGGAAGTTTCTGGGCTCAAAATCATGATTTTTGGTGCATTTTCATGAGGTTTTGGTTCGAAAACAGTTGTTTTTGAGTCAATTTTAATGATTTTTGGCTCAAAATGTACGACTTTAAGCTTATTTTTATGTGTTTCGGTTTATTTTTTTTTCGAATTTTTGTTAATTTTTGAATGGTTTTTCCGTCAAAATTCATCACTTTCAGTGGAAAAATTACAATTTTTAGATATCTGAAGGTTTCTGGGCTCAAATTCATGGTTTTGAGTCAATTTTTATGATTTTTAGTCTATTTTAGTGATTTATATGTGATTTTTCATGATTTCTGGCTCGAAATTCATGACTTTTAGTCGAAAATGACTATATTTGAATTTGGAGATTTCTGGAGCCAAATTTATGATTTTGGGTCAATTTTTATGGTTTTTGGCTCAGAATTCATGATTTTGAGCCACTTTTTTAAAGGTTTTAGGCTTATTTTTTCTATTTTTGGGTGGTTTTTCACGATTTTCATGTCAAAATTTCCAAAATTTTGGTCTTGAAATCAAACTTTCAGTGAAAAAAACCATTTTTAGGTTTGAAGATTTTGGGCCCAAAGTCATGATTTTTGGTGCATTTTTTGAGTTTTGAGCAATTTTTAGCTAATTTTTATGATCTTTGAGCTTTTTTCAGCATTTTGAACCTCAAAATCCTGATTTTTAGCTATTTCACGGCCATTTTCGTTACCTTCAACTCCTCATTCTCCTCCTTCAACTGTTGCATCGCTTGTCTCAATTCTGCCATTCCCAACTCTTGCAGCGTCTTCGATTGCTCCAATTCCTCTTCTAATTGCACTTTTTGGGATACTGTAGCCGCCAAGTCAGCTTCGAGTTGTTCAAATTTCGGTTGAAGGCTGGCCGAGGCGGAGTTCGCAGTGATCTGGAAGAATTTGGGGGTTTTGGGCTCAAAAATTGGGATTTTAAAGGCTCCTGAACTCAATTTTGGAGTTTTTCAGCCGATTTCAAACTTATTCTCCTCAAAAATCAAATATGTGAGCTCAAATTCATGAATTCGGGTCGATTTTTATGGATTTTTGGTGCATTTTTACAGTTTTCGGCTCAAAATTCCTGAGTTTGAGTCAATTTTTATGGTTTCTGGCTCAAAATTCACAATTTTTAGCTACTTTTCTTCCAATTCACGCAAAATTTCATTACCTTCAACTCCTCATTTCTCTTCTTCGATTGCTCCAATTCCTCTTCTAATTGTACCTTCTGGGCTACTGTAGCCGCCAAGTCCGCTTCGAGTTGTTCGAATTTCGGTTGAAGGCTGGCCGAGGCGGAGTTCGCAGTGATCTGGAAGAATTTGGGGGTTTTGGGCTTAAAAATTGGGGTTTTAAAGGCTCCTGAACTCAATTTTGGAGTTTTTGAGCTAATTTTAAGTATATCCGTCTCAGAAATTAAATTTTTTGGTTAAAATTTATAGTTTTTAATGAAAAATGTGTATTTTTGAATAAGGAAGAGTTTGGGCTCAAAGTAATGATTTTTAGTGCATTTTTAAGGGGCCTTGCCTCAAAATTCATAGTTTTCAGACTATTTTTTTGATTTTTTTGATTGGTTTTCAATAATTTCTGACTCAAAATTCATTATTTTCAGTCAAAAATTACTATTTTGAACTTGGAGTTTTCTAGACTCAAAATCATAATTTTTGGGTCATTCTTACAGTTTTTGGCTCAAAATTTATGACGTTTAGTCAATTTTTAATGATTTTGGCTCAAAATTCATGATTTTTGGTGCATTTTTATAGTTTTTGGCTCAAAATTCCTGATTTTGAGTCAATTTTTATGGTTTCTGGCTCAAAATTCACAATTTTTAGCTACTTTTCTTCCAATTCACGCAAAATTTCATTACCTCCAACTCCTCATTTCTCTTCTTCGATTGCTCCAATTCCTCTTCTAATTGAACCTTCTGGGATACTGTAGCCGCCAAGTCCGCTTCGAGTTGTTCGAATTTCGGTTGAAGACTTGCTGAGGCGGAGTTTGCGGTGATCTGGAAGAATTTGGGGGTTTTGGAGCTCAAAAATTCGTTTTTTAGGATTCCTGGACTCAATTTTGGAGTTTTTGAGCTAATTTTAAGTATATACGTCTTAGAAATCAATTTTTTGGTCAAAATTCATAGTTTTTAATGGAAAATGATCGTTTTTGAATTTGAAGATTTCTGGACTCGAAATCCATGATTTTGAGCCAATTTTAATCTGTTTGCCTCATTTTTTGATAATTGTTGAAAATTCAAAAATTATGGTCTAGAAATCATATTTTTGGTCAAAATTGATCATTTTCAGTGGAAAATGTGTATTTTTGATTAAGGAAGAGTTTGGGCTCAAATTAATGATTTTTGGTGCATTTTTAAGGGGTCTTGGCTCAAAATTCATAGTTTTCAGACTTATTTTTTTCGATTTTTGATTGGTTTTCAATGATTTCTGACTCAAAATTCATTATTTTCAGTCGAAAATTGCTATTTTGAACCGGAAAAGTGCTGGGCTCAAATTCATAATTTTTGGTCAATTTTTTTTGGTTTTTAGCTCATTTTTTCAATGATTTTCATGTCAAAATACACAATTTTTAGTGAAAAATGATCGTCTTCAAATTTGAAAGATTTTGGGCTCAAAATCTTTTAATTTTCGGTGCATTTTTATGGTTTTTGGCTCAAAAATGGTTATTTTCAGTGGAAACTGACTGTTTTTAATTTTTAGAGATTTCTCGGCTCAAATTCCTGATTACTGGTGCATTTTCAAGGTTTTTGGCTCAAAATTCATGATATTCAGCCAATTTTTATGGTTTTTAGCTTATTTTCCATGATTTCAGTCAATTTTCCATTATTTTTGGGTCAAAATTCATAATTTTCAGAGGATAATGATCATCTTCGAATTTGGAAGGTTTTGGTCCCAAATTCATGATTTTTGGTGCATTTTCAAGGTTTTTGGCTCAAAATTCTAAGTTTTCAATGGGAAATGTTTATTTTCAAATTGTGAAGTTTTTTGGCTCAAATTAGTGATTTTCAGTCATTTTTCATGATTTTCGGCACATTTTCAAAGTTTTTGGCTCGAAATTCATAAGCTTTGAAGCATTTTCAAGGTTTTTGGCTCATTTTTTATGCTTTTCTAATGTTTTTTTAAATGATTTTCATGTCAAAATTCATAGTTTTTAGTGGAAAATGACTATTTTGGAATTAGCAAGGGTCTGATCCCAATTTCATAACTTTTAGTGCATTTTTGGTTCATTTTTTATAATTTTCGGATGGTGTTTGACGATTTCTGACTCAAAATTCATAGTTTTCTGTGAAAAACGATCGTCTTCCAATTTAGAGTTTTCTAGGCGGAAATTCATAATTTTAGGTGCATTTTCAATGTTTTTGGCACAAAATTTATGACTTTTGATACATTTTTATGATTTTTGGCCTTTTTTCATTATTTTTGTGCTGTTTTTCAGCATTTTTTGGTCTAAATTCATTTTTCAGAGGAAAATGATCGTCTTTGGATAGTTCTGGGCCCAAAATCGTGATTTTTGGTGCATTTTTTACGCTTTTGGCTGAAAATTCATCATTTTCGGTACATTTTCAAGGTTTTTGGCTCAAAATTTATGATTTTTAGTAGTTTTTTCGATTTCAAATCGGTTTTCAATGATTTCTGACTCAAAGTACATTGTTTTCAATGAAAAGCGATCGTCTTCAAATTTAGAGATTCCTGGGCTCAAATTCCTAAATTTTAGTCTATTTTCAAGGTTTTTGGCTCCAAATTCGTGATTTTTAGTGCATTTTCATGGTTTTTGGCTCATTTTTTCACGATTTTTGTGCCCTTTTTTAGCATTTTTGATCCTTACCATCAACACCTCATTGCCATCGTTCAGCAATTGAATCTCCCGTTTCAGCTCTTCCACTTCCTCCTCTCGATCATCCTTCAACTGTCTCATCTCTCTTTCCAATCCCTTCTTCTCCTCAATCAAATGCTCCAACTGCTCCGTTTGCTCTTTTTGCTCATTCTTCATTTCACGAATAATATCATCTCGTTCCGATTTGAGCTCAATTGCCACGTGGAGCTCTTCGATGATTCCTGCTTTTTCAGCTTTCAATTGGTCGACTTGATCGATGCGCATTTTTAGTTGGGCTTCCATTTCTGGGAAAAAAAATGAATTTTTGATCATTTTTGGAGCATTTTGAGCTATTTTGGACCAATTTTGGGCTATTTTAGAGCATTTTAAACCTTAATGGACTAATTTTGGAGCATTTTGAGCCAATTTTGAGCCATTTTAGGAGCATTTTGAGCTATTTTGAAGCATTTTGAGCAAATTTAAAGCTTTCTAGACCGAAATTCGCTCGTTTTGAGCCCAAAAACAGTCTTTTTTCGACGAAAATTAGCATTTTTGCATAAATTTTTAGGTTTCTTAGTCAAAATTCATGTTTTTCATCCAAAAAATTGCTCATTTTCAGCTCAAAATTCTGATTTTCGAGTCAAAATTAACCATTTTCAGTAAAAAATTATCGTCTTCGAATTTAGAGCTTCTTGGGCTTAGAATCATAATTTTCGGTGCATTTTAATGGTTTTTGGCTCGAAATTCCTGATTTTAAGTCGATTTTCATAATTTTGGCCTCTTTTTTGGTTGGTTTTTGACGATAATTGGCTGAAAATTCATTATTTTTAGTGGAAAATCATTATTTTTGAATTTAGAGCTTCCTGGGCTCAGAATCATAATTTTTGGTGCATTTAAACGATTTTTGGCTCAAAAATTCATGATTTTTGTCGAATTTTTTAGGTTTTGGCTCAATTTTATGAGTTTTGAGCCATTTTTTCAATGATTTCTATAAATAATTCAATTTTTCATCTCAAAATTGCTCACCCTGAACCCTTTGCTCAATTCCATCCAACAATTCTCGATCAACTTCTTCCGCTTCGTAGAGATTCTTCTCCAATTGTTGTCTCACTTGTGCATGCGCGGTGCTCTCCGTTCGATTTTGCTCTTTTAGAAGTTTCAGCTCTTCTTCCACAGCGGATAGTTTTATCTGCAAAAAAATGGGTAATTTTGGTGTAGAAATGGCTTAAAATGCTCCTAAAATGGTCAAAATTGGTCCAAAATAGCTCATAATCCTTCTAAAATGGTGAAAATTGTACCAAATAGCTCAAAAACTTTCAAAATTATCAAAATTGGTCTGAAAAAAACAAAAAATGCACCAAAAAGCTCTAAAATGTCTAAAAACAGCTTGGTTTCGGCTCCAAATTAGCTCAAAATGCTCCTAAAATGCTCCAGATTGGCTCAAAATAGTCGTTTCGAGCTCAAAAATGCACCAAACTGGTACAAAATAGGTCAAAAATGCTCCTAAAATGGTCAAGATTGATGCTCGAAAATGCACCAAAATTACTCCAAATTCATTCAAAATTTTTCAGAATGCTCCAAACGCCTTCAAAATGCTCCAAATGCTCCCAAAACCTCACCTGCAACGCGCTACAGTATCTCTTCAACTTTGCCGTCTCTTCAGTCTTCTTCTCCGGACCATCAGCGCCTTCAGAATCCTCCTCGTCTTCAATTTTGACGTCTTCTGACTCCAGAAGCTCTGAATCCTCAGTCACACCCACAATAACCTCCTCAAGCCTTTTCGTCTTCTTCTCGAGCTCCTCGGATTTCTCTTGCTCTTCGGTGAGCTTTTCTTCGAGCTGAAAATCGAAACTACAGTAATCCTGGTAGGAAAATTTGAAATTTTTAGAGCAAAACTTGAGATTTTCAGATGAAAATTGGACATTTTTGGACCAAAAATTGAGATTTTCAGATGAAAATTGGTCATTTTTAGGCCAAAAATCGCAATTTTCAGTTCAAAAATGACAATTTTTCGCTATTTTTTCAATTTTCCCCATTCCAGTCCAAACTACAGTAATCCCTACCTGCACAATTTGCCTCTCCATCGCCAACGCCTGCGTCTGTAACTGTTTATTCGTCGTCGACATTGTCTCTTGTTGCATTTGAAGCGTATTCGTTTGAGCGATCATTTCGTCGACACAATTCTGACGAAGTTCCACCTCCCGTTCCAAATTTCGATTCTCCATTACCAGTTTCTCGCATTCATCCGTTTTTTCGGCGTTCGCGTCGAGTGCTTCTTTTAGTTGGAGCTGGAAAATTAGGGGGGAAATTTCAGTGGAATTTTTGAGTTCGAAATCGCAGTTTTTGGTCAAAAAAATCGGTTTTTTGAGACCAAAATGAGAAATTTTTGAGTCGAAAGTTTGAATTTTTGGGTCCAAAATTGTCATTTTTGAGTGAAAATCCATTGAAAATTTGATGTTTTTAAGCTCAAAAATCCGGATTTTCGAGTTAAAATTCACTATTACAGTATCCCGAGGGATCAAAATTTTATGCTTTGTATACCAATTTCCCTATTTTCAGTTTAGAATCGCGATTTTTTGGTAAAAAATTGCAATTTTGGCATCAAAAGTTCGAATTTTTGAGCCAAAATCAATCATTTTAGCTTCAAATTTCAGAATTTTTCGTCTGAATCTATCTACAGTATCCTTGGGTCATTTTCTACGATTTTCAGCTCAAAATTACATAATTTTTACCTTCAAAATGGCCATTTCATTCTCCGTCGCCTCGGCTGCTCGTTCTTCGGGTGTCACCCACATCACTGCTCCTTCTTCTTCCGCTTTCTTTCTCTCATTTTCTCGCTTCTCCTTCTCGTCGAGACATTGTTGAAGAAGATCCGCTTTTTCGGCGAGAAGACGATTCTTTTCCTCTTCTGTCGACGTTTTGTGCTTCAGCTTTTCGTTTACCTGAAATTTGGAGCAATTTGGAGCATTTTGAGCCATTTTTCATAAAATTTGAGCTATTTTAGAGCATTTTGATCCAAAAATCAAGAATTTTGGATGAACTTGGACATTTTTTCGTGGATTTTAAGCCATTTTTGGCCAATTTTGGTCAATTTTGGAGCATTTTGATTCCAAAAATGAAGGATTTTGGATAACTTTAGACGGTTTTCCATAAATTTTGAAATATTTTTCATGGATTTTAAGCTATTTTTAAAGCATTTTGAGCCAAAAATCAAAGATTTCGGATAGTTTCATAGGGTTTTCAAGGATTTTGAGCCATTTTTGGTCAATTTCAAGTCAAAATGGATCATTTTACGTCTTTTTTGATGATTTTTAAGCCATTTTCAATAAATGTTGGCTCAATTTTTCTTGAGAAGCTTTGGAGCATTTCCAGTCAATTTTTGCTCATTTTTCTTCCATTTTTTTCGCTTCAAATCTCACCTCCTTCAACAATGCAGATTCCTCCAAAAGAATATCCCTTTGTCTCTTAATCGCCTCAGTTTCCTCTCTCAATGCATCATTTTCCGCATTCAATGCCTCTTTTTGTTGCTTATGACTGTCTTGAATCTCTTTGAATTGATCACGGAACTTCCCAATGTCTTCTTCTGATGACGAGATTATCGATTTCATCGTTTCGTCGTATCTGAAAGCAATTTTCGTCAATTTTGGGTAATTTTAAGCAATTTTACTCATTTTTCTGGAATCTACAGCTATTTTGCCACTTTTTGGGGTCAAAATCGCCTAATTTTAAGCTATGTTTAGCTTTTTTGGGGCGTTTTGAGTCATTTTTGAGGTTTCTACAGCTATTTCGCTAATTTTTAGCTCAAAATCGCTTAATTTTCACCAATTTTCATATATTTTAAGCTATTTTGGACTTTTTTATTGAGCGTCTTCAGTGATTCTTGCTCGTTTTTGGCTCAAAACTTTCCGTTTTCTGTCGATTTTCGTTGATTTTGGAGCATTTCTGGCTTAAAAAATTGAACTTTCGGTCAATTTTGAGCCATTTTTTTTGTAAATTTTGGAGCATTTCCAGTCATTTTTGGCTCAAAATTCTTCATTTTCTATCAATTTTCACGGATTTTGGCTCATTTTTCATCAAATTACCTCGCCAAATTCTCGGTCAACGCGTTATTCTCATCCAGCAACTGCCTATTCGCTCCTCTCAACTTTTCCAACTCCGTATCGATCTCTCCGACGGCTACCGTAAACTTTTGCACATCGTCTCTCAGCCGTTCCCTTTCTTTCCTCGATTCATCCAATGCTGCTCGCAGTTTCTCCACTTCTTCATTCACCATCGAATCACAATCTTCGCGTCGTTGGGAGACGTTCGCGACGCCTGTTCGGAGTCTGGAAGATGAAAATTTTGGATTTTGGGGGTGAAAATGATAGGAAAACATGAAAAATTCCTGAAAATCGGTCCAAAAACCCTTAAAATCGGCTCAAAATACTCCAAAATCTATTTTGGAACATTCTGAGCCGATTTTCATGGTTTTCGATGATTTTTCATGAATTTTGAATCATTTTTCGACTTTTTAGCTCGAAATCGAGAAGAAATGGTTCAAAATCGATTTTGGAACATTTCGAGCCGATTTTCATGGTTTTTTAGACGATTTTCAAGAATTATGGACAATTTTTAGACTTTTTTAAGCTCAAAATTGAAAAACAATGATCCAAAATCGATTCTGGATCGTTTTTTCCTTGATTTCGAGCTAAAAAGTTAAAATGGTCCAAAAATCGTGAAAATTTGCTCAAAATGCTCCAAAATCGATTTTGAACCGTTTTTCTGCAATTTCGGACGATTTTCAGCTTTTTTCATGATTTTGAGCTCATTTTGGCGAATTTTGAGCCGAAATTCGTTTGGGACACTTTGGAGCGTTTCGAGTCAAAAATGGGAAAATTTGGAGCATTTTAAGACAATTTCATGATTTTTGGAGTACTTTAGGTCATTGTGAGCCAAAAATTCTCATTTTTGGAGCATTTTGAGATATTTTCCTTGATTTTTTCAGCTATTTTTTGTCATTTCAAGCCAAAAAACGACTTTTTTACCTCGCAAAATCATTAGACAACCTCTCCAACTGCGCCACCGTCTCCGCGCTCTCCTTCTTACACAATTCGTATCTCTCTTCGTATTCTATCAGATTCGCTTTCAACGAATCAATCCGACGATTCAAATCTGTGTTGGCGGTTACTGTAGCATTGTGTTCCGTTTTGAATTCTTCGTATTCGTTGTTGAGTTCCGTGTAGGCTGTCGCGAGCTCTTGATTTTGGGTTTGAAGGATGGAGAGTTTCGATTGGAGATCCGTCTGGAAAAAAATAGATTTAGAGGGGTTTTAGAGCATTTTGAGTGAGTTTTGATGAAATTTGGAGCATTTTAGCACAATTTTGAGAGATTTAGGAGCATTTTGAGTCTGCTTTGACAATTTTTAGGGCATTTTGAGCCAAATTTCATGGTTTTTGAACAATTTTTGACTCAAAATAACCTAAAATAATTGGAAAAATAGTGAGGATTGACCAGAAACCCTTTCCTTCATTTTAGAACTGTTTTTCATAATTTTCAGATCATTTTTATGGATTTTGAATGCTTTTTTAATGAATGTTCAGAAATTTTTTTAGAGAGTTTCAGGTCATTTTAGTGTATTTAAAGCATTTTTGAAACTTTTTACACCAATTTTAGACCATTTTTTTCGATTTAAGACGATTTTTCATGAATTTCGGATCATTTTCAGCGTTCTAGATGAATTTTGGAGCAGTTTTATTCACCTGAATCTCCAACTTCTCCTCTCTCAACGTCTCCAATTCGTGTTCCATTTGTCGAATTCTCTCATCCACCAATTCATCGTGTGATCCTAAATCCACAACCACTGGTCTCTCTGCTTCGTCACTTCCATTTGTACTTCTTGCCGAGGATTTTGTCATCAGAAGATCTTCTTTTTCCAGAAGAACAGCGTCCAGGGTGTCGGCGTTGGAGGTGGACGATGAGGCGTTGTAGGGAAGGATCTGGAATTCGGAAATTGGAGAAAACTTATAGAATTCAAGAATCCGTCAAACACTACTCAAAATCCAGAAAAAATAGCCAAAAATTGGTCAAAAATACTCAAAAATCTAAAAAATTGACTGAAAATTGATTATTTTCTTTCAGAATAAATTTTTGGTCATCTTTTTGCATTTTATGAATTTTTTTGTCATTTTTTATAGATTTTAGAGCATTTTGAATTATTTTGGACAAACTTTTGAGCCAACAGATTTCGACGAATTTGAGAGCATTTTAAGCTGAATTTGTTCAACTTTGACGAGTTTTGGACCAGTTTCGTCCTATTTTGACCAATTTCGAAGCCTTTTTGAGTCAATTTGATGAATTTTTGGAACCTCAAAGGTTCAGAATCATCTAGAATTCATTTTTAATAATTTTTTTGGATTTTCATGGATTTCGAGTCATTTTTGAAGGATCTGTGTTCGAAAACCTTCAGAATCTGTTTTCAGTCATTTGTAGATTTTAGAGTATTTTGAATCAATTCTTAACGAATTTTTAGCTATTCTTAATGAATTTTGAGTACTTTTCTAATGATTTTGGCTTCGGAATCCTTCAGAATTCATTTTTATGAATTTTTGGCTATTTTTTTAAAAATAAAATTCGGAGCCTTTTGGGTCTGACCAATCTTGGAGCATTTTAAGCCATTTTCTACGAATTTCGGAGCATTTCAAGCTGAATTCGGTCAAGTTGAAGGCATTTTAAGCCAATTTTTACAATTTTTGGAGCTTGTTTGAGTCTATTTGACGAATTTCTGGATCAGAAAGGTTTCAAACCCCTTAAGAATCGTTTAAAATTCTTTAGAATCCTTCTGAATCCATCCGGAGTCTTCAGAATTCTACAAAATCCATTTTAGTTCATTTTTTTTTTTGGATTTTAGAGTATTTTTAATCAATTTTTGACATTTTTTCATGGATTTCGTGTCATTTTTTGAGGATCAGGATTTGGAAGTTTCCAGAATCCATTGTCAGCCTTTTTTTCTGGATTTTGGCTCAAAAGATGTGTTTAAATGATTCTGAGATGCTCAGATAGGTTTTGGAGATCAAAAACTATGTTAGAAGGTTTCAGAAACATATTTTTCCGATTTTCAGGTAATTTTTTACAGGGTTTGCGCTTTTTGTCTCTTTTTAGACAATTTTTCTTCAATTTTTCATATTTTTTGAATAATTTTTGTATTCTTTTGATCAAACATGCTCATTTTTGGAGCATTTTGAGTAAATTTTCACGATCTTTCAGCTATTCTTTCTCATTTTTCGCTCATTTTTCCCTCATTTTCCCCTTACCTGCATATTCTGAATCTTCTCCTCATACATCTCCCTCATCTCAACCATCGATTCAGCATGCGATTCCACAATTGCCTGAATCTCGTGCTCTTTTTGCTGTCGAAGAGCCTCGATTTTTTGCTCCATTTCCGTTCGGGATACTGTATTTTCAGATGGATTTTCTGAATTTCCCGAATTTTCCGCCTTCGCCTTCCAATGAGCAATTTGTTGTCGAAGTTCGGTGACTTCTGTCGTTTCTGTGGCCGATGGAAATGAAGTGGGCGTGGTCTCGTGCCATCCGGATTCTTGCAGATGCTCCATTTGATTCTGGAAGAGGGAAGGGGTGAATTTGCATTTTGAGCCATTTGAAAGCATTTTGGGGTGTTTTGAGCCATTTTAGAGCATTTCAAGCCAAATTTTGAGCATTTTGGGTAATTTTTAACAAAATTTGGAGCATTTTTGACTATTGTGGATTATTTCTCATAAAATTGTGAGCATTTCGATCGATTTTAAGTCATTTTAAAGCATTTTGAAGCAATTTTTGAGTTATTTCAGACCTTTTCATGAATTTTGGAGCACTTTGAGCCGGTTTGGCTAATTTTTGAGCGTTTCGGGTTATTTTTGAGCCAATTTTTGACCATTTTGGCTCATTTAAGTAGTTTTTTCAAAACTTTTGGAGCTTTTCAAGCCTAATTTGTCGAATTTTGGAGCAATTTTGAGCGCTTTAAGCCAAAATTTGACTATTTTGAGTCATTTTTCATAAAATTTGGAGCATTTTGTGCCATTTCTGAGCAAATTTCTAAATTTTTTTTCATGAATTTTTAATCAATTTTTGCTGTTTTTAAAATATTTTTTCTCGTCTATCGGGTTGTTTTTTTTTTCATCAAAATTCAACAAAATTTCTTTTTTGGTATGTTTTTTACTCAAAAATATTAAAACTCTCTATAAAATCTGCGATTTTCCCTGTTTTTGAAAATTTTGGACCGTTTTTCATCAAATTTGGTCTAAATTGGCTCATTTTCAATTATTTTCATTATTTTTGCTCATTTTTGACTATTTTGGCTCATTTTTCAACCATTTTCCCTCATTTTTTCCCCTCTTTCCCGATACCTTCAACTTCTTAATCTCGTCATCTCTCTGTTTGACCATTCCATTCAATTTCGTCCCAATCGCATCCATTTCAATGTGTGCATCATACAATTGTTGCTCCAATTGTTGTTTTTCATTATTCAGAGACTCGCAACGTGCCGATTCGATGGCTAATTGTTTCTCCGCTTCGGCGCACTTCTTTTTGGCGACCTGAAAAAAAAGGAAGGTTTTGAATGGAATTTGAAGCATTTTGAGCCATTTTTGGTCAAATTTGGTGCATTTTGAGCTGTTTCAGGGCCAGTCAAGAGCTTTTTTGAGAATTTTGAGCCATTTTTCATAAAAATTGGACCATTTTGGGCCATTTTTGATGAAATTCGGAGCATTGTGAGCCATTTTTTAAAAAATCAAATTTGGAGCAATTTGGAGCATTTTTGGCCATTTTTCCTTAAAATTGGAGCATTTTGAATCATAATAGAGCATTTCAACCCAATTTTTGACTATTTTTCACTAAATTTGGAGCATTTTGAGTGATTTTTGCATATTTTTTGAGTGTTTTAGTTATTTTTGAGCCATTTTTTAAAATTATTTTGAACAATTTGTTATCAAACTTGGAGCATTTTGAGCCATTTTTCCTTTAAAAATTGAGCTTTTTTGAGAAAAAAAAACTTTTCTCATGATTTTTAAGATTTATTATAATAAGTTTTGTGCTATTTTTTCCATTAAAATTCATCTAAACCGTTTTTTTTTTGGGTATTTTTAATAATTTTTACTCAAAATTATTAAATTTTTATTATAAAATCTACTTTCTCTGTTTTTCGGGTCAATTTTTGCTTTTTTTCAGTATTTTTCGGTAATTTCCGATTTTCTGGTTTTTTTTTTCAGTCCATTTTTTAGCTTTTTCAAATTTCCATTGTCATTTTTTCTCTTTTTTAATATTGTAATTTTTCTTCTCAATTAAACTCACAATAATCTCTCCATCCGGATCGGGAACCTCTTCTCTAGCTTCTGTCAACACATCACTCGCTTCGTTCAACACTTCGTTGGCCAAATCCGACAGCTGGCCTTGAATATTTCTCAACCATCCGCTCATTTTTCATTTATTTTGTATTTATTTTTGAAGATTTTTTTGCATTCGAATGGTTATTTTTGTGTGGTTCTGGAACAAAAATGGGTTAAAATAAAGTAAAATACAAAAAAAATTTTTTAAAATCGAAGTATCAGCTTTCTGAGCTAAAAATCTTTGATTAAATCAAATTTTTAGCTCAAAAATTGCCGAAATTCAACTCAAAAGCTGAAAATCCACGTTTTCAGCGTCGGCAAACACGAAATCCGCGTGTTCCGTTGCGCGTCAATTATAATGCATTTGCGTACAAATTTCGAGGTTAAGAGTTGAAGAAAAGAAACTTCAAAAGGGACAAATCCTTATAGAAACTAATAAAATACCTAAAACTTTCAGACCGATCATGCGTTTATAGCGGGTAAAAATAATAAAGATATTATAATAAAAAAATCGGTCAGAGACTCAAAGGGCAGAAAATTCTGGTCAAAATTCGGGGATGAATTATTGAATTATGAAAAATGCAGTAACAACGAAAAAAAAAAACAGAACAAATAATTACAGAACAGAGAGCATTTAGAGCAAATTGACGGCGTCTTAATGGCGATGGCCTCCTCTCTTGCTGATTCCTCCGAGCACTTGGTCTGAAAATGGAAATTTAAGGGCAAAATAAGGACGAAAGCGGGGTTTGGGGGCTACGAGAGCTCAAAAAAGCAGTTTTAGGTACTATGAGAGCATAAAAAACAGTCTTAGGTACTGTGCGAGCATAAAAAGAAGTCTTAGAGACTTTGGGATCTCAGAAAACAGTTTTCCGACTTTCAGAGCTGAAAAAACAGTTTTAGGTACTTTGAGAGCTCCAAAAAGCAGTTTTCGTACTTTCGGAGCTCCAAAAAGCAATCTTAGGCACTTTGAGAGCTCAAAAAAGCAGTTTTAGGTACATCAAGAGCTCCAAAAAGCAGTTTTCGTACTTTCGGAGCTCAAAAAAGCAGTTTTAGGAACTTTTCGAGCTCAAATAAGCAGTTCTAGGGACTTTCATAGCTCAAAAAAAGCGTTTTTCCACAAGATAATCAATTTCTAAACTCCTTACTCGGTCCTGCACGTCTCAACGAAGCGAATCGCTCCTGGGGCTTCTCCTCCTCCTGCTGCTGCTTCTGCTCGACCTTCAACCCTTTCATCTCGTTCTCCATTTGCTCCACAAGAGTATCATCAAACTCAACGCTCTCATCTATAATCGTCTCCTTCTTCACCGGAGACACGACGGCAGACTGGTTTTCCGAAGGCGACGAAGACGGTGTCGAATATGGAGTAGACGTGTCCGAGATCGTTGGCGACGAGGATCCACTGGGCGGTGTCGATTCTCTGGACGGCCGCGGGATAGATCCTCCTCCTCGTTGGCTCATCGAAGGATGCGGTGGTGGCGGTGGGCACTGCCACGATTCGATCTCCTCTTGCGCCCACTTCTCGCGATGCTGTGAGGCGATTTGCTCGGTTCGCTCGAGCGCCAGCTTCATCAGTTGCTCGCGTTGACGCTTCTGCTCCTCGCGAATTCTGCTTATGGGAATGTGCACGTAGTGGGCGTCTGAAATGAAAAAAGGGGTGATTTTCAAGGTTACAACTGTTTGTTTAGGATTACCAGCTGGTGGCCACGGCTCTCTCGGTGCTGGGATCGGCTTGGCGAGCGCCTGAATCTCTATCGATTTCTCAATGTTGTGTGTCCACTTCGGGAAGTCTTCTGGCGACGTTGGCAGTGGCAAAACGTCGATGAGCGATCTGACAACGTTCTCCTGTTCGGTGAGTGAAGATTCGCTAAAGACCTGGAACACGGAAACTAGAATTTCTTCGATTTTTAAACAAATACCTCCAAAATCTGCACAACCAACAGACGCGCGTCAGCCAGTTGGATCATTCCCAACTTTTTCAAATAACTCTCTTGAAGAATCGCTTCCATAATAGCATGAATTTCGTTGAGATTCTTGAACACCACACTAGGCTTTGCGTGGAGAAGCTCGAGGACAGATTCCGCATCGAAGAGTCCGAGTTGCATAATACAGCGAATGTATTCAAATGAGAGATCAATGATCGGCTCTTGGGCTCTGATGACATAGAACTTCTCTCCGTTTGGCTCCTCTTCCTCTTCAACACCTTCATCGTCACTCTCGTCAGCCGTATCGTATCCATCCTCCTCTCTTTCCTCATTCTTCACAGCTCCTTCGCTTCCCTCAGAATCCGGATATATCGCCTTGAAAATCGCCTCCGGCACGCGTCTCTTCTCGACGTTCAACGCGTCGAACCAGGTGCACATGGTGTATTCCACCCACCACGGCATTTTTCGGAGCACTTCAAGAATGTGCTCTTTGGTCTCCTTGTCAAAGTGGACATTCTGTTCGCGCATCTTCAACGAGAGTCCCTTCAGAATTCTCTTGCAATTATCGACGACAAACATCGATTTCTTCATATGAAAATTGGTCATCATGTTGAGAAGCATATCGATGATTGTCGGTGCCAAGAGCCACTTCTCCGCCGGTTGAGTTCTCATCGAGGAGGCGAACGTGTAATCGAATGGATTCTCGTTCTCAGGAGCCAACAGATCCGCAGCCAATCCCGTCAAAATCTCCAGCGACTTTATCGGAGTACGCGTCGGCGAGTAGATCTCATTGAGCACCACCTCCAGAAGCGTCCAGGAGCTCATGAGTGGCGTTCCTCCTTTGCAGAACTCCATGGCCAGCTTGCCGATGGTTTCCCATTCGGATTCCTCGGTCGCTTCGCAACGACAACAGCAGATAAAACGGCGGAGGGCGACGCAGAGGAGAGGCTCCACTTTGTTGACTTCGTACTCGTTGTGATAGATTTTGAGTGGGCGGTCGTTGAAGAGAGTTTCCACACTTTTGCACAAGTTGATCGTGAAATCGAGCATCGTTGATGGATTCTTGATGACGTGTTTGAAAAGACGAAGAAGGACATTGACTGGGGAGATGAGCAGTTTCCAGCGGATTTCTTCATAATCCCTCCTCTCCAAAGCCACCGGATCTGCACTGGCTTTGTCCAGAAGGACCTCCAACTTCTCAAAGAATCCCGCAATGATCGTTTCGAAATACGGACAGTAGTCGATTGGATAGTACTGCCATTCCTTGACGAACTCCTTTTGATAGGTGATCTTATTCGCCTCCGGACACATCATGTACAACTTGTGAAGACAACGGAAAAAATCGACGTTGAACTCTTTTCGTCTCTGAGTTATTCCTGCTTGGAAATAGGACATGGCGCTGAAAAAAAAGAGGATTTGTCAAAGGATTTTAGGTGAAAATGCTCACTCCAAAGTCAGATCATACGCATAGTAGTCGTAGATCTCGTAATCGAAATTTTTGTTGAGAAAGTAGTTGATGAGCTGGCGATTCGGTTTGTAGGCTTTGTAAGACTTGAACATCTGAAAATTGGGGTTTTTAGATAGATTTTTTTCCAAAACGCCTACCTTGTCCACTTCGGCGAGCCAAATCTTCTGCTCATCTAACTGCTCTTGCGGTGGTAAGCCGTAGTAGCTGTTGTCCATCACGTCGTTGTCCGCCATTTTTTTGTGCTGAAAAAAAGAAAATAGCCCAAAAATCAAGATTTTCCACGAAAAATAGCCAAAATTCAAGAATTTTTATGGAAAAATAGCCAAAAATTCAAGATTTTTCATGAAAAATAGCCTAAACATCGAGAATTTTCATGAAAAATAGCACAAAAACCAGTATTTTCCGAGAAAAAATGCAAAAATTTCGCCTAAAAAATCCTAAAATTGCATCAAAAATTTGAATTTCCGAGCTTCTAGAAGCTGTGGGTCTCGACACGAAAGTGCGGAAACCAACATGTTCCTTTAAACGTCTACCGTAATTTTGCTGGGTCTCGACACGAAAACCCGATTTGGCGTATGTTCCTTCAAAGTTTGAAAAAAAAATATGCAGAATTTCGTCGGATTTTAATCGATTTTAACCGATTTTGAGCGAAACAAAAAGCGAAAAGCATGGAAAAAAATACGAAAAATTCACAGAAACTTTATAAGCAAAAGAAAATTGAATATTTATATGCTCGGGGTTCTCAATGATGCCAATTGTCTTCTTTTAGTGCTCGGCGACGGTTTTTCCCTTCTCCTCGTACAACTTGGCCAACTCCTTCGGACACGTGTGCATGTAGCCCTTGTTGGCGGCGCAGATCTCCTTCATACGGGTGTACGGATCGTAGTTTCTGAAAATTTGGGTCATCAGAAGGCAAAAATTCCAAATTTTTAGATCACTTACGCGAAGAACTCCTCGTACTTATTGTGGCGCGGCCAGACGTAGAAGGCGTTGAACGCGACGGTCGACGCGATGGCGGCGACGAGCGATACGTAGATGCCGCGTTTTCCGTACGATTGGAGCATGTTGCGGGTGGCGGACATTGTCTGAAAGCTTTGGAAAGTGAAAAAACCGATAGAAAATCCAAAAATTTAGAAGAAAAACAGCGAAAAATGACCGAAAATTGAGTGAAAAAGAATAAAAATGAAGGAAAACTCGTGGCGCCTGTGGGTACTGTAGTTGACACAATGTGTGGCATGGCGTGTGGTGTTTGCGGAGTTGGGCAGGGAAATTGGAGGGAAAGTGAAATTTTTCGAAATTTTGGGTTTTTTTTTTGGAAAAAAAGGATTTTCGCTTGATTTTAGGCATTTTTTGCAGATTTTCAGGAGAGAATTTGATTTTGAATTAATTTTACAGTCAAAAACACTCAAAATTTCCCTAAAAAAACATAAGAAAGTATTAATTTTTTGTTTTCCAAAGAATTTCCTTCATTTTTTTTTGCTTTTAAAAATATTTCTCAATTTTCAAAATAAAAAAAATAAATTCTTAATTAATTCTTCGCACAGAAACACTCGAAATTCCTATAAAAATCCATAAATTGCTATTTTTCGGTTTTCAATGAATTTCTTCATTTTTTCTTGATTTTCATTATTTTTTGTAAGTTTCAGGGTAAAAAAATAAATTTCAGATCGAATTTTTAAACAGAAACACCTCAAAACTACCAAAAAACCACAAATCTCTACTTTTTTGAAATTAATGTTCTCAATCCCTTCCTATTTTTCCACAACACATTCTTCAAGTGTTTTTCAGATAATTTCGTTAATTTTCTCCTAATTTTCAGTTAAATCCCACCAAATTTCTCTTTTCAAAAATTTCCTTTCCAAAAAACCCAAATTCAAACTCCCTCGCAAAGTCCCCTTTCACTACGGTACACAAACTCCGTAAACACGCGCACACTAAACACACCAAACCCTACGCGCAAGCACGCGACGCGACCGCTCCGCACCACTTTCGTCACATTTATCGATCACGTGCTGTTTACCCACCCATTTTCCATCGAATTTTCGCCAATTTTCTCCATTTTTTTGGCTGAAAAATTCGAAAATAATCATGTCGTTCACCGAACTGACACCCGTCACCAGTTGCTGCTCATCATCGTCGACGCCGTCGCTGGAAATGCTGGATTCTGAATTCTCAACGGTTAACCTTGTTTTTCCAATTTTCTTTGGGTTTTGAGCCGATTTTCCGTCTATTTCGAGTGAAAAATCGTATTTTTTTATCAAAAATTGCATCGGAAGGCTCAAAATTCAGTCAGTTAAAATGTTTACCCTCAAATAAGTAATTAAACCAATTAGGTAGGGACCAAAAAAACTCAAACTTGGGAAAATTAAACCTACTCAGTAAACTTATGCTGAGGTCTTCTCCCTTACCGCCGACCCCCATTTTCACCCCAATTTTTTTTCAGAAAACCCACCAAAACATCCATGCATTCCATCAAGCGCTCGCCGAGCTCGATTTCGGCTCCACGAGCGAAGAAACGGAAAAACAACGAGAGGAGGAACAATTCTTAGAAATCGACGAGGTTCCGGATACCTACGATGAGGATGTTGATGGAAGCGTCGAGTCAGAAGACGATGTTGGAATCAAGTATCCCTATGAGAGAAAGGATGCGTACGATGGGCTCAAGGAGCGGATAGAGCAACGTTTGAATGATTCCGGCGATGAGCAGTTGGAGAAGGAGGCAAAGGTAAGCACCAGAGGCTTAAAAATCGAGTCAAAACTGTCCAGAGAGCCTTGGAAACTTCAAAATCGAGTCAGAACGGCGCTATGAAGCTTGAAACCTCCAAAATACACGATTTTTGGGCAAAAATCTCCTATAAAACCCCATTGAAATCGAATTTTGCTCCTCAAAACTCATTTTTCCAGGAAATCGCGTTACTTCTGAAAATGCTACCGTTTTGGGGTAAAAATGACTCGGAGGCATCAAATTTGAGTCAAAATCTGTCCTGAGAGCTTCAGAATCTCTGTAAACCCCATTTTTCATGCTCAGAAGCTTTAAAACTCTTGATTGTCAGTCAGGAAGCTTCTATACCTCATTGACGCTGAGAAATTACGATTTTTTATAGTAAAAATGGTTCAGAGGCATCTCATTCTGTCCAGAATTTTTTCTGCCCCTATTTGGGATCTTCAGAACCTCTGTAAACCCCATTTTCCATGTTCGGGAGCTCCGGAAATCTCAAAATCCGGCCAGGAGGTTTCAATACCCTCTCAAACCTGAAAAATACGTTTTTTAGTCTAATAATGGTTCAGAGGCATCAAATTCTGTCCGAGGAGCTTCAGACCCTTCTGGACCTCTGAAACCCCTGTTTTTCCATGTTCAGAAGCTTTGAAAATCTCAAAATCGAGTTCGATTGGCTCCAGGAAGCTTCAAATCCCAAACAAATACCTTTTTAGTCGAATAATCTCCTTTAAAATCATAAAAATCGATTTTCGCTCCTGAAAATTCGTTTTTCATGTTCAGAAGCCTTGAAAATCCTCAAAATCGAGTCAGAATGGCTCCTGGAAGCTTCAAACTCCAAAAAATACGATTTTTAGTCGGAAATACTCTTTAAAATCGTTAAAATCTAGTTTTCCACCATCAAAATTTATTCAAAAGCATCAAAATCGAATTTTCCACCCTCAAAACCCCATTTTTTTCCAGGAAATCGCATTCCTCGTGAAAATGAAGCAAGCCGAGTGGAAGGAAGAAGAAAAACTCGAACGCCAAGAAGCCTTGCTCCGCCATCGCAACTCCACCGTATTCACATGCGTCATGTGCTCCAAAGCCTTCCAGAACACCGAGCAACTCCAGAAGCACACCGCACAGGCTCACGATCTTTCGGGCCACAAATTCCGATGCCATCGTTGTGGAAAGAGTTTCAAGTATAAGAAGAATCTGGAAGCTCATGTGGATCTTCATCTAAAGGATTTCCCATGCAATAGTTGCTCGCTAGTCTTCAAAACGGAGAAATCGCTGCATGCTCATCAGCTAAAAGAGCACAAAGAAGAAGAGGAGCAAGATTGGGAGTACGGTCAATCGAAATGCCCCAACTGTGAGCTCCACTTCTCCGATAAGATCTACAAGCGACACGTCTACTATTGTCTGAACAAGGAGAAAATCGCCGAGAAAAGAGCACTAAAAAAGGCACAATCCACCCCGTCGAGCCCGGCTCTCTCCACTATCTCCTGCGCCTCATTCGCTAGCTATCAACCAGGACCTTCCGGAGCATTCAAAAGTCCGCTAGTGAGCCCGTCGGTGGTCTCCTATCGTGACAAGTCTTGTTCGGTTTGTGGAGAGAAGTTTGCTAGCCGGCAATCGATGTTGAGACACGTTGGAAGGAAACATCCGGAGGTTAAGGATGATCCAAATGTGACTGCGATTAGATATGTGAATGCGACAGTGGAATCGGTAAGGAAATAAGCAAATAATGGTTTAAAGCGCAAAAATTCGCTCAAAAATGGTGAATTTTTCTTCAAAATTGTGTTCGGCGAGTTTTGACCTCAAAATTTGCTCGAAAAATGGTTTTTGAAGGGTTTTGTGTGTTTTAGATCTCAAAAACACCACTTTCTAGCATTTTTTCCAGCTAAAATTCTCAAAATCACAAAAAAAAATAGTCTAGAATCGGTAAAAATCCGCTTTGGAAGCATTAAAAACTCGAAAATTCTCGGGAAATGAATTTTGACGGTTTTCAAGGGTTTTTGAACTCAAAAACACCATTTTCGATCATTTTTCCCAGTGAAAAAACTTGAAATGGTCCGAAAATTGGGTAAAATTGACTCGAAAAACGTCAAAACTCAAAAAATTCTCGATTTTCAAAGAAAAAAAAAAGAAAATTTGAGTTTTTGATGCATCTCCAGCGAATTTTTTACCAATTTTTGAATATTTTTCGACCCTTTTCACTGGTAAAAGCCTCAAGAAAGGTCCACAATTGCTAAAAATTCTCTTTGGAAGCCCTAAAAACTCGAAAATCCTCTATTTTCAAGGATTTTTGACCTCAAGATCGCAATTTTTCAGCAATTTTTATTCCTATTGTTCCAGCCATCCCACCAATACGCGTGCGTCGACTGCGGCAAACGCCTGACCACCCGCGCGGCTCTCACCACACATCGTGCTCGTGCTCACTCGGCTCTCGCGGGCTCCGAATGCCCTCACTGTCAGAAGACGTTCATTGTGCCGTCGGAATTGAGGAAACACATTCAACGAGTTCACAATAAGGAAGACGGTTTGGCTCAGACGACACAGAAGTTGAAGGGACAACAATTGACAGAGTTGCCCGATATTGATGATATTTTTTAGATTTTTCAGCTTAAAATTAGGTTTTTCTCCGTTTTGTAGCCTAAAAATTAGTCCAAAATGATCCTTTTTAGCTCAAAATTAGGTTTCCCCCCATTTTTTTAGCCTAAAATTGGACTAATTTGCTCATTTTTTGGCTCAAAATAGTACAATTTTATCTATTTTTTTGGCTCAAAATCACCTTTTTTTGTATATTTTCCAATTTTTCTTCCATATTCTTGCCCCTCTTCCGTTGTTTTTAGACTTATCATTGTTTCTGCGGGTCCCCCTAAATTCCCCTGTAATTTTTTTGTAATTTTGTGCCTTGAAATACAATAAAAAGTCAAAAAATAGCCAACGTTTTGGTGTCGGAAATCAAAATCGAATTAAAAAATTAAAAAAAAAAGGTTTTTTTAGTATAATTCGATTAGGAATTGGGATAGAAAAGGAGAAAAAAAATTCAAAAGAAAATATGAATTTTTCGTTTATTTTCTTGGTTTTGATTCTAATTTTTGGGATTTCAAGTGAATGTGGAGAGGTGAGTTTGGATTGAAAGAAAAATGCGGGAATTTGAAATTTTTTTGAATTTTAAAATTTTGAAAAAATATTTTTTGGCAAAAAAAATTTTTTTCCAATTTTTTCAATTTTTTGCTCTAAAATATTCGAAATTTTGCACTGATTCTGAACATCATAATTTTTTTTTTGAATATTTTTTTCGAAGTTAAAAAAATTGTATTTTCTTTATTTTTTTAAAATTCAAAAATTCGGAAACAATTTCCTTGAAATTTTCTTCCGATTGGTATAATTTCCACAAAAGTTAGAATACTTTGAAGTAGTGAAATTTTGCAATAAAGTTTTTTGACAATTTTTATGAATTTCACTGCTTTTGGAGCTCAAAATGATCAATTTTTCGGAAAATTTCAAAATTTCAAAACCTAAGAATCAATCTCCTTGAAATTTCCTTTCAATTGGTATATTTTTCACAAAATTTGCCTCATTATCTCTAGAGTTATGACTTTTTGAAATTTCAAATTTTTCGAAAAAAAAAAAATTGTTTCCAAAAAAAAATCGAAATTTCGAGATTTGAATTGCTATAACTCAAGAGCTAATGAGCAAAATTTTGTGGAACATATACCATCTTAAAGGGAATTTGAAGGAGATTATTTCTTAGGTTTTGAAATTTTGAAATTTAGCGAAAAATGAGCATTAAGCGCAATTTTTTAATCTTAATATCTACAATCTCGAAATTCCAGACTATTTCTCATAAAAGATCAAAGCGGGATGCTATGAAGTCTTCTGGAAGAATCGAAACATCAACTATTGGACATCGAAAATATCGAAGAACTATTCCATAGAACTTATTCCAGGATTTTTTTCCAAAAAATGTGTCGCAGTTTCGGAAATTGAATAAAAATACATTGAGCACAACTTTTCTTTGAATTTTCTGAATCTTAATTATCCAGATTTGGGAAAAAACATTTCAGTCGTTTCAGATGGCTAGGGAACACGAATGATAGATTTTTAGAACCGCAATGCACAATTCTACAACATATCAAACATGCTGTATTATTCACTTTCAAATTTTTGAGAAAGTTTGAAAAAAAGTTAAAAAATTCCGAAAAGCTAGGAAAATCCCAAGTTTCATAGTTTTATAGCCAATTTTGAGGGTATCTGGAAGACAAAAATGCATTACTGGTAGAAAAACGAACTCATAACATTTTGAGAACTTTTTGGAGAACTGAGTATTTTGAGAACAAAAAAAAATAGGAGGAAAATAAAAAAAAATAAAAATCGATTAATTTTTCTTTTTTCTTTTCTGAGAGTGACATTTTCCCGGGTAGATCAAACATTTGTGATCTACCGACAAAAACTTTTGTTGGAGGTCTGGCGTATTCCCGAAGACCAATAGAATCCCTAAATGTTGAGACCCATCCAAACAATTTCCAAAAAAATTTTTTTTTTTCAAAAATTTTTTTTGAAAATTTCAAATTGTTATATCTCAAGAGCCAATGAGTCAAGTTTTGTGTAAAATATACCATTTGAAAGGAAATTTTCAGAAGAATATTTGTTAGGTTTCAAAAAAAAAAAATGGTTACAAAAAAGTAAAGATTTGAGAAACCAATAGCTGAAATTTGCCAAAAAATATTTTTTCCCGACAATTTCGAATTTTCAAATTGTTACATCTCAAGAGATAATGAACCAAATTTTGTGAAAAATATATCATTTAAAAGGGAATTTTAAGAAGATTATTTATTTGGCTTGAAATTTTGAAATTTTGCAATAAACTAAGCATTTGAGCCTCCAAAACCAGAAAATTTAATGAAAATTGTCAAGGAACTTTGTTGCAAAATTTCACTGCTTTAAACTATTCCAGTTTTTTAGAGAGTTATATAAATCGAAAGGAAATTTTAAGGAGATAATTTTCCATGTTTTAATTCTGATATATTTCGAAAAATAACTGAAAAAATTAATTTCGGAAAAAAATTTTCCAAAAAACCTTTTTTTTCAAAAATGTTTTTTCAAATATTCAAGTTATAACTCCAGATCTAATATGCCAATTTTTCTGAAAAGTATACCATTTGAAAAGGAATTTTAAGGAAATTATTTCTCAGCTATTGTATTTTCGAGAAAATACAATAAATTAAAGATTTGAATCTCGAAAAGTAGCAAAATAGTTTTTTTTTCTGCGTCTCGAGCTTCAAATCTCTAGTTTTTGCATATATTAATCATTTAAGAAGTAATCTACTTTAAATTTCCTTTCAAACGGTATAGTTTTCACAAATTTTGGCATATTAGCTTTTGAGTTATTACAATTTGAAATTTCAAAATTTTCGAAAAAAATTTTTTAATTTTTTCGAAATTTCAATACTTTTGGAGCTTCAAATCTCTATTTTTTTGCTATTTTTCAAAGCTTCCAAACTCAAGAAATAATATTTTTTTAAATTTTCTTTCGAATGGTATATTTTTTTACAAAATTAGGCTCATTAGCTCTTAAGATATAGCAATTTGAAAATTCTAAATTTTCCAAAAAGAAAATTCGAAAATTATGAAATTTCAAACTGCTATAACTCAAGATCCAATAAACCAAATTTTATGAAAAATATACCATTAAAAAGAAAATTTGAAGGTGATTATTTGTTAGGTTTTGAAACCTTGAAAAATTTCAAAAAATTGAGCATTTGAGGCTCCAAAAACAAAATGACGAAGGAAACATGAAAATTTGCAGTATCAACCCAACTTTGCTACGCAGCGAATATTGCTACGCAGCGAATATTGCTGTATCAATTATTGAACCCGGAACACTACCATTGAACACAAACTCTCTATATACTAATAAACGTGTGTCATTTCAGACACATGTAGTTTCCGGTCGTGTGGCCAATTGACAAATGAAGCAGAACATAATTTCTTCGTTTTCAGCTTCTTTTTCAGATAATATTACTTCAAAGTTATCAAAAAATTATCAAAAAATGTTCCAAACCCACTTATTCGTTATCCATATTCTTCAATATTTCTCATTTATAATTTCCCAAATAACCAATGGCTTTTTGATTTTTCAAATTCTGACGAAAACTCGAAAAATCTATGGAAACTATAAATATTTAATGTTAGCATTCGCTTTGAGTTCTGGATTCTATGGATGGATTGATATACTTGTGCAACCGGTAGGGTTACTGTAGTTGTTTTTAAAAGTCAACATTTTGAAAAAAAATTTGAAAAATTTTTTTTTTCGAAAATTTCAAAGTTTCGAATTGTTATATTTCAAGAGCCAATGAGCCAATTTTTGAGAAAAATATACCATTTGAAAAGAAATTTGAAGGAGACTATTTTTTCAAGTTTTGAAATAATTTGAATATTCGACAGTTTTTTATTAGAAAACAATTTTTCAAAAAAATAATTTTTTTTGGAAATTTTGAAATTTCAAATTGTTATATCTCAAGAGCTTATGAGCCAAATCCAGTGAAAAATAAATCATTTTGAAGGAAATTAAAAGGTTATTATTTCTCAGATTTTGAAATTTGGAAAAACTGCAAAAAATTAGAGATTTGAAGCTCCAAAATTTAAAATTCAAAAATTTTTCAAAATTGTTTTTTTTCGAAGAATTTGAAACTTCAAATTGTTATAACTCCAGAGTTAATAAGCCAAACTTTGTGAAAAATACACCATTTTGAAGGAAATTTGAAGGAGATTATTTTTTCAAGTTTTGAAATTTTGAGATTTGAAGAATTGACAGTTTTTTTTTCATTTCGAAAGAAAAATTTCAAAAAATTTTACAAAACATTTTTTTTCGAAAATTATGATATTTCAAACTGTTATACCCACCCTCAAAGGCTAATGAGGCAAATATAGTGGAAATTTTATGGAGATCATTTTTTAAAATTTTGATATTTAAAAATTGCAAAAAATTGGATTTTAAAGCTCCAGTAGCAGAAAATTCGACAAAAATTCAATTTTTTTAAACGAAAATTTTGAAATTTCAAATTATTATAACTCAAGAGCTAATAATCCGAATTTTGTAAAAAAAAATATTCCATTTGAAAGGAAATTTAAAAACAAATTTTCATATGTTTTGAAACTTTAAAGAATCGCAAAAAAAAAAAGGTATTTTAAGCTCCAAACGCAGTCCCATGAAAATAAATACGCCCTCAAACCAATTTACTGTTTTTGGAGCTTCAAATCCTTAATTCTTTGCAGTTTTTCAAAATTTTAAAATTCATGAAATAATCTTCTTAAAATCACCTTTCAAATGGTATATCTTTCGGAAAATTTGATTTATTAGCTCTTGTATTATATCAATTTGAAATTCCAAAATTTTCGAAAAAAAAATGTTTTTTTGAAAAAATTTTTCGGAAAGTTTTTGTTATTTTTGTTGTATCAATTTACCATTGCTATGCAGCAAATTTTGTTGTATCATTTTTTCAGCTAATGCATGTAAAAGGACCAATCTATGTGGTGTTTATGACCAGCGATCTCAAGGATACAAAATTTCTGGGGAGAATATTGGTTTGTAAGTTTTTTCCTTTAATTTTCTTAAATTTTTTGAAGTTCTAAAAAATGAAAATAACCGGCTTTGATTTTCTTTTCGATTGATATAACTGTCTAAAAATTTAGATTAGTTTAATTTCATAATAAAGTTTTTTGACGATTTTTATGAATTTTACTGCTTTTGGAGCTTGAGATGCTCAATTTTTTGGAATTTTCCAAAATTTAAAAACTTGTCGAATAATCTCCTTAAAATTTCCTTTCAAATTGTTTTATTTCAAAAAATTTGACTTATTGGTTCTTGAGATAGAACAATTTGAAAATTCGAAATTTAAAAAAAATTAATTTTCCGAATTTTTTTTTTGAATTTGAAAGATTTAGCTATTGTTGGCCTAGAACTCTATCGAATTGGAAAAGTTAGGCCACAAATATATAAAACTCTTCCATTTTCCATTTTCCAGGCATCTACTGTAGCTCATTTGCCCTTGTCATTTCCCTTCTAGCGGCTCAATTCTCGTATCGCTATTTTGTTCTTTGCAGGTAACCAATTATTTGAAAAATCGATAAAAAACAAAATTCGCTGCGTAGCAATGTTAAATTAATAGTGAATAATAATTGCCTTAGAATTTCCGTTCGATTGATATATTTTTCTCAGCATTTGGCTCATGGCTCTTGAGTTATAACAATTTGAAATTTCAAAATTTTCGGAAAAAATTTTTCGATTTTTTCCGAAATTTTTTTTTTTGGAACCGCAAATCTTTTATTTTTTGAAAGTTTTCAGAAACTTCACATCTTAAAGTAAATCTCCTTGAAATTCCCTTTCAAATGGTATAACTTTCATAGCATTTGGCTCATTGGCTCTTAAGTTATAACAATTTGAAATTTCCAAAAACTTCCAAAAAAAATCTTTTTTTGAGTTTTTTTCGAAATTTTAAAACCTAGAAAAGAATCTCCTTAAAATTCCCTTTCAAATGGTATGTTTTACACAAAATTTGGCTCATTGGCTCTTGAGCTATAACAATTTGAAATTTCAAAATTTTTCAAAAAAAAAACTTTTTTTCGAAATTTTTTTTCAAAAATTTCCAGACAATCCCTTCTCAAATATCTCGATGGTTGGAGATTGCTCATAATATTTGTTCCTGGAGCCTTATGCACTTTTATTTGGTTCAATTTGGCTTATTGGTATGCCTGTTGCACAGAAGAGAAAAAGGAAATTTTAAGGTACAGTAATCCTGGGATTACTGTAGGTAAAAATTCAAGTTTTTTAGATTCGACTTCAATTATTACTACTCTGAAAACTCTTCTACTATTCCATTTTCTGCTATAATGTTCTGGTCAACTAATCCAAAAACTGGCGAAAAAGTTTGGCAAGGCTCGGATTTAACAGCTGCAATTGGCTGTGGGGTGATAGTGGTAAGTTTTGGGGGCCCGAAACCTAAAAATTTGAATTCAGCGCGTCAAGAGCTTCAAAATGAGTATAATCTTGACCTACTTTGGGAAAAATCGAGGATTACTGTAGTTTTCGTGGTGGGACCCAAAGTGTACCGAAATGGGTCATGATTATACTCATTTTGAAGCTCTCGATGCACTGAATTTGAATCTGCTAATAAAATTGAGATTATTCAATTTTAAAAATAGCTGGAGCCCTCAAAATAGATCTCCAAAATTCCAGTATGGCTGCTTCTTCATCATCTCCTTTTGTGCTTGGCGACTATACCATACTTTGAAAAATTCTACCGGTTTAATGAGTCTAAAAACACTGGAAATGAATAAACAAATGTTCAAAACTTTAATGATACAAGTAAGTTTAAAAAATACCGAAAATTAGGAGTACTGTATCTCTAAAACCATCAGAGCTATCAAAAAATCGCTAACTACAATATTGCTCATCATAAAATTTTCTTAAATTTTCTAGTTCAGCCTTTTTTGTTATCCCATACCGTTCCTGAGATACAAAGCTTCAAAGTTGGGGCCTAACGTAGAGACGCAGACGACGAGAGTACTCTCGCTGTCTGCGCCTCTTTGGTAGGCGTTAACTTTGAAGCGCTGTATCTCGATAACGGTTGAAGATATCAAAAAAGTGTAAACTAAAAAAATGTAGGAAATTTTAAGATGAGCAATATTGTAGTTGACCACTTTTTGATAGCTGTAGGGGTTCTTGAGATATACCCGTTTGAAAAAAGGACTTTTTTGAAGACTGTTTTTGCTATAACTTCAGAACTATTAGAGATATCAAAAAATCACCAACTACAATATTGCTCATCATAAAATTTTCTAAAATTTTCTAATTTACACATTTTCGATATCTCTAACAGTTCTCGAGATATAAGCCTTCGAAAGTTCCCACCAGAGAGACGCAGATGACGAGAGTACTCTCGCTGTCTGCGTCTCTTCGAAGCCAACTTTGAAGCGCTGTATCTCAAAAACGGTTGAAGATATCAAAAAAGTGTGAACTAGAAAAATGTAGGAAATTTTAAGATGAGCAATTTTGTAGTTGACCACTTTTTGATACCTAAAGGGGTTCTTGAGATATATCCGTTTGAAGAAAGTTGTTATCTTTTTGCTATAACTCAAAAACAGTTTAAGCTATCTGTTATGTCCTTTTTTGATAGTGTTGTGGCGTGAGGCGAGAGTACTCTCGTCGTCTGCGTCTCTCCGGCAGGCCTAAACTTTGTAGCGCTATATCTCCATAACGGTTATAGCTATCAAAAAGTTGTTAACTGCAATATTGCTCATCATAAAATTTTCTACATTTTTGTAGTTTACACTTTTTTGATATCTCTAACCGCTCTTGAGATACATGCGTTTGAAGCTAGCCATCAGAGAGACGCAGAGTACTCTCGTCGTCTGCGTCTCTCTGGTGGGAAGTTTCAAACGCTTATAACTCGAGAAGGGTTAGAGCTATCAAAAAAATGTGAACTACAAAAATGTAGCTTCTTTTAAGATGAGCAATATTGCAGTTGATCACTTTTTGATCGCTCTGACCGTTCTTGAGATATAAAGCTTCAAAGTTGGGACCCACCGGAGAGACGCAGACGGTGAGAGAACTCTGGGGGCACTTTCAAACGGTTATATCTCAGGAACAGTTAGAGATATCAAAAAAGGGTAAACTACAAAAATGTAGAAAATTTTATGATGAGCAATATTGCAGTTGACCGCTTTTTGATAGCTATAACCGTTATGGAGATATAGCGCTACAAAGTTTAGGCCTGCCGGAGAGACGCAGACGACGAGAGTACTCTCGCCGTCTGCGTCTCCTACAGTAACCTGGATTACGGTATTTTCAGCCAAAAAAGACGACAGAGTTTTCGAGAGGAGGAACTCGAAAGCAGGTGTTTCATAACTTCGGAAAAAATTCAATTTGGATTACTGTACTTTCTGGAATACCGTAATTATGGAATACCGTAATATAGTGATGATACAGTTGTAATAACACAGTATTTTTTTACTTTTTTCTTTGTTTTTATAGATTTTTACACCAAATAAATACTTTATTCATTCTCTGGAAAAAAAAACATTTAGCTGCGAATACGCTGTAAATACCAGACAGACCAAATAATATGTATACAAAATAATATCACTAGGAAAAAATATGTATCACAGATAGAGAAAAAATCACTAGAATTTTCAGAAGTGGAATCACAATTTTTAGGGAGAAAAAACGAGGTTAATATAAGATGTAAAAATATATATTATGAATTTTGAAAAATTTACATGTGCGCTCTATTGATAATTATAAATTATCAATAGAGCGCACTTTTATTTCAGTTAACCCAAAGCCCATTAAGCATGTCCACCAGTTCCACCAATAACTCCTTTCGTTTGTCCATCGCATGCGACAATTTTCAGTCGATTCACTGGGGCATTCGGTTCGATTGCCTCTTTTAAATCGACTTGTTCGACGATAAATGTCCAAACGTTGTCACAGTAACGATACGCACGAAGTTTGTCAGCGCGGAAGTTTACCTGAAATTGGAAATTTGAATTTGGCGGGGAAAAAGAGCTTCGAAATTAGTATTGATACAGTAATATCTTGTTGTATCATTTTCACATAGTCTCGCTACGAAAAGTGCTGTATTATTTTGGTATTGCTACGCAGTGAAATAGTTGTATCAAATATTTAACAATGTGCAGCGAAATTAGCTGTTTTGAAGTCAAAAATGCGGAATTTTGATTTTTTAAAAATTTTCCAAAAACAATTTTTTTTCGAAAAATTCAAAAATTCAAATTGTCATTCTCAACAGCTAATAAGCCAAAATCTGTGAAAATTGTGCCATTTGGTAGGAAATTTCGAGGAATATATTACTTCTTTGGTTATAAAATTTTGAAAAATTACAAAAAATTGAGCTTCTTTAATTTGGAAACAAAATTTCAAAAAAATGTTTTTTTTTCGAAATATCCGAAACTTCAAATTGTTATAAAAAGAACTAATACGCCAAATTTTGTGAAAAATATACCATTTTTAAGGAAATATCAAAGAAATTATTTTTTAAGTTTTCAAAAAAAATAGAAAAAAAATAGTTTTTTTTAATTTCAAAAATAATTCAACAAGAACATATGTTTCGAAAATTCTAATTGTTATAACTCGTGAGCTAATAAACCAAATTTTCTGAAAAATACACCATTTTAAAGGAAATTTTAAGGAGATTGTTTCCTATCCTTTGAAATTTCGGAAAGTTGCAAAAAAATAGGGATTTGAAGCTCCGACATCAAAAAAATCATTATTACAAAATTTCAGTACTTCAAACTATTCGAATTTTTTTTTTTGAAAATTAGACCAATCTATAGAAAATTTTGAGGAAATTCTTTTCCATTTTTGAACTTTAAAAAATTAAAGAAAGGACCGTTTTTTTTTTCGAAAAAAAATTCAAAAAAAAAGTTTTTTCGAAGTTTTGGAAATTTCAAATTGTTATATCTCAAGAGCTAATTACCCAAATTATGTGAAAAATATACCATTTGAAAGGAAATTTAAAGGGAATTATTTTCCAAATTTTGTTTTTTTGTTCAAAAAAAATTGAAGAAAAGATGTTTTTTCGAAAAATTTTGAATTTCAGAGTGATATATCTCAAGAGCCAATGAGCCAAATTTTGTGAAAAATATACCATGTGAAGGGTAATTTTAAGGAAATCATTTGTTAAGTTCTAAAATTCTTGGAAATCGCAAAAAATGGAGGATTTGAAGCTCCAAAAGCAGTAGAATGAATGTAAATATCTAAATTGTTGTATCAATTTATAATGGCTACGCAGCAAATATTGATGTATTCACTTTATCATTGCTACGCAGCGAAATTTTTCCTTCAAAATTTTTGAAATAAGAATCGGAATTTCCCCCAAAATTTTTACGATTTTTTGGCTCAAATTTCGTCCCCCTTCTCACCTTATTCTTGGCCTTCTGCGGTAGAATTCGATTAATCGACTTATCAAACGAATCCATTACTTTTTTCGATAAACTATCCGGTATCAACTGCTCGCTAACGAAATCGTCCAGCGTCTTCTGGAGTGCTTGACCGAGTGTCGTGTTTCTGTACAGTTGGTAGTTTGGTTTTTCCATTTCTTTTTGGTGGCTGAAAATCGAAAATTTTAGAATTTCAAATCTTCAGTTTCAGAAACTGGGCTTAATTTTTAAATTTCGATTGCTCATCATATGGTGAGCAATCTTAACGAAATTTTTCTTTAGAAATGTCGGAATTTGAATGCTATCGGAAAAAAATATGTCAAAAATTCAAAAAAAAAAAATTTTTGATTTTCTGAAAAATTTCAAATTCTTAGAACCCAAATTCTCAAGACTTCGAAGTTTCAGTTAGAATACATCAAAAATTAGCATTATATTATATTTACAGTAATTTTTGGGTTTTGAAAATTCAATAATTTTCTAGAAAATTCAGTATTTGAAATTTTCGAGGAAAATTTATTGTCAAAAATTCGAATATTTTAGAATTTCAAAGCTTCTGTTTCAGACTGGGCTTAATTTTGAAATTTCGATTTCTCATCATAAGATGAGCAATCTTAACGAAATTTTTCTTTGAAAATTTGATAATTTACTAGAATTTTTAGAAATTAAAGTCTTTCGAGGAAAAATTTTTGTCGAAAATTCGAAAAATTAATTTTTAAAATTTCTGAAAATTCTCAAATTCTTAGAATCTCTGAGTCCTAAATTTTCAATACTTCAAATTTTCAGTTGAAATATCTTGGCATTTTGCCAAATCCACAGTAATTTTGGGATTTTGAACATCCACAAATTTAGAAATGTCAGAATTGTGAATTTTTATTTAAAAAAATAAAATTTTATGTCAAAAATCGGAAAAATTTCCAAAAAAAGTTTTTTTTTTTCATTTTTTTAAATCTAAAAGGGATTACTGTAGATTTGGTACTGTGTCAAATCTACAGTAATCCCCTATTCGAAATTTTCGGCTCAACGACATTTCGAAAGTAAATTTGAATTTTTGGTCAAAAATTGAAACAAAAAATTCAAAAACATATTTTGTATTATATGAGATTACTGCAGCTTTGGCACTATCGAAATCTACAGTAATCCCTATTCGAAAATATTATTTTTGGCAAATTCCCATATTTCACGTCGCCGCAAAATTTCGAAAGTGCGACGTTTTTAAATTGTGACATTTCGAAAGTGTGACATTTCGAAAGTGCGACGTTTCGAAAGTGTGACGTTTCGAAAGTGTGACATTTCGAAAGTGCGACGTTTCGAAAGTGCGACGTTTCGAAAGTGTGACGTTTCGAAAGTGTGACATTTCGAAAGTGCGACGTTTCGAAAGTGCGACGTTTCGAAAGTGTGACGTTTCGAAAGTGTGACATTTCGAAAGTGCGACGTTTCGAAAGTGCGACGTTTCGCAAGTGCGACGTTTCGAAAGTGTGACGTTTCGAAAGTGTGACGTTTCGAAAGTATGACATTTCGAAAGTGCGACGTTTCGAAAGTGTGACGTTTCGAAAGTGTGACATTTCGAAAGTGCGACGTTTCGAAAGTGCGACGTTTCGCAAGTGCGACGTTTCGAAAGTGTGACGTTTCGAAAGTGTGACATTTCGAAAGTGCGACGTTTCGAAAGTCAGACGTTTAGAAAGCAAAAATTCCAAACTATTCTGAGGAAAAACCTTGAAATTTTTGCTTTCGAAACGTCACAATTTCAAAACTAAATTTTTCTCATTTTTAAATAATTTTTTTTTCAATTTTTTAACATACATTTTTCATTTATTAATTTTAAATTTCATTTTTGAAAGATTTTTTTGAAAATTCCAAATCAGAGTTCTTCAGGTAGTCACACCGTACGGTTGCCGGATTCATCAAATTCTTCATCAAATTCCAAACGAAAATCAACTATTCATTTATTAATAACAAAACGAAAAAAAAACGGCAAATAACAAGAAACCGAAAAAAGGAGGCAAAAATTAGGGACAACAAAAAACGAAAAAAAGGGGGATTATGTGATAACAGTGATAACAAAAAAAGGGAATAACAAGCCAAACAAAAAGAAAATCTGACCAGAAAATGGGAATGAAATGGATGTGGGAGAGCAAATGCGCTCCAATGAACACCGTATCAGTTTTTGAAATAGTTCAATGGAGCGTATCGGCGGACCAAAATGGGGAGAAAATTGATAGAAACTGAAAAAAACGGGAGTTAGAGCTCCGAGAGCTAAAAAACCGGGGAAAAGGAACGAGTTTTAAGTTTTTTGATTATAAGTTTTGGCGCGAAATTTGAATTCGTCTAATTCAAATCAAAAACGCGAACGACTCCTCCACTTCCGGCAGTCATGATACGGTGGGGATTTGATTGAATGACCAAAACGTCGAGCACTTCGTCGCCGCCGTTGTGGAGCTCCTGGAAATTTTAGACAATTTTGGGCTCATTTCATGGTTAGAAATCACTTTTTGAAGGGAGAAATATATAATTTTTTCGAAAGTATTGAATTTTTGACCGTAAATTTCAGGTTTTCGAAGATTTGGCTGCAAAATTATAGTTTTTTTAAGTTTTTTAGATTCCAAACCTGAGATTTTCAAAGTTTTTAAATACACAATTCGGAATTTCTACGTTTTTTCGATCCAAAATCTAGGATTCTAAAAAATTTTAGCTCAAAATTATAATTTTTCAGGTATTTTTGAATTCCAAATCTTGGATTTTCAAAGTTTTTAGCTTTGAAATTCGGATTTTTAAAGCTTTTTTCGGTTCGAAATATGGAATTTTCAAAGTTTTTGGGTGCAAAATTAGCATTTTTCAGGTATTTTTCGATTCCAAATCCGAGATATTCAAAGTTTTCGGCTGCAAAATCATAAATTTTCAAGTTTTTTAGATTCCAAACCTGAGATTTTCAAAGTTGTTAACTACACAATTCAGAATTTCTACGTTTTTTCGATCCAAAATCTAGGATTCTAAAAGTTTTTAGCTCAAAATTATAATTTTTCAGGTATTTTTGAATTCCAAATCTTGGATTTTCAAAGGTTTTAGCTCGAAAATTTGGAATTTTTACGTTTTTTCGATTCCAAATCTGAGATTTTCAAATTTATTATCCCAAAATTCGGATTTTCTCAGTTTTTTCGATTCAAAATCTTGGATTTTTGAAGTTTTTGGCTGCAAAATTATAGTTTTTCAAGTTTTTTAGATTCCAAATCTGCAAATTTTAAAATTTTTGACTATTAAAAAAAAATCATTTTTCGAGTTTTCGATTCCAAATCGGAGATTTTCAAAGTTTTATCCCAAAATTCGGATTTTCTCCGTTTTTTTGACCCAAAATCTTCTGTTTTTAAAGTTTTTAGCTAAAAATTAGAATTTTTAAAGTTTTTGGCTGCAAAATTATAGTTTTTCAAGTTTTTTCGATTCCAAATCCGGGATTTTCAATGTCTACGACTCGAAATTTTGGTTTTTCGGTTAGGATTTCAATTTTATATTCAATCTTTAAGAATTTCAATTCTTTTGCTCTTTTTTCTCCATTATTAAGATTCTGCTGTTTTTTTTTTCGAAATTTGATGATTTTTAGCTGAAATTTGAGTTTTTGCCATTTTTTCGCTCGAAATTTGATTCAAAATCTCAAAAACCCTGAAAAATCTCATCTAAATCGTCTGAAAACCATAGAGAATGCTTGGATGGCCTACATTTCGCTATAAAGCGGAATTTAGATCATCCAAAGCTAAATTTTTCATTTACAGAGGTTTTTAGCTATCAAATTGTATATTTTTCTTTCTAGTAATTTCGATATTCTTGAATTAAGCATGAGCAATAAAGTGGTCATATAAATTTGAGCCAAAAATGAGCATTTTTTGAACCAAAAATCAGCAATTTTCAGTCGAAGTTAAATTTTTAAAACTTCTCTTCTATCTTGGCTTTATAAGAATTTCTTCTCTTCAAAATTCGCTCTTGAATTTTCAATGTTTTTAGCTCGAAAATTCATATTTTTTTTCGAATTTTTCGTATATTGTCTATAATTTTGCGTATTTTTAGGTCATTTTTATGCTCAGAAATCACTTTTCTCTGCATCTTTTTCTACGGAATCCCTATTTCCCTCACCTTCACCAACGAACTATCCCTCGCATCAAACACCCTCACGGTTCCATCAATTGAGCCCGTCGTCACATACGGCGCATTTCCCTCCATCGACCAAATCACCTTTACGATTGCCTGCAAAAACGGAATTAATTGGGCGGGAGGAATGGGTTAATTGTTATTTCTCCGTCTATTGTTCCCCTATAAACAGTGGCCTCTTGTCGAATGACATTAGAATTAAATGGTTACGACATTGGCTATTAAGAGGGGGTAATTATGGGTTTCGTGCTCTTTATTGATAAATGACAGAGGCGATTATGCTCAAAATAGGAATAATTGTAAAAAATAGAGTTGAATATGCTGAAATTCCGAGTTCAAAGGTTCAAGAGATGGTAGGAATCTTCAGAATCCGCATGAAGGATTCTAGGAGATTCAGAGACGTCTGGAAAGATTCCAGATGTTTCAGAGGTCACTGAGAACGTTCCAGACGTTCATAAAGCTTCCAGAAATCTTTCTGACGTTTCTAAGTCTTCCCAGATGAAGCTGACTTATTTAGACACCTCCAGGATCCACTAGAAGCCTCAAAAATGGTCCTAACGATGTCAAATCGTCTCTAGTAACTTCAGAATCCGAAATAGAGCTCCTAGTCCTTAAAAAGGCATTAATAGTCTTCCAGACGTTTCAGTCTTCCTAGATGAATCGGACTTTTCAAAAACCTTCCGAATCGACTAGAAGCACTCAAAATGGCCCTAACGTCGTCAAAACATCTCTAGGAGACTCAGAATCCAACGAAGAGCTTTTGGATGTCTAAATCTAAAAATCGATTCAAAGGATTCTACAAGCTCCAGAAGTTGCTGAAAACGTTCTAGACGTTCCTAAAACTCCCGGAAACCTCCTAGACGTTTAAGAGTCTTCCCAGTTGAATCAGAGAGATCAGAGATCTTCAGAAACCTTCAGAATCAGCTAGAAGCCTTCAAAATGGAATTGAAGTCGTCAAAACGTCTCTAGAAGCTTCAGAATCCGTCAGAGAGGTTTTAGAAGTCTCAGAATCTATCTGAACGCTTCTAGACGTCCTAGGAGAATCAGAACTTAAAGAAGCCATCTCGGGAACTTTTGGATCAATCTGACTCCTTCAGAAACCTTCAGAATCGGACAGGAGTCTTCAAAATGGTCCGAACGTCGTCAAATCGCCTCTAGAAAATTTAGAGAGCTTTTAGATGCCTCAAAATCGATCCAGAGGCTTCTAGACAGTGTAGAAGAATCCGAATCTCAGGAGCTATCTGGGGAACTTCAAAATTTCAATTTTACAATTCTGAACCTCTTAGAACTTCAGGATTCATATTTATGGGGTCTCTATGTCTTCTGAACCATAATAATCCATTTTTAAAACTTTTAGATTCCTGGGAACCTCAGGATCGCTATTTTTACGATTTTAAAGACCTTCAGAAACCTTCAGAATCGGGCAGGAGTCTTCAAAATGGTCCTAACGTCGTCAAATCGACTCTAGAAGATTCAGAACCCATCAGAAAGGTTTCAGACGTCTTAGAATCTATCTAAAGGCTTCTAGACATCCCAGAATCCATCAATTTGCTCCTAGACGTTTCAGACAAATCAGAATCCCTAGAAGCCATTCAGGGAGCTTTAGAATCTTCCATTTCTGATTCTGAACCTCTCGGAACTTCAGGATTCATATTTATGGGGTCTCCGTTTTAACACTTTTAAATTTCTGGGAACCCTTGGATTTTCATTTTTACAACTTTAAAGACCTTCAGAAACCTCCAGGATCAATTAAAAGCCTTCAAAATGGTCCTAACATCGTCAAATTGCCTCTAGAAGCTTCAGAATCCAATGGAGAGCTTTCAAGGGTCTAGGAATCGATCTAAAGGCTTCTAGACGTTCTAGGAGGATCAAGATATCTAGAAATTATTCAAAAAACGTCAGAATTTCAATTTTACGAGTCTGAAACTGTGGGAACTATCTCTGAACAATTTTTGATCTTTCTAAGCTTCTAAAAACTCCAGGATTCTGTTTTTAAGGTCTCCGAGTCTTCTGAATCCCAATTTCCCCCTTTTTTCGATTCTGATCCTCTTACCATCATCTGATTCGACTGAAAGATGCTTCTCGGCGCATTCGAGTCCATCTCATAGATACACATCGATCCATCGTTCCTTCCAACGGCGAACCACGGATGCGACGGTGCCATCGCGAGACTCTCCACACAATTCGCCACGTCTTCGTCCTCCTCCTCTCCATTCTCTCCGCGTGCCGTTCCGGCAGCTGTGATTGTGGTGGATTTGACTCCGGGCGGTGGAAGAAGTGAAATCTTCCTCAGGACATTGTCAGGGGATGCCGTATTGACGACGTTGACGGTTCCGGATTGGGTTCCGACGATGGCGACGGTCTGGGAGACGTGATGATCGATGGCGGTGATCGGAGAGTGGAAGTAGAGATGCGTCGAGGTTTCTTCGCGGAGCAGCCAGAGGCCTGGAAATTGGGAGATTTTTGAGGTTTCTGAGGATCTAGAAATCTAATTTTGAGCTCTTTTTATATTTTCAGTTTTTTCTCAGTGATTTTGATTCAAATTTCCCCATTTCTCAATTTTGCTCAATTTTCGTCTTTTGATGGTTCTTTTTAGTTTTAAAGGAATTTCCGACTGAAAAAAGAGCATTTTAGAGAGACTTCTAGTTGACGAAAATTAAGCAATAGTGAAATTTACTCAATTTTTGCTCGAAAATTCAATTTTTCCACTTCTCAAAGTCCCTTTACACTCAAAAATCGCCTTTCTTTATTCATTTTAAGGCCTGGAAATTGGAGAGATTTCTGAGGATTCTGATGCTCTAAAAATACGATTTTGGAGCATATTTTTGCTCTTTTCGGCTCCATTTCAGTAATTTTGGTTCAAAAATTCTTTTTTTTTTTTCCAATTTTCACCATCTAAAAGTGTCCAAAATCCATTTTTTCGTCTTCGAGGGTTCTGAATAGAACTTCGAATAGTCTAAAAATCCATTTTTGAGCTCATTTTTTGATTTTTTCGGCTCAAAATGGCTCGAAATCTCTCTATTTCAGTAATTTTGCTCAATTTTCGTCTGCGAAATTCATTTTTTTCGTCTAAAATTCGTTAAAACTCAATTTTCAGCCTCCAGATAGAAAAATTGGCCTTGTTGCTCTTTTTTTGCTCATTTTCGTTCAAAATCCTCCCAATTTTTTCGTTGTTCCTTAGTTTAAGTTCAATTTTTAAAAGCCTCCAGATTCTTCGATTTTCCTTAATTTTGGCTCGACAATTCCATCTGAAAGTCCCTTTTCAATCAAAAATCGTCGTTCTTTGCCTAATACGACACCAAAAATGACATTTTCCATAATCCTTTTCATCCCCCCATTCATATATCTATAATCCATGAATGTCGTCAATCGAACAGAGCTCTCTCTCATGTAATATCGTCGGATATGTTCTAATTCGGATATATTCAATTGAATGGGATTATTATTGAGAAGAAGAAAGGATTAGAACTACTTTTGTTTGAGCTTCTAGAAGACATTTCAAAGCTGAAAATAAGCGGATTTTGAAGAGGAAAATGATGGCATCAAAGATTCGAAAGTTTTGAAGGAAAACTCAGGGGTTTAGGGTAAAGTTAGGAGCTTCTTGAGGCAAAATTTGAGATTTTTAGGTCCAAAAAACCTATTTTTTAAGCCAGAATCCACAATTTCCATAACTTTGAGCCAAAATTTGAAGTTCTGAGCGATTGTTATCCTAAAAAATGGATTTCAATCATTTTTTCAGGTCAAATTTGCTCTAATTTTCAGTTTTCCTCCAATCTTCACTCACGAACGATTCCATCCGAGTATCCGCACAAAATTCGTTTTCCATCCGGCATCAGACATCCGACAGTACACGATGCTCCATTTCCAGCATAGACCTGAAAATTAGGGATTTATAGATTTTTAGGTCGATTTTCAGTAATTTTTGAGGATTTTTAATTAAATTTTAGCCATATTTTGGACTTCGGGCGCATTTTGGCCACATTTCAGTCGTTTTTCTCAGGATTTTGAGCTCGTTTTTGTCTTTTTTTGCACATAAAGCCTTCTGGGCTCATTTAGAGTCAATTTCAGTCATTTTCAGTCATTTTAGGTCGATTTTCGGCCACTTTTTTAGGACTTTGAGCTCATTTTCAGTCAATTTCAGTCATTTTTTAAGGATTTCGGGCTCATTTTGATCAAATCTCGGCCATTTTTCTGGATTTTCAGCTCATTTTGACCAAATTTCGGCGATTTTTCTGGATTATCAGCTCATTTTGACCAAATTTCAGTAATTGTTCCGGGATTTTCGGCTTATTTTGGATCGTTTTATATATAAAGCCTTCTGGACTCATTTTGCCTCAATTTAAGTCATTTTTTAGGGATTCCGTACTCATTTTGTCTCTTTTTGGATTTTAACCCTTTTGGGCTCATTTTCAATCAATTTCAGTCTTTTTTAATGCCATTTTTCTCAATTTTTGAGCCCTGAATGCTATTTCCAACCGCCCAATTAGCCCTTCCTTCCGTTTTCTTGTCCTGTTCTCTATCTATAAATGTATACTCCTTCCTGTTGACACTCCCTTCTATTGGAAGGCGAAATGAGGGGAAATGAATAATCTCAAGTATGCATCTCTATGTACGTATATGTATTATTCATTATTATCATCAACATCATCCATCCATTTGAGAAGACTCGATGACGAGAGTGGTGGGAAAGAAAAGACAAAGTACACACATTTTGGAGGGGTGTCTGGGGCACTTTTGGCGCATTTTTAAGGTGGGAAATCGTCCAAAATCGAGAAAAATCACGGTCGGTGCCAATTTGGGTCTAACTGGCGTACTTTTGGCGCGTTTTCAAAAGGGGAAATCGTTCCATATCCAGAAAAATCACAATCGGACCAATTTGAGCATATCTGGAGCGCTTTCGGCGCGTTTTGAAAACGTTCAATCAGTCGGAGCACATTCTGAACTAGAATAGCTTTACTGGAGACCATCTGGAACGCTTTTGGCGCGTTTTGAAGGTAATAACACAGTGAAAAGATCATCCAGAGCTAAAATAACACAATTGAAAGCCATCTGGGACACCTTTGACGCGTTTTTAAAGGCTCCATGGGGCCTCTTGGATGGAGCAGCTGAGCCCTCTTCCCCTTTTTCGCTCATCAATTTTTTATTCGAGGACATGTGGTCCTTCTAAACCCTTCTCTTCTTCTAATGGGGACCTTTTTATGGGGTCCCCCCCATTCCTTCCATTCTATAGATATAATTAGTAGTCAATGAGAGTGGACGGCGTCACAAAGGGGCCCCCAATGGAGCAGCAGGAAGGCAGCTATTTGAGAAACGAGAAGAATAACAATGGGAGACGTCAGTTTTAGGGAATCGGAATTCCAAAATTGACGTCTAAACCATCAGAAATTGCCGATTTTGAGCCAAAATTGAGCTAAAAACAGTCAGAAATGCTCCAAAATCGTCGAAAATGAGCCAAAAACCGTCCTAAAACTTCAATTTTTGAACCAAAAAAAAAAAGGATTTTGGGGCACCTTTGGCGCTTTCTTCTAGTGTTTCTTGGACGGAGCTTCCAGATTCGTTGCGAGTAAAAATGAGCTAAAACCAGTCAAAAATGCTCCAAATCGTCAAAAATGAGCCAAAAAAGGCCCAAAAATTCAATTTTTGAAGCAAAAATTGAATTTTGGGCGACATCTGGAGTCAAAATTGAGCTCTAAACTGCTCCAAATCGTCGACATTCGACGAAAACCTTTGACGCTTTCTTCTGGAGCTTCTTAGCTTGCTCTGGAGCACCGTTGACGCGTCAAGAGCATTCCAAATGAGTTTAGCTCATTTTGAAGGGGTTTTCCTGCTCTATTCAACTGGAGGCACCTTTGGCGCGCTTCTAGAGCTCTCCTTCTCGATTTTTGACTTCAGAATCTTCGGAATTTAAAAATTGACGTCTAGAAGATCAATAATGATAGTTTTGGGGCCAAAGTTGAGCTGAAAACAGTCAAAAATGCTTTAAAATCGTCGAAAAAAAAAAACGTCCCAAAAGTTGAATTTTTGGCGGAATCGGCCTCTCGTCTGGAGCACCGTTGGCGCGCTTCTAGAGATCTCCTCCTCGATTTTTGACTTCAAAATCTTCATTTTCAGCACTGTGAGCTCTATTTTGGCTCAAAAATTCTCCTCTCTGTTCAAAAGTTGGTCCCTTCCAGAAAAAAGAAGCCCTTTTTTCTCCTTCTTCTCCTTCTTCGGTCATGCGGATTAGTAGATCCCCTCCCTTATTCTTCTTCTTTTTTTGCTCCGTCCACGTCTTCTCCCTCTTCTCTTCTGGAGCAGATTTAGATTTTCAATTCAATTTGCCGTCCGACTTGTTTACGACGACGCGTGTCCCCTTCTTCTTCTTCCGAGTCCTAAGGCTTCGCTTCTGGAGAGAAAAAGTGGGCGGAGCTCGAGCAATTCGCCATGGTAACCTTCACGAGCAGAACAACAAGGGAAAACGTCACATTTATTAGTGATCAGAACGGGGGAAAACAGAGATCTCGAGCTTCTGGGAATATCGGAAATCACTCGGAAACGCCAATTTTCAGTCTAGAATTCTGAAAATTGTCTGTACAACAGCTGAATCAGCGATTTTCCCGTCTGGAAATGCTAAAAATAATTGCTGAATCATCAAATTTCGAAATTCCAAAGTCTCTTTCCAGACACAATTCTTTCATTTTCAGACTGAAAAAAAGTGAAAATAATAATAATATTTTTGTTTTTTTGGTCTGGAAGAATTGTGATTCAGCATCACAGACACAACATCTTCATTACGAGAATGGGAAGTGTTGTTTTCTATTTTTTGCACGAGAAAAATGAGCAAAAATAGAGAAAAAAGAGAAGAAGGGGGAATTCTAGTTGCTCAATTTTTACTCTGGAAAGCCCAAAAGCCAGCTTGGCGTCTTTTTGGGCTCCAGGATTTTCAGACAGTTTCCACTATTTGAGGGCTCTATATTTGGCTCAGAAAGCTAATATTCCAAGTCGGACCATTCTGGTGATCCTTGGCTCAGAAATGGCTCATTTCGATGCTCCTTGGCTCAAAAGTACCTCATTTGGCTCAAAATTCGTGCTCCTTTGCTCAAAATTCATCTGTCTTCATGCGGAAGGCTCCAATCCCCCATCTTCATCTCCAAAACAAAACGGGCTCTTTTTGTCCCCCTTCCTCTCGCTTCGTCGACCCTTCGTTCCTCTTCCACCTGTCCATAGAAGGCTCCGCCTACTTTTTCTTCTTCATCATCTGCAAATGATGATGATGTGAAGACGTTAGGAGGAGGAGGAGGTCAGAACTAATTTGGCGGCGGCGGCAATTCGAGCGTTGTTATCATTCTTCATGATCAAACAAATTGCGTAACCACCCTCTTTCTCTCCCTTCTAGTCTCGAAGAAACAGCAGGTGTGTCATCAAAAAACGAAAAATCGAACAGAGACAGAGAGCGAGAAAAAAACCAGTAGAACCCTGAGCTTTGATGATCATAGTGATGATGGGAGGATGACAAACAGGCAGTTCACCTTTCTCTCTTTCTCTGTTATCACAAGACCCCGGACAACGAGACGAGATGGCAGCAGTAGAGGGGAGGTCAAAATAAACAAATTTCGCAATATCTGGAATTTTCCAGTGTCAGGTTTCCCACCGCTGATCGTGTGACTGCTCTGGAATGTTTCAGAGAACCAAGGAGCATTTGGAGCACTTCCAGAGCCATTTTAGAGCATTTGGAGCACTTCTTGAGCCATTTTTCGAGCTGAAACTGCTCCATATCGCTCCGAAAGTGACTGAAACGTTTCAGAACCGATTTGCACCGATTTGAAGGGTTCTAACGAGCTCTGGGCCCATTGAAAGACTCTCTCCGAAGCATTAGGAGCTCTGCTAGAGTCATTTTTCGAGCTGAAACTGTTCAATTTCCTTTCGGAAGTGACTGGCACGTTCTAGGACCAATTTTAAGTGCTCCAGTGAGCTCTGAAGCCTTCAAAAATCGTCCAGGGTACTTCAGAGTCTTCTGGAATATCTCGGAGCATTTTCGGAGCATTTTCGGAGCATCCGGAAGGTTTTGGGGCACTCTTGGCCCCATTTTCGGGCTGAAACTGCTCCACATTTCTTTAGAAGTGACCGAAACGTCTCATGACCGATTCGCAGGGTTCAAACTAGCTCTGGAGCCTTCAAAAATGCTCCAGGGAACTTCAAAATCTTCTGGAACCTCTGGACATGCTTCAATGAGCTCTGAGAGTTTCAGGACAGTTTCGGGTGTTTTGGAAAAATTCGGAAGCATTTGGAGCACTTTTCGAGCCATTTTTGGAGCTCTGTAGCCTTCGAACTACTTCCAGACGCTTCAGAATCTTCTGGAACCTCTGGGAGTGCTTCAAATCACTCCAAGAAGCTCCGAGATCGTCCTGACAGATTTGGGTTCGATTCTTAGGAACTTCAGAAAGTTCAAAGTTCCGTTCCCCACTTGGAATCTCGAAATTTCGGAAATCCAAAGATTCAAGGACCCTCGTTATCGGTCAAAAATCGCTCTCCACTTGAATTCATCTTCTCCTTTTTTTCAATTTCAAGGAGACTCGCCACGAAAAAAATAGAGAGAACCTTGGCAGACATGGGGGGATACAGTAGGACTTTCACTTCTGTCTTTTTTCGACACACCAGGAATAACCTTCACGCGCCAGAGAGAGAGACAAAAAAGTTCTTCTTCTTCCGCCGTCGTCTCAAGGTTCCCAGAGATCCTACGGACGAGATTTTGACACTATGGAGAGACCTTGACAATAGTCAGAGTCATTTGCCACGTGTAAACTGTCTTCAGAATCCTCCAGAAGTGTCCAAATGCCTCCAGAATCTTCTAGAATTCTATTGAGGTCTACTGTAGTCTCAAAATGCCTTATGTAGCTTCAGAGTCCTCCAGAAGTCTCCGGGAGACTTCGGAATCTCTTAGAATCCTTTAAAAGAGTCTCGAGTCTTCTATATATTTTTAGAGTATTCTAGAATCATTTTGAAGCCTCTAGGAGTCTTCGGATGCCTTCAGAACCTTCTAGATCCATCCGGAATCCTCGTGAAGTCACAGAATGCCTGTGTTGCTCCAATGTCCTTCATATGTTCCCGAATGCCTTCAAAATTCTCCCGCTGCTCCCTGGATGACTTCAGAACGCTCCATGATTCGCTGAATGCTTTCCAAGTCTTTTAAAAGCGTCTAGAGTCTTCTGGAACTCTTTTGGAGCCTCCAGATGCCTCCGAATGACTTCAGAATCCTTCTCAAGAGCGAACAGTCTTCTAGAACCCTCCAGACGCCTTGAGAACCATCGGAATCGATCCCTTCTTGCCATTTCCCTCTGTCATTTGAAGACAGCAAAAAAACCAGTCAACCATTTTGCCTCTTTGTGTTCGATTCAAAGTGCAATACTATAAAATTTCCTTCTCTCTCTCTCCCTATCGACGGTCCCCCGTCCATTCCTCCTCGCAGGCCGTCCGCCTAAACACAAATAACCCGAAAGCAAATTTACTTTCATTTCGGCGGCGGCGACGGCGGAGCGGATGGGAATGGGAAGAGAGATGGTGGGAGCGGCGCAGTATAGAGAGAGAGAGCGAATACTACGGTTTACTTTTTAGCTTACACACACAACAAAAGTTTACCAATAAGTTGGTTGAATGTGTGTGTGTGTGTGTGTGTGTGTGTGTGTGTGTGTGTGTGTGTGTGTGTGTGTGTGTGTGTGTGTGTGTGTGTGTGTGTGTGTGTGTGTGTGTGTGTGTGTGTGTGTGTGTGTGTGTGTGTGTGTGTGTGTGTGTGTGTGTGTGTGTGTGTGTGTGTGTGTGTGTGTGTGTGTGTGTGTGTGTGTGTGTGTGTGTGTGTGTGTGTGTGTGTGTGTGTGTGTGTGTGTGTGTGTGTGTGTGTGTGTGTGTGTGTGTGTGTGTGTGTGTGTGTGTGTGTGTGTGTGTGTGTGTGTGTGTGTGTGTGTGTGTGTGTGTGTGTGTGTGTGTGTGTGTGTGTGTGTGTGTGTGTGTGTGTGTGTGTGTGTGTGTGTGTGTGTGTGTGTGTGTGTGTGTGTGTGTGTGTGTGTGTGTGTGTGTGTGTGTGTGTGTGTGTGTGTGTGTGTGTGTGTGTGTGTGTGTGTGTGTGTGTGTGTGTGTGTGTGTGTGTGTGTGTGTGTGTGTGTGTGTGTGTGTGTGTGTGTGTGTGTGTGTGTGTGTGTGTGTGTGTGTGTGTGTGTGTGTGTGTGTGTGTGTGTGTGTGTGTGTGTGTGTGTGTGTGTGTGTGTGTGTGTGTGTGTGTGTGTGTGTGTGTGTGTGTGTGTGTGTGTGTGTGTGTGTGTGTGTGTGTGTGTGTGTGTGTGTGTGTGTGTGTGTGTGTGTGTGTGTGTGTGTGTGTGTGTGTGTGTGTGTGTGTGTGTGGAGAAGACGGGATTGGCGGCTGGTTTTTTTTTCGAAAGTTGACAGTTTGGGTAATCCATAGATCGAGAACGTCTTCAGGGGATTCTGAAGTGTTCGGAATGCTCTAAAAGCTCCAAAATCGTCTAGAAACTGTCTGAAACTCTCAGAATCGCTCAGAAGCTCCTTGAGACCCTTAGAAGCATCCGGAAGGCTTGGGAGGTGTTCAGAATGCTCTAAAAGCTCCAGAATCGTTCAGAAACTGTCAGATACTCTCCGAATGGTCTCAGGAGTCGTCTTGAAGCCCTACGCCTTTAGAATCGTTCAGAATCATCTAGAAACCTTCAGAATCGTTCATAAACGTCCTGAAACCTTCAGAATCGCTACAGGAGTCCTCTTGAAGCCCCATGCCTTCAGAATCGTTCAGAACCTCCCTGAGACCTTCAGAATCATCCGGAAGGCTTGGGAAGAGTTCAGAATGTTTCAAGGCCTCCGGAACCTTCCAGAAACGTCCTAAAACCTTCAGAATTCTCCCAGAAGTCGTCTTGAAACCCTACGCCTTCATAGTCGTTCAAAATCTCATTGAGACCTTCAGAATCACCCTGAGACCTTCAGAATTGTTCAGAATCTCCCTGAGACCTTCAGAATCGTTCAGAATCTCCTTGAGACCTTCAGAAGCATCCGGAAGGCTTCAGAATCTCCTAGGCGGCTCTGATCGCGTCATGGACCTTCCAGAACGCTCCACGTCGTTCCTGAAACCTTCTAGACTCTCCCAAGTCCTTCATATGGATCCGAACGATTCCACATCCCTCCATAAGCTCCAATTCCCCGTCAACATCCGTTTCCACCACGTGATGGCTCCCGCTTCCTGAATATGACATTCACATAGAGAGTAAATCTCCTGTCTTCTTTTCTTTCGAATCGCCCCCATCTCCTTCACTCTTCACCGAACCTGACAAGAAAATGATGAGGAGAGGAGACTCTCTCTTCTTTCTTCTCTTTGTGGGACACTTCTGCTGTCACGCTAATTACCCCGAGGGATAGTAGAGAGACAGGGGGAGACATAGGGAGGCTTATCTCCTCTTCTAACCGGTCATTTCGATAGGGAGAGAGGAGTGGGCAGGTGGCCTAAAGACTACTGTAGTTGAATTGGTAATCTTTTGAATAGGAAAGTAGGCCGAAGGCCCATAGTCCTTCAGAATCTTCTGGAGCCTATCAGAAGCCTTCAGAACCGTCTATAACCCTCCAGGATCTTCCAGAAGGCCAAAAACCGCTTCAGGAGCTTTCAGAACTGTCTATAGCCATCCAGAAACCTTCGGAACCTTCCGTATCCGTCCAGAAGCATCCAGCAGCCTTCAGAACCTTCTATAGCCGTCTACAATCTTCCAGAAGCCCAAAAATCGCATCAGGAGCTTCCAAAACCTTCTATAGCCATCCAGAAGCCTCTATAGCCCTCCAGGATCTTCCAGAAGCCTAAAAATAGCTTCAGGAGCTTTCAGAACTGTCTATAGCTGTCCAGGCGCATCCAGAAGCCTTCAGAACACTCCGTAGCCATCCAGGATCTACCAAAAGCCTCCAGCTCTCTTTCAAAGTTTCTGAGAACTGCATTTCTGCTCCAGATGCTCCAAAAGCTCATCGAACCAGTGCTCTTTTGAACAGACCGAAAAAAGTTCTCTCTTCTTTCCGCCGGGGGGCAAATTCGACATTTCGGGGAGTCTCTTTTGCCATTCGCGTTTTTTTGTCTCTCTGTATGTTTCCTTTTGGTCGACACACACCATACAGCAACACAAGTCAGCAAACTAATGTTTTATTCATAGAGAGAGAGAAAGAGCTCCCTCCCCTCTTCGAAAATAGCAATTTTCGCCATTTTGTCGTATGTGACATACATCGAGTGAAGTTGATGGAGAAGAAGAAAAAAACGACGTCGTTATTAAAAACGGCTCCTTCAAGCGAAAAAAAAGCGCGAGGGGAAATTGCGAAACTTTCCAGAGTCTTGAAGTGGGCCCAAGGGCTCCAGAAGACGTTTCTGGAGCCGGAGAAGGTTCAGAATCTACGGGGAAACTTTGCGGATATTCCAGAAGATGTCCGCGGGATTCTGAGCCATTGGAATCCTTCCGAAGCTGGAATTCCGTACTTAGAAGGCTCAGAAACCTTCCAGAATTTATGGGAATTTCGAAATCCCCGAAAATCCCTCTGATGACGTGTTGCTTCTTCTCATTTTAAACAGATGGCCAAATTTTTGATATTTGAATTCCCTCCAAGGTTACAAGACGACGACGTCTACAATTGTGACCTTTAGATGTAGCAAAATCGAAGTGGAAATCTAAACAAAAAGCTTCGAGGAATGTTTTGTTTCGGGGAGATAAAAAAACATAGAAGCAGGGGGAGCGTGACAGATTTTTTTGAATTCTAGAGTCTTCTAAATCGGCGTGAGACTTCAGTCTTCTAAAAACTCTTCCGGAGCAAATTAATGGCTTGCAGAGCTCTCGAAGGCCATTTTAAACCTCTTGGGGGCCTTCAGAATCCTTCCAAATCGATTTCAGATGGAATTAGAGCCTTCGGAACCCAATTTTCAAGCTGAAAATCGCTCATAATCCTCTATTAGTCGGGAAATCGTCGTTCTAGGGTATCCAAACACCGTCCTATCCATCTGGAGATGCTCCAGGGACTTCAGAATCCAGGGTTGCGAACCGGGCCGAAACGGGCCGGTCACGGGCCGGCGATTTTCTCCCTTTTAAATTGAGATTTTCAATACAAAATTTATATGAAAATGTAGAACTCGATGAGATCTACAAAATGATTTCAAATTCAATGAGGTTACACTGTTGGGGTTTTCTCAAATGTTTGTTAAACACACGGGCCGGAGATTTCGGCCCGTGTGAGCCCGGCCCGTCTGCTTTCTGACTTTTTACGGAAAATATAGATATGGAATTCAAATGTTCTAACTATCATTCTGTAGATCTCATCGAGTTCTACATTTTCATATAAATTTTGTCTTGAAAATCACAATTTAGAGGGGAGAAAATCGCCGGCCCGTGGCCGGCCCGTTTCGACCCAATCCGCAACCCCGTCAGAATCCCTCCAATTCGAAAATAACCGATTCCAGATCTTCTAGAAACCTCCACAACCCGATTTTCAAGCTGAAAATTGCCTCGAATCCACTATAAATTGAGTAATCGTGATTCCAGGGTGTCCAAAATCCGTCTAATCTATCTGGAGATGCTTCTGGGACTTCGGGATCCCTCCAATTACAATAGAACAGATTTTAGAGGCAATTCGAGTCTCCATAAGCCTTCGGAACCCAATTTTCAAGCTGAAAATCGCTCCAAATCCACTATTTTGACGATTTAGAATATCCAAAATCCGTCCGATTCATCAAAAATCGTCCAGGGTTGCTTCTGGGCCTCCTGAGCCTTCCAGTGACTCTAGAATCCCTCCTCAAGCTTCTCTATTTCAAAGTTTCCCTTCCCTTCCCCTCGTCAGTCCCCCACACAAATACATACAACCATTCGGCCTCCTCCTGTCAGTTTTGCCTCTCTCCCAACATCTATACCCCCCCCCCCCCCTTTTCTCCTCTTCAATAGAGAGATCTCCACCAGAGAACACGACATCTGCCCGATAGACCATTACACCAGAGACAACGACAGATGCACGTCATTGTGACCCGAGACGGCGCAGACGAGTGACCATTGGATGAGAGGGAAGGGGGCCCCAGAGAAAGGGCTCTTTAGACCCGATGAGAGAGTGTGCGGGACGGAGAGAGTGGTTAGAGAGCACGGCGAAGAGACGCAGAGAGAGAGAGAGACCGAAAAAACCCTTTTTTCTCACTCTTTTTGCGCCGAAATCGAGGGGATTTGAAAATCGGAGGAGGGGTGCTGTGTTTTTTATGACCCTCGTTTTTTGTGTGGCATGATGATGATGGGGTTGGAGATGGCCTCCAGGAGGGGAAATGGATGACCAGTTGGCGAGGAGAAAGTCTCGGAGCTTTGAAATTGAGATTTTGGGCTCAGAACAGAGCTTTTGGAGTAAAAAATCTAGATTCAGAGCTCAAAATCAAGGTTTTTGAGCTCGAAAAGCATTGGAACCTTCAGAATCTCGTCGGGATCGCCTAGAGCCAATTTGAAGCGATTTTGAGGATTTTGAGCTCCAAAATTGTGGATTTTGAGCTTGAAATGGAGCTCATTCTGTTGGGAATGGTCTATAAGCGTCTCGTGGTCCAATCTAGATTCTGAGCTCTAAATCAAGGTTTCTGAGCTAAAAAAGCAGTCAAAACGCTTGGAACCTTCAAAATCTCGCCATTTTCGTCTAGAGCAATTTCGAAGCGATCTGGAAGGTTTCTGAGCTTCAAAATCGAAGATTTTGAGCTCTGGAACGCTTAGAAGCTTCCTGGACTTTTCGGAGCTTTGAAAACGCGATTTGTGGGCTCAGAACAGAGCTCTTTATGTTGGGAATGGTCTAGATCCAATTTGAGAGCTCAATTTGAGAGCTTCCGATGGCTCGAGAGGGTCAAAAATCTAGATTCTGAGCTCAGAATCAAGGTCTTTGAGCCAAAAAGGCATTGGAACCTTCAGAATCTTGACAGGATCGTCTAGAGCAAATTCAAAGTGGTCTGGAGGGCTTTGAGCCTCAAAATTTCAAATTTTGAGCTATTTGAGCCTCAAAATTGTGATTTTGAGCCGTCTTTTGGAAATTTCGAGGGCTCCTGCAACATTTTGAGCACCGAAATCTTCACATTTCAACCCCGAAGCCCTTCCAAATCCCCCTCTCTCTCTCTCTTCGCAATCTAATCCATCTCCATTCTCCCTCACTGTCACCCCCTCGACAACAGCAGCAGGAGATGCAATATCTAATAACGATGACGTGTATCCCCCCGCTGACTAATGCATACAGGGACCCCTTTTCTCTACAAGCAGATGTTCTTCTAGTGGAAAAGAATAGAGGGGTCAGCCGGCCGTCAGTGGTGGTAAAATGAGTAATAAGGCGGCAAAATGTGTATAGAAGAGAGCAGATGTTGGGGGGGACCTTCTGTTGGGACGTCTGGGGGTCAAAATTTCAGCTGGAAAACTGGAAAATGGTATATTTTTGGCCTAGATGGGCTCATAAGGGTTAGATGGGGTTATCTTGAGCTCATGTCCCCTTTTAAAAGCTCCAAAAACCCCGAATTTCACAGGGAAAACCGGAAAAATGGGTAATTTGTGGCCTAAAAAGGATCAGAAATCCACTGTTAAATAGTCCTGAGCCATTCTAATCCATTTTTGAGCCCATTTTCACACCCAAATCTCCCAAAGTGTCATTGTTTATAGTACATTTATGTGTCACTCATAAATCACGCGGTGTTGCCCTTTTCGCTTGTTTATCTACTTTTTGGAGGGCGAGAACAAAAAAAAGGTCGATTCTGTTTGTTTACACCTCAGAGGAGAGTGTCTGGGAGGGTTTACATGGGAATTTGCGATCGAAAAATCGAAATTTGGAAGATTTTTCAATCAAAAATTCAATTATACGGCTCAAAAGCTTTGGAAGCCTGTCCAGATCGATTTAGATCATTTTTTCTAGGAAAATCCAATTTTTAAAGACATTTTCTATTCAGGAGTCCAATTTTCAGTCGAAAAGCTTCGGAACCCCATCCAAATCGATTAAGGTCAATTTTAGATCGATTTTTCCAGAAAAATCAAATTTTAAAGAAATTTTTCTGTCTATGAGTCCCAATTTTCAGTCCAAAAGCTTTGGAATCCCGTCCAAACCGACTCCGCCCATTTTCAGATCAAATTTTGCAGGAAAATCCAATTTTTCTGCACAAAAATCCTCTCCGTACCTTGGACTGAGCGATTCCCTTGTTTCCAATCAACCACATCCACAGAATTCCGTCTTTATCGCCAGCGAAGAGGATATCCGCCGTCTGATGCCAACGCATCCATTCCAAATCCGCACACTCGTCGATCTGGAAATTTTTTGGCTTAAAATTGAATTTTTGAGTGGAAAGATTTTGAAAAATAATGAATTTCTCATCCAAAAATCTAATTTTTAAGCCTGAAACTCTTCGAATATCTCGTTTTTTGTGTTAAAAATTAATCAGAAAACACTAAAAAAATGCTGTATTTTAAAAAATATTTGGTGTATTCTGATCAATTTTAACATAAAAATTGAGATTTTCAGAGTTTTAGGCCTGAAAATTGGATTTTTGAGTGGGAAATTCAATTTTTTCACAGAAAAAACTCTCACCTCGGCACGAATCTTCTTCGTCGCCACCTCGGAAATCATAATTTTTCCGCTCAAATCGCCAGTGGCCAAAAGAGTTTCGCTATGATTGAAGAGCACTTGAGTCACCGAATCTTTGTGCTCCACTTTCAGAATTGGCTCAGTTTCAGAGACATTTTGGTCGAAGAGGAACGCGACGTCGTCTTCGCCGCCAGTGGCGAGCCAACGGTTTTGAGCCAACGCGACAGTGAAACAGTCTTGTTCGTGAGCTTGAAGTGACATCAGAGAGTCGTCGATGATTTCTGGAGGCACGTCGGCGCTGGAAATTTGAATTTTTTGATATAAAATTCACTATTTTTCGATTATTTTGGTCCCAGGAGCATTAAAATGGCCATTTTTTCACGAAAATTCATACTTTTCCTTATAAATTTCATTTTTTTTTCAGTAATTTTGATTTAAAATTCTCTGGATGATAATTCCTCCGTTTCTGAACCATTTTTTCACGAAAAATCCATATTTTCCTTATAAATTCGATAAAAATGCTCACTTTGAAGTGCTCTGTTGATCCTCGTCATCATCACTGGCGTATTTCATCTCGGCATCCTCGTCAACCTCGATGATCTGAAAATTTTCGATTTTTTTGGGATTTTTTAAAAATTTCAAACCTCCTCAATGTCATTCTCCTCGATACGATGATGAGTGTTGTTGTCCTCGTCCATTTTTGCGTTCAATTCCTGGAAAAAATGATGATTTTTCAAAATTTTTGGGTTTTTTTTAGGATAAAATAACGATAAAAATGGGAAATCAAGGGTTTTTGGGGATAAAAGAGAGTTTTGGGGATAAAAGAATCAAGAGTTTTTGGGGATAAAAGAGAACAGGATCACTCATAACGGACTTCGAAAACGGGCCTTAAATTTCGAAATATCAATTTTTAGCGTAGACTTTCGACAGAAATTGTATTCTGTCGACTCCTGAATATTTTGAAACCAAAATTGTGAAATTTTGTTATTTCGAAATTTCAAAAAAAATTCGAAAAATCGAGATTTTGCAGAAATTTTCGGAAACTTTTGCAAAAAAAATTTTTGATTTACAAATTTTTCGAATTTCTAAAAAAATTTTGACTCGAAAAAAATTCGAAAATTTTGGATTTTTATGATTCCTTCGATTTTAGTTTCCCAGTGGCTTTAGATCCTTGATTCCTACGAAGTCCGTAGGAATCAAGGATCTAAAGCCACTGGGAAACTAAAATCAAAGGAATCATAAAAATCCGAAATTTTCGAATTTTTTTCGAGTCAAAATTTGGCAAACACTCTTTGACTACACTACTCTTTGACTACACCTACTCTTTGACTCCACTTTCTCTTTGACTACACTTGCTCTTTGACTACACTTTTCTCTTTGACTACACTTGTCTCTTTGACTACATGTTCTCTTTGACTTCACTTTTTCTCTTTGACTACACCTATCAAGATATCAAACCACTCGTTCGTCTGAAATTCAGGCTTAGAAAGGTTTTGAAGTGTTCTATTACGTGCGAAGTTTACTGACAAGGCGTTTTCTAAGCCTGATTTTTCGAATGGACCTCAGATCTGGCACAATTTTTTTCAGAAAAGTGTAGTCAAAGAGAAAAATGAAGTCAAAGAGTATGTGTAGTCAAAGAGACAAGTGCAGTCAAAGAGAAAAGTGTAGTCAAAGAGCAAGTGTAGTCAAAGAGAAAGTGGAGTCAAAGAGTAGGTGTAGTCAAAGAGTAGTGTAGTCAAAGAGTGTTTGCCTCAAAATTTTTTTTAGAAATTCGAAAAATTTGTAAATCAAAAATTTTGAAATTATCTGGAACTTTCGAGGATTATTAGTCTAGAATTGCTTGTAAATGTCTGAAAATTTCAGATTGTAATAGAAAATCGAGGGAAAATTTTGTTTTCAACAAAAAAGTTTTCAGCAAATTGTTTTGAAAATTTATTTTTAAAATTGGAATTTTCAGTTGTTCCAAAGCAAACCAGACCTTCTAAATCCAAAAATTACAAAGAAAATCCAAAAAAAATAGTGAAATTCAGTCGGAAACCTAAATTTTCTTATCATCTTTCGAAATCAGCGAAAAATCCTGGTTATTCAAGGAAATTCGCCATGGATTCTTCAATGTATAGCAAATAAAGGCTTCTAAATCCAAAAATCATTTTAAAAATCCAGAAAAAATAATGAAATTTAGTAGAAAACCTAATTTTCCAATTCACCCTCTGAAAGTGGCAAAAATTTCAGGTTTTTCAAGGAAAATTGGATTAGATTATTTGATATATAGTAATTCAAGCGTTCTAAATCTAAAAATCACCAGAAAAATTCAGAAAAAATCTTCAGATTTGGTTGAAAACCTAATTTTTCGAGTCACCTTTCAAAATTGGCAAAAATTCCAGGTTTTTCAAGGACATTTGGCTTGGATTTTTTGATTTAATGCATTTCAAGGCTTCTGAATCCAAAAATCACCAGAAAAATCCAGAAAAAATCTTCAGATTTGGTTGTGAACCTAATTTTTCGAGTCACCTGTTAAAATTGGCAAAATATCCAGGTTTTTCAAGGAAATTCGGTATGGATTTTTTGATACTCAGCAAATCAAAGCTTCTAAATCCAAAAATCACGAAGAAATTCCAAAAAAAACCATGAGATTCGGTTGAAAACCTAAATTTTTGGGTTCCCCTTGAAAATTGGCAAAATATCCAGGGTTTTCAAGGAAATTCGGCATGAATCTTTCTATTTATAGCATTTCAGACCTTCTAAATCCAGAAATCACCAGAAAAATCCAGAAAAAATCATGAATTTCGGTCAAATTTCATCCAAAAACATTCAATTCCAGTCAAAACCGCTTCTCCTCCCCTCCCAAAAAATTCACGAGAACACGCGACGCGCCAGCCGCGTCGCCCCCAACTGCACTGGCGCCAGAGACGCGACGCGGTCGCGTCGCGTGCATCTATATTTGTGCTGTTTGCTGCCGCTGCTGTGCGACGTGGCCGTTGACGGTGAGTGTTTTCCGAAAAATTCAGAAGAGACGAAGAAATAGTGTGCGAGCGGCGGAGACGCAGACGTCGGACAGTGGGCCGAGAGAGCACGGCGAAACGAGAGAACGCAGAGAAGAGCGGGGGGCCTTCTGGTGGCGAGTGAGTGCGATTCTGGCGGAGAGAAAGAGACGCGCCCCTTTCTCCTCGCTGTGTGTGTATTCGAAAAGAGAAAGAAGAAACCCCCTTCTCTCTCTCTCTAACGGGGTACTGCACACACACACACACAACAAGACGCGCCACACAGCCAAAAACCCCCCTCCCCTCATCTGAAAAGCCATCAGGAGGGTGCGTTTTACTTCTTTTATCAATTTTTCACCCCTTCCTGACGCCGTGTCATCCGGCGGATGAGTTCCGCGCTCAGCACTCGGCCACTCGTACCGTGCGGCGGCGTCTTCGCCGCTCTTCTTGAACGTAGTTACAACGTGGGAGTACAGGACGATGGCCACTGCGAACAAGGCGTTTCGAGCCCGCGCCTTCGACTCGAACCGGTCTATGACGGTGTATTGGGGCCACGAGCTACCGGACCTATCAGAATGCAGCGCGGGCAATCGAGCCGTCACTCAGATGCCGTCGGGCATGGAGAAAGAGGAAGAAATGGTGAGTTTTCGCAGGTTTTTTGTGATTTTTTTGCGGTTTTTGCTCTTTTTTCTTTATTTTATTGCCGTATTCTTGTTCTCCATTCTCTTAGGCTCAATTTAAGCGCTCTCGCATCTTTCTAGACCGATTTTGACCATTTCTGACCACCGATGACGTCATCACTGTGAATTTGATCTCTGATCAATCTCCAAACTCCGTCTAAGACTATTTTTCCCTTTTTTGTTCGATTTTCATCGATTTTCGCCTCTAAAACCCTCTAAAACTTCAAATTCCTTACTGATCGTTAGTCTTTCTCTCCCTCCGATTTGTGTATGTTTTACGGGGACTCGCTAGTGATGTGTAATCTGAACACGTATCGATTTCGAATCTAGTAAAAGAAGTGAAAAAAGAGAAGTTGTGCTCTCTCGCGGAGCAATTTGACCCCCCAGAGGAGAGCCAAATGATCAAAGGAAGGAAATTAGGATCGAAAAAGGCTACTGGAAAGTCGAGGGACCTAGGCGAAACTCTGCTCAAAATTTGAATTTTTAACTTTTCTTTCTCATTTTGGGAGTTCAAGTAGCGAATTTACCCCCAGAAATGCTTATTCTAGACTGAAATTTCGAATTTTCTCGACTTTTTAAGCTTCAAATAGTGATTTTCTCTCTAAAATACATTTTAAACCAGTTTTTAGCTCATTTCGTTGACTTCAATCGGTGAATTTTCCATAGTAAGAGCTTGTTCTCGACTAAAAATTTCAATTGTCGGCTTAATTTGTCGTTCAAAACGCCTTTTTCTCGTTTTTTTTTTTGCTCCAGGACATTTCGAAAGTGTGAAATCACGTTTTTGCTCAATTTTTGAAACTTTTCATATTTTTTTGCACAAATGTATACGAAACGTTCAAAAAATTGAGCAAAAACGCGATTTCACACTTTCGAAATGTCCCGGAGCCAAATTTTCGGATTAAAAATATTAGTATACTCTATTTTGATAGTTTTACCTTTCTAGACCCGTTTTCCTCTGATTTTTCCTCAAAAATTAAAGTTTCTGATCTCTCTAACCCAATTTCTCTAGCCAAAATCAAATTTGACCGAATCTTAGCACCCCCTTGACCTCTATTCTCTCACGTCATCTCAAATATTAGCATAAGATTTGCCTTCAGGGCACGAAATTCTTGCCAAAAAGAGCAAAAATTGCTATTTTTCAATCGAAAAAAAAAGCAAAAATTGTTATATTTTTCAGTTTCTCCAGCAAAAACCAATTTTTAATTCAATTTTTTTCCAGGAATCCCATCTTCAAGACGCGATCCTCGCACAACAGGCGAGCACATCGGGTGTCCAAGTGAATCACGTGATTCCGACGCCGAAAGTGGATCGGGTGGAAGATGAACGCTACCATTCCACATATCACAATCGTAATCAGAAGCGACGGGAGAAGTATATCAGAGTTCATGGTAAGGAGGAATTCTTGGTTATTTATTTGAGAAAAAAAGAAAAAATTCCCTCATGAATTATTCAAGTTGCTATCCCTTCTTATTCTATCCCTCTTTTTTTCTTCCTTTCTCTTTTTTTTCTGACCGAAAAAGTTCAGCGATTTATCAAAAGTTTCTCCAGAGAAAACTCTCCGATGTTTGGCTTTTGACTAATTCGATCTTCTTCGGGAGAACCATTTCTGACCTTTATTTCTATTCAATTCGAAGGTTATTATTATTGTTTTTATTATCCAATCATCATCACATGATTCCAAGGGAAATTAAAATTGCCCGTTTTATTTCCGGTTTAATTTCCCACCTGCTAATGCGAATAAGAGCGGAAATTTGAATTTTTAGAATCTGAAATTTCCAAAAGCGTAAATCACCTTTTGTTGGTTCTCGGAAAATTCCCCGTCTGTTTTTGACATTTCCATCTCGAAAGTTCTCATAATTTTCACCTGTAAATGGCAATCAACTTCTTTTCTAACCTAAAATTATGTTTTTTTCTTCAATAACAAAAATCCCAATTTTCATGACATTTTCTGTTGAAAAACCTGAAATTTTCGGCTTCGGGACATTTCGAAAGTGGACATCTCGAATGCAGACATTTCGAAAGCGGACATTTCGAAAGTGTGAAATTGCGTTTTTTGCTCAATTTTTAAAACTTTTCATACATTTTTTTGCCCAAATTTATACGAAAAGTTCAAAAAAAAATTGAGAAAAACCGCGCTTTAACACTTTCGAAATGTCTCAGAGCCGAAATTTTGGCTCCGGGACATTTCGAAAGTGGACGTCTCGAAAGTGTGAAATCCCGGTTTTCCCAATTTTTGGAACTTTTCATATAACTATTTGCGTAAATTTATACGAAAAGTTCAAAAAATTAGGAAAACCGGGATTTCACACTTTCGAAATGTCCCGGAGCCAAATTATGTTTTTCCTTCCAATTACAAACATCTAATTTTCATGACATTTTATGTTGAAAAATCTGAAATTGTCTATTTTTGAATCTGAAAAAGTGCATGTTATTGTTTAGTGCTGTGTCCTATTCCCTTATCTTCCTCCTCCTTATCACTATGTGATCAGAGCGGAATTATAGAGGGAATTTGCCTATTTGTTTGTTTAGACCCTGCCCAAGGTCTTCTCCTGTGACTATTATCGAGAAAATTGCCCCCGCGAAATTTGAATTTTCTGACATTAAAAATTCATAATTTCAGCCTGGCAAGCACTCGAACGCGATGAGCCGGAGTACGATTATGACACAGAGGATGAGTCATGGCTGGAGAGCCACCCGCATATTGAGCCCCGGATACTGGAGAAGGTGTTCGATACGGTGGAGAATCATTCGTCGGAGACACAAGTCGCCAGCGAGGAGTCTGTGATTAATTTTCATAAATGTAATAATAAAAACCGGAGATTTTGAGACTAAAACGATTGATTTTTTCAGCACTCGACTCGTCGATAGTGTACGAAGTGTACGAGTATTGGGTGACGAAGCGGATAACGGCAGCGTCGACGTCGGGCGGTTGCGTGGGCGTCGGCGGACTGATACCGCGAGTGAGAACCGAGTGTCGGAAGGATGCGCAGGGAGCCGTGAATCCGTATGTGGCGTTTCGGCGGCGAGCCGAGAAGATGCAGACGAGAAAGAATCGAAAGAACGATGAGGATAGCTATGAGAAGATTCTGAAGCTGATGCATGATATGTCGAAAGCGCAACAGCTCTTTGATATGACTGCGAGACGGGAGAAGCAGAAGTTGGCAATGTTGGATGTGGAATCAGAGATACTTCAGAAGCGATTGGAGATGTCCGACTTTGGAACGAGCAGCGCATTCAGAGAGATCACGGAGAAGCTGACAGTTGTATCCGAGAACACGAAGCCATTCCAAGAACTCAACGGAACATCAGAAGTGCCGAAGAAGAAGAAGCGAATTCGAAAGAGGATTATTGGCGACGGAGATCTCGTCTCGAAAGCGTGGCTCAAGAGAAATGCCGAGAGCTGGAATCGTCCACCGACGCTGTTCGGACACAACGGAACGACTCCGGCGATTACGACGAAGCCGGTTCGCGAAGGAGCTCCCGACGGAAAGTTCTCGTTCAAACGACGACGGAATTGCGTTTATCGTGCTCCTATCAACAACAACGCCGTCCCTCCAGCAGCTCCTGCGCCGTTCGCTGCTCCAATCTCCACAACGTCCTCTACGGCTACCGTACCATCGACACCGGTGGTTATCGCTGTCCCGAGCACAACTGCCATCGTTGCTCCAAGACCCGTCGAGGATACGGTGCCCGCTTCCAGCAGATTCTACGAGACGTTCGTTCCGGACGCCAGTGGACAAATGCGCTCTATTGGATTCGCTCGACGACGTTGCGGTCGTGGTGGACGGATTGTTTTCGATCGGATGCCGCGGAATCGTGGAGACGAAGTGTCGACTGATCCATGGGCCGAGTATTGTGTGGCAGATAATTCAAAGTAAGTGATAATTCAAGTTTTTAGCCATTTGCTCCAACTATAACTATAAACTTCAGATCATTCCGTGCTCGTCAAAGCTCGCTGGGAACCGAGGAGGAGACCGAAGACCACACCCCTCGTGATCTGTACTTTGCTCGCAGCGACCGTGTCCGATTCAACGATGACGATCGAGAACGCGAGTGGGCCTCACAGTATCGACCCAACGAAACGGAGCTCGACGATGCTCCTCGGCCATCAGAAAGTGAGTTAGAAACCCGAGAGCTTGGGGAATAAAAACTGAAAGTTTCCAGAATTTGACGATCTCTCCAAAGAACAAGAACAAGACGGGTCTTCGTCGAAGGTGAAAGTGAAGGAGGAGAAGGAGGATAATACGGATAGCGAGGTGGAACGAATGGATGTCGATGGACAGGAGGACGAGGCACAGATTACCGTATCCTCGGAGCCGAAAGGCGAAGCAGCGGCCGTTGTGATGATGGAGGTGAAGAATGGATGCAATGGGAATGGTGCAATGAAGGAAGCGGCAGAAGGAGCAAATGATGATAGGAAGAACGAGGACGAGGTGGATGATATGGATATGGATCACGACTCATCGCAGCAGAGAATCCAAGTTCAAGTGGAGAAATTTCGGCACATCATGACGAACGGGCTGTCGAAACTGAAGCCGCTTCAAGAGCACTCACCACCGCTGCTTCTTTCGGGAAACGGAAGGGCGGGCAGAGAGGAGCCGACACCGGGGCTGCCGGCCAAGGTAAGATTAATTCTCAAGTGATAAATATTCAAGTCTGTTAGATTTTCAGATGAGCGCAACGGTGTCGGAGACTGAGGATTGGAGAGAGCCGAGTGGATCGCCGTCCGAATCGAATTCGTCAACTGAATGGGGAACGTATACGTCGTCGCAAGCCGCCGCGGCGATCGCCGTCATCGCTTATAAGAAGAAGAAGCAGCAGCAGGCGCTGAACGATGCCGACGACGAGGAACAACAATCGCCATCGGATCGAGGAGACGGCGGCGCGCGTGATCATTCCATCAAAGAGTTCGTTAGTTTTTCAATTCTGTTGTTAGGAAAAATGGTCTTTTTTGAGTCGAAAAGCTGCTCGGGAAAGTTCTAATCGCTTTCAAAAGTTGTTTTCTTGAATTTGAACCAAAATTGGCTCTATCGAGCCAATTTTTACGATTTTGAAGCGATTTTTGGAGTTTTCAGACTCATTTTATCTTCAAAATGAGCTATTTTGGCTCCAGAATATCAATTCTCCCTAACTTCTTCGTAGATCAAGTTAAAGCCATTTGCATCGATTCTCAACAATTTTGAGCCGTTTTGAGTCAATTTTTAAGATTTTAAACCGATTTTTCGATATGCTCTTTTTGAGCTAAAAAGTGGCTCAAAGTTGCAGTAAAAATTATATCCAATGAGAATTCCACTGTCAACCCCCCTAATCTCTCCCCAATTTTCAGTACGATGTCAACGGTAACAATGCTGGACCGAACCAAAACATACATGATGCCGTCGACAATCGGGATGTAGTCTGAAACTTTCACTCTTACCCATCTTCTTTCTCTAATCTCTTTCGTACTTTTTTTCGGTTTCATTTTCCCAATTTTTCGTCTTCCCGCACAGTCATCATCGTTTTGGTTCTCTCCCAATACTCCGATCCTCATGTATTTTTCTCTGTCCGCTTATCCATCAATTTCTCCAAAATAATATGTGTCTTCTCATCTCGGTAATATTCGTTTTCTCCCCACTCTCTCATACTCTGTACCATGAGACTTTTTTTTATATTAAAAAAGGCCGCCCCGTTGTTTTTTCTCTGTTTTTTCACATTTGATATATCCTATTTTATCATTCTTTTTGGCTCCTCTTCTTTTTTCCCCAATCCCCAAATTCTCAGTCTCTCCTTCTAAAATGATCTTCTCGGCTCTTTTTCTCTAAGTTAAAATTCTCCCCTCATTAACACATTACGAGGTCCTTTTTCTTTCGTTTTCGTTTTTTCTGGCGTCCCCCCATTGCTTTTTTTTTGTCTCCGGATCCACACTAATAACCACCACCACCACCCAATCTCTCTCCATCTCCAGTAGTATTGTAAAATAAACTCGCTGTCCCCCCTTTATATTATCTTCAAATCGAACCACACACACACAAACGACCTCTTCTAAACGCGGTAACCCCCCAATTTTCCTGTTTTCTCTAATTTCTTTCTTCCCTAACTTTTCTTTGTTTGAAACTTTTCCTATCTCGATTCCCTGTGATTGGAAATCTTTTCTCTCCCCAACCCTTTTCCCCCAAAAAAACGAATCCAAGACAACCAAAAAAAGTATTAAAACTAAACTTTCGTTTTTTTTACATGGAAAGAAAATTCTGAATGAGAAGGGCTCACGGAGCTCTCATGGCTCATTAGGAGGTGTACTCTTGCTCATTGAGCATGAGAAGGGGATTCGAAGGAATCGAAGAACAAGGGGAAACCGGATATGTAGAGATGGGATTTAGAATTTTTCAGATGAATCGAAAAATCGAAGAAAATAGTACGAAAATTCGCAAAAATCGGAAATTTTTCGAAAAAATATGCCTAACATTTGAATTGCCGCCAATATCTTAGCCTCTTGTCTGCAAACACCACGACGTGAAAATGCGTAAGTTAGCCTAAGATTTGAATTCCCGCTAATTTTTTAGCCACTTTTCTGCAAACACCGCGACAGAAAAGTGCACAATGTACAGTAATTTACGAGCAACTTTTTTTTTCGAATATTTTTTTTGCGGTTTTCTCAATGGTTTTTGAGCCTTTTTTTCGCTAAAAAGTTGAAATTTTTGGCGAAAACGTTAAAAAAACAATTTTTAGAAACAATTTTCAGGTATAAAACAATGAAAAATCACTCGGAAACCATCGAAATCGCTGGAAAACTGAACATTTCGTTTTTTCAAGTTTTCTGACTTTTTTTTGGTTTCTCAGTGATTTTTAAGCTATTTTTAGGCTAAAAATACTGAAATTTTCGGGAAATTTTCGATAAAATAATTTTCAGCAATGCCAGAAACTGAGGAATCGCTGTCGGCGCTTCGTTCATTTCTTCAAATAATCGAAGAAGAAAATAAAACCAAGAAATCCAAGCCGAGAAAATCGTTTGAGAAGGATCCAACGATGGAAATTCGAACGATTCAAAATAATTTAGACTTCCCCTGTCAACAGGATAACGAAACATTGGCGATTCTCTCGAAATTCCGTCAAATTATCTGCATTCAACTTCCAGAAATTCCAAAAGAATACGTTTCTCGTCTAATTTTCGACGATCGTCATCTGAATCACGTGCTTCTGGAGCACGACGTCGGAGTTCGCGGCGGAATTTGTTGTCGAAAATTTGAGAATTTTTTGGAATTGGCTTTTTGCGCAGTGACCACTTCGGAACAGTTGAAGGGATACGGTACACTGTTGATGGATTTTTTGAAGAATTGGATGGTGGAACAAGGCATTTTTCATGTGATTACGTATGCGGATGAGAATGCAAAAGAGTGGTTTAGGTAGGGGACGGAATTTGGAGAAATTTGGGGTAAAATGAGTCAAAGTTGTCGAAAATTGGCCGAAAATGATGAAAAATAGTCAAAAATAGTCTAAAAATGTCTAAAAATGGCTTCAAACTGGCAAAAAATGGTCCAAAATAGTCAAAAATTCATAAAAAATAATCTAAAATGTCCCAAAATCCATTTTTTTCATTTCCAGAAAGAAAGGATTCACCGAGACGCCGCAATTGGATCCGAAATTCTACAAAAATCGAATCAAAGAGTACGAAGGAGCAACATTGATGGGATTCGATATCGACGCGGAGTATGTGGGAAAAAATGGCTGAAAATGAAAAATTTGAGCTGAAAATGAGCCAAAAAAACATGAAAATCGCTTGAAAATTGTCCATTTTAGCTCGAAATAGTCCAAAAATCCTGAAAAATAGCTCCAAATACTCCAAAATAGGCAAAAATATCCATTTTTGGCTCAAAACTGGCTGAAAATGATCAATTTTGACTCGAAACAACTCAAGTACCATGAAAATTAGCTCAAAATGCTCCAAAACGAACAAAAAACCCATTTTTGGCCTAAAATAACTCTAAAACGACTGATAATAACCTAAAAATCATGAAAATTGGCTAGAAATGCTCTAAAATACGCTTACAATTCCCATTTTGGCCTAAAAATGACCCAAAAAAGACTGAAAAATATCAAAAAATGATTCAAATACCGTGAAAACAATAAATTTTAGCTCAAAATGATTCAAAATAGACGAAAAGACTCATTTTAATCCAAAATTCGCCTAATTTCGACTGAAAATGGCTCAAAAATCTTGAAAAATGGCTCAAAATCACCGCGAAAGCTTAAAAAACAGAATTTCCAGCTTAAAATAGTTCAAAAACATAAGAAAATGGCTCAAAGTGCTCCTAAATTGACAAAAAAAAACCTAATTTTGGCTCAAAATGCTCCAAAATAGACGAAATACTTATTTTTGCTCAAAAATTACCTTAAAATTACTAACTTTGACTGGAAATGGCTCAAAAATCACAAAAATTGCTCAAAAAGTGTCAGAATAGACAAAAATACCTATTTTCTGCGCAAAATTGGCTGAAAATGACGAATTTTAGCTCAAAATTGTCCAAAAATTAGAAAAAATGGCTCAAAATGCTCCAAAACTTTCAGATATCTGATCCAAAAGTATCCCGAGTTTGCGAAACGTCTTCAATTGCTTGAGACGATTATGGAGAAAGATTTGGAGGAAAAATCATCATCGGAAAGCGATTTCAGACTTTATCGAGGAATTGAGACTGTTTTCAAAGGAGGTATAGAAAAAGAAAAAAATTTTTAAATTTTGAAGTTCTGAGAAACAAATTTTTACCTTCGAAACGTCGCACTTGCGAAATGTCACACCTTCGAAACGCCACACTTTCGAAATGTCGCACTTGCGAAATGTCACACCTTCGAAACGTCACACTTTCGAAATGTCACACTTTCGAAATGTCACACCTTCGAAATGTCACACTTTCAAAACGTCACACTTTCGACATGTCGCACTTTCGAAATGTCGCACTTTCGAAATGTCACACTTTCGAAATGTCACACTTACAAAATGTCACACTTGCGAAATGTCACACTTTCGCAATGTCACACTTTCGAAACGTCACACTTTCGAAATGTCACACCCTCGAAACGTCACACTTTCGAAATGTCACACCCTCGATTCGAAAATTTTATTTCGAGAAAATCCCCTATTTTATATTGTTTTGATATTATAAATTTTTGACTGCGCGACGTTTCGAAAGAAAAAATCTGAACCTTCGAAACGTCGCACTTTCGAAATGTCGTGGAGCCAAAATTTTAAAATTTGATTTTTTCTGAAAATAAAAATTCTAAATGGGATTACTGTAGATTTGACACTATGCAATCTACAGTAATCCTAGAAATTTAGAAATAAAGTTTTCTTTCGAAACGTCACACTTTCGAAATTTCACTTTTTTCCAGGTCCCCTCCCGCTCTCGGTCTCCCAAATCCCAGGAACCCGTGATTTCGAAATCTCCAAAAATCCTCAATACCAATTGGAGCCCATCGATTCGGAGCTCGATTCAAAAATCGCCTGGATTCTGGAGCAATTAGAAAAAGAATCGAGTTCTCGTCCATTTCGAGAGCCTGTCGATCGGAAGATGGTCCCCGATTATTATACGTTTATTCAGAATCCCATTGATTTGAAGACGATGAAAGAGAAGTTTCAGAAAAAGTATTATTGTCATGTAAGGAGAAGAAAATTGGCGAAAATTTGAAAAAAAAAATTTCTCCAATATTTTCATGTTGAAAATCAAACTCGCCACCCTTCAATTAGTCTACCCTGAAATTTTCAGCTCGCTATCTCAAAGTGTCGTAAAATAAGGTGCTTGCGTACTTTTCAAGCTACAGTAACCCGGAAAATCTCAAAAATGAGCTAGAGGCTCCATGTTTTTTGCGTTTAGACCCAAATTTTGAGAGGAATTTGAATATGATAAAATTGAAGACTCAACATTTTTTAAGTTTAAAAAATTCCAATTTTTCGATTTCCCATTCTCAAATTTTTCAGCAACACCTTTTCATCGCCGACTTGACACGAATGTTCCACAATTGTTACACTTTCAACGGAGAGAATACCGTATACTATCGCTATGGCTATAAGCTCAATGAGCTCGCTTTGATTTTTCTGAAATCCGCTTTCCCTGAGGCGAAGATGTATCCAGAGTTGCCAGAGAAGAAGCCCCAATTTTATATATAAATAATTTACGGTTTTTTGCATTTTCTTGCATTTTTACTGTTCTTTTGAAGATTTCTGCTGTAATTCTTTGAGAATTGAGATTAATAAATCCTTTTTTACAGAAACTTCCATTTTTTTACTAAACAAAATAGTCGGAAAACTCGAAAAAACTAAAATTTCAATTTCCCAGCGATTTCTTCGGTTTCCGAGTGATTTTGCATTATTTTAGACCTGAAAACTGATTTTAAAAATTATTTTTTATGTTTTCTTTGAAATTTTCAGCTTTCGAGCGGAAAAAATCGCTCAAAAATCACGGAAATCTCAAAAATTATTCGAAAAAATAATTTGCTCGTAAATTACTATACATTGTGCGCGTTGATGTCGCGGTGTTTGCAGATCAATGCCTAAGAAATTGGCGGGAATTCAAATGTGATATTCTTGTTTTTTCTGCTAAATTCGTGTTTTTATTGAAAAATACTGTAATTTCCAAAAGTGAAATGTTATCATTAAAAACTCTTCTATATCCTGACCATAAATTAATAAGAAGATGATAAATTATTTCAAAACTCCGAGGCAATTGTAAGCGAAAAAAATTACATGTCAAAAAAATTTGAAAATTGCACAATTTTAATAGTTATTATTATTTTTACTTCTCCAGGAAGAAAGGATTACTGTAGCTAAAATTACTGTGGTGGGTGAGGTGGATATTGATTGATTTGGTGCATTTTCATGTTGAGCTCTTGTTGTTGACGAAGAATTCTGGAAAACTTGAGAGTTTTAGGCAGTGCGTCGCGGTCGCGTAGCGGTTCAAATATTAATTTTGCTCATATCTCGAGATATAATTGGTTTCAAAGACTCAAATTTTCACCAAAATATTTCTCTCGTCAAGTGCTTCAAAATAAGCCTAATATCGTCTAGTTTCCTTTAAAATATTTTTCTCGCGCGTCGCGGTCGCGTAGCGGTTTTCACGCAAATTTCAAACCCAACCAAAACTAGCCATGTTTGGGCTCGTTTTGAAGCTCGTAACGTCCCGAATTCAAATTTGAAACTTATTTCCACAATTTTGAATTTTTGAACTCACTGCTGAACCCGCTGATTTTGACTTTGGCTCAATCCCGCTTGCATCTGCATTCCCATTGGGAACTGTGGCTCAAGTGGCCTGAAATTAGGTTTTCTCAATAAAAATTAATAATAAAGTTGCCCTTACTGTTGTTGATTAAAGCCATTAAAGTGCTGTAGAGGTTGTTGAGCCATTGGACTTTGCAACGTTCCCACGGACGGTGGGGTGTGGAATTGTTGAGACATGGGGGACTGAAAAATAAACATTACATTTGAATTCGGAGCGCTGAGAGCTTTGAAATAAGTATAATCATGACTAGGTTTGCTTAAATTTAATTTTTGGGCCGCGGCGCGGTCGCGTCGCGGACTAGGGTTGAAAATGAACTTTGAGGGAACTATATCAATATGGGGCTCGTTTCAGAGCTCTCGATCTCCCCAAATCAACTCTGCAAATTTCTAACCAAAAAAACGCCGCATTTTTGACTTACGGGTTGTGACGAAAATTGAGAACTTTGTGAAACCATGGAGTTGTTGCTCAGCGGGGTGTGCATTAGGGATGAAGTGTTATTCATGATGGGAGATTGATAAGAAGGAAATTGTTGATGATGTTGTTGTTGGAGATTCTGCGGGGATTGGTGATGATTCATTTGTGACATTGACATGGATCCTGGAAATTTTGAACTGAAGAAAACCGGAATATTTCGAAGTTTTCTCGGATAGATATTGTTATTTTCGAATTCAGGACGTTGAGAGCTTTCAAATGAGCTCAATCTCGACTAGTTTCGCTCTACTTCCATTTTCGACCCCCCGACCGCGACGCAGCCGCGACGCGTACGCCAAAACTGAAAGTGGAGCAAAACTAGTCGTGCTTGGGCTCATTTTGAAGCTCTCCACGTCGGAAAAACAAAAATCAATGTCTCACTTTTGTTGGCCTCTCGGATTTCCATATTTTGGGGTCCACCAAAATCTGAAACTAAATTCCCAGAAGACATCGAGTTGGGATTTTGGTGTTGGAGGGTTTGTTGGATGGGTTGAGGATGGTAAATTGGGGTGTGGGTGTCCATCTGAGTGTTTTGAATCTGCTGGGGCATCTGAATCCCAGAATTTTGAACTTGAAGATTCGAATTCTGATGTTGAAGACGTGGGGCTTCAGAAGTTGAGAAAGGGGGATCCATGTGTTGAAGTGGTTGAGTGGAAGACGTTGTAGGGAAGAAGTGTTGTTGGTTTTGGTTTTTCGCTGAAAATTTGAAAATTTGAAATTTTTCGATTTTCACCAAGCTTTTGAGCTCATTTTTTTAAACGCCACACTCAAAATATATAAATAATAATTTTATTTTCATGTTCAGCTTGTTTTTAGCTTCAAAATGAGCCCAAACACGACCATTTTTGCTTCACTCCCACTTTCGCCCCTTGACCGCGACGCAGCCGCGACGCGCGGGCCAGAATTGATAGTTGAGCAAAAGTAGTCGTGTTTGGGCTCATTTTGAAGCTAAAACGCCCAAAATTCAATAGGCATACACATTTTTAGTAAAAATAAAAGTTTCTCACCCAAAAATGGCGAATCCCTCTTCATATCTGCTGACATTGTGCGTCCTCGTAAAGACTGCAATTTTTCAAATGCCGACATTGGTTTTTCGGTGGGAATTTCTTGTTTGGGAACTTTTGGCTCGAAAGAATCAAGTCCAAGGGCTTCTTGAGCAGCGTTTAGAATGTCGACGGGAGGCTGAAAAATTAGGGAAATTTTTTTCTTCCAATTTTTTCGAACATGGACCCCATATTTTATGAATAAAACCATTATTTTCGAATTTAGAACGGTTTTAGCTTCAAAATGAGCCCACACACGACTATTTTCGCTCCAACTTCATTTTCGGCTCTAGACCGCGACGCAGCCGCGACGCGTGCGCCAAAATTGAGAATGAAGCAAAAATAGTCGAGTGTGGGCTTATTTTGAAGCTCAAAACTTCCTGAATTTGAAAATAACGGAAATTTTAAGTAATTATTGGAGTTTTCAAGCAAAAAATGGGAAAGAAAGCTTTGAAAAACTTACTTTCTGTGATGTTGATGGTACTGTTTCTTGGATTACTGTAACTGGCTGCTCAACAATTTCCTCCTTCAATCTCAGCTCCCGCTGAGCCCTCATCATTTTTATCTGATTCTCTCGTTCTTCCGCTCGTTTTGCTTCGGCTATTTTTCGTTCCTGAAAAAATTTATTGAATTTCAATTATTTTTTTGAAATTTTTGGAAACTTTACAATAAATTACAGTAATGAGTAATTATCATGCAAAAAACATGCACACCTCATCCACTTTGCTCTGTTGCTCGGTCACAAAATCGATATCGTCCATTAATAAATCTTCCTCGAGTCCTTGCAGAGCATTCGCGGCTTCCTAAAAATTACGATGACGAATCACAAATCACAGGCACAAACACAGGGGGATCAGAGGGAGATAGAATTGATTTCATGGAAAATCAAGCAGATTTTTGAGTTCAGCGCGCCGAGAGCTTCAAAACGAGTATAATCATGACTATGTTAGCTTCAAGTTGAGTCTCGGCACGAAAACTACAGTAGTCCTGGATTACTGTAGTTTTCGTGGTGGGACCCATTTTTTTCAAATTGAAGCTAGACTAGTCATGATTATACTCATTTTGAAGCTCTTGATGCGCTAAATTCAAAAATGATATTTTTATTTGTTTTTCATGAATAATAGGAAAGTTGGGTAGATTATTGCTCATCCTAAAATGAGCAGTTTCTACTGAAAATGCTAAATTTGAATTTGCCGTTCCAAGAGCTTCAAAATAAGTATAATCATGTCTAGGTTAGTTTTAAGTTAGGTCTCGCCACGAAAATAGGGATTACTGTATTTTTCGTGGTGGGACCCAACTTAAAGCTAACCTAGTCATGATTATACTCATTTCAAAGCTCCATTCATGCTGAATCCATTGCTCACCTTCTCCATCTTCGCCCGCCTCTCCAATTCCTTCTCCACCGCTTCTTCTGCCTCTCGCTTCCTTCTCAAATCCTCTTCCTGTTGCTTCAACATCCTCTGAGCCCTTATCCGATCCTCCTCTTCCCTTCGTTTTCTTTCCGCATTTTCTCGAATTTCTCGCTCTTTTTTCTCTTTTTCCTCTCGTTTTTCCCGCTCTTTCCGTTCTTTTTCTTCCCGTTTTTTCGCTTCAATTCTCTCTTTTTCCGCCTGTTTTTCCTTCTCTTTCCGCATTTTTTCCTCCAATTTTTTGGCATTTTCTTCTTGAATTTTCTTCAAATTTTGAGCCTTTTCCAGCTTCTCTTTTTCAGATATTGACTTGTCTAGGGCCCCAAAGAATTCGAAAAGTTTTTGATACTGTTTCTCGGTCATTTTTTGACTATTCAAGTTCTTCTGAGCCGCGATTGATTGTGCCATACGAGCTTGGCCAACATTGGAGAGAAGAGTCTAGAAAATAATTTTGTTTAAAATTGAAAAATAAAAGCAAATTCGTGTTCAGCTCGCTGAGAGCTTCAAAACGAGTATAATCATGACTATGTTAGCTTCAATTTGAAGAAAAATGGGTCCCACCACGAAAACTACAATAATCCCGTGGGGTACTGTAGTTTTCGTGGTGGCACCCAGCTTAGAGAAAAAGTGGTCATGATTATATTCATTTTGAAGCTCTCAACAAGCTCAATTCAAATTTGCTTATAATTTTGACTTTTTTTCGAAATATATTTTTCAAAACTTTAAACGCGTTTTAACTTTCGGGATTTTGATGCTAACTACTTAAAAGTAGCATTATCATACTCAGCTCACCGAGAGCTTTCAAATCAGTATATCCATGACCTACTTTGCTGCCAAACTTGGGTCCCGTCACGAAAACTACAGTAATCCTGGACTACAGTTGTTTTCGCGGCGAGACCCAACTTTTCCTGCAAAATAGGTCATGAGTATACTCATTTTGAAGCTCTCATCGAGCTGAATTCAAATTTGTAAGAATTTTTGATTTTTTCGAGTTTTTTTAATTTGAAGAACTTAAAGGAGCCCTACCTCTCGGAATTTTTAAGCAAACCACTCAAAAACAATAGCATTACACCCAGCTCACCGAGAGCTTTCAAATGAGTATAACCATGACCTACTTTGCTGCCAAACTTGGGTCCTGCCACGATAACTACAGTAATCCTGTACTACAGTAGTTTTCGTGGTGGGACCCAACTTCAAGCAAAGTAGGTCATGATTAGACTCATTTTGAAGCTCTCATCGAGCCCAATTTAACTATGCTATTATTATTTCGAAATTTCTACCGTACCTTCAGCATTTCCATCTGATTCGTCAAATGAGTACCACCAGAGTAAACAGCGAAAATGAGAAGGATGAGAATCTCATCAGTTATTGGACACTTTGTGGAGTCACTCATTATGGCGGTCTGAACATTTTTGAATTTGGCGCCAAAAAATTTGAATTTTTTGGATGTGCAGGTTAAGGGTTACTGTAGTTGACATAAAACACGAAAAACACAAAGGAAAAACATGCGAGGGTGTGTAAATTTGCTCTATGATAAAGATTCTCAATAGAGCGCACATTCAATTGGTTATTTCAATTGTTGTTTTCGAAACTGTGACGTTTCGCGGGTGCGACGTTTCGAAAGCGAAAAATTTTAAGCCAAAACTTTCAAAATTTTGGGGAAAAATATCAGAGTTTTGCCTTCGAAACGTCGCATTTTCGAAACGTCACACTTTCGAAATGTCGCGGAGCCCAATTTTTTTTTTGTAAAAAAAGGATTATTCACAGAATTTTTTTAGTTTCATTAATAAATCATAACTTTCCGACATAATATTATAAGAAAAAGAAAGAGGGTAATAAATCGAATTTTACGGTGAGAAATCGGAATCAAAAAGTGGGCGGAGTCTTTTAGGTTACTGTAGGAAAGGAACAAGTGGAATCGAGAATCTCAAAAATAGACCGGAATTTTAAAAAAAAAGGAAGAAAAAATAGTGAGATTTTTAGTGAGAAAAGGGAAAACGCGAATCGAAAAAATTTGGGGAAAAAATTCAGATGAGATTCTATAAAAAAGAGAAATATAAGAATTGAAGGGGTTTTTCGAGAGTTTTTAGGATTGAAAATCGAGTTTTTGAGCTAAAATTTTGACTTTGAAAAAATTGGGATTTTTTTTCGAATTTTTGACTGGACTACTGTAGATATTCAATGGCTGACGCTGAATCGCACGTATGACATTTCGAAAGTGCGATATTTCCGAAGTGCAACGTCCCACTTGCGAAATGTCACACTTTCGAAATGTCGCGGAGCCCAAAAATTGTCAGAAAAAATCAGAATTTTTTGTTTCTTAAAGACTTTTTGATTGGGATACTGTAGGCATTCAATTGCTGACGCTCAAAAGAGTGAATGATGATTTTTGTAGCGAAATTTTCGCCTTCGAAATGTCACACTTTCGAAACGTCGCAGAGCCAAAATTTGGCAGGAAAAAGTCAGAAAATTGTTTCTTTTTTTTTGTATTTTTGAATGGATTACTGTATTCAATTGCTGACGCTCAGGCTATTTTTATTTGAAATTTTCGCCTGCGAAACGTCGCACTTTCGAAATGTCGCGGAGCCCAAAAATTGTCAGAAAAAAGCGATTTTTTTGAAAATTTTGCCTTCGAAATGTCACACTTTCGAAACGTCACAGAGCCACAGTATTCCGTCAAAAAATCCACAAAAAAACCATCACCAAAACCATACAAAACACCATAAAAAAGCAACCAAAATAGCCACCACCACCACTATAAAAAATTGGGAGCAAAAAAAACTCAATTTTTTTCTAAATAATTTGTTTTTTGGCTAATCAAGCAGGGTAAGGTGAATTCAAGCAAAAACAGGCAATTTTCCATTCAAAAAAATACAGTAATATAACAACTCACTGTGGAATTGCCAGTCGCCAGTAGGTACTTCCCCAGGTATACCTGAAGAAAATATGGTTTTGGGAGATGGTTTTTGGCTCAAAATCGCTCAAAAATGCTCATTTTTCATCCCTACAACTCTCGGAAACAAAAAAAAAAAAGCGAGGGAAATTCGAAATTTAAAACGGCGGTCTTCCTGTCATTCGTTGAATCGGAGCCGGTTGCTCTCGTAGCGGAGTGAGCGAAGCCTCCTTTTTTACCTGCACGAGTTGGCTCATCGCTTGGAGGCGTTGCTTTAGGATCTCATCGGAAATACCGGCGAGGGCTCCGGAAGATGCTCCCGGAGTCCCAGAATTCGAAGTTGAAGGCGTCGATGGCTTCGGCGCGGTTACTGTAGACTTAGGGGCCGTGGAAGAGGCCGGCACTGGTTTTGGAGCCACTGGACTCGATTTTGGAGCACTGACAATGGTACGATTCGGTGTGGAGTTGGTGGAAGCGGAGGGGACGAGGCGAGGCGCCGCTTTGACGAGAACCGAGCGAGTGAAGTCTGAAAAATGGGAATTTTAGGGGTTCTGGAGCAATTTGGAGAAGTCGGGAGGGTTTTAGAAGGATATCTAAGGATTCTGAAGGCTTCTAGAGGGCTCAAGGGGCCCCTAAGATAGTTCAGTGGATTTTTTACGATTCTGAGGATTTGAGAAGACTCTGACAGAGTTCTGAAGCTCTCAAAATGATACAGAGAAGTTTTGTAGGGTGTATTTGGATTCTAAAGGATTCTGAAGATCTCTAGCAAGTTCTAGAAAGTCCCAGAGAGCTCTGAGAGGCTCCAAAAGGCTCAGAATGACTCCGAGAGATTCTGAAGGCCTCTAGAAGGCTCTCGAGCTCTCAGAATCGTTCCAGAAGATTTTGAACGTTTCTAGAAGGTTCTAAAACATTCTGAAGGATTTTGAAGCATTTTTAGGCCATTTTTCAACTATTAGAGTCCTTGGAAAGTGTCTAATGGGATTTTTGAAGATTCTGAATGCTTCAAAAGGGATCTAGAATACTCAGAGAAGATTCTAAAGGAGTCTGGATAGTTGTGAGACTTCTGATGAGTTTCGAACGATTCAGGAGTAATCTGGAAGATCCTGAAAACTTCTTGAGGGACCTGAAGAACTCAGAGAGGCTCCGAGGGATTCTGATGACCTCTAGAAGCCTCTTGAAACCTCTAGGCCATTCAGGATCATTTCAGAAGATTCTAAAGGTTTCTAGAAGGTTCTAAAGGATTCTGAAGCAATCTGAAACCTATAAAAGTATTCTGCAGTCTTCTGATGACGTTTGTTCAATTTCAAAGTAATTTTTTGAATTTGATGGCTTCGAGGGATTCTGAAGGCTCCTAGAGAGTCCTGAAGAGCTCAGAGAGGCTCCGAGGGATTCTGAAGACTTCTAGAAGCCTCTAGAGCATTCAGAATCGTTTCAGAAGATTTTGAAGGTTTCTAGAAGGTTCTAAAACATTCTGAAGGATTTTGGAGCATTTTTAGGCCGTTTTTCAGCTAATAGAGGGTTTGGACAGTGTCTAATGGGATTTTGAAGATTCTAAAGGTTTCAAAAGGGATCTAGAATACTCAGGGAAGATTCTAAAGGAGTCTGGATAGTTGTGAGACTTCTGATGAATTTCGAACGATTCAGGAGTAATCTGAAAGATCCTGAATGCTTCTAGATGACTCTGAAGATCTCAGAGAGGCTCCGAGGGATTCTGAAGACCTCTAGAAGCCTCTTGAAGCCTCTAGGCCATTCAGGATCGTTTCAGAAAAATTTTCAAGGTTTCTAGAAGGTTCTGGAGCAATCTGAAGCCCGTAAAAAAGTCTAGAAGCATCTCAATAGGTTTTGAATGATTAAAAAATGAAAATTTCGACTTTGAACAATTTCTATATGGCTTTGAGGGATTCTGAAGGGTTCTAGAGGGCCCTGGAGAGCTCAGAGAGGTTCCTAGGAATTCTGATGGCTTCTAGAAGCCTTCAGAGAGTTCAGAATCGTTTCAGAAGATTCTGAAGGATTCTGAAGGCTTCTAGAGGGTTCTAGAGGGCCCTGGAGAGCTCTGAGAAATTCTGAAGACTTCTAGAGACCTCTAGAGCACTCAGAATCATTTTTCATCATTTTGAAGGTATCTAGAAGCTTTTAAATCTATTTTTTTCTTCAATTTTCAAACCCTCACCATGAAGTTCCTGATGCAACCCCCGCAACGATGGTTCCTCTCCTCCTGGCCACTTGATCTGATACTTTGGATTCTGCACCACCTGATGCTTCGAAATGTGCTCATTCGCCTGTTTCAGTCGCGTTTTCAGCGGCTCTTCGGTCGTCAGGAATGACAATTTTTGTAAACGTCGACAAATTTCAATATAAAATTGAATTTGACTGATTTTGTTGTCGATTGCTTGGTGGAGAGTGTCGATTCCTGTGATTACTGTTTCGAGTTTTCCAATCGAGAGAGCGTAGTCGGTTAGATCCTCGAGGTACGGGTGGATGGCGGCTCTGGAAATAAGAGGGCGGTCTTCTGGAGATTCTGAATTCTTGAAATTCCAGAAGTTTGAAATTTAGAGACTACAAGTTTTTGATAGTTTAAAGAAGGATTCTGGAGACCTTGGAAGAGCATAACGACGATTTCGGAGCATTCTTGAGGAATCTATGGGATTCTGAGGCGTCAGAACGAATCTAGAGGATTCTGAAGACTTCTGAAGCTCAAAAAGTCAAAATTTTTAGGAATGAAGGACTATAAAAGAGTCTTGAAGCTTCTAAAAGTCTCCAAAATTCTCTAAAATTCAGGTTTTTTGGTTTGAAGGATTCTGAATCTCCGAAATTCAATTTTCAAAGTGTAAAAACTCACAAAACTGGCTCCGAGAATTGAAAAACGTAGACGGCGTCGTCGGCGAGTCGGCTGAAATTTGAGACTATTTTCGTCAATTTTAGATGGTTTTTGACTATTTTGGCCAATTTTTGAGCCCTTTGGACCATTTTTCACTAATTTTTGATTATTTTAGTGCATTTTTTGACAATTTCAAGACAAATTTCAAGAACTCTGGACTATTTGGACGAATTTTTAGACTATTTTAGACCATTCTTTGACAATTTTTGAGCACTTCGGACCATTTTTAGTGGTTTTTAGATTATTTCAAACTATTTTTTTTTCACGATTTTCGAGAACTTTGGATAATTTTTAGTGGTTTCTGGACTTTTCTGCATCATTTTTTGACTATTTTTGATTCGTCTCAGTCATTTTCGGATCGATGTTCGTCTATTTATAAAGAATCAAGAATTTTTCTTTCCGAGAATGTTTCAGTCGGATTTTGGACTATTTTTAGGCACTTTGGACTACTTTCAAGCCTATATTTGTCTATTCTCAATGAATTACGAGATATTTTGCAAAGACTGGTTCAGTCAATTTATGATCATTTTTTATTAATTTTGACGGATTTTTGACTATTTTTAACCATTTTTTGACAATTTTGAAGCTATTTGGACCATTTTTGCGCTTTTTTTCCTCATTTCTATGATCCAAACTCACTCCTTCTTATTCTCAAACAATGCAATCTGTTTCTTCAACGCTTCCTTCAACGCATTCACTGTCTGCAGCTGTTTCAATGCCAATCCCTCAGCAGTCGTCGGTTTCTTTCGTAATCCCGGGAGAATCATTTCCACGTATTTCCGGGAGAGATAAACCCATTGGTGGAGGAACATTCGAGCCTTTCGGGATCGCTCGTGTTTTGGGATCTGGAGATGGAAAAATAAGGATTTTAGAAGATTTTAGAGCCATATGGGGTCGAAAATAGGTATTTTTAGAGTAAAAAAAAATTAAAATTGAGTAATTTTTAGCGTTTAGGGGGATTTTCAGAGTGAAAAATAGTGATTTTTAGAGCAAAAATCATCAAATCATCAAAATCTCAAATATTTTCGAAGGAAATTGATTAATTTTGCGTGATTTGGGAGGTTTTTCGACTATTCTAGTCAATTTTGGTTATTTTACAGCAATTTAAAGACGATTTTTCGACCCCAAATCGCTCATTTTCAGCCCAAATATCTGATTTTCATCAGGATTCGTTTTTGTACAATTTGAGAAGGTTTTAGAGTCAAAATGTTCATTTTTGAGCTAATTTTCAGCTTTTCTGGCTTAAAATCCACTATTCCTTCTTTAAAATCTCTTTTTTTCAATACTCACGTCCATTCCATTCTGTTGATCCGGTTTGTTGACATCTGGCAAGTTTTGGACTATTTCGTAGCTGAAAATAAGAACTATAGTCATAAAAACTGAAAAAAAAATCGCTTAAAAATGTGAAAGAAATGATAAAAATCAACTTTTTAATGCAAAAAATCGAAAAATTTCAGTCAAAACTGATCAAAAGCCTGATTTTAGGCTTATAGAGCGTTTTCGATCCAAAAATGATCATTTTTAAGCCAAAATTTTGATTTTTAGACCATTTTTGATCCTCTGAACTTATAAATTCTGAACTTTTGTTAGTTTTCAAGCTGAAATTTCATTTTTTTTTTTGGCCGAAAATTCGAAAATCTCAGTCAAAACTGATCATAGAGTGGTTTTGATTATTTTCTGAGCCAAAAATGCTCAATTTTGAGTCAAAATCTTGATTTTAAGACCATTTTTGAGCCTCTAAAGCAAAAATTTCGAATTTTCTATAATTTTTAGACCGAAAACTCGAAAATCTCAGTCAAAACTGATCAAAAGCCTGGTTTTAGGCTTATAGAGCATTTTCGATCCAAAAAATGATAATTTTTAAGCTGAAATCTTGAAACGATTTTTAAGACGATTTTTGAGCCTCTCAAGCCAAAATTTCAGAATTTTCTATAATTTTTAGACCGAAAAAAAAGCGAAAACTTCAAATTTTTCATAGTTTTTAGGCTAAAATTTTCTATTTCTGGCGAAAAATTCTAAAACTTCAGCCTAAAACGACCATACAAAATAATGCGTTTTTTACTGTTTTCAACCAGAAATCTCGATTTTTGACGTTTTAAACTTGAAAAATTCGAATTTTTTATAATTTTGTTGGCTAAAATTTCAGTTTTACCTCTCAAAAACTCACAATTTAGCCCTGGCCTGATCGGCAGTCATTTTCTCGTGATTACACTTCTTGACCCACGCCATAAGCATTGCATGCGGCAATTTCTTCTTCGGTATCCATGATTTGACGATTGTTGTGAGCACTTGAAGATCTCCCGAATTCATTGAAGGCATATCTTTTTGTGTCAATTTCCAGTCCAATTGTTCGTGGGGTGCCGATGTTGGAGAGGATGAGGATGAGGAAGAGGAGGTTGTGGGCACCGAGGGAACCGCGTTTTCCTGGAAAAATGGGAAGTTTTAGGGATTTTAGTTAACTTTTGAGGCTTTTGGGAGTCCAAAATAGCGATTTTCAGCTTATTTTTAGTAATTTTCGGGTCAAAATCAAGTTGTCTAACTATATTTGAGCTTTTTGAGCAATTTTGTGTGTTCTTGGAGGATCAAAAAATGAACTTTTCAGCTTAATTATGGTGGTTTTCAGGTCAAAATCACGTTTTTTTCAGAACTTCACAGTGTAAAAATTGAAAATTTTGTACCATTTTTGAGCGTTAGGGACAATTTTCGAGGTTTCTGAATGAAAATTTGTGTTTTTTGAGCGTCCAGCCAACACAATTAGGCTGAAAATGGCATTTTTTGACACCCGGAAAATCTTGAAAATCGTTCCTAAAGCTCAAAAATGGCGATCATTTTGATCATTTTCCAGTGAAAATTAGGTTTTCGGGTCAATTTTGTCCGTTTCCTTCGATTTTTGGCTTCAAAATCGGAAAAAAAAATCGTCTAGAAAACTTTTTTAGCCAATAATGAAGTGATTTTTTGCTCATTTTAAATTTTTTTTAGAAATTGTCTAGAAAGCTAAAAATTTCATTTTGGTTCATTTTTGGACGATTTTCACGATTTCGGACAAATTTTTTTAGATTTTCTTCATTTTGGATGAATTTTTGGCACTTTGAGCTAACTTGGACCATTTTTAGCCTATTTTTGCTCCTTTTCACCGTTTTCTTCAGATTTCCTTCATTTTTAATCGATTTTTCTCCATTTTTCAGCCCCTACCTTCACCAAATCCGCCTTCGGCACCATTTCCTTCATTTTCTCGGCCAACAATCGTATCACTTCCTCTTTTTTAATCCCAAAACTCGACGAGATGTGAATAATCAACGGATCCACCGTAATCTTATTATTCGCTTTCATCAATTCCAAATATTTCCCGACCATTAGGAAAGTGTCCGTATCGAATTCTTTCGTCTTCTTTTCTTGGTATAATTTTCCGAGGGTTTTCAGTTTTTCGAACATTTTCGATACTTCGGAGACGAGGTCTTTGGCTCCAGAAGTCGTTGGGGTGGCTCCAGAAGGCGTCGAAGATTTTGATGGAGTAGACGTTTCTGGTTTTTGAGGTGTCGTTGGTTTCTGAAATTTCAGACTTTTAGCACTGAAAATGGCAGATATTTTGGGCTCTAGGGCCCGAAAACCGGTTTGTTGGTTTTTAGAGCTTAAAAATTCGTTTTTTAAGCCTTCAAAATCACTTTTGAAGCTTCCAAGGGTGAAAATAGCTTCAGAATTGGATTTTTCGCTGTTTAGAGCTTAAAAACTCGGCAAAAAACCCTTTTTTTTTTGTCGAAACATTTTTTTTGAGCTTTTTTTGAAAATAGCTTCAGAGTTCGATTTTTTCGATGTTCAGATCTCAAATATCCTTTTTTGTTTTTTTTTTTTCGTTTTTCGAGTTGGGTTTAAAAATTATTTTTTGAGCTTCCAGGGGTGACAATAACTCTAGAATTCAATTTTTTCAATTTCCTAAGCTTGAAAACCTCAAATTGATCATTTTTGGGCTTCCTGGGGGTGGAAATAAGCCTGAAATTCGATTTTTTCAGTTTTTAGAGCTTAAAAACCTTTAAAACTCCGCTTTTTTAGTCTAAAAATATTATTTTAGCGTTTTTAGAGATGAACATCGCTCCAGAATTCGATTTTTATCATCTCCGGAGCTTAAAATCTTTCGAAAATCTGTTTTTAGTCTGAACAAATCATTTTTTTGACTTCTAGGAGTAAAAATAGCGTCAACATTCAATTTTTTGAAATTTTCTGAGCTTAAAAATCTCAAAAAGTCTGTATTAAAGCTTAAAAATCAGTTTTTAGACTTCTAAAGGTGAAAATTGCTCCAAAGTTCAATTTTTTGCATTCCAGAGCTAAAAAATTAGTTTTTTTTGTCTAAATGTCAATTTTTGGGCTTGTAGGAGTAAAATTAGCTCCAGAATTCTATTTTTGCTGTTTGGAGCTCAATATCTGAAAATAATCTATTTTTCAGTCTAAAACGATGAATTTTGGGCTTCTAAAAGTGAAAATAGCTCCAGAATTCAATTTTTTTGGATTTTAGAGCTCAAAACCCTTTAAAAATTCTTTAATTTTTTTGTAAAATAATCCTTTTAAATAGGGTTAGAATTCGATTTTTCCGATGTTTAGAGCTGAAAAAAGAGCTCAAAACTTCAAAAATCCGTTTTCTCAGTCTAAAATTATCATTTTCTGGGCTTCTATGGGTAAAAATAGCTCCAGAATTCGATTGTTTTCGATTTTCACTTCAAAAAAATAAGATTTTCAAGCCCTTACCACTCCATTCTCCATCTCTTTGCATATCTTCTTCGCCAAAATGGTCACCGTGGACCCTTTCGTCGATGAATTCATTGGCTTCGATTCCTTCGAATCCCCCAACGCCTTCTTCTTCGCCGGCGGCTCGTCGTCCAAACAAATGACGTCTCCAGAAGATGAAGAAGACGTCGCGACTTCTGGAGCCTTCTTCAGCTTCGGAGCCTCTTTTTCAAGGGGTCTAACTCCGGGAGCCGGTCGTTTCGGTGGTCCCCCGGCCATTCGTATCGTCGGTGGTCCCCCGGTGAGCCTTTGTGGTCTGTCGGCATCTGATTCTGAATCAGAAGACGTTCCTGTGGAGGATTTTGAGCCTCCTCCTTCTTTCTTCTTGCTCTTTTCCTTCTTTGACGTCTTCTTTTTGGGTGTCTCTATTGGCATATCGTCATCTGATTCCTCTTCCTCCTCATCTTCTTCTTCATCGATATCCTTTAGATTCCCTTTTCCAGCATAGAATCCGCCTTTTTTCGAAGTGAATATCGCGTCGTCGACCTGAAAAAATCGACTTTAGGGGGTTTATAAGCCAATTTTTCAGCTTCTAGATCTAAAAATTCGACATTTTCACGATTTTTCCATATAAAAATTGGTTTTTAGGCTCCCAAACCCCAAAAATTTGATATTTTCAACCCACTAACCGCCTCGGTGACCCTGGAACGATTTCAGAGTTTCATTACCTCTTGAACTCGTTTTTTCAAATTCTGGAGTCAAAAATTTAACCTTTTCACGATTTTTTGACTGAAAAAAAAAAAGATTTTTAGAGTCCAAAACCCTCACAATTCAGTTTTTCAGCTTCTGGAGTCAAACATTCGATTTTTCCGCGATTGTTTCCACTCTGATTTTTACAATCCCAAACGCTCAAAATGCTTTTTTTCAGTTTTTCAGAGCGCATCTCAATTTTTGGGTTTTCAAACTTTCAAAATTCAATTTTTCAGCTTCTCGGCCTAAAAATCCACCTTCTCAACGATTTTTCGACCCAAAACCTAGATTTTTAGGTTTTCAAACTTCCAAAATTCAACTTCTCAGCTTCCCGACCTAAAAATCCACCTTCTCTACGATTTTTCGACCGAAAAACTTGATTTTTTAGCTCTCAACACCTTAAAATTCAATTTTTTAGCTTCTGGGCCTAAAAATCCGCTTATTCACGCTTTTTCAACACAAAAACCTGATTTTTAGGGTCCCAAACCTTAAAAACTCAATTTTTTAGCTTCCAGAGTCAAAAACTCAACTGTTTCACGATTTTTCCAGTTCGAAACTTAATTTTTACGTTTTCAAACCCGCAGAATTCTATTTTTAGACTTCTGGAGTCGAAAATTCATACTTTTTACGATTTTTTAGTGAGAAAACTTGATTTTTAGGGTCTAAAACTCTCGAAATTCATCAAACTCAATTTTAACGATTTTATAGTTTCTAAGCCTCTAAATCTCAATTTTTTAGCTTCTGGACCTAAAAATCCGCCTTATTCACGCTTTTTTCACACAAAAACCTGATTTTTAGGGTCCCAAACCTTAAAAATTCAATTTTTTAGCTTCCAGAGGCAAAAATTCAACTTCTCCACAATTTTCACACTCAAAAACTCGATTTTTAGGTTTTCAAACCTCCAAAACTCTATTTTCAGCATCTAGACCTAAAAATCTATTCTTTTCTCGATTTTTAGGTCTCAAACTTCAAAATTCAATTTTTTTGAAAAAATCAAATTCAATTTCAACGATTTTATAGTTTCTGAGCCTCTAAATCTCAAATTTTCGAACTTCTAAACTCAAAAATCCACCTTCTTTACGATTTTCTTCTCAAAAACCCGATTTGTAGGATCCCAATCCCTCAAAATACAATTTTTTCAATTTTTAAACCACTAACCGCCTCGGTATCATCAATAAAGTCATCGTCCATATCGTATCCACAATTACGATTCATGTGTTGAATCTCGTCCAAATTCACACGAATTCGCTTGCCGGATTTGGATTTCTGCAAAAAATTGAGGATTTTTTCGGAAAAAATCATAAAAAATAATTTTAAAAACTTCTTTCAAGGATTTTAATGATTTTCTATATAAAATGTAGGGTTTTTGAGGTTTTAAGGTGTTTAGAGCGTTTTGAAGTGTTAAAATTGCTGAAAATCGACTATTTGAAGTCCAGAAATCGCGAAAATCAAAAAATCGACTCAAAACTCGAAAAATTTTTTTTGCAATTCCAGTTAGTTTTTAGTTGAAATTTTTGGATTTTAAAGGTTTTCAAGGGCTTCAAACAACGATAAATACGATTTTTCATGTTAAAAACATCTAAAATCTATATTTTTAGCCCGAGGGGACCCAAATTATCGATTTCTTGCGAAATTTATTTTTTTCAGTTTTTTATCGATTTTCTTCATTTTTTCCATATTTTCTAACCGTTTCCGCCAATTTCTTAGCCATAAACAGTGTATCCTCATCGTAGAATCGCTTCAGCTCGTCCTCATCCCGTTGTTTTCCCTGAAAAAATGTTAGTCTAAAAATGGCTTTAAAAAATTGTTTTTTCAGGCTTTTTTCTCAATTTCCAGCCTAGAAATCCATACATTTTCTCTTAACAGTTCATTCCAATCGACATGTGTGTATTTTTTACTTCCCGGCTTCGCTGTTTGGATTCGAATTCGAATTAGATCGGTTTTCTGCGACTGTCCCGCCTTTTTCTTCTTCTTCGCACTACCCATTGCGTTCATTTTGACTGGAAAAACGTTTTAAATTGTATTTTTGAACATTTTAGCGAAAAAAATCACGAAATTTCGACCTAAAACCGTCGAAAAATCCATAAAATCGACGCGAAATTCGATGAAAAAACGGAGTCCAGTGGAGCGCACTTGCATTATGCGGTATTGGAGAAAACAGAGAGGGCCCCCCAGGGAATGAGCAATTTGAAATTTAGTCATTTGAATAGTGTTTTAAGCCTAGAATTTTGAGAAAAATCCGAAAATCCATATGAAAATCATTAAAAATCAAAGGTACTCATGGAAATTTCAATTTTTCTATTTTTTTGTATCTCAAAAATTTTGAATCTATAGTAATAAGGCATTAGGAACGTTGTAGAATCATCAAAACTCATAGATCCTTCAAAAAATTGGTTTTCTCGATATTTCCTCACTGTTTCAGACCCTCTTCCAAAATGGCCTCTATCTTCATCCAACCCAAAGATGGGGACCCCATTCCAATCTCGGAAAAAGCTCTTGCTCAATCGATAACTCTTCAAAATTTGGTGGAGAATCTGGGAACCTCTTCGGATAACGAAGACAATAGGGTTATACTCCCAGTGGAGCAATTTTCCAGAAAGATTTTGGAGGTAAGTTTTTTAGAGCTTTATATCTCAAGAACCGCTAGAGCTATAAAAAAATAGTCAACTACAAAATTGCTCATCATAAAATTTCACACATTTTTGTAGTTACAAGTTTTTTGATAACTCCACCCCTTCTTGAGATATGCGCTTTTAAAGTTAGTGCGCTCACTGAAGAGGAGGAGAGGACGCGTTAACTTTAAAGGCGCATATCTCAAAAATGGGTGGAGCTAGAAAAAAGTTTTTAACTACAAAAATATGTATAATTTAAAGATAAGCAATTTTGCAGTAGAGCACTTTATGATAACTCTAGCCGTTCTCGAGATATAGGCGTTTGAAAAAAGTTCGCCTAATATTTTTCAACGTTTTGATATAACTCTGAAACCAGTTGAGCTATCAAAAAACTTCAAAAGGCAATATTGCTCATCATAAAATTTCCTAAGTTTTTGAAGTTCACACTTTTCTTATATCTCAAGCCGTTCTCGTGATATAGGAGTTTGAAAAAGCTTAACAGAGAGACGTAGACGACGAGAGCTGACTGCGTCTCTCCGGTTTGTGCATCTCAACTTTGAAGCGCTATATCTCAAGAACCGCTGAAGCTATTAAAAAGTTATCAACTACAAAAATGTGTAAAATTTTAAGCTGAGTAATTTTGTAGTTAACATCTTTTTGATAGCTTCAACCCTTCTTGAGATATGGCCATTGACCTGAAAGACGCAGACGATGAGAGCTGTCTGCGTCTCTTCGGTAGAACTTTGAAACGCTATATCTCCAAAACGGTTGACGCTCTCAAAAAGTAATTAACTACAAAAATGTGCAAAATTTAATGATGTGCAATTTTGAAGTTGACCACTTTTTGATAGCATCAACCGTTCTGGAGATATGACCGTTTACCTGAGAGACGTAGACGACGAGAGCTGTCTGCGTCTCCCCGTTTTGTGCGCTGCAACTTTGAAGCGTTGTATTTTGAGAACCGCTAAAGATATCAAAAAATAGTCAACTACAAAATTGCTCATCATAAAATTTTACACATTTTTGTAGTTGACCCCATTTTTTTATCTCTAACCGTTCTTGAAATAACTTTGCTTAAACTTCAGCTAATCGTTAAGTGGTGTGAGAAACATTGTGATGAGCCAGTTGTGGAGCTCCCTAAGACGTATCCTCTGGTGGTTGTGATTCCCGAATGGGACCAAAACGAGATTTTTGAGAACATTGATAATCAGGAGCTATTCGATCTCACTCTGGCAGCAAACTTTTTGGATATTCCGGTTGGATTTTTTTGAATTTTCAAATTTTAATTACAGTAATTTTTTTCAGACCCTTCTCGGCTATTGTTCCAAGAAAATCGGAAGCTTCGGTCATCACAAAAGTACTGAGGAAATGAGACGTATCTATGGAATTTCTGAGTAGAGATTATTTGCCAAAAACGGGAATTTTTCACTTGTGATTTGTAATTTGATTACTTAAAACTCTGGCGTCCAATATTACAGTAAAAAATACAATAAAGCAATTATTTGAAAATTTATTCGTACTAACTATAAACACAATTAAAAGAGGTACAGGTTTGCTGGTTTTATGTATGAAATTTGGCCAATTTGAGTCGTCCATTGACATCTGAAAATTAGCATTTTGTTGTATCAACTTAGCATTGCTACGCAGCGAATATTGCAGTATCAACTTGAAATGTCTACGCAGCAAATTTTGCTGTATCAAATTTACATAGCTACGCAGCCAATTGTGATGTATCAATTGGTAAAGACAAAAAAGCAAAATAGCAGTATCACTCTACCATTGCGACGCAGCGAATTTGAACTCACTTTTTTTCATTTTTTTGCTGAGCCACTTGAAATCTCAGTTGTGAGAGTTTAAGATGAGCAATGTAAGAAGTTGACCGGCGAGAAAGCACTGAAAAAGTATTAAAATTGAATTTGCTGTATCAGTTTAACATTGCTAGGCAGCGAATTTTGCAGTATCCAAAAATGACTTTTTTGTCAAATTTCAGTGACTAAAATTTAAAAATTTCAAGTCTAATAAATAATTACTTCAAAAATTTGCTTTCAAACAGTATATTTTTCACAAAATTTGGCTCATTAGATCCCGAGATATAACAATTTGAAAATTCGAAATTTTCAAAAAAAACATTTTTTTGGAATTTCTCATTTTGGAGTCCCAAATCTTTTTTTTTTTTGCAATTTTTCGAAAATTCAAAACCCAATAAATAATATCCTCAAAATTTCCTTTCAAACAGTATATTTTTCACAAAATTTGCCTTATTATATATATTCAGATATAAGAGTTTTTCAAAATTCGACTTTTTCGAAAAAGTTTTTTGAAATTTTTTTTTGGAATTTCAGCTTTTGGAATCACAAATCTCTCATTTTTTGCAGTTTTCAAAATTTCGAAACCTAAAAAACATTTATCCTCAAAATTTCCTTTCAAATGGTATATTTTTCACAAAATTTGGCTCATTAGATCTCGAGATATAACAATTTGAAAATTATTTATCTAAACTTTGTTGTATCACTCTACCATTGCTACGCAGCGAATTCGAACTCACCTTTTTTCTTATTTTTCGCTTCTGCGCGTACGGTAGTTGAACAAAAGTGTCCATTGCGTCTTTTTTTCAATCTTTTTTCCAATCCTTTTTCAAAAATTCAGTTCAAATAAAATCAAGTTTAGACAGGCCCCTACACACGGGGCCTTAGAATACAGAGACAACTTCACATGTCGTCAGGAAAATAGCAGAATAAGGAATTGTGCACCCCCAAAAATGAGCCGAGCCGAAAAGTGGGCGGGGCTTAGGATCATTATAAAGGGATTAAAGGGGATACCTGGAAAATAAGGGGGGGGGGGGGGGTAATCACAGGGCTTAAAATCCGTCCTTTGAGCCCCCAAAAACGTGCCCTCGGATTGTTTACACCTTCGAGCCGAATCTCCAAACTACTCTTTTGATCTTTGTTTTTGAGGGGTAGCAAAACAAAAATAGTATTATTATGAGCCCACAAAACAAAGGATTACGGTAATTTGAGATGCCATGGAGTGTTTTATTCAAATTTAGATGGAGGTACAGTGGTATTTTGAAGAAAATAGGTTTATTAAAGTAAAGAGAATGAAAAAATTGGCCAAAAATGAGAAATAGCAAAAATGGGGGGAAAAGAGGGATAGTGATTCGGGAGAAGAATTTAATGTCAGTATGAAATAAGTACAGAAATAATGGAGATTACATGTCAAAATTAAAATAATAATCTGGTTCTAAATATAAATACTAATTATTGAGTTTTCGGAACGTGTGTGTTAGCGGTTCACAAAAAGGATAAAATACGAATTAAAAAAAGAAAAAAAATACAAAATTACAGTATCAAGCTTTCTGCTGAGGTACGTTACATCTAAGGGGGCTATTCGTTTTTACTATAAATGAAATTATCTATTGAAAAAAAGGTAATTTTGGTTCAGTTGTTGATAATAAATTACATCCGTGTAGATTGTTGCATTTTCCTTTCTTTCCACTTTTTTTTTCTGAAAATGAGCAGTTTGTTGTATCATTTTAACATTGCTACGCAGCGAAATTTTGCGGCAGATATGGCTACATTTATGGTTGGTGCGTCACCAGCTAGCTCGCAAATTTTAATCTTCTGCTTTCTAGCTCGCATTTTCTCATTTTTCCACTTCTAGCTCGCATTTTACGTTTCTAGCTACATTGCGGTACTAAATTTTAGAAGCAAAACTTGCAGTATCAATTGTACATGGCTACGCAGCGAATTAAAAAAAAATTCAGTGACCTATAAGCTTTCTTCATTTTTAAGTTAGCTTATTGATTTTTGGCTTATTTTGAAGCTCAAAATTTTTACAATTTAGATTAGGCGTTTTTTGTTCCAAAAAAGGGCAAAAAATTTTTCTTACATTTCCTATACTGAACTAACCTGGTAAAGAGACTTGTCTTCTTCATGTATATACAAGCGCCGTATGTATTTTCTGATGCGTCTGTGAACACTGATATTTCCAGGAATGGGACGGGCTTTTTTCGACATTGTCTGTAAAAAAGATTTTATTTATTATAGAGTTTGTTAAAAAGAAATTACCAGATTTTGAGTCTGACTCGGTTTTCCGTGTTTCAGGCTTGGTAGCTTATCTTTTACGCTGCCATCCATGTCCATTTGATGCAAGTCGATGCACCATGTAAAGACTAATGTTTAAGCTAGCCTTTATATGGTGTGATGGTTCAGTGGTATTATTTTTTATTGTCGAGAATGGTACGAATTTTTAGTCGATGTCTGATTCTTCCGCAAGATCGCTCTCTTTTTTTCGAAATTTTCTCGAAGCGGTTCATAACATCTTCGTTGGCATCATTCACGCAGTTTTTGAACCATTGGTTCTATAATTTAAATGAGCTTTGGCTTGCGTACCGAGAAATTATTAATTTCATCATATTTTTTGGACTAATATTAGCTAATTTTTACAGTTTTTACATACCTTTCTTTTAGAATCCATTTAAATCACTATTTTAGGGAATAATTTTAGAGAAAATCAATAAAAAAGACGTCCTTAAACAGTTGGTCGTCTTGTTGAATAAAAAAGAAGAGAATGAATAAAATTCCGTCTTTAGAAGGACACGGAACAGACAGGTAGATATGTAGGTCAAGAAAACTGGATTTCTTTGCGGAGGGAGTCACGGAAAAAAAGAAAGAGAAAAAAGGATTGCAGAAGGAGAACCGGGAACAACGACGGCATAGAGTATAAAAACCCATTCTATTTCTTGCCCCCACCTGCAGCCGAAATTCCCCCCCCCCCCCCCCCCCCCCCCATTTTCCTATTTGTCTTTTACCATCAATAAATTTCTTTTCTTCTAAAACCACTGAATCCCGTCAACATAGTGTCAACATAGTGTGCCTCAACAAACTTATATCAATATCCGAAGTTAACCTTCTAAGAAAAATTCAAAAAACCTCAAAAAATTTGACATTTTTTATCATGATAAAAAAATGACCTCATCAAACGACATCCGTCGACATATACTTGAGAAAAAGTTAGTAGCAAGGCATAACAAATTAAATGAGCTAAATCCCGAATGACAAATCAACAATCAGACGTTGCACTTAAAGTAGGATTACAGTCATTTTTTTAATATTCTCAAATGATCGTCCCAATTCCAGTATTTACGAAAATAACAATATTTTTGCACAAAAATCGTTAAAACTCGAGAAAATCGATTTTCAAAACGCCAACTTACATTTTTTCTAACCTATTGCAATGAATGTCGAATTTTTTGCTGATTCGAACGCACCTAATATCGCTGCTCAAAACGCAATATAAACATTTTTATGAACAAAATTGCACTTTGTCGCGCCGCCCGCTGCCGATTTAAATCTGCTGTCGCGCCGCCCGCTGAATGCTCATGCGTATTCAGCGGGCGGCGCGACAATTGAAAATTTGTTAATAAAATTTTTTCTATTGCGTTTTGAGCAGCGACATTAGGTGCGTTGGAAACAGCAAAAAATTCTACATTCATTGAAATAGGTTAGAAAAAATGTAAGTTGGCGTTTTGAAAATCGATTTTCTCGAGTTTTAACGATTTTTGTGCAAAAATATTGTTATTTTCGTAAATAATGGAATTGGGACGATCATTTGAGAAAATAAAAAAAATGACTGTAATCCTACTTTAAAACTCGAGAAAATCGATTTTCAAAACGCCAACTTACATTTTTTTAAACCGATTTCAATGAATGTAGAATTTTTCGCTGATTCAAATGCACCTAATATCGCTGCTCAAAACGCAATAGAAAATTTTTTATTAAAAAATTGCACTTTGTCGCGCCGCCCGCTGCCGACTTGAGTCTGCTGTCGCGCTCGCCGATGCCGCGGCAGCGGTCGGCGCGACAATTGAAAAATTGTTAATAAAAAATTTTCTAGGGCGTATTGAGCAGCGATATTAGGTGCATTTGAATCAGCGAAAAATTCTACATTCATTGAATTGAGTTAGAAAAAATGTAAGTTGGCGTTTTGAAAATCGATTTTCTCGAGTTTTAACGATTTTTGTGCAAAAATATTGTTATTTTTGTAAATAATGGAATTGGGACGATCATTTGAGAATATTAAAAAAATGACTGTTATCCTATTTTAATGGAGATGCGCGAGGGAACACTTATTCTGTTCTGATGGGATGACAATGAAGAAAAGGACACCTTTGCAAAAATGCAATCACATCTTAAAAAGACGGAAGGAGAACCGGAGACAAAGCTGCTGAAGAACCGGAATACTATTTAAATCACGGGTACTTTCTTTATACTGACATTAGAATTTTTTCCTTTGTTATTGTCACTCTTTTCCCCGGTTTCCCATTTCTTATTTTTGGACTAACTTTGTATTCTATTCTTTGCTTCAATAAATCTTTTTATAACAATGGCATGTCATTGATTTTGGTATCATTTTGTGGATCTTATCAAGCTCAACATTCTGGTATAAGTTACGGCTTGTTAACATAATTTTTCATAGAGAAGACGGGTACTGATTTCAAAGTGTTCACTCTGTAGTTTTTCTTCCATCGAATCTCAACTTCCAGTGGACCAATCTTGATGAAAACTATACAAATCGATGGGAAATTTGGTGTCAGGGGTGTGCGGAACGGAATTCGGAATTCCGAAAATTCCGAAAATTTCGGTTTTTTCGGAATGAAATTCCGACCGGAATATTCCGAAGGAAAATTTTTCGGAATCAAATTCCGATCTTTGAGTAAAAAGTAGCGAAGAAAAAATTATTGTATGTCGAATATGCATTTTTCAATTGGTTCTCGCTTTTCAAAGCAGTCAATTTACCAAAATGTTTTAACTTTCAGAAGGCTTTTCCAGAAAAAGTCCTTTTTTAACGAAAAAACGCAATAAAAATTACCATTTTCGATATTCCGAAAATTCCGAAATTCCGAAATTTTAAAACTCGGAATATTCCGAAAATTCCGATATTCCGAAATTTTAAAACTCGGAATATTCCGACGTTCCGAAATTCCGAAAATTCCATTCCGCACAGCCCTGTTTTGGTGTAGATCATTTTCATGCTGTTATTTTTCAGAAATGCTATTTTTTCCTATTTTCCGTCTCATTTTGTTCATACTGTGCCGGGAGAAATGCAATTAGAGGGTGGGTCGGAACCCTCATTAGAAACGGCTCCTTTTTTCCGATTTTCCATCTCTTTTTTATACTGCGGCTCCTGCTAGAGACATCTACTCTTTTTTCTGTTTATGTTTCCTCTATTCAATTCCCTTCAAAGCGTCAGTTGTAAGCCAGTACGAAAAAAAGAGTGCGTTTTTTGAGCCGCAGACGACGAAGAGAAAGAAAAAGAGCATTGTGGGGACCAGATGGTACAATTGCACACTATTTCCCAGAGGGGCCCCGCGCCCCAAAGTTTCCTTCATTCCGCCTTGCAAGACGACCAACTGAATGGACGTCTCTTTTTTGTATTGATTTTTTATAACTTTTCTATTCTTTTCTGGAAATTTCCATGATTCCTAGCTGTATAAAGGGGTCGGAAGTGTTCTATTATTTTTCTGAAATTATTTAAAATGTTAAAAATATCAGGTCAGTAATTTTGGGGATCTAGTATTGATATCAGCCTTCAAAAACTTTTTTTTCTGAAATTTCGAAATTTTTGGAATTTTTCACATTTTTTGACTGAAAATCGAAAATCGACTCAATTTTTTTTCCGGGGAAAATTGAAATCAAATTTTAAAAAAGAATACCAAAGTGCTCTGTGACATTTCGCAAGTGCAAAGTTTTGCTTTTGAAAAATCACGCTTTCGAAATGCCGCGGAGCCCAAAAATGATGCAACACTTCTATTTTTTTCAGTTTGTATGCGACGTCAACGAAAACAACGATTTGAATAGATTTTTTATGGGAAAAAATTGTTTTTTGGATACGGTAGGTGCTGTACCGACCAATTTGTACTGCTCGTGGACAACTTTTTTTTTCAGATTTTGGACTATGAGGAAAGCCCGGCTTTTGTGGCACAGATGAGTGCAACGATTTTTATTCTAGTGGTAAGTTTTGCGGTATCCAATTTAACACTGCTACGCAGCGAATCGTGATACAACACTTTTTTTCAGAAAGCCCGGCCTTTGCAGGAGAGATGGTTGCAACGATTTAGAGAACATCCGTCATTCCAACACCAGCATTTAGGTAAGTTGTGCGGCTCCGCGACATTTCGAAAGTGTGACATTTCGAAAGTGCGACGTTTCGAAAGTGCGACTTTTCGAAAGTGCGACGTTTCGAAAGTGTGACATTTCGAAAGTGTGACTATTCGAAAGTGCGACGTTTCGAAAGTGTGACATTTCGAAAGTGTGACATTTCGAAAGTGCGACATTTCACAAGTGCAACATTTTGCTTTCGAAACGTCACACTTTCGAAATGTCGCGGAGCCAATTATCCCTCCAAAATTATTAAAAACTTATTTTTTTACAGTTCTCCAACACAACTCTTCTCATCCAACACGGTAGTCGGTAGGTTTTTTTTAATTTAAAAAAAACTCAAAAAAAAGTAATTCTAATTTCAGATGCAAATTTCAGAAGAATTAATGCTGAAATTCTCAAACATCGTTTATGTCAACGGTGTCGACTAAATGTTGTTTTTTTTTTTTAAAGTTTTCTTTTAATAAAATTGTTGAATTTGAAACTGCCAATTTCACTGCATACAACACTTTTTTATTAGAGAGAAAAATAATTTAATGTTACTTGAACAACAGAAAAAAATATCGAGTGATTAAAAAAAGACTCCGTGACATTTCGCAAGTGTGACATTTCGAAAGTGTAACGTTTCGAAAGTGTAACGTTTCGAAAGTGTGACGTTTCGATAGTGTGACACTTCGAAAGTGCGATATTTCACAAGTGCAATATTTTGCTTTTGAAACGTTGCACTTTCGGAACGTCTCACCTTCGAAATGTCACACTTCCGAAACGTCACACTTTCGAAATGTCACGGAGCCAATTTCCCCCTCCAAAAAATTCCCAATTTTTTTCAGTTCTCCATTAGAACTATGCTCATCGAACGCAGTCGAGGGTACGGTTTTTCCGAAACAATTTTAAACTTCAAAAAAAAAAAAATTTCAGACGTAAACAGCCTGCTCAAATGCTCAAGTTTCTTCCATGCGAACGGGGTGTATATGGGCAAAATTTTGTTTTTTGATAAAATATATACTATTTTTTTACATTACTCGGTGTAGAAAGAAAAACAATGAATCCGAAAATCGATCTAAAAAAAGTTGTTTTCTCTTCTTTTTTCACTGGGAAAATTTGTGAGGCCCTCGTGAAAAAAAAAAACTAAAAATATTTATGGTTCAAAATTTGAAACTTCAAATCATCCTGCTTCTTTTCCCGAAAACCTCCATACCGTGAACACTCAAGACAACAAACAGGGTTATGAGCATTTAAAGATGTTCTAAATGCCAAGTAGACAAGTTTTAAGCCTTCTGAATAAATTCTGAATGGTCGATTCTATATTGACCCGAATTATGGTAAAAAAAGTTCAACTCGCGTAAGCCCCCTTTTCCTAACGTGAAAATATAAATTATAAAAAAAACTTTTTTACTTGCTGAACCTGACACGGCCCATTTCCCGCACGTGGAAACTTTTGGTTTATTTTGCTTGACCTTAACCTTGAACCTGACACGGCCCCCTAATCCACTTATTTTTTCTGCCCAAAGGGGGGAGGGGGCTCTCGGTTCCCGAAAAGCTTCAGTTTCAGTTTTGACAACTATTCAAAACTAGCGAAAGCCTCGAAACGAAGAAGTACTCCAAAATAGTGCCGAAAGATGGGTGAGTTTAAGTTTTCTCGATTATTAGAAATTGAGGGTTTTCTAGTGGAAATTTATATCGAAATGTAGGTCTTGAGGAGATCTACAAAATGATAAAAGAATCAATAATGTGGGGTTACTGTAGTTTTCCCTGGAGGCTGGTAAACATCGCTAGGGGGAGGGTGATGTTCAACGGCATCTAGTTAAAAGTTGGAAACAACTATAATATTGATTTTAATGCCATTTTGTAGATCTTATTAAGGCCCATATTTTGATATAAATTTCAGTTTGGAATTTTTAATTTTAAATAGAAAAAATTGCTCCCGAATTTTTGAAAAGTCTAATTTTTTTCAGTAATATTCATATTACTCTTCGGTTTACTAACCAACTACGATGCGCACGCAGAACCATGGACTCATCATTTTGATAATAATAGTGAGTTTTAAAAAGTTTTAATAAAAAATTTTGAGTAAAACTGAAATTTTCAGATTTGGTTCCGCAATTTGGTGTCACCACGTCATCGTCTGATCGTTTTCCACGTGCTACTGATGGTGAGTGAGAGACTAAACGAAAACTACAAAGAAAATTCTAGATTTTATTGAAAATTTTCAATTTTCCAAAACCCGTAACATTCCCCATTTTCACCGAAACTTTATGATTTTTATACTAAAATGAAGCAAATTTCTTCCAGATGACTTCTCCACCACCATTGACCGTATCCAGAAAGTTGCTCGAATCTCCAATGCGATCTCCCTCCAACAAGGCATCACCAACGGAACTCTTCCCTACGATACAGTAATCTCGGAACTTTTGAATTTTGGCGATGTCACACCTACAGTAATCCAATCGTTTAATTCAAGTGAGTTGGGAAAGTTGGTGAAGGATATTGGGCAGTTTTCGAAGACGTTGGCAGAGGATGCGGGGGTGAAGAAGATTGAGGAAAGGCTCATTATTTTGGGAAAGATTTATAAGGAGACGAAGGGTGTGGAGAAGGTGGAGAAACCGGAGGGATATTTGGAGGCGGCGAAGAAATTTCAGAAGGATTTGGTTAAGGTCGACTGGCAAAAGCTTGATGATCTCGTCTCTTATGTTCGGAAAACGCAAACCGAAATGAAGGAGCTCGAAAAAGAAAAGCCAAGCGGAGTTAAGAAAATTTCATCGGATATCTCGTTTTTGGCTACACAAATCAAAGATGAAGACTATTCAAGCTATGTGACTGAACTGAAAGCTGACCTCCTCCGAGATACGGATCTGTTCAAGGCTCTTGGTTCTTTTCCCGAATTTCTCAAAACCATGGACTCTCAAGACAACTACTACAATGCCATCAAAGACCCAGAATTGTTCAGTACTCTCAAGACTCAAATGGAACATTTGGGAGGCGCCTTTTCCCGTTCCAAGAGCACTCTTCCAACTCTTGACACCTTGAAGACAGTCCTCATCTCCAGACATCATATAAGTGGAAATCGCGCTCTAATGCAAACATCTGGATTCCCGAATGGCTTCTCGGACATTGATCTTATTTCCAAGGACTTCTCAGATCCATGGATACAAAAGATTGTCAAAGGTCAATCTGTGAATCTCAAAAGATCCACGGAGCCATTGAGAGAAGTTGTCAGAGACTCCAAGGCTATCCATGATTCCCTGGGGTCGATTGAAAGTGCCTCCTCATTTTTGAGCATTTCCCACGAGCTCCAAAAGTTGTCCCAACGAAATGAGCAGATTAGCACTGCTGCTCCAAAGCTCACAAGTCTACCAAAAGAAGTTCAAGAGCCTATAGCTGTGCCAAAGAATATCAATGAGTTTGTCGCTCTTCATGGAAACATCACTAAGTTGGCAACCAAGCTCAAATCCATCGATACTCTTCTCAATACAGTAACCCACCTGAAAAATCAAAAATCTAAAGACCTTCAATTCATCATTGACAAGACCACCACGTATTCTCAAGACAATCTGAAAGCCCTGAAATCCAGTCAACAATATCAAGATTTCTTCAAAGTTATCTCAAATCTGACAGACTCTCTTAAGATTCTAGAGGAAGATTCGTCAATAAAAGCAACATTGGATACGGTAGTCACGGATTATGGTCAGGTGGATACGTATGTCTCCGGATTGAATCCTTTCGTGGAAATGGTGAAGACATTGAAGAAGACTCCGGAGTTGGAGATGGCTGAAAGTTTGATCCTAGGGCTCAGAGAGTGTCGGAAAATCAAAATCCAAAACTTTGAGCCAATAGCGAAGAAGATCGAAGACGTCAAGCCTAAGCTGAAGACACTGGAGAAGTCGTTGAAACTCAAAAATGCAGAATCCCAGGTTCATATGCTTCAGGACATGCTCCCGGATTCTCAGGTGATTGGAAACTCGGCAAGGGTGGTTTTGGGGATTCAGAAGGTGTTAAGTAAGAAGAAGACGTGGATTCTGAATGCCGATTCAGCGAAGGACGATCCTGTAGCCCAGAAATCCCTTGAAGATCTCAACAAACTGCTTCAAACCTTCCAAAAAGATTCTGACGTTTTCAAGAATTCCACGAAGCTCCCGCAGACACTTCAATCGATTGCCGATGTCTTCACATTGGCCAAAAAGATTACCGGGATCCCCATTGATCTTCTGTCTCTTGCAAAATCCGTTCAGAAGCTGGCTGAATCTTCAAAAACTCAGAAATCTGAACTCTTGGAAATTCAGAAGACTCTGGAGACGTTGGACACTTTTGGATTGGATTTCTCTCGGCACCAAAAGTCTCTGGGTGAATCGAAAAAGTCGCTGGATTCATTGGACCTATTCTTCACGACTTTCCAATCCAAAAATGCTCTAACAACTCCGATACCAGTGAAAATTGCACAGGCTCAAGGTGGAGCATCCGCTGCTACTGGAAATTCCGAGCCAAATTCGAAAAAGTGGTTTGAGGAGTGAGTCCAGATATTATTTTAGCGTAAAAAATGTTTGAACGTTTCAGAAACTCGCATTATCTGCTCGTCGGTATTGGTATTCTTGCTCTTGCTTTGGGAAGTTACGGAGGTTACGCGTTGTACAAGTGGTATATAGGAAAGAGTGAGTACGGTAGACAGAACATTTTTCCAATCGGATGGTAGCTTTTTTAGAGCTTTAGGAGGAGAATAGGCTGAGTTATGAGCACTCGAAGATTGGAGCATCTTCAAATGCTCATAACTTGGCTCGTTTTGCTCCTAGAGCTCTGAAAATACTACCAATCAATATGAAATTAAATTTTACATCAAACGATTCCAGAGCCTAAAGTAGTCCGAATTTCCAAATCGCTGTTCGAAGTGTTCTTCAGCGACTGGACATTGAAATTCCGCACCTGGCAGATCAAATGGCAAACAATGCCTTCATGGCCGGATACGATAAAACTGTACTTTTCGAGTTTCTATGCTCAAAGCTCAAACGAAACCATGGCGGCAACTTCGGACTCTGTGATTGAGCTGATGTCTCATTATAGGTGAAATTTTAATTTTAGCGAAAATGTTTGATATCAAATTTTACAGATGCCAAGTAGCGTACGGGAAAACCAATCGGTTCGCGATCAAAAACAAGAAGAAAATCGGAAAGGGACGAGTTCATGGGAATGGAGTCAAACTTCCGAATAAACAAATGTATTGGTTGACACAAATTCCACAGGCGGATTCTACAGTAGCCGGAAGTGAAAAAGTGGGGAACATTTCAATGTTTTGGATGGGCGTCGTCGAGAAGAAGTCGAAATTTGTGATGTGCTTGTCGAAAGATGCGGATGGTTAGTTTTATGTTTGTCTGGGGCACCAAAAAAACGCGCCGAGGCACTGGAAATGTGTCGAGGCACTAGAAATGCGCCAAGGGACAAAACCCGTGCCAAGGCGCAAGAAACGCGTCAGGGCACCGAAAATGCGCCATGACACAAGAAATGCGTCAAGACACAAAAAAGATGCCTTGCCACAATTCTAGTGCCTTGACACATTTCTTGTGCCTTGACACATTTCTTGTGCCTTGACGCCTCTCGTGTGCCTTGGCGCGTTTTTTTCTGCGCCTTGGCACGGTATTCGCACATTTACGCATTTTTGGTGCCTCAGACACTAAGGCACTGAGGCACAATAACTGCGTCACTGCACTAGAATTGCGTCAAGGCACTAAAAATGCGTCGTTGCATGCTCGGCACCTTGTCGCATTCTTTGAGACCTGGCGCATTTCCAGTGCCTTGACGCATTTCTAGTGTTCTTTTCTTCCAGGTAAACCACTACCGTACCTTCCCCTTGAAGTCGGAACTAAGAAATACGCTGACAACCTTTCCATCGAATGCACAAAAGTTGAGAAACTTTTAGAAGATCAGGTGGTGGAGCGAGAGTTGATTGTTAAATTCCCGTAAGTAATCGCGCTCTATCGATAACTTTTCTTTTTTTCCCCCGCAGAGGAATGAAACGTCGCCGTGTGACACATGTTCACTACATTGGTTGGCCAGAGAATGGAATTCCTCGATCCACGGAACCCTTGGTGCATATGTACAAAATGGTCGAGTTGAGCCGCTATCCGGTCTTTATCAATTGTAATGATGGAATATCAAAGTGTGGAGCATTTACTCGTAAGCTACAGTAATCTACAGTAATCTACAGTAATCTTCGACAATTCCAGAAGCCATCATCCATATGCAAATGCTTGAAGAATACGATGGACAGCTGGCGTTTGGCACTAGTTTGAATCAGTTGAGACATTATCGACAGATGGCCGTGTCATCGGAGCAGGACTACATGTTTGTCGCATTGCTCACGTTTAAATTGGTTATTCAGGTAGGCAAAAAAACGGGGCGGGGCACACGAAAAATGCGTCAAGGGCACAAGAAATGCATCAGGGGCACAAAAAATGCGCCAAGGCACCAGAAATACGCCAAGGGTACAAGAAATGCGCCATGGCACAAGAAATGCATCAAGTCAGTAGAAACGCGTCAATACACAGGAAATGCGTCAAGGCACAATAAATGCGCAAAGGCACAAAAAACTCACCAAGGCACAACAAGTGCGCCTAGACACGAGAACTGCGCTAATTTGAATATCTCGGCGCATTTCCCGTGCCGTGACGCAATTCTTGTGCCTTGGGCGCATTCTCCGTCTTTTGCATGCTCGGTGCCTTGACGCATTTCCAGTGTCATTTTTCACAAGAAAAAATCCAAGTCACAATAATTGCGCCAAGAGCACGAGAAATGCGCCCAGTCACGAGAATTGCCTCAAGGCGGAAGAATCTCCCCAAGGCACAGAAGAAATGTGTCAGGGCACAAGAACTGCGCCAAGGGCACGAGAAATGCGCCAAGGCTCCAGAATTCCCCCAAGGCACAAGAACTGCGCCAAGAATTGCGTGAAGGCACAAAACGCTGGCACATTTCTGGCTCCTTGATGCACTTTGACTTTTCTAGCGTTCCCATTTTTTCAGGCTGTCAACCAAGAAAAATTGAATGATACGAGCAAAACGGACATCAAAAAATTCAACGGATTCATCGATGAAATTCTCGCCGGAAAAGCCACGGGGACGAATGACAATCTTGTGCCGTTTGTTGCTCCTGCTGCTGCTGCACCTCCTCTTCCTGCTCCACCGGCTGCGGCTCCGAATGCTCCGAATGCTCCGAATGCACAGAATGCTCCGAATGCTCCGAATGTTCCGAATGTTCCGAATACTCCAATTGTTCCGAGTGTCGCTTCAACAGCTACCCCGAGTACTAGAACCGCTCCAGTTGAGCCACCGCCGAAAAAGAATAAGCAGAAGAAGAAAATGAAGCTTCCCCTTCCATCGTCTCGCTTTCCTGATATAGACTCGGCAGTAAATCGTAAAGCTTACGTGTCAAATGCGAAAACCTGGTTCGACGCTTCGAAGGAAAATTTGGAGAAAGTGAAGAAGAAGAAGTCGAAAATGTGGGACAGAACAGTTGTGGAGGATGAGGATGATCTCAATGTTGACGTACCTGACGTAACCGTTGAGGAGCTACAACAACTACAACAACAAGAAGACGCTCCACCACCGCCAGGAGATGAGCCAGTCACTGCAGAAGATCCCCCTCCACCGCCACTTGGAGTTTTATCGTCTGAAACGAGAGTGGAGATGCCGGAAGCTTCACCACCACCACCAGCAGCACCAGCACCGTGAAACTAGAACTATTGTGAACTTGATGTTTTTCTATGAATGAAATTGAATGAAGTGTTTTTGAATGAAAAAGGTGTGAAGAAAAGATTGGAATTTAGGCTTTATTTAGACTTAGGCTTAGGCTCAGGCTCATGCTTTAGACTGCGCCATTCCGGGTGAGGCGGAAAAGTTGACTTTCACATTTTGGGGATTTGATGTCAACAATAGATAGATCATAGGCTCCGTCCCCTCAAGATACGGTAGTTTTTTTAAATCGTCAAAAATGGTCAGGCTCAGACTCAGACTTAGGCTTAGGCTTTATACTTCAGGCTTTATGCACCAGTCGCAACTTTGATATCTTGCAACCATGGCGTTTCGCAACTGGGAAATTTCACAACCACGCCATTTCGCAACCATTGAATCCCAAAATCCAAAAAGAAAATCGATTTCAAATTTCAAATTTATTCAGAATCCTTCAAAATTTAAAAAAATAAAAAAAAACCAAAAAATGTTTAGCAAAGTTCAATAATTTTTTCATCGTCGTCATCAGAGTTTTCGTCGTTGTCTTCCTCATATTCAGAATCCGATTCAGAATCAGAATCCTTGCCGTCTTCTGGTTTCAGATTCAGAATCTCAACATCCGAATCCGAGTCATAGTTCGGAATGTCGTCGAAATCCATAATTTCGAGAACGTCCACCCCGTCAGAATTAGATTCAGAATCCTCAACGTCTTCAGAATCCTCTCCAGAATCTTCAACATCGTCTACAGTAAGAATATCGATTTCTTCATCATCAGAATCCTCCTTGACGTCTTCAGAATCCAAAATCTCAGATTCCTCATTGTCCTCAGAATCCGATTCAGAAACCAAATTTTCAACTTTTTCGTCGTCGTCATCGTCTTCAGAATCCCCAATTTCCATTTCTCCCGATTCCGAATTGTGATTCATGACATCGTTGAAATCCATCGTTTCCATTGGAACATCGTCGTTAGAATCAGAATCAGAATCCCATTCTGAATCTGAATCGTCAACGTCATCTGGATTCAGAATCCTCAATCTCCATGTCCCCCTCATTTCCAGATTCTGATCTCGAATCATAATTGATGATCCCATCACAATTCAGAATCTCGATCTCCTCAGAATCCGATTCCAATTCCCTGACGTCTTCTGGATCTGGACTCAGACTACGAATCTCCTCGTAATCTTCAGAATTATTAACGTCTTCCTTGTCATCATCAGAATCCGAAAACTCATAATCAGAATCCTCCAAACCCCATTTTTCCCTGGTTGGCTCTGGAGTCCGTGTCCGACTTTCCGCGTACCTCTCCATCTCCAACATCACTTTTTTGAATTCCGGGGTACGCTTGATGATGCTGCTCAATTTTTGGAATCCACACTCTTTTAGTTGAGCTTGAAGTTTCTGGTGACGTTCCTGGGTTGGGGTGAAGGTGAGACGCTCGATTTCGGGGTCGATGGGGGCCTGGAAGAAAGGAGAGGATTGTTGTATCAGTTTTGTGTGGCTACGCAGTGAAATTTGCTGTATCGAATTAGCATTGCTACGCAGCAAAATTTGCAGTATCAGAAAACTTGTTTTTTGCCAAATTCCAATGAACTATAACTTTGTAACGTCCTCGTGAGGGGGCGTACACTATATTAAAGGTGGCGGGACAGCAGTTTCCGGGGGAAATTCCGGGGGAAAATCGTGCATTTTTGCGTGAGCGTGTCAGTTGTGGTGTATGCGTACAATGCGTCATACCTTACGACATTTCTTATTTTGGACCGAGTTTTGGATGGACGGAAACAAATCGAAATAGAACAGTTGGCATATCAGAAATTGCTTACACTATCTATAGCTTCAGTTCACAGGAATTTCAGGAAAATTAAAATTTTGCTGTCCCACCACCTTTAAAAATGTATTTTTCTGGAAAGTTGAATAAATGATTATATTATATTAAACTTTCTTCATTTTCGAGGTATTTTACTGATTTTTGGCTCATTTGAAAGCTCAAAACTTTAAAAAGTAAGTTTACGCATGCAATTCCCTTTCGAGTGGTATATATTTTTTTTACAACATTAGGTTGATTAGCTCTTGAGATATAACAATTTGAATATTCCAAAATTTCGAAAAATTATTTTTTATTAGTGACCTATCACTTTCTTTATTTTCAAGCTAATCTAATGATTTTTGGCGCATTTTGAAGCTCTAAACTTGAAAATTTTTAATTATGTAGGTGTTCTTATGGCGTCTTTTGTTTTAAAAAAGGAGAAAAAATAGTTTTTACTTTCGAATTTCAGTTATAGCGGCCTAATTTTTTCAGTTATAAGCTGTACTAGCGATTTTTAGTTTTTTATGGTGTATCGACCTGCATCAACAAGGGCCTGGATTTCCGCGTAAAAGGTAAGCCAACGAGCCGGAAATACGACAACCAACCTGACCTGTCAGCGTGAGGAAGACCAAGTACATAAACTTAACATTTATAATCGCCCCTAACCTCTGGACTTTACATGGTGCATCGACCGCATCAAGCACCTGTACCGATAGGTAAAAGGTAAGCTGAAACCGAGCATGAAAAGTACATAAACGTCAAGTTTATAACAGCAATCGAAGCCTAAGTGAAGATGAACTTGCAGTGGCATTCACCGACAAACAGATTGCAGTCTTCACTGAAGCTTCAAAGCATACACATGGATCATGTATGTACATGAAGATCAAACCCACATACAAAAGCAGCGAGTTCTTACTCTACGCCGGAAAGAAGCATATTAAGCCCAACACGTATATAAGCTCCACCATTTCTGTACTTTCTTTATTCTTATTTTGGTTCTCTTTTCATATTCTATGTATTCTTTGCTTTAATAAACCTATAACAATCTCATGTCATTGATTTTGGTACCATTTTGGAGGTCTTATTAAGCTCTACGCTTTAGTATAAATTACGGCATATAAATAACGTGTTGAATGAAAAAAAACAAATACTAATTTCAAAGTGTTGACTCTGTATTATTGTCTTCAGTTATAAATCAGTTTCCAGTGGACCGATCTTAATGAAAACTATACGAATCGATTGGAAATTCGTTGCAGTTCAGGTCGGAACCCTCATCATTAGAAACGGCTCCTTTTTTTTCCAATTTTTCATCTCTTTTTTTTTATACTGCGGCTCCTGCTAGAGACATCTACTCTTTTTTCTGTTTATGTTCCCTCTGTTCAATTCCCTTCAAAGCGTCAGTTGTAAGCCAGTACGAAAAAAAGAGTGCGTTTTTTGAGCCGCAGACGACGAAGAGAAAGAAAAAGAGCATTGTGGGGACCAGATGGTACAATTGCACACTATTTCCCAGAGGGGCCCCGCGCCCCAAAGTTCCCTTCATTCCGCCTTCACAAGACGACCAACTGAATGGACGTCTCTTTTCATTATTGATTTTTTATAACTTTTCTATTCTCTTCTAGAACTTTCCAATGATTCCTAACTGTATAAAGGGGTCGGAAATTTCTAATTATTTTTCTGAAATATTGAAATTACTACTAGAAAAAATATGGGTGAAAGGTGAATATTATCGATATGGGTACTAAAAATTAAAAATTAAAGAGTTTGAAATTTTTGGAATTTTTTACATTTTTTGACTGAAAATCGTCTCAATTTTTCTTTCTTCCAGGGAAAAATAGAAATCAAATTTAAAAAAGAGGAGCCAAAGTGCTCTGTGACATTTCGCAAGTGCAAAGTTTTGCTTTTGAAAAATCACGCTTTCGAAATGTCGCTGACCTCAAAAATGATAAAACACATTTTTTTTTTCAGTTCATCCTTCCCGCTGCGTTTTACAGTTACGATTTGGATGATTTTTTATGGGAAAAATTGTTTTTTGGATACGGTAAATACTGTAGACCATTTTGTACTCCTCGTGGACAACTTTCTTTCTTTCAGATCCTCGACTTCGAAGAAAGCCCGGGTTTTGCGGCACAGATGAATGCAACGATTTTAAATCTAGTGGTAAGTTTTGCAGTATCCATTTAACACTGCTACGCAGCGAATTGTAATACAACACTTTTTTCAGAGAGCCCGGCCTTTGCAGGAGAGATGGTTGCAACGATTTAGAGAACATTTGTAATTTCGAAGCCAGAATTTAGGTAAGTCTAATTTTTGAGGCTCCGTGACATTTCGAAAGTGTGACGTTTCGAAGGTGTGACGTTTCGAAAGTGCGATGTTTCGAATGTCACACTTTGGAAATGTCTCACTTGCGAAACGTCGCGGAGCCAATTTTTCGTGCCAAAAATTCAATTTTTTCAGAAAATTCTAATTTTTTTCAGTTCTTCATTAGAACTCTTCTCATCAAATACGGTAGTCGGTAGGTTTTTTTTCCAAAAAAAAAAATAATAGTTCTAATTTCAGATGCAAACTTCAGAAGAATTAATGCTGAAATTCTCAAACATTGTTTATGTCAACGGCGTCGATCTAAATTTTATTTTTTTTAAAGTTTCTTTCAATAAAGTTTTTGAATTTGATACCGCAAATTTCACTGCGTAGCCATGTCAAAATGATACAACACATTCTTAGAGAAAAAAATAATTTATTGTTACTTCGACAACAGAAAAAAATCGAGTGGTTAAAAAAACTCCATGGCATTTCGAAAGTGTGACATTTCGAAAGTGTGACATTTCGAAAGTGCGACATTTCGAAAGTGCGATATTTCACAAGTGCACCATTTTGCTTTTGAAATGTTGCTCTTTCGAAGTGTCACACTTTCGAAATGTCACGGAGTCAACTTTTCCCGCCAAAAGATTCCCGATTATTTCAGTTCTCCATTAGAACTATCCTCATCAAACGCAGTCGAGGGTACCGTTTTTTTTCGAAAAATTTTAAACTTCAAAAAAAAATCAAATGCTCAAGTTTCTTCTATGCGAACGGAGTGGATATGAGCAAAACTTTGTTTTTTGATAAAATATATACTATTTTTTACATTACTCGGCGTAGAAAGAAAAACATTGAATTGGAGGTAGTGCCGAAAATCGATCTAAAAAAGTTATTCGAGGTAAAAGTGCCAGAAATCGGGTTTTGGGGGGGGGGCCTGTTTTCTCTTCTTTTTTCATTGGGAAAATTTGTGGGGTCCTCGTGAAAAAAATTAAAAATCTTACACGTTCAAATCATCTTGCTTCTTTTCCCGAAAACATCAATACCGCGAACACTCAAGACAGCAAACGGAGTTGTGAGCATTTAAAGATGTTCTAAATGCCAAGTAGGCAAGTTTTAAGACGCATTATCTGAGAGACTCGACTACTGACCTACTACCAGTATGCACACAAAAAAAGCGACCACCTTCGAAACGGTTTATATTGAGCATAGTGATAGTACTAGATGTCCAAAATACAACAGTCCAGTTTACAGCCACATCGGTCCCTGGTGGGCTGAAATAGGGTCGAAAAACTGAAAAAATGAAAATTTTTTCCTGATTGAGATAATGATGAAATCTTTTTTGCAATTAATTGCTGACGTGATTTTGAGCATTTTTTGTGTTCAAACTTATTTTCTATCTCTGCTCTCTTATATTGAAAATTTTGAAAAAATGTGAAATTTTGGTACTTTTTTCAAAAAATCCATTTTTCTAGTTCAGGGACCCTATTGGACAATAAATTTTATTGCAGATTCGGAATCTGCGTTTGATTTTACATAAGATACTCCTAGTGGGGTTTCCCATTTCTTTCTCCGAAGTTTCGTTTTTGGTTGAAATAGCTGAAATTTCGAAAATTTTCATGGGGTCCCCCCTTATGAAAAAATCGAAAATTTTCAAATCGCTCCAAATTGATGTAAGAGGTTTTATGAGCATAGAAAAACACATTTTAAACATTTAGGGACATCCCTACCTGTTTCCACCGCTATCGGGCCACTTTCTTTATAGCAATATTCAAATAACTGAAACTTGGCTAGATTGTGAATGCTGTCGAATCGCTTTTTGTATTGACTTTCTAATGTTGAGTGAAAACTCTCACATCAATTTGGAGCGATTTGAAAATTTTCGATTTTTCCATAAGGGGGGACCCCATGAAAATTTTTGAAATTTCAGCTATTTCAACCAAAAACCAAACTTCGGAGAAAGAAATGGGAAACCCCACTAGGTGTATCTTATGTAAAATCAAACGCAGATTCCGAATCTGCAATAAAATTTATTGTCCAATAGGGTCCCTGAACTAGAAAAATGGATTTTTTGAAAAAAGTACCAAAATTTCACATTTTTTCAAAATTTTCAATATAAGAGAGTAGAGATAGAAAATAAGTTTGAACACAAAAAATGCTCAAAAACATGTCAGCAATTGATTGCAGAAAAGATTTCATCATTATCTCAATCAGGAAAAAATTTTCATTTTTTCAGTTTTTCGACCCTATTTCAGCCCACCAGGGACCAATTCGGCTAAAAACTGGATTGTTGTATTTTGGACATCCAGTTCTATCACTATGCTCAATATAAACCGTTTCGAAGGTGGTCGCTTTTTTTTGTGTGCATACTGTTGGTTGACTGTCTCAGATAATGCGTCTTAAGCCTTCTGAATAAATTCTGAATGGTCGATTCTATATTGACCCAAATTATGGTAAAAGTTCAACTCGTGTAAGCCCCCCTTTCTCCCTTAACGTGAAAATATAAATTCTAAAAACTGTTTTTATTTGCTGAACCTGACACGGCCCATTTCCCCACGTGGAAACTTTTGGTTTATTTTGCTTGACCTTAACCTTGAACTTGACACGGCCCCCTAATCCACTTATTTTTTCTGCCCAAAGGGGGGAGGGGGCTCTCGGTTCCCGAAAAGCGTCAGTTTCAGTTTTGACAACTTTTCAAAACTAGCGAAAGCCTCGAAACGAAGAAGAACTCCAAAATAGTGCCGAAAGATGGGTGAGTTTTCTCGATTATTAGAAATTGAGGGTTTTCTAGTGGAAATTTATATCGAAATGTAGGTCTTGAGGAGATCTACAGAATGATAAAAGAATCAATAATGTGGGGTTACTGTAGTTTTCCCTGGATGCTAGTAAACATCGTGGCACAAGACTAGGGGGAGGGTGATGTTCTACGGCATCTAGTGAAAAGTTGGAAACAGCTATAATATTGATTTGAAAACCATTTTGTAGATCTTATTAAGGCCTATATTTTGATATAAAGTTCAGTTTGAAATTTTTAGTTTAAAATAGAAAAAATTGCTCCCGAATTTTTGAAAAATCTAATTTTTTCAGTAATATTCATATTACTCTTCGGTTTACTAACCAACTACGATGCGCACGCAGAACCATGGATTCATCATTTTGATAATAATAGTGAGTTTTAAAAAAGTTTTATAAACATTTTTGAGTAATACTGAAATTTTTACAGATTTGGTTCCGAAATTTGGTGTCGCCACGTCATCATCTGGTCGTTTTCCACGTGCTACTACTGATGGTGAGTGAGAGACTACAAACTACAAAAAGTAACCCAACTTTCTTCCAGATGACTTCTCCGCCACCATTGACCGTATCCAAAAAGTGGCTCGAATCTCCAATGCGATCTCCCTTCAACAAGGAATCACCAATGGAACCCTTCCCTACGATACAGTAATCTCGGAGCTTCTCAATTTCGGCGATGTCACACCTACAGTAATCCAATCGATTAATTCAAGTGAGTTGACAAAGTTGGTGAAGGATATTGGGCAGTTTTCGAAGACGTTGGCAGAGGATGCCGGGGTGAAGAAGATTGAGGAAAGGCTCATTATTTTGGGAAAGATTTATAAGGAGACGAAGGGTGTGGAGAAGGTGGAGAAACCGAAGGGATATTTGGAGGCGGCGGAGAAATTGAAGACGGCTTTGGCTACTCTACCTTGGGATAATGTTAATACTTTGAAGGAAGCCTTTACCGACCTTCTAAAAAAAATGAAGAACCTAGAATTGGAAAAGCCGGCTTACCCAGTAGGCAGTTTTTCCACTATCAAGACCGCTCTAGATACTTTTATGAATGCTGACTATTCTAAGGAAGTAGACACTCTAAAAGCCGATCTCCTCCGAAACTCGGACCTCTTCATCCCCATGATTGCCTTCGCCAATAACATCAACGCAATCAAAGAAGCCGAAAACTACTATAGCCTTAACAAAGATCCCGCCATTTTTTCCAAACTCAAGACTCAAATGGAAACCCTTGGCAGTGTCATTGACCGAACATTGACTCATATTGAGCCCATCAAGAATCTCAAGAAAATCCTCATCTGGAGACACCATCTCAGCGGAAATCGGGCTCTTCTTCAAACTGCGGGCTTCCCAAATGGATTCTCAGATATCGATTCGGTATTCAAAGATTTATTGGATCCGTGGATTCAGAAAGTCGTTCAGGGACAATCTAAGAATTTGGAGAATTCGCTAAGCCAGCTTAGATCAATCTCGAAGGATACTCGACTGATATCTGATGCCTTGGGACCCATTGAAAACTCTCAAGAGATTCAGAGCATTTATTTTGAGCTTTTGAAACTCTCCAAGATCAAAAATGAGTACACTTCGGTGGCTCCAAAGTTGGCTGCGATTCCAAAAGAAGCACAGCAGGAACAACAAATTCCATCGAACACTGACAAATTTGTTGAGCTTCATGGAAACATCACCAAGCTAGCGACCATGCTCAAAGCCATTGATGCTCTTTTGTCTACAGTAACCCATCTAAAATCTCAAAAACCTCAAGACCTTCAATTTATCATTGACAAGACCACCACCTATTCTGAAGACAATCTAAAAGCCCTGAAATCCAGTCAACAATATCAAGATTTCTTCAAGATTGTCTCAAATTTGACAGACTCGCTTAAGATTCTAGAGGAAGATTCGTCAATAAAAGCACCATTGGATACGGTAGTCCAGGATTACGATCAAGTGGATACGTATGTCTCCGGATTGAATCCTTTCGTGGAAATGGTGAAGACATTGAAGAAGACTCCGGAACTCGAGATGGCTGAAAGTTTGATCCTAGGGCTCAGAGAATGCCGAAAAATCAAAATCCAAAACTTTGAACCAATAGCGAAGAAGATTGAAGACGTCAAGCCAAAGCTGAAGACACTGGAGAAGTCGCTGAAACTCAAAAATGCAGAATCTCAGGTTCATATGCTTCAGGACATGCTCCCGGCTTCTCAGGTAATTGGTAACTCGGCAAGGGCGGTTTTGGGGATTCAGAAGGTGTTGAATGGGAAGAAGAAGTGGATTCTGAATGCGGATTTAGCGAAGGATGATACTGTAGCCCAGAAATCGCTTGAAGATCTCAACAAATTGCTTCAAACTTTCCAAAAAGAATCTGACGTCTTCAAGAATTCCACGAAGCTCCCGCAGACACTTCAATTGATTTCCGACGTCTTCACATTGGCCAAAAAGATTACCGGGATCCCCATTGATCTTCTGTCTCTTGCAAAATCCGTTCAGAAGCTGGCTGAATCATCCAAAACCCAGAAACCAGAACTCTTGGAAATTCAGAAGACTCTGGAGACATTGGACACTTTTGGATTGGATTTCTCTCGACACCAAAAGTCTTTGGGTGAATCGAAGAAATCACTGGATTCGTTGGACTTATTCTTCACCAATTTCCAGTCGAGAAATGCTCTAACAACTCCGATACCAGTGAAAATTGCCCCGGCTCAAAATGGAGCATCCGCTGCTACTGGAAACTCCGAGCAAAATTCGAAAACGTGGTATGAGGAGTGAGTCCAGATATTATTTTAGCGTAAAAAATATTTGAACGTTTCAGATACTCGATTTCCCTGCTCGTCGGTATTGGTATTCTTACTCTTGCTTTGGGAGGTTACGGAGGTTACGCGTTGTACAAGTGGTATATGGATAAGAGTGAGTACGGAATTGAATGGTATCCTTTTTAGAGCTCTAGGTGCAATGTGAACCGAGTTATGGGCACTTGAAGATGATCAAAAACTTTTCGAAATTTTTTTTTGTAAATTTGTGGAGCATCTTCAAATGCTCATAACTTGGTTTGTTTTGCTCCTAGAGCTCCGAAAATACCACCAATCGATCTGAAATTGAATTTTATATCAAGTGATTCCAGAGCCCAAAGTAGTCCGAATTTCCAAATCGCTGTTCGAAGTGTTCATAAGCGACTGGACATTAAAGTTCCGCACCTGGCAGGTTAAATGGAAAAGAATGCCTTCATGGCCGGATACGATAAAACTGTACTTTTCGAGTTTCTATGCTCAAAGCTCAAACGAAACCATGGCGGCAACTTCGGACTCTGTGATTGAGCTGATGTCTCATTATAGGTGAACTTTTAATTTTAGCGAAAATGTTTGATATCAAATTTTACAGATGCCAAGTAGCGTACGGGAAAACCAATCGTTTCGCGATCAAAAACAAGAAGAAAATCGGAAAGGGACGAGTTCATGGGAATGGAGTCAAACTTCCGAATAAACAAATGTATTGGTTGACACAAATTCCACAGGCGGATTCTACAGTAGCCGGAAATGAAAAAGTGGGGAACATTTCAATGTTTTGGATGGGCGTCGTCGAGAAGAAGTCGAAATTTGTGATGTGCTTGTCGAAAGATGCTGAAGGTTAGTTTTATTTTTGTCTGGGGCACCAAAAAAAATAATCAAGGCACTGGAAATGTGTCGAGGCACTAGGAATGCGTCAAGTGCACAAGAAACACATCAAGGCACAAAAAATAAGCCTAGGCACAAAGAATGCGCCAAAAGCACAAGAAATGCGCCAAGGCACAAGAAATGCGTCACATCAGTAGAAACGCGCCAAGACACAGGAAATGCGTCAATGCACAATAAATGCGCAAAGGCACAAGAAGTGCGTCAAGACACAAGAAATGCGTCAAGACACAAAACAAATTTTGTGTCTTGACACATTTCTTGTGCCTTGACGCCTCTCGTGTGCCTTGGCGCGTTTTTTGCGCCTTGGCACGGTATTTGCACATTTCCGCATTTTTTGGTGCCTCAGACACTAAGGCACTAAGGCACAATAACTGCGTCACTGCACTAGAATTTCGTCAAGGCACTAAGAATGCGTCGTCGCATTTCTTGGGCCCTGGCGCATTTTCGGTGTCTTGACGCATTTCCAGTGCCTTGACGCATTTCTAGTGTTCTTTTCTTCCAGGTAAACCACTACCGTACCTTCCCCTTGAAGTCGGAACTAAGAAATACGCTGACAACCTTTCCATCGAATGCACAAAAGTTGAGAAACTTTTAGAAGATCAGGTGGTGGAGCGAGAGTTGATTGTTAAATTCCCGTAAGTAATCGCGCTCTATCGATAACTTTTCTTTTTTTCCCCCGCAGAGGAATGAAACGTCGCCGTGTGACACATGTTCACTACATTGGTTGGCCAGAGAATGGAATTCCTCGATCCACGGAACCCTTGGTGCATATGTACAAAATGGTCGAGTTGAGCCGCTATCCGGTCTTTATCAATTGTAATGATGGAATATCAAAGTGTGGAGCATTTACTCGTAAGCTACAGTAATCTACAGTAATCTACAGTAATCTTCGACAATTCCAGAAGCCATCATCCATATGCAAATGCTTGAAGAATACGATGGACAGCTGGCGTTTGGCACTAGTTTGAATCAGTTGAGACATTATCGACAGATGGCCGTGTCATCGGAGCAGGACTACATGTTTGTCGCATTGCTCACGTTTAAATTGGTTATTCAGGTAGGCAAAAAAACGGGGCGGGGCACACGAAAAATGCGTCAAGGGCACAAGAAATGCATCAGGGGCACAAAAAATGCGCCAAGGCACCAGAAATACGCCAAGGGTACAAGAAATGCGCCATGACACAAGAAATGCATCAAGTCAGTAGAAACGCGTCAATACACAGGAAATGCGTCAAGGCACAATAAATGCGCAAAGGCACAAAAAACTCACCAAGGCACAACAAGTGCGCCTAGACACGAGAACTGCGCTAATTTGAATATCTCGGCGCATTTCCCGTGCCGTGACGCAATTCTTGTGCCTTGGGCGCATTCTCCGTCTTTTGCATGCTCGGTGCCTTGACGCATTTCCAGTGTCATTTTTCACAAGAAAAAATCCAAGTCACAATAATTGCGCCAAGAGCACGAGAAATGCGCCCAGTCACGAGAATTGCCTCAAGGCGGAAGAATCTCCCCAAGGCACAGAAGAAATGTGTCAGGGCACAAGAACTGCGCCAAGGGCACGAGAAATGCGCCAAGGCTCCAGAATTCCCCCAAGGCACAAGAACTGCGCCAAGAATTGCGTGAAGGCACAAAACGCTGGCACATTTCTGGCTCCTTGATGCACTTTGACTTTTCTAGCGTTCCCATTTTTTCAGGCTGTCAACCAAGAAAAATTGAATGATACGAGCAAAACGGACATCAAAAAATTCAACGGATTCATCGATGAAATTCTCGCCGGAAAAGCCACGGGGACGAATGACAATCTTGTGCCGTTTGTTGCTCCTGCTGCTGCTGCACCTCCTCTTCCTGCTCCACCGGCTGCGGCTCCGAATGCTCCGAATGCTCCGAATGCACAGAATGCTCCGAATGCTCCGAATGTTCCGAATGTTCCGAATACTCCAATTGTTCCGAGTGTCGCTTCAACAGCTACCCCGAGTACTAGAACCGCTCCAGTTGAGCCACCGCCGAAAAAGAATAAGCAGAAGAAGAAATTGAAGCTTCCCCTTCCATCGTCTCGCTTTCCTGATATAGACTCGGCGGTAAATCGTAAAGCTTACGTGTCAAATGCGAAAACCTGGTTCGACGCTTCGAAGGAAAATTTGGAGAAAGTGAAGAAGAAGAAGTCGAAAATGTGGGACAGAACAGTTGTGGAGGATGAGGATGATCTTGATGTTGACGTACCTGACGTAACCGTTGAGGAGCTACAACAACTACAACAACAAGAAGACGCTCCACCACCGCCAGGAGATGAGCCAGTCACTGCAGAAGATCCCCCTCCACCGCCACTTGGAGTTTTATCGTCTGAAACGAGAGTGGAGATGCCGGAAGCTTCACCACCACCACCAGCAGCACCAGCACCGTGAAACTAGAACTATTGGGAACTTGATGTTTTTCTATGAATGAAATTGAATGAAGTGTTTTTGAATGAAAAAGGTGTGAAGAAAAGATTGGAATTTAGGCTTTATTTAGACTTAGGCTTAGGCTCAGGCTCATGCTTTAGACTGCGCCATTCCGGCTGAGGCGGAAAAGTTGACTTTCACATTTTGGGGATTTGATGTCAACAATAGATAGATCATAGGCTCCGTCCCCTCAAGATACGGTAGTTTTTTTAAATCGTCAAAAATGGTCAGGCTCAGACTCAGACTTAGGCTTAGGCTTTATACTTCAGGCTTTATGCACCAGTCGCAACTTTGATATCTTGCAACCATGGCGTTTCGCAACTGGGAAATTTCACAACCACGCCATTTCGCAACCATTGAATCCCAAAATCCAAAAAGAAAATCGATTTCAAATTTCAAATTTATTCAGAATCCTTCAAAATTTAAAAAAATAAAAAAAAACCAAAAAATGTTTAGCAAAGTTCAATAATTTTTTCATCGTCGTCATCAGAGTTTTCGTCGTTGTCTTCCTCATATTCAGAATCCGATTCAGAATCAGAATCCTTGACGTCTTCTGGTTTCAGATTCAGAATCTCAACATCCGAATCCGAGTCATAGTTCGGAATGTCGTCGAAATCCATAATTTCGAGAACGTCCACCCCGTCAGAATTAGATTCAGAATCCTCAACGTCTTCAGAATCCTCTCCAGAATCTTCAACATCGTCTACAGTAAGAATATCGATTTCTTCATCATCAGAATCCTCCTTGACGTCTTCAGAATCCAAAATCTCAGATTCCTCATTGTCCTCAGAATCCGATTCAGAAACCAAATTTTCAACTTTTTCGTCGTCGTCATCGTCTTCAGAATCCCCAATTTCCATTTCTCCCGATTCCGAATTGTGATTCATGACATCGTTGAAATCCATCGTTTCCATTGGAACATCGTCGTTAGAATCAGAATCAGAATCCCATTCTGAATCTGAATCGTCAACGTCATCTGGATTCAGAATCCTCAATCTCCATGTCCCCCTCATTTCCAGATTCTGATCTCGAATCATAATTGATGATCCCATCACAATTCAGAATCTCGATCTCCTCAGAATCCGATTCCAATTCCCTGACGTCTTCTGGATCTGGACTCAGACTACGAATCTCCTCGTAATCTTCAGAATTATTAACGTCTTCCTTGTCATCATCAGAATCCGAAAACTCATAATCAGAATCCTCCAAACCCCATTTTTCCCTGGTTGGCTCTGGAGTCCGTGTCCGACTTTCCGCGTACCTCTCCATCTCCAACATCACTTTTTTGAATTCCGGGGTACGCTTGATGATGCTGCTCAATTTTTGGAATCCACACTCTTTTAGTTGAGCTTGAAGTTTCTGGTGACGTTCCTGGGTTGGGGTGAAGGTGAGACGCTCGATTTCGGGGTCGATGGGGGCCTGGAAGAAAGGAGAGGATTGTTGTATCAGTTTTGTGTGGCTACGCAGTGAAATTTGCTGTATCGAATTAGCATTGCTACGCAGCAAAATTTGCAGTATCAGAAAACTTGTTTTTTGCCAAATTCCAATGAACTATAACTTTGTAACGTCCTCGTGAGGGGGCGTACACTATATTAAAGGTGGCGGGACAGCAGTTTCCGGGGGAAATTCCGGGGGAAAATCGTGCATTTTTGCGTGAGCGTGTCAGTTGTGGTGTATGCGTACAATGCGTCATACCTTACGACATTTCTTATTTTGGACCGAGTTTTGGATGGACGGAAACAAATCGAAATAGAACAGTTGGCATATCAGAAATTGCTTACACTATCTATAGCTTCAGTTCACAGGAATTTCAGGAAAATTAAAATTTTGCTGTCCCACCACCTTTAAAAATGTATTTTTCTGGAAAGTTGAATAAATGATTATATTATATTAAACTTTCTTCATTTTCGAGGTATTTTACTGATTTTTGGCTCATTTGAAAGCTCAAAACTTTAAAAAGTAAGTTTACGCATGCAATTCCCTTTCGAGTGGTATATATTTTTTTTACAACATTAGGTTGATTAGCTCTTGAGATATAACAATTTGAATATTCCAAAATTTCGAAAAATTATTTTTTATTAGTGACCTATCACTTTCTTTATTTTCAAGCTAATCTAATGATTTTTGGCGCATTTTGAAGCTCTAAACTTGAAAATTTTTAATTATGTAGGTGTTCTTATGGCGTCTTTTGTTTTAAAAAAGGAGAAAAAATAGTTTTTACTTTCGAATTTCAGTTATAGCGGCCTAATTTTTTCAGTTATAAGCTGTACTAGCGATTTTTAGTTTTTTATGGTGTATCGACCTGCATCAACAAGGGCCTGGATTTCCGCGTAAAAGGTAAGCCAACGAGCCGGAAATACGACAACCAACCTGACCTGTCAGCGTGAGGAAGACCAAGTACATAAACTTAACATTTATAATCGCCCCTAACCTCTGGACTTTACATGGTGCATCGACCGCATCAAGCACCTGTACCGATAGGTAAAAGGTAAGCTGAAACCGAGCATGAAAAGTACATAAACGTCAAGTTTATAACAGCAATCGAAGCCTAAGTGAAGATGAACTTGCAGTGGCATTCACCGACAAACAGATTGCAGTCTTCACTGAAGCTTCAAAGCATACACATACACATATCTTAATGAAAACTATACGAATCGATTGGAAATTTTCTGCAGATCATTTTAATGTTTTCAAAAATGCTATTTTTTTCCTATTTTCTATCTCATTTTGTTCATACTGCGCCAGTAGTACTGCTAGGGGGTCGGCATGAGCATACATCACTAGAAACGCCTCCTTTTTTTTCCAATTTTTCATCTCTTTTTTTTTATACTGCGGCTCCTGCTAGAGACATCTACTCTTTTTTCTGTTTATGTTCCCTCTATTCAATTCCCTTCAAAGCATCAGTTGTACGCCAGTACAAAAAAAAGAGTGCGTTTTTTGAAAGTTCCCTTCATTCCGCCTTGCAAGACGACCAACTGAATGGACGTCTCTTTTATTATTGATTTTTTATAACTTTTCTATTCTCTTCCAGAACTTTCCAATGATTCCTAACTGTATAAAGGGATCGGAAATTTCTTATTATTTTTCTGAAATATTGAAATTACTACTAGAAAAAAATATGGGTGAAAGGTGAGTATTATCGATATGGGTACTAAAAATTAAAAATTAAAAAGTTTGAAATTTTTGGAATTTTTTACATTTTTTGACTGAAAATCGTCTCAATTTTTTTCTAAACGTAAATCAAATTTAAAAAGAGTACCAAAGAGCTCTGTGACATTTCGCAAGTTCAACATTTTGCTTTCGAAATGTTGCGGAGCCCAAAAATGATACGACACTTCTATTTTTTTCAGTTTGTAGGCGACGTCAACGGAAACAACAAATTGGATAGATTTTTTGATGGGAAAAAATTGTTTTTTGGATACGGTAAGTACGGTAGACCCCCTTGTACTCCTCGTGGACAACTTTTTTCTTCAGATTTTGGACTATGAGGAAAGCCCGGCTTTTGTGGCACAGATGAATGCAACGATTTTAAATCTAGTGGTAAGTTCTGTGGTATCCATTTAACACTTGCTACGCAGCGAATTGTGATACAACACTTTTTTTCAGAGAGCCCAGTCTGTGCAGAAGAGATGGTTGCAACGAATTAGAGAACATTTGTAATTTCGAAGCCAGAATTTAGGTAAGTTAGGCGCCGCGGTATTTCGCAAGTGTGACTTTTCGAAAGTGTGACATTTCGAAAGTGTGACATTTCGAAAGTCTGACATTTCGAAAGCGTGACATTTCGAAAGCGTGACGTTTCGCAAGTGTGACATTTCGAAAGTGTGACGTTTCGAAAGTGTGACTATTCGAAAGTGTGACATTTCGCAAGTGTGACATTTCCAAAGTGTGACGTTTCGAAAGTGTGACTTTTCAAAAGTGTGACATTTCGAAAGTGCGATATATACATTTTGCTTTTGAAACGTCACACTTGCGAAGCGTCACACTTTCGAAACTTCACACCTGCGAAATGTCACTATTTCGAAACGTCACACTTTCGAAACGTCACGGAGCCAATTGTTCGCGCTGAAAAATTCAAAAAAATTCAATTTTTTTTAGTTCTCCAACACAACTATTCTCATCCAATACGGTGGTCGGTAGGTTTTTTTTAATTCTAAAAAACTCAAAAAAATAATTCTAATTTCAGATGCAAAGCTCAGATGAAGCAGTGCCAAAATCTCAAAGTTCTTTGTCAACGGAGTTGATATGAACAAAATTTTGTATTTTAAAAAATGTTATTTTTTAATAAAATTGTTGAAATTTCTACCGCAAATTTCACTGCGTACTCATGTACAACACATTTTTTTATTAGAGAAAAAAAATAATTTAATGTTACTTAAACAACAGAAAAAAAAATCGAGTATTAAAAAAAAGACTCAGCGACATTTCGAAAGTGTGACGTTTCGAAAGTACGACATTTCGAAAGGCAAAAATTTCAAACCATTATGGGGAAAAATGCCTCTCAGTAGTGCTACACTGTACTGAGAAACTCCAAAATGGCTTGAAATTTTTACCTTCGAAACGTCGCACTTTCGAAATGTTGCGGGGCCAAAAAAAATTGTCATTAAAAATATGTCGTATCAAAAAAATTCATCATCCTATTTCTTTCTCTTTTTCAGTGGCATCCATGGTGGTGGCAGAAGTGCATTCCGGGTTTCCACTTGGAACGTATGGATTAGATTCTGAAATGAGAAAAAATGGGCGGAGCCTAAAAAGGGGCGGAGCTTTCATTTGAGGGTACTGTAGAGCAAATTTTCTCTTAAAATTCACAGAATAATGGCTCCAAACTATGTAACAATTGAATAGAAACTAAAGTGACCGAAAATTTTCCTAACTACCGTAATCCCTCTCTTAAAAGTGGGCGGGGTCTAAAAAGGGGCGGAGCTTTCATTTTAGTGGTAGAGTAACGCACCGGTTCGGTTTTGGTCGGTCGGTCGGTCGGTTTGGCGAGACCGACCGAACCGGTCGCACCGTACCGGTCCGGTTCAAAATGAAACCGACCGAGACCGACGCAACCGGTTCGGTCGGTCGCGGTGCACCGACCGACCGGACCGGTTCGGTCGGTCGGTCTGAAACCGGCCTGTACCGACGGTTTCCAGCCGTACCGGTACACAAACCGGTCGCGGCCGTGGACTAGAATACTCACGTGTGTACTCCTCGAGGAGAAAATTTTTATTTAATTTTTCAACAATTTTCGTTTATTTTTTTCACATTTTTCTCATAATTATCGCAGTTTTTTTAAAAATTTTAAGACAAAATGTTATGAGATGTCCAAAAATGCAATTTTTTATCAATTTACTGCTCTTTCGTCGCGTTCTTAGTCATTTAATTTTGTTAAATGACTTTAAAAAATTCCAGAGAGATGAGCGACTTTGAATACCTCCAATTCAACGCTGACAAAGTTTGATGGATTCTTCAAAACCATAGTGGAAACAAAAGTTCCGGTAAGGAAACGCTCTTATACGAATTTTATACAGAAATGCAAATTATTTTTGTTTTAGATCATCAAAGATGAATCGGGCGCGATTTTCACCGACCGCTCCTCAAAATATTTCGACACAGTCCTGCAATACATGCGTGACGGTCAATTGAATTTTCCAGAATCGTTAGAAGACGTCAAGAATCCAGATCGACTCGATTCAGGAGCTCTTCGGAAAACACCGTCTGACTATTTGATTACAGTTTTTTATCTAATTTCTTTTTTTTTATCTGAATTTTTACCGGTTTACTGAATGTTCCTGGTTTTTTAATAAACTTATGTGCTTCAAAATTTTTGCCATACATTTTCACAGTTGTCGGGTTATTCATTTAATTAAAATGCAATTCGATGCACACTTTCACTCAATTCATTAGTGTTTTCAAACAATTTTTTGACACATTAAAATGAACTTAACTAAACGCACTGAATGAATTGAATTAAAGTGTATTATGAATTGTTTAAAAGCTAATGAATAACCTCATCAAACTTTAAAACACAGAAAGTTCCTTTGCAAAATCGGATGGGAAAATTAGAAAATTTCGAAGTGTAGCCAAAAAGAGTAAAAATTAGATTTTCTACTCGAGAAATACCCAAAAATAACGTTTTCGCAGAAATCTTATGCAAACCGCCGGTGCGACCGCGGTCGCGACCGACGACCGACCGGTGCACCGACGGTTCGGTCGGTCGCGACCGACCGAACCGTCGGTACACCGGTCGGTCGTCGGTCGCGGTGCACCGGTCGGCCGGTCGCACCGGTACAGCTCGGTGCGACCGGTGCGTACCGGTTTCTTGTCGGTCGGTTTCCGGTTTTCCCGACCGAACCGGTACGGTTTTTTTCGGTTTTACCGGTGCGACCGGGACGGTCTCAGGCCGGTGCGTTACTCTATTTAGTGGTCTTAATCGTCAAAATTTTTCTTCTAACTATGAAAAATTGTTTTAGAAAACTAAAAATGGCCCAAACTCCTCCTAACTACCGTAACCCTTCTCTAAAAAGTAGGCGTGGCTTAAAAAGTGGGCGGAGCCTCCCCGGATTACTGTACCTCCAGTCGAGCCCCATACATCGCTCGTTGCTCCATCGACATTGCTCCAAGTTCTACATTAAATTTTCTGGCGAACGTCTTCAGCTGAGTCTCCAGAACACGCATGGCGCCGTTAATGGCCGATGTTTTCGGGGCGCTGGAAAACGGTTTTTTAAAAAAGTTTACGAGTTTTTTTTACAAAAAAATAGAGGCATTGAGATTTGTAAACTTTCTGATGGTAGAATTTTGCAAATTTCAGACTTGTCACGGGCCGGGCCGGGCCGGGCCGGGCCGAAACAGGAAAGTTCTCCGGCCCGGCCCGGCCCGGCCCGTGGCCCGGCCCGGGTTGGCCCGGCCCGGGTCGGCCCGTCGGCCCGGATTTTTTCAAAAATTGTTTTTTTCTTTCAAAATCTTCCAGTGATTGACATTTTTTGTTGTAGTTTGAGCGATTTTTAGGCAAAATTATATGTTTTTAACCCTTGTAACTTAGTTTTAGTAAGATTTGGGCAAAATTTCTGTTGTTGGGAATTTTTTTTTACTACCAATCACACATTTTTTTTAAACCCGGGCCGACCGGGCCGGGCCGGGCCGGCAAAATTTTTCCATCGGCCCGGCCCGGCCCGGCCCGTGGCCCGGCCCGCCCGGGCCGGGCCGGGCCGGCCCGCGGGCCGGCCCGGAAAATCACAAGTCTGGCAAATTTGAATTTTCAAAAATTTTCGGAATTTTTTTTTCAGATTTCAAAAACTTTTATTTTATTCTTTTTGAATTTTTGCCACAAAACTATTAAAATTAAGATTTGTTAATTTTTTGAGGTTAAAATAGGAAATTTTCAAAAAAAAAAACGTTTTTCTAATTTTTTGAATGTTTTTTCAGAATTTTCAGAATTGGCGTTTTTTAATTCAACTGTGTTTTTACAGAAAATCATGAAAATCGAGGTTTCCCGTGATTTTTAAGATTCTGAAATGAAAAATTCAAAGAATTGAATTTTTGAATTTTTTTTTTGGATTTTTTGAAAATTTCAGAAATTCCAAAACTTCATAAAATTACTATTATTTTTTCGAATTCCTAACTGAAAATGTTTGAAAATTAAGATTTCTGAGCCTTTTCTGGTTAAAATGGAAAAATTCTGAGAATTTTCAAAAACAACATTTTTTTTCGAATTTTTTTGAAATTATTTTCAGAATTTTTAAAAACTTCATGAATGTCATAAAACATTTTGGGATTATTTGACGAAAATTCACGAAAATTGATGTTTTTCGTGATTTTTAAGCTTTCCAGAGTTACAATTTTAAAAAATGGATTTTCTTGAAAATTTTAGAAAAAAGTTTTTTTTTTGAAAATTTTTGTATTTTTTTGAATTTTCTATTATTTTCCCAAATTTCCAACAAAAAATGTCTGAAAATTGAGTTTTTAAAACCTAATGGAAGCTTAAAATGCAAAAAAATTATAACTAAAAATTTTTTCTTCGAAAAATATTGATTTTCAGAAATTTTGTTCTAAAATTTGAAAAAAATTCAGAACTTCATAAATTTCATATTTCTCACTAATTTCTCCAGTTTTTTTTCTGAAAAGTCTATTTTGAAACGTTTTTTGATCCCATTTCATTAAGCTCCTCGGAGCCTCTAAAAAAAGTGGGCGGAGCTTGGAGCCAAAAGTGGGCGGAGCCTACTAACTTCTTCGGTGGTCTTCCTCTTCTCGGCGTCATCATCATTATCCCAGTCTCCGATCCTTCCATTTCCATTCCATTGTCATACTGTAGTCCACCGTAATTCTCAAAAGTGGGCGGAGCCTCTTCAGCACCAAAAAGATGCTCCGGTTTCTGCTCAAGGACTCCATTCAGAAACTTCTGAATCTCCTCTTGAATTCTCTCGTTAGAAGACGACGTCGGAACATCTTCCTCTTCTGGATCCATGGGCTCCATTTTGACGTCTTCTGAAGCCATAAATTTGACGTCTTCAGAATCCTCGTCAACGTCATCTGAATCCAAATCCAAAAGATTCGAGAATTCTTGAGAATTCGCCGGATTCACATGAATCTCTCCACGTAGAAGACGTCGTCGTTCTTGAGGAGTCTCGGTGTCTCCAAAAATTTTGGACGGTATTACGGTAGGGCGGAGATTTCGGGTGGAAGAAGAGGCGGAGCTTGAGGGAAAAGGGGCGGAGCTTGTCGAGGGGGCGGAGCTTCCTTGGTCTTCTTCTTGTTGTTCTTGTTGCTCTTTTTGTAGGGTTTCGAGCCATGCGTCGAGAAGGATTTTATCGACGATTGGTCTGGAAATTTTTAGGATGAGGTCCCATTTCGCAATTGGAGAATTCGGAGTCAAATTTTGAGGGAATTTTTGAATTAAGGATGAGCAATGAGCCCTAGAAATGAATCCTAGGCTTTAGAAATGTAATAAATTATTGAGCTTGAGCCAAAAAAGAAGATTTTTGGGCTTTTGTAATTTTAGATTTTAGGATGAGCAATTGGAGAATTTTGAGCCAATTTTCGAGATTTTTTTGGAATTCTTGAATTTAGGATGAGCAATGGGACTTAAAAATGTGATTAAGGAGACATTTGAGTCGACAAATTAGAGTTTTGAGCCAATTTTCAGCTGAATTCCGAGGATTTTGAATTTCGAGATTTTAGATTTTAACAATGAGCAATTGGACGGTTTTGAGCCAATTTTTCGAGATTTTTTCAGAATTTTCAAATTAGGATGAGCAATGGATTGTCTCTAGGATTATTATTTAGAAAAGATTGAGCCAAAACATGAGTTTTTAGTTTTGAAAATGTTTTGAAAATTTCCAAAAAAAAACCTAAATTTTCAAGATTTCAAAAAAAATTCAATTTTAGGATGAGCAATCCCAAAAAAAAATCTGGCAACTCAAAAACTTTGAAAAAACCCATCAATTTCAGAATTCTTATGGCTTGACGACGATTTTTCAGTTAATTATTGGGATTTCTAAAAAATTCGACATTTCAAATTTTCAAAAAAAAAATTTTAAATTTTAGGATGAGCAATCCCATCAGAAATCCTACTTCGTTCTCTCCTCTTCCTTCGCCGCATCCTGCTCCTTCTGAATCTTGCCTCGTTTGTATTTTCTGGGACGGAAGTGTTGGGGTCTGAAAAAAATTCGAAGTTTTCAAAAAAAAAAAAACCGAAAATTCCAAAAAATTTCAAAATTTTGAAAAAATCGGTTTTCTGTGTCAATTTTTGCTGATTTTTCCAATTTTTCAGCCTGTTTTTTTTGTTTTATTTTCAAGTTATAATACTAATAATAAGAGATTTTGAAATAATTTGAAAATATTTTTTTTCGGAATTTTTTTCAATTTTTCCAAAAAAAATCCCAAAGTTGCTGTATTCTTTCAAAACCCCTTCTAGACCATAATTTTTTGATTTTTCTGATTTTCCAGCAAGTTTTCTACGTTCCAAAGTATAAAATTAAAAATCAGCATTTTTTTCAATTTTCGAATTTTTTGTGGATTTTTTCAACTTTTTTTCAAAAAGTTCCCAAAGTTCCTCAACTCCTCCAAAACCATTTCTGGACCGAACTTTTCAGATTGTTTTTCTACTTTCAGCTCATTTCTTTCATTTTGAAGTCTAATACTGATAATAGGCAATTTTGAAAATTTTTGAAAAAAAATTTTTTTTTGAAAAATTTTTCGATTTTTTTCCAAAAAATTTCCAAAATTCCTAAATTCTTCCAAAACCACAAGACCTAAATTTTTTGAAATTTTCGATTTTTCAGTTTATTTCCTATATTTTTTGAGCTGAACCGTTCAAAAAATGCAATTTTTTAATTTTCGAAAAAAAAAATTTTTTTTTGGATTTTTTTTCAATTTTGTTCCAAAATTTCCCAAGGTCCCTCAATTATTCCAAAACCCCTTCTAGACCAAAATTATTCAATTTTTCTGATTTTCAAAGTATTTTCATTGTTTTCTTGAGCTAAACTGCCTACCAATCCAATAAAAACATTTTTTTGAAAAAAAATTCTTTTTCTCGATTTTTTCAATTTTTTTCAAAAAGTTCCCAAAGCTCCTAAATTCTTTCAAAACCATTTCTAGAGCGAAATTTCTCAAAATTTTCATTTCTTTGGTCCATTTCACTCCATTTCCCTTACAAATAAGGCTGTTTCTCATTTCCACTGGCTTGCTCTCTGGCGACACTCTCCATAAACTCCAAAATGTTCGTATTATTCAATTTCGACGCCGGATCCTCCTGAATTCCCTCATACGGATTCTCTCCGAATCTTCCGCTTCGCTCCTTTCGTCCAATAAGGAAATTATCGCCGACCGCGTAATTAATATTTCCGTTTTCCTCCAAAAATACATCGGCGATTTCTTGAAATTGACGAAGGACGTCGCCTTCGACGGGTTGACGGAGTGCAAAATAGAGCTCCATTTTGGTTTTCAGATCGTACGGTAGTGACATGATGGACTTCTCGAGATCGTAGTTGAAGCTGGAAAAAAATTGGGGAATTTGGAAAAAAATTGAGTTGAAACGACCAAAAATGGCCAAATCGTGTAATTTTGGTCAATTTTGGTGAATTTTTGTGATTTTTGGACTATTTTTTGCTGTTTTTAAAGTTTAGATGGTTTTAAAGCCATTTTTGCATCTAAAAGTTGAAAAAATTGCCTCAAAACGACCAAAAAATGCCGACTTAAGAAAGTGGTCTTCTAAATCATGCAGACCAACTTGGCTCAATTTTGGTCAATTTTGATAATTTTCAAAACTTTTTTCTATTTTTAGTGAGTTTTGATAATTTCGAAGCTGTTTTTGCATTGAAAATCCGAACAATTTGAAAAATTATTGAGTCAAAATGACCAAAAAAGGAAAAATCTGGAATGTGGTCTGCTAAAATTTTTTGGCTCGATTTTAGATGTTTAGATGTTCTTAGGGAGTTCTCACCGCTTTTAAGCTATTTTCGCATCAAAAACATTGAAAATCTGAAATTTTTGAGTCTAAAAGTCCGAAAACGGTGGAAATGAAACTGAACTTGCTTATTTTGGGAAAATTAAATCTTAAACCAATTTTGTTCATTTTGGACTATTTTTGGGCATTTTTTGGCAATTTGTACGTCGAATTTTATGATTTTAGAGCCAATTTTAGTCTAAAAACATTAAAAATCAACTAAAAATCGAATAAAAATAGCTCGAAAACGTCCAAAACAACCAAGTGATCTTCTAAATATCATGCAGACCAACTTGGCTCAATTTTGGTCGATTTTTATGATTTTTTGACTATTTTTACTTATTTTTAGTGAGTTTTAATGATTTTTGAAGCTATTTTCGCATAGAAAACACTGAAAAATTCGGAAAATTTGAGTAAAAATGAGAAAAAAATGACCAAATTGTGTGATTTTGGCTCAATTTTTGTCAATGTCGGTAAATTTTCACAATTTTTCGACTATTTTTTGCTGTTTTTAAAGTTTAGATGATTTTAAAGCTATTTTTGCATTTAAAAATTGAAAAATTGCCTCAAAAGGACCAAAAAATGCCGAATTAAGAAAGTGGTCTTCTAAATATCATGCAGACCAACTTGGCTCAATTTTGGTCGATTTTTATGATTTTTTGATTATGTTTACTTATGTTTAGTGAGTTTTGATAATTTCGAAGCTATTTTCGCAATTAAAAGTCGAAAAATCTAAAAACTTTGAGTCAAAATGGCCAAAATTTTAAAAAAAAATCTATTTGAATTTAACAAAAATTTTCCAAATTTGTGGCTCAATTTTTATAGTTTTTTTTTTTGGAATTTTTCGACTTTTTTGGGTTCCTAGTGAGTTTTGATGCTTTTCAAGCCGTTTTTGCATTGAAAAAATCGAAAAAATCGAGTGAAACTGGTCAAAAGTGGCTAAATGATGAAAGTGGTCTTGGCATAATTTCGGCCGATTTTGATAATTTTTTGATAATTTTTCTCTGGTTTTTAATAATTTTCAGTGGTTTTTTAACTATTTTTAAGTTAAAAAGTTGAAAATTTTGGCTCAAAATGATCAAAAACGACCCAATCGTAAAAGTATCATTTCCAACCATTTTGAAGTTTTTAGACTGATTTTTACATATTTTTGTCACATTTTCATCTAAAAATTCAACTTTTGATCGTTCTTACACATTTTCGGAGTGATTTTCTCCGGTTTCTAGGAAGTTTTAATAATTTTCAAGCTATTTTTGCATCGAAAAATTGAAATTTTTGAAAAAAATTGAGTCAAAATGAGCAAAAATGACCAAATCGTGTAGGTGGTCTTCTAAACATTTGGCAGACCATTTTGGTTCAATTTTTATGAATTTTGGACCAATTTTTGTTATTTTCTATGATTTTCATTAATTTTTAGCTATTTTTAAGACATTTTAGGTCAAAAATCAAAAAATTCAAGAAATTTTGATTCAAAACGACTAAAACGCCAAATTTTCAAGGTGGTCTCCGTTCAATACTTTTGGACGTTTTCAGTCAATTTTTACAATTTTTGAAGCATTTTTAACAAATTTTTGCTACTTTTAAGCCATTTTTAGTGATTTTCATGAATTTTTATCTATTTTCAAGGTATTTTAGGCGATTTTTCATGATTTTCAACTATTTTTCACCTCAATTTTCAACTGAAACAAAAACTCACTGCTCCTTGACACTCTTCCAAGTCCTCTCAATCTTCACAGTCTCCGTAAACTGTCTCCAAAACGCGTCGTTCATTTTCTCTCGAATCTTCACATTCTTCTTATTATTTCTCGATTTCAGCAGAATATATTGCCAAATCAACGAGTCCTCTTCGACCGTATACGGTCGACGGTCGGTTCGGCGGCTCCTCGATTTCCAGTACTCCAATGGTTTCAGTGTTGACGGTTGCGTCGGACACGTGATTCCGATTACTGTATCATAGGTTGTCTTGGTTTGAAGAACGATGGGGGCGGGGCATTCGGGAAAGTCGGTGATGAGGCGGTGGCAGCCGGTGATTTTGAGACCGAGAGAGGTAGAGAGTCTGGAAAAAATCGGTCTAAAATTTGAGAATTTTGAGTCAAAATGACCAAAAATTGCCAAAAAATAATTAGCGGGCCATTTTGGCTCGATTTTGGCCGATTTTGATCGATGTTCCACTATTTTTCACTGTTTTCAACGAGTTTTTATGATTGTGAAGCTATTTTCCATTGAAAAATTGAAAATTTTGAGTCAACATGTCCAAAAATTAGGTTCTGAGGTTTTCGAGTAATTTGGGTTAATTTTGATGAATTTCAAGACATTTTCGAGGTTTTTAGACTGATTTCAGTTCATTTTTCATTATTTTTCATTTCAATAGACTCACTCTTCTTTAAAATCCTTCGGTACGGAACATTTGAGACGAAAATACAACGCTGCTTTCGCCTCAATGTCGAAAGGCATCAAATGGATATTGGGCAGAAGGTAGCGGAGGAATCTGAAAAAATGGTGGAAATTTTTGATTTCTTGTAGAAATTCATGGAAAATGACCTAAAAATAGTGAAAGTTCAAAAAAAAAACTTTAAAAATTACCTAACGATCCATAAAAATAACCTAAAAATGATAAAAATCGTCTAAAATAGCCTATAATCAGCTAAACAGTTAAAATACCACTTTGGGCCATTTTGGGCTATTTTTGACCATTTTTATTCGAATTTTAGTTAATTTTTACTGTTTTCAGCGTGAAAATAGCTTCAAAATCATAAATTTCGATTGAAAATGGTCAAAAAATGGCTAAAAATAGTCGAAAATTATCGAAATTCGTTCAAAATCCACATTTTTCAATGTGGGCAGTTTTGAGCCAATTTAGACCAATTTTGGACCGTTTTTTATGGTTTTAGCTGATTTTTAGGCTCTAAATAGGCTAAAATAGCTTTAAAACTTCTAAAAATGAATAAAAATGACTTAAAATAGTCTTAAATGATCAAAATTGGTTCAAGATTAAAATTTCGTGATTGCGCTTTTTTGGGCTATTTTTTTACCATTTTCGACCAATTTTGGGTCATTTTTCATGGTATTTGGGTTCGTTTCAGGCTCTAAACAGGCTCAAAATGACTCAAAAACGAAAATATGAATAAAATAGCTCAAAATAGTGCCAAATTCAACTGAAATTCAATTTTTAAGCAGTAGGTCTCTTTTGAATATTAGAATGTTTTTTAACTGTTTTTGATCATTTTTTACACTTTTTTGACTATTTTCGGCCAATTTCGGACCGTTTTCCATGATTTTTTGGTGTTTTTAGCGTACTATAGGGCTGAAAATCGACTAAAACTTAGAAAAATAGTTCCAAAATGGTCAAAAATATCCTAAAATTCAACTTTCATGCAATAGACTACTTGGGGTCATTTTTGACTATTTTAGGCCGTTTTTTCCCAGTTTTTCCTGGATTTTTGGCTAATTTTCACCGATTTTTAGCTTTTTTCGGGTCTCACCTTCGAGGATAAACAATTTTATTTCGTTTCAGTGCCTCGTATTTTTCCTTCAATTCTCCCCAATATTTCGTCGTACTGAAATCCCCGGTGGCTCCTTCTTCGCTATTCAACTCATCAACGATCACTTTCCACATGAGACCATCTTCGAATTCTGAGAACGTCTTCTGGGGCACTTCTGATGATTCTTCTGGAGCCTCGTCGTTATTGACGTCGTCTTCGTCGGATTCTGAATCTTCCTCGACTTCTGAATCCTCATGTACAGTATCCCAATGATGAAGTAAAAGACTTCCGGTGATGTATCCCTCTTCGTCGAATTCCGTTTCAAAGTTTTCCACCAAATTTTGACGAATCGATTCGTCTGGAAGGATTTGGAGGGCATAGTAGAGATCGGCTTTATCTTGAAGGGATAATTGTGGGTTGGTGTGGATGTTGGGGAGCAAGTGGCGGTGGAAACTGAAAATTGGATTTAAGGACGAGCAATTTAGAAGAAAAATGAGAAAATTTGGTCCGTTTTGAGCCGAGATATAAAAGATTTCAGTTTTGGCTAATTTTATGATGAGCAATCAGAACCTAAAGAAAGTGTAAACTAAGGATGAGCAATCTAGAAGTATCTAGAAAAAAAATTGCGAAATTTGAGCCAAAAATGATGAAAATCGGGTCATTTTGAGGGGAGATATGGTGGATTTTAGTTTTGGCTAATCTTATGATGAGCAATCTGAATTTTCTTAGAATTTTTAGCAATTTCGGGCCAAATTGAAACTGTGCAACTGAAGATAGTGTGGATTAAGGATGAGCAATTGAGAAAAGTCAAAAATTTTAGGGATTTTGAGCCAAAAATGATGAAAATTCGGGACATTATTAGTGGAGATAGGAGAAGTTTTGTTTTGGGTAATTTTACGATGAGCAATCTAGAAGTTGAGCAATTTTTTAGCTATTTTGAGCCAAAATGAAACTGTGCAACTGAAGAGTAAGGATGAGCAATCGAGAAAAGTCAAAATTTTGAGGAATTTTGAGCCAAAAATGAGAAAAATTGGTGGATTTTGAGCCGAGATAATTGGGGGTATTTTTATGATGAGCAATCTGGATTTTCACGAAATTTTAGGTATTCTTTGACAGATTACGGTAGAATTTGACTATTTGAAAGTTTTTGAGCGTTTTTAGAAGTTTAATTCTAGTGTAAATTAAGGATGAGCAATCTTGAAAAAATTGAGGAAATTTGAGCTAAAAATGAGGGAGAAATGAGATTTTAGAATTTTTTTTGAAGAAAATTTGAATTTTCGGTGATTTTCAAGATTTTGAAGAAGTTGTGATAATTTTTGGAAAAACTTTTTTTTTCGAATTTTTCAAAAATTTTCAGAAATTTTTTTTCGAAAATTAACATTTTTTCTCAGCTATTTTTTTGTTTCAAAAACTCACCAATCCTTCAACGAATAGGCTCCGCCCACAAATTCTCGACATTTTTCCCAAAAATTCGAAGACGTCAGTTTCACACGCCCTTTGGCCACTCGTCCCTCTCTCTTCGGATTTTGACTTCGAATTTTCGAGAAAATGAATTCGAAAATTTTCGAATCTTCTTCTGGAGTGAGAGTCAGTGATTCTGGAGCTTCTGGATATTTTCGTTTTCGGGAAGGAATCTCAGATGTAGACGTCATGGGAGCGTCGACGTCCTCGTCGTCAGAAGATGGGATTTCTGAAAAAAAAACAGAGTTTTGAGGGGAAATTGGATTTTTAAAGTGTTTTAGATGAAAAAATCAGAAAATTTTAGCTAGAAATTATGTTTTCAGGCTGAAACTTCAACAAAAAAATTTAATTTTTTTTTCGAAAATTTTTTTTTATTTTTGGGATCAATTTTTTACCTTGTTTGACTTCAAATTCGTCGTTTTTGACTCCAAAATCCTCCATTCCATTGAATTCTGCCATCTCCAAGACATGAGGAGCTTCAGATGTACGTGGGCGTTTCGTCGGTGTCATTATTCTGAAAAAAAATGAAAAAATGAAGAGAATTTTAAATTCTAGATGAATTCTAGTGTCAAAAATCGATTTCTGTGGAAAATTTTGATATAGAAACTTTTTTTTTCAGAAAAAATTTGAAATTTTGGAAGGAGAAAAAAAATTTTTTTTTTGAGTTTTCTGGACAATTTTCGACTTTTTGGCTCAATTTTTTTAGATTTTCTACTTATTATTAACTGAAAAATGTTTTTCTCACGGAAATGCAAGAAAAAAAACGAAAAAACCATGAAAAATGACCCGAAATTCATCGAAAAACCCCGGGGGACTAGTTTTGGATTTCTAGGCCATCGACTTATTTTTGGCCGTTTTATCGTATTTTTCGTCATTTTTTCGGTATTTTCATTGTGAGAAACGGAAAAATCTCAAAAAATAACCCTAGAATATGAAAAATCGCAAAAAAAATTGAGCCTAGGGACTAGTTTTTGGGATAGAGGGATTTCTAGGCCATGGGTCGTTTTTTGGGATTTTTCTGGAATTAGCGAACTCAGGCTGGAAAAACTGGAAAAATAACCCAAAAAATGAGGAAAAGCGGCGGAAAATTAGCTGAAAAAAATCCGGGTACTAGATTTGGAGTTCTAGGCCACCAACATACTTTTTTTTGTTAAAAATCTGAAAAATATTTCAAAAAATGCAGAATTTTTCGCTGATTCGAATGCGCCTAATATCGCTGCTCAAAACACTGTAGAAAATTTTTAAAGACGATTTTTATTTTTTTTTTGTACAGATTTTTTTTTCAAAAGTTTTTGGTCATCTTTTTTGTACCAAAATTTTAAGAACTCGCTGAAAAATGTTCTCTCCCGCAAAAACGAGCCAAAACGGACCATTTTGAAGCGAGTTATGAGCGTTTGAAGTTTTCGTTAGAGACGCAGAGAAAGCAGACACTCTCGTTGTCGAAGAGACGCAGAGAAACGAGACAGTGTCTGCGTCTCTCACCAAAACTTCAATCGCTCATAACTCGCTTCAAAATGGTCCGTTTTGGCTCATTTTTGTGGTAAAAAACATTTCTAAACGACTTTTCGAAATTTCAGTATAAAAATGAAAAAAAAATTAATCAAATTTCTGTAGAAAGCTTAAAAATCGCTCTAAAACAATTTCTACAGCGTTTTGCGCGTCGAGATTAGGCGCATTCGAATCAGCGAAAAATTCCGCATTGAAATTGGTTAGAAAAAAATGTAAGTTCGCGATTTGAAAATCGATTTTTGTACCTTTCATCTCTGGCTCGATGAATCATTCTCGCCAGCGTTGCTGTTGAGCCCGCCATTACTGTAGGCAGTTCTCCATGAACTTGTCTCGCGGCTTCAATCAAATTTCGCGGCGACACGTCAGTAATCAAAGCGGCATCTTTCAAACTTCTTCGAATCATTTTTGCCTAAAATAATAATTTTCAAAATTATTCTTTTTTTTTTGATAATGATAGCTCTAACCTCAACCAATCCATCATTCGGTTCATGTCCCGAATGCTCAGTGACCATTGTAATTTCTCCATTGCTTCTACGTCCAGTTGCACGACAACCGATGCTTGTTTTCCTAGAAATTTCGCAAGTATGACGTTTCGAAAGTGTGAAATTTCGAAAGTGCGAAACGTCACACTTTCGAAACGTCGCTTTTCAAAAATACCTCTCTGTACAGTGCAGCCATTCTGAGCCGTTTTTTGAGTTAATATCCACTTGACGCATTGTGAAACCATTGTGTGAATAAATAGGTTTGAAAACTCGCTGTGACATTTTCTGAAATTTTTTTTGTCCAAAAATTAATGTATTTTCAAACACAAAAACACAAGAAAAAGCGAGAAAAAACGATGACAAAAACTTTTCTGCAGAAAAAAAACACTTTTTCGGACAATTTTAGATTTTTAGGTTCGAATTTTTTGATTTTTCAGATTTTCTATCACTTTTTAATAAAAATCTTTTTTTTTCAACAATATCACAAGAAAAAAGAGAAAAAACGATGAAACAAAGCCAAAATTCGTTAAAAAACCCTGGGGGACTAGTTTTGGATTTCTAGGCCATTAGTTTTTTTTTAACCAAATTTTCTATATTTTCATTGCAAAAAGCGGAAAAATCACAAAAAACAACACTGAAACTTGGAAAATTGGGGAAAAAATTGAGCTTAGGGGCTAGTTTTCGGGGAAAGTGGATTTCTAGGCCATTTGTCGTATTTTTTTATTGAAAAAATTGTTTTTGGAGAATTTGCAGGGTTGGAGCGGAATAATAATTTTAAAAAACCGAAAAAAAATGAAGAAAAACGGCAGAAATTAGGCTAAAACCCTTCTGTGCAAGCAACGCTCCGCAAAAACGAAAAAGTTTTCGAAATGTCACATTTTCGAAATATCGAAAATGCGAAATGTCGCTCTTTCAAAACATCGAAATTGCGAAATGCCGCACTTTCGAAAATTCGCCCTTTCGAAATTTTGCTCTTTCGAAATTTTTCATTTTCGAAATGTCGCACTTTCGAAATGTCACACTTTCGAAAATGTCGTGAAACCAAATAAAAGCAATAACAATCGACTAAACTCCAATGCTAAAAATCAATCGAAACATTTTGTCGCCCAATGACCGAGTTTCTGCAGTTTTCTAGGCCACGGCCCTCGCCATATTTCTGCTGGACAGCTGGCAACAAGAAAAGAGAGGCAGAGAGGGTGTCTCTGGTGTCTCCTCCGATAACAAACGAAAATTATACGTTGCCTCTCAATTCTAAAGAGAGCGCATGCGGGATGGCGGAGCATCGTTGTAGAAAATTATTATTCAGTTTTCCCAAGTTTCATCGCGCTCCATTGCGAACTTGGGGAAATTCAAAATTTTGATCTTTCCCGCTCACTTTTTTTCTCATGTAGGTCACGTCAAATATAATAATTTGGCTGATTATGTGTTTTCGACGTGACCTACATGAGAAAAAAGTGAGCGGGAAAGATCAAAATGTTGAATTTCCCCAAGTTCGCAATGGAGCGCGGTGAAACTTGGGAAAACTGAATAATAATTAAAATCAAATAACACATACAATTTAGGATAATGAAACGCATTTTTAAAAAAATATTGCCGCAAATAAATTGAAGTACCAGGTGAGTTTTTTTTCCAAAATACTAAAATATCAAAAAAAATTCAAAAAAAAATTTTTCAATTGAAAACAGTATTTAAAAAATAAAATTGCAAGTATTTTTTTAAAAAATTTTCGAAACTCGAAAATTGCAGAATTATGAGCGATTAAGTACGAAATGTAAAAAATTTTTGTACCTCGAAAAATGTTGAATTTCTGAGATTCAGAGTTTTTTAAGACTTTGTTTCGAAATTTTTTTAAAAAGTACTAAAATTTTTGACATTTAAAGTAATATTACAGTTTTCTCAAATAATCGTCCCAATTCCAGTATTTACGAAAATAACAATCGAAAATCGATATTCAAATCGCGAACTTTAATTTTTTTAACCTCAAATTTATTTGAATTTTTATATTTTCACTTATTTTTCAGTCAAAAATACATTTTTCAGCAAAAAAGCGATGAAAAATAAACCGAAATTCGTAGAAAAACCCGCGGGGCCTAGTTTTGGATTTCTAGGCCATTGGCTTATTTTTGGCCGTTTTTACCGTACCATCGGTCATTTTTTTCGAAATTGTATTGCAAAAAATCGGGGAAATCATTAAAAGTACCCCTAATTGTGAAAAATAGCGAAAAAAAAATGAGCATGGGTCTAGTTTTTGTCAGCAGCGGCGAGCGCGACAAGTGAAAATTTGTTCATAAAAATGTTTATATTGTGTTTTGAGCAGCGATATTAGTCGCATTCGAATCAGCGAAAAATTCTGAATTTTTGGAAATAGATTAGAGAAAATTGAGTTGAAAATCGGTTTTTTAACGATTTTTGTGCAAAAATATTGCGATTTTCGTAAATACTGGAATTGGGACGATCATTTGGGAAAAAAATGACCGTAATCCTTCAATTTTTGAAAGTTTAGCACCTCACAAAACTGTTGAATTTCTTTCTCAAGCTCGAAATTCATGTAATTTGAATGTTCCAAAAATTGGAAAATTTGTATTATTTGTTTAAATTCAGTTCCAAAAAAACCTTTCATTTTTTCAGGTGGACCCAATTCGCAGAGACCATTATATTGTACCAGAATCGGATTCCTCTCTATTGCTCATCATAAATTTATACGTTTTTTATATTTACTGTCTCAAACATCAATAAACTCTTGGTTTTCTCATTATTGTTATGTTTTTCCTTTGTTTTCTTTCAGAATCTATTGTCTTTTTCCCAATACTCACTGTCTCCGGGACCACGCGCGGGAAGAAACCACGCGTGCGTTGCGGTCGCGTCGCGGTCATTGATTACTGTAAATTATAGTAGTCATGGAGATAGAGAGGGAGCCCACTCTAATCATTCATTCACTTTCTTCTCATTGCTATTTTTACAGTTTTTCATATTGATTTCCTTCCCTTTTTTAACACTATTATCCGTTCCTCTAAAAATTGCTTTTTCTACAGTAACCCAACTAAACATGGCCGCAAGAAAGGAGCTCTATGACTTACTCAAAAAGCCTCGGACTTTCCACCTATTTCTCGAGAATTTCGAAAAAATGTTTTCTCACAACGAAAAATTGCTCGCCGATCAACTTTTCTCTCATGATTTGGATTACGTTACAGTAATCCAAAAATATGGGGTAAAAGAGTTGGTGGAGAAATATTTGAAGGGAGATGATAGGGGATTGATTTTGAGACGAATTCAATTGAAGCAGGACGATTTCGAGATGGGGGTGAGTTTTTTAGAGGATTTTGAGATTTGTAGTAGCTGCGTAGCCACACAAAAATGACACAACAATCCTCTCCTTTCTTCCAGGCCCCCATCGACCCCGAAATCGAACGTCTCACCTTCACCCCAACCCAGGAACGTCACCAAAAGCTTCAAGCTCAACTGAAAGAGTGTGGATTCAAAAAATTGAGCAGTATCATCAAGCGTACCCCGGAATTCAAAAAAGTGATGTTGGAGATGGAGAGGTACGCGGAGAGCCGGACACGGACTCCAGAGCCAACGAGGGAGAAATGGGGTCTCGAGGATTCTGATGATGAAGACGTGGAGATTCTGGAAGATTCTGATGGTGACGAAGAAGACGTTAAGGATTCTGACGATTACGAGGAGATTCGTAGTCTGAGTCCAGATGGTGCTGAGGATTTGGAATCGGATTCTGAGGAAATTGAGATTCTGAATTGTGATGGAATTATGAATTATGATTCTGAATCTGGATCCGAATCTAGAAATTTTGATGAAATGGAGATTTCGGATTCTGAAGACGACGTTGAAGATTCAGAATGGGATTCTGATTCTGAATCCGACGACGATGTTCGAATGGAGACGATGGACTTCAACGACGTCATGAATTATGATTCAGAATCGGAAATGGAAATTGGGGATTCTGAAGACGATGAGGACGACGAAAAAATTGAATTTTTGGTTTCTGGATCGGATTCTGAGGACAATGAAGAATCTGAGATTCTGAATTCTGGAGGCAATGAGGATTCTGATGACGAAGAAATCGATATTCTTACTGTAGACGACGACAAAGAAGATTCAGAGGACCAAGAAATCGATATTCTGAATCAAGATGACGTCGAAGAGGATTCTGAAGACAACGATGTACTCGAAATCATGGATTTCGACTCGGATTCAGATATGGAGATTCTGAATCTGAGTTCAGAAGACGTCGAGGATTCTGATTCTGGATCGGATTCTAAATCTGATGACGACAACGACGATGAGGACTCTGAAGATGACGAAGAAGAAGTTATTGAAGTTTGCTAAACTTTTTTTTTTGTTTTTTGGTTTTTTTTTGAAACTTTGAAGGATTCTGAATAAATTTGAATTTTTAAATCGATTTTCTTTTTGGATTTTGGGATTCAATGGTTGCGAAATGGCGTGGTTGTGAAATTTCCCAGTTGCGAAACGTCATAGTTGCGAAACGCCATGGTTGCAAGATGTCGAATTTGCGACTGGTGCATAAAGCCTGAAGTATAAGACACGTTCTCTGAGAAACTCGAGGACCCAGTTGTACAGAAAAAAGTCAAACTGATTTTCGTTAGTTGGTATATGGTATGGTAGGTACCTCAGCTCTTCTGAAAATTTTGCCCCACATTCCATGAGGCTCCGCCCCCTTTTGGCTCTAATATAGGTATGGTCGGCTCAAAAAATCAAAATTTTTCCTGAATGTTTTTTCGATCTGATTTTTGCGGGAACGTGGAGAGCGCTCAATTTCAAGCATTTTTTGTGTTCAGAAAAAACTTCTAGCTCAACTACTTCAACGAGTAATTTTGACATTTCACAGAAAAAGTCGAATTTCTCACTGTTTTTTGCTTGTCGTGTGAAAAATTAACACGACGCACGTCGAGATTATTGCAGATTCGGATTCCTCACAAAATTCTACTCCAGAAAAATAGGACTTGACAAAAATTTGAGGTAGACCCTTTTTTGATACGGTCGAAAATAGGTGATTTTTGATGAATTTTTCATGTATCCCTATACATGGGCATTTTTTGATTTCTGACCCAAAGTGAGAAAAGTTTATATTGTTTTGCCATTTTATTGTAAACTGGAATTCTTGCAATCTGTCGAAGTTTTGAGCTCTAATTTTGCTGTTCGGTCTCAAAACATGATTTCCAAATTTTTCAGTAGTACCCAACTTTGACGAGCCAGGACTTCAGTGTGAAAGGTCCAATCAAGATGAAATTAACTGGGAATTGATAAATAGTTCTAACGATGTATAAAAAGTTACGAAAATCTGAGATTATACCGCATTTATGAAGTAGAGAAGTATCGGAAACGTATGCTTCATTCTGGAAAATAAACTGAAGATTTAATTTTGAGAAGTTTTGACAAATAATAGGAAACTGAAAAACTGAAAGCAGTATTTGACAGTTCACTATGTGTTCATCAATTCCCAGTTAATTTCATCTTGATTGGACCCTTCACACGGAAGTGCTGGCTCGTCAAAGTTGGGTACTACTGAAAAATTTGGAAATCATGTTTTGAGACCGAACAGCAAAATTGGAGCTCAAAACTTCGACAGATTGCAAGAATTCCAGTTTACAATAAAATGGCAAAACAATATAAACTTTTCTCACTTTGGGTCAGAAATCAAAAAATGCCCATGTATAGGGATACATGAAAAATTCATCAAAAATCACCTATTTTCGACCGTATCAAAAAAGGGTCTACCTCAAATTTTTGTCAAGTCCTATTTTTCTGGAGTAGAATTTTGTGAGGAATCCGAATCTGCAATAATCTCGACGTGCGTCGTGTTAATTTTTCACACGACAAGCAAAAAACAGGGAGAAATTCGACTTTTTCTGTGAAATGTCAAAATTACTCGTTGAAGTAGTTGAGCTAGAAGTTTTTTCTGAACACAAAAAATGCTTTAAATTAAGCGCTCTCTACGTTCCCGCAAAAATCAGATCGAAAAAACATTCAGGAAAAATTTTGATTTTCTGAGCCGACCATACCTATATTAGAGCCAAAAGTAGGCGGAGCCTCATGGAATGTGGGGCAAAATTTTCAGAAGAGCTGAGGTACCTACCATACCATATACCAACTAACGAAAATCAGTTTGACTTTTTTCTGTACAACTGGACAGTTGGAGTACACTCGAATACCACAGAGAATGTGTCATAAAGCCTAAGGCAAAGTCTGAGTCTGAGCGTGACCATTTCTGACGATTTTTAAAAACGACCGTATCTTGAGGGGGCGGAGCCTGAACAATTTCCAGTGCAAACTTTTTTTATTTTTTATGTTGAGATCAAATCCCCAAAATGGTAAAGTCAACTTTTCCGCCTCACATCAGCCGGAATGGCGCAGCCTGAGTCTGAGCCTGAGCCTGAGCCTAAGTCTAAATAAAGCCTAAAGTCCAATCTTTTCTTCACACCTTTTTCATTCAAAGACACTTCATTCAATTTCATTCATAGAAAAAATCAAGTTCACAATAGTTCTAGTTTCACGGTGCTGGTGGTGCTGGTGGTGGTGGTGAAGCTTCCGGCATCTCCACTCTCGTTTCAGACGATAAAACTCCAAGTGGCGGTGGCGGTGGATCTGCAGAATTATTCGTTTCTACATCTTCTGCAGTGGCTTGCTCGAGCTCTTCTGGCGGTGGTGGAACATCTTCTTGTTGTTGTTGTGTCTCATCGATTGTTACGTCAGGTACGTCAACATCAAGATCATCCTCATCCTCCACAACTGTTCTCCCCCACATTTTCGACTTCTTCTTCTTCACTTTCTCCAACTGTTCCTTCGAAGCGTCGAACAAGTTTTTCGCATTCGACACGTAAGCCGTACGATTTACCGCCGAGTCGATATCAGGGAAGCGAGACGATGGAAGGGGAAGCTTCATTTTCTTCTTCTGCTTATTCTTATTCTTTTTCGGCGGTGGCTCAACTGGAGCAGTCATTGTACTCGGGGTAGCCGTTGAAGCGACACTCGCAACACTTGGAGTATTCGGAGCATTCGGAGCATTCGAAGCGTTCGGAGCATTCGGAGCATTCGGAGCCACAGCCGGTGGACGAGGAGGAGCAGGAGGAGGAGCAGCAGCAGGAGCAACAAACGGCGCAAGCTTGGCATTTGTCCACGTGGCTTTTCCGGCGAGAATGGCATCGATGAATCCGTTGAATTTTTTGATGTCCGTTTTGCTTCTAGCATTCAATTTTTCTTGGTTGACAGCCTGAAAAAATGGGAACGTCAAGGAGCGTCAAAGAGCTAGAAATGCGCCAGCGTTGTGCCTTCACGCAATTCTCGTGCCTCAGTTATGGTGCCGTAACGCAGTTTTTGAGCCGTTGGCCCAAGTTGCAACTCGACTCCCGAGTAGGTGGCGTTTTTTTGTGCCTCAACACGATTCCTGTGCCCTTGGCGTATTTCTCGTGCCGTGGTGCAATTTTGTGCCCCGTAACACAGTTTTTGAGCCTTGGCGCATTTTCGGTGCCTTAACACGATTTCTGTGGCTTTGGCGCAGTTCTCGTGCCCTTGGCGCAGTTCTTGTGCCTTGGCGCAATTATTGTGACTTTGATTTTTTCTTTTGCTTAACGCAATTTGAGTGCCCTTGGCGCATTTCTTGTGACCTTGGCGTATTTCTGGTGCTTTGGCGCAATTCGTACCTAGGCGCATTTCTGGTGCCTTGACGCATTAGCTGTGTGCCGTGTCGCATTTATCGCACCTTATTGCATTTTCTGTGCCTTTGGCGCAATTCTTGTGCATTGACGCGTTTTCGTGCCGTGGTGCAATTTTGTGCCCCATAACACAGTTTTTGAGCCTTGGCGCACTTTCTGTGCCTTAACACGATCCTTGTGGCTTTGGCGCAGTTCTTGTGCCTTGGGGGAATTCTGGGGCCTTGGCGCATTTCTCGTGCCCTTGACACATTTCTTCTGTGCCTTGGGGAGATTCTTCCGCCTTGAGGCAATTTTCGTGACTGGGCGCATTTTCGGTGCCGTGGCGCAATTTTTGTGCCTTGGCGCAGTTTTTAAGCATTGGCCCATTTTCGGTACCTTAACACATTTCTTCTGTGCCTTGACGCATTTTCTGTGTGCCCCTGCCCGTTTTTTTTTGCCTACCTGGATAATCAATTTAAACGTGAGCAATGCGACAAACATGTAGTCCTGCTCCGATGACACGGCCATCTGTCGACATTGTCTCAACCGATTCAAACTAGTGCTAAACGCCAGCTGTCCATTGTACTCTTCAAGCATTTGCAGATGGATAATGGCTTCTGGAATCGTTTTCTTGAAGATTACTGTAGACTACTGTAGCTTACGAGTAAATGCTCCACACTTTGATATTCCATCATTACAATTGATAAAGACCGGATAGCGGCTCAACTCGACCATTTTGTACATATGCACCAAAGGTTCCGTGGATCGAGGAATTCCATTGTCTGGCCAACCAATGTAGTGAACATGTGTCACACGGCGACGTTTCATTCCTCTGTGGGCAAAAAAAAGAAAAGTTATCGATAGAGCGCGATTACTTACGGGAATTTAACAATCAACTCTCGCTTCACCACCTGATCTTCGAAAAGTTTCTCGACTTTTGTGCATTCGATGGAAAGGTTGTCAGCGTATTTTTTAGTTCCGACTTCAAGGGGAAGGTACGGTAGTGGTTTACCTGGAAGAAAAGAACACTAGAAATGAGTCAAGGCACAGAAAATGCGTCAAGGCACAAGAATTGCGTCAAGGCACAAGAATTGCGCCAAGGAAGATCCTTTTGGCGCATTTCCAATGCCTTGCCGCATTTCTCGTGCCTTGGCGCATTTTCAGTTCCTTGGCGCGTTTCTTGTGCCTTGGGCGCATTTTCAGTGGCTTGGCGCACTTTCAGTGACTTGACACGGTATTTGTCCGTTGGCGCATTTCTAGTGCCTCGACACATTTCCAGTGCCTTGGCGCATTTTCAGCGTCTTGACGCATCTCTAGTGCCTTCCTTGACACATTTCTGGGCATTGACGCGTTTTTCGTGCCTTGGCGCAATTTTTGTGCCTTGACGCGTTTCAGGTGCCCCACAAAAACACTAACCATCCGCATCTCTCGACAAGCACATCACAAATTTCGACTTCTTCTCGACGACGCCCATCCAAAACATTGAAATGTTCCCCACTTTTTCACTTCCGGCTACTGTACAATCCGCCTGTGGAATTTGTGTCAACCAATACATTTGTTTATTCGGAAGTTTGACTCCATTCCCATGAACTCGTCCCTTTCCGATTTTCTTCTTGTTTTTGATCGCGAACCGATTGGTTTTCCCGTACGCTACTTGGCATCTGTAAAATTTGATATCAAACATTTTCGCTGACACTGAAATTTTCACCTATAATGAGACGTCAGCCCAATCACAGAGTCCGACACTTCTGCCATGGTTTCACTTGAGCTTTGAGCATAGAAACTCGAAAAGTACAGTTTTATCGAATCCGGCCATGAAGGCATGGTTTGCCATTTAACCTGCCAGGTGCGGAATTTCAATGTCCAGTCGCTGAAGAACACTTCGAACAGCGATTTGGAAATTCGGACTACTTTCGGCTCTGAAATCGTTAGATGTGAAATTCAAATTCAGATCGATTGGTAGTATTTTCGGAACTCTAGGAGCAAAACGAGACAAGTTATGAGCATTTGAAGACGTTGCAAAATATACCAAAGATTTTTTGACCATCTTCAAGTGCTCATAACTCGGCCTTTTTTGCTCCTATAGTTTTGAAAGTACTATCACCGTTTGGAAAATTCTCAAATTTTCTGTCTACCGTACTCACTCTTATCCATATACCACTTGTACCACATGTAACCTCCGCCTCCTGCCCCCAAACCAAGAGCAAGAATAACAATACTGCCGAGCAGCCAATGCGAGTTTCTGAAACATTGAAACATTTTTTTTGTAAAACAATATATGTACTCACTTCTCATAAAACGTTCTCGAGTTTTGCTCGGAATTTCCAGTAGCCGCAGATGCTCCACTTTGAGCCGGAACAATTTTCGATGGTATCGGAGTAGTTTGAGTGTTTCTAGACTGGAAAGTGGTGAAGAATAGGTCCAACGTATCCAGCGACTTCTTCGATTCTCCCAAAGACTTTTGGTGTCGAGAGAAATCCAATCCGAAAGTGTCCAATGTTTCCAGAGTCTTCTGAATTTCCAAGAGTTCTGGTTTCTGGGTTTTTGAAGATTCGGCCAGCTTCTGAACGGATTTCGCGAGAGATAGAAGATCTATGGGGACCCCAGTAATCTTTTTGGCCAATGTGAAGACGTCGGAAATCGATTGAAGTGTCTGCGGGAGCTTCGTGGAATTCTTGAAGACGTCAGACTCTTTTTGGAAAGTTTGAAGCAGTTTGTTGAGATCTTCAAGCGATTTTTGGGCTACAGTATCATCCTTCGCTAAACCAGCATTCAGAATCCACTTCTTCTTCCCATTCAACACCTTCTGAATCCCCAAAACCACCCTTGCCGAGTTTCCAATCACCTGAGAAGCCGGGAGCATGTCCTGAAGCATATGAACCTGAGATTCTGCATTTTTGAGTTTCAGCGACTTCTCCAGTGTCTTCAGCTTCGGCTTGACGTCTTCAATCTTCTTCGCTATTGGCTCAAAGTTTTTGATTTTGATTTTTCGACACTCTCTGAGCCCCAAGATCAAACTTTCAGCCACCTCGAGCTCCGGAGTCTGCTTCAAAGTTTTCACCATTTCCACGAAAGGATTCAATTCAGAGACATATGTATCCACCTGACCATAATCCGTGACTACCGTATTCAGTGGTTCTTTTATCGAAGAACCCTTTTCCAGAACACTCAGAGAATCGGTCAAATTTGAGATGACCTTGAAGAAATCTTGATATTGTTGACTGGATTTTAGGACTTTCAGATTGTCTTCAGAATACGTGCTGGTTTTGTCAATGATGAACTTGAGATCTTCAGATTTTTGAGATTTTAGGTGGGTTACTGTAGACAGAAGAGAATCAATGGCTTTGAGCTTGGTCGCTAGCTTTATGATGTTTCCATGGAGAGCGACAAATTTGTCAGTGTTCGATGGAATCTTTTGCTGTTTCTGTGCTTCTTCTGAGATCGCAGTCAACTTTGGCGCCATCGAAGTGTACTCATTTTTGATCTTGGAGAGTTTCAAAAGCTCCAAATGAACGCTCTGAATCTCTTGAGAGTTTTCAATGGGTCCCAAGGCATCAAAAATCAGTCGAGAATCCTTCGAGATTGATCGAAGCTGGCTTAGCGAAGTCTCCAAGTTCTTAGATTGTCCCTGGACAACTTTCCGAATCCACGGATCCAATAAATCTTTGAATACCGAATCGATATCTGAGAATCCATTAGGGAAGCCGGCGGTCTGGAGAAGAGCTCTGTTTCCGCTGAGGTGGTGTCTGGAGATGAGGATTTTCTTAAGGATTTTGATTGGCTCAATATGAGTCGAGGATCTGTCTATGACACTGCCAAGAGTTTCCATTTGAATCTTGAGTTTGGAAAAATGGGCCGGATCTTTGTTAAGATCATAGTAGTTCTTCGCTTTTTCGAAGGAGTTCATGCTATTGGCGAAGGCAATCATGGGGATGAACAGCTCTGATTCTCGGAGGATATCGACTTTCAGATCAGTCACATAGCTCGAGTAGTCTTTATCTCTAATGTGTTTTGCCAAAAACACGATTTCCGAGAAAATTTTCTCAGCCGAATCTAGATTTCCTTCTTCCAGCTGCTTCATTTTTGGTTGCGCGTCTCGAAAATATCCGACAAGAACATCAATCTTTGTCGAGTCGACCTTAACCAAATTCTTCTGCAACTTCTTCGCCGCCTCTAGATATCCCTCCGGTTTCTCCACGCTCTCCACACCCTTCGTCTCCTTATAAATCTTTCCCAAAATAATGAGCCTTTCCTCAATCTTCTTCACCCCCGCATCCTCTGCCAACGTCTTCGAAAACTCTCCAATATCCTTCACCAACTTTGTCAACTCACTTGAATCAATCGATTGGATTACTGTAGGTGTGACATCGCCAAAATTGAGAAGCTCCGAGATTACTGTATCGTAGGGAAGGGTTCCGTTGGTGATGCCTTGTTGGAGGGAGATTGCATTGGAGATTCGAGCAACTTTTTGGATACGGTCAATGGTGGTGGAGAAGTCTTCTGGAAGAAATTTGTTGTATTTTTTGTAGTTTGTAGTCTCCTTTACTCACCATCAGTAGCACGTGGAAAACGATCAGATGATGACGTGGCGACACCAAATTTCGGAACCAAATCTGAAATTTTCATTTTCAATCTAAAGTTTTCTTTTTTGGAAACTCACTATCATGATGAATCCATGATTCTGCGTGGGCAGTGTAGTTGGTTAGTAAACCGAATAGTAATATAAATATTACTGAAAAAAAAAAAATTGTTCTGAACTTTTCGAGCTGAAATTTATATCAAAATGTAGAACTTGATAAGATCTACAAAATGGTACTAAAATCAATGGCATAGCTTTATTCATGTTGCCACTAGACGCCTTGCCATCTAGCCACAATGTTTACTAGCATCCAGGGAAAACTACAGTAACCCCACATTATTGATTCTTCTATCATTTTGTAGATCTCCTCAAGACCTACATTTCGATATAAATTTCCACTAGAAACCCTCAATTTCTAATCGAGAAAACTTAAACTCACCCATCTTTCGGCACTGTTTCGGATCTCTTGTTCGTTTCGATGCTTTCGCTAGTTTTGAATAGTTGTCAAAACTGAAACTGAAGCTTTTCGGGAACCGAGGGCCCCCTCCCCCCTTTGGGCAGAAAAAATAAGTGGATTAGGGGGCCGGGGTCAAGTTCAAGGTTACGGTCAAGCAAAAAAAAAAAACAATTTTAAGTTTCCACGTGGGGAAATGGGCCGTGTCAGGTTCAGCAAATAAAAAAAGTTTTTAGAATTTCTATATTTTCACGTTAGGGAAAGGGGGCTTACGCGAGTTGAACTTTTTTAAACCATAATTCGGGTCAATATAGAATCGACCATTCAGAATTTATTCAGAAGGCTTAAAACTTGTTTACTTGGAATTTAGAACATCTTTAAATGCTCACAACTCTGTTTGCTGTCGTGGGGAAATGGGGGTTTTTCTATATTTCGGCTCATTTTGCTCACTATTAGATATTTCACTGAAAAAAAGGCTGTCTGAAGTAATTTAAATGTAAAATACACTAATAATGCACTAGGATCATGAAAAAATGACCAAAAAACGATTAAAAACATTGTTTTTGAAGCTCGGATATTTCTGCTCATTTTCGCTCAATTTTCCTCATTCTTTGGCTCATTTTTTTTCCCGGAAAAGGTTATTAAGACTAATGTAGGTGTCAAAAACGATAAAAGTACAGTAAAATTATGAAAAAACCGGCCGAAAAACGGTCAAAACCTAAAAAAACACTCCATGTCTCATATTTGTTCCTTTTCTCTTTTTTGTTATTTTTACAGTTTTTTTATTGATTTCCTTCTATTTCTTCACTATTATCCTTTCCTCTAAAAATTGTTTTTTTCTACAGTAACCCAACTAAAAATGGCAGCAAGAAAGGAGCTTTATGAACTCCTCAAGACCCCTCGAATTTTCCACTTGTTTCTCGAAAATTTCGAAAAAATGTTTTCACACAACGAAAAATGGGGGTACTCGGAAATCGAACTGTGAAAAACCGAACTGTTACAAAATGGAACTTGTTACGGTGTCGAACTGTGCTATGTCGAACTGTTACAAAATGGAACTGCACAAATTCGAACTGCTACAAAATGGAACTGTAACAGAATGGTCCCGCAACGAAATCGCACTGCTTTTTTTGCTTGTTTTAGCTTTGTAAACATTATTTTCGTTATTTTTTCGCGATTTTTGAGTAAAATCAGGGACAAAGAATATAAAAAGTTATGAAAATTCAAGCCTTGTAAGCATTAAAACTCGAAAAAGCAGTTCGACTTCGTTGCAGTTCCATTCTGTTACAGTTCCATTTTGTAGCAGTTCGAATTTGTGCGGTTCCATTTTGTAATAGTTCGACATTGCACAGTTCGACACCGTAACAAGTTCCATTTTGTAACAGTTCGGTTTTTCACAGTTCGATTTCCGAGTACCCCCCGAAAAGGGGGTACTCGGAAATCGAACTGTGAAAAACCGAACTGTTACAAAATGGAACTTGTTACGGTGTCGAACTGTGCTATGTCGAACTGTTACAAAATGGAACTGCACAAATTCGAACTGCTACAAAATGGAACTGTAACAGAATGGTCCCGCAACGAAATCGCACTGCTTTTTTTGCTTGTTTTAGCTTTGTAAACATTATTTTCGTTATTTTTTCGCGATTTTTGAGTAAAATCAGGGACAAAGAATATAAAAAGTTATGAAAATTCAAGCCTTGTAAGCATTAAAACTCGAAAAAGCAGTTCGACTTCGTTGCAGTTCCATTCTGTTACAGTTCCATTTTGTAGCAGTTCGAATTTGTGCGGTTCCATTTTGTAATAGTTCGACATTGCACAGTTCGACACCGTAACAAGTTCCATTTTGTAACAGTTCGGTTTTTCACAGTTCGATTTCCGAGTACCCCCCGAAAAATTGCTAGCCGATCAACTTTTCTCTCATGATTTGGATTACGTTACAGTAATCCAAAAATATGGGGTGAAAGAGTTGGTGGAGAAATACTTGAAGGGAGATGATAGGGGATTGATAATGAGGAGGATTCAATTGAAGCAGGACGATTTCGAGATGGGGGTGAGTTTTTAAGATAGTTTCAATGTTTGTAGTATCACTTTAGCATTGCTACGCAACAAAATTTACGGTATCAAAAAAACCTGCATTTTTTGTCAAATTTCAGTGATCTATAACTTTCTTCATTTTGGAGGTAGTTTTTTGATTTTTGGCTTATTTTGAAGCTCAAGACCTTGGAGATTTTAGATTAGGTGCTATTTTGGCATTTCTCGCACTGAAAAACAAGCAAATTCTCGTTTTTTTTTTCAATTTTTTTTTAAATTTCAAAAATTCATTACCTAAAAAAATGATCTCCTTTAAATTTCCTTTAAAATGGTATATTTTTCACAAAATCAGGTTCATTGGCTTTTAAGTTATTACAATTTGAAAACAAATTTTTCGAAAATTTAGTTTGGAAAAGCTATTTTGTTAATAGTTCGCCCCCTCGACAAGCTCCGCCCCTTTTCCGTCAAGCTCCGCCTCTTCTTCCACCCGAAATCTCCGCCCTACCGTAATACCATCAAAAATTTTTGGAGACACTGAAACTCCTCAAGAACGCCGACGTATTCTGCGTGGAGAGATTCATGTGAATCCGGCGAATTCTCAAGAATTCTCGAATCTTTTGGATTTGGATTCAGATGACGTTGACGAGGATTCAGGAGACGTCAAATTTATGGCATCAGAAGACGTCAAAATGGAACCCATGGATCCAGAAGAAGACATCGCGACGTCGTCTTCTAACGAGAGAATTCAGGAAGAGATTCAGAAGTTTCTGAATGGAGTCCTCGAGCAGAAACCGGAGCATCTTTTTGGCGCTGAAGAGGCTCCGCCTACTTTGGATGATTACGGTGGACTACAGTATGACAATGGAATGGAAATGCAGGAGGAGACTGGGATGATGATGATGACGCCGAGAAGAGGAAGACCGCCGAAGAAGTTAGTAGGCTCCGCCCACTTTTGGCTCCAAGCTCCGCCCACTTTCCTTCTGAATTTGGGCCCCCAAAATGGAGTTTTTTTGGAAGAAATTGGGGGCGGAGACTAACTAGGGAATGACTCACAGAAGACGTGGAGTTTTGAAACGAGACCTCTATCATCTGGAAGCTCATGAGCCGCTGAATCCAAAACTGAATTCAGTTTTTGCGGCGGACTCGATTTCTAGATTATTCGAAATCCGCCGCAAAAACTGATTTCACGTTTGGTATTAGCATTTTGTCAGCTTTCAGATGATATAAGTCACGATTCGAAACTCCACATCGAGTTTAGACCATTCCCTAGTAAGGAAAAAGGGTCTAATGAAAATGAACATTTCTAATGAAAAAACAGAGAAAAAATATGTGAAAATAGTTATTTTGTGAAGCTTCATGAAGTTTTGAAATTTTAGAAATTTTGAAAGAAAAAAAATTTTTTCTTGGAAACATTTCAACATTTCTTTTCATGATTTCTTTGAATTTGTAGCTTCCAGAAAGCTTAAAAATAGAAGAATATACTGATTTTGATGATTTTTTAAAGCAAATTCAAAAAATGCTGAATTAAAAAAAATAACTTTTTTTTTGAGAAATCAATTATTTTGCATTTTTAACCTCCAGAATGCTTTAAAGGGGTACTAAAGTGTTCCAAAAAAGGTGGGATATTTTTATATGGATCGATTCAGATTGTTGTAGACAAGAAAAAATCCTCTTGGAGACATATCCAAAAATTGACATAAATCAAGTTGCAAGCTCTCAAAGTGCCAAAAAAGGGCTTCCGCGGTCCTATTTTCAACGAAAAAAAACTTAGAAAAATTCCGCGGTCCTACGTGAAGAAAAATAGGACCGCGGAAGCCCTATTTTGGCACTTTGAGAGCCTGTAACTTGATTTAGGTCAATTTTTGGACATGTCTCCAAGAGGAGTTTTTCTTGTCTACAACAATCTGAATCGATCCATATAAAAACATCCCACTTTTTTGGAACACTTTAGTACCCCTTTAAAATCTCAATTTTCAGACATTTTTTGTTGGAAATTTGAAAAAATAACAGAAAATTCAAAAAATTCTGAAATTTTTAAAAAAATTTAAAAAATTCCAAAAAATAATGTTTTTTTTTTTTTGAAAAATTTCAGAATTTTTCTATTTTAACCAGAAAAGGTTTAAAAATTTTAATTTTAGAAGTTTTTTGACAAAAATCGAAAAAAATACGAAATTCAAAAGATTAGGATATTTTCGGAAATTTAAAAAAATCCAAAAAAATCATTACATTTTTTTTGGTCAAAAATTCAAATCAGAAAGGAAAATTCGGAAAATTTTAGAAAAAAAAGTTCAAAAAAAATTTTTCGAAATTTTTCAATAATTCAATTTTTTACAATTTCATCTTCAGAAAGCTTAAAAAGCATAAAAATCTCAATTTTTGCAAACCGTTCTGCTCAAAAACTCGTAATACAAGCAAATCCATAAAATTCTAAAATTTTCAAAAAAAAAAAACATTTTTTTTTCGAAATTTTCAAAATTTTTGCATTTTTACATCAGAAAGCTTACAAATCTCAATTTCAATATCTTTTCATCGGAAAACTCGAAAAAAAATTCCACAAAAAAAAAAAGTTTTCCAGCGCCCCGAAAACATCGGCCATTAACGGCGCCATGCGTGTTCTGGAGACTCAGCTGAAGACGTTCGCCAGGAAATTTAATGTAGAACTTGGAGCAATGTCGATGGAGCAACGAGCGATGTATGGGGCTCGACTGGAGGTACAGTAATCCGGGGAGGCTCCGCCCACTTTTTAAGCCACGCGTACTTTTGAGTGAGGATTACGGTAGTTAGAAGAAGTTTGGGCCATTTTTTTTTAGTTTTTTTTTTCAATTTTACATAGTAGAGGCAAATTTTTGACGATTTACACCCTTTAAATAGAAGCTCCGCCCACTTTTAAGAGAAGGATTACGGTAGTTATAAAAAATTTCGGTCACTTTAGTTTTTATTCAATTGTTAGTTTAGAGCCATTTTTCTGGGCATTGAAAGGCAATATTTGACGATTTCGAACCCTAAACTAAGTAGAAGCTCCGCCCACTTTTTAGCCCCACCCACTTTTGCTAATTTCAGAATATGATCCATACGTTCCAAGTGGAAACCCGGAATGCACTCCTGCCACCACCATGGATGCCGCTGAAAGCGCGAAAAAAATAGGGTTTTTAATATAATGAATTTTTGATACGACATATTTTTAATGACAATTTTTTTTGGCTCCGCGACATTTCGCAAGTGCCATTCTGGGCTACATTACTGAGTTTTTTTCCCCCAGAATAGTTTGAAGTTTTGGCTTTCGAAATGTCGCGGAGCTTTTTTTTGATACTCGATATTTTTTTTCTGTTGTTGAAGTAACATTAAATTATTTTTCTCTAATAAAAAAAGTGTAGTATCATTTTTTTACATGGCTACGCAGCGAAATTTGCGGTATCAATTTGAAAAATTTTATGAAATCAAATTTTGCATCCGAACAGATTAAAAAGTACACTTTTATTCAAACGATTTCATTGAGCTTCTTGGCAGTTGACGACTCTTGCTCCTTGCGCTCTGAAAATAGAACCATTCGATTGGAATAAATTTATGTCTACCGTATACAAAAATAAGACTTACTTTTTTTATCCCTTCTTTTATAAAGCAACCAAGTTCCGCCTCCTGCCGCTGCTCCGCCAACTAGAACAGCGGGAAAAACTCCGCCGAGATAATACAACCAGTTACTGAAACAATCACAACTTATTTTTCTGATAAAAAAGTAATGAATTCACCCATTCGAATTCTCCTCGGAATTCCCAGTAGCAGCGGATGCTCCAACATGAGCCTGTTAGAAAATGATTGGGATTTGGAGCTCTCCAGGAATTTCTAAAAACCGCAAAAAGTAGCGTTTTTCCGGTTGATTTTTTAGAAAATCTTTCAGCGTGTTTATTTCTGGGTCAAATCGAACGTTTTTTGTCTCAAAATGTGTGTTTTTCTCATCTTAACAATTGTTACTATATTTGGAAGCAAACAAAACGGTGCAGAACTGAGAAACCTAGTAAAATTCAGTTTTCCACTGTATCGAAAAACCGAAAAACCAATTTTAGAAATTATTTGCCGCTTATATGCAAACTGGCATTTTTTAATCTAGAACAGCTACAAACTCGTTTTATTTTATTCAAGTGCCGCTGAAAATACAACCATTCGACTTGAAGTCAAATAAAATTCAAATAAACTTTTAAAAATACGAAATTTTTATTCATTTTTATTCACATTCGAAGTGCTCTCTGCTCTTTTTTTTTCCTTCCCACTTGACGAGTCTTGATCCCTTTTCTCTGAAACAACCATCGTTCAATTGGAAATTTCGTGTCCTCCGTAAACTTCAAAAAACTCACTCTTAGCCATATACCACTTGTGCAACGCGTAACCTCCGCCTCCTGCCCCCAAAGCAAGAGCAAGAATACCAATACCGACGAGCAGATAATGCGAGTTCCTGAAACGTTCAAACATTTTTTACGCTAAAATAATATCTGGACTCACTCCTCATACCACTTTTTCGAATTTGGCTCGGAATTTCCAGAAGCCGCCAAAAATGCTCCATCTTGAGCCTGTGCGATTTTCGATGGTTTCGGAGTGGTTGGAGCATTTCTGGATTGGAAAGTCGTGCAAAAAAGATCCAACGTATCCAGCGACTTTTTCGATTCACCCAAAGACTTTTGGTGTCGAGAGAAATCCAATCCAAAAGTGTCCAACGTCTCCAGAGTCTTCTGAATTTCCAAGAGTTCTGGTTTCTGAGTTTTTGAAGATTCGGCCAGCTTCTGAACGGATTTCGCGAGAGATAGAAGATCAATGGGGACTCCAGTAATCTTCATAGCCAATGTGAAGACGTCAGCAATCGATTGAAGTGTCTGCGGGAGCTTCGTGGAATTCTTGAAGACGTCAGATTCTTTTTGGAAGGTTTGAAGCAGTTTGTTGAGATCTTCAAGCGATTTTTGAGATACAGTATCGTCCTTAACCAAATCGGAATTCAAAATCCACTTCTTCTTCCCATTCAACACCTTCTGAATCCCCAAAACCACTCTAGCCGAGTTACCAATCACCTGAGAATCCGGGAGCATGTCCTGAAGCATATGAACCTGAGATTCTGCACTTTTGAGTTTCAACGACTTCTCCAGTGTCTTCAGCTTAGGCTTGACGTCTTCAATCTTCTTTGCTATTGGCTCAAAGTTTTGGATTTTGATTTTCCGACACTCTCTGAGCCCTAGGATCAAACTTTCTGCCATCTCCAACTCCGGAGTCTTCTTCAATGTCTTCACCATTTCCACGAAAGGATTCAATCCGGAGACATATGTATCCACCTGACCATAATCCGTGACTACCGTATCCAGTGGTGCTTTTATTGACGAACCTTCCTCTAGAATCTTAAGCGAGTCTGTCAAATTTGAGATTATCTTGAAGAAATCTTGATATTGTTGACTTGATTTCAGGGCTTTCAGATTGTCTTCAGAGTATGTGGTGGTCTTGTCAATGATGAATTGAAGGTCTTTAGATTTTTGAGATTTCAGGTGGGTTACTGTAGATAGAAGAGTATCTATGGCACGGAGCTTGGTCGCTAGCTTGGTGATGTTTCCGTGGAGAGCGACAAATTTGCCAGTGTTCGATGGAATTTGTTGTTCCTGCTGTGCTTCTTTTGGAATCGCAGCCAACTTTGGAGCCATCAAAGTGTACTCATTTTTGATCTTGGAGAGTTTCAAAAGCTCAAAATAAATGCTCTGAATCTCTTGAGAGTTTTCAATGGGTCCCAAGGCATCAAAAATCAGTCGAGAATCCTTTGAGATTGATCGAAGCTGGCTGAGCGAGTTCTCCAAATTCTTAGATTGTCCCTGTACAACTTTCTGAATCCACGGATCCAATAAATCTTTGAATACCGAATCGATATCTGAGAATCCATTTGGGAAGCCGGCGGTCTGGACAAGGGCTCGATTTCCTCTGAGGTGGTGTCTGGAGATGAGGATCTTCTTGACTTTCTTGATGGGCTCAATATGAGTCAATGATCGGTCTATGACACTGCCAAGAGTTTCCATTTGAGTCTTGAGATTGGAAAAAATGGCGGGATCTTTTTTAAGGCTATAGTAGTTTTCGGCTTCTTCGAATGAGTTCATACTATTGGCAAAGGCGATCATGGGATTGAAGAGGTCCGAGTTTCGGAGGACATCGACTTTCAGAGTGTCAACTTCCTTAGAGTAGTCATCCTTCGAAAACCCTTCGAGAACACTCTTGATAACGGAAAAACTGCCAACTGGAACAATCGGTTTCTCCAACTCCAAATTTTTCAATTGTCTGAGAAGTTCGAAAACGTTTTTCTTCAGAGTCTCAAATTTGTTCCAATCGACCTTGTCAAAATCCTTCTGCAAACTCTTTGCCGCCTCCAAATATCCCTTCGGTTTCTCCACCTTCTCCACACCCTTCGTCTCCTTATAAATCTTTCCCAAAATAATGAGCCTTTCCTCAATCTTCTTCACCCCCGCATCCCCTGCCAACGTCTTCGAAAACTGCCCAATATCCTTCACCAACTTTGTCAACTCACTTGAATCAATCGATTGGATTACTGTAGGTGTGACATCGCCAAAATTGAGAAGCTCCGAGATTACTGTATCGTAGGGAAGGGTTCCGTTGGTGATGCCTTGTTGAAGGGAGATCGCATTGGAGATTCGAGCAACTTTTTGGATACGGTCAATCGTGGTGGAGAAGTCTTCTGGAAGAAATTTGCTGTACTTTTTGTAGTTTGTAGTCTCTCACTTACCATCAGTAGTAGCACGTGGAAAACGATCAGATGATGACGTGGCGACACCAAATTTCGGAACCAAATCTGAAAATTTCATTTTCAATCTAAAACTTTCTTGTTTGGAAACTCACTATCATGATGAATCCATAATTCTGCATGGGCACTGTAGTTGGTTAGTAAACCGAAGAGTAATATGAATATTACTGAAAAAAAAACATTGTTCTAGAGCATCTTTCTCTTTTCAAAACTGAACTTTTTGAGCTCAAATTTATATCAAAATGTAGACCTTGATAAGATCTACAAAATGGTGTTAAAATCAATATCATAGCTGTTTCCAACTTTCCGCTAGGCACCGTTGAACATCACCCTCCCCCTAGCCTTGTGCCACGTGGTTTACCAGCCTCCAGGGAAAACCACAGTAACCCCACATTATTGATTCTTTTATTATTTTGTAGATCTCCTCAAGACCTACATTTCGATATAAATTTCCACTAGAAAACCCTCAATTTCTAATCGAGAAAACTTAAACTCACCCATCTTTCGGCACTATTTTGGAGTTCTTCTTCGTTTCGAGGCTTTCGCAAGTTTTGAATAGTTGTCAAAACTGAAACTGAAGCTTTTCGGGATCCGAGAGCCCCCTCCCCCCTTTGGGCAGAAAAAATAAGTAGATTAGGGTGCCGGGGTCAAGTTCAAGGTTAAGGTCTAGCAAAAAAACCAATTTTTTAGTTTCCACGTGGGGAAATGGGGTTTTTTCAATATTTTGGCTCATTTTTGGCTCATTTTCCTCAGATTTTTTTACTGAAAACAGGCTGTCAGAAGTAATTTAGGTGAAAATTACATTAAAAATGCACTAAAATCATGAAAAAATGACCAAAAACGATTAGAAACTTTTTTTTGAATTTTGGGTATTTCTGCTCATTTTCGCTCAATTTTCCTCATTTTTTCGGATTTTTTGCCTGGAAAAGGTCGTTAGGACTAATTTAGGTGTAAAAAACAATGAAAATACAGTAAAATTATGAAAAAAACGGCCAGAAAACGGTCAAAACCAAAAAAACGTCGGATTCTGAAGAGATTCATATTCTGAATCATGAATTATAATTCGGAATCTGAGTCTGGATCTGAAACTGGAAGTGAGTGATGATGAGATGGAGATTGATATTCTGAATCCAGATGACGTCGAGGATTCAGATTCCGAATGGAATTCTGACGATGACGTGGATTTGAAGAACTATGATTCAGAATTGGATAATGGTGAAGAAATCGAAATTGGGGATTCTGATGACGTCAAAGAGGACTCTGGATCCGATTCTGGAGACAATGAGAAATGTGATGTTCAGAATTCTGAAGATTCTGAATCCAGATGATGTTGAGGAATCTGAAGACAACGATTTTTTTGAGATTAGGAGGATTCTGTATAAATTTGAATTTTTAAATTGATTTTTTTTTTGATTTTGGGATTCTATGGTTGCGAAATGTCCTGGTTGCGAAACGGCATGGTTGCGAAATGTCCCGGTTGCGAAATGTCCTGGTTGCGAAATCGCATAATTGCCAAATGTCATGGTTGCGAAATGGTTTGGTTATGAAATGGCTTAGTACCGAAGTGTTATGGTTGCGAAATGTCCCGATTTCGAAATTTCATGGTTGCGAAATGTCCTAGTTGCGAAGTGTTATGGTTGCAAAATGTCCTGGTTGCGAAATGTCATAGTTGTGAAATGTCATAGTTGCGAAATGTCATAGTTGCGAAATGTCACAGTTGTAAAACGTAGGAAAATTGGGTTCCCAACATTGCTCATCATAAAATTTTGAGTATGTAATAGGTCATTTCGCAACTACGACATTTCGCAACCACGCCACTTCGCAACTACGCCATTTCGCAACCATGAAATTTCAGAACCGGTCATTTTGCAACCAGGATGTTTCGCAACCATGACATTTTACAACCAGCCATTTCGCAACCATGAAATTTCAGAACCGGTCATTTCGCAACCACGCCACTTCGCAACTATACCATTTCGCAACCAGTCAATTCACAACTATTTCTCTCGCCGGATTTTCGTCATTGCTCATCATAACGTTTTGAATATAGAACCGGTCATTTCGCAACTATGCCATTTCGCAACCAGTCATTTCGCAACTACGATTCATTTCTCCATATTGCTCATCATAAAATTTGTCAAGCATGGAATTTGATTCCTATACTAATAATGAGGGGGTCCCCCTCTCATTAGTAAATGTATATGCATATTCTCACCTTTCCTTTTTTCTCTAACACTCTCTCAATATCCCATACTATTTCTCCCTCTAGTCCTCCTTTTCTCTGCGTCTCTCTTTCTCTAATACTCTCTCGCTCTTTTTTCTTGAGAAGAAATAGAGAAGTCGCTATAGAAACCGTAGGATATCTTTTTTAATCGGATTTCAGTATACTTTTTTTTCGATTTTTTTCAGGTAATGACCGAATCCATATGGAGTAATTCCAGTCGATCCTTGTCAGTTATTGGCCATGCAATTGATCTTCTAACAACTGATAAAGCGCAGAAAGTTTTTGCAAGATTGGATTTTACGGAGGAGGATAAAATGTGAGATTGATACTGCAAATTTCGCTGCGTAGCAAGGTTAAATTGATACAACACAATTACTTTTCGAAAATTACAAAAAAAAATTTTCCCGAAAATTTCGATTTTTTCAAATTGTTATATCTCAAAAGCCAATGAGCCAAATTTTATGAAAAATATACCATTTGAAAGGAAATTTCGAGAAGAATATTTCCAAGGTTTTGAATTTTTGAAACAAATCCAAAAAATTGAAGATTTGAAGCTCCAATAGCAGAAATTTCCAAAAAAAATTTTTTTTTGAAATTTTCGAATTTCCAATTGCTATAACTCAAGAGATAATGAACCAAAGTTTGTGAAAAATTTATCATTCGGAAGGGAATTTAAAGGAGAATATTTGTTAGGTTTTAATATTTTGAATAGTTACAAAAAAGTAGAGATTTGAAGCTCCAAACGAAGTTAATCTCCTAAAAGTTGTCATAAAAAACTTTTACGCAAAATTTCACAACTTCAAACTATTCCAATTAAAAAAAAAAGACACCAATAGAAAGGAATTTTGAAGGTGATTATGTTTTACCCTGTTTTCAAAAAAAAACCTAATAAAAATTAATTTATAATGAAGAAAGGGATAGATCACTGAAATTTGACAAAAAACGGTTTTTTCGGTTTTTTGAATACCGCAATATTCGCTGCGTAGCAAGGCTAAGGTGATACTGAAAATTTTGGAAATTTTTCAAAGGCTCGCCAGATTGTAGATTTTCTTAATTTTCCAGTTCGTCAAATTTTGAGCTTGAAAATAAGCCAAAGAAATTGTAGAACAGCTTGAAAATTAAGAAAGTTATATCTTTTGTCACTGACATTCGAAAAAACAATATTCTACACTTTTTTCGAATCAAAAAACGGCAGAAAAGATTTGAGCCAAAATTTGAGAGCTTTGATCTCCAAAATGAGCCAAAAATCAGCAAATTAGCTTGAAAATGAAGAAAGTTATAGGTTACTAAAATTTAACAAAAAAATTCAGTTTTTTTATGCCGCAAAGTTCGCTGCGTACTATGCAAAGTTGATACAACACAAATTTTTTTTCAAAAATTTTAAATAAAAATTTTGTCAACATTTTCGAATTTTCAAATTGTTATATCTCAAGAGCTAAATAATTAGCCAAACTTCATATACCATTTGAAAGGAAATTTTGAGGATAATGTTTTTAGGTTTTAATATTTTTGAATTGTTGAAAACAGTTGAGTACTTTACTCTGTTAAAAAAGTACCCAACAAAAGTTTAAGATTTTTCGAGCTTAAAAATGAGCCAGGAATCTGTCGTTTGGATTACTGTAGTTGAGAATTAATTTCTTTTTGATATCTGTCAAATCCATTGATTCTTGTAGCAAAGTGTCTAAAAAATCATCGTCAATTACATCTTTTAAAGTCTCCGGGTGGCACTTTTGAGAGCTCTGAAAAAAAATTGCTCAAAAAAAAAATTTTTTTTTTTAAATGTTTCTTTCAAATTTTTTTTGTATATAGATGAGGAACTAGAAAAAGGTACAAAAATACTGAAAAATTCTTCAGTTTCGAGCCAAAATGGAGCGAGGTGGCACTTTTGAGAGCTCAGAAAAAAATTGCACCAAAAAATTTTTTTCCAGAAAACTGGTCCGCATCAAGCCCCTCAAATCAAAATACGAATCGCTTGTCAGAAATTTCCTCGATGTTCCTTTAAACTTCACAGAAGAGGAATGGGAGGCGATACCGTATTGGGAATGGGAAGAAATCGGGGCGAAAACTGAGGAATTGATGAAGTTGATGAGAAAAGTGGAGAGGTGAGTTATAGAGTCTTGAAATTAGTTTCAAACGATAGAAGATGAAATTTTGAGTATTTTTGTCTCTTATAACTTTTTTAGAGGTCTTCATCTTTATATAGAAAATTTTGAAAAAAAAATTTTTTTCGAAAAAAACTTTTTTTCGAAAAATTTGAAAATTTCAGAACCCTGACAAGTGCCACTCCGGAGACTCTAAAAGATGCTATTGACGATTTACACATGGATTTTGACACCCTGATACAACAATCAATGAATTTGGCAGCTATAAAAAAGGAATTGGTTCTCAATTACAGTACTAATGGAGAAACTCAAATTTTGGCGGTTTTGGATAATTTGGAGGAGCTCAAAGAGAGATTGGTGGGTTTTTTTTGCGGTATCAATTTTGCATTGCTACGCAGTGAATTTTGTTTCATCCAAAAAAAAACAAAAAAAGGATTTTTTTTGGTCAAACTTCAGTGACCTATAACTTTCTTCATTTTTAAGATAGTTTATTGGTTTTTGGCTTATTTTGAAGCTAAGCTCAAAATTTCGAAAATTTAGATTGGACACTTTTTTGGCGTTTTCAGTTTCGAAAAATAGGGAAATTTTTGGTTTTTTCGAATTTTCCGTTTTTTGAAAAAATTTTTTTTTTGGAATTTTAGTGATTTTCAAAGATCTATAACTTTCTTCGGTTTTGAGGGATTTTATTGAATTTTGACTTATTTTAAAGCACGAAATTTCAAAAAAAGTTATTAGGGAGTTTTCTTGGCGTTTTTTGCTTCGAAAAAAGTGGAAAATTCATTTTTTTTCAAATTTTCAGTTTATTGAAAAAAATTTTATAGCGATTTTTGTCAAATTTCAGTGACCTATAACTTTCTTCATTTTCAAGATATTTTATTGATTTTTGGCTCATTTTAAAGCTAAAAAATTAAAAAATTTAGATTAAGTGCAATCTCTGCGTTACTTGGTTTGAGAAATGTGAAAAATGACGTTTTTTTCGAATTTTCAATTTCTCGCTTACATTTTTTTTGAATTTCAGTGATTTTCAAAGATCTATAACTTTCTTCATTTTTAAGCTAGATTCTTGGTTTTCGGCACATTTTTAAGCTCAAAACTTCGAAAATTTAGGTTAGAAAAATTTTGGCTGTTTTGGTTTTGAAAACTAGGCAAAATTTAATTTTTCGAATTTTCAGTTTCTCAAAAAAAAATTTTTCTTCGTATTTCAGTGATTTTCAAAGATCTATAACTTTTTTCATTTTTGAGCTAGTTTATTAATTTTTAGCTCATTTTGAAGCTCAAAACTTCGAAAATGTAGATTAAGAACTTTTAAAGGTTTTTAGATTTGAAAAATAGCGAAAAATGTCATTTTTTCGAATTTTCAGTTAAAAAAAAATTTTCGAATTTCATTGATTTTTAAATAAATATAACTTTCTTAATTTTCAAGATAGTTTATTGATTTTTGGCTTATTTTGAAGCTCAAAATTTTAAAAAACTTTGTTAGGAATCGTTTTAGGATTGTTACCTCGAAAAAAGAGGAAATTTTCATTTTTCGAATTGTTTTCGAATTTCAAGACCTGTACATAACTTTCTTCATTTTCAAGCTTTTCTACCAAATTCTAGCTCATTTTAAAGCTCAGAATCTCACAAACCAAGCAATTTAAATAAAAAATCACAGACTAGCTAAAATTTAGGTATATTTTAAATTTAAAAATTTGAGTTTTTTTTCCAATTTTTAGAATTTTTCTTCGAAGAGAAGTAATATGATTTTTTAACTATTTTACTACAGTTTAAAATCTCACAAAATCGAAAATTCGAAATGTGCAGTATCGCGTTAACATAGCTATGCAGTGAAATTTGCTGTATCAATTTTACATTGCTACGCAGCGAATTTTTTTTTCAAAATTTCAAACTTTTCAGACCTTCCTAAAACTCCAAGAGTCTCATATCGAATTATTCACAACTACCGTAATCTTTATTTGGATTCTGTTCACTTTCTCTGAAAATGCATCAGGAACATTCTGGTTAACTTTGATGCTTTTTTCAATGCTTATTTTTCTAAATGCAGTGAAATGGAGACGGAATTTTTTGTTGGTCATGATTTTTAGGAATTTGGGAAGTTTGGGGTGGGTTTTTCAAATTTTCGAACTTTAGGGCATTTTTTGCTTAAAAAATCTTAAAAATTGCTCAATTTTAAGCCTAATTAGCGTCAAAAGGGAATACTGCAAAAAACCGAAAAAAATTGGATTTTTTTTGTGAAATTTCAGTGACCTATAACTTTCTTCATTTTTGAGCAATTTTTTTGGTTTTTGGCTTATTTTAAAGCTCAAAACTTTTAGAATTTTGTATTCATATTCTTTATTTGAAACAATAAGCAAAAATCGATTTTTGGTACCACTTTGTAGACCCTATTAACCTCTACAATTTGTTAGAAATTTTGACCGGAAAATCTTGATTTAAATCGCAAAAAAGATGAAATTTATTTCAGGGTCCTCTTAAATGACTCAACAAGAAAAAGGGATTCATCGTGGATGATAAAGAATCAATTCAATAGGATTGTGAATGGAGAAAATAGGGATACGGTAGGTGAAATTTTTGAAATTTTGAAAAAAAATTTTCAGATTTTTTTTTCGAATATTTTCAAATTTTAAAACTCCAAAATCTTGAAATTCTAGTAAACCCAAATATCGAAATATTTGAATTATTTCAGTTTCAGGCAGACTTCAAAATGTTGAATTTGAAAAAAATCTCAAACAAAAAATTTACAAAAATTTTTTTTTTTGAAAATTTCAAAATCCCTAATTTTTCAGCTTTCCAAGTCTCGAAGTCTTGAAATCCTAGTTAATTTGAAAATCAAAATATTGGAATTATTTCAGTTCCGGGAAGACTTTTGAGACTTTTAAAAAAATGATTAAAAACTTTTTTTTTTTCAAAATCCCTAATTTTTCAGCCTTCCAAATCCCAATTCCTTCAAAAACTCCTCTACAACATTTGCCTATTCCTTCTCCCATTATTAATTCGTCAAAAATATAGCAAAATTTGGTCCCAATTTCCCGATGACTTCTCCATTATCTCCTATTCAATTTTTCTCACAATTTTCATTCAAATTTTCTTCTTATTACGCACTTGGTACAATGAGAAGAGGATTTGTGTGAAGAAAGGGGAGTTGAAATTGAAATAACCTTTGGATTACTGTAATTTTTTCTTTTTCTTGCCAAAAGGGTCTTTTTTGTTGATAATTTACATTCCGTGATAGAAAAATTGAATATTTAATAAATTGTGATCACAATTCCACAAAAATTGCTTAATTTAAAGTCAAATCTTTAAAACATACCTGAAAAATGCAAGAAATTCAATTCAAATACCCGCCAAAAACGCGAATTTCTGCATTTGCGCGTCGCGGTGTTTGCGGGATCTGCCAATTTTTTAATTTTTTTTCGGCGCGATGGCGCCGTTTTTCAGCTTGTTTTTTGCGATTTTCTGCTCATTTTTTCTGGAATTTTTTCATTTTTTTCGATTTTTCATTTTCTCAATAAAGTTTTCCTTCATTTTTTCCAAGAATCCTCCACATTTTATTGCCAGAAATTGCATTTTTTTGCATTTTTTCCTTCCCATTGGAAAAAAGTTTAATTAAATTCCTCTTCCACCTGCCGCCGCTGCACCAACGTCATACATTTGTGCTCTGTCAATAATGCTCTTTCTCTTCGTCTCTCTCACTCATGTTTTATGGGTTGATATGTGGCAAACACACATACTTTTATTTGTGTTTCCCTTACCCAGAGTGCGAAAACGTACTCTAGGTGTGGTCAAACATGCCTTTACATCGATTTTTGGGGTCTAGGACCGTTTTTAATCGATTTGGAAGCCTAGAAAGTGTAAATATCGCGAAATTTTGACCGAGAAATTGGAAAAATTGAATTTAAAAAATGTTTTCACCGAAAAAAAAATATTTTTCAAAAATTAATTTTTAAGGTTTCCCTGGCTAACAGTCAAGGTTTTCCATCTAAAAACCTCCAAATTCCCGTTTTTCATGAAAATCATAATTTTTTGACCCAGAAATTGAAAAAAAAACCGACTAAAAAAATTTTTTTCCGAAAAATTGAAAAAATGTTTCCCGGTTCAAAAATCGCTGTAAAAACTGATTTTTCCATCTAAAAACCTCAAATTTGTCATTTGCCATGACTTTTTCTATGACTAATCTTTTTTTTCTAAAACTTCCGCGCTACAAGACATCATGAGTCAACAAAAAAAGCAAATTGCGAAATTTTATGTTTTAGAACACAATTTCGAAATAAAAAGTTTCCTTTTTTCTTATTTTGTGCTTCAAAACTCCGCCCACAACTTGGCTCAAAGTGGGCGGAGCCTAGTGAAAATTGTATAGATCGATATTACTGCAGTCTGCATAAATCGGGCTCCTGGCCTAACTTTTGCAGCTGGCCGAACTCTTGGACCCGCCACGAAAACTGCTACAGTAACCTCCGTAAATCAACACAAAAAATTTTTTGAATTTAATTCCTAAAATCTTTCCGATTTTTGTTCTCCGTTTTCAACCGATTTTCTTGATTTTTTTCGCGATTTTCGAGTAAATTTATCGAAAAAGAGTATTTTCGTAACATTTTTTCTTTCTTTAAAACAATTTTCAAATTTCAGAGTTCAAAACCGGAAAAAAATTGCACGAAAATATTCTTTTTCGATAAATTTACTCGAAAATAGCGAAAAAAATAAAGAAAATCGGTTGAAAACGGAGAACAAAAATCGGAAAGATTTTAGGAATTAAATTCAAAAAATTTTCGTGTCGATTTACGGAGGTGACTGTAGCAGTTTTCGTGGCGGGTCCAAGAGTTCGGCCAGCTGCAAAAGTTAGGCCAGGAACCCGATTTATGCAGACTGCAGTAATAGGAAATTTCCAGGAGAACAAAATTTGGCATGTTTTGACCTGAAAATTATAGAAAATTCGGAAATTTTGGAAATTTCCTTGATTTTTCATTTTTTCAATGTTTTTTGGAGAATTAAAAAAAAATACTATTCTTAACTTTTTTTTTCATGGAAAATTACCCAAATTCGCCTCGAAATTTTGAGTGATTTTCAATGAAAACATGGTTAAAAATAGTATAAAAATGCTCCAGAAAACTTGAAAATAATAAAAAATCGAGGAAAATCTCAAAATTTCCGTTTTTCGATAATTTTTCAGCTCAAAATTGGCCAAATTTTAATCTCCTTGAAATTTCCTATCGATCCATATAATTTTCACTAGGCTCCGCCCACTTTGAGCCGAGTTGTGGGCGGAGCCAAGAGGACCCTATTTTTCGAGATTTGAAGCAAAAAAATAGAAGGAAAGGAAGTTTTTTTTTATTTCGAAATTGTGTTTTAAAACAGAAAATTTCGCAATTTTCTTTTTTTTTGTTGACTCATGAGTCGACTCAGCGCGGAAATTTTTGGAAAAAGATTCGTTATCCAAAAAGTCATGAAAAATAGAAAATTTCGAGGTTTTTAGATGGAAAAATGGGTTTTAAAATCGATTTTTGGATCGGGAAACCTTTTTTTCAATTTTTCGGAAAAAATTTTTTTAACCGATTTTTTTCAATTTCTGGGTCAAAATTTCGCGACTTGTATAGTTTCTAGGCTTCCAAATCCATTAAAAACGGTCCGAGACCCCGAAAAATCTGAGCTCATTTTTCACCTCCATCGAGCTCTCCGAAACTTTCCAGAATGACAACGATTTCACCACCAACCAAAGAGGAAATCGTCTCGAAACTTGGCTCCTCAGCTGAGCCACTGCTCGCCTTCTACGATGAATTAGCTCCAGAAGACAAGCAAAAGCTCTACGATCAATTATCCACGTTGAATCTCACGGAAGCACGTCAATGGTTTAAGGATTCGGAAGAGCAGAGAGCTCCGTCGTCGGCTGAGGATTTCAAGGTAAAAATTATAAAAATGAGCCAAAAATGACTTAAAATGAGTCAAAAATCATAAAAATTGAGTCGAAAATCATAGAAAATGACTGAAAATTGATTAGAATGGTGTAAAGTTCATGAAAAATGATTGAAAATTGACTGAAATTACTTTGGGCTGCTTTAGACGATTTTGAGCAGTTTTTAACCTTTTATAAGGTTTTGAGCCAATTTTCATGATTGTCAGCTCTATTTCACTGAAAAAACCTAAAAAATCGAACAAAACCATTCAAAATCGCCCAATTGTGTCCCAGAGAAATATGTGCAGAAAATGAGTTAAAATCGACCAAAAAAACTCAAAAACGGCTCAAAAATCCACTTCTACAGCCGTATTCTCCAGCGGATGAAAATGAGCCGAAAATCATTAAAAAATGAACCAAAAATCATGAGTAATGGCCGAAAATTGATTGAAAAAGTGTAAAATTCATGAAAAATGGTCCAAAATTGTTTAAAAAACCCTAAAATCCATAAAAATTATTAAAATTGACTGAAACCGCTTTGGGATGGTTTTGACCAGGTTTTTACTATTTTTGACGGTTTTAATCCATTTTCGATGGTTTTTGGAGCATTTTGAGTCAATTTTCATGAATTTCGGCTCGAAATTGACGGAAAAAGCCCAAAATCAGCTCAAAATCCGTCAAAATTGATAAAAAACCCTAAACTCCATGAAAATTATCCGAAATTGACTAAAATTGCTTTGGGATGGTTTTGACCCATTTTAAGCAATTTTTGTATGATTTTGAGCAATTTTTGGAGCATTTTGAGCCAATTTTCATGATTTTCAGCTCAATTTCACTGAAAAAAACCTAAAAAATCGGACAAAAACCATTCAAAATCTTCGAATTGTGTCTCGGAGAAATATTTGCAGAAAATGACTTAAAATCGACGAAAAAAGCTCAAAAACGGCTAAAAAATCCCCGTTGGCAGCCGAATTCTTCAGCGAATGAAAATGAGCCGAAAATCATTAAAAAATGAGTCAAAAATTATGAAAAATTTCTAAAAATCTTTGAACCATTTTGAGCCATTTTTGTCTATTTTTGACGATTTTTCGACAATTTTCATGGATTTTGGCTCAAAACTGAATAAAAAAGCTAAAAACGGCTCAAAATCGTCAAAAACGGCTCAAAAACGGCTCAAAATCCATCAAAACCCACTAATTTCCAGCCAATCCCCCACTCTCATCACTTTGCTCAATCGGAAATGCACCAAGTGGTTCTCGACGAGCTCTGGAATAAAGGAATGGACGCAATCGCTCGTGGCGAAGTGTGCGCCATCGTTCTGGCTGGCGGACAGGCGACACGTCTCGGATCGAGTCAACCGAAGGGAACGATTCCATTGGGCATTGAGGCCGCTTACGGAGACTCGTTGTTGGGAATTCAGGCGGCAAAGATTGCTCTGTTGCAGGCATTGGCTGGTAAGGGAGAAAATTGAGAAAAAATAGTGAGAAAAATGGTTTTGGAGGAAGCATTCCAAAGCCTTTATATGCTGAAAAAATGCTCCAGAAGCTTTCAAAATCATTCAAAAGTTCAAAAAATGGTCCGAAAACCTTCCAAAATGCTCTAGAATCGTTGAAGAAGATTCTGAAGTGTTCTGGACTGCCTTGGAGGATTCTGCATTTAGGAGGTTCCGAAGCATCCTGAAACGACAAGAGTCCTTCAAAGGTTGCTTCAGAAGTCTCTCCAATTGCTAGAAATTTCAAAAATGCTCCTGAATACTTCAGAATCTGTCAGAAGCTTGAAAATTCTCAGGAAGCCGTCAAAATCCTTCAGATTCCTCCGTACCACTGCAAAACTATTGAAGAAGATTCTGGAGGATTCTGGACAGTCGTAAAGGATTTCTGAAGGCATTTTGCGGATTCAGAGGCATCCAGAATTGGCAAAAGTCCTTCAGGAGCTCAAAAAGTGCTCCAGAAATCTTTGGAACTCTTTAAAAGCTCAAAAAGTGATCCAAAGACTCGGAGGCCTTTAACAATTTGTTAAATGCTCCAGAAGCCTCCAGAATCGTCCAAATCAGTCCAAAACGACTGAAGAAGATTCAGACGCGTTTTGGAAGATTCTGGATGATTCTGAAGGATTTTAGCGGGTTCTCAAGCATCCAGAATCGTCAGCAGTCCTTCCGGAGCTCGAGAAAATGCTCCAAAATCCCCCCAGAAGCCTTTCGAAGCTCACAAAATGCTCCAGAAGCCTTCAGAATCATTCAGAGCTGAAAAAAATGATCCAGAAACAATCAGAAGCCTTCTGAACCTTTCAAAGTGCTCCGAAAGCCTTCAGAATCCTTTAGAAGCTCAAAAAAATGTTCTAAAAACTTAAAAAATGCGTCGGAAGCATTTAGAATCTGTTACGATCCTCCCGACGTCTTGGAAATGTTCCAGAGGCCTTCGAAATCGTTCAGAAGAATTCAGAGTCTGCAAAAAGCTCGAAAATGCTATAGAAGCTTTAAAAGTGATCCCCGAATCTTTAGAAGCATCCAGAAGCTGAAAAAGTGCTCCGGAAGTCTTCAGAATTATCCAGATCACTCTAGAATCACTAAAACTGATTCTTAAGTGTTCTGGACAATTTTGGAGGATTCTGAAGGAATATGACGGGGTTGTGAAGCTTCCAGAGCTCTTAGAACCGTCAAAAATGCTCCAGAAGCCTCCAGAATCATTGAGAAGCCTGAAAAATTCTCCGAAAGCCTCCAGAATCAATCAGGAGCTCAAAAAGCTGCTCTAGAAGATTTAGAAATGCTCAACAATTCTTCAGAATCCTTTAGAAGCTTGAAAATGGATGGTTTCGGAAGGCTTTAGAATCTTTAAAATACTATAAATCTGCAGAGTCTTCTAGAAAAGTTCTAAAAGCTTTTAAAGGACCCCAAAAGATTCCCAAGGGTACCCTAGTGATTTCAGAAGTGTTCTTACCTATTCCATCTTCAAAAAATGCACAATTTCCAGGCGAACGCGACCATCAAACCCCCGGCAAGATTCATTGGGCCGTCATGACTTCTCCAGGCACCGAACAAGCCACCCGTGAACACGTTCAGAAGCTTGCCGCTCATCACGGATTCGATTTCGACGAGCAGATTACGATCTTCTCGCAGGACGAAATCGCGGCGTACGATGAGAATGGAGAGTTCTTGTTGGGAACGAAGAGCTCTGTGGTGGCTGCGCCGAGTGAGTTTTTGAGGGGAAAAAAGGTCGAAAATGGATAAAACATCGATTTTTCAGCTCAGAAATCCACTTGAAAAACTCTAAAATCATCAAAAATATCTTGATTGGGTCAAAAAAAATCTGATTTTCAGCCCAAAATTTCACTAAAAACCTCCCAAAACCCTTCCAAACCGATCTAAAATCATTTTTGAAGATCTCAGAGTCAAAATTGGAAAAAAAACGTCTAAAATCCAATTTTCAGCTCAAATTAGACCAAAAAAGCCTCTACATCCTTCTAAAACATCTCTCAACTTAAAAACTCAGTTAAAATGGTTTCAGGGTCAAAAATAGTCCTAAAATCAAATTTTCAGCCCAAAATTTCACTAAAAACATCATAAAACCTTCGAAATTGATCTAAAATCATTTTTGAAGGTTTTAGGGTCAAAACTGGGTGAAAATGGATCAAAAATCGAAATTTCAGCTCAAAATTGCATTAAAACCCCCAAAATTAAGCAAAAATCATTCCGTAATGGTTTCAGGTTCAAAAATGGTCTAAAAATTGAAATTTCAGCTCAAAGTATCACCGAAAACTGCCTAAAATCAGTTTTTCTCGTTTAAAAATGATTTTAGACTCAAAAATATCGAGAAAATCGAATTTTCAGCTCAAATTTTCACTAAAAACCATCTTAAACCACCCAAATTCCTACAAAACCATCTATATTTCCAGACGGCAACGGCGGTCTCTACTCTGCAATCTCGGCGCATCTTCCACGTCTCCGTGCCAAAGGAATCAAATATTTCCACGTCTACTGTGTCGACAACATTCTCTGCAAAGTCGCCGACCCCCATTTCATCGGTTTCGCCATCGCCAACGAGGCCGATGTCGCAACGAAATGTGTCGCCAAGCAGAAGGGAGAACTCGTCGGATCGGTGTGCCTCGATCAGGGAAAACCGCGAGTCGTCGAGTATTCCGAGTTGGGGGCGGAGCTTGCCGAGCAGAAGACGTCGGATGGAAAGTTCTTGTTTGGCGCCGGATCGATTGCCAATCACTTCTTTACCATGGATTTTATGGAGAGGTTGGTAAAAAATCGATCTGAAAATCATGAAAAAAGACTCGGGGATCTTCAGAGCGTGCTCAGAAGCTTCTCTGAGCATCTTGCAGATTCTGAATCATTTTGGAGGGTTCTGGAAGCTTCTGAAAGCGTCTGGAGGACCCTGAAGGCTTCTAAAAGGATCCAAAGGCTTAGGAAAGATCTCAATAGCTTCAGGAGGATGCTGAAGGCTTTTAGGAGGATTCTGAAGGCGTTTGAAGGTCTCTATAAGCATCTCGAAGCTTCGTGACTACTAGAAGATCTTCGATAATCCTGGAAGGTTTTCAACCTTTTTGAAGAATTCTAGGAGCTTCTGGAGGGTTCTGGAAGGTTTCAGAAGGTTCAGGAGCGTCCCGGAACTTCTATACGCATTCCAAAGAGGTCCAAAGGTCTTGGAAGGCTCTGAATAGCTTCGAATGATTCTGAAGGGCTCTGGAAGCGTCTGAACATTACTGAAGGGTCGTGGACGACGCTGAAGGGTTACAGGAGCTTTTGAAGGTTTCTGAAGGTTTCTTGAAGGTTCGGAATGCTTCCAGAAGCTTCTGGAGCTTCTAGAAGGGTTTCAAAAAGTTCCGAAGGTTTTGGAAGGCTCTCAAAAGCTCCAGGAGAATTCCGAAGGTGTTCGAAGGTCATTTGAAGCATCTTGAAGCATCGGGACTGTACTAGAAGATCGTCGAGCATCCGAAACAATTTTCAGTCATTTTGGAGGATTCTAGGAGCTTTTGGAGGGCTCTGGAAGCTTCTGGAGCGTCTAGAAGCGTTTCAAAGGGCTCCGAAGGTCGTGGAAGGCTTTGAATAGATTTCAAAGGACTCTGGAAGCTCTGGAAGCGTCCGGAAGCATCTGAACAGTACTGGAGGATCGTGGACGATCCTGACGGGTCTTGGGAGCTTTTGAAGGCTTCTGAAGGTTTCTTGAAGGTTTGGAATGCTCCCAGAAGCTTCTCAGAGCTTCCAAAGAGTTCCGAAGGCCTCGGAAAGACCAGGAGCTTTTGAAGCCTTCCAAAAGTTTCTATGAACTCTCAAGCTCTATGCTCTTCTCGACGACTTTAGGAGTTTCTTTGAGCGTCCTGAATGATTCTGGAGGATTTTGAAGGGTCATTGGACGCTCTCTGAAGCCTTTGCTCAATTCTAGAATGCTCTATTGGCTTCAGAACGTGTCTAGAAGCTTTGTGAGAATCCAGAAGCGATTTGAAGGATTCTAGAAGATCCTGGAGGATTCTAAAGACTCCAGGAGGATTCAGAAGGACACCGACGGATTCTGAACCATTTTGAAAGATTCTGAAGGCTCCTGGAGCAGAAAAAACTAACTGGAATTGATGAAGATTCTCGAAAGTTTGCAATTTCTGGCTCAAAATGGTCCCAAAGGATTCAGAAGGATATTAGAGGATTCTGAAGGATTCTAGAGGCTTTCATAACTTTTTTTTTTGCTTTTCTAGAGGGCTCCAGGAGCTTCAGAACGTCTTTAGGACCTTTTTGAACTCCCAGAAGCGATTTATAGCATCCGGAGAGCTTCTAAAGCGTTCTAAACGATTCCAAGCTATTCAGAAGCGTTCCAAAGGGCCCTGAAGACCTCGGAAGGATCTCAATATCTTCAGGAGGATTCTGAAGGCGTTTGAAGATCTCTATAAGCATCTGGAAGCGTCTGGAACGATTCTGAAGTGTATTAAACGATCCAAAACACCTCCTTTCTTCCAGAGTCTGCTCCCCATCGTCCCGCCTTCCCTACCATCGTGCTCACAAGAAAATCGCCTACATCTCCCCGTCCGGCGACGTCGTCAAACCCGAAAAACCCAACGGAATCAAACTCGAGCAGTTCATTTTCGACGTCTTCGAGTTGTCCGAGCGTTTCTACATTTGGGAAGTTCCGCGGAACGAGGAGTTCTCGCCGCTCAAAAATCATCAATCCGTGGGCGTTGATTGTTTGAGCACTTGTCAGAGGGATTTGTCGAGTGAGTTTTGGGGGTGGAAATGAGATGAAAAATGATAGAAAAACGGCAGAAAATAGGCTCAAAATCATCGAAGTACCATAAATATGAGCTAAAGAACATAAAAATCGACAAAAAATGAACTGAAAATTGAAAAAAATCATGAAAAAACCATAAAAAAGCTGAAAATGAGCTCAAAACGCTTGGCTCATTTTGGGCTCATTTCGCCTCAATTTTGCTCATTTTGAATGAATTTTTCACGTTTTTTGACTGAAATTACTCCTAATTATCTCGAAATTGATTTTAAAATGATCCAACTCAGTGGATTTTGAACTTCGACTTTCAGCTCATATTCTATCGACATTGAACTATTTTTTTTGTGAATTTTGAGCGATTTTTTAGTCAAAAAAGTCGAAAATTGATCGAAGATGATATGGCTCAATTTTGCTCATCTATTTACATTCTTGCAGATTTTCTTCCGATTTTTCAACTGTAAAATGGCTAAAAATTGCTCAAAATGCACTGAAAAAAATCTGAAAGCCATAAAAATTGGAAAAATAAACCAAACTGGAGCAAAAGTCCAAAAAGTGCTCGAAAAATGCTTTTTTGAACTCATTTTGGCTCTAAAATTTCCAGAAGAATACAGCTAAAATGAAGGAAAATTCATCAAAAGATACATTAGTGGTCTTAAAAAATGATTTTTTACCTCATTTTTACTCAAATTTTCGCCTAATTTTCCCCCATTTTTCAGACGTCAACAAGATGTGGCTGGAACGTGCCGGTGCCCGTGTCGTTGCTTCGAAACAAATCTATCTGAAGACGATGTCATCGTACGATGGAGAGAATCTTCAGGAGCTCCGTCATCGTGAGATTACCGATGAGGCCATCGAGACGGATCACACGATTAACAAGTTCTTTGTTCATAATGCATAGATTGCCTTTGAATTATTTTTTAAATTATGACATTTTCATGGCTTAGGAGTCTTTGTGGAGAGGAAATTGGATGAAAATTGAGAAATTTTGAGGGGGAAAAAACGAAAATTTTGCTCCAAAATGCTCAATTTTGACCCGAAATTGCTAATTTTAGACCAAAAATCCAGGTTTGAGGCTTAAAATGCTCATTTCCGACCGAAAATTGAGTTTTTTATTGGCTTAAAATGCTCAATTTCAGCCTAAAATTGCTCATTTTTGATTGAAAACACTCATTTTAGACCGAAAATCCATATTTTTGGCTTAAATTCCTCAATTTCAGCCTAAAATTGCTCATTTTTGATTGAAAACACTCATTTTTGACTGAAAATTCTCAATTTTTGGTCGAAAATCCTCTGTTTTGACTCAAAATTGCTCATTTTTAGCCAAAAATCCAGATTTTTGGCTCAAAATCTCTCAAAATTTTCCTCAATTTTCCACTCCCCTAATGTAAATTTGTACTCTTTTTTTGTAGAATTTCTATTTCAAAATTCCCATTTTTCTTTCACTTTCTCCCCATTCTTTACAATTTCCGGTTTTTGAGATCCATATTGCTTGCTGCTTTTTTCATTGCTCATTCCTCTTTTTCCCGGCTCTTTCACTTTGCTCCCTGATGATATATACAAGAATACAAAAAAAGCTCCCAGTATTTTTTAAACCAATTTTTGGGCTGAAAATGGACTGAAATTCAAGTCAAAATGGGATGGAATAGCCCTATGAACAAATTTCTAAAGATTATTTGCACATGATTATTTAAAATGCACATTTGCACTGTATTGAAAAGTGCTCAATTCTTGTTATTCAAAAATGTTAAAAATAGAAAAAAAAAAGAATTTCTGATGGGAGAAAATCTTAAAACATCGAAAAAGTATCAAAAATTGTCTTAAAACGCCGAATTTCAGTCGGAAAAGTAGGAAAAACAGAGTTTTGAGTTAAAAAATCTCAAAAATTCATTTTTTTTGCACCAAAAAAAAGCGAATTTCGTCATTTTTTCCATAAAAAATTGAACTAAAAAGTGTTTTTTGAGTTAATCCTCTAAAAATTGCAATTTCTCTTCAAAAAATGACAAAAAATCGATTTTTCCAGACGAAAATGGGATTTTTCAACTGAACATTCGACCTAAAAAATAAAACCCTAAAAAAATACATTCTTCAATTGAAAATTCGATTGAAAATTTTTTTATGATCTTAAAAAAAAGCTCCTTTTTCCACCCCAAAACCCAAAAAAAATCCAAAATGTATTCTAAAAATGACCAGGCACTTTCGAAACGTCGCACCTGCGAAACGTCACGCTTTCGAAATGTCGCGGAGCCCTAAAAATAAACAGAATCGTTTTGTCCCCGAAGAAATCAATTTTTTAAAATTTTGTACTAAAAATACTCATTTTTCTACTACAAAAACCCGAAAAATGCAAAATTTCCTTTAAAAAATCACCAAAAAATCGAATTTTTCATCCGAAAATCCGCTTTTTCATGATTTTTGCACAGAAAATCTTGAAAATAGCCCATTTTTTCACTCAAAAACCCAAAAAAGTTCAAATTTTCATCTAAAAAAAGACCAAAAACCTGATTTTTGAAATCTAGAAATCAGTTTCTTTATTCAAAATTTGGATTTTTCAACTCAATATTCGATTTTTTTATGATTCTTCCACTAAAAATCCTTGAAAATCCTCATTTTCCACCCCAAAACCCAAAAAATTCGCACTTTCGAAACGTCATACTTTCGAAACGTCACACCTTATTATTTATTCTTCCAGATGGCGTGGGCGAATCAGGGTATGCAAGCGCTGATCCCCGTGATCAATCGAGTTCAGGATGCATTCTCTCAGTTAGGAACGAATGTCAATTTCGAGTTACCACAGATTGCTGTAGTCGGTGGACAGTCGGCCGGAAAATCGTCGGTTCTGGAGAATTTTGTTGGAAAGTAAGGGCGAATTTGAGAAAAAAAAGAAGAAAAATGAGCAAAAAATAAGGAAAATTAGCTTAAAATGAGCCGAAAATTGAAAAAACAATTGAAGAAAAACCAGAAAAAACTAGAAAAAAAATGAAAAAAAACCATAGAAAATTCAGAAGAAAATTCCAAAAAAGTTCAAACTCAAATTTTCTCCATTGAGGATTCTAAGGGATTTTGGAGGATTCTGAGCTCAAAAATTCTCGAAACTTCTCGAAAATTTAAAATTTTCTCTATTTAGAGATTCCGAAAGATTCTGAGCTCAAATAACCGCCAAAAACTCTCGAAAATTTCAAATTTCCCTCTTATTTTTCATTTTTCCAGAGACTTCCTCCCTCGCGGCTCCGGCATTGTCACTCGTCGTCCACTGATCCTCCAACTCATCCAGGATCGTAACGAATACGCCGAATTCCTTCACAAAAAGGGCCACCGATTCGTGGATTTCGACGCGGTACGGAAGGAGATTGAAGATGAGACGGATCGAGTTACGGGACATAATAAGGGAATCAGTGCGCATCCGATCAATTTGAGAGTCTTCTCGCCGAATGGTAAGGATTAGAACGCGTGTGACGTTTCGAAAGTGCGATGTTTTTACCTTCGAAACGTCGCACTTGCGAAATGTCGCACTTTCAAAATGTCGCGGAGCCAAAATAGTCGAAAAAAGCCAAAAAGCGGCTCCGCGACATTTCGAAAGTGCGAGATTTTTTCAGGTTTTGGAATTCAAAAATGAAACTTTTCCTGATTTTTAGTGCAAAAATCAAGAAAAATTCAATTTTTGTCTGAAAAAAAACTTTCTGGAATTCCGAAAAATCGGTTTTCGGACTTTATTTGTGGTGAAATTTTTAATTTTTTTTCTCGGGTTTTGGTGTAGAAAATGGAGATTTTCAGTGCAAAAATCATGCTAAATCGAATTTTTCACAGGGAGAAATGATGTTTGGCCAATTTTAGGGCTCCGCGACATTTCGAAAGTGTGCAGTTTCGCAAGTGTGACCTGTGAAACGTCACACTTGCGAAACGTCTCACTTTCGAAACAGCATTTTTTTTTTCATAAAAACCAATTGAAAATCTCAAAAATCGTCGAAAAAATTCAAATTTCCCTTCAAAAATGAAAAAAAAATCGAAAAAAAAATCTCAAATTTTTAGTGAAAATATTAAAATATTATGAAGTTTTAGTGAAAAAAATATATTTAAAAAAATTTTTCCAACAATAGAAATTACAGAAAAATTTGATTGAAAATCGCTAAAATCCTGGAAAAAACTTAAATTTTCCTCAAAATTGACTAAAAACCTAATTGTTCATTTTTTCAAATTAAAATTGAATTTTCATAATTTTTGCACTAAAAATTCTCAAAAATGCTAATTTTCCAATACCAAAACTGGAATAATTTGGTCGCACTTTCGAAATGTCACACTTGCGAAACGTCACACTTTCGAATCATCACACTGTGACGTTTCGCAAGTGCGACTGAATTTTTCGAGTTATGGGGCTGAAAAATGAGCATTTTTGAGGAGTTTTAGTGCAAAAATCATAAAAATCGAATTTTCAGATTAAAAATCCAATTTTGTCTGTAAAAATGGATTTTGTGGTCAATTTTGAGGAGAAATTTCAGGATTTCTCTTGGAAAAATTAAGATTTTTAGAATTTTTTCAAAACGTCACACTTTCGAAACAATACACTTGCGAAACGTCACACTTCGAAAAAGTGACATTTCGAAAGTGTGACGTTTCGAAGAAAAACATACTATCTTTCAGTGCTCAACCTAACCCTCATCGACCTCCCGGGCCTTACCAAAGTGCCCGTCGGCGACCAACCAGCCGACATTGAGCACCAAATCCGCGACATGCTCCTCACGTTCATCAGCCGTGAAACGTGCCTTATCCTCGCCGTCACCCCGGCCAACTCCGACTTGGCCACTTCGGACGCGCTGAAACTCGCGAAAGAGGTGGACCCACAGGGGCTCCGTACGATTGGAGTGCTCACAAAGTTGGATCTAATGGACGAGGGAACCGATGCGAGGGATATTCTCGAGAATCGACTTCTTCCGTTGAGAAGGGGCTATGTGGGCGTGGTCAATCGGGGACAGAAGGATATTGTGGGACGGAAGGATATTCGGGCGGCCCTTGACGCCGAGAGACGCTTCTTCCTCTCGCATCCATCCTATAGGCACATGGCGGATCGATTGGGGACCACATATCTTCAACACACCCTGAATCAACAATTGACAAATCATATTAGGGATACACTGCCGACGCTCAGAGATAGTCTACAGAAAAAGATGTTCGCGATGGAGAAGGATGTGGCCGAGTATAAGAATTGCGCACCCGGGGACCCCGGGAGGAAGACTAAGGCCTTGTTGCAGTGAGTTTTTTTTGTATACTATGGGTTTAAAATCGTAAAATTGAGCTAAAAGTGCCCATATATGGCTCAAAATAGTCCAAAAAGGCTCAAAAATGACTCAAAGCGGTCCAATTTTTTTTATCATTTTTGCCTTTGTGGACTATTTTTTAACCATTTTTTCGACTTTTTTGGACTATGTAAGCTATTTTTTAACATTTTTGGTCCAAAAAAGCCCCAAAATGACCTAAAATAGTCTAGAACAACCAAAAACGGCTCAAAATAGTCCGAAAAGGCCCAAAGTTGGCTCAAATTGGTCCAGCAAAGTCAAAAATAGTCCAAAAATTCTCAAAAATGGCTCAACATGATCCAAAAATTCTCAAAAATGGCTCAAAATTGACAAAAAAAAATTGATATTTAAAATACTCAAAATTAATTCCAAAAAACCAAAAACCGCATTTTTTTCCAGAATGGTCACCCAATTCAACGCGGACATTGAACGCTCGATCGAAGGCTCCTCGGCGAAATCCGTCTCAACGAACGAGCTAAGCGGTGGAGCTCGAATCAATCGCTTGTTCCACGAGCGATTTCCATTTGAAATTGTGAAAATGGAAATTGACGAGAAGGAAATGAGGAAGGAGATTCAATTTGCCATCAGGAATATTCATGGAGTCCGCGTTGGTCTCTTTACGCCTGATATGGCGTTTGAGGCGATCGCTAAGAAGCAGATTACGAGATTGAAGGTACGGGGAGGAAAATTAGGGGGAAACGGCTGAAAACTGGCTGAAAATGGCCTAAAAACCTTGAAAAATGGTTAAAAATAGCTGAAATAGTGTGAAAATAGCTTTTGAAAAATTTCCCAAAAACGATTAAGAATAGTCCAAATAGGTCCAAAAAAGCTCAAAATTGTTCATAAAAAGCTCGAAAATGGCTCAAAAAAATCCAAAAACGAAGAAAAAAGATTCAAAGTGATCCAAAAAGGTCTAAAAGTGGCTCTAAGTTATCCAAAAAAGTCCCAAAAACGCCCATTTCGGACTATTTTAAGCCATTTTTAGCTTTTTGGACTATTTTTTTTACAATTTTCAGCAGTTTTTTAACCAAAAACTTAAAAAAAAACAATCTTCTAATTCCAGGAACCCTCGATGAAATGTGTCGACCTGGTCGTCAACGAGATGGCCAACGTCATCCGCCAGTGTGCCGACACGATGGCTCGCTACCCGCGCCTTCGTGACGAATTGGAGCGAATCGTCGTTTCGCATATGAGAGAACGGGAACAAGTCGCCAAACAGCAGATTGGAATGATCGTCGACTACGAATTGGCGTATATGAACACGAATCATGAGGATTTCATTGGATTCACGAAGTGAGGGGCCCCGAAATATGGGAAAAATTGGTTCTAAGGGCTCGAGGATTCTGAAGCATTTTAGGAGGAAGCATTTTAGCAGCCTTGGTCTGATGGAGAAATTTTTAGCCAATTTTTTTTTCCATTTTTTTACTGAAATTTTGAAAGAGTCGCTCTAAAATGTTTTCTACCGCAAAAACGAGCCGAAACGGACCATTTTGAAGCGAGTTATGAGCGTTTACAGTTTTCGGTGAGAGACGCAGAGAAAGCAGACACTCTCGTTGTCGAAGAGACGCAGAGAAACGAGACAGTGTCTGCGTCTCTCTTACTGAAACTTTAAACGCTCATAACTCGCTTCAAAATGATCCGTTTTGAATGGTTTTTGTACCATTTTGAAGAAGAAATCATATATTATTAGGTGTAAAAACAAAATTCATATTTGAAAATTGAATTTTTCGATCAATTTTTCGAACCAGTTTTTGAAATATGATTTTTTGAATACATCTCATAATACAATACATTTTCTTCAAAATAATACAAAAACCATTCAAAACGGACCATTTTGAAGCGAGTTATGAGCGTTTGAAGTATTCGGTGAGCGACGCAGACACTGTCTCGTTTCTCTGCGTCTCTCCGGCGGCGAGAGTGTCTGCTTTCTCTGCGTCTCTCACTGAAAACTTCAAACGCTCATAACTCGCTTCAGAATGGGCCATTTCGGCTCGTTTTTCCAATAGAAATAATTTTTAAATAGATTTTTTGAAATTTCTTTTCAACAAATTACTTTGAAAAACTTTGAAGGGTCTCTAGATGGTTCTAGAAGATTCTAAATGCTCTTGGACCGCTTTAAATCGATAAAGACGGCTCAAATTACTGTAATTTCAAAAATGGTCCAAAATAATTCAAAAAGGTTAAAAAGTGTCTCAAAATTATCCAAAAAGACTCAAAAATAGCTCAAAATTGTCCGAATAGTCCTGAAAAGGAGTCAAACGGCCCAAAATGATCCAAAAAAGCTAAAGAATGACTCAAAAAATTAAAAAAAAAAAGCCCGAAGTTGCTTAAAATGGCCCAAACAGTCCCAACAAGGGTCAAAATTGTCCGAAAAGTCTCGAAAAACGGCTCAAAACGATCCAAAAAGACTCAAGAATGGCTTAAAATGGCTCAAAAGGTCCAAAAAACCCCCAATTTTCATCTTCCAGCGCCGAAGCCAAGGCCACGCAACGTCAATCCGCGGCCCGTAACATTGCGAATCTCGCGAATCAAGTCATTCGAAAAGGATGGCTCTCCGTCAACAATGTCTCATTTGTCCGCGGCTCGCGTGACTCGTGGTTTGTCCTGATGTCTGATAGTTTGCATTGGTATAAGGATGATGAGGAGAAGGAAAAGAAGTATATGTTGCCGTTGGATGGAATCAAGTTGAGAGACATTGAGAGTGGATTCATGTCGCGGCAGCACAAGTTTGCGCTGTTTTATCCCGATGGGAAGTGAGTTTTTGGGAAAAAATGGTTGAAAACGGCTAAAAACGGCCGAAAAATAGTCGAAAACGAGTAAAAAATGATCGAAAATGGCCAAAAAATAGTCGAAAACGGCCAAAAAATAGTCGAAAACGGCCGACAAGCGGCCTCGCGACGTTTCGAAAGTGCGATTTTTTTCACTTTCGAAACGTCACATCTCTGCTTTCGAAACGTCGCGCCGGTAATAGGAGCCAAAATTGTCGGAAATTAGTTAAAAACGGTCAAAAAGCGGCTCCGCGACGTTTCGCAAGTGTGCAACATTTTTCTCTACCCCAAAACCCCGAAAACTTTCGAAATGTCACACTTTCGAAATTTCGCACTTGCGAAACGTCGCACTTTCGAAATGTCGTTCTAAATATGAAGAAATGCATTTTATATCAATTCAGACTTTTTTCAAAAAATTTTGGCTCCGCGACATTTCGAAAGTGTGACGTTTCGACAGTGTGAAATTTCTCGCGGAGCCGAATTTCTGAATTGCTTAAACAGAAACTGCTATAAAATCACAAAAATCCTCGAAAAAACTTGAAATTTTGGTTCTAGAAATACGTTTTTTTCAGACGAAACTTAGATTTTTCAACTCAAAAATTCGAATTTTCATGATTTTTTCACTAAAAATCCCCGAAAATCATCAGAAAACCTAAAAAAATCACACTTTCGAAACGTCACACTCTCATTCTCATCTTCCAGAAACATCTACAAAGACCTCAAACTTCTGGAACTCGGAGCCAATAATCTCGACGAAGTGGACGCGTGGAAAGCCTCATTCCTCCGCGCCGGCGTGTTCCCCGAGAAACAAAAACAGCCGACACAAACGCCCGAAGAAGAAGTCGCCGCCCCGGTGGAGACGTCGATGGATCCACAATTGGAACGACAAGTGGAGACGATTCGAAATTTGGTCGATTCGTATATGCGTATTATAACGAAGACGATTAAGGATTTGGTGCCGAAGGCGGTGATGCATTTGGTGGTTAATCAGGTAAGTAGGATTACGGTATTTACAAAAAAAATATTAAAAATCGATTTTCAAGCCTCATTTTTGGGGAAAATACAGTAGGATTACGGTAATTTTTTTTTCTATTATTCACGAAAATAACGATATTTTTGCATAAAAATCGTTAAAACTCGAAAAAAATTGCATTTCGAATCGCAAACTTACTTTTTTCTAACCTATTTCAAAAAATGTAAAATTTTTTGAAGTATTATCCAAATTTCCCAAGTTTCACCGCGCTCCATTGCGAACTTGGGTAAATTCAAAATTTTGAGCTTTCCCGTTCACTTTTTTCTCATGTAGGTCACGTCAAATATACAAATTTTGTTAATTTTGTGTTTTCGACGTGACCTACATGAGAAACAAGTAAGCGGGAAAGCTCAAAATTTTGAATTTCCCCAATTTCGCGATGGAGCACGGTGAAACTTGGGAAAATTGAATAATAGGTTAGAAAAAATGTAATTTCGCTATTTGAAAATCGGCTCCGCGACGTTTCGAAAGATGACGTTTCGAAAGTGTGACGCTTCGGAAGTGTGACGTTTCGCAAGTATGACGTTTCGAAAGTGTGACGTTTCGCAAGTGTGACTTTCGCAAGTGTGACATTTCGAAAGTGTGATATTTCACGAGTGCATCGTTTTGTCTTTGAAATGACACACTTTCGAAATGTCACACTTGCGAAACGTCACACTTTCGAAATGTCACACTTGCGAAACGTCACACTTTCGAAACGTCGTGGAGCCTGAAAATCGATTTTCACGAGTTTTAACGATTTTTGCGCAAAAATATTGTTATTTTCGTAAATACTGTCTTAAAATTCAAATTTCCCGCTTCCAGGTCTCCGAATTCATGAAAGACGAGCTGCTCGCCCACCTCTACCAATACGGTGACACGGACGCCCTCATGGAAGAATCGGCTCAGGAGGCTCAAAAACGCGAGGACCTCCTCCGAATGTACAACGCGTGCAAAGAGGCCCTCCGTATCATTTCCGAAGTCAACATGTCCACGCTGGCCTCCGACACTGCGCCACCGCCACCGATGCCCGCTTCGGACTATCGGCCGCAGATTCCGCGGCCGGCGCCGGCGCCGCCCGGCGGACGACCGGCTCCTGTGCCGCCGAGGGGAGGCGCTGGAGGCGCACCAATGATTCCGGCGTAAGTTTGGTCGAAAAATAGTCGAAAACGGTAAAAAATTGGTTGAAAACGACTAAAAACTGGTCGAAAACGGTTGAAAATTGGTCAAAAAATGGTCGAAAACTGTCAAAAAATGGTCGAAAACGGCCTTAAATCGGCTCTGTGACATTTCGAAAGTATGACGTTTCTTACTTTCGAAATGTCACACTCCACCATTTTGAGCCAGCGTGGTCGAAAAATGATTGAAAACGGCCAAAAAATTGTCGAAAATGAATTGAATTCGGCTCCGCAACATTTCGAAAGTGGGATGATTTTCACTTGCGAAATGTCGCGGAGCCCAGATTTTGAGCCAAAGTGGTCGAAAAATGGTCAAAAATGGTCGAAAACGGTCTAAAAGCGGCTCTGTGACATTTCGAAAGTATGACGTTTCGAAAGTTCGACGTTTTAAAAGTGCGACATTTTTTGCTTTCGAAGCGTCGCACTTTCGAAACGTCCCGGATCCAAAATTTTGAAAAAAATCACAAATTTTTTTTCAGCCGCGTCCCGACACCATCCAACGGAGCCCCCGAGATCCCGGCTCGCCCAAATGTGCCACGAAGACCACTCTAACTCGAAGCTCCGCCCCCTTTTTTCTTTTTCCCTTTTTCCCTCAAAAACATCTTTTTTTTCAAATCTAGTCATCCCATTTTGTGATTTTTTGGTTTCGCGACATTTCGAAAGTGATTTTTTTACTTTCGAAATGTCGCGAATCTTTTTTTTTGTATTCTTGTAAAATCGTTCCCAAAAAGTGATATATTTTTGCTCCAAAAATTACATATTTATCATTCCCCTTGAAATATCGATTTTTATTTTTCATGTGAAAATTTTTTTTGAATTCAAAAATTTCCCGCCCGAAAATCTACTGATTGCACTTTTTCACTAATTATTCTAGAAATATACGATATATATATTTATAAATGAAAAATGCGTTTATTCTGAAAATTTGGAAGATTGACATTTCGAAAGTGCGACGTTTCGAAAGTGCGACATTTCGAAAGTGGGAAATTTTTGAAAGTGTGACGTTTCGAAAGTGCGACATTTAAAAATTTGTGACATTTCGAAAGTGCGACATTTCGAAAGCAAAATGTTTTTCAAATTTTCGGGAAAATTCCGATTTCTCCCGTGGACCCCTAATATTATTTTTTTTTCATTTTCCAAAATAATTAAACCCCTATTATTATAAATAAATAAATAAACCACGCGCCACGGTCTCCTGCGTGAATTTTAGGGACAGGTGACATCACAAAAATGTGGATTTTCCAGAAAAATTGAGAAACTTTAGCGTGAAGCAAATTTTGGCTTGAAAATCAGGTTAATAGTCGTTTTCTCGGGAAGAAAAATCATTTTCCAAAATTTTCCCCAATAAATTTCTTTGAAACAGTGATAGAAACCTTGTGTAGTTTTTTCAGGTAATTACGTACTGCCGTTCTGAAGTTATTTAACGATTTAGCATATTTTTCAAAAGTTTTCGATTTTCATAGGGTTTTCAGTGTTTTTGACTAAAAAATCATTTCAAAGACCAAAATTTCAACTGAAACCCTACAAAAACTTACAAAAAATCGGGGAAAAATGAAGAAAATTCGTTGAAAAATCGAAAAAATAGTAGTTTTGCATGTTTCATGGGATTTTCGTAGAGTTTCCAGTGTTTTTGACCGAAAAATCAATTTAAAATCGATTTTTACACCTAGAAATCAAAAAAAAAATCACAAAAATCGACGAAAAATGGCGAAAATCCATTGAAAACGAGTGAGTGCATTGTCCCCCTCACCTCACATTTTTCTCTGACCGCGAGAGAGTGTGTGGCAGCGCGGAGAGGCACACACAAAACATCGAGGGCGGCGGAACCCGTGAGGTGCCGACCGCTCTCCAGGACGACCCTATATCATGGCCGTCGCATTCTCGTGTGTCCGCACAAGTGTCGATGTTCTAACGACCATTCAGGTATGAGGAAGGCACCCCTCGGGGATGCTGAGTAGGTACCGGTGGCTGAGGGACCTGTGGGTGGTGAAATCTCGCGAAAGTAGCCACCCCGCTTGAGTGCGAGGAAGTCGATACCCCGGAGCTGCAGTAACCGGGCATTTTTCAAGCTCCGGGGGGCCGGTTTTCAAAAAATTTTCAAAATTTTTTTTGTTCAACCATGTCCATCGTACCATGACCATCGTTGACCATGGTTGGGGGTTGGGGGCCCGGCGCCGCGCGGGAGGGAGCGGCTCGGTGCCCGCGGACAAGATGCACAGTACCAGTTTTTTGGAATTTATCCATGGCTCCCAACGAAGTCCTTCCCTCGTTTTTCCCAGGGACTATGCGCCCGATTACAGCACGACATTACGGCCCATGACTGCGCACAGTCGCTAGGCCAACTGGGTCCCCGAGGGTGTTAGAAAATTTTGCGGGCGGCCAGGCGTGCAAAAAAAAGCTCGAAAACTTTTGAAAAATATGCTAAATCGTTAAATAACTTCAGAACGGCAGTACGTAATTACCTGAAAAAACTACACAAGGTTTCTATCGCTGTTGTGAAGAAATTTATTGGGGAAAATTTTGGAAAATAGTTTTTCTTCCCGAGAAAACGACTATTAACCTGATTTTCAAGCCAAAATTTACTTCACGCTAAAGTTTCTCAAATTTTCAGGAAAATCCACATTTTTGTGATGTCACCTGTCCCTAAAATTCACGCAGGAGACCGTGCGCGCTCACGTATTCTTACCACTAGGGAGCATGGGGTATCTTTCGATTTTCGAGCGCCCGTCTAGTTATACAAGAGTATGTTCGGGAGCTCGAGCATATTTTTGTTTTATCTCGAGAATCTCTGACAATCCCACAAAAAGCCATTGACTTCAAGAGGAATCGAACCAGAGAGTCTCTGATCAGAATCCCAGCTCTTTACCACTGCTCCAAATGGTACACGTGATACATAGTTATTTTTACAAATTTAAACATTTCAATTTTTGCATATTTCAAAAAAATCTGAATTTCCGAGTTGTTGACCACGTCAAAAGTGTTTTTAAAAAATTTAACTTTTTCGATCAAAATTCAGTGGAATCATGAATAATCACGTGGCCCCGGGACTTTTCTAAGCTTAAAAATTAACGGGAATGTTGTGAAACGTCATGAAAGGTCAGATACCCCATGCTCCATAGCGGTAAGAATACAAGCCTCCATAAACCACTATTATTTCTAAAACGCTTCCAAAAAGAAGAGGGAAAACCCTAAACAATGGGAAGAAGCACCAACAGCAGCTCCAGTTTGGTGAGTTTTTCAGCGATTGCTCAGCTTAAAAATGAGCAACACTTCTTAAAAATGCAATTTTTGAATTCAGCGTGAAAAATGCTTCAAAATGAGTATAATCATGGCTATATTTCGAGATAAGCATTTTTTCTTGAGCAGATTGCTCAGCTTAAAAATGAGCAATTTTGAAGATTTTGAGCTGAAATTAACACAGTTCAATTCAGCTTGCCGAGAGCTTCAAAATGAGTATAATAACGACTATTTTTGTTTAATTTTGAATTTCGACCTCAACCGCGACGGAGGTGAAAATTTCAAAAATTAAGGGAACCCAGGCATGATTATAATCATTTTGAAGCTCTTGGCGAGCTGAATTCAACTGTACAAATTTCAGCTCGAAAACTTGAAAATTGCTCATTTTCAAGCAAAATCTGCTTGGAACTCCAAATATAGTCATGATTATACTCATTTTGAAGCATTTTTTGCGCTGAATTCGAATTTTTGGGTCTCTAAATTTTCAGAAAAGCCCTCCAAATCGTGTCCGCTTCATGCACGGACCACGGAATCGTTCCCCAACGGCGTCACCGTCGCACACCGGTGTGATGCATATTCACACCGGTCGTCATGCTTATTCGGATTCGGAATCTTCAGATTCTGGCTCTTCAGAATCTCCAGAATCCTCTCCAATCCCAGTCAACAAGCACCCGATGACGCTTCGTCCCCGTTCTTCGAAAATTGGAGTCCTCGAGGACAAGAAACATTTCAAAAAATTGGTAATCGCAGTTGGAGAAGCAGAAATGGCATCAAGAGGAAAAAAGGATTTCAAAATCCAACCAAAAGCTGTGGATCTCATTCAGAATGCCGCTGAAAAAATGCTTGTCGATTTGTTCAAGAAATCGGGGGCCCTGGCGGAAAGTGGTGGTCGTGAGGAGGTTACGGTAAGAAAATTTGAATTCAGCGTGAAAAATGCTTCAAAATGAGTATAATAATGACTATATTTGGCGTTACAAACTTTTCTTGAACAGATTGCTCATCTTAAAAATGAGCAATTTCTATGTTTTCAAGCTGAAATTAACACAGTTGAATTCAGCTCGCCAAGCGTTTCAAAAAGAGTATAATCACGCCCAGGTTCCCTTAATTTTTGAAATTTTCACCTGCGTTGCGGTCGCGTCGCGGTTCAGGCCAAAAATCAAAAGTGAGCAAAAATAGTCATGCTTATACTCATTTTGAAGCATTTTAAACGCTGAATTCAAAAATTGCATTTTTAAGAAGTATTGCTCATTTTCAAGCTGAGCAATCAGCAAGAAACAACAGATTGCTCATCTTAAAATGAGCAATCTTGACTAAAATTGCTATTTTTTGAATTCAACTCGCCAAGAGCTTCAAAATGAGTATAATCATGCCACACTTTGCTTTAAGTTGGGTCTCGCCACAAAAATACGGGGTTACTGTAGTATTCGTGGCGGGACCCTAGAAATACCAAACTGTAGGAAAGTGGGTCATGATTATACTCATTTTTAAGCTCTCGGAGAGCTGAATTCAAATTTTCAGGTCACCGAAATGCACGCCGCCCTCGAAATCATGAACAATCTCGGGAACTCTTCAGATTAGCCTCTGTGTGAAATAAAGTTTTGAGATTTAACATGTTTATTCAATAAAAATATAACTATTCCGACCATAATGTACTATAGGAGCATTTTTCTATCAGTGAATCTTCGGAACATGTAATTGAATAGATGACCTTGCAGTTTGTAATAATGTGATTTAAAAAAACATCTTTAGCTCCTTTTAAAAACAATTCCATGTTGATTTGATTCCTTGTGTATGAACTCTGCGATCGTTGGGATTTACGAAGTTTATATTGTGGTTGACCCATTCATGACGGCAATCGTTTTGAAGAGCCGTTATTCCACCGTACGCTTTCCAGCCATCTGATACAATCATAGTTCCTAAAAATAATCTGCTTTGTACAGATTTTTTCGAGAAGCTATCGCTCACCTGTTTTTACGTGAGCTTTGATGATAAAATTAATAATTTCAGTTGCCTCGTTCTATCATGCCAAATATCCTTTGAATAGGGCGATGTAGCATGTGTCCGCGGTTGTACTTGGCTTTGTACATTGCTAATCTGAAATTTATATATCTTTACTATTAACAAACGCAAAGTTCTGTGTGTGTGTGTGTGTCCGTACTGCGTAGGTATCCCGCCCTAGCTCAGTCCCCACTGGACCGATTTTCACCAAATTTTGGCAGGTTATCAGTATTCTGTCTCTAATGATGCCCGTCTATTTTGTTTTTCGATTCGTCAAGAATTGAGGTCGCGAGAGCACAAAAACCTCCATTTTGGGATCAGTTAGTAGTTTTTTTTTAATGGAAAGGAGAGAGTGGCGAGTTCACGGAATTATTTTTCCAAATTTCAAAATTTCCATTTCTAAAAATTCACGTTGCCTGAAGGGCCCCAGAGGGGCGTAGCCCGTCTGGTTTATATATATTTTTAAACTGTCGCCCAAAATGTTGGGGCCATTCTACGCCAATAGGGCCAAATTATCGATTTTCAAAACGACAACTCACATTTTTTCTAACCCATTTCAAAAAATGTAAAATTTTTTGCTGATTCGAATGCATCTAATTTCGCTGCTCGCTATAAACAAATTTTCAGATGATTTTTTAATTTTTGGACTGAAAATTCAAAAAATTCGCTTACAAATGTCTTCTACCGCAAAAACGAGCCAAAACGGACCATTTTGAAGCGAGTTATGACCGTTTGAAGTTTTCGCGAGAGACGCAGAGAAAGCAGACACTCTCGTTGTCGAAGAGACGCAGAGAAACGAGACAGTGTCTGCGTCTCTCTTACTGAAACTTCAAACGCTTACAATTCGCTTCAAAATGGTCCGTTTTGAATGGTTTTTGTATTATTTTGAAGAAAATGCATTGTATTATGAGATGTATTTAAAAAATCATATTTCAAAAACTGGTTCGAAAAATTGTTCGGAAAATTCAATTTTTAAATATGAATTTTGTTTTTACACCTAATAATATATGATTTCTTCTTCAAAATGGTACAAAAACCATTCAAAACGGACCATTTTGAAGCGAGTTGTGAGCGTTTGAAGTTTTCAGTGAGAGACACAGACAATGTCTCTTCGAGAACGAGAGTGTCTGCTTTCTCTGCGTCTCTCTTACTGAAACTTTAAACGCTCATAACTCGCTTCAAAATGGTCCGTTTGGACTCGTTTTTGCGGTGGAAAACAGTTTGAAGCGAATTTTTTTATAATTTTAGTAAAAAATGAAAAAAATTGTCAAAAAAAATTTTTTATTACGTTTTGAGCAGCGAAAAATTCTACATTTTTTTTGAAATAGGTTAGAAAAAGTTGAGTTGAATATCGATTTTTTAACGATTTTTGTGCAAAAGTATTTTTAATTTTAGTAAATACTGAAATTGGGACGATCATTTCAGAAAAAATGACAGTGATCCTACTGTAATAACGCTTTTTTCCTATTTTTTTAAATCTGAAAACTTACCTCTACCACCTAAATAATGACATCCGGAAACCGTCAAGTAGAATCAATCTGAGTTATTCTGTCTTCACTTCACTTTTTCTACGTCCCCCACGACTCATCGGATCATTCAAATCGCTGGGTTTTCCATCCAGTCAGCTGCTACAAAACTGGCAAAATATGAAGAATTGAGACAGTATCTGTGAGAAAAATAAGATAATAACATATATTTTTACAAAAAAACACACTTACCTTGATTCCAGCAACAAAAATCCAGTAGAATAAAAAATGTTATAGAAAATCAATATAAAAGGAGACGTCCATTCAGTAGGTCGTCTTGGAAGGCAGAATGAATGAATAGAGGGGGCCCCTATTACACTATTATGAGTTTTGGCGGGAAAACCACAGTGTGCAATGGTCCAGGTGTACTCTTTTACGACTGTAGGTATTCTGGGAATCTGGTGGATGAGAAAATATCGATAAAAGAGGAGTCTTCCTCTTCGGTTAACTGAACTTTCATTCTGGATGCGTTATCGAAAAGGTTTTGAAATATTTTTAGAAAAAAAATTCTGGAAAGATTTCTCGAGAAAATTTTTTTCGAAATTTTCGAAAAATCTATTGATTTATCGAAGGTTTTTGAGAAATTTATACTTTTTGATGTAATAAATTCTTGAGAAATGTCTCAAAAAAACTTTCGAAAAATCTAGGGATTTTTTGAAGTCTTTCGAGAAATATATTTTTTTTTGACATGCAAAAACAGCAATGTATGTATCGTCCACGATCGTGGGTATAATTTCCAAAAACTATGTTTGACTTGAAAATGTTTAATCAAAGTGAACTTCAGCAAAATCAGACCCGATTTTCTCGAGAACCAGTCACTTTTGTGCTTCAATATTATAACAATCGTGTTCTTCGTCAAATTCTGCGTCGATTGATATGTAAAAATTCCCTAAAATTTTCAAAATCGACGATTTCTCGATACATTTTTCGAGAAATTTTGGAATTTTTTTCTCGAAAAGTTTTCAAGAAATTTTTTTCGAGACATCACACTGTTCTTTACCTTACCTGAGATTGTTTGTGATAGCCACCACTTAGGTCTTTCTATTAATTATTATTTTCCCTGAAAGTAGCTAAGACAATATTAACACCAAGTTTCAGAGCAACCAAATTCATTTATTGAAAAAAAAAACTATTAGAAAATTATAAGACTTCTTGTCTTCCTCTGTTCCGACAATTTCTCGCACATGCGTCTTGAGGTGAGAAACATTGTTCTGGCCTCGTCCTACTTCATTCTACCGGCCGTCTGGTCCGCTAACCTTTAGTTGTTCGAAGGCTGCCACCAACTCGTCATTTTCCCTTCTTGTCTTTCTACCGTGGATCTTCTGGAGTCTCTCTGCCTTCTTAATTGCTTCGTCAAACGTTCTATTCGGTGGGGGTTAGCAAACTCTTCGTGTTCAAATTGTTCAGTTCCTAGCCATGCGGTGTGATTTGCCACTGACTCCATTACATTAGTCGTCCGAAATACTCCTCGGGGAGATTCCATTAGATCTTTCCCTTTATAGGATTTGGACGCGGTAATGTCTCGGCATTCTTGGGGACTAACTTCTTTAAATCCCTGAGAGTTTAAATTTTCGACTCTCGTTGTTACAAACATTTTGAGCAGTGAGGACGTTGTTACTCTGAACACTTGTTTGTAACACGCATTGGCAGCCTGATGGTTGGGATTCTTCTTCAACTCATAAATATCGGCTCGGGTGGAAATAATAGAGACAGTCGGGTGTTCACATGACAAGATTGCTTGCCGGTGGTGTGAACATATTTCCCCCTTGTTGGAAACCGCATATTTGTGGTTGCAAAGCTGACGTAGAACCATATAAGCATAGGGCTACCGTTTAAATACGCTAAGACGTTTCTTGCGAGATTACCTCTTCCCCCGTTCCTGTACTGCTGTCGACCTCTTGGTCCATTGTTCTATTGAACATCTTGTGGTGGAGGTTCTAGAGCATATCTATTCGTTGGGGGTTCTAGCGCGTATCTGTTCGGAGGAGCTTCAATAGGGAATCTATTTGGCGGTGGTGCGAGAGCTCCATCCCGACCGATCACGTTCTGGAGAGGGTTAGGTCATTGACCCGATTTTCCGCTCTTCCATTCGTATGTGATCGCTAAGTCGATCTCCCCTTTTCCTCTCTTTTCCCGGTTTCGGATCTGAAGACTAGTTCCACTCCTCCTTCTCTTCTTTGGAATCTCAAGTTCCTCCCTGAGGAATTCTTGTTTGAGACAAGTGGAAGCTGTGTTTCGAGAGCGTCGCGGTTTATGGTGATGTCCCACCATGTTGCAGGGGTATCGACCTGGGTCTCGGAGATAGGGCAACCGCGCGTCCCAAACTGGGACAGAATGCCAGTTGTGTTCCCCCAATGTCTGGTAACATGATCACTCGGATCACCGCTTCCTCGACGATGACTGGTAGTTTCTTGATCTCCTCCATCTTTGACTTTCCGTTCGTCCTTCTTAAAAAAAAAAACAATGAGTTATAGTATTATGCCAGTCTTAGTCAATGTTAGTCCTGGCTGAATTTTCCCGATTTTTCGGCCGCGATATCAAATTTCTACCGGAATATTATCGAAATTTCCCAGGTCTCATCGCGCACCATTGCGAAATTGGGGAAATTCAAAATTTTGAGCTTTTGCTCACTTGTTTCTCCTGTAGGTCACGTCGAAACCACAAAATTAACAAAACTATTATATTTAACGTGACCTACAAAAGAAATAAGTCAGCGGGAAAGATCAAAATTTCGAATTTCCCCAATTTCGCAATGGAGCGCGGTGAAACTTGGGAAAGCTAGATAATATATATTAAAATTTAAAGGAACATACCCTGTTTTTCAGGTCAATTTTTAACTTGTCATGTTTTTCGAATGATTTTCAACAAATTTCAAAGCGAAATGTAGAAATTCGATGAAAATCGTTCAAAAAACATCACAAAATAAAACATTCACCTGAAAATCACGGTATGTTCCTTTACTATGTTCCTTTACTCCTTTACATACTATGTTCCTTTAAATTTTAATAAATTACTGTAGCATTTTTGTGCCGAGATTTCGCAGCCGAAAAATCAGGAAAATTCCCCGATTCAATGGAAAACTGACTCACTTCTTCTTGTTTTTCTCTTCCACACTTCGCCTCCTTGCCTTATTTCCTTGATTCCGTTTGATTTTCTTCTTCAAATCTTCACTCTTTTAACGGATTTATGGAGTTCGTTAGATCTTGATGTGTTCGCTTGAACTTTGTGACTTTGATTTGCGCGGCGTACGCTATCCCAAGCTATGCGCTATGAACCAGTATCTCTGTTCCTTCTACCGTAAGCTTGGCAGAATTCGAGCCATAGTCTAAAAGACGTCAATTTTTCTGGGATAAATCTAAGTTAGCACTTACTTTTAAACTTCGGATCCCGTTTCAGTAAAGAATCATGGAAAATTCCAGAATAATTTATAAAAAATCAATAAAATAAAAGAGACGTCCATTCAGTAGGTCGTCTTGGAAGGCAGAATGAGGGGGAGTAGTAGTCGTGGTGGGGGGTCCGCTGCGTTTTCCTTTTTCTCCCTACGCTCTCTTCAGAATCCATACTTTCTCGAGAGAGTCTGCTGACTAGTGGGGTTCAATTGAGTGGAAAAGGGACCCCCTTTTCACGGAAATAGGAGCCATCTGCCTTCTCGTTGTGTATACTGAAGTGCAAATGTGTAAGAGTGAATAGGGACCATTAGAAATTTGAAGAGTCTGGGGGGGGGGGGGGTCCAGAGATATGGAAAATTTTAACATTCTCGAGATCTTGGGACGCAGATTTTTCTTTTTCAGAAATTTAAATTAGGATTGCATTTTATTTTCTCGAATGATCGTCCCAATTCCATTATTTATGAAAATAACAATTTTTTGATCAAAAATCGTTAAAATCGATTTTCACCTGAAATTTTTTCTAACCTATTTCAATGAATGTAGAGTTTGGGACCATTCAAAATTATGTCACTCGAAAAAGAGGGGAGATTCTACGCCAATAAAGCCAAAATCTCGATTTTCAAAACGCCAACTTAAATTTTCCCTAATCAATTTCAAAAAATGTAGAATTTTTCGCTGATTCGAATGCACCTAATATCGCTGCTAAAAACGCATTTTGAAGCGAGTTATGATCGTTTGAAGTTTCAGTAAGAGAGACGCAGAGAAAGCATACACTCTCGTTGTCGAAGAGACGCAGAGAATTCAAACTTCAAACGCTTATAACTCGCTTCAAAAGCAGCGATATTATTTGCATTCGAATCAGCAAAAAATTCTACATTCATTGAAATAGGTTAGAAAAAAATAAGTTGGCGTTTTGAAAATCGATTTTCTCGAGTTTTAACGATTTTTGTGCAAAAATATTGGTTTTGTGTAAATAATGAAATTGGGACGACGATTTAAGAAAAAAAAGAGTGTAGTCCTACTTTAAAGTATAGTTTAGTCTAATTTCCTTGTCAATGTGATTTTAAAAATCTCATATTTCAATATTTTTATAAAAATTTTTAATACTTAAGTTCATGAACATGGTATTACAGAACACTATAAACAAAAAAAAAAGGTTCTTGACTTGTTTCATTTAATTAAATAATACAATGTTGGATGCACTATCTGGTTGGCCTTTTCTAACTTAAAATTGAACAAAAATTAATGAAAATTAGGAAACAAATTCTATTTAGGTCCGCTATTTCTCCTCTTATTTCGATGTTGGTGTAATCATCGCTTTTCTCTTCAATCCAATGTTCTTGTAATCGTCAGATTTCATATCAGGTTCAAATTTGAAACGGCATCATCAAACACGTGTAGATTGGTTCCGATACATTTCTGAAAAGTGAACAATTTTTGATCGAAAAAGTGATGAGAGTTCTCTTTTTACCCGAAAAATTCAATTTTTTAAGCGAAAATTCATAAAAATTTACCAATGTGTAATTCCGGAGGTTATCCAATTTTAGGTGTCGCTAAGGGTACTGTAGCTCATAAAATCTGGAAATCCAAAAGTTTGAACAGTTTTTTATTAATAAAAACTCACAATTTTCATATTGTTGTATGTCGATGCACCATAAAATGCGTAAGGCCGGTTTCGAGAGTGTGTTCTTTTCAGAAAAATAGTTAGATCCCGTTATACAGTTAGGAATCGCGGAAAGTTCTTGAATAGTTTATAAAAAATCAATAGAAAAAAGAGACGTCCATTCAGTTGGTCGTCTTGGAAGGCAGAATGAAGGGAGCGGGTCCCCCTCTGGGAAATAGTGTGCCATCTGGTCCCCCAATGCTCTTTTTCTTGCTCTTCCTCGTCTGCGCTTCCTGAATTCACTCTCTTTCGTACTAACAACTGACTGAATAGAATCGAGAGTCCGCTGTCAGTTGGCTCACATCGTAGTAAAAAATAGTGAAAAAAGAGACGCAGAGAGTAAGACAAAGAAAAAGAGGTAAAAGGCTTCAAAGTGAAACGTTTTCAAAGCCTAAAAGAACGGGAGTAATTGAAAATAGCGTCTGGAAAAGTGTTCTCAAAATTGGCTAAATTGCTGAATTTCCGCGATTTTTCGGCTGCATTATCTCCACACGAAATTCCTATCGAAATATATTTGAATTTAAAGGAACATACCCTAATCTTCAGGTAAACTTTTAAAAATTTCATCATTTTCGAACGATTTTCAACAAATTTTGAAGCAAAACGCTCTATTTCGACCCAAAAATTGCATTTTGCACCGAAATTTAATGAAAATCGTTAGAAAAATACAAAAATGAAAAAAATTAGCCTGGGTATGTTTCTTTAAATTTTAATATATTACAGTAGCATTTTCGTGCTGACCTCAAAATGAGCACATTCTTGAAATTCAAACGCATTGAATTTAGTCTTATTAGAATTTTATGTTCTCCGACAGATGTTACGATCCATTTTGTGAGTTCAGAAATATCTTTGGCTCTATTGCAGAAAATTTGGAGCAATTTTGAGCCTAAAAATTCGAAATTTGGGTTATTTTGAACCTAAAACTGTAAAATTAGGGTTAATTTTAGCCATTTTGAGCCTAAAAATGTGAAATTCGGGTTATTTTGAGCTATTTTGAGTCTAAAAATATAAAATTTGTGTTATTTTGAGCCATTTTGAACCTAAAACTGTAAAATTAGGGTTAATTTTAGCCATTTTGAGCCTAAAAATGTGAAATTCGGGTTAATTTTAGCCATTTTGAGCCTAAAAATGTGAAATTTGGGTTACTTTGAGCCATTTTGAGCCTAATAATGTAAAATTTTGATTATTTTGAGCCATTTCGAGCCTTAAAAAAATGAAATTTCTGTTATTTTGAGCCGTTTTAAGACTAAAAATGTGAAATGTGGTTTTTGAGCTATTTTGAGCCTAAAAAATGTGAAATTTCTGTTATTTTGAGCCATTTTGAGCCAAAAAAAAAACTCAAAATTGCTTATTTTTGAGCCAAAAACTCGAAAATCGGCCGATTTTGAATCCAAAAACTTCAAAATTTTCTATTTCGAGCCCAAAACCTCAATTTTTGGGGCACCTTCAGTTTTTTCATGCTTTTTTGTCTTTAATATGTCATTATAATTATTTATTGTATTCAAATACAAAAAATATAAATAATTTTTAAAAAATTGACTCGATTGACTGTGTATGGACGGAAACGTCTTTGGGTTCCACGAAGTGCAGTTTGTGGTTTATTGTTTGGTGGATATCCACTTTGAAGGTTTGGAATTCCAACATACGCTCTCCACTGGTCGGATATTATTGTGGTTCCTAAAATGAGACATTGGTTACATTTATTGTCATTGATAATTAAAGTTCCGGGCAAAATGAGTTTATGGTTTAATCAATGCGAAATTTTATGCTGGTTCCGAATATCACGATAAAACGCTAAAAAATGCTTCTGAGGCTCAAGAATGCCGTTAAAGTTGTAAAAAAAAGTTATCCCTCGTGGCCGAACTTTTGTCATGTTTTCCACGCGGATTACAATTTTTGCACTGTTGACGCGAAAAGTTAGGCCAGAAGGGATAACTTTTCTGCAACTTTGATGGCATTTTTTGAACCTCAGAAGCATGTTTGGAGAATTTTCATTGTGGTATTTGGAATCAGCATGAAATTTTGCATCGATTGAACCATAAACTCATTTTGCCCGGAATCCTCCTTTAAATTATGTACCTGACGTCACTGTTTTTTCAACGATCGGGAGTAGTGTTGCTGCATCTCGTACTGTGCCTTGGAACATGCTCATCTGAATCAATAACAGTGTGAGATAGGAAAATCTCTAACTTGAACTTACCTTGTTCGTTTCGATGAGTCCGAAAATCCAGATTGCATTTTGATTTTGAAGTCATTGGGAGTCTCCCAAAAATAATACAACAAAACTAAAAACAATAATGCTTCGTCCTCGGAGCATATATTTTTCTTTGATTGGTACACTCTCGTTCGAACCTGAAATTAGTAAATATGGGTTACTGTAACTGTTAAATTATTGAATTTTAATTTTCAAAAAATGCGGTATTTGCCAGATAAAGTGAATAATGACTTTTCGGGAAAATTTTACAATTTTTTTGGTAGCAAATTTTGCAATATCAATTTAACATGGCTACGCAGTGAAATTTGCAGTATCAATTAAAAAAAAAAACTAACCAAATATATCCTTCCTATACTACCGTTGTATATCTTCGTTCCGTTCTGAAATTTTGAAGACAATTTTCTGAAAAAAAATTATTATTCAAACTTACTTGGATTCGATTTTATAATCATCCTTATTATTTTTTCTTCAGCTCCACGATTGAAAAATTTCAAAGCTGAAATTCAAGACACTTTGAAATTTTTGAAAAAAATTCAAATAATCTTACCATCCACTGGAGATGCATGTTTCATTTATATAATATTAGGAATTCTTGCAAAAAATAGTAGAAAACTTCCGATCCCTTTATACAATTAGGAATCGTGGAAAGTTCCAGAATAATAGAATTTATAAAAAATCAATAATAAAAGAGACGTCCATTCAGTTGGTCGTCTTGGAAGGCAGAATGAGGGAGCATAGTCGTGGGGGTCCGCTTTTCTTCTCTATTTCTCTGCACTCTCTTCAGACTCCATACTCTCTCAATTGAGTCAGCTGGCATAGGAGAAAAAGAGGGCCCCACTGAGGGAAAAGGGGCCATCTTTATGTATCCTGAAGTGTCTATGTGTTAGAGGGAATGGAATTTATTGTGATTTGAAAATATCTATATTCTTTATCTTCGGATTTTTCGAGGACCTTCATCATAACATTAAAAGAATGATACATCAGTTTAAAATTTTATTTACAATTATCATTTAAATTTGAACCGAAACAAATTAGCACGTAAATAACATAAAAACTATGGAGATCTAAATCCACATTCCATTTCCACATCATTCCTTAGATTGCTCAAATCGTTTTGATAACTTTCAGGGACACGGAAATGAAGGCAAGACAACACTAAAAACTAATGAATTGTTCAGTGCAGTTCCAAACGCATCGTACTTTTTTATCTCTGTAAAACTGTTTAGTATTGAAAAATACATTATTAATTTAATATTTTATTGAAACAAAGAAGAAAGGGGAGATATATTCTTCTTTAGCCACATCTGTCATGTCTGTTTCTGCTGCAGGTGGGTAGTTGATTGCAGCTCTGGAAAACGAGAAATTGATGAAGAAATAAAGAATGAGATGCATACGTCAATCGAACGTTGGCTGTTTTGCCAGTGTCCGTGTTTATTTGACGGATTTGAAGTAGTTCAGGACACGGACGGAGGCAGTTGAACCCGGAATAGAGATAGCTCGTTTTAAGAATGATATATAATCCATAATACATCTCCAAGTCTCGTAGAAGCACAGCATGCTTAGTACCGTTGTCTTGAACCACTGATACCGTAGTACTCGTAATCCGTATCGTAAAAATCATGAGCAGTCAGGGAACTAAAACCAGGATTTAGTTGGGCACAGTAGAGCGTCTACCAGCAGCAATCGTTCGGAATATTTCGTTAGCATTGAGGTCGAGCTATCGCATCTGAAACGTTAAGCACTTTTTTCTGAGCAAGCCTTAGTCTTTAGTTACCGACTATGATTGCTGTGGTACACGTAACTTCGAACTCAATTCTTCTTCCAAATCCCTCTTTTTACTCGAGTTACAGTAGCATAATTACACCATTACAGTACACTTAGGCGCATGCTGAAAATTCAGCCATTTGGATGGTTGTATGAACTGAAGGAGAGAGTCTCAATATGGTTCTTTTCAAATTTTGCATCAAAATGTTCATATTTTCCAAAGTGGTCAGGGGTGCTAACTACATATAAGACCGTTTTTTCTCTTTCGTTTTTTCCGTTCTAAACAAATTTTTTGTAAAACGACTCAAAATGCATAAAAATTGACCTCAAATAGCTAAAGTTGACTGAAAATGAGCTGAAATGGCTGAAAACGATAAAAACTCAGACTCTTCTCATTTGTTGGCTAACTATCAACTTTTGTGTGTTCAAAATTGCTCATCATAAAAAATGAAACCCAAAACTAACCTCAAAACTCGAATCCAAATAAAAATTCAATCATGTTACTACCAGTGCGTTAGCAGTTTTGATTCTCCGAGCGCTTCTGAAATATTCAGCGTTGAAATTAGAAAAAAAAATCTGCAATGGTCCACTCACATTCTCAGATTCAAAATTCCAGGAAAATCATAGTGGAACATTTCTGACCTCTTTATACAGTTAGGAATCATGGAAAGTTTTAGAATAATTTATAGAAAATCAGTAAAATAGAAAGCGACGTCCATTCAGTTGGTCGTCTAGGGAAACAGAATGAAGGGGGAGAGGCCAGGGGAGAGACGTGGAAATATATTTTCCTATTCTGTCTGCGTCTATTGGTTATCGTGTGCTCTCTCTTTTTTGCTCTCATGCCTTCTCCTCTTCTAGTTATTCATTTGTTTGATATGTGTCCACGTATTTGTATTGGTATATTAATACATGTTTAATACTCCATGGGGCCTCATAGCGGTCATGGAAAATGGAAAAAGGATAAAAATTGGTCCCTAGGGGTCATTTTGCATCCTGAATTGATTGGCGTTCACAGTTTTTTGATATCTCTTCTCGTTCGGTGTCTACGCCCGCACTGTATAAGCAAGATGTAGAATTTCTGACATTTCCGAAAAAAACGTATGGAATCCTCCAGGTTGGGTATCTCGCTCAAGTAATGTGGCCTTATTCGCTTCATTACATGAAACATTCAAAAGAAAGTTGTTCGATATAAAAAATACAGTATCACACAAACTAGATTAAGCAATTTCCTCCACAGAAATCGTTTCTCCCTCTTCCAAGATGTCCTTGATCCGTGTCGACCATCCTATTCGAGTTCTGATTCTTCCACTCATCTTTGGTCACCGAATGCTCCCGTAGAATTGCCTGGGTCACCATGTAAGATAATAAAAGCATCAATGCCTAATTACGACACTCGGAAGAAACAGAAGACGTGGAAGAAGCCGAAGTTTCTTGGAAAAGAATTGAGGTTCTGAAAAATAGTTGGGATACTGTAGATACTAAACTATTTAAATTGCTCACCTTCACATCAAAAAATAACTATGCACATAGAAACTGTCCATATATAAATAAATAGTTCTAAAAAAATTGAACTATTCAAAAATAGGAGAAATTTTTCTGTATTCAAATTTCCCGCCCACTTTCAAATGGAAAACTAACCTGTTCTTCAATAGTAGATGCTCCGAAAAAGTCGGCAACTTCTACAATTCGCCAAGGAATGATCCGAATAAGATGAGGTATTTTGAAGGAACACAATTTATCTGCAATTTAGCACTTAATTTTTTTATTTGGCAACTACTCTAATTCGGAGTACAGTAATCCAGAAAACTCACTGTTTTTAGGTCAAATAATCCATACAAAAATACTCTTAGCATATTCAGAAAAATAGATAACATGTCTGACCCCTTTATACAGTTAGGAATCATGGAAAGTTCTGGAAGAAATTATAGAAAATTAAAGAGAAAAGAGACGTCCATTCAGTTGATCATCTTGGAAGGCAGAATGATTGCAAAATATATGGATAGAGGAGGGACTCATGAATAATACATTTGAATATGAATTGCTGTATGGTATGTGGCATTTTTTTGTTGTATGTATTAAATGAATCACTGTTCCTCTTATTGTCGTACCAAAAGAAAGCATTTATATGCATATTCATTTGTTTGGTGGCCACATTATCGTAAAAAAAACTATTTCTTCGGTACTGTATTATGGAAGAGAACATTTGGAAAATTCAAATTACATTGAGAAGGAGATTCTGAGATCCTGTTGTTCTGAAATATTGGTTCTTTGAAATCGCAAAAGTCTAAAATTCGGGGGATCTGAAATTCTGAAAATTCGAAGGTGTGAGATTCTGAAATGCGGAAATTCTGAATTCCTAACTTTTGAGATTCGGAAGTTTTGAAACTTTGAAGTTCTGAAAATTTGAAATTTCGAGATTTTGAAATTCTAAACTTCTGTCATTCTAAGCTTCAAATATCCAAAGATTTTCAAATTTAGAGATTCTGAAATTCTAAGCGGTAATATTATGCCAGCCTCTGTGAATGTCAGTCCTGGCTGAATATTTCGTGGTTTCGCGCCAGCGATATCTCACCACGAAAAAAATATTTAATTTAAAGGAACAACCGTAGTTTGTAGGTCAATTTCTCATTTTTTCTCGTTTTTCGTCACATTTGTTGTATTTCGCGTCAAAATGTGTTGAAAATCGTTCGAAAAACGAGAAAAAATTGAAAATTGACCTACAAACTACGGTGTGTTCCTTTAAATCAAATATTTTGTTCGTGGTGAGATATCGCTGGCGCGAAACCACGAAAAATTCAGCCAGGACTGACATTCACTGAGACTGGCATAATATACGGAAATTGTGAATTTATGAAACTTTGAAATTTTGAAAATCCGCAATTCCGATTTTTTAACATTATTTTATTATATTTTTTAATGTTACATCATTTCTGCACGGTTCGGCTTATGAGTATCTGACTTTTAAAAATTATCCGTCTGAAAATCTTAAAATCCAAAAAAAAATCTTCGAGATAGTTACGAATTTATTATCAAAAACAACGTAAAAGTTCCCAATTTTCGACATTTTTAAAAAAGTATCGGCTATTTCACTGGGACGGAGAGGATCATTGTCATTGATCTTGATTTTTTTTGGCTGACCTTTGAACCAGGCAGTATCACTCTCTTTTCCTGAGAAACTGAGCCAGAGAACTTCTTTTTCGTTTCTCTTAAGGCACGCTACAATTTCTTTTCCTTTGGATTTCCGGGTTTTGCCTGTTCCTCTCAATTTGGTCTCAATATGCTCTGGTATGATTCCTTCCTCGTAGAAAACGTTGTTGATCAACGATTCGTCAGTGTCATCCTCTCCGACTGTGAAACTTTGTTTCACAACCTTCATTCCCATTTCTTCTTCGCATTTCTCGATCACGTTCTTGTCGAACATCCTCAAGTCTTTTTGATTCGATTTCTTTTGCTTCGATGGATGTCCGTGAGAAAGGTAGCTCTCTCCTTCACATAGCGCAGACGCAAAGAAATGACACCGGACGAAGCCAATACTCTTAGCATATTTCCAATAGACTTGCAATACACTTCTGTACGAAAATCGCGCAGAATAGTGTTGCTGGTTGGAGTCCAATTAGGCTATCACGGTGGTTCCTCTCCTAGTGTGTCACAGCATTTTCCTTCTTTTGGAATCCCAATTTGTGGGCAGTGTTTGGTTTTTGAGCCACGTTTGCACTTTTTTGACCAGTTCTTTTTGAAGTGAAGTTGGCGTATGTGTTCATCCGTGATCTTCTGGCTTGTTGCGATTCTACAAAAGTCAAGATTAGTTGGTATAGAAATAATATATCGATTCGATTTTCTATAGGAATCAAAAAAGATGAAGTTCTATTAAAAATTTTGTGAGTTGAAAACACAAAATTTGGAATTTCCGTGAAATTTGAGTCATTTTTTTTTTTGAGAAAAGTTGCATTTTTGGTGAAAAAAACCAAAACTAATTGAGTTCAGGCTTAAAATAAGATTTACCTTGTTAACTCCAAATCTTTTGATTTGTTTTTTTTAACAACAACAATTTATCCATCTACAGTTCACAGAAGCAGCTGTTCCTTGTTGAGCAATTCTGCGTCCTGTAAAAGTTACTATATTGACTACTCGCCTAAAAAACAGTATATCTCAATAACAATTAGACCTATCAAAAATTTTCAACTTTTAAAATAATCAAAATTTAATTTTACACATTTTTACAGTTGATAGTTTTTTTCTAGGTCTAATGGTTCTTAAGTTACAGCTAATCAAAGTTGATGTATTTCTCAGAGAGCGAGAAATAATCTGTACTCGAGAATCGAGCTTTATGCATTTTAAAACAGCCGAAAAAATACTCACCTTTTATATCAATTTTAATAAAAAAATCCAAATAATTTTAGCAAAATAGTGATACCGACCCCTTTATACAGTTAGGAATCATAGATAATTTATAGAAAATCAAAGAAAAAAAGACGTCCATTCAGTTGGTCATCTTGGAAGGCGAAATGAATAGATTTTGGGATTTGGGGAACTATTCGAAGAAGAGATACTTGAAGTGTCAAGTAAAGTCTGCAAACACCGACACGCACAATTGCGGAGGCCCCGGCCTCTTGCGGAGGCCCCGGTCACAATTGCGGAGGCCCCGGTCACTTGTTGAAGGGCACCCCACAGACTTTTTTTGACGGGGAAGTGTGAACGGAGAAGAAGACAGAAGGCTGTCAAGTCGGTGGGTCATTCTCTTGTTTTTAGTAACAGAGTTCATATGCGCGGTCTTTTTTTACTACAGAGGGCTTCTCGGAATCTGAATGAAAAGTGAATGGAAGGGATTTCTGAAAATCTGACAAGTTGAGATCGAATAGGCTCAAATTTCAAAGATTCATTCATTTAATTATCATTCTGAAATTTACAAACTCTGAAATTTTGAGATTCTGAAATTTCAAGGTTTTGAGATTCTGAGATGCGGGGATCCTGAAATTCTGTAACTTCCGAGATTCTGAAAATCCACTATTCTGAAATTCTAAAACTCTAATATACTGACAATTCGATAATCTGGAGTTTTAAAGTTTTTAGATTCTGAAAATCGGATATTCTGAAATTCTGAAAATCCCATCTTTTGAAAATCCGAAATTCCGAGATTCCGTCCATCATTCAAATCTCCAGAACTTTAGAAACCATCGGAAAGAATTTCATAATTTTACAGAATCTCATAATTTCAATTTTTGCCTTCTAAATTATCCAAAAAGTTTCAAAATTCGGAAGCTTTCATCGGATGCAATTTTTCATTCATGTACATGTATCAAAAAATAACTTTATTCAATTTTATGAAGAAATTTGGATACAATAAAAATGCATTAGCCAGCAAATCTCATACTGGGTGAATTCGCCATCCAGTTGTCTTTCTCATTGGCAATATAAATGGGACAAAAACGAAAATTTGTACGACGTTTTGACATTCTGGGAGTTTTTCTTTCTTCTTATTTTTCTGCGATTATTTCTTGAGAGTTTCTTTGTGCACATGTTGTAGTGAACTTGACCAACGAAAAACCCGACTCTTCTTCATCCTATCGAAATGAAGTTCACATATGTGCTCATCCGTAAGGCTGCCTGACTCGAGAACTGTGTAATACAGTTCTCCTTGATGGATTTGGCAGTTTACTTGTTTTCCTCTGGAACATTCCAACTTTTTGATGAAGTAGTGTTGATCTTGGCTACAGCATACTCCCTTCGACCTTGCCACATCATCAAAAGCGCTGACCACCGATTCCCGGATGGATTCAATATTGCAGCGCTTAGAAACATGTTTTGACATGATCTGCATCTCGGACGGATAGATGTGAAACATCTTCTCCGCGTTCCGCTTCTGCTTTTTGTGAATTTTATGGCACTCGACAAGCCATCTCTTCCAAAGCATTTTGTCACTCTCTGCATCAGCAGAGCCAGAAGCAAAACAATCCGAGATTTTCTCGGAAACCATCTTGATGTTCTCTTTGGTGACAGCTATGCTGCGATTCCTTTTCTTCCACTTCTTAATCAACTTGTCGCTCTTCTTGATTGCAGCCTTGTGTTCTTTTTCCGTCTTGGGCTTTGGGGTGCGATGTTGAACATCTTTTCCGTCTTTTGCTTTTGATCTGAGTGCATTTTTCGGCAAGCCAGCTCTTCCAATGCTTTTTGACGACAGTGAAGATTGATGTGATTGTGAATAACTGAAATTAGAATCGTCAGGCTTAAAATATAATTTGCAAACGGAAAATGTACACTTTTTTAGAATAAGATAAAAAATCACTCACCAGTTGCAACCTTATTTCTTCATGTTCTCGTTCTTTCGACAATTGCAGAGTTACCATCTTTGTCGAGTAGACAGCAAACCTTCTGCTGGTGTCAAATCTGTAATTGAGATATATGCACTCTGAAATCCCGAAATATTACTCACCTTTTATTTCAATTCTTATCAGAAAATCCAAATAATTTCAGAAAAATAGTAGTACCGACCCCTTTATACAGTTAGGAATCATAAGAATTTTGTAGAAAATCAAAGAAAAAATAGACGTCCATTCAGTTGGTCATCTTGGAAGGCGAAATGAATAGATTTTTGGATTTTTGGGGGACTATTGGAAGAAGAGATATTTGAAGTGTCAAGTAAAGTCTGCAAACACCGATACGCACAATTGCGGAGGCCTTGGGTCACTTGGTGTAGGTTACCCCCCAGACTTTTTTTGACGGAACGGTGTGAACGGAGAAGAAGACAAAGGTGGGTAATTGTATTGTTTTTAGTAACAGAGTCCCTACATATGTGCGGTCATTTTTAATACAAAAAGGGGTTCTGGGAAACTGAAAAAAGTGGGTGGAAGGAATCTCTGGAAATATGAAATTTTGAGATCGAATAGGCTCAAATTTAAAATAAATTCAAAACTCTGAAATTTCGAGATTCGCAAATTCGCACAGTTTCGGTGAGATTCTGAAATTCTTATGAGATTCTGAAATTCTGAAAATCTAAAATTTCAAAACTCTGAAAATATGTGTATCTGAAATTTTGAGATACTGAAATTTCAAAGTTTCGAAATTCTGAGATTTGGAAAATTCGATATTCTGAAATTTCACAATTTCCGAAATCTGAAATCCTGAACATCACAATTTAAAAAAATTTATAATTCCGAGATTCTGGCGATCATTGGAAACTCCAACACTTCAAAATTCGCCTGAAAGAATACAATAATCAGTTACTTCAAGTATTTCTATGTATTTTTTGCTTCCGTTCACCTAAAGCGGAGATACCATTGACAATACAAAGATCTATAGGGTGGCTACTGAAACCGCTAGCTTGTATTATAATTTAGACAACATTATTTATTCAAAATTTTAAATACTCCACAGAAATTGTTGTCTATATTGTCACTTATCTGCTATTTTCAAGATATCGAGAAACTATACCGTGTTCGTATCAATTTTAGACAAAAAGAAAATAATATTTTTGGAATTGTTCATGTCGAAATTGTATTTCATAGAAAAGCCCTTTGTTTGAAAATCACAAGGCCCAAGATTTTTTTCTTCTCGCTTCCCATCAACACTATTCTCGAGTGTTAAGATAAAAAACCAGTTTTTGATAGACACCCCCTCCCCTGTTCTCGATTTTCCGCCGCATCATAATCATTTAGTTTACCTAGACGACCAACTGAATGGACGTCTCCTTTCTTATTGATTTTCTAAAAATTCAATCTATTATTCTTGAACTTTCCCTAATTCCTAACTGCATAACCTTATGCATGACTCATTCCACGATAAATTCTATCTTCACTTGTCTATATTTCATTCCTCAAATAAAATAATCATCTGGAACCACCGAAAAATTGGTGCATCGACCTTAATAAGGAGAGGACAACTAGACAGGTACGCAGACAACAAAGCTAAGTAAAGGGAATCAGCACCCCAAAGAACACATAAAAAAGCTATAAAGGAAGGCAGAAATTTTGCCACCTCGCCAAGTAGAAGTCATCCTTCTAGCAGCACTAAGCCAGAAGAGGTAACCATTCCCCTAAGGCAAAGAAATCAAAAAACCCTTCACGAATTTAAATAATTCCATACAGAGTTCGAAAATGGCTTCCACTTCGGTCCTAAAACAACGGGCTGAAGAAGTAAAAAGTATGAAAGAAGGGCGGTAAGTAATTTGAGCAAGGCAAAAAACACAACTTCTAAGCGGTTACCCACTAAAGAGCGAGCAGAAGAGAGCTCAGACTTTAAATTATACTCACATACATACGCAACAAACTTTCTAACGGAAAGTAGATGAAGAAATAACATTCAAAGAACAATATGACACGTACAACACCATAATAAAAGAAGAGCTACAAAACAGATACAGTACCCCGTCCGGGACAGTTTTTTCAGAACAAGCTATTAAAATAGCAGTTCAGATGGAAACTGCTCATGACGAAGCGGGAATAGCAGCTTCTCAATTCGAGAAACACTTACAAGATAGACATGAAAAATTAATACTCCCAGCTAATGAACTCAATGAGACTCAACCAGCACCAAAAAATTACAACTAAGACAACCAACTCAAGTAGACACCACAACTAGCACACCTAACTACACCTCATTAGGAAGAAGACACATGGATTTACCCGTATTTTACGGCGGCATAGCCGAGTGGCCATGATCTTCGACGCGCTAGTAGTCAAAGACAAAGACATGATGGATGTTATGAAACACAACATTCTTAGACAACATCTGAGAAACGAACCTTATGAACTCGTTTTCCCATACAAAACAGACGGGACAGAATTCAAAACAGCGCTAGACAGACTTATCAAAATCTACAACTCAACAGAGAAACAATATGTCCATTTATGGAACAAACTGAAGAACCTTCCAGAAGCAAAAGAAAAAGCTGAGAACATGAGACAATCGCACAAGCCTAATGCACGCTATCATAAACAATCTAAAAAGTCACGAAGAAACTGAGGCACTAAAATTCCAATCAGCAGTAATGTCCGGCTGGCTCCGGTTTTATTCTCCACAAAAGGACAAAAATCATTCAAGTTTCTAGACTTGCCTCTGAATACAGTAAAACTTGGTAAATGCGCTCTGTCGCACTTCCGCCAAAACACCACTCTTCAGCGCGAATTCACACTCGCAAGCTGTTTTCTTGTCATTATCTAGTCAGTTGAGAGTGAAATAGGCACCGCCGGTGACCTAGAGTTTCGTCTTGCTCATTTGTGTCTCTTTTGGGTAGTTTAGCCCGCGTTTTGTTCTTAGATTTGAGCAATAAAGTGATTATTGGCTCGGAAATCTTTGTTTTGTTTTGTTTCTCTTGGTTTTCTCACATTCTCGTCTCGTAGAGATTGTGTTCGTCGTTCTTTGAATACTAGTTTTCGCCGTGAATTCTAGTTCGTTGTTCGCGTGTTTCTCGTTTTTTACAGTTACGTTATTGTGCAATTTCCAAGGTCACAGCCTGTTCTGTGGGGCGGAAAAAGCATCAATTTCGTACTGTAAAATCGAAAATTCCTCCTTCGATCTTACGAGATATACTGAAAAGAAACCCAAAAAAACCCGCCTTCGCCGTCAATGAGACATCAAGAAACAGAAAGTGCAAGTACTGCAACTCAACAAATCACGCCTCATATGAATGTAGGAAAGTCCACACATTAGAAAAACATAGAGAACACGTTAAAAACACCAGTTATGTTATAACTGCTTAAACCAAGGACACGGTTCTAAAGAATGTAGAAGCCCAAAATGCAGAAAATGCGACAAAAAAACACAATTCATCACTATACCCCAATAACTTCAACAATAAGACAACCCAATATAATTCGTACCATGAAAAACATACTCACCTCGAGAATCAGCACAAAAAGACGTACAACAACAGTAACAGTTACAGTTACAATAATACTAATAATAGTAATTACAGAAAGAACAACGAGGAAAGCCAATCAAAGAAATCCTACACCCAGTCGAAAGGATATGGGAACAAAACCAATGGGCAGTACAATGGTCAGTCAGGGAACTCACCCCGAAACAAAGGGTACTCGGGATATCAAAAACAAGAAAACCCACAAAAAGTAAAACGGTTCCAAGTCTCAGCAAACCAAACAACCCTTATGATAGCAAACGCACTCGTTCTGATCAATGACACAATAGAAACGATTCCCCTTCTGCTAGATTCAGGAGCTGATCGATCATTCATTCTCGCATCGTACGCAGAAGAGAAAGATATGAAAAGCGTAATTCTTATGTATCCATTGTTTCTTAATTTCCCAAACTTCATCTGTCCACCTCGAATTCCCCTCTTTTGTAGTTTACATTGAAATAAACAATCGTAACCTGAACCACCGGCATTATATAAAGGACTGATACTCGTTATCAGATCCTTATAATGAGATCTGAAGAAAGAAAGAAAAACAGGTTTGCTTCGATTTCTTACTGTAGACTTTTCAAATGTTTTATTAGATGACTGTTATCAAGTCGTTAACATTTTTTAAAGCCCATTTTTTAAGTTAAGAATTCAAAATTTCATCAAAAACTAAACTTCTGTTAAACCTGAAAGTTTTAGTTTTAACAACCAAATTTTTCAAAATAAAAATAATTTTGCTCGAATTTTCGACAATTTGGCTCAAATCTGACGGATATCCTTTGCTTCTTTGAATTCTGAAATTACTGAGAATCTACCTGATATTTGTTTTTCTGAAACTTCAAGAATGAAAAAAAAACACAAGTTTTTCAACACAACATTTTTATTATTTTTTTCAAATCATGTCATGAAGGTAGTGGATTCTGTATCTGGAGTATAAACCGCGTGATACATTTCCATGTAATTCAAAATTTTAGCCTTATTGTTCCATCTTCTAAACATATAAGAGAAAATCTGACCATCCAGAAAATATCCTCTTTCGTCAAATCTCGGTCTGAAGCTTCTTTTAAGGTCACCTCAGCATGCTTCAAGAGATTTAGGTCTTTTGCATTTGTCCTGTATACTATCCTTTCAATTGTTGGATTCCTCCGTATGCTGACCAGCCATCACAAATAATGGTGGATTCTGAAAAAAAAGGTATGATTATGAGACCGATGCTTCTTCAATGACACCGCTTTGAAGATGGTGTCCGGTTAAAAATTTGTATTGCTTCAAAATATGCAGAATTCTGCGCTGATTCGGAATATCACAACGAAAACGCTCAAAAATGCCTCCAACACCCCGAAAAATCGCTTCAAAAATAAAGAAGTTGCCTCGGGTAGCCGTGGCCGAACTTGGCCGAAGTGGCGCGCGCAATGCAGCAAACGCGTTGCCTCGCGTGTTAGAAAGCGCTCATTGGCTGACTCCGCCCACTTCAAACGTATTTTTCGCATTGCGCGCACCACGTCGGCGAAGTTCGGCCACGGCCACCTTGAGCGTTTTCGTTATGATATTCGGAATCAACGCAAAACCCTACATCTTTTAAAGCAATACAAATTTTTGCCCGGAATCCTCCTTTGATGGAACCGCTTTAAGGGGGGCAAAAATAGAGACTCACACAAAAAATATTCGATGAAAATGTGAATGGCAGTTGCCTCATTTGATTTCTTTGCCGATGGTTTTTGGAGAATCTGGCAATATGCTAAAAAAATGCTCGGTATTTGCTTTGGTCATTTGGGAACATACCTTCGATTAGTCCTTCAAAAAAAAAAAAAAACATTTCACCAGTCCTTAACGCCCCATCGAACTTCAACCAAATCTTCGAAATATTCTTCAATATATTTTGCTTTTCGGAGTCCAATCGGGCAACTTTTCAAAATCCAGTCGAATAATGTGAAACAGCTTGCGCATGATAAAAATATAGGGAAGCGTGGAAACTATTCTGAAATCGTAATAGTGAAAATATAATAAGGAATTAAGTTTAATAGAGTTCAAATATGAACTCAGCGCATTGAGAGCTTCAAAATGAGTATAATCTTGGCCAGTTTAGCATAAATTTGAAATTTGAAGCTCTAAACATGATGAATTTCAAATAAATTCTCAAAGTCTATATTGCTCATGCTAAAATGAGAATGGCCAAATCCAAAATTTGCCTACCTTAAGGACTCGACAATCAAGACACTTCCAGTAGTAGCCGTCATGTTTTGCTGAAAAACCCTTTGGGAATGACATCAGCCAATCATAATTTACACAATGCCTTTCATTTGGAATAAGTCCAAATTGCTCATCTTGAAATAAACAATATTGATTTTAAATATCAATTTTGAATTCATCATGTCAAGAGCTCCAAAATGAGTATAATCATGCGGGGGTTTCGACATTTCAGGTGCGTCGCGGTCGCGGCGCGGTTTTTTCTTTTAAAATTTGAATTAAGGAAACCTAGTCATTATTATACTCATTTTGAAGCTCTCACTGAGCTGAATTCGAATTTTTCGTTAAAATATAGAAAAAATTGATTTACTCACTTCAATGACTGCAATTAATAAACAAAAAACTTCAACTGCTCGCTTCGTGTAATAGAGTGTTCTTTCTGAAAACGGAACTCCTAAGAATCTGAGAGTTTCAAAAAGTATAGTCACCTTTTTAGAATACCAGTTTTTTCCTCAATTTGTTTGAAATAGAAATTGAATTTGAAAATTTCAGAAAAATAATAGAAGATCCCTTTATAGGAATCATGGAAAGTTCTAGACTAATAGAGAATATTTTAAAAAATCAATAATTAAAGAGACGTCCATTCAGTCGGTCGTCTTGGAAGGCAGAATGAAGGAGGGAAAATGAAGATAAGAAAGTGTCAGTTGTTTCAGGAGGGAGTGATACTGCAAAAGAGACGAAGAGTTGGTTATCAGTTGGAGCATTGCGATAGAATCTGAAAACTACTGCTACTATTTTAAAAATACAGTGAATCTCTTATCTATTGTCTTTTATAATGCTTTATGTTCTCATTAAAAAAACAGAAGGAAAAATTATAAAAATAGGTTTATATATGAAAAGTTTATAAAAAATAGGTTTATAATATAAAATACACAACTTAAGACTTGGTGGGACCTCCATTTCACATATGTGGTTGCTACATGTCCTATTTCCAGTGTGAATTCGAAGAAAGCCATATCTTTTTTGCCAAACCAGCTGACGTTTATCTTGCTGATGGATTCCAGGTGAAGCTCGCTTGGAAATCCAGAGTGGTGTAGAATTCCTAACCTTCAGTCCAGTATCTCTTGTATGTTAGGAAAGCGTTGAGCTTGCGAAAGTCCACTATTAATCTCCATGACCAGTACGATGGGTGCGCAAAATTAAGATTATTCGCTGTTTCAGTTCCTCTCCAAAATGGTGACTTCTTCTTGGTCCTCGTTGTTTTGGCCCCATCGATGTAAGGTCGGAACCTCTTGAGAGCAAAAAAGCGCTTCCAGTTCAATCGCAGGGTATTTCCTATGTATTACTCGACTAGCACTCAGGAATCCTTTCCATGAAGAGAACTGCACCGACTCCTTTTCCAGTTTGAGTTCGTCATTTTGATATTTTCCGCTCCTACTCCCTTTCCTGAGCTGTCCTCCTCAATGGTGAATGGATTTTCCATTTATTTTTCAACCGACTGTTGATGGAGTAAGAACAGAAGCGGTTTGTTCATGGTTTTCTGAAAATTGTAGAGTTTTTTGATTGAACGGGATTTCTTAGAAAATTGGAATCTTTGAAGTTCAGAATCCTAATGTTCTTTATGTTCTAAGCCAAGGATTCTATACTCCAAACCCTGAATTATAGTAGGAGATGAGACATTGGAAGTGAGAGATTTAGAAACTCAGAAATTCAGAAATTGCAAAATTGTAAGCTTGGGAATCTTAGAATATCAGAATTCAAGCATTTCAGAATCCTGAAATCTCTGAGAACTCAAAAATCTGAGAATCTGGGAATCTAAAAATCTCAGAATCTTCAAATTTCAAAATTTCAGTATCTTTGAATCTCTGAATTTCAGAACCACTAAGTTTCAGAATTTCAGGATATTAGAACTTCAGAATCCCAGTATTACAGATTTTTTAAATTTCAAAATTTCAGAATCAAAGAATTTTAGAACTTCAAAAAATCAAAATCTCTCAGAATCATGTAGATTCAGAATCTCAGAACTTCAAAAATTCAGAATCTCAGAATTTCAGAATCCTAGAATCTGCGGATTCCAGAATTCCAGGATTTCAGAATTGTATAATGTCGGGATTTCAGAATCTTTGAATCTGAGAATTGCGGAATTTCAGAATCTCATATTTCAGAGTTTCAGGATCCCAGAATTTTATAATTACAACATTTATAGAATCTCAGAGTTTCAGAATCCCAGAATTACAAAATATCAAAATCTCAGAGACTCCAAATCCCGGGAATTGAGAACTTCAAAGTTTAAAAATTTAGAAATTTTAGAATATTTGAATTTCTGAAAATCTCAGAATCTGAATTTTAGAATCTGAGAACCTCAGTATTCCAGGATTTCAGAATCTCAGAAATTCAGAATTTCAGAGTGTCAGAATTCCATACTTTCAGAATCTAAGGATTGTATATTTTCAAATTTTCAGAGTAAAAGAATTTCAGAATTTCAGAAAAAAAACTTTGTAATTGAAAATCCGAAAATTTTCAGAAATCTAGAAATCCTTGAAACCAAAATAGAAATCTTTGAAATCGTCAAATTTCCTTAAAATCAGACTTTTCTGGGAAATTTCAAGATTTTCGAAAATTTCTAAATTTCAGAACTTCAAAATTTTGGAACCTTAGAATCTCATAAATTCAGTAACTCAAAATCTTCGAATTTCAGAATTTTGAATTTCGAGAATCTGATAACATCTCAAAATCTCAAAATAGGCTTCACCATCACCAAAAGTCAGAAACTCAATTCCTCAAAAGTTCAAGTTTCAAGCTTTAAAAAACCCTCACCTTCCAAAAAAAATCCTTCAAAAAGTTCAAAAAAATTATAAATAGAACATTTTCGACCCCTTTATACAGTTAGGAATCATGGAAACTTCCAGAATAATATAATTTATAGAAAATCAAAGAAAAAAGAGACGTCCATTCAGTTGGTCATCTTGGAAGGGAGAATGAAGGAAGGGGGAGAGACGGGGGGTCCGTCCGCTTGTTGACCTCTATTGACCCCTCCTTCATCTGTCGTGGGTCTCTTCAATAAAAGAAGACAGGGGGTCCCCCTATGTCAATTGGACCTTTCTCGCTGGGGTGGCAGATGTTGCCTCTAGAGGATATCTTGTAAAGTACCGTGATCTGTTCTAAAATTTTGAAATTCTGCCTGAAAATTGTGTTCCCGACTGACAAAACAGAGAGTTTCTGATACATCATTTTATTTTCAAATCATGTTAAATTTGAAAGTTCCTCGGTCTCGGAAGATGACGTTCTTGTTTTCATATGCCTCCACTTCGTGTGAGCCAGTTTTGTCGGGTGCAAGCTTGTTCGCAGCCGGAACGAATCTTTTGATTCGTATTCCTTCACTCCTCTGATGAAACTTCGCCATGATTCTTTCTGTGGATCGAATACGGGCCACTTTGCCGCTCTTCTATTGTCCAATTCGAGCAATGCTACGCGGTCTTCCATTATCCGTTGATATCGTCCCCTTGTAATTAGTTTGAACTGATTTACCGTCGGATATTTTCCGATCCCTTAAGGCCCCATCGAACTATGATTGGCTTGATGCTCGAAGTGTAAACGACTCGATTATTTCGAAGGCCATTCGAAAAAAACTGAAGCAGCTTTCGCATGATGAATGGAGCGAAACTTTTCTGAAATTGTAAATGAATATATACGAAATAATTAATTTGAATAAAGTTTAAACATGAACTCAGTGCATTCACACCGTCTTTCGTTTGGGATAACACCAAATTTCTCATCTTAAAATAAGCAATATTGATTTTTACTATCAACTTTGAATTTCTCATGACAAGAGCTTCAAAATGAGTATAATCATGCCTAGGTTTTCCGGATTTTTAGAATTTCAGCTGCGTCGCGGTTGCGGTGCGGCTTTTTCCAAAAAATTGGAATTAATGAAACGTGGTCATGATTACATTCATTTTAAAGCTCTCAATGAGCTGAGCTCGAATTTCGTGTAAAAAAAGTTGTTCCACTTACTTCAAAGACTGCAATTAATAAACAAAAAATTCCGCCTTGTTCGATTTCGGAAGTGGGGTAATCTTTCTGAAAATTGATTTCCTAAGATCTGAGAATTTCCAAAAGTGTAGTTACCTTTTTAGAATACCAGTTTCCTCCTCAATTTGTTTGAGAAATAAATGGAATTTGAAAATTTCGGAAAAATAATAGAAGACCCCTTTACACAGTTAGGAATCATGGAAAATTCCTGAATAATTTATAAAAAATCAATAATTAAGGAGACGTCCATTCAGTTGGTCGTCTTGGAAGGCAGAATGAAGGGAAAAGGTGGAAATAAAGATAAGAAAATGCCAGTTGTTACCGGAGGGAGAGTTGGTTATCAGTTGTTTGGAGCATTCTGAAAATTTCTGTTTCTAGAAATACAGTAAACTTAGTATATTATAATGTTTTATGCTCTCATTAAAAGGAGAGAATACTATTTCCAAAATTTAGAGATTTTTATCAATCGACGTAGAATTTTCGAAAAACCAAAAAATCCTCGGATTTTGGAGCTATAGAATCTTAAAATCTGAAAATTTCTGCTTCTATTATGGAAATACAGTAAATTTAGTCTTTTAAATGCTTCATGTTCTCATTACAAAAATACAAGTTAAAATTATTAAAATAACACAAAATACACTAGTTTCAGTTTTTACCCCGAGTTGAATACAACGACTTTGGTTCCAATATAGAGTTTATCATATTACAGATAAATTAATATAATAAGGAATGAGTGTTAATAGATAAATAAATATGATACATAAAAAGGTTAAATATAGGAGGGAGATGTGCCACTCACATCTCCCTCTCCTCTTCCTCGCACCGACTACCCGCTTGTCCGCTTGTCCGCCCGAGGAACGCGCATAAAGAGGCGGTCCCTCGGGTAACAATAAATATAATACACTATTCAAATCTTGATGTGGGACCTCCATTTGATAAACTCTGTGGTAGTTTTTCTTCCCAATTTGCTCTTCCCTCCAAGCATATTGACATCATCAATCGGTTTTGTTCGACATACTTCGCAGAATCGTTGAAGTATGGAGGTTTGAAGTTTGGATCCTGGTCGAAATGATTCAGTTTGCTCTTGCCGAATTCTCTTTCCAAGAGAGGATCGAACAGCCCGGTGTCCCGCTTGTCTATGAGCGACATCATTTTGTGTTCTGCGATGGTTAGCTCTCGTCCTAATTCGGTGAGTCTCTTCTTTTCCCTCCATCCATATTAACACTATCGGATGGATTTCAGCGTGATCAAATTGAAACTTCTAAGATCCTTGTCGATTTTGGAGAAGATTCCCGTTTCCCGGATTGCCACAGGGACTAGGCCAATAAGGATAGAATGGCGCGCAGTTCAGAATTAACTCTCCTGCTCGTTTTCTTCCTTTGTTGTTGTTATCCTAAGCTTTTCCCGGGACTGTCCACTTCTATCGTAAAGGGTTTCCTTAATTTACTCTTCTCCAAGCTTCGGAAGTCCACAGTGAAGCTCCAATGCTCTGAAGTCGACTGTGAATCGCCATAACCATCTAGATTGGAGCACAGAACGGTGAATCCTTTCCCATTTTTTTTCCAACCAAATGTTTGATGAAACCCCTGTTGGAAGTCAGCAGGAACAAAGGAAATTGCTCTTCGGTTTCTGAAAAAAATTGGGAATTTTTGATTGAACAGAATTTTTTCCGGATATTGAGATTTTTGAAGCTTACAATCATTATTTTCTTACTTTAAAAACGAAGGTATTCAAAGCGATGAGAGCGTTTTGAGAGCCAAGGTATTGAAAAGTGGAGCTTTTGAAATTTGGAGATTCTTGAAATTGAAAATTATAGCTCGGGAATCTTAAAATTTCAGAAATCTCCAAATGTCAAAATCGTAGAATCTACGAATTACAGAATTTTGAAATTCAGAATCCCTAATTTTCAGAGTTCCAGAATCTAAAATTTGCAGAATCTTAAAGTTTCAGCATCACAGAATTTCAGAATCGAAGAATCTCAAAATTCTAGAATCCTAGATTCCAAGAAGTTCAGAATCTTGAAAATTCAGAATTTCAGAATTTTTGAATCTCAGGGTTTCAAAATTTCAGAACATAAAAATTTGCAGTATCTTAGAATCTCAGAACTTCAGAAGCTCAGAAACTTAAAATCTCAGAATTTCAAATTTCAGAATTTCAGAATCTCTAAATCTCAGCATCTGTGAATTCCAGGATTCCAGAATCTTAGAATCCCAGAATCTCACACTCTCGGAATTCCACGAAATTACAATTTCAGAATTCAATCTTTTCGGAATCTAATAATTTCAGAATTTCAATATTATATAACTGAAAATCGGGAAATCTTTAGAAAGAAAACCTTGGACTTTTTTGAGAGCTCCAAGTCCTCAAACTTTTCTAAATCTCGCAATCTCAAAATTTCCGAACCTCAGTAGTTTCAAAATTTCAAAATTTCCAAATCACAAGATCTTAAAATTTCAGAATTACAGAATTTCGAAATTTTAGAATCTAATAATCTCTGACTTTCAGGGCCCAGTCCTAAACTTCAGAATCACCAATACTCAGAAATTCAAAGCCTCTAAGTTTCAAAATTCAAAATTACATTGAAACCCTCACCTTCGAAAAAAATCCACTCCAAAAAATTCAGTAAAATCGTAGAAGAACGTTTCCGACCCCTTTATACAGTTAGGAATCATGAAAAGTTCTGGAATAATTTATAGAAAATCAATAAAATAGAGACGTCCATTCAGTTGGTCGTCTTGGAAGGCAGAATGAAGGAAGGGGGAGAGACGGGTGGTCCGTCGGTTGTTGACCTCTATTGACCCTTCCTTCATCTGTCGGGGGTCTCTTCTATTGAAGATCACTATGTCTACAATAGAAGAAGATAGGGGGTCCCCCTATCTGTCAATAGGAGAGACTTTTCTCGCGGATGGCAAATGTTGTCTCTAGATAGAAGGGCCCGTTTTGGAACTTCTTGTATAGTACAATACTAAAATATTGTAAAATATACTGTTAAAGATACTGTAAAATCTGTACTAGCAGGGAACCCCAATGAGCTCAAAATAAGCCCATTCTTAAAATTCAAACCAATGGAAATTAGGCTTATCAGAATCCTCGTCAAAAGTTGATTCACAAAATATGTTATGATCCATTTTGAGAATTCGGAAATATCTTTTTATAAAAGAAGAGAGATTTTCTGAAAAAATATACATAACTCGTTTCAAAATCGTTTTTCTAAAGTCAAACTAAGTTTTTCGGACGGTAGATAAGAAAATGTATACAGTTAGATGAAAAGTAACTTTATTATGGCAGAAATTACAAAGAAAGTTTACAACCACAAAAAATAACATCCATATTTGTTTCCATGAGGATAGTAGCCAGAAAAATAATCAGGAATATGTACCAGGACCTGTAAAAATAAATTATTATAATTATTTATAATTAGCATCATTTTTTTGTGTTCTTACCGTGAATACATTTTTTATAATCCATTATGCTCTTTGAAATCCTTACAAAGCTTTATAAGCTTGTACCCTTTTATCCATTTGGTTTTAAAAAAATGGACAATGTCAAGGGTTTGGATACAATGCACAAAATGATGATTTCTGAAAAAAATACACATTTTAATATAAATTAAAGAAAAAAAACCTACCCAGTTCAATTTGCTTTGTACTTCTATTATAGTGAAAGGAAACTTTCAGAAAAATAATAGAAGAACATTTCCGACCCCTTACACAATTAGGAATCATGGAAAGTTCTGGAATAAATTATAAAAAATCAAAGAAAAAAAGAGATGTCCCTTCAGTTGGTCATCTTGAAGCAGAATATATAGATTTTGAGATTTTCGGCTTTTAATCGAAGAAAATCCGACGCGCAATTTGCCAGACGGCATAGAGAGCAGGTGTCTGTCTCTGCGTCTCTTCTTATCCCCTACTATTTCTTTTTCCTTGAGCAAGCAGGCTAGATTTCTTCTCCATGACAACCCCTCCCTCCCTCCTTTACCTTCTTCTCCTTCATTCTGCCTTCCAAGACGACCAACTGAATGGACGTCTCCTTCTCTTATTGATTTTCTATAATTTATGCCTTTATTCTGGAAGTTTCCAAGGTTCCAAAAGAATTGGGAATGTTTTAAGGTGAGGAATCAAAAATTCGAGTTACAATTATACGGTGACTGTGATAGGCTGTCTGAAATTGAAGTAATCCATTAGAATTTATTAGTAAAAATATTAGTCTTCCTTTTTAATGATGTAATATTTTCAGTCCCAAGAAAGACACACAAGCAGTGACTCATCGTGAGTAACTACTCCTGAGGCGCATCTGGAGATTTGATGGTGGCGGGTGATGTGGAGCCATTCGGTGATTAAGGTGACCTAGAAAAATGAAATAGACAGAGGAATACAGCTCGAATACACTGATAAGGGTGAGATTTTTGGATTTTTGATAGTTTTTTGGTGAATAATCCAGAGATTGCATGTTTCTTTGAAAGCTTAGTTACTTTGAATAGAATAGTGACATACAAACCCCTAAAAACTTATCAAATTATTACAGAACGTCCACCAAACTCACCTCAATGCCAGTCCTACAGATGGAAGAACCTGAAAAAGGTGAGTGGTCGAAAATTTCGAATTTTTGAGTCTGTAGGGCCCTTATTTCTTCATAGAGAAATATTTGAAATTCCCCCAACTTTTTCTACCGTACCAGTCTAAATTCTAGAAATCTTGTTTGGACCATAACTAGAGCTTTAATCGTCTCGTAATAAAGACGAATACAGATTTGAACTTGACTCAATAGGTCTAAAAATGTCTACAAATAGCTGAAAATATGTAAAAAAATTTTTGGCTGAATATTTGCTTTTTTCAGTTTTTTTTCAGGTTTCTAGGTATGTTATGCTGCTGGGCTCAATTTTTTGGCCTAGAAAATCTGAAAATAGATTTTTCCATTGAAAAAATGTGCATTATTTTTCGAAGAAATTCTCTTTTTCCACAGTTTTCATCACATTTAAAGTGTATTTTCATGTCGTGAACTTCACTCAATGAATACCATTTAGAACAGAAAACAAAAACATGTAAGCTTTCAAAAAATTATCATTACAGAAGCGCCAAGCTCAGTCCACCATTTATTGCGGGACGCTACAGCACCAATTCAGATGGAAGAAGAACCAGAAGGTGAGTATTAAAAATGTGTTGGACAGTGTTCCCTGTGTCCTGTGATGCACAATTTCGCGCTGATTCCAAATATCACAACGAAAATGCTCAAAAATGTTTTTCGGAGCCAGAAAACGACGTCAAATGGGTCGGTCCTTGCCTCTTATGGGATTTTTAGACGACTTACAAGGGGATTAGAGCTCCCAATTGTTTTCAGTCATTTCTGATAAAGCGTGATAATGACGAAAAATGATAATCATTTTTGTCATTTTTGAAAATTGGAAAGAAAATGATAATCAGATTTGTCAAAAGATAAGAAAACGACGAAAAACAATAGTGAAAAAAAACGAGGAAACTCCCTGGAAACTCTCAAATTTTAGTTGAACTCTTTCACGTTTCAAAGAGTTCCACTGTTTTTGAGTAAAATGACCAACACGACAAAATGACGAATAATGATGAATATTACTAAAACAATAGTCATTTTTCGTCATTAATTTATTTTCGACGAAATTTGACAATCGACAATCGTCGATATAAACGTGAATGGTAGAAAATGATTTTTAGTGGATATCGATTCAGTCGTTTTTATTGGTCGATTCGGAACTCTAAAGGGGATTACGCGAGGACGCGAGTTGAACTTTTTACCATAATTTGGGTCAAGATAGAACCGATCATGCTGATTCAGAATCTGAAATAAAAATTGGCGAAATGTTTACGTGAATCGAGTTATGACCTCTTAAAAATTTGCTAAATTTTCACGTAATAGTCTATGAGAATATTATCTATAGATTTTAATAACGTGAGTGGTGAAGTGGTAAGGAGTTAGGGTTCCAGTAAGTAAGCCATGGTTCGATTCCCCGTGCGGTCAAATTTTTTTGGAAATTTTTTTGTGTGTGTTCCAGTCAATATGTATGTGCTCGAAATGATTTTTTGTGCATTTTTTCATTGTTTTACTGGATTCTGAGCCAGTTTCGAGTTTCGAAAAGTTTGCTAGAACTGACTTGATAATTCATAATTTGACCGAAGTTCGAGGTTGTAATTGGTTCGGTGAATGCTTTTTCAAAACAAATTTCATAATTCAAACTTTAGAATAGAATCGCTCATAAAGTTCGTCAACCTAATCATGGGCAGATTTCCGGCTTTGGTCGAACTATGAATTATCAAGTCCGTTCTAGCAAACTTTTCGAAACTGGCTCAGAATCCAGTAAAACAATGAAAAAATGCACAAAAAATCATTTCGAGCACATACATATTGACTGGAACACACACAAAAAAATTTCCAAAAAATTTTGACCGCACGGGGAATCGAACCATGGCTTACTTACTGGAACCCTAACTCCGTACCACTTCACCACTCACGTTATTAAAATCTATAGATAATATTCTCATAGACTATTACGTGAAAATTTAGCAAATTTTTAAGAGGTCATAACTCGATTCACGTAAATATTTCGCCAATTTTTATTTCAGATTCTGAATCAGCATGACCGGTTCTATCTTGGCCCAAATTATGGTAAAAAGTTCAACTCGCGTCCTCGCGTAATCCCCTTGTTAGTCATATTTTTTGTTGATTTACCTGCCAAAACTATTTTCTGTGAAATGATAAAATCATTTGTAAAACTCGGTCAAATAAAACTCGGTCAAATAGGCAATTACAGGGCTGAAAGGGAGTACTTTGGGCGGAATTTGCGGCGTTTTCAGGCTGCGGAAAGTTTTGTTGAGCATTTTCGTTGTGATATTTGGAATCAGCGAAAAAATCTGCCCGGAATCCTCCTTTAAATTTTGGAATACTAGAGCGAACATCGTGACCAATACCGAACAAACTTCCTAGAGTTGGCAAAATTAAAGCTCCAAATTCATTCCAGAAGTCCCAGGGCCTTCAAACGACGTGAAAGATGAGAAGGATATAAAGAACAAGATCAAAAGGAGTTCGACAACGAGATGAGAAGATCGTCGTGGAAGCAGCAAGTGTAGAAGAAATGGAGAGCGATCCGGAGGCGAGGGATTCGGCAAAGATTGTGAATGCTCCACGGGATCCATCTGCCAAGCTAATCCAACTGCGGAAGAAACGGGAGGCCAAAAAAGCGAAAAAAGCAGTGAGTTCCTCTTCAGTTTTCAGGCAACTCAAAAAACAATTAATTTTTAGATTTGTCCGCTGCAGGAACATTGTTGTGTGGAGGAGCAGATCAGTGGAGTGTAATGGGTTAGTCAAATTTTTCCATACAATACTGGTCAGAAAGAATGAAAAAGTTATTTCCAGATATCCAATTTTTCTCAAATTTTGTGGATGTTTAGAGCAACTCAAAAACTCTATTTTTGCAATTGACAACTTTTTATAGGACCAGAATCCAGTCAGTGAGACCAATCTGTCTGACGTCCCCTAAAATTTTGTCTCATTTTGGCACCTTTTGGCTTCCATACGACATAGCTCGGATATCTGGAAGCCACTTTTTGTCTAGGATTTTTAATCTGTGATTTTCTCGAAATCAACCATTTTTTTCAGATGGAATGCGACATTTGTGGACATTGGTGGCATGGATTCTGCTTCCTCCTCGGAAACGATGAATATGGCGATGGAGCTTTTCGTTTGCTGTGGAGAGGGAAGATTCGTTGAAGAAATTGGGATCCTGCTCAAAACAATAATGTTTTTTTTGGATTGACGTTGAATGAACTTTTTTAGTTTTAAAAATTGTTTCTTTGATGATCATGCTTATTTATTTTATTATGATGAAGATGTTAGCCATTTAATATTTGAAATCTTGATATTATTTTTTTTCCATGATCAGTGTCCGTAAGTTAACAATAGTCCGTCTTGAAGAGAACAGGTGGAAACAATTAAGCATTAAAATTTCCGTATTTTCCGATCGGCTAGGCTTTTTCTTTTTTGAAGGGCATTTCATGATAAAAGTCGTATTTTCATATTCTTCAAAATTCTTTTAAAAATCAACTTCCAAATATCAGCTATGAAAATTTAAAATCAGAAAACTCTGTTCTATAACATATTTAATTTTGAGATCATGTTTCAATCCAAATTTTTGAGTGATTCACAAATAAACGAACTTTGGCATTATCCAAGTCCAAGTGAAAGTCAGTTTTCTGACAAAAATTTCCAGATTTCGCGTTTGCAGATGGGATAATACAAAAAATGAGTCTTTTTTTCAAATTCAGCAAATTTTTTCTTTAATTTTGACTTCAATATGTTATAAACGGTTGGTTCTCCTTATCAAGTTGTCACAAAATGGCACGCAAAATTTCCTGATTTTCCCGAAAAATTTTTAAAAAAGATTTCCGGACGTCCATTCAATTGGCCATCTTGGATATTACGCTTTTCCGAAAAGAGATCATTAAAAATCTAAGAGAACACCGTCGCGCAATATGGCAGATGGCATATCGAGCAGGTGTCTGTCTCTGCGTCTCTTCTTATCCCCTACTATTTCTTTTTACTTGAGCAGGCTATAGCTTTCCTCTCCATGACGACCCCCTTCCCCCTTCCCTCTTTTACCTTCTTTCTCCTTCTCATTCTGCCTTCCAAGACGACCAACTGAATGGACGTCGCCTTCTCTTATTGATTTTCTATAAATTCTGTCTTTATTCTAGAAGCTTCCATGGTTCCAAAGGGATTGGGAATGTTATAAGGTAAGATTGGTGAAGCCAGACATGCTACGGCCCGAGTTTTTGGAGTCAAACATTTTGGTTTCAATTTTTAAAGCTCAAAATCTATTTTTCCGGTGGTTTTTCCTGAATAAGTCATATTTTTTGATGATTGAATATTTTGTGTCATTTTAACAACGAAAAATTGCAAAAATTTTTTAAAAATAATTTTGACCGCGCTGGTCATAATCAGGAGGTCATAATAGGGATTTTTTCAATTCTTTGAAACAATTTGAATGTTTATTGAAAAATTATATTTGAAATCCAATTCCCAGTGGTTCCGCGTTTCAGATATGTACAACAATCGACATCATGAACCCAAACAACAATTCGAATGGAAACAGAGTGGACCTTGAAGCAATTATATAGAGAGTATAGACGACAGATTCAACAGACTCCACAGCTAGCTAACATTGAGCAACCGGTCCAAGCTCAACAAATCCAAGCACCTCGTCCAGTCCGAATAGAAATGAACGGTCAACGAGGAAATCTCGTTCCGCACCATGGTTAGTTGTTTGTCAGACTGAAAAACATTCACAGCTTTAACTGAGACATATTTTAAATTCCTGTCTTCTAGGAATTTCTTCCGGTGCATTCCGCCGTCTTCCTCCAATTCAAAGCCAGATGAGTGCTTTTCGTCAAGTGGCTCCACGGGCACAGGTCGCCGTTCCGAACCCAATTGCTCTCCCCGCCAGAAGACCGATTCGCACTCCTCCTCGGAATTCAGCAAGTGGTGAGATTTTTCATGATCGTTTTTGCAGTACCACTTTGTACTTCAATGAACATTTTCGAACAACATCTATCTAAATCTTAATATATGAGTTTCCAGCGAACCACCATGCCCCGTGGCCGACACCGAACCCATGTGGTCCACCAGCGAGCAATCATACCTGTGCTCCGCCATCAACCGGTGAGATTTTTCATTTTAATATTTTGGGTACCATTTGGTACTTCAGCTTTAGATAAACTACTTCACAGCAGATTCAACTCAACTATTCCACTTTTACAGAGAATCGCCGTGAACCCTCTTCTACACCATTCCCCCAGATGCATCCATATTTTCGAAACGTGCTTTTCCCGCCAGCCAATCAACCATCCGCAACCCTTCCCACTCTGCCAACCGCCCCTCTCCAACAAGCTCGTCCTCCAATGCCTCCACCAACTTCACAGAGCCCCCTCTCTGCTCACCATTTGCCTCCAGGGCTCCATTTCCCAGCACCATGGGCCACCGCAACATCGGGAGCTTCTTCCGCCCTCCAGGGCACCCCGGGACCATCCACATCCAAGAAGACGGAGACAGTGAGAGCTCCAAGGAAGCCAAGAACTCCTCCGTGTGCTTGTACCATCAAGCTGAAGACTACGGAGGCAGAAGGATTGTTTTCCTTCCTCAATAATCCAAGCTTGAAAGTCTCCGTAACCGCCTGCCTGACTCCAGATCGAAAAATTCTGATCGATGCGGAGTGCTTGGAGAAGGAAAGAGGCAGTTAGTTTTTTGCTATTTTTTGAAATCCTAACTTTTGACCATTATCAAAAAGACATTTCACATCACAGCCATTGGAAAAGTTCATGAAAACTCGGAACCCATTTTACAATATTTCAGGCGTCCTACAGCGAAAATGGGTGGACAAAAGAGTCCAACATGAAGCCGAGTCATGCTCGCTCTTGGTTGAGGTGCTCTCCAATGAAGAAGCCGACTGCTACCTCATCGAGAACCCTCTTGCCTTGCCCGGAGCATCAAAATAATGGATGACAAGCTCTCGATTCTTGTCCGCTCCGCCAAGCTGAATGAAGGAATGCAGATGACCCACGAAACGGCGATCCCCATCCCACAAAACAGGACCATAATTTTTTATATTATTTATTTATATCCAATCAGAGCGTAATGAACAGGATGCCAGCTATTTAATGTGTTTCTTTTAAATCGGTTTCTGAACCTCAACGAACCTTATTGTACGTCTTGAGGAGAACAGATGGGAACCATTCAAGCATGAAAATTGCTTAATTTTTGGGCCAGCTAGGCGGTTCGGCAGCTTTGCTGCCTACGATTGGGTATCTAATTACTTCTGTTGCGTTGAACCAGCTGCGGCTATGTGATGCTTGAGTCTCCGAAGATTTTTGAATAGTTTAGAAGGATCCCCTTTAGAGTTCCGAATCGACCAATAAAAACGACTGAATCGATATCCACTAAAAATCATTTTCTACCATTCACGTTTATATCGACGATTGTCGATTGTCAAATTTCGTCGAAAATAAATTAATGACGAAAAATGACTATTGTTTTAGTAAGGATTACGCGAGGACGCGAGTTGAACTTTTTACCATAATTTGGGTCAAGATAGAACCGATCATGCTGATTCAGAATCTGAAATAAAAATTGGCGAAATGTTTACGTGAATCGAGTTATGACCTCTTAAAAATTTGCTAAATTTTCACGTAATAGTCTATGAGAATATTATCTATAGATTTTAATAACGTGAGTGGTGAAGTGGTAAGGAGTTAGGGTTCCAGTAAGTAAGCCATGGTTCGATTCCCCGTGCGGTCAAATTTTTTTGGAAATTTTTTTGTGTGTGTTCCAGTCAATATGTATGTGCTCGAAATGATTTTTTGTGCATTTTTTCATTGTTTTACTGGATTCTGAGCCAGTTTCGAGTTTCGAAAAGTTTGCTAGAACTGACTTGATAATTCATAATTTGACCGAAGTTCGAGGTTGTAATTGGTTCGGTGAATGCTTTTTCAAAACAAATTTCATAATTCAAACTTTAGAATAGAATCGCTCATAAAGTTCGTCAACCTAATCATGGGCAGATTTCCGGCTTTGGTCGAACTATGAATTATCAAGTCCGTTCTAGCAAACTTTTCGAAACTGGCTCAGAATCCAGTAAAACAATGAAAAAATGCACAAAAAATCATTTCGAGCACATACATATTGACTGGAACACACACAAAAAAATTTCCAAAAAATTTTGACCGCACGGGGAATCGAACCATGGCTTACTTACTGGAACCCTAACTCCGTACCACTTCACCACTCACGTTATTAAAATCTATAGATAATATTCTCATAGACTATTACGTGAAAATTTAGCAAATTTTTAAGAGGTCATAACTCGATTCACGTAAATATTTCGCCAATTTTTATTTCAGATTCTGAATCAGCATGACCGGTTCTATCTTGGCCCAAATTATGGTAAAAAGTTCAACTCGCGTCCTCGCGTAATCCCCTTGTTAGTCATATTTTTTGTTGATTTACCTGCCAAAACTATTTTCTGTGAAATGATAAAATCATTTGTAAAACTCGGTCAAATAAAACTCGGTCAAATAGGCAATTACAGGGCTGAAAGGGAGTACTTTGGGCGGAATTTGCGGCGTTTTCAGGCTGCGGAAAGTTTTGTTGAGCATTTTCGTTGTGATATTTGGAATCAGCGAAAAAATCTGCCCGGAATCCTCCTTTAAATTTTGGAATACTAGAGCGAACATCGTGACCAATACCGAACAAACTTCCTAGAGTTGGCAAAATTAAAGCTCCAAATTCATTCCAGAAGTCCCAGGGCCTTCAAACGACGTGAAAGATGAGAAGGATATAAAGAACAAGATCAAAAGGAGTTCGACAACGAGATGAGAAGATAGTCGTGGAAGCAGCAAGTGTAGAAGAAATGGAGAGCGATCCGGAAGCGAGGGATTCGGCAAAGATTGTGAATGCTCCACGGGATCCATCTGCCAAGCTAATCCAACTGCGGAAGAAACGGGAGGCCAAAAAAGCGAAAAAAGCAGTGAGTTCCTCTTCAGTTTTCAGGCAACTCAAAAAACAATTAATTTTTAGATTTGTCCGCTGCAGGAACATTGTTGTGTGGAGGAGCAGATCAGTGGAGTGTAATGGGTTAGTCAAATTTTTCCATACAATACTGGTCAGAAAGAATGAAAAAGTTATTTCCAGATATCCAATTTTTCTCAAATTTTGTGGATGTTTAGAGCAACTCAAAAACTCTATTTTTGCAATTGACAACTTTTTATAGGACCAGAATCCAGTCAGTGAGACCAATCTGTCTGACGTCCCCTAAAATTTTGTCTCATTTTGGCACCTTTTGGCTTCCATACGACATAGCTCGGATATCTGGAAGCCACTTTTTGTCTAGGATTTTTAATCTGTGATTTTCTCGAAATCAACCATTTTTTTCAGATGGAATGCGACATTTGTGGACATTGGTGGCATGGATTCTGCTTCCTCCTCGGAAACGATGAATATGGCGATGGAGCTTTTCGTTTGCTGTGGAGAGGGAAGATTCGTTGAAGAAATTGGGATCCTGCTCAAAACAATAATGTTTTTTTTGGATTGACGTTGAATGAACTTTTTTAGTTTTAAAAATTGTTTCTTTGATGATCATGCTTATTTATTTTATTATGATGAAGATGTTAGCCATTTAATATTTGAAATCTTGATATTATTTTTTTTCCATGATCAGTGTCCGTAAGTTAACAATAGTCCGTCTTGAAGAGAACAGGTGGAAACAATTAAGCATTAAAATTTCCGTATTTTCCGATCGGCTAGGCTTTTTCTTTTTTGAAGGGCATTTCATGATAAAAGTCGTATTTTCATATTCTTCAAAATTCTTTTAAAAATCAACTTCCAAATATCAGCTATGAAAATTTAAAATCAGAAAACTCTGTTCTATAACATATTTAATTTTGAGATCATGTTTCAATCCAAATTTTTGAGTGATTCACAAATAAACGAACTTTGGCATTATCCAAGTCCAAGTGAAAGTCAGTTTTCTGACAAAAATTTCCAGATTTCGCGTTTGCAGATGGGATAATACAAAAAATGAGTCTTTTTTTCAAATTCAGCAAATTTTTTCTTTAATTTTGACTTCAATATGTTATAAACGGTTGGTTCTCCTTATCAAGTTGTCACAAAATGGCACGCAAAATTTCCTGATTTTCCCGAAAAATTTTTAAAAAAGATTTCCGGACGTCCATTCAATTGGCCATCTTGGATATTACGCTTTTCCGAAAAGAGATCATTAAAAATCTAAGAGAACACCGTCGCGCAATATGGCAGATGGCATATCGAGCAGGTGTCTGTCTCTGCGTCTCTTCTTATCCCCTACTATTTCTTTTTACTTGAGCAGGCTATAGCTTTCCTCTCCATGACGACCCCCTTCCCCCTTCCCTCTTTTACCTTCTTTCTCCTTCTCATTCTGCCTTCCAAGACGACCAACTGAATGGACGTCGCCTTCTCTTATTGATTTTCTATAAATTCTGTCTTTATTCTAGAAGCTTCCATGGTTCCAAAGGGATTGGGAATGTTATAAGGTAAGATTGGTGAAGCCAGACATGCTACGGCCCGAGTTTTTGGAGTCAAACATTTTGGTTTCAATTTTTAAAGCTCAAAATCTATTTTTCCGGTGGTTTTTCCTGAATAAGTCATATTTTTTGATGATTGAATATTTTGTGTCATTTTAACAACGAAAAATTGCAAAAATTTTTTAAAAATAATTTTGACCGCGCTGGTCATAATCAGGAGGTCATAATAGGGATTTTTTCAATTCTTTGAAACAATTTGAATGTTTATTGAAAAATTATATTTGAAATCCAATTCCCAGTGGTTCCGCGTTTCAGATATGTACAACAATCGACATCATGAACCCAAACAACAATTCGAATGGAAACAGAGTGGACCTTGAAGCAATTATATAGAGAGTATAGACGACAGATTCAACAGACTCCACAGCTAGCTAACATTGAGCAACCGGTCCAAGCTCAACAAATCCAAGCACCTCGTCCAGTCCGAATAGAAATGAACGGTCAACGAGGAAATCTCGTTCCGCACCATGGTTAGTTGTTTGTCAGACTGAAAAACATTCACAGCTTTAACTGAGACATATTTTAAATTCCTGTCTTCTAGGAATTTCTTCCGGTGCATTCCGCCGTCTTCCTCCAATTCAAAGCCAGATGAGTGCTTTTCGTCAAGTGGCTCCACGGGCACAGGTCGCCGTTCCGAACCCAATTGCTCTCCCCGCCAGAAGACCGATTCGCACTCCTCCTCGGAATTCAGCAAGTGGTGAGATTTTTCATGATCGTTTTTGCAGTACCACTTTGTACTTCAATGAACATTTTCGAACAACATCTATCTAAATCTTAATATATGAGTTTCCAGCGAACCACCATGCCCCGTGGCCGACACCGAACCCATGTGGTCCACCAGCGAGCAATCATACCTGTGCTCCGCCATCAACCGGTGAGATTTTTCATTTTAATATTTTGGGTACCATTTGGTACTTCAGCTTTAGATAAACTACTTCACAGCAGATTCAACTCAACTATTCCACTTTTACAGAGAATCGCCGTGAACCCTCTTCTACACCATTCCCCCAGATGCATCCATATTTTCGAAACGTGCTTTTCCCGCCAGCCAATCAACCATCCGCAACCCTTCCCACTCTGCCAACCGCCCCTCTCCAACAAGCTCGTCCTCCAATGCCTCCACCAACTTCACAGAGCCCCCTCTCTGCTCACCATTTGCCTCCAGGGCTCCATTTCCCAGCACCATGGGCCACCGCAACATCGGGAGCTTCTTCCGCCCTCCAGGGCACCCCGGGACCATCCACATCCAAGAAGACGGAGACAGTGAGAGCTCCAAGGAAGCCAAGAACTCCTCCGTGTGCTTGTACCATCAAGCTGAAGACTACGGAGGCAGAAGGATTGTTTTCCTTCCTCAATAATCCAAGCTTGAAAGTCTCCGTAACCGCCTGCCTGACTCCAGATCGAAAAATTCTGATCGATGCGGAGTGCTTGGAGAAGGAAAGAGGCAGTTAGTTTTTTGCTATTTTTTGAAATCCTAACTTTTGACCATTATCAAAAAGACATTTCACATCACAGCCATTGGAAAAGTTCATGAAAACTCGGAACCCATTTTACAATATTTCAGGCGTCCTACAGCGAAAATGGGTGGACAAAAGAGTCCAACATGAAGCCGAGTCATGCTCGCTCTTGGTTGAGGTGCTCTCCAATGAAGAAGCCGACTGCTACCTCATCGAGAACCCTCTTGCCTTGCCCGGAGCATCAAAATAATGGATGACAAGCTCTCGATTCTTGTCCGCTCCGCCAAGCTGAATGAAGGAATGCAGATGACCCACGAAACGGCGATCCCCATCCCACAAAACAGGACCATAATTTTTTATATTATTTATTTATATCCAATCAGAGCGTAATGAACAGGATGCCAGCTATTTAATGTGTTTCTTTTAAATCGGTTTCTGAACCTCAACGAACCTTATTGTACGTCTTGAGGAGAACAGATGGGAACCATTCAAGCATGAAAATTGCTTAATTTTTGGGCCAGCTAGGCGGTTCGGCAGCTTTGCTGCCTACAATTGGGTATCTAATTACTTCTGTTGCGTTGAACCAGCTGCGGCTATGTGATGCTTGAGTCTCCGAAGATTTTTGAATAGTTTAGAAGGACAATTAGTATTTTTTAAAAACAATTATTTCTAATTAACTTTAAAAACAAGGAATGTAGTTACTCATTGGAAAACTAGAAGAGCTAACGCGGAACCAATTTTCTTTGTCGCGAATCCGAGAAACTGGGATGTCTTGAGCAAACGATCGCAAGTCTTCAAAATTTCTTAATGAAATAAAACTTGTCGCTTGAAATCGATGAGAGCTCCGGCAGCTTCCGTGTCCTCCACACAAATTGGATCTTCATATTCCATCGGCAAGTTCCAGTTTTCCGACTCCATTATCATCTCCAAATAGTCCGCCTCCAGATCCGTGCAAAATTTCTCATGAAAAGCCTCTTGCTCAACCATGGAGAGCATGTCAATCATGATGACACTCTCACGCCGTGTCAAGAGGATTCCATAAAACATGCTCAGAATGTGGGCATTTACTTGAAAAATGTTTGCTTCTTGTGGATTCTTGCTTGTTACTTGCGTACCACTCTGGCCAACGCTTTCACAACATTTTCGTCTTTGTAGCTCGTTTCCAAGCCGGCCAAAAATAAGCCTTTGAAAAACGAAACTATTTTTTCTTGGAGAATGTGGATGGGTTGTGGGTAGTGTTCTGAAACAATTTCTCATTAAATCTGTGGTTAAATTCTAACACACCTTTCTCAAATTCCAGCATGTGGGAGCGATACTCGTGCTGCTTTTTAATATACTCAGCCAAAATTTTTTCCATCTCTTGTTTCATTTTCAAGTCTCGTTTTTCGGTTGAAGATTTATTAGAACTGAAACAAAACATGGTTGATAATTTCTAAAAAAATTTCGACTCACACTTCTGATTTTTGAGCATCTGAATCTTGTCTGGTTATACCGCTCCACGAGGTCAGGGACCATTTTAAACGGTATGTCAAACTCGATTCTTGGATTAGATTCCGCTGATTGAGAAACAAGTTGATCACGAATCTTGAAGAATACGCCGGGTTTATTGCTCTTGGTTTCGAAGAATGTTGGATTCTTGAAATCCTTCATTTGCGGCTGAAAATATTGTAAAATTAGTACTAGTTTAGTATTTTCTTTCACAAACAAGATGCTGTAAGTAGTTTTCTTGCAAAAAAAAACTTTTTTTGCAAGAAAACTACTTGCAGTTATTGGAACATTCAATAAATTTCAATTTTCGTAGGTAAACTCACCGAAAAAATCACAAAATATTCAGAAAAATAATATTAGAAAGCTTCCGACCCCTTTATACAATTAGGAATCATGGAAAACTCTTGAAAAATAGATAGAATTAATAGAAAATCAAAGAAAAACGAGACGTCTATTCAGTTGGTCATCTTGGCAGGCGGAATGAATGAATTTTGGGATTTTAGGATTTCGAAAAAGAGAGTCCGCAAACACCATTACGTACAATTGCGGAGGCCCGGGGTCACTTAGTGGAGAGTACCCCACAGACTTTTTTTGACGGGAAGGTGTGAACGGAGACAAAGGCCGTCAGGTCGGTGGCTAATTCTATTGTTTTTAGTAACGGAGTCCGCAATAGAGCGTGACGGTGTTTGCGGACTTCACTAGACTTTTCAAATATCTCTTTTCGAATCGTCCCTAAAATCCCAAAATCTATTCATTCTGCCTTCCAAGATGACCAACTGAATGGACGTCTCTTTTTTCTTTGATTTTCTATAAAATTTTCTATTATTCCATGATTCCTAACTGTATAAAGGGGTCGTCTATGATTTTTCTCAAAAAAAAAATCCAAAAAGTGAGTGCAGAATTTAGTTAGACGTAGAATACTAGTTATTGATGTTTCAGAAACTCTTCTACCGCCGCCATGATACGAAAAAAAGAGCAATGTTCGCCGCAATTGACGATGAAGCCTAACGATGTGACCCATCTCCGGTTCCACAAATCCGTCAGGGGATCCAAGGAAAATGCGACTCCGATGAACAAGTTCAAGCCTTGTCGTACGTCTTGCAACTGTGACGACGAGGAATGTGCCGATTTCTTCAAACGAAGGACATGTCCGCTCAGCTGCAAGAACTGCGAAAACAACTGGTTCTGGACAGTCTATTTTTCTAGTGAGCAGACTCATTTTTGCAAAGGATCATCTTCAAGGTAATTTCCATGATTTTTTATATAAAAAACTTTGAAATTTTCAATTTTTCAGACATAACATGTCAAATCCGACTCTCATTCCCACTTCTAGGGTACAACTAGGAGACAATCCGATACTGAAGGACATCAAGGAATCCCACAAAAGAAAAACACAAGAAATCAAATGGAAGAAAAAACAAACATTGGAAAGTGCAGGCCATTTACGAGGTCAGTTTTAGAGTAGTGTCCGTTTTCTGTTGAAATAGATCTGTTTTAAGAGTCTGAAAAAGTGGTTTCCAGATATCCAAACTTTCTGAAATTTTGCAAATGTATAGAGCAACTTCAAAACTCTATGCTCAGGAAACTTTGAAAAATTTCATTGACGGAAAGGGTATTGCCTTCCTAATACAGATTTTAGGGTATATCGAGACAAAAAAATACCTTTATATTTACATGAACGACATGAATTAATTTTCGATTTCAGTCATGGGAAGCCGATGACGCAATGAAGAACAAAAAGGTTTTCAATTGGCCAGGATTCGAAACAGAAAATGGCATCTACTATTTCCATATGGACTCCTTCTTCAGTGTGGCAGCCTATGTTGCTGGAAACCATTAATGATCAGAATTTTTCAACTCACTTCATCTCACATTTGATTTTCCATGTTTACGATTTTGTTTGACTGTTTTAAAAATTCCTTTTTGCTCTATAAATTCCTTGTTGCTCTATACACAATTGTATATTATGAATTTCAAAAACTCAAAAAATTCAAAAACTTTAAAATTCTGAAATTCTTCAATTTTTGAGATTTTATGTCTTTGGGGTTCTGAAAAAGTAAGATTTTTGAGATTCTAGAATTCGAGATTCCGAGATCCAGAGGCCTTGAAATTTTGACATTTCTAAAATTCTAAAATTCTAAAATTCCAAAATTCTAAAATTCACAAAAATTGAAAGAAATTCAAAAAAATTGACAAATTCGAAAAAAAATTTTTATAATTCAAAAAAACTCTTTAAAAATTCGAAAAAATTCGAAAAGTTTCTAAAAATCCAAAAAATCCAAAAAAACTTTCAAAAAATTCAAAAATTCAAGTTTTTGAGATTTCGAAATTCCAAGACTCTGAGTTCGAGAGGCCCTTTTCGAGAGGTTTCTGAGATTTCAATCTTCGCAATATCTGAAATAAAGTTCTGAAATTCTGAAAAGGTTCCAAAATTTGTAATGCTAACGTTTTGAGATTCATAGATATTATTAGATCCTAAAGGTGAAGACGAAGTTTCTAGAAAATCAATAAAGGTGGGGGGGGGGGGGGTTGTCATGGAGAGAAACTGACGCCTCCTAAAGCTTGCCAAAAGTAAAAATAAATAGTACGGAAAAAACAAGAGACGGAGAGACACCATCCGCAATTATGCATGCCGGTGTTTGCGGAGTCCTATTTTCAAAAAGCCTAGAATCCCAAAATCTATTCATTTCGCTTTCCAAGATGACCAACTGAATGGACGTCGCCTTTTTCTTTGATTTTCTATTATTTTTTCTGAAACTTTCCATGATTCCTAACTGTATAAAGGAATCTCATATTATTTTTCTGAAAAGCTGCACTATTTTTTGAATGAGATTTGAAGGTAAGAGTATTTCTTCTAAACATGGGACAGAAAACAGCGAAAATTGTATTATTTTTTGTGGATTTTAAATCCTATTGGACCTGAGAATTCAAAAATTTCATTTTGGTACTTTCACTATTATTTTTGCTAGCCCGAAACATTTTTAATATTTGATTTTTCATAAATTTTTTTTCAGACGATCTAATGGTTTGTCATTCAAAGCTCTCCGGCCGCGCTGATAAATCCGTCATGGTGCTGATGGCGAAATTTTCTTTTGGAACAAGTGTCTATTTTTCCAATTATATGCTATGGCCCGAATTGTCCAATCGCCACTGAAGAAGATCTCAAAATGTGGCTATTACAGTAAGAAAAACACAGAAGATTGATGGCATTTCTAACGTCAGGAGAGCGAAAAGAAGATGATCAAAGTCTATTTGAAGCTAAGTTTATCATTGGTAGAATCCAACGATATTCTGAACCCCCAAGGCGATTTCGAATTTCAAGGACCATCTTCGAAAGCTGAAGTTGAGAAGGATATCGCGGATCTGATGAATTTTCTCTTTTGAAGAGGCTGAAATTGAATCAGGTTAGTTGATTATTGATTATTGGTTTGGCGGTTGTAATTCTAAAAATTCGGTAATTCTCGCACATTATTCTCGAAATTCAATATTCCACTCGCTGGATCAAAATATTGAGCTCTTTAAAGTAGGATTACAATCTTTTTTATTTTCTCAAATTATCGTCAGAATTCCAGTATTTACGAAAATATCACTATTTTGCACAAAAATCGTTAAAAAAAATTGATTTTCAACTCAATTTTTCTAGAAATATGTGAGAAAATGCAGAATTTTTCGCTGATTTGAATCGCTGATCGAAACGCTTTTGAAAAATATTTGGCAATTTTTTTTCCATTTTTTAAAACTGAAATTATAAAAAGTCGTTTAAAAAATGTTGTCTACTTCAAAAACGAGTCCAAACGGACCATTTTGAAGCGAGTTATGAGCGTTTGAAGATTTCCGTGAGAGACGCAGAGAAAGCAAACACTCTCGTTGTCGAAGAGACGCAGAGAAACGAAAAATTGTCTGCGTCTCTCGCTGAAACTTTAAACGCTCATAACTCGCTTCAGAATGGTCCGTGTTGAATGGTTTTTGTATTATTTTGAAGAAGAATTTTTGCATTATCAGATACATAAACATAAAATCATATTTCAAACATTGTTTCGAAAAATTCCATTTTAACATAAAAATTTTCTTTATATATCTAATAACGCATGCTTTTTTCTTCAAAATGGTACAAAAACCATTCAAAACAGACCATTTTGAAACGAGTTATTAGCGTTTGAAGTTTTTTTGAAAGACGCAGAGAAAGCAGACACTCTCGTTGTCGAAGAGACACAGAGAAACGGGACAGTGTCTGCGTCTCTCTTACTGAAACTTTAAACGCTCATAACTCGCTTTAAAACGGTCCGTTCCGACTCGTTCTCTGGCAGAAAACATTTTAAAGCGACTTTCTTACATCTCATGATTTGAAAATTCAAAAGTCATAATATTTTTCGATTTTACAGCAAGCAAAATCATCCAACGACCGGAAGACGCTCCAACAGTCTCAGAAGCATCCGACAGAAGATATGAAAGCCAGATTCCAAGCTCTTCAAGAAATCGTCGTGAATTTCCGACTGGTCCGGCCATCTAGACGAAGTGCATCAGTCAAGCAGCGATGTTCTGCTTGGAAGCTAATCTGAATCAAAATTTGGAAAATTCTACTCTCGAAGGTGAGTTCTCATAATTTTCTCCATGAAAAAAGGTTAAAATTCACAAATTTTCAGACACAAAATGTTGAATCATGCCGTCTCATCGTGACCGCTGAAGGAGATGAAAACTTCCAACACATGATAGCTCCCTTCTCAAACTTCAAGATCTTAGCGGAGAAGAACGAGAGAGACATCAAACTCTTTGCAAAATTCCTTATTGATAATAAATTTGTAACCATCTCGAATACTTTTCTTGGATTTTCGAATTTTCAGACAGATAATTTAATTTTAAAATCAAGTACCAATATACCGTTTTGTCGAAAATGGTCCCAGTATTGAAAATATTTTATTTTTTGAAGAAGTTTGTCGATGAGCTTTAAAATTCAGAATTTGGAGCTTTTTGGAAGTTCTAGGATTAAGATTCCCAAGGATTCTAAAGTTTCAAAAATTTTGAAGGCCAAATTATGTAATCTGAATTTTGACAATCTCTAATTTTACAGGATCCCAAAGAAAACTAAGTCCGCAACTGCGCGTGCCGGTGTTTGCGTACTTTCCTTGACTTTTCAAATATCTCTTTTTCGAAAAGCCTAAAATCTATCGCAAAATCTATTCATTCTGCCTTCCAAGATGATCATCTGAATGGACGTCTCTTTTTTCTTTGATTTTCTATAACTCTTCATAATTCCTAACTGTATAAAGGGGTCTTCTATTATTTTTCTGAAAAGCTGCCCTATTTTTGAATGAATCTCAGAGGTAAGAGTATTTCTTCGAATAGTGGGGCAGAAAACGGGAAAATTGTATAATATTTGACCGATTTTAAGATTTTGAAATATTTAAAGGAACATACCGTGATTTTCAGGTCAATTTTTTTAATTTTTCATGTTTTTCGAACAATTTTCAATTAATTTCGAAGCGAAATGTTATTTTTTGCTCCGAAAATTACATTTCACTCCGAAATTTGTTGAAAAAAAAAACATGACAACTTGAAAAATTGACCTCAAAATCAGGAAATATTCCTTTAAATTTTTATATAATACAGTAGCATTTTCGTGCCGAGATATCGCAGCCAAAAAATTCGGAAAACTCGGCCAGGACTGACATTGACGGAGACTGCCAAAATATGTCAGCACCCAGGGTTCGTTTGGGTTCAAAATACGATTAATGTGTTCTGGACACTTTGTATTATCACTATGAAGTATTTATTGAACTAGAATAATTGCAGGTCTTTTGCTAACACAGGTCGCTGAGATCTTAGAGATTTTGTTACTTTGAGTAATCCCTGAAGAGTATGGCCACTGAAACCAAAAACTCAATTACTAGTCCACACTTCCACTATAATATTTTCAGCTTCCATGGCTGAGCACCACCTATTGGAGTCACCATCGACCACCAGCAGCTTCACACACTCCTATGGAGGAAGCACAGCCTGTTCATGAGGCATCTACAGTAGTTGTTGCATTAGGTGACAACTCTTCCCAAGAGGGGGTTATGAATTACACTAAATTCACTGAAAAGGAACGTTACTCACAGAACAACACTGTGGGATCCCAGATGGAAGCGATGGGCCTGAAAGAGCCCAAGATTGAGCCAGTGAGCCCACCATCTTCTCCTCAGCCACCAACTTCATGTGTTCTTAGAGAGGTGGTTAGGGAATGAAACTTAATTTGAAGGAAAACTATGTTGGTTTACAGAGGGAAGAACCAATGGAGGAAGAGAATGAGCAAAGACAAGCTCAAAAAATGAGAATGGGCGCATAAATCAGAAAAAATTTGAGGGATATCGCTGCACTCTGGGCACCACCTCGGCCAAGAACTTTTTCGAACATAGTGGTTAGTGACTGAAATTTTACTTAAAGAAACACAATGTTGGTTTACAGGAAGATGACCCAGTCGTTGAGTTTGACACCGAGCCGGAAGAAGAGAACTTGGTGGAACCAAACAATGAGGAGTTCCAATCCTATGAAGAAATGGTGGAATTGCAAAAACAAAAAATGAGAAAGGATGTCGAAACCATGACGACTGAGAGGGGAAACATTAGGAGAATTCCGCTAATCAGGGGACCGTCGGATAGGGTGAGTGACAATTTTGGAACTGGAAAGTGCTGATAATATATTAGCAAGGAGACTTCCAGAATCCAACGGTAAACATACTCCCCAGGCTCTGGTCAATATGAAATCAGTTTTTGGAATATGTAACCCGTCAACTCTTTTTGAAGGGAACTTCTAGTCGTACAGTAGTTTTTAGCGCCTTTTCAAAAGGACGGCAAGTAATGAAACCCTTTTTGCAGATTCGTTTCCCTCCTAGCGAAACTTCTTCGCCTGCTCAACAAAGTACTCCACGTACATCTACCCCGGAACATCATCAGCAATCCGAGACGAATCAAAGCAGATCATCTTCATTATGTTCCCATGGGGTATGTTTTTGGGCATTATCTTTTGGCCCTATCAAAAACTGGATCTTTTAACAATCACAGTCTACATGTAAGTACTAAGAGCTTATATATATATATATTCATTTTTCTCAAATTTCAGGAAAATCAATCCCAAAACCATTGGCATCAATCAATCTTGTGAAGACTTTGTTTTTGATAATAAATTTGTAACTATCTCGAAGATTTTTTTTTTGAAATTTTCAGATTTTCAGACAGATAATTTAAAAAATATCAAGTACCAATAGACCGAAACGTGCGGAAAGACCGCAATTTTCTAGAAATATGATTCTGAAATCTCGAAATTCTAAGCTTTCGTGTTATGAGATTCCCAATGATTCTGAAGTTTCAAATTTTTGAAAGCCTTCTTATATATAACATGAATTTTGAAAATATCTAATTCTACAGCGTTTCAAAAAAGTACAAAGTCTGCAATTGCGCGTGCCGGTGTTTGCGGACTTTCCTTGACTATTCAAATATCTCTTTTCGAAAAGCCTAAAATCTATCCCAAAATCTATTCATTCCGCCGCCCAAGATGACCAACTGAATGGACGTCTTCTTTTTTCTTTGATTTTCTATTAATTATTCTATTATTTCATGATTCCTAACTGTATAAAGGGGTCTTCTATTATTTTTCTGAAATTCTGCACTATTTTTGGATAAATTTTGAAGGTAAGGGTATTTATTCGAAAAATGGGACAGAAAACGAAAAAATTGTACCATATTTGGTTGATTTTAAGATTTTAGGAAAAATGTTTCATATTTTCAGTTTTTTGGCTATAAATCCGCACCCAGGGGTCCGTTTGGACTCAAAATACGATTAATGCATTCTGAACACTTTATATTATCACTATGATGTATTCATTGAGCTAGAATAATTTCAGGTCATATGACAAATCTTGAGCGTCGTTCGCTACTTCTTCCATATAACGGAAGTCATTGGACAGTTTCCGATTTACCAAGACATTATCCCAAGGAGTTCCGTTACCGTCTTGTAGACGATTGGGTAGGGAAAGTGCACTCCATTATTATATGGTGAGTTCAGGGATACTAAATTGGTCGAAAGTTCTCATGTCTCTAAATTTTCAGACTTGGCTCGTATGTTGCCTTCAGTAAGCCAGCCGACTATCGTGGAGTCCCTCGGTGGAAAAGACGAATGCAACGAACACGCTCAAATAATTTGGAAGAGTCGCCGTTCTGCAGGGAACTGTGATGCTTCCGGAAGAAAGAAACCGCTCTGCTATCGTCCGGAATGTTCAAGAGCCTACAATCAAATATTCATAAATGAGCCAGCAAATTGAATTCGGATACGAAGAAGATCGTCGTTCCATTCGTGAGCAACCTCATGGCGGAATTTAATTATCGTCCAGCTCGTCGGTCTCCCAAATTAGTAAAGTACTTGAAGAAAGATCCCCTCAAAGTACGAACAATTGTCGCATTGAGCCTATCACTGATCCTCGTGCTCCATACTACTTGATTTTGAATCGTATTATGCTATAATAAATTTGTAACTATCTCGATGACTTTTTCTCTTTGGAATTTTCAGATTTTCAGACAACATTTTCAGATTTTGAATTGTGCGGAAAAATGAAAGGATTTCTAGATTGGAAGTATAATATCTCGAAATTTTTGTGAAGTTTCAAATTTTCAAACGAATAATTTTTGAAAAATCAAGTACCAATAGACCGAATCGTGCAGAAAGACTGTAATTTTTTTAGAAATATGATTGTAAGAATTCTGAAAACTTGAAATTCTAAGATTTCGCGTTAGGAGATTCCAAAAGAGTCTCAAGCTTCAAAATTTTGAAATCCATATAATCTAATCTGAATTCTGAAAATCTCTAATTCTACAAGATCCCAAAAAAAACCAAGTATGCATTTGCGCGTGCCGGTGTTTGCGGATTCTCCTTGACTGTTCAAATATCTCTTTTTCGAAATCCTAAAATCAATCCCAAAATCTATACATTCTGCCTTCCAAGATGACCAACTGAATGGACGTCTCTTTTTTCTTTGATTTTTTGTAAATTCTTCTATTACTCAAAACATTTCAAGATTCCTAACTGTATAAAGGGGTCTATCTATTATTTTCCTGAAAAGCTGCACTATTTTTGAATAAATTTTGAAGGTAAGCCCTGGAAAAGAAGTGTTCGTTGACCTAAAATAATTTCAGGGGCGGTTCTGAAGCTCACAATCTGTAAGATATGAAGAAGTTTCAGTAGGAATCGCAAGCTCAACAAGAGCATCAGAAGTAAATGTCCTAGAAAATGAGGCCTACGACGGAAGACGACGAAAAATACTCGAAATCGAATGCTGCTCATGACGATGAGAACGTACAAGTCAATGAGGAACCGAAATCTGCCAGAAACTGTGATAGAAAAGTACCATGCAGGCTTGATAGCAGCGAAAACGGCACCAGAGAAAATTCGGCCCTAACAAGCACCGTTTTCCGATCACTGTCTACAAAGACATATTTCCTCTCATTTGCACGTATAACAGCCCATAAGTAGTTAGAACCCGTGCAAAAATGGAGGAAACTGAATCGTTTTGCGCATCGAAGTTCCCGAAGATGTTAAGAAAAAATTTTTCCTTGAAAACATTGCTATTATAACAGTGAATACTCTTATAACTTTGCTGTAATAAATTTGTAACTATCTCGATGACTTTTTTTTTGGATTTTTCAGATTTTCAGACTGCATTTTTCCGACTTCAAATCGTACGAAAAGATTGAAGGTATCTCCAGGCGGAACGTTTCTTTGGATAGCCAAAGAAGTTAGTGGCAAAATTAATACTAGTTTTTCAAAATCATAAGCTTATTCACGCTCGTTTTGAAGCTCACAAGATTTCCAGTTGATTGGTATATACTTCAGCTGATTTGCATTAAAATGACCATTAATTGGCCGAGTTACAGGGCTCAAAGTTTGTACCCCTCCGCAATTGCGCGTCCGCGTGTTTGCGGACTTTCCTTGACTATTCAAATATCTCTTTTCGAAAAGCCTAAAATCTATCCCAAAACCTATTCATTTCGCCTTCCAAGATGACCAACTGAATGGACGTCGTTTTTTTTCTTTGATTTTTTTGTAAATTCATCTATTCCAGAACTTTCCATGATTCCTAACTGTATAAAGGGGTCGGAAATGTTTTTCACTTATTTTTCTGAAATTCTGCTCCATTATTGAAAAATTGCTGTTCGAAAATGTGCAAGATTTCGAGGAAATCTTCATATTGCACAGTTTGAGGTAAGTTTTTGTTATATTTTTGGGTAAAAGTGTGACTAGAATGATTCAGGAAATCTTAAAGGGGTACTAAAGTGTTTCAAAAAAGTATGATATTTTTATATGAATCGATTCAGATCGTTGTAGACAAGAAAAAATCCTCTTGGAGACATATCTAAAAATTGACCTAAATAAAGTTATAAGCTCTCAAAGTGCCAAAAATGCGCTTCCGTGGTCCTATTTTCAGTGAAAAAAAACTTAGAAAAATTTCGTGGTCCTCGTGAAATAAAATAGGACCACGGAAGCTCTTTTTTGGCACTTTGAGAGCTTATAACTTGATTTAGGTCAATTTTTGGACATATATCGAAGAGGATTTTTTCTTGTCTACAACGATCTGAATCGATTCATATAAAAATATCATACTTTTTTGGAACACTTTAGTACCCCTTTAATAGTAAAAAAGATGAATAGATCGAAAATATAATTTCGATTTGAAAAAATCTTTAAAATTTTAGTATTTTTTTCAAAATTTTCAATTTTTAAAAATCACTAAAATTAGAAAAAAAAATCACTGAAGTTAGAAAAAAAATCACTAAAATTAGAAAAAAATCACTAAAATTAAAAAACAATCACTAGAATTAAATAGAAAAAATCACTAAAATTAGGGAAAAAATCACTAATATTAGATTAAAAATCAATAAAATTAGAAAAAAATCACTAAAATTAGGAAAAAAAATCATTAAAACTTCGGAAATTTTTCGTCTGTTTTTTGCTATCACTATTTTTTCACTCAACTTTTCAAAATATTTTTTTCTCTATGAATCCAGTTTTGTAAGTCTCAAAATGTCTGAAATATTACAATTCAAAATTATTTTCCAGTTTGCCGATGAACTCTTCGTTCCGTTTTCCACAAAGGCATTCATATCGACGCTCTTCACAATGGTTCATTTCTGGGAAGGACTGTTATAGAAGAAGTCAAAAGGATTCGAGAAATCCATGTCAACAGGATTATAAAATTATTGGAGAGCAAGTTATATCAATTCAATTTGCAATCGTTGAAGATGGAATGCACCTTATCGGAGTACAGAAAATGGAAACGAGAATCAACTGGAGTCAAACAGGAGAATCAACTGGAGGAAACGAGAATCAGCTGGATTACTTAACGAGGTGGATGTTGAATGTCTGCAAATTTTGTGGACCATACAAGAAGAATTTGAATCAGTAGAAAGTAGCAGAAATGGAAATGAGAATCAATTGAAGGCGCATGAAGAAGATCATGATTTTGTACTAGCTTTGTGGAAAATAGAATACTGTTGGAAATTAGAAGAGCGTGAAAAGCAGCAAGCTTGTGAAAGTAACAGTAACAGATTGGAGTTCCCAGATCCAATTGATTATGAAGCCGAAGCGGAGCGAGAGTTGGCACCTATAAAAGCCAAAGAGAAATTAGTAGAGGATCAAAAGCGTCAAGCTGAACTATTTGAGGATTGTTTGAATGGAGATTGCCGTGAAAGTCTTCAGCATTTGACGATCGTATCACGACGCAAATTCCAGAGGAACTGGTTCGGAATGGTATGTTTCGTGAATTTCCCTAGCTATCATCAAACCATAACATTTCAGCTGCTCATGATGCTTCCAAACCTTCAAACTGTAGTCAGAAAGAGAATAGTCTCTTTAGCGTTTCCACAAGCTCCTTACCCGTATGGCAGCTGGAGATGTAAGCTCAATCACTACAGGTTAGTTCATCTAAATTTTACAGCAGAAGTTTTGAAAAAAATTGGTTTTCGGTATGTCAGTCTATCCAGACTGATGAAAAACTATACAAATAGACTGGTAGTTTATCCGATTCCCACAAAATTAGCTGAAAACTTTTCGAAATTTCATCCTCTACAAGTTTCAGATGTCCATCCGGAAACCACCAGCCATCCAACTACCCCAATGATAATTCAATTGATATAATTTTTACTAATATAATTAATCTAATAAATTTCGTGATAAAAACATGGTTTTCTCAATGTGTTATTTACAGGGGGTTGACAAAAATGTCAAATTCATCAGAATGACCTAATAATGCAAAGATTTCAGAAGTTCCTTTTAGTCAGTTTAAATTTCATCACATCTCCAAGATTTTGAGATTTTGAGATTTCAAAGTTCGACAATTTTGAGAGTCTGAAATTCTGAAATGCTGAATTTCTGAGACACCTTAGGTATGGAAGGCACAATTTTGGGATTTTATGCTTTTCGAAAAAGTGATATTTGAAAATACAAAAAATCCGCAAACACCGACGCGCAAAATTTCGCAATTGTGCGTGGCGGTGTTTGCGGAGTCCTTTTATTCGAAATCCTAAAATCCCAAAATTTATTCATTCTGCCTTCCAAGATGACCAACTGAATGGACGTCACTTTTATTGTTGATTTTCTATAAATTAATACAGAATTTTCCACGATTCCTAACTGTATAAAGGGGTCGGAAACGTTTTGTATCTATTTTTTTGAAGTTCTGCTTATGACTTCAAAAATGAGTGAGTTTTTTTTTCAATACCAGTGGAGCCATTATTATTATCATAGAGTTTTCAGTATCCTCAAATCGGAGTGCGAAGGAGTGGCAGGATAAGTGGCATGAAGAGTTAATCGTGAGAAAAAAACGAATGGTCAGTATATTTCATGAGATTTGGAACTTTGAAGATTGAATGCACATTGGCGGAGTACAACCAAATGAAGAGTGGTCTACTGTCTCGGAATTCACTTCCAAACTTGACATACATCGATTGCGCAAATCTCAACGTCACTTATCACTGATGGGCTATGTTATTGTCTTTTCGGTAACGTTCTGCTTGACTTCTTGTTGCCAATCAGACTTATTTTCAGGAACAAGATGCCAGGACTGCTCAAATCCTGACGTTGAAGTCTTGACCGATCATTATGAAAGACTTGAACGATATTCAGTGGTCTGCACTGTTTTCCGGGCTGCAAAGGAGATTTGAAAAAATATCGAAAGATATTCAAACAATCAAAAAATCCTGGATGAATGCTTTCACAAATTGCTCGAATTTGCAAGAAAAAGTAGAGGATTTGAGTCTGCTGTGAAATTGTTGCTCAAGTTCTGGTAAGTATTCGCAAACTATCAATCTTTCCTATCGAAACATTTGGCTCTAGTCGACTTGAATGGCCCCAAGAAAATTGAATGGCCCCTTCTCAGTTGAATGGCCCCTCCTCAGTTGGATGGCCCCTCCTCAGTTGGATGGCCCCTCCTCAGTTGAATGGCCCCATCTCAGCGGCTGAAAGTTCAATGGCCCCTCCTCAGTTGAATGGCCCCAAGGATTTTTATCACGTGTAGATTTAGAGTTCCAATTAAAGTAGCTACTCGGCTACTCTCGCCAAGTTTTGTACAGACTCACCACAAGTCTTGCACAAGCCTCCCGCAATTTTTACGTACGCACAGTCCAATAGTTGTGGGAAATTTGTGCAAGACTTGTGGATCAGCTGAAAAAACCGGCGGCAGCCCTTCCTTTTGTTTTTAATTTCGAAATTTGTTTTATGATGCAAAAACACATTATTGAGTCATTTTTATTAAAAAGAACTACCTAAATAACAGAAAAAAAAAGACAAAAAACAAAGAAAAATTTAAAAATTCCTTCCGTCCGATTCCGAAAATGGTGTAGTTGTTCTGGAGAAAGTAATGTCGTTGTTTCGATATTGTTGTCAGAACATTATGATTGTCGAAAATCGGAGAATTTTTTCCTGAAAAATTATGATTAAGTCATGTAATCGGAAATCGGTTCATTAAACTCACTGTTTTTATACCGTTCGATATACTTCGCCTGTTTTCCACTTTTAATCCGGCTCATCGAAAACTTCCGAGTGTCGGTGTTCTTTCCGTGATAACTGATGTCATTTCTGGAAACTAGTAAAGATGAAAACAATTATCTGAGCAATTTCCAAAAATAAGTAAGAAAATTTGGGTCAAAATGTAAAAAAATAGACAAAAAAAACGAAGGGGAAAATGAAAAATGAACGCATCGGTGATTGCGAAATCAATAAGCTGATTCTTGGCCAAGACTTGTGGGAGTTGTTTTGGACGCCCAAACTTCCATAGTTGGGCCAAGACTTGTGTGATCCTTGACAAACTGTGTTGTGCGCGCTATTATTGTACAAGACTTGTGGCAGCTGAGTCCTATACTTGTGAAAGGTGTAGCCAAGACTTGTATACCCCAACATTGGTACAAGACTTGGCAAGATTTGCCGAGTATTTTCTGAATTTTTTTCTGTTTTTATAGAATTTTATTGCGGTTTCTTTTTCCATTCTGTCTTATCTGCTTTTTTCAATCTTTCGCGTGTGAAATTGAAATGTTGCACTTTCCAAATAGCACCTTTTATAATACCAGAAGCGGAAAGCTTGGAAAGAGGTCACAAAAAAGATTCGATGACAAAATTTTTATTAACAAATGATAACAGTAGAAAAAAGGCTCTTTATGATTTAACGGGGGTTTTCAAAATTAGCGGGGGTTTTAATTAATAAACAGGAAACTATGATTGTTTTATCTCGATTAGTCGTATTTTATCTAGTTTTCAGTCGATTAGTTGTTTTAAGTTGTTATTTCAAGTCTAAGTAGTTATTCTTGCTATAGAGGTTCAAAGTTAGGAATGGTCACTTGTTTTCTGAAGCAGTGCTTTGTTATAATCTTGATGGATTGTATGAGGGCTCAAATAGGGTCCTCAGTTTCTAGATTTACAGTGAGGTTCGTGTGCACCCACAATATCAACACATGAAACTATGATTCTAAATACTATCACTGAGTGGTCTTACTATTCCTATGTTGTGGGTTAAATTTGTATGGCTTTTGTAGCGAGTATCAGTGCTTTTCGCTCGCGATTAAAATTCTCTTTATTTTTTGACAAGCAAGTTGAAATAAGAATCTGTGAATTTTCCAAAAATCTCGCAGTTCGGTGCGGATAAATACTGCATTAATAGCACTATATGTCTCATACAGACAACATAGGAATAGTAAGACCACTCAGTGATAGTATTTAGAATCATAGTTTCATGTGTTGATATTGTGGGTGCACACGAACCTCACTGTAAATCTAGAAACTGAGGACCCTATTTGAGCCCTCATACAATCCATCAAGATTATAACAAAGCACTGCTTCAGAAAACAAGTGACCATTCCTAACTTTGAACCTCTATAGCAAGAATAACTACTTAGACTTGAAATAACAACTTAAAACAACTAATCGACTGAAAACTAGATAAAATACGACTAATCGAGATAAAACAATCATAGTTTCCTGTTTATTAATTAAAACCCCCGCTAATTTTGAAAACCCCCGTTAAATCATAAAGAGCCTTTTTTCTACTGTTATCATTTGTTAATAAAAATTTTGTCATCGAATCTTTTTTGTGACCTCTTTCCAAGCTTTCCGCTTCTGGTATTATAAAAGGTGCTATTTGGAAAGTGCAACATTTCAATTTCACACGCGAAAGATTGAAAAAAGCAGATAAGACAGAATGGAAAAAGAAACCGCAATAAAATTCTATGAAAACAGAAAAAAATTCAGAAAATATTATCCGAAAAAATGAACTGAGACTCGGTGTCGGAAGTCTGTCGATTTACGAGGCACCGCCCATTTATCGCAATGGGCGCACGCGTTTTCTGCAAAGGCGCCGCACGGTTTTTTTAATCGTAATTTATGGGAGGAAAATGAAGTATTTATGGAAGTTTTCTACTATAAATTGTTGAATTTTATTGCAAATTTTTCAAGAAAATGAACACTTATGTTGAAGGTAATCAGCAACACACAAAATGAGCCAACAGCACAACGCCAATTTCAGACACCCGGCGATTGTATATCGGCGAGGTAATAATACAATTCTGTTTAGTTTTTAAGTGTTTATTTTATACAAAAAATCACATTATAAACATTATTATTCAAAAAATTACAATTATTTGAAAGGTTATAATCCGTCGCTTCTCCCACAAGTCCGTCCACCATTCAAAAGTGTTCACACTCAAGTTCGCCCGAAGGATATTCCTGATCTGATGCATCTGAAGGCCGTTGAGACTGAACGTATCGACACCAGCTCCACCGGGACACAATGTGTACCGGCTCACACTGACATCGAATCTGGTCCTTCTGGCACTGAAAATATTAGTAATTATTCTGAGGAGGTACTTGAGAATCTTGAAAGTAGCTAGAACACGCATGAGCATTGCAGCAGAAGCAAATTTGGATGCGCATCGGACAAAAATTGTGTGGAATAGAGCCAGAGAATTTCCCCATGATCCCAACAAAGAAGTATACTAGGAATAGTGGTGAAGAAATCGTGCGAAACGTCAATAAAGTGATGTGCATTATGAGACAGGCACTCGGAGATGATGCCAAATACACTTTTCTCTCCGATAATGCATTCGCTACATCAAAAATTTGCGGTATCGGCAGAGCCACAGTTTTTCGTCGCACTCCGGAAAAAGAAGAGCCTCCGCGCAAACTTCTACGCGATATGAGCCGAAAGGAAAGGTGTCGTAAATATGTTGGTGAAATCGGATTCCTGAAAAGAGCGAAAATTATTGACCGTATTCACACCTTATGGAAGAATGGAAAGGATATTGTGACTGATGAACTTTGGAAATGGGCGAAATCAAACTTGGACAATCAAAAGAGCATTCCCATATTTCTTCAAGTTCTCAGGGGCCTTGGTTTTGTTTACAAAAAAAAGGATCATAACACAATAGTTGAGGAGAGACCGGACATCATCCAAAAGCGTGCCAAATATCTTCAACTGAAGGAATATTGGGATTCAAAAAATGCACTTTTCGCATCATTCGATGAAACTTGGGGACACGATGGTATGAGCAAAAGGAAAGCATGGCAACACGCTAATTCTACGTTGTACAAAAGAAGCCGAATGATGGATCTGGAATCTCCTCAGGCAGGGCCTAACAAAGGAAAGGAAAAGGGGAAGCGAGTCATCATTGCGGCTCTTCTCACAGAATTCGGAGTCATCCCTGGCACAGAGCTCCTTCTAGTTTCTGGTGTTCGCGAGGAAGACCAAACTCAAGACTACCATCGCGACATGAATGCAGCTAATTTTGAGCGGTATTACAAAACGTTCATTCCTCTTTTCGCGCAAGAAGCCAAAAAATTGGGGCGACCGGCTGTACTTCTCACGGACAATGCTCCGTATCACAATGTAGCTCTGAAAAAGGTGAAATAGTTAGGAAGAAAAAAATCAATTTTAATTTAGCCCCCAACGAGTATCTCAAGCAAAGCAGAGGTGAAAGAATTTCTACGCGAACATGGACTGAGATTTTTTGAGAAGCAAAATCGGGATGTACTTTATGACTTGGCTAAGAATTACGTTGACTGTAACGGTGGTAGAGAGGAGTTCACGGTGTACAAATTTGACGAATTCGCAAAATCTCATGGCGTCACAGTTCTCCGTCTTCCTCAATACCACTGTTACTTCAATCCCATCGAACTGCTATGGTCCCAGCTCAAACAACATTTGCGAAAAGAAGGAACTCCTCAGGACTCAGTGAATATTGTAAATAGTGCAGCGTTTCTATAAAATATCATGAATTTTAGGTGAAAAATAGAGCTTTAGCTTTTCTCCGTGCATTCTCACACGATTCATCAGCGAAACTGTTTTCACACACACTTGAATGGGAGACCGATATTCGTGAAATGACGAGAGAGCGAGATCTTACAGTGGAGGATACAGACTTCGAGCTTCTTTACGATGTCTCGCCTGACGGCACTCTTCGCAACATTCACTTGGCTGATGATGATGATGACATCGGAATCAACGACGAGATCAGTCCATCCGACGAAGAAACGAGCGCCGATGAAGATGAAGAGCTGGTTGATGAGATGGCCTGAATGATTGTTTTTAGTTATTGTTATCATTAGAAATAAAACTTAGCTTAATCGAATTCCTCATCCATTGATAATTATGAAAATGCTGCCATTAAACATAATACCAATAATTTTATACATTTTATATTAATTTTTTCGCAAATTATGAGAATAAATCGCAAAACGCGAAGAAAAACAACGAAAAATTACCAGCGAACAAATAAACCCTACGATAAAAAAAAACCGTGCGGCGCCCTTGCAGAAAACGCGTGCGCCCATTGCGATAAATGGACGGTGCCTCGTAAATCGACAGACTTCCGACACCGAGTCTCAGTTCATTTTTTCGGATAATAGCTACTTTAATTGGAACTCTAAATCTACACGTGATAAAAATCCTTGGGGCCATTCAACTGAGGAGGGGCCATTGAACTTTCAGCCGCTGAGATGGGGCCATTCAACTGAGGAGGGGCCATCCAACTGAGGAGGGGCCATCCAACTGAGGAGGGGCCATTCAACTGAGAAGGGGTCATTCAATTTTCTTGGGGCCATTCAAGTCGACTAGAGCCAAACATTTCAGTCAAAAGTTCACCCGTAACTTTGGAAGCAAGAAAACTCAATTGGTTCTCAGTTACCGAAAACTCAATTGGTTCTCAGTTACCTGATTTTGGATTCGGGACCTTGGACATTGGTTTGGTTCCAAATCAGTTCTGTGGTCGGAAAAGCAACGAGGCGTCTTCTGAATGCCGATTACGATGTCACACGTTACAGCGAAAACGAGGCAGATTGGAAGTTAGTTCGTTACTTTCCCACAAAATTAGCTGAAAACTTTTTGAAATTTCATTTTCTACAAGTTTCAGATGTCACTACGAAGTCAAGCACCAGCCGTCCAACTACCCCAATTAAAACTGATAATTTAATTGATATAATTTTTGACTAATATAATTATTCTAATAAATTTTCGTGATAAAAACATGTTTTCTCAATGTATTTGTTTTTCAGGGGGGGGGGGGGGGGGGGGTCGACAGAAATGTCAAATTTATCAAAGTGGCCTAATAATTCGAAGATTCCAGAAATTTCTGCTGAAGGTGGTCAGTGAGAACTCTGGATTTTCGAAAGACATGAAGCACTCTTGGCACATCGATTGCAAATGGCAAGGAAACGTGTCTCGATTCATCATGAACTCCTGCACTCCCAATCTCAACGCCAGCAGTCCAAACGTCAGTCCAGCAGTCCAGTCAGTACAGCGGTCAAGTCAGTCCAGCAGTTAAGCTCCAGCAGTCTAACACCGTCAGGCCGCCGGGAGTGTCGTGCCGACCGACGAAGAAGAACAGTTGGTAGCAGTTGACAAGGAGGCTCTCTTGCGGGCTCTGCGTGCTCTGCGAGCTCCGCGAGCCCGACGGAGCACATACCGTAACCCAAAAAATAAAAGTATTCCAAACCTAGACAATATTATAATCATTTTAATCAGAATTTCACGCCGATTCCGAATATCGTATTATTTTCTCGATCAGAGCAAAAATAAATTTTTCGATTTTTCTTTGAATAAAATGTACACGTCTCTGTCCAAAACTGCTTGGCTTTTTGCCAGAGTTCCTGTTTAACGTTAGTCAGAGGTTGGTTCGGTTCTGTCAAGAAGTTTTTTGTGTAAATAACTACTAGTTGAACATTTTATTTACAAAAAAGCATTAAAAATATGTAAACAATTTTTAATTAAAAAAAAAAAGAAATCAGATCAATCTATCCAAAAAGCCTCAACTGGATATAGGCTCCCATGGTTCGTCTGAACAAAGCAGACAGGATGATGGGGGTGCTGGACAATTACGCCCCGATTGGCCATGTGGTCACGAATTGATATTCTTCTGTTCCTTGGCCCGAATTGATAAAAGGAACTGAAAAAAACTCTATTATTTTTGTTGAGGTTCTGAAAAAACTGACTTGTGCCAGCTCAGTTGAATTCTGCCCATGACAGACCTCTCCAGGTGATCGATCCAGATCGGCCACGCAGGTCCATTCGTCAACTGGCGGTTGATGCGCTCAATTTCCCGCCCACTGGTCCAAACGTCGCGTCCAAACATAAGATCCAAAATGTGCTCAAGTGATGGCATTATTCTGAAAAAATTGATGTGATGAGATAAGAGGGAGCACGCAGAGAGAGCGCGCATGTTATGAGAGGGGAGACGCAGATAGTCAGACAAAAAAAAGGGGGTTACGGTAGTTTTTGCGCGTCAGATATGGTGCCGTGTTTGCGGACCTAGGCGCGGTGTTTGCGGACTGTACGCATTTGCGCGTAAGATCTGGTACCGGTGGAGGCAAACTCCGAGACCCTATCACTACTATCATGCACCAGTTGTGCCCTTAAAATTCCACTCATTTGCCTTCCAAGACGACCAACTGAATGGACGTCTCATTTCTTTTGTTGAACTTAAAAATTTACCTTTTCTTCAAAACTTCACAGCTGCCAATCATTTTTGATCGTGGCAGACAAGATCTGATGCTTTTATTTGTTAAGTGTTTTCTGAAAAGGAATAAAATGAGAGACGAGTCAAATAAAATAGCAAAAGAAACAACTGATTTCTAGAAACAATCTAGTCTAATCAACAAGAATTCAACTTTCGAATAGTACTAAATTTAAATCTTATTTTTGGAACTACAGTAACCTTACCTCTAAGGGCCTCCAAAAACTTACATTGCATCCCCAATTATAATAAGAATAAGAATTTTCGAAAACAGCACTGTTTACCTAATTTTTTGAACTAAAATTTTGAAATATACAAGAATTCTACTTCCAAATAGAACTAAATTTAAATCTAAGTTTTCGAACTACAGTACCCCTACCCTTCTAAGAGTCCCCAAAAACTTACATTGTTTTGCCAATTATAACAGAAATAGGAATTTTATAGAAAATCAAGAAGAAAGCGGCTGCGTTCACATCGCTGCCTAAGAAGACGAATGAATGAATAGTAATGGATGGGGGGTACATTGACCAAAAAAATGGGCGGAGCCAAGGGGTCTTGTGTGTTTTATGGGTGGTATGGGGCTGGGAAACCCATCTTCAAAGGGATTGTAAGTCAGTAGGTTCTTCCCAGGAACACAAAAAACAAAGGACAATAAATCAATGGAAGAAGATGTAAAAAATGGGTCCCAGGGAAAAGGGGATGGTTTAGGAGGTATTCAAAAAGAATGTTCTGAAGAATAAACCGAGAAGAAAAAAATAATAAGAAAATTCAAGTTAATTTAAGCTTAAAATTAATCGAAAATAAGCGAAAAAAACTCAAAAAGCTAAACTGGCATAGTTTTCATGGTTTCTTGACCTGCGTGTCTGAAATCAAGTTTGTACGAGTAGAGCCTTTTTCAATAATAATGTTTGCTATATATTTTCTATAATAAAAAATTTACTCAATTCATGAAAGTTTTGTTCAGAGAAAGACATAAAAATGGATACTGTTTAAAAATTGAGTCATATTTTATCCAAAATGGTCCCGACACGGAATGTAGTCAAAATGAATAGGATATTTGAAATCTACTGGAAAATGAGTATAGTACTGTATAGGTGGGCACATTTTGGGTTACGGTAGCCGGCAAGATAAAAGGGACGCGCAGGTCGAGAGATCATGGAAACTGCCTCAGTTTCGCTTATTTTCGATCAATTTCAGGCTTAAAATACCTGGAATTTTCTGATTATTTCTTTTTCTTTCTCTTTTTGGTCTATTCTTTTAGAAAATTCCTCTTCAATACCTCCTAAACCATCCCCTTTTTCCCTGGAGACCATTTTTTTTACATCTTCTTCCATTGATTTATTGTGCTTTGTTTTCTGTGCTCCTGGGAAGAACCTACTGACTTACAATCCCTTTGAAGATGGTTTTCCCAGCCCCATACCACTCATAAAACACACAGGACCCTTGGCTCCGCCCACTTTTTTAGTCAATGTACCCCCCATCCATTACTATTCATTCATTCGTCTTCTTAGGCAGCGATGTGAACGCAGCCGCATTTTTATTCTTGATTTTCTATAAAATGTCATATTTCTGTTATAATGGGCAATATGATGTAAGTTTTTGAGGACCCTTAGAGGGGTAGGGGTACTGTAGTTCGAAACATTCGATTCAAAACTATTTGCAAGTTGATTGATTTCAAAATTTTCTATATTTTCATAGGTACTGTAGTTCAAAAAAAATTAGGTAAACAGTGCTGTTTTTGAAACTTAAAAGTTATTAAAAATATTTTCAGCCTTCTTTATTAAAAAAAAAAGGTTTACAAAGCACAATCGCAAAAATCCGAAAAAAAAGGAAAAAAATGTTCGCGTGTGCAATTAAACAAATTTCTGCGGAGAGTAGGACCATTCACCATAACCTTTCTACCTAAAAGAGGTGAACTCAAAGGGGTGATTCAGTTTGAAGAACTGAGGTAAGTTCTTATTTGAACCTCTTTTTGAGAGTTATCTTTTTTTAAAAATATTTTAGATCCACCACGTATATCGTCCCCTCGACAGCGGAAAACTTACAGTAATTCTACAGAAGACAATTTGGAATCTCCCTGGTTTTTCCTCAGGGGTGGTTGATTTCAGTGGAATTCGACCGCTCCGTATTATATCCTACAGAGGTCCTAAAATTTTCCCTCGTTCGTTTTAGACCCTCTTCGTGCTACGTTCCATCAACTGGGGAAAGTCTGCAGAACTACTATAAGCGGCACTTTGGACTCAATTTGGTGTTCCCAGAAGGATGGCTGGTCTCTGTGGATTTTGACAAATCCGCCCTTTATCCAGCGGAAGTTCTGAAGCTTTTGCTTTGAGTTCTCAAATAAATCCTTTGTTCTCTGTTGTCTTATTTTCTTCATTTTCCTAGCTTCATCACGAAGATGAATTTTTCGAAAATGCTAAGACTGATTTTCAGAGGGCTTATCCCATTTCTAGGTTTTCAGATTCTCAGTTTGACTTTATAGCCACCCTTTTCTGACCTGTGGGGATATCTTCATGGGGTTTGGAAATTTTGAAAGCTGTAGGCGTGAACTTCTGTGAAAGAGTTTCACAGCTGATGATACACTATACTTTTCATTTAGCAACACGTTTCCTTTTCAAAATATTACTCATAGGACTTTGGCTGTTTTGGGCCCTCAACCAAAAGTTCACGTGTTTTGCTAGATGACACCGCGATGCCGGAGATTACGGTCATTGGTGTCATTGATGACTACACGATTCAAAGTCTCGTACCCTCCCGCGAGTTCCGGACTTATTTACATAACATCTGCTTCTGTCATCGAGGACTTTCCTTATCAACAACCTTCGTCTCTTTTCAGATACGGTATCTATTACAAGAACGATGGTTTAGCATTTGTTGATAAGTCGTTACGCCGAATTAGAGTACCGATGGATTATTTCACCAACGCGAGCCAAAACCCCGTTGTGGAGGGTCACGCGATGTGGCTCAACGGGGTCTCCGTTCGGTTTCACGCGTCCGATCTGCCGGCAATAGGCCCGGCGATTAAGCAGCGAAAATTAAACTATCAGGGGGAACAGAATGGGGGGCGATTTTCATACCTCCTTTTATACGCCCTCGGTCGGCGCGCCCATTTGCGTCCGCGTGGCGCAGCCGGTAGTGGCGCGGCGTCCATAGAAATGAGCCCACCTGAGGTACATTCTGGCAAAATTAGAGCAAAACTTTTTTTGAGGTGTCCTACCACCTTTAACTTCATACAATATTGATTGAGCGTTTCTGAAAGAGAAAATAAATTATTGTTGATCATTGTTGTCTTGTTGTTGTTGTTGATACTGATTCTAGGGTTCTGAAGTCCTGAAAATTTGAAATTCTGAGATTCTACGATTTTTCACTTTACACCGAGTCTCATTTTTCTTTTTTTGCAATAATAACCGCCCTCTATCCGCAATCGTTTTTATTGCCCAAAAAAGTGTGCATCACTTGTTACGGGAAAGTACGGAAGGACAAGAGACGTAGAGACCACTTCCGCAATCGGGCGTGACGGTGTTTGCAAAATTTACTTGACTATTCAAATATCTCTTTTTGAAAGGCCTAAAATCTATTCATTCTGCTTCTCAAGATGACCAACTGAAAGGACGTCTATTTTTTATTTGATTTTCTAGAACTTTCCATGATTCCTAACTGTATATAGGGGTCTTCTATTATTTTTCTGAAATTCTGCACTTTTTTTTGGATAAATTTTGAAGGTAAGAGTGCTTTTTCTAGAATTTTGAAGTTCAAGTATTTTTTTTTCAGTTTTCGGAGTGGAAAATGTGGAAAACACGAATCTATTGGCGGTTTTGTTGTCTTTGGTCTCGTATTCCCTCTCTGCAACAGTGTGTGATCTAACAAATCTCATACGGTTGCCACTATGGACATCCGCGGTCAGATTCGAAGAACAATGTGGACTTATTCCACCGGAGCTAGTGCAATACACCTATCATTTCGAACGTGTTACGTTTTGCAGTATGCTCAATTGTCAGTGGGAAACACAGAGAAACTGTTCTGCAATGCTATGAAGGACCTCTTGGACACACGCGGTCAAAATTCCGTCGATGTCTTTGAATAGAAGTTGTCGAAACCATTTCAAACAGCCGGCGAGCTTTGGAAAGTGTTCACAACCATCGGAACAATTCTGATAAGAGTTGGAAAATGTTTCGCACGATGCGATCGTGACTCCTCGGTTGAAATACTACGGAATTGGCTGTTCGAAGAGCATGGGCGAATTTGAGGTAAAATAAAACTTTTTTGCTTTGAATATCCCGTTTTCTTTCAGAATTCATTTCCCACATCGAATCGGCAATCGATACTCGGAGAGCTCAGGGGACACACATTACTGAAGAGAACCATGAGGGTTATCAACCGATTTTTGTAAGTCAAAATTCTAGGGGATGAATTTTATATTTACAATGTTTCAGAATCTCATTGCAGAGACGATAGCCTATACAAGCATGCACCTTCATGTTCATTTGCACACCCCTCTTTTCTACAATTATGCAAGTTCTTATATAAAAAAAAAGAAAAATATCACCATTAACTGTTTCAGGGAATGTGATACTTGACAATTCACAATCATGGAGCTTCTAAAATTGTGAGAAGATGGCCACGGTGAGTTTTTGTGCTTTAGAATCAACCAAATAACGTTTTTTTCTTATTATAGACTAGTATTGCCTCATCGCCCTCACAACGCCACAGGAATTTCGACTCAGGAACGGACAATGCTGAAGTCCACCTCAATTGATCCACATCCTACAACTCGTCCCCATTTGAACTCATCGTGAGTATGCGTTTATTGTTATATAATTTTATTGAGAATGATGAACGTATTATTTTCAGTTCGTGGCCTTCAAGAGCTGTTCAACATGCTGGAATTCATCGTTCAAGAAATGGCAGGAGTGGTGCGAGTCTTCTTTCTTCGTTGTTAATATTCTATCTAATTTTGTTGAATAAAAATTGTTTGCTAGAAAAATTCCGTCTACAATTTTTTTTCCAGCCAAACTTTTTTTAAAACCTCGACGCGTTGGAGAACGTAACAAAAATCAAGTACCTGACAATGTTATTGTAGCTACCGACAAAATTTTCCAATAACAACGATCCTCTGTCCCCAATCTACAGTGGCGGAAAATGGTGAGTGTCACTTTACATTTTCGTCTGTAACTTTGCTCAAATATGTTCAATCAAAACGAAATTTGGCATGTCTATTAACGATATAATTGAGAGTAGAACACATAGTTTTTTGAAAATCAAAATGCATTCTGGGCTCCAGAATCCTTCCGGATGTAGGCGTGATCCAAAAATCAAAAAAATAACTTTTCCTATGGTTGATGAATTATCTTTATTTCTTATGGAAAATGTTGATAATAGTTCAAATGAGTACCAAAAAAAGTTTGGTTCACTTTCGATTATCGGCTCCTGAGATATGGACGCTAGAGCTCAAAAAGACCCGTTTAGCTTATTGGCCATATCTCGGCTGAAAATAGTTTCTGGATACTCAAATTTAGGGAAAATATGTATTTCAAAAAACTCTACAAAATGACAAAAAGAAAATTCCATTTTGAGCAAAATTTTTTTTTCCATGTATTAACCACAGTCGGCCAAAACCGGCTCTGTACATCGCCAAAAAAAATTTTGCTCAAAATTGAATTTTCTTTTTGCCATCAGGTAGAGTTTTTTGAAATACATATTTTCCCTAAATTTGAGTATCCAGAAACTATTTTCAGCCGAGATATGGCCAATAAGCTAAACGGGTCTTTTTGAGCTCTAGCGTCCATATCTCAGGAGCCGATAATCGAAAGTGAACCAAACTTTTTTTGGTACTCATTTGAACTATTATCAACATTTTCCATAAGAAATAAAGATAATTCATCAACCATAGGAAAAGTTATTTTTTTGATTTTTGGATCACGCCTACATCCGGAAGGATTCTGGAGCCCAGAATGCATTTTGATTTTCAAAAAACTATGTGTTCTACTCTCAATTATATCGTTAATAGACATACCAAATTTCGTTTTGATTGAACATATTTGAGCAAAGTTACAGACGAAAATGTAAAGTGACACTCACCATTTGCCGCCACTGTATGTGTGACAGATACGTCAATTTGCATCATCTGTGACAAAAAAAGAGAGAGAACGGAAAGACAAGAGACACCTTCTGCAATTGTGCGTGATGGTGTTTGCGGACACATTCGTGGATTCTCAATTCCATGCTTCAAACTCCCTTCATTCTGCCTTCCCAGACGACCAACTAAATGGACGTCTTTTTTTTCTTTGATTTTCTAGAACTTTCTACGATTCCTAACTGTATAAAGGGGTCTATCTATTATTTTTCTGAAAAACTTCTGCATTTTTTGAATGGATTGTGAAGGTAAAAATACATCTTCTAGGATTTTGAAGTTTTTCGTTTCTAATTTTCAGATTACCAATTATCCATCTACTTTTGGATATACTGCTGGCAACACTGAGGCATCAAATTGAGGTTGGTTTGAATTTCAGCTGAAGAAAATTGGTATAATTAATTTTTAACAATAGATCAGTGATTCTCAGAGTGCACTTTTACGGTACATCTGTTGTCTGTGTCTCCAAGAAAAATGGCATAACCTTTTTCTTACAATTAAATATACGTCCTATTGGTTAGACATGTTCACAAGCGATAATTAATCACGTAAAGTAGGATTGAACTCGTTTTTTTTTGTTCGCTGCAGCTTATGAGACGGCAGCGGCGCGCGCGACAGCAGATCGTATGTCGGCAGCGGCGATCGCGACAATTGAAAATTTGTTTATAAAATTGTTTATACTGCGATTTGAACAGCGATATCAGGTGCATTCGAATCAGCAAAAAATTCTACATTCATTGAAATAGGTTAGAAAAAATGTAACTTGGCGTTTTGTAAATCGATTTTCTCGAGTTTAAAGATTTTTGTGCAAAAATATTGTTACTTTCGTAAATAATGGAATTGGGACGATCATTTGAGAAAAAAACGTGTAATCCTACTTCTAAGTGAGGTAAGGCAGCTCGAAAATAAGGGCCAGAATAAGAGACAATTTTCGTGCTGAAGTAAGAATTTTCCTATTTTCAGAGAACCCGTGGTATTCTCACACAATTAATCCCACCATCTCCTCACAACACTCATCTTCGTCATCCCAGATCCCATCGGTGCTAGTGGTAATGATTGAGGAATTCATTGTGAGTTCCACCAAAGCCGTCCACACTGAGATCACAGCATGCGCGAACTTCCGATGCCAGATGAACTCGCCAAAGTCATAGAACTGGAGGCAGGAGAAACACGATACATGAAATTTTAGAAAATTTTGTAACTTTGCAATCTGCAATTCAAGGTGAAAATTGGATGTGAGTTTGTTTTAACAGAACTCAAAAAATTTCAATGGTTTTTTTTTCAGACCCACCAAAAAAATTGTCACGCTTTCATTTTGCAATGAGAAACATCGTAACTATGAAGCCAAATGGTTCGAGGTACTGAAACTGCTTCTGGAGAAATAATGCAACGAGCAAAGATGAAGATCCGACTTCGAAATTGAATAATTTTATATTTTCAACTTTTTCTCTATATTTTTTCTGAAATGAAAAAGCTATAAACTTTGAACTTGAGTTCTACAACTTTTTCAAAAAATTTGCTCAAAATGCTGCGATTCGGACGATTATGCTTCCAATCATAAGCAATTTTTTTGGGATTTTCAGTTCTTTTGAAATATTTTAGAAAAGGACGCTATTGATTACTACAAAAATGAGCAATTTTGGAGCATTTTGAGCCGAAATATGGGTGAAAATTGAAAATTTGCAAATTTTCATTCATATCTCAGCTAAAAATGCTCCTAAATTGCTCATTTCGGTACAAATCGATAGAGTTTTTATTCTAGAATTCAAATTTCACAAAATTGCTCTTAATTGCTTGTAAGATTGTCGCAAATGGAGCATTTTGAGCCAATTTATAGTCAAAGTTAGAGTCATGTTCTGAATCTCTAAAATTTAGCACCTTGAAATTTCAAAATTCTGACATTTTGAGATGATTCTGAGATACTAACCTTCTGAAGTTCTGAAATTGAAGATTCTGAAATTTGAAATTCTAAAATTTTGAAATTTTGAAAATTTAAATTTCTGAAGTTTTGAAATTCTGAAATTCTGAAATTCTGAAATTCGGAAATTCGGAAATTCTGAAATTTTGAAATTCGGAAATTCTGAAAATTAGAAATTGTAAATTTCTGAAATTCTGAAATCCGGAAAATCTGAAATTTTGAAAATTTAAACTACTGAAGTTTTGAAATTCTGAAATTCTAAAATTCTGAAATTTTGAAATTCTGAAATTGAAGATTCTGGCAATTTGAGATTCTGAATTTTGAGATTGAATTTTGAGGAAAATTTTCGATCTTCATCCATTTCTCAGCTCAAAATGCTCCTAAATTGTTTATTTTTGTACCAATCAATAGAGTGTTTATTCTAGAATTCAAAATACACTGAAATTGCTATCAAGTGTTAGTAAGATTTTCGAAAATGAAGCACTTTGAGTTAATTTACTGTCAAAGTTAGAGTCATGTTCTGAAGCTCTAAAATTTAGGGTCGTGAAATTTCAAAATTCTGAAATTACGAGATCCTAGGATTCAGAATATTGCAAGATTCTGAGGTTCTATTTTCTGAGATGGTGAATTTTGAGATGCAGGCAATCTGAGATTCTAAGATTTTTTTGTTAACCCCAGTCTCAGTTTTCTATTTTTTTTTTTGCAATAATAACGACCATCTGCCCTCAATCGTTTGTGTATACGTCAATGTGCACCAAAGGTCATTAAAAAATAGTATGGAAAAAACAAGAGAAGCAGAGACCATCTCCGCAATTGGGCGTGACGGTGTTTGCGGAATGGTTTTCCGCCAAAAACTCATAATAGGGTAATTGTGGTCCCCTCTACATATTAATTCTGCCTTCCAAGACGACCTACTGAATGGACGTCTCCTTTTTTATTAATTTTCTATAAGTTATTTCTTCCAATGATTCCTGACTGTGGGAAATGTTCTATTATCTATTTTATTAAAATGCTGAAAAATGTTTTTTGAAGGTAAGAGTTGTTTCTTCGAAATTTTTTGTAGGTAAAAGTGGCAGTATAATTTCTGAATGTTTTTAGTTGAAAAAAACGTCACCCTTTTCAAAACTTTTCGATTACTTGAAATTTCCAGTACATTTGTGCCGTTCACCTAAATGACACCATGGACAGCCCAACCAGAGCATCATGGAACCTTGCTCTGACGCAAACTCAAGTCCGTGGGCTGCACAATGGGTAGGTTTGCCTTGAAAACTGTTTACTACGGTAGAATATTTACAGGGTTCGATTGCAAGAAGACAAATTGGCAAAGAAGGGGAGGTTCACAACCTTGTCAGGGGCTGCGGAGTCCAGCCAAAACCAGTGCAACAAGCTGAAAACCAACCACCTCCAGAGAATGTTCAACCTGAAAATAGCTGTACGATTATGTAAGGTAAGAACCTCCCATTTTCTATGCAACGAGTTTTTGAATTTATCAGTAGGTTTTTTGATAGAATGATATCAAAAATCTACTATGCTCACATTTTCCTTTTATGGTAGATCATTCTGTGAAAACAAATTATTCGTTGTGGATCAGATTACATGGATAACGGGAAACTCTCCTGGGCCTATACTCAAAAGCGTCCTTAAAGTAGGATTACAGCCTTTTTTTCTCAAATGAATGTCCCAATTCCATTATTTAGGAAAGCAACAATATTTTTGAACAAAAATTGTTGAAACATTGATTACTACCTGAAATTTTTTCCAACCTATTTCAAAAAACTAAGAATTTTTTTTGATGATTTGAACGTAATAAGTATCGCTGCTCAAAACGCTATAGAAAAATCCCGAATTGCGCGAAGAAGAACAACGATGGTCAAGAGAAGCATCGGGAGACGCTGAACCTTACAAGCTTCTCGGGTGTCGCCGGCAACTTTAGGTCGGAGGTTGGTCGGGTTCCGGACAAGACCGCTACTAAAGCCGACCAAGGTTCGACAAACTTCAAATTTGAACGGGTCGGGAGTTGCAACTTCCGACCAAAAGCTGACGAACGTCTGCGCTAAAGCCGACGAACGGTCAACGTCTGACCAAAAAGTGACCAAGGTCCGACCTAAAGCCGAACCCCCCTCAACTTCCGACCAAAAGTTGCAACTCGACACCTGAGTTGCTGTCCCTATTTGGGAATTGAAGAAAGACGAAAAAGTTGATATGGATGATCTCAAAAAAACTCAGTTTACTCAGTTTAAAAAAGTTCTTTTAAAAACATTTTTAAAAGTTTAAGTTTTAAAAAAAGTTTCAGTTTAAAAAAATTAGGTGAAAACTCAGTTTAATGAATTTGGTTTTTTTTTCAGTCTTCAATGCGGTCGTTGAAGCAAACAAAGAGAACGCGAAGGAAAGAAATTTGGAGATTATGAAAAATAATCACGATATACTTATCACAGAATTTGGCGAAGCATTTTACTGCAATAAGTTCGCAACCAATATTGATATCTTTGACAGAAAAGACTGCAAAAATTATGACGTTCCACTGAAATTCCAAAAGCAGGTGGATGTAGGTGTACCACGTTCCAATTTGAAGTTTATTGTCTACTTTTAAGAGATCTCCGATAAATTCCCAGTATGGTTGAAGCCCAAGTCAAAATGCAACTTGTTGAGTTACGTTTTAAATAACATTTTTGGTGTGAACACTGCTCAATGTACAACAAACGTCCGTGCAATCGCACCGTGGCTCACACGGAAAACTCGCTCATGGCATCAATTTTAATTTAAGAAAAGATCCATGCATTTGGTTTGGAGCACCGTATGAATATTGGGGACAAATTCGGGAGCTTGTGAACAAACATTACCAGAAAGGAGGATATTTTCACCAAAACAATTGGCCAAATGAGAATCATTTGCGGAAAGCAGGGATTCCAACTTTATAATTTGCACTGTATCTTATAAATATGTATTTACTTTATCTATTTAACTTCTGTTTAATAAATTTGGAGATTCTAAACTCAGTGTTGAGATTGTTTTGGGTACTTTTCAGGGAACAAAATTAATAATAGAATCAATCAAAAGGTTGCATTCTAACACTAGGTTGCATTCACACACTTTCGAAGATTTCTGAAATTCTGAAATTCGGAAATTCTGAAATTTTGAAATTTTGAAATTCTGAAATTGAAGATTCTGACAATTTGAGATTCTGAATTTTGAGGAAAATTTTCGATTTTCATCCATTTCTCTGCTTAAAATGCTCCAAAATTGTTTATTTTTGTACCAATCAATAGAGTTTTTATTCTAGAATTCAAAATACACAAAAATTGCTCTCAATTGCTAGTAACATTGTCGAAAATGGAGCATTTTGAGCCAATTAAGAGTCATTAAGAGCCAAGTTCGAGTCATATTCTGAAGCTTTAAAACTTAGGAATTTGAAATTCTGAAATTTTCAGATTCAAGGATTCTGAGGTTTCAAGATTCTGAGATTCTAATCTTCTGAGATTCTAACCTTCTTTTTTGTTTACACCGAGCCTCAGTTTTCTTCTTTTTTTGCAATAATAACAACCCTCTGCCAGCAATCCATCATGCGCCGCTCATCTTTTTTATTGCACATGAAGGTAGTCCTCTGTCCGCAATCGTTTTTATTGCACACAAAGGTGTGTAACTGATACGTCTGAGCATCACTTGTGACAAAAAAGAGAGTACGGAAAAACAAGAGACGCAGAGACACCTTCTGCGACGGTGCGTGATGGTGTTTGCGGAACATTCGTGGACTACCAATTCCATGCTTCGAACTCCCTTTATTCTGCCTTCCAAGATGACCAACTGAAAGGACGTCTCTTTTTTCTTTGATTTTCTGTAAATTCTTCTATTATTCCAGAACTTTTCATGATTCCTAACTGTATAAAGGGGTTGGAAATGTTCTAATTTATATTTTACTGAAAATTGTGATTGAAATTTGGTGAGACGATAAAAATGTACTTTTTTCATAATTTCATACATTTTTTTTCAGGTGCAAGCCAAAGTATTAAGAACTATCGAATCATCAGATCGAGGCTCTTCAATTCCATGCCAAGAACCAAAATTCAACTGGTTTTCGATTCTGTTCCGTAATGGGAAAGGGATTTTTTTACAATATGGAAATATTGCTGAAGGGATTTGTCACTTTACAATTCAAAGTGAGTTTGATCACAGAAATCTGGATACTTTTGAAGCTTGGCTCATTACTTGACTTAAAGTCGTTTTTGAGTACAGGCCCAAGATAATTTTTTGTTATCCATGTTATTCTACGTCGATCCATGAAAAATTCTTGAAAAAGTGTGTTTAATTTCAGAAGAAGCCGCGGAAAAAGGAGAAGTTCCAGTCGAAGAGATCCGCCTGAGACCACAATCGTTCCCATTAATGCTGCACAAAACCGGAAGTACGAGCCAGATGAAAATTCATCTGGATGATTTAATACAAGGTATGCTTCGTATTTTTTAGGTTTTTAAAAAATCTGAATTCTCACGAAAATTTTCGCAAAAGGTTTATGTTTTCAGCGCGTGGCAACGGCAAGGTCGTTGTGGTTGTGGAAACCGATTTGTGCCAAAAAGTGTCAATGTTATCCACAATAATGTTTTCACAATAAATGAGTAAGTTACTGGGATACCAGATCTTTGAGATCCAAATCAGAAAAGCTTTCAGAGGACAAACTCGGGAGTGTAATCGCCTGCATCGGGAACAGTTTCGTTCCAGAGAAGGATCGATAATGGTGGTGACGCCATCATTCTTTGGTTTGATTCCATCCATCGAACGTCTCATGGAAGTCAAGGAAGGTCGTTTTGCTTGTTGACACAATCAAAAACACTGCGCTCCATGCAGAACTAATTGGTTGTATCCACATTTGAAATGTTTTTATTGGGATCATAATAAAGTTATCAAAAATATCAAAAGGTCCATCTGAATGTCCTTGTTACAGAAAAATGAATCGTAGTCGGATACATACGTCATCACTCAAGAAGTTCTTATTCATTTTTTATTTATAAAAGTTTGAGAAATTGAAATTCCGGAATTCAGAACTTTAAAAATTCTGTATATGATGCACAAGGATGTTGTTCATTGGTACAATAATGCTTTTATTGCAAAAAACAAGTACTAAAGGTAATTTGGACAAACGAGCGATTTTATCGATGCACCACTGTCCGAGTGATTGTATGTGTCGGATTTGGTGCAAGGATATTTGGTTCAGTGGTATTATTGAGAAGTTTATTGAGAAAGGAAAAGGGATGCTAGTTGGGCACAAGGACAAAACGACAATAAGACAAATTATGAGACGATCCCCTTTCCCGAGCTCTCGATTTATAAGGGGAACTAGAATCAGACTTAGTTTCCGGTCATGGTGTCAAAAGAAAAAGGGGAGTGAGAGAAGTACATCAAAATTATAATTACTGTCATCCCTTTAATAACTCTTCAAACGGTGTACACGGAAAGGTTGACTATTTAGTTGCAGATTGATGCATGATGGATCTTTCCAAATGTTCCGCACTGATAGTTAGTACACAAGTTTTCCGATTGTCTCAGTTTTTGCATGTAGCCGCATGGTGTCCGTTGTTCTCCAGACATATTATATTTTGATTGCTCGAAGATTTAGCAGTCTGATGTTAGATGAGCGCCTCTGAAATTGATTTTTATTGAACTGATGAAATAGTTTATTTAATTTCTTACATTTCCCAAACATATGATACATATGTTGAGGGTTGAGGTTGATTTTGACAGAAACGGCATTTCGGAATAATTTTTGACCGTTTCTTATCTCTTGCAGCTTGGTCAATGATCGACTTGACCTGCCATATGATTGCTTGCTTCTTCGCTTCTTCGAGAACTTGAGCTTCTATGTCTTGGTTTCCAGATCGTTTGGCCATTGATTATGTGCTCAGAATTGGAAACGAAAGTGTTAAATCCTGAAAACAGATACTTCAGAATCTAAAAATTACATACATGTTCAAACCCGGGCCGGGCCGACGGAGCACTTTCTACCGCCCCGGGGTTTGAGACCCAATTTTTTCCGAAGGTCAATTTTTGGAAAAATCGATTTTTCGACTGCTTTCTGTTCAATTTTGAATTTTTTTTTTACTTTTTACTTTACTTTTTTTTTGTTAGTACTTTCACGTTTTTTCATGCAATTGAGAAAATTTTGTTCATGAAAAATTGATTTTTTTTTCGGAAATTTTTCGAAAAATTTTCAACTTGTGCCGACCAGGCCGGATTTGCAAATTGAATCCCAGATTTTTAAAGTAAACTGTGCAATTAAACAACTCACCAAAAACAAATTTCGAAAAAATAGGTAGTAGAACATTTTAGACCCCTTTATACAGTTAGGAGTCATGGAGAGTTCTGGAATAATTTATAGAAAATCAATAAAATAGAGAGCGACGTCCATTCAGTTGGTCATCTTGGAAGGCAGAGTGAGAGAATCAGGTCGGAAAGGGGGGGGGGCTAATGGTCATGGCCTTCAATAGTTTGAGTACCGAAATTCAACAGACCTAGTCGGGGGGACGCTCACAATTGAAAACTAGTTATGTGTACACACTAGTCATACAAATATGTACAGTAATTGTGTGGATGGAAAGTGAGAAGAGAAGAAATCGGGGGTGACTTCGGTGGTTTTTCTCGTTCTAAGATGACCAACTGAATGGACGTCTCTTTTTTTATTGATTTTCTATGAATTATTCCATAATTTTACGTGATAAGGGGATCGGAAACGTTCTATAATGTTTTTGGTGAGTAATTTGAAGGTGTATTAAGGTTTCATTCAATACTTTCAACTTTCATTACGATCTGATTATCATTTTATCAAAAAGAAATTCTGAAAAAGTCACAATTTGGACGACAAAATACCGTTTGGGCAACCATATGGCCTAGAAATTTTCGCAAGCTGGCCTAGAAAAATCCGAGTTTGGTCATCTCATTTTTTTCCCTATTTTTACTATTTATCTCGTTTTTCTCTACATATTTTCTTCCAGTAAAATACTTTTAAAATAAAAATTTATTTGAAAATTTGAAGAAATTTGACGAGAAACAAGAAAAACAGCAAAAATAGGGGAAAACATAAGATGGACGAACTCGGATTTTTCTAGGCCAGCGCGCGGAAATTTCAAAACTTTAGGCCATCTGGTTGCCCAAACGATATTTTGTCGTCCAATTTGTGGCTTTTTGGACGAAATTCAGAATTTCTTTTAGATAAGATAATAATCAGAGTGAAATGAAGGTTCGATAGTGAAAGTATTGAATGAAACCTCAGTACACCTTTAAGTCGGACCCGGCAAATGGTGCATCGACCGGAACCTGGACACTGAAAGACCTAACCGAGGGATGCCCAACTCCAAGTTTTTTAAAGAGGGACACCCCACAGGAGAATGCACAAATTTCACGGGCAAAATACCAGGACCTATGCCTAATTCGTCTGAACTAGGCTAATCACCATCCTGCCACCTGCAGAGCCTTGAAACCAGGAACCGAAGGCCCCAGTATGTTCCAAAGTATTCTTGCTCCATCATGCGTCGATCTGTACAAAAGCAGACGAACTCTAGACTCGAAGACCGTCGATGGGAGCGCCAGAGAGTGACGATGAGGACAACATACTCAAATAAAGTCATAGTGTCCTCCCTGTTTTTTATTTCATTTCCAAGAATGAATAAACGTGTTAACAAGTTCCCAGTTTATTCAACATAGAACAAGAAAAAAAGGATTATTGTTCTCCGTCGGAACCAGAGTCCACCAGCTCAGTTTGATGTAGCCAGACGTGAGACACTGGATGTATGTCCGCACTCCCCTCGTGTGGAGCTCTGTCGGGAGAAAGCAGACACACAACAGGTAAACCGTCCGAAAGCTGGATTCCATATGATATGTACCAATAATTGCGCAAGGAGATCCATTGCCCCTTGTGGACGAAACGGCAAAAGAAGTGGATGAAACTGGGCCTGAAATATAATCAAATCCAATAAAACTGCTTTCAAAAAAGGAACATACGTCTCGTTCAAAATCTGTATGACTGCACAGTGTTTTCGATCACTGTCGTCAAGCTTAAGCACCTTTGTTCCAAGATGCATCAGTCTCTTAAAAAAAAAGGTTTGTAGAAAGGGACAAGGTTGTAAAGAGGGACAAGGTTGTAGAGAGGGACAAGGTGGGATAGTTTATCCGGACGACTGAAGTATTCTTTCCAGTTGTCGCGCCTGTGCAACGCAACGTATCGGCAAAGGGCAACACCATCAAAGTGCAACACCATCATCAACCGTACATGCAACTGACAAAGTGCAAGTGCAATTGACAAAGTGCAAGACATCTCTTCCAACTTCCATAAAAGGAATCAAGACCAAACATCAATGCCCGCCTCCAAAATCCAAGTATATAAGGAGATCACCAGAACGAATAAATCAGTCGTCGTCAGGATACATCTTGCCTCTCTCTTCAAACCTCGTCCCACTGTTCAACCCTTGTCCCACTCTTCAAACCTTGTCCCCGTTTTCCTACCGTTTTTATCTTAATAAATCTATTATATTTCTAGAAAGCTGGATGCCATAGGCAACATACCAGAAGTCTCTCAGCGAAATCCACTGTCCTTTGTGGATAAATCTCCAAAAGAAGTGTACGAATGACGGACTGAAATGAAATCAAATCAAAGAAAACTGAAGTCAAATCAAAGAAACATACGTCTGATTCAATAGTTGTAATACGGCGTAATGCTTCCTGTCGCTATCATGCAATTTGAGCACTTTGGTGCCCAAATGCAACAAACGAGTATTAATATGACAGATGTTCTCCCTTCGCCAACCAGGCACGCTTTCATCAATAAACTCTTCCACAGGTATCAAAACCATATCTACAAGAAAACAGATATATACATATATATGTACATATATATATATACATATATATATGCACATCTGAAAGAAGACTCAATACAGAGCATTTATATCCTGGTACCACATAAGCGTGGGCGCCGGAAGATGACGGATGGAATACCGTCATTTTGCTACATTCCTTTCAATTTTCAAAAATTTTCACGCTTCAAAAACTGGAGGACTTGAAAAATCGATTTTTTTATAACTGAAAATGAATTTTATCATAGTTTGGAACAATATAAACTTTTCAAAGAACCTTGAAACAAAATCACTACAGATGATTTATGAATTAACCTAGTTTTTTAAATTTCACTTACCTTTCTTTGGATTTTAAATGTTCCAATGACATAAAAGCGATGTAATATTCAAAATCAGCGTTAGTTTTTCACTAAAACGTTTTGTTTGCTGAGAATCCTCTTTTTAAGAACTCACATTTTCCATAGCCCAATTTCCAAAAATAATTCTTCTGATTTGATCGATGCACCATGTGAAGATCACAAAATCCAGTGAATCGAAAAATGTTAGATTCTGAAAACAGGGATAATTTCATATTTTTCAACGCATTAGAATCTGAAAACCTCAAATTTCAGGAATCTAAAGTTATAAATTGAAAAATTACTCACCAAAACCAAAATTTTCAGAAAAACAAATAGTAGAACTGTCCGACCCCTTTACACAGTTAGGAATGATGGAAAGTTTTGGAATATTTCATAGAAAATCAAAAAAAGAAGAGACGTCCATTCAGTTGGTCATCTTGGAAAGCGAAATGAGAATGTTACGGAGGAAAATTGAAAGTTGTGGGGGGCTGTTGTTGTGTGGTGCCCCTATTAAAAACTAGTCGTGTGTAAACACAAAAGTTGACGTTCCACATACAAATATGTACGGTAAGTGGTGAAAGTGAGAAGGGAGGAAATCTCGCCTGTTTTTCGGCCTTGAAAAGTATTCCTAATTTTTAGACAGTTCACACAAACTGCAGACTATATTCTAAATTTTAGAAGAAATTTAAACGTCTTATTTTCATCAAACTCGGAAATTCAGCAAAAACGAATGGTAGTTTTTTGAGCTCTCCATCTCTATTATAAAGCGAGTTATGACGATTTGAAGTTGATGGTCTAGAAAACCAAAAAGTGGATTTCTAGGCCACCAACTTTTCTAAAATATCACAAAGACTACGAGAAGTCGATTGGTGGTGTTTTGAGCTCATTATCTCTATTATAAAGCGAGTTATGGCTGTTTGAAGTTGGTGGGCTAGAAATCTGTTTCTAGGCCACCAATTTCAAACAGCCATAACTCGCTTTATAATAGAGATTGAGATCTTAAATTACCACCAATCGATTTCTCATGTTCTTCTTGATCTTTTAAAAACATTGGTGGCCTAGAAATCCTATTTTCGGTTTTCTAGGCCATCAACTTCAACCCGTCATAACTCGCTTTATAATAGAGATGGAGAGCTCAAAAAACGTTCTCACGTCACGTTTTTCTGGAATTTTCAAATTCGATGTTCAGCACTATTTTGAGAATAGCCAATACAAAAATCATAAAAAAAAACAAAAAATAAAATGCTGAAGAGCGCCCGCGATCACCATCGCCCGCCCCCATGGAAGATGTACTCGTCGAGGATCAAAAACTATGAATATCTTGTTTTTGATCTTGAATATTGAACATCTCGTTCTCAAAATGTTGAATCTAGGAAAGTTAAATCTTAAAATACATTTTTATTTTTATCAGATAATAAACAAAACACAACAGAAAAAAACTACAAGAACATTTCGAACCAACTTATAGGATAGATCATGTCGGCAGCATACCCTTCTCCGTCCACGTCCAACAACACTAGTGCCTCATCAGGGTGCAACTGACGACGATAGACGACCAGGTAGTAGTCTACCATGGTCAGTCTGCGACATAGCATCCCATATCGCATAATCTCGGACGCTGGAAAAAATAAAAAATACTATAAAAATAAAAATTACCTAATGGAAAATTGCTTCAAACGAACATTATCATAGTAGACGACCGCCTCGTCCACCTCATTCCGTTTCACCGGGGCCCGATGGACCCCAATCCGAGTTCGCGGTATCCCACGGAATAACCTATTAACCACATGAATAGAATAAGTCCACCAACCGACCAAAATAATACTCAAATACTCAACCAAGAACATAATATCACAATGAAGAAGCTAACAGTTGACAACCACAACATTTATATATCACCTAAATCCTACATTCCATCGGAAAAACCAGTCTCACTACCAGTCATCACTATCTTCGAAAATAATCAACACAAAAATCATAAGCGACGAATAATTTATTGACTCAAAATTTAAACAAACGAATGGAATCGAATCACTTCAAAAGGATATTGATATCTGCTGCCCTCCATCCTAAACATGTAATCAGATTCACGGGGGAGCAGGATCCCATGTTGTACGGCATAATACTCAGCTTCACTTATATCCACTCCCTCGTCGACCCAATAGAAATGCAATCTCCAGGGCCTACAAATTGAAAGTACAAATATATAGTAACTAAAAACAACAAACTCACGATTCCTGAATGATGGTCGGACGACCTTGGATAACCCGACCATTGTGGAGTAATTCCACTCGAACTTGGGAGTAGTGTCTCCTCAGAAAAACACTGGTCAAATCCGGCCGTCGGAACCACCAGGGTAGCCGACGGCTCAGAATTGACATGATGTTCTACTGAATAGTAGGAGCAGGAGGACGTACACCGGGGACGATCCCGCGCTCCTGCTCCGGCATCGGGGGACGATAAGCCTCGAGCCCCAGGAATATGGTCCCGACGACGTTGATTCGGCTCCACACGAGTCTCGGCTCGAACCGGCTCCTCTCGGTTTTGTTCTGGACGACCCTGACCAGGATCGAGCCTGTTACTGGGGCCCTCCGATGAAGAACCATCCCACCATCTCTCCGAGGCAGGAGGGGAAACCTCCTCAGGGACCTCCCCAGTAAAATTGGCAGAATCAGGCGAACACGGCATTTAACGAAATTGAAGGCTTTAGAAAGTCAACCAATTACGGTAGAATGTAGGCCAATGAATGATAGTCCATACGATCCGGGGCTCGGCTCCGTACTTCGCTTTGGTTAGCAGATTGGCGACCTTGGAGTCTTAAAAAGGGTTTATTACAGACAATAAGTGGGGGTTTTTGTATTACTCACCATAAAAATTCAGCCAAAAACAAAATGTTAGAAAAATATATAGTAGACCCCTTTATACAGTTAGGAATCATAGAATAATTAATAGAAAATCAATAATAAAGGAGGCGTCCATTCAGTTGGTCGTCTTGGAAGACAAAATCATAATAATATTGCGGCGGAATACCGAAAATAAGAAACGGGGGGGGGGGGGGGGGGGGGTTATCGGGGTGGCAAACAACAGATTAACGACTACCGTTGAAAACAGGTTATATTAACACAGAAATCGACAAATTACAGGAAGTCAGAAGAGAAGGAATCTGGCGAGACTTTGACGCGTTTTTTTGACATACAAAATTGAATTTGTGGCCAAATTTTAGCCACGTTATGACCGTTTGAAGTTGGTGGCCTAGAAACCCAAAAATTGGATTTCTAGGCTAATTAGTTTTTTTTAAAAACCCAGAAGACTATGAGAAATTGATTGGAGATGGTTTGAGCTCTCTATCCTTATTATATAGCGAGTTATGGCGATTTGAAGTTGGTGGCCTAGAAAACCAATAATTGTATTTCTAGGCCACCAATAATTTCAAAAGATCAAGAAGACTATGAGAATTTGATTGGCGGTGTTTTGAGATCTTTATCTCAATCTTAAAAAGAGTTATGACAATTTGAAGTTGGTGGCCTAGAAATCTATTCCTAGGCCACCAACTTCAAACAGCAATAACTCGCTTTATAATAGAGATAGAGATCTCAAAACACCGCAAATCGATTTCTCATAATATTCTTGATCTTTTAGAAATGTTGGTGGCCTAGAAATCCAATTTTTGGTTTTCTAGGCCACCAACTTCAAATCGTCATAAGTCACTTTATAATAGAGGTGGAGAGCTCCAAAAACCACCATTCGTTTTTGCTGGAATTTCCAAATTTGATGAATAATAACATTCTTAAATTCCTCATATTATATACTTTAAAATGAGCTTAAAACCACTTTATTACAGAAAATACAATAATTACACCCGCAACATTGATTGTCCTCGAGGAGTACAAAAAACACAAAATTTACATTATTATTCCCTCAATTTCAACTGCAATCTTACCGGATCCTTGGGCCTCATTATAATCCCATTACACTCCGGCACCATCTCCCCTTCACCCTCTCCCAATTTCATCTCAAATTTCTCGACTAATTTCGCAATCGTCGTTTTGAATTCCATTTCGGCGAAACGCATTCCGACACAATATCTCGGACCAACACCGAATGGAATCCATTTTAAGTTTGAAGACGAATCGAAATCCAAAAAACGATCTGGATTGAAGACGTCCGGGTGGTCCCAGAGGGTGGGAGAGTGTTGGAGGGTAAAGGGTTGCGTTTGACGACACACCCTTTCGGGAAGAATTGGCCGCGGATCGTGATGTCGGAGAGGCAAACGCGGTTGGTGAAGCTGGAAATGTAAAAATCCGAATTCAGGAAGTCAAGAGCTTTGAAACGAGTATAATCATGACCTACTTTGGTTGGAGTTGGGTCTCGCCACGAAAACTACAGTAATCCTCTCTCGGTATACTGTAGTTGTTGCATGACCCACTTTTCAGACCAAAATAGGTCATGATTATACTCATTTCAAAGCTCTTGACGGGATGAATTCAATGATAACAGTTTCAGGTGGAATTGCTCATGTTTAGCTAAAGATTTGAAGAAAAAAGTTTTGATTGCTCAGCATAAAATGAGAAATTTTACCTGAAGTTTTCATTTTTGAATTCAGCACATCGAGAGCTTCAAAATGAGTATAATCATGATCTACTTTCCTCAAAGTACGGTCCCGCCGCGAAAAGTACTGTGACCCGGCGCAAAATTTTGGACTACTGTAGTTTTCGTGGTGAGACCCTACATGAAGAAAAGTGAGTCATGATTATACTCATTTGAAAGCTCTCAATGAGAAAAATTCAAAAATAACAATTTCAAATTGAAAAGTCAAATTCCTAATCTTTACGGTGAGCAATCATGGGTTTTCAATTTTTTTGAAGCATCCGAAACTCACTGAATAACCGGTGGATAGTATCTGAGTGTCTCCTTATAAACTGCATCCAAATATTTCATCGAATGAATTGTATCATAGCTCAAATTTCCAGATTCCCTAATCTCCTGGTGCAATTTTTCTTGAATTTCCGGATATTTCGCAATCACATATGCACAGTATATCATTGCAGTGGAAGATGTCTCATATCCAGCTATCAGAAATGCGAAACAGTTTTCGGTGACCTCTTTTTTAGACATCCCTCGGTCCAGGAGGAGTTTTAGGAGATCAACACTATCGGATCCCTCTCCACCGATTCTTCTCTCGTATCTGAGAAAAATTTTAGTTTTAAATACTATTTTTGAATTCAGCTCGTCGAGAGCTTCAAAATGAGTATGATCATGACCTACTTTTGAGAAATTCGGACACTCTACAGTAATCCTCGTGGTCCCGGGACCCAACTTTCTCCAAAATAGGCCATGATTATACTCATTTTGCAGCTCTTCGCCTCCTAAATTCAAAATCTTCAAAATCTTACATATCCGATAACCCATTAATCAATGGGATCTCCGCTTTTGCCAAGCCGGTGAATCTGTAGACCGCTTTCCAAAGATAGGAGAGCTCTGGGAGCAAGTCTGAAACAAAAATTTTGAAATGACAGTAAAATATTTGAAATCAGCTCGTCGAGAGCTTCAAAATGAGTATAATCATGACCTATTTTGGGTCCCACCACGAAAATTACGATAGTTTTCAGGATTACTGTAGTTTTCGTTACGGAACCCGAAATAGGGCATTATTATATTCGTTTTGAAGCACTCGACGCGGGGAATCCAAATATATCATTTTTGAACACTTACAAGAGAGCGTTAGCACCCAACTCTTCTTTATATCCACTGCCGACACAAATTTTCTCGCCTGCACATAGAAAACGTCATTTTCATCTCTTTGACAGTTACTGTCAATAGCGAATGCACATTTTCCAATGATATCGAGAGATAGACGTTGAAAATCTCTGAAAAGAGCTTCAAAATGAGTATAAACGAATGATTGCTCAGTTAAGGATGAGCAATCCATTTTGAAACCTCAATTTTTGAACTGAGTTCATTGAGAGCTTTCAAATAAGTATAATCATGACCTACTTTCCTTTAACTTGAAGAAAGTGGGTCAAACTACAGTACCCCTACAGTAACCCTCGATTTTCGTGGTGGGACCCATTTTTCTTAAAGTAGTTCATGATTATACTCTTTCGAAAGCTCTCTACTTCCTGAATCCAAATTTCAATACAAAACTCACTCATAAATGTCCCATTTCTCGGTACCCCTCGATTTCTCTTCCAAAATCTCCAAAAATGTGTCAATTTTTGAGTTGACTGTCTCATGCATCACCTTGATTTTCCCGGTGGAAAAAATTGGAGCGATCGCTGATCGGGTGTGCTTCCAACCAGTGGCGTACGTGTTTTGAAGAAGGGAAGAATTTAGATCTGAATAAAAAAGTTTTTTTTTGGATTCAAAAGCTCAAAAAAGCTTACTATTCATTTTGAAAATCAATGGTGTTAATCGATTTGAAAAGTTGGAAAAATTCTTGATAAAAACTTCCTTAATATCTTCCGGATTGGATAAGACAATGTCGAGTTCTGTGCCAAAGTAGAGTCTGAAACAAAAAAAATTGATATTTTTTCGCTGAAATTAAATTTTTGAGAAATAAAAATGTGATATTCAAGTTCAGGACTTTGAGAGCTTCAAAAAGAGTATAATCATGACCAATTTTGGGTCCCACAACGAAAACTACAGTAATCCTGGGGTTACTGTATTTTTTGTGGTGGCACCCACTTTTGTAAGGAAAGTAGGTCATGATTATACTCATTTTGATGCTCTTAGAACGCAGAATTCAAAAATAATATTTCCAGAGAATGCTCATTTTAAACTGAGCAATAACTCACGCAAACGTCTCCCCATATTTCTTATGCAATTCCAAGTGCCATGTAGCAGTGTCATTGTATCCATTTTCTCGGATTCTTCTGGAAAACCTCAAAATTTTTTGCTCATTTTTTCAAGAAAACCTACCGTATAATTATCATCATATTGCCCCAAAACCAATGAATTGGGGGCCCCGTTAATCCGATTTTTTCTCGGATTTTGAAAATTTTTTGGCGTTCCAAGATAGTATAAATAATAAAGGAGATAATGGCAAGGGGGAAGATTATAGCCATTTTCGGGTCTGAAGTTTTCAAAAATTGGGTGAAAAAGTACAAAAAATGGTCCAAAATTGAGGATTTCCGGAGGGTAACTAATGATTGATGACCTCCAGAGATAAAAGAGACGGAAAAGATGATACAACACTTTTTTCTTTTTAGTCTGGTAGACAGAAGAGAGTGAGAGAGACGCAGAGAAAAATAATATAATCTATTGGGTTTTATGTGTATTAGTGAGAGGAAGGGGGCAGAAGGCAGAAAATAATTGGGTGAGAAATTGAAACTGAAATTGGGTTTTTTTTTGTGTTTTGGAGGGGAAATTTTGATTTTTTGAGTCAGAAGACATGGTAAAATGGAGAAATTTTGGAATATTGAAAATCCTGAGATTCTAAGATTCTGAAATTTTGAGATTCTGAGATTCAGAAATTCTTATATTCTGAATTCTGAGATTCTCATCTTCTACAATCTCCAGATTTTTAAATTTTGAAATTCTGAATCTTCAAAACCCTGTAATATATGAAGATTTTGAGGTTCTGAACTCCTGAAATTTTTGATTTTCGAAATTTTAAGAGATTATGAGATTTTGAAGATCAATTCTGGGATATCAAGTTTCTAAAATTCTGAATTTCAGAAAATCTGTAATTATGCAATTTTGAAATTCTGAGATTTTGAGATTCTGAAATTCAGTGTGAAACTCAAAAATTTTGACATTTCGAAAGTGCGACGTTTCGAAAGTGAATACTTAGGATTTTGAAGTTCTATACTTCTGAAATTCTAAAAATCCGTAGAAATCCGTAATTTTAGATGTCTGAAGTTTCTGAAAATCTGAAACTTGTAAATTCTGAAATTTCAAAAAAAAAAAAGCGAAAATAGTTTATAGTGTAGAATTGAGTATATAAGAATGATAATATGAAATAAAAATTACAGGACGTTTTGCAACTACGCCATTTCGCAACCAGATGAGAAAATGACAACCTGAGAATTTTCAATAAAAACTGGTTGCGAAATATCATAGTTGCACAATAACGGGGTTGCGAAATATCATAGTTGCAAAATAGCAGGGTTGCTAAATGTCATATTTATGAAATGTCGTAGTTGCGAAACGTCGTGATTGCAAAATGACCGGTTGTAATATGTCCTAGTTGTGAAATTTCTTGGTTGCAAAATGTCACAGTCGCAAGATGACCAGAGTTACGAAATGTCCGTGGTTGCAAAGTGTCATAGTTGCAAGATGGCCGGTATCAATATGGTTGGTTGCGAAATGTCTGGTTGCGAAATGCCATGGTTGCTAAATGTCATGGTTGTGAAATAACTGGTTGCGAAACGTCCAAGTTAACTTCGAGCCGATGCATCTCTCGGTAACACCAAACGTGGTGCCGTGGAAAACTAAAATTACTATTTTTCTTGGTTCTGACTTACAGTAGTACTTTCAGACCCCCCAAAATTTGCCTTTCCTAACTGAAAATGCTCACCGACGTTCCCGAAATTGAGAAAAACGCTTTGACCGTATTCTGATACTCTATTGAAAGTCTCAAAATTAAAAACGGTCGAATAACTGCACTGATGGTTTTGTAGAGTTGTGATAATGCCAATGGAAGGAGTATGGAGATTCTGTAATGAGCATTTTTCAGAAGGATGGACCTTTTAAAATAGGAATTTAGTAGAAAATTTCAAAATCATTAAGAGCTTCAAAATGAATATGATCATGACCTACTTTGGATCCCACCACGAAAATCGAGAATTACTGTAGTTTTCGTAGTGGGACCCTCTTTTTGTCAAGTTGAAAGAAAGTAGGTCATGATTATGCTCATTTTGAAGCGTTTTGAACACTGAACTTGAAAATATATACAATTGAGAAAAAACGCTAATTTTAAGCTGAGCAATTGGGAAAAAAGCAAACTTACTGTGAAGGAATGTAAACATTCTTATTCTCCGGTGTTTCAGAATCAATGAACAATGTGTGTGTGCCTAGGCCCAGTATTTCCGGCACCAAAGCAGTTAGCAATAGAACCAAAATCAGTTTAGAATGCTCTTCAGCTTTCCTAAAAGCCCATCGAAAACTGTAGTATGCAATGTAATACAAAAGACAAAGAGACTTCAAGAAATCCCATCCCCATTTTGCGTAAATTGACACAAGAATATAGGTAGAAACCCAATTTGCATTATTGAAAAGATAATTTTGTATCAAACTATTAGGATTACATGGGGAATATGGGAGTATGAGAAGGGCAGTGATAAGAGCAGCAAGTTGAATTGAAGAGGAAACACTAGAGAATAGAATAGTCTTTTTGGATGTTTTATTAGCGGACTTTGAGGACCATGTTTGGCCACCTTTAATAATTTTTTTCTGTCCCAAAGCAACAAAAACGAAAAGCCATCCAAAGAACGATACACAGAAGTCATTAAGCACTTGGTGTGTAACCATGTATACAATATCCGCATAATTAACATAACCAATACAATTCTTATGCTCCACATACGTCACTATTTGAACAGTTTGCACCACCATCTGCACAGTCAATTGTAGAATATCACAGAGGCAGGCTACAGTAAGACATATAAAAATTGGGTGAGTTTTACAGGTTTCCCAGGTAAAATACGCGTGGATTAGGTTTGTGACAAAGCCGAAGATTGAAAGCATTAGGTGGAGGTATTTGATGAGATACTCTATATCATAGTTAAGCCCGTTGAGTTGGAGCATTTAGAATAACTTTTTGAGAAAGTTGTTTGTTTGGGGAGAACTTTAATTATAGAGTGTTGTTTGGTTTGTTGGTTAGACACAATTATGTGAAAAAATATCGCTGTTATAACATTTAATAACAAATATGTGCCTTTTGCTCAATAAAATTGGGTTTAATCGAAAGCTGAATTACTTGAACATATTTATTTGTTTTACGAATTGAAAAAACCCAACAAAAATTTTTAATGACATTTTCATTTCTCCCTTTTTTTCAAATTACCTTATAAAAACTTTTTAAAAAATTAATTTTGGAAGTTGAAATTACAAAAAAATTAATAAAAATATCAACTTCTAGTAACTTCTGGTTATGGCCACATTTTCTTGATTTCCTAACTTCCAAAATTATTTTTTTTAATATTTCATGAAATTATCTAAAAGTCCATTGGATTTTGCTTTTTTGGTCAACTGAAACTTTTTGATTGGTCAACTACAACTTAAGTTATGCCTTGTCAAAGTCCGAGATCAAAATCCCATGAAAAAATGTAAATTTTGAACGACTGTATCTCGGCTTGTGGGCTACCTAGAAACAAGGTTTTTATACCAAAATGCAGACAATTACATGTCAAATATATCACAAAAAGAATCACAATTCTAGCTTACCTACTTGCCGAGATATGGTCGGTCAAAGTTTGCAGAGACGTAGACGACGAGAGTGCTCTCGTCGTCTGCGTCTCTCAAACTTTGAAGCCGCGTATCTCCGCTTGCAAATGAGCTAGGAACTTGATTCTTCTTGTGATTCATGATGCTTAAAATTTTCTATATTTTCCATTAAAAATTATAATTTTTGCCCAATTTTGAACCGAGATACGGTACTTTGAACATTCTGCGCTAGAAACTGGATTCGATTTTTTTTTGTTTTTTCTGTTGTAGAGAAAACAAGAAACGCTTTTAAAATTTCAAGTGATTCACGGTTTATTTAGTTACAACAATTATGAGTGATACATCGTGAGATGAGCTCCATAGCAATTTTCGTATTCGGACTAGCGATTGCAGTGCCTTCTCGATGTTTAATTGAGTGACGTTCTGAAAATTGTGATTACTGTAGATTTCCTTTTTACGGTTCTATTTGCTTACTTACCTGACTTAACATCCTATGCAGTGATATGTGTCTAGATGTTTTCTATCCCACTCGCCTTGGTGTTTTTGATTGCAATTCAGACATATCTTGGCTCAAATCGCGTAGCTTGTTCTTTGGCCCGTAAAATTCGTTGGTGGTTTGGCTGTTGATTTCCATGTTCCTCGTTGGTATTTTGAATTTCCTTCATTTCTTCTGATTATTCTTCTAGAATCCTCTGTACTCCAAAAAGTACTCCCAATGCATGTGCTATCTCGGCAGGTCTTTTCAGAATTCATCCTTTCAACGGAATGCCTACATTCGAGTTTTCTGCAATCATATTTATTATTATAGAGCTCCGAGATATTTTTTTACCACTGACCGCAGTGTTTTTTGTCATTCACTAGATTGTGCCCTGTCCCAACAGACTTTTCACGGTACAGTCTTAGAACAGCAGAATTCAGGATCGCGCTAAATTTCTTCGGACCTCCTCATTGTTCGACTTCTTCGAAAGTGAATGGAGAAATATTACCCTAAAATAACGCTTTTTAGCCTTCAATCTGCGATTTTTCGTAATTATTTGAGTACCTGACTGTTTTTAATGTAGCAGTTTTCCGTTAGATTAGAAATTATCAAAAATAGAAAAATAGAGAATATAGAGAGGGCCGATTTTATATTTTTGAGCACCGTTATGGGATTTTTAGGGATATTTTTTCAAAGCAGTTTTCTCCACTTAAAATTATGATTTTCTCATTAAATTTTATGCCGAAATGTAGAGTTTAATAAGATCTACCAAATGATGTATAAAGCAACAAAATTTTCCAGCTGTATAATTTGCTGGCTTTGTTTTTTTTAAGGGACCAGTAAGTTATTCAGCCGGTAAATCTCACTGTTCTATATACGATTTTGTAGATCTCATTGAGCTCTACATTTTGGTATAAAATTTAATAAGAAAAATCACTATTTTCAATGGATAAAACTGCCCCTTTGGATTTTTTTTTGCGAATATTCTTACTGTATGAATTACCGTATTCCATATTCTGTATACCTTTTTTTTTGTATTGTCTATCATAGTCTACGCGATCGATTTTCGGTCAGATTCGCAAGAAAAATCTGATTTGTTCTTTCCATGTCGAATCTCTGTAATTTTTTAAATCCAATTTTTAAGCCCTTTTTCGTCTAAAAAGCTTACTGTATTCCAAAATTCGTATTTTTTGTCTCTATCGGATCTTGATTGTTCGAAAAATAATTTTAAAAATCAATAATAGACCATCCTTATACAATTGGAAGTCCAATAATTTATAGTTGAATAGAAAATAGTTTTTAAAAAATCAATACTAAAAAATAGAGGCCAATACACACTTGGCCAAAAGGTGAATTAGTTATAATGAAAATTTACAGAGCACAATGGAAGGGAAAATGAGAGAGTACTGATAAGGAGAGACGCAGAGAAAAAATAATGGGGTTTTTATCAGTAATAGCTATTGATAACGGTCAATTAGTGTGTAGCACAAAAATTTGGAGTTTTTGATTATAAATTAAAAAAAAAAGATTTTGCATTCAGAAAAATCTAAAAAATTCAAATATGGATTAATTTTTCCAAACATGAAATGAAAACGCGCTAAGCCAAACCTACAGTAATCCTTTCACAGTGAATCTACAGTAATCCATTGGAAGCATATCTACAGTAATCTATATAGTGACTCGGGTGTCGAGTTGCAACTTTTGGTCGGAAGTTGGGTGGGGTTCGGCTTTAGGTCGGATCTTAGTCAGCTTTAGGTCAGAAGTTGACCATTTTAGTGCTGTCGACGCACGCTTTGGTCGGCTTTTGGTCGGAAGTTAAGAGTTCTGACACTCTCTCGACTGTTGTCGCCAACTTTAGGTCGGAAGTTGGGTAGGGTTCTGCTTTAGGTCGGACCTTAGTCAGCTTTAGGTCGGATCTAAGTCAGCTTTAGGTCAGAAGTTGGTAATTTTGGTGGTGTCGACGCGCGCTTCGGTCGGCTCTTGGTCGGAAGTTGGTCGGAAGTTTAGAGTTTTGAGACAATTCTTTGGTGGTCAGCTTCTGGCCGGAAGTTGGTCAGATCTTGGTCGGATCTTGGTCGGCGTTTAAGCGCGATGCGTGCCAGGCGGCGCGTGCTCTTTCCTTTTTCGAAACACTTTATTTCATTTTTCATTGTCTTTCATTGCATTGCGTCCTTAATTTATGTATTAACACAATTTACAGGTATCAAAATTCATTCGATAGATGCCATCTCAATCAAAAGGTTCGGAAATCAGTGAGGTATTAATTTAAATTAATTTCCATGAAGTCAGGTTATGTTTTCAGATTTTCCCCAGTTGCAAACTTCAAAATAAAAAAGGATTTTTCAATTCGGACTAAATATAAGGTGAGATTTGTTAAACTATTTAATCGGTAAAAATCATGGAAAATTTCAGGAAATGTCCGAAACTTCCAAAACTCGTTCGAAAATCAATAGGAGGATTTCGGCGTCGGAAACAAGCAGGACAGGGCGACTACAAAAATTTAGATAAATTTTACATGTAATTATTTTTTTGATTTTCCTTGTTTAGTTGTACATATAGTTAGTTTAGACAATAAAATATATTTTTTTAAAACATTTTTTGTTTTGTTTTGATTAGTTCAAAAACCGAAAGTGCGCAAGCAACCTGGCCGGCCGCTGAAAGGGTCGGAAGTTAGTCGGATGTTTGTCGGATCTTGGTCGGCTTTAGTAGCGGTCTTGTTCTGACTCCGACCAAGCAGCGTGCTAAAGCCGACCAACTTCCGACCTAAAGTTGCCGGCGACACCCGAGGATTCTACAGTATTCCCTTCGAAATAAATCTTCAGTAATCAACTTACGGTAAGTCTACAGTAATCCTTTCACAGTTTCTGAAACCCTGAGATTCCGAATTTCGAAATTCTGAGGTTTTGGAGGCTCTGAAATCTTGGGTTTTGGAGATTCTAGAATACTGAAAAAATTACTTTATTCGTTTCCAAATAGAACAGATTTTGAGATCAAAGTGGATTTTTGAGATCAAAATTAGAGATAACAAGTTAGGATTCAACAACAACAACAAAACAAAAAATTAGATGTATACAAAAACAACAAAAACAACAAAAACAATTTAGAACTCTCTAAGAATCTTCCTTCACCAGGAACAGCTCCCATTCAAATCTCGATTGCTTCTCTCTGCCCATCGAAAATTTGAACACGGCCTTTGCAGATCCCGAAGTGATCTTTCTAGCGCCTCTCTCGAGCTCCACAAGCTTTGGACCAAAGCAGTAATAGTCGAGATCTCCCATATTTCCGCCGTAAGCCGACTCGCTGACCCGAGACCGTACAACTGGAAGCGTGGAGCCATCGATGAGAAGGCGGGATTTGCGCGAGGGGTCGATGACGAGACAGTTGAGGCGTTTGGAGACGATTTTGGAGAAGTCGGGGAGCTGAAAATGGAAGAAAATGTAAAATTTCCGATAGAGCATCTCAAGAGCTTCAAAATGAGTATAATCATGACCTACTTTGCTCAGAAAGAAGTACTTTATGGGTTACTGTAGAAAATTGTGTGGATCACTGTAGAAACCCAAAACTGGGGCATGATTATACTCATTTGGAAGCTTTGAGAACGCTAATTTTAAAAATAGCATTTTCAGTCCACATTGCTCATCTCAAACTGAGCAATTGGGACCCCAAAAAATCAACGTGAAAGAAACCTAATCATGATTATACTCCTTTTTGAAAATTCGTAGATTTTCAATTTCAGGGTTTGAAAACATGAAATTCGAAATTAGCTCGTCGAGAGCTTTCAAATAAGTATAATCGTGACCTATTTTGCTAGGAAAGTTGGGTCCCGGCACGAATGTTGGTATTACTGTAGGGTTACTGTAGTTTGACCCACTTTCGCCAAATTGAAGCTAGCCTAGTCATGATTATACTCATTCGAAAGCTCTCGGTGCGTTGATTTCGAAAATAGCATTTTGAGTTTGCATTGCTCAGCTTATGATGAGCAATTGAGACCCCAAAAAATCAAAGTGAAGGAAACCTAGTCATGATTATACTCATTTTGAAGCTCTTGAAACGCTGATTTCAAAAATAGCAGTTTCAGCTAGAATTGCTCATTTTATGATGAGCAATGGGGGTTCCAAGATTTTAAAGTTAATCATGATTATACTCATTTTGCAGCCCCTAAAGAGCGGATCCAAACTAACCTCTTCAAAACAGACCAAAAATCCCTCATCTGGAACCTCATCTACCGTATCCTTCTCCACCGTACCCATCACAATTCTCTCGATGTTCCGATTCGCCAAATCTCTCCAATCTTCTTTCCCATTCTGAATCAAACATAGACATGTTGCCAGCTTCTTCGAATCAATTTCCCCCAAAATCGACATCTTCAAAACTTCCGAAGTATCCGGATCGTTGACCTTCGAAGCCTCGAAAATCTTGATGTGCATCTGATTTCCAGTATACACCTTATCCTCTCTCAATCCCTCCAAATACGTCTTCTGAGTTTCTGGAGCCATGAGAGCCACGTAGATGGGAATTCTCTCGTGAAGTCCACCTTGAGCCAACCAATCCGAGTTTTGCAGCTTTCTGGCGAGCCGGCAACGTCTTCTGGGATGCTCCAGGAACTCTTCGATCTCATCGTAATCCGTATTGATATTCAGATGATTTTTGACTTCTAGACACCATTGGTAGATCAGATTTGAGTCTCGTTTTTTGAGCATCGAGGGGGCAGATGAGCGCTCGGAGCCATTGAGATAGACAATAGGGCTTGGGAGGGGAAGAGTCTGGAATTCTGGAGCGCCTATCGTGGCCAAGGCATCCTCCAAGCTTCTTTGCTTTGGAATCGGCTCCGTGGGGGTTCTGGAGACGTGATGTGGACGCTTCTGGGAAGTGCTTGAGTTTTCTTTAGCAGGAAATATTTCGGAGAGTGTTCGCATAGCTTCTTCATTAGTTTTGACGTCGTCTGGAATCACCAATTTTGACGTCTCTTGAGACATCATCTGGTTGATGTTGAGTGTGAAATTTGAGTTTTTTGGAATGTTTATATGGATATTTGAAGACTCTAGGGAGGTGATGACGATTTCGGAAATGTCCGAATGAGCATCGTCAGAATCTTCAGAAGATTCAGAAGACGACTTTTGTGGAGTTTTCTGAAAAAAATTTCGAAATTTTTCAAATTCAAATTCTAAGTTTATTACCTTCTTTAAAGCTTCTCTGTTGATGATGTGACCATCGTCATAAGATTCAGAAGAGATGCTTCTTCTTATGCGGCCATCGTCAGAGTCATTTGAAGATTCAGAAGACGACTTTTGTGGAGTTTTCTGAAAAAAATTTCAAAGTTTTTCAAATTCAAATTCTGAGTCTTTTACCTTCTTTGGAGCCTCTTTGATGGGGACGAAAACATCGTAAGAATCTTCAGAAGATTCAGAAGAGACGCGTCTTCTCATGCGGCCATCGTCAGAATCCTCAGAATCTTCAGAAGACGACTTCTGTGGAGTTTTCTGAAAATAAAATTTTTTTTTGAATGTTTTTCTTCAAATTCTGAGATTTTTACCTTCTTTGGAGCATCTTTGGTAACGATGAAATCATCTTCGGAGGATTCAGAAGAGATGCGTCTTCTGGGGCCATCGTCAGAATCTTCAGAAGATTGAGATGACGACGTCTGTGGAACCTTCTAAAAATGCCATTTTTTGAACTTTTTTCTTCAAGTTCGAAGTTTTTACCTTCTTTGGAACCATTTTAGTGAGGATGGGATCATTGTCAGAGGATTCAGACAGGTTGCGTCTTCTCATGCGGCCATCGTCAGAATCCTCAGAATCTTCAGAAGACGACTTCTGTGGAGTTTTCTGAAAAAAATTTTTTTGAAAAAATGTTTTTAAATATTTTTTTCTTCAAATTCTGAATTTCTTACCTTCTTTGGAGCATCTTTGATGACGATGAAATCATCTTCGGAGGATTCAGAAGAGATGCGTCTACTCATGCGGCCATTGTCAGAGTCGTTAGAAGATACAGAAGATGACCTCTGTGGAGTTTTCTGAAAAAAAAATTTTTTTGAATTTTTTTCTTCAAATTCTGAGATTCTAACTTTCTGTGGAGCTTCTCTGGTGATGATGGGACCATCGTCAGAGGATTCAGAATCTTCAGAAGACGACTTCTGTGGAGTTTTCTGAAAAAAATTTTTTTGAAAAAATGTTTTTAAATATTTTTTTCTTCAAATTCTGAATTTCTTACCTTCTTTGGAGCATCTTTGATGACGATGAAATCATCTTCGGAGGATTCAGAAGAGATGCGTCTACTCATGCGGCCATTGTCAGAGTCGTTAGAAGATACAGAAGATGACCTCTGTGGAGTTTTCTGAAAAAAAAATTTTTTTGAATTTTTTTCTTCAAATTCTGAGATTCTAACTTTCTGTGGAGCTTCTCTGGTGATGATGGGACCATCGTCAGAGGATTCAGAAGAGATGTGTCTTCTCATGCGGCCATCGTCAGAATCCTCAGAATCTTCAGAAGACGACTTCTGTGGAACCTTTAAAAAAGTTCACTTTTCGAGGTTTTTTTCGAGTTCCTCACCTCATCATCTGAATCTGAATCCGAATCACTCAAAGACGAAACCTTTTTCTGCTTCTGAATCGGTTGAAGGATAACAGAGGCATCAGAATCCTCAGAAGACGTGCGGAGGCGTTTTTGGATCTTCTGAATCTGCATCTGAAAATTTTCAATTTTCAAATTTTCTTCAGAATCTTTAAACTCACGTCTTCTGGATTCTAATCAAGAATGGAGATGTTGGAATCGTCTTCTGGGGGAGAGATATCTTCAGAATCCTCAAAACCCTTCAGAAGATCGCTGACGACTTGATGAACAATGACTTCTGGATTCTGAATGTCGACGTTTAATTTGAGAGCCTGAAAAAATCAAAATTTTTAATTTTTAAGGAGAATTTTTCAACTCACGCCTTCTGGATTCTCATCAATTTGATTCAGAATCCAATACATAGTTTCACGGATTTCCGATGTCGTGACGATGGATTTTGGAGAACTGGAAGATTCCATGATAGTGGGATACTGTAGTACCTAAAAAATGGATAATTAAATTTTGAGATTGAAAAAATGTGCAGTGCACGAAAATCAAAGAAAATGAGCCGAGTACTACTCGGCAAGATTTTTGGGACAAATTTAGAAAAAAAGGGAGACTTGGTTTTTTTAGAAGTGCAGTGCACAAAATTTCGAAATATGAGCCAAGTACAGTAATCCTCTTAATTCTCGAAAAAAAAACAAAATGAAAAAGTGCAGTGCACAAAAATCGAAGAAAAAAATGAACAGCTTTAGGAAATTTGAAACCAAATCTGAATGACTCATTGCCCTCTATTTTAGGCCCAATGATCCATAATTTTCAAGATTACTGTACTTGGGTCTTGAAGGGAAAAATGCTACCAATATATTGGACTCTATGGAGCATGTTTTGGATAGTTAAAATAAGATAAAAAGGGCGGGAAATTTTGAAAATTTGAAAACCACTAACAAGGTGGGTTAGGCTTAACTGCAACATTTAGAAAAAAACCACTAGAAGTGGAATTGAGAAAAAATTGTGAAAAATCAAAAAAAATTGGGTTCATTTGGAAGAAAACCCCAAGATTTTACCTGACGAGCAAAGAAGTACTCAGATATGAGTTTTTAGGTAGGTTAGGCTTAACAGCGAAATTTAGGGAAAAACCACTAGTAGTGGAATTCTGAAGGCAAAAACTTGGAAAATTTGAAAAAACTGCTTTGGGGTTAATTTTTGAAGACAACCCAAGATTTTGCCTGACAGGCTAAGAACTAGGCTTAACATCAACATTTACGGAAAACCACTAGTAGTGGAATTCTGGAGGGAAAACTTTGAAATTTCGAAAAAAAAATTGGGGCTTCATTTTTGAATAAAATCCAAGGTTTTGCCTGACAGTCAAAGAACTACTCAGTTTTGAGTTTTTGGGTTAGTAATCAGGCAAGAATTCCTTTTGAAATAGGATTAGAAATTTTGAAAGAAAAGGAGCTTGAAATCACGGCAAAAAGAAAATTGAGGAAATGAAATGAAATGAAATGAAATGAATGTGAATGAATGAACGCAGTTGAGAAGGTTTTAGGCCCAACATTCCATAATTATTGGGATTACTGTAGTTTGGGTCTTGAAGCGTTCTCAGTGGAGCGCGTTTGCAGCAGTGATACGGTAATTCGACCCCGGGTCGATTTGCCTGACAGGCAAGATTGACAAGATTTTCTAGCCAGCTAAAATTTGGTTGAAAATTTTGGCTTAGATCGACGCCCTAAATCGACCCCTCAGCCGAGTACTACTCGGCTGAGGTTTTGTTCCGGGAACAAGATTAGTAACCTAATAGAAATTTGGATGGTTTTTTTCGGAATTTCGAAGTTAGTAATTGAAATTTGAGGCAAATTTGAGGTAACCATAGAAATGAAATGAAATGAATGTGCCCAAGTTGAGGAGGTTTTAGGCCCAACATTCCATAATTATTGGGATTACTGTAGTTGGGTCTTGAAGCGTTCTCAGTGGAGCGCGTTTGAATTCAAATTAAGGAAGAAGGTAAACTAAGTTTTGATTTTGGTTACCGCGCCGTAATATTTTGTTCCTGGAACAAACAAACGGTTGGTAACCGTCTAGAAATTTGACTCGAAGTCAGAATTCAGCGCGACGCACTAAATCGACCCCAAATCGTTTTGCCTGACAAGCAGAGCACTACAGTATACCGTTGGTATAACTTTTGTTCCCGGAACAAACCACCTCGCCGCCGGCCAAAACCGAACCCCCGACCTGTCGGTCGGCAGGCGCGCGCACACCCAGTTGCGCCACGGCTGCACATAAGAAGGGGAGGGTGGAAGGCAATCAAGTATTGGGGGAAAGTGGAAGTTGGAGGGGAAGAGGGGGAGGAGGAGGAGGGAAGTGGGTAATGTAAAATTTTGAGATTGTGAATAAAATTTGAAATGAAGATTACTGTAGTTCTAATTCCTTTATTTTTGAATTAAAAGCAGAATTTACATAGTTTTGATACAACAATTATTCCCTCAATTCCAACTGCAATCTAACCGGATCCTTCGGCCTCATAATAACTCCGTTACAATCTGGAATCAGCTCTCCTTCACCCATTCCCAATTTCATCTCAAATTTCTCGACTAATTTCGCAATCGTCGTTTTGAATTCCATTTCGGCGAAACGCATTCCGACACAATATCTCGGACCAACACCGAATGGAATCCATTTTAAGTTTGAAGACGAATCGGAATTCAAAAAACGATCCGGATTGAAGACGTCCGGGTGGTCCCAGTTGGATTCCGAACGATGGATGGTGTTGGCTTGGACTGTGACGGAGCAGCCTTTGGGGAAGAATTGACCACGGATAGTGATGTCGGAGAGGCAAGTGCGGCTGATGAAGCTGAAATGAGCCAATTTTCAATTGGGAGTGTTAATTTCGAATTCAGGACGTCGAGAGCTTCAAAATGAGTATAATCATGATAGAAGCGTCTCTGACCCAATTTTGCTGCGTCTCTGACCCAATCTTGGAGTACTGTTACTTGGTCCGTTTTAATCCAAACTTGATGAAAACGATACTTTTGAATTCAGGACGTCGAGAGCTTCAAAATGAGTATAATCATGATAGAAGTTGAAAAAGTTTCATTTTCAGTTGTCTTGATTGCTCACATGTAATGTACCCGAAGTGTCCCCCGGGGTTTTTGCTGAAAGTATGCTCATTGAAACAAGCATAAAAAGTTATTACATCCTGCAAAACCGTTTTTGCTACCGTTCACTAGTTTTTCTGAAAATCGACTTTTTATAAAATTTTTTGAAAATTTGAAAATTCAACTTCAAAAAATCATATCTCCGTTCATAGTTGTTAAAAACGGATAAACTAAACTGTTTTGTAATCAGAAAACAATGAATTTTGAAAAACAGTAAGAAAAAAATATTTTTATGTTTTGGTACTCAATTTATGGACCGAAATGCAAGGTCGCCCCACTGCCAACATGTGCCTAGAATGAGCGGTATCCATTGGATTTGTTCGAAACATGTCTAAAACGATTTAAAATGTTAAATTTCCTATATTTATTAAGTTTCAAAAAATTTCACCGTGAATCTCACTTTTTAGAAAAGTTTGAAAAAATCAATTTTTTGAAATTTTTGGAAAATGTCAAATTTTCCACAAATATTTTAACAGAGTACTAAACATATTAAGCAACTTTCTAATTTATCATTTTATAAGCTTTCGAACAAGCTATTTTTCATCAAATTTGAATGAGTTTGAAGCTGTTTATGGCTGTTCAAAGTCTACTGTAGGATAGTACGTTGTGACCGAGAAATCGAAAAAAATGAAAATGATGCTAGAGATTCAAACTTTTTGCATATTGTAGGAAATTTCAGTACAAATCAAATTGCCAACTGCAACTTTTTCCGAACTCTTCATCCAGACCCAAAAATTTGATAATTATGTTTATTAATGACATTTTTCAGCAAAATCGTAGTTTGTGGGTCTGGATGAAGAGTTCGGAAAAAGTTGCAGTTGGCAATTTGATTTATACTAAAATTTCCTACAATATGCAAAAAAGTTTGAATCTCTAGCATCATTTTCATTTTTTTCGATTTCTCGGTCACAACGTACTATCCTACAGTAGACTTTGAACAGCCATAAACAGCTTCAAACTCATTCAAATTTGATGAAAAATAGCTTGTTCGAAAGCTTATAAAATGATGAATCAGAAAATTGCTTAATATGTTTAGTACTCTGTTAAAATATTTGTGGAAAATTTGACATTTTCCAAAAACTTCAAAAAATTGATTTTTTCAAACTTTTCTAAAAAGTGAGATTCACGGTGAAATTTTTTGAAACTTAGTAAATATAGTAAATTCAACATTTTAAATCGTTTTAGACATGTTTCGAACAAATCCAATGGATACCGCTCATTCTAGGCACATGTTGGCAGTGGGGCGACCTTGCATTTCGGTCCATAAATTGAGTACCAAAACATAAAAATATTTTTTTCTTACTGTTTTTCAAAATTCATTGTTTTCTGATTACAAAACAGTTTAGATTATCCGTTTTTAACAACTATGAACAGAGATATGATTTTTTGAAGTTGAATTTTCAAATTTTCAAAAAATTTTATAAAAAGTCGATTTTCAGAAAAACTAGTGAACGGTAGCAAAAACGGTTTTGCAGGATGTAATAACTTTTTATGCTTGTTTCAATGAGCATACTTTCAGCAAAAACCCCGGGGGACACTTTGGGTACATTACATGTCAGCATAAACTGAGCAATGACTTCTATTTTCATACTCAGCTCATTGAGAGCTTTCGAATGAGTATAATCATGACCTACTTTGCTTTGAAAATTGGGTCATGGCACGAAATTCGGGATTACTGTAGATCACTGTAGTTTGACCCACTTTCGTCAAATTGGAGCTAGCCTAGTCAAGATTATACTCATTTGAAAGCTCTTGACGAGCTAAACTTAAATATCACATTTTCAACCCCCAAATACTCACTGAATAACCGGTGGATAGTATCTGAGTGTCTCCTTATAAACGGCATCCAAATATTTCATCGAATGAATCGTATCATAATTCAACTCGCCCGTTCCTCTAATTTCCTCTAATAATTTTTGTTGAACATCCGGATATTTCGATAATAAGTATGAGCAATATGTCATTGCAGTACTCGTTGTCTCATAACCAGCCAATAGAAATGCGAAACAATTCTCGATTACTTCTTGTTTCGTCATTCCTTTCGTTTTGTCATCCTCTCGATCCAATAGAAGCTTTAGAAGATCCACACTTTCCGAACCCTCACCTCCGCGGCGACGTTCGTAGCTGAAACTTTTGAGATATTGGATTTCAGACTTTGAAACTTTAATATTCGCATTCAGCTCATCAAGAGCTTTCAAATGAGTATAATCATGACCAACTTTCCTAGGAAAAGTGGGCCCCGACACGAATGTTGGGATTATTGTAGTGGTACTGTAGTTTGACCCACTTTCGTCAAATTGAAGCTAGCCTAGTCATGATTATACTCATTCAAAAGCTCTCAATTAGCTCAATTCAAATATGACAGTTTTTTGAGAGTTTACTCATCTGAAAGTGAGAAATCATTCAAAAATAGTCGTATTTCGAACCGTTCTTTCCGCTTAATCCCTATTTTTTCACATTCAACTCACACACTATCCAACCCATCTACCAATGGCTGCTCCGCCGATGCCAATCCACTGAATTTGTACAAAAACTTCCATAAACACATGAGCTCTGGGATCATTACTGAAAACTTTTCTTTGAAACTTTTGGCTCAAGATTACAGCTCACCACTACAAGTCACCAATGGATTGTGTCTCAAATCGATACATGTGAAGAATTTCCGAACCTCCACGTAGAATACATCATTTCGGTCCCTTTGGCAGTTGGTGTCAATTGCAAATGCACATTTTCCAATTACATCGAGGGTCAGTCCTTGGAAATCGCTGAAAAAGAAGTTTTTTCGGGTGATTGCTCATCTTAAAATGAACAATTCTAGTTGAAACTTTGATTTTCAAACTCCGTTCATCGAGAGCTTTCGAATGAGTATAATCATGACCTACTTTCCTGCAACTTGAAGAAAGTGGGTCAAACTACAGTAGCCCTACGGTAGGGCCCCTACCGTAACCCTCAATTTTGCGTCGAGACCCACTTTTCTCAGCAAATTAGGTCATGATTATACTCTTTCGAAAGCTCTCAACTTCCTGAATCCAAATTTCAACACAAAACTCACTCATAAATGTCCCATTTCTCGGTATCCCTAGATTTCTCCTCCAAAATCTCCAAAAATGTGTCGATTTTCGAACTGATCGTTTCATGCATCGCCTTCATTTTTCCAGTGGCAAAAATTGGCGCAATCGCTGATCTGGTGTGCTTCCAACCAGTAGCATACGTATTTTGGAGTAAAGATGCGTTGAGTTCTGGAGAAAAAGTGGGCGGAGCTTAAAGTAAAAGGGCGGAGCGTAAAAAAACCTACTTGTTTCTCTGAAAATCTCAATGACTCCACGATCGGAAAAGTTTGAGAAATTTTTGATGAAAACTTCTTTGATGTCTTCTTCATTGCACAAGAAGATGTCGAGTTTTTGACCAAAGTAGATTCTGAAAAACATTGCTCATCTTAAAATGAGCAGTTTTTTGGGGGGTTTAATGTAGATTGTTGTGTTAGCCTCGTTGAGAGCTTTCGAATGAGTATAATCATGACCTACTTTTGGGTGCCACCACGAAAATCGAGGATTACTGTAATTTTCGTGGTGGGACCCAATTTGAAGCTAACCTAGTCATGCTTATACTCATTCGAAAGCTCTTGATGAGCTGAATTCGAATTTTACAAAATTTAAAGCTATTTTCAAAATCTAAAAAATTATAGACTCACGCATAACGATCTCCATACTTTTTCTGCATCTCCAAATGCCACTCCTGCGCGTTATTGTATCCCATCATGGTGACACGACTGAAAATTTTCAAATTTTTTCAAAAAGTTGAAAAAAAGAGACTCACTCAATAATATCCTTCAAATTCCCTAATAACCAATGGGATTCCGGACCATCCAGACCAATTTTAGCGCGAAGTTTCCGTTTTTGAATTCGGAGATAAATTTTGTGGAAAAGAAATGTTAGAAAGATGAAGAATATGGAGGAGAGGATAAGGAGAGTCATTTTCTGAAATTTTGAATTCGAATTTTGGGCGGGAAAATCTAAAAATTTGAGGTCAAAATGAGAATTTTCAAAAGATTTCTTATTACTCAAAAAAAAGTGAAAAAAAAACAAGAAAATCAATAAAGAGAAAAGAAGATTCAGGCGGTACCCCCAAACGGATATCTTATCAACATCAGAAGAACAGAAATAAAACAAAAAAAAAAGAGAAAAGAGGATAATTTGGTCAATTAGGGTGTAGACTACAAATTAGACAAAATTTGGGACCAATTTGGAAAAAAATACAGTAACCTAAATATTAAAAATGCAAAAAATTTTTGGCCGCTCAAAACTCAGTAAAAAAAGTTTTTGCATTGAAATTTCAGTAAATTTTTCAGAAAATCGCTTAAAATTAGAGCTAACAATTTTGAAAATAAAACAAACTGAAATTTCGCAATTTTTTTTCCAGAAAAATTTCATTTTATAATTTTATCAACGATTTTCCAATAAAATTGGTGTGAGTAATAAAAAACTGTAGTTTATGCTAGAAAAATTAGGTTTGGGAACAATTTGAGCAAGTTTGAATATTATGCTTTCGAAACGTCGCACTTTCGAAATGTCAATCTTGCGAAACGTCACAAATTGAAAACGTCGCACTTTCAAATCTTCGCACTTTCGAAATGTCTGGATGGTAATTTTTATACAATTACACAATTTTTTTCCCCGAAAAATCGAAAAATTAGGGATAAACTACTGTAATCTTCAAGGAAATAAGGAAGTATTGAAAATTGATTACTTTTTTTTCAAACAAATCCATTACAGATTTCCCTTTTTGCATCATTTTGTCTTGTTCACTGGTGTTTGTCCTCCTCTTTTCAATTCCACCGAAAAAATTCCCTATCCTTTCTCTACTCTCTTCTCTCCCCAATTACTCAACAGTCACAGACCACAAACAATCACAGATACCAAACTTTCACAATTTTTGTGATTTGTTTGTTGGGGGTAGACTCTACCCAATGATTCAACATAAATAGGAGAGGAGAATCGAACGATTTTTTTGTTGGCTGGAGTCTAGCCAAAAGATTTTATGCTTTTATCAGTTGTTTTAGAGAAATTTTCAGATATTTAATGAAATATTTTTATTGAGTTTTATCAGTTAAAGGTTGTTGTTGATCGAATTTTTCCTTCATAAGATTTTAGTGCTTTAAAAAAACTATAAAATGGTGTAAATAGATATGATAAGGATAGTATTTGGTTTGAGCAAACTATCTTCAATTTCTTTGATTAGTTTTCGTTTTCATGCAATTTTAAATTTGCTCCGGTTTTCTAAAGTTTTTATAAATATTAATTATGAAGTTTTAAATGTTTTGAAAATCTGGAATTTTTTACATCGAACTAATTGTTAAAGTAGGATTAAATTCTTTTTTTTTCTCAAATGATCTTCCTAATTCCAGTATTTACGAAAATAATATATTTTTGCACAAAAATCAATTAAAAAGTCGATTTTCAACTCAATTTTTTCGAACCTATTTCAAAAAATTTAGAATTTTTTCGCTTCTCAAAACACCATAGATAATTTTTTTCACAATTTCCGAATATTATACTAAAAATTTAAGAAATCACTTCAAAATGCTTTCTACAGCAAAAACGAGCCAAAAAGGACCATTTTGAAGCGAGTTATGAACGTTTGAAGTTTTAGCATGAAAGACGCAGACACTGTCTCGTTTATCTGCGTCTCTTCGACAACGAGAGTGTCTGCTTTCTCTGCGTCTCTCGCTAAAACTTCAAATGCTCATAACTCGCTTTAAAATGCGTTTTGAGCAGCGATATTAGGTGCATCCGAATCAGCGAAAAATTCTACATTCATTGAAATAGGTTTGAAAAATTGAGTTTGAAAATCGTTTTTTTAACGATTTTTGTGCAAAAATATTGTTATTTTCGGAAATACTGGAATTGGGAAAACCATTCGAGAGATTTTTTAAAAATATTGTAATCCTACTTTAAAAAATGATTTTTTAAAACAGTTTTATGGTTTTTCTTTTGTATTTTTTGTCTCCAATGGTCAGTTTTTACGAAATTTTTACTTTTTTTTCCAAATTTTCAAAAAAATCCAATTTTCAAATTTTTTTCCAAATTTAAAATGCACCCCTGTATTTATACTCATTTTAAAGCTCTCACCATGACCAATCAATTTTTTTTCACTTTCTCAACTTCTTTCCTCATTTTTCGACCCCAAAATCACAAAATCTTCCAATTTTATGATCAAATCACACTCTAGCCAAATTCATAATATATTTTATCAGCTCCCTGGGCGTTGCATGCATTTTCTTATCACTAAAATTATAAAAGTGATATCAAATTTTCTTAAATTTTTTTATTTCAGGCCCAGAAACATGGCTCTATTTATTCTTACAACCATTATATTTTTCTTCATCACATTTGTCATCTATATTATTTTGGCGCGAAGGGAGCGATTCAAATTACGCGAAAAAATTGGGCTCAGCGGTCCGGAGCCCCATTGGTTTTTGGGGAATTTAAAGGAGATTGTGGAGTTAGTAAAAAATTTGAAAAAAATTGTAAAACTTTGGTTTCAGGAGAAAAAAGAAACTTGGCTACGACGATTCCAACGAGTGGTTCAATGTGCTTCATAAGAAGTATGGGGAGACTTTTGGGTTAGTTTTCTTCTTCCAAATTTCATTATCCAAAATTATGAGCGCAAAATTTAAATTCTGCTCTTCAAAAGCTTCAAAATAAGTATAATCATGGCTATGCTTGAAAAATATCGAATTTTTTCTCCAGGATTGCTCAGCTTAAAATGAGCAATTTCACAAAATAAATATTATAGTTAGATTTTGCTCATTGAGAGCTTCAAAATGAGTATAATCATGACCGGGTTACCTTAATTTGATGAAAAGTGGGTCAAACTACAGTAATCCCAAATTTCGCCCCGGGATACTGTAGTTTTCGCGGCGGGACCCAAAGTAGCGCATGATTATACTCATTTGAAAGCTCTTAACGAGCCTAACCCGAATTTCTTAATTTCAAACCATAAAACTTCTCCAGAATCTACTTTGGAGCCCAAATGAACATTGTATTGTCTAATGAAGAAGACATCAAGGAAGTTTTCATCAAGAATTTCTCCAATTTTTCCGATCGAATCGTCCCACCAATTTTCGCTGAGAACAGTAAGCCACGCCCCTTTTCTCTATAGGCTCCGCCCGCTTTTTTTCAGAACTCAACGCATCTCTATTGCAAAATACGTATGCTACTGGTTGGAAGCACACTCGATCCACAATTGCGCCGATTTTTGCGACTGGAAAAATGAAGGCGATGCATGAAACAATTAGTCACAAAATTGACACATTTTTGGAGATTTTGGAGGAGAAATCAAGGGGTACCGAGAAATGGGACATTTATGAGTGAGTTTTGTATCGAAAATTCGGATTCAGGAAATCAAGAGCTTTCGAAAAAGTATAATCATGACCTACTTTGAAAAAAACGGGTCTCGCTACGAAAATGGGGAGGGGTACTGTAGTTTGACCTACTTTTTTCAAGTTGCAGGAAACTAGGTCATGATTATACTCATTCGAAAGCTCTCGATGAGCTGAGTTCTAAAATTGAGGTCTCAACTTGAATTGCTCATTTTATGATGAGCAATCACTCAAAAAACTCTTTTTTCAGAGATTTCCAAGGATTAACCCTCGATGTTATTGGAAAATGTGCCTTCGCTATTGACAGTAATTGTCAAAGGGATCGAAATGATGTTTTCTATGTGAACGCAAGAAAATTTATTTCGAATATTGATATTCGTCACAGCAAGATTATCAGTTCTTCTTGTGAGTTGCGTGAGCAATTTTAAGATGAGCAATCGTTATTATAGTCATTCTCCCGGAGCTTGGCTGGTTGTGGCGTATGATGTACAAATATACCGGATTGGCGGCTGCCGAGATTCCATTGGTGGAAGGGTTGTCGGATGTGTAAGTTCATGAGCAATCCTACATAGATTGCTCATTTTAAAATGAGCAATATTAGATGAAAGTGCTATTTTCGAATTCAGCTCGTTGAGAGCTTTTGAATGAGTATAATCATGACTAGGCTAGCTTCTATTTGTCGAAAGTGGGTCAAACTACAGTAATCCCGAAACTCGTGTCGGGACCCAACTTACTTAGAAAACTAGGTCATGATTATACTCAATTGAAAGCTCTTGATGAGCTGAATGCGAATATTAAAATTTCAAAGTCTGAAATCCAATATCTCAAAAGTTTCAGCTACGAACGTCGCCGCGGTGGTGAGGGTTCGGATAGCGTGGATCTTCTAAAACTTCTGTTGGATCGAGAAGATGACAAAACAAAAGGAATGACGAAACAAGAAGTAATCGAGAATTGTTTCGCATTTCTATTGGCCGGTTATGAGACAACGAGTACTGCAATGACATATTGCTCATACTTATTATCGAAATATCCGGAAGTTCAACAGAAATTATTGAAGGAGATTCGAGAGACGGGCGAGTTGAATTATGATACGATTCATTCGATGAAATATTTGGATGCCGTTTATAAGGAGACACTCAGATACTATCCACCTGTTATTCAGTGAGTTTTTGGGACTTGGAAATAAGATATTTGAGCTCAGCGCGTCAAGAGCTTTCAAATGAGTATAATCATGACTAGTCTAGCTTCAATTTGACGAAAGTGGGTGAAACTACAGTAATCCCGAATTTCGTGCCATGACCCACTTTTTGTAGCAAAGTAGGTCATGATTATACTCTTTCGAAAGCTCTCGGTGAGCTGAGTTCAAAAATCACAAAATTGCTCAGCTTATGATGAGCAATGGGGACCCCAAGAAATCAAAGTTAACGAAAGATAGTCATGACCATACTTATTTTGAAGCTCTCAGCCTCCTGAATTCGAATTTAACACTCTCAACTCAATGTTCAGCTTCATCAACCGCTCCTGTCTCTCCGACATCACTATCCGAGGCCAATTCTTCCCCAAAGGCTCCGTCGTCACGTGTCTCCCACACACCGTCCATCGTTCGGAATCCAACTGGGACCACCCAGACGTCTTCAATCCGGATCGTTTTTTGGATTCCGATTCCTCTTCAAACTTAAAATGGATTCCATTCGGTGTTGGTCCGAGATATTGTGTCGGAATGCGTTTCGCAGAAATGGAATTCAAAACGACGATTGCGAAATTAGTCGAAAAATTCGAGATGAAATTGGGAGAGGGTGAAGGAGAGCTGATTCCAGATTGTAATGGAGTTATTATGAGGCCCAAGGATCCGGTTAGATTGCGATTGGAATTGAGGAAATAATTGTTGTATCAAAACTATGTAAATTTTGTTTTAAGTTAATAAATAAAACAATAATAACTACAGTAATCTTTGTTTCAAATATTAATCACAATTTCAAATTTTATCTTCATTCAAAAAATATAATACATAATAATTTAAAAAATTGTCCGACCACTGACAAAAGTTTTCGGAGTCGTTGGTTCTGAAAATAGACAAAAATTAGATTCCAGACATTTCGCAACTATGACATTTCGCAACTAGGACATTTCGCAACTGCGACATTTTGCAACTATGACGTTTCGCCACTATGACATTTCGCAACTATAACATTTCACAACTAAGCCATTTCGCAACTGGGATATTTCACAACTAGGACGTTTCGCAACTATGAAATTTCGCAACTCTGACATTTCGCAACTATCCCATTTCACAACTAAGCCATTTCGCAACTCACTTTTCCTTCCCAAATCTGATCGTGAATGATTTTACTTTCTTCTATAAACTTTTGGAACCAACAACTCTTTTTTTAACCCTGAAATATATGTTTTTGTGCTCAAAATTATAAAAAATTCGAAAAAACTCACTTTCAACTTTTTTCCTTTTGGAACCAACAACTCTTCTATAAATCTGAAAATAATTTTCAAAAATTGATTATTTTTCGACTTTTTTTTACTTACCACTAATTTAAGGCTCCATTAGCTTCATTGAGAATAATTAACAAATAGTAATAATAATTTTTTTCCAAAAAATCAAATTTCATGGACATCCTAACACAAACGGACGTCTTACTAGGGATATTACGAATAAAACGAAAAAAGTCTGGGGCTCTTTTTGGAGCCCATAAAAAAAGTGGGCGGAGCCTAAAGTTTTATGGATTTCGTACAGCTGTCAGTCTCCAAAAAGGTCATTTTTTATGGGCTTTTCGAGAAAAAAAGGAAAAAACTCGTAAAAAGGGAAATTGAGAGTGAAAGTGGACTCCTTTCCTAGTGAAGAAAATAAAAAAAGGGGAGCACTTTTTGTGTGCTCAAAAAAGAGCCCAAAAAGAGAGCCCATTTTGAAAAATGGTCCCAAAGTTTGAAGGATTCGAAAAAGAGCCCTATAAATCTAAAAAATTAAAAAAGAGCCTCATAAATCTGAAAAATTTAAAAATTTGCCTTATAAATCTGAAAAAATTGAAAAAATAGCCTCATAAAATTGAAAAATTGAAAAAAAAGCCTCATAAATCTGAAAAATTGAAAAAAGCCTTATAGATCTGAAAATTTGAAAAAAAGCATTATAAATCTAAAAAAATTAAAAAAAGAGCCTTTTTTCTTTTTGAAATTTTAAGTGTTACTGTAGTTATTAGGACTACTGTAGTTTTCTATGAATAATGCAATTTAGGATACTGTAGCTTCGAATACTGTAACTTTGGATACTGTAACTGTGGATACAGTAATTTTAAATACTGCATCTTTTCCTACTCCAAATTGTTATAAAACCGACAGTTTTTTGTTTTTAACGAGAAATTTTGATCTACAGTAATCCCCTCTGAAAAATATGCCTGTAAATCTGAAAAAATCCTTCAAAAAAGTCATAATTCTCCCATACATCTCATTTATTATATAATCCGTTTAAAAAAATCCACAAATAATTGAATATACTGTTCCAGTGTCCTCCCATTTGAACCGACGGCTTCTTCGAATTCCACCTGAAAATTATACTCAATTGCTCAGCTTAAAATGGGCAATTCTTATTGAAACTGTTATTTTCAAGTTCACCGCGAAAACCGCTTCAAAATGAGTATGATAATGACCTATTTTGCCCTGAAAAATGGGTCTCGACACGAAAATAGGGATTACTGTAGGTTACTGTAGTTTGACCCAATTTCGTCAAATTGGAGCTAGCCTAGTCATGATTATACTCATTCGAAAGCTCTCAACGTTCTGAATTCAAAACTACAGGTTTCAGTTAGAATTGCTCAATTTTAAGCTGAGCAATCGACCTCTGCAGAAGTGTATATAGTCATTTTAAAGCTCTCGATGAGCTGATTAAAAAAAAACACTCACATTTATTGATTTGGCGGATTTCCTTGATTACCGCAAATTCAATTTCACTTTCTTTTTCGGGATAGTGGAAGTATAGTATCACAGACTTTTCTCATCTTCGCTCAGTGTCGAACAGATTGTTGACAATATTCTGGGTACGTTGATTGATCGCTGGTCTTTTTTATCGATCACAATAAGCGAGAGTATGAGAAATTGTACATTCCCTGTAACATAAATTGTACTAATTGTTGTTACGTCTTCAGTCATACCAAGGCGTCCACGTTTTTTTCTTTTCCATCTTCTCTCGAACGCAAATCGGATTACCATCAGTGATATGGCATGGTGCATTGTTTGGGCGGTTCTCCATTTCACAAAACTTTCCCAAAATATCCAAAAACGTCTTGCTATTCAGAGGTGTGCAGGTCGCTGGAATAACTGACAGTTTTAACAAAGTATTATTCAAACACACAAGAACTTACCATAAAAAAGTACTTCCGCTTTTCAGAAAAATATTATAACATTCCGACCCCTTTATACAGTTAGGAATCATGGAAAACTCTAGAATAATAGAGAAAATCAAAAAAAAAGAGACGTCCATTCAGTTGGTCATCTTGGAAGGCAGAATGAACAGATGTTTTGGGATTTTAGGGGAGTTTTCGGAAACAGAGAGTCCGCAAACACCGATACGCACAATTGCGGGGGGACGGTTAGTTTGGCCTTGGGAATCTAAGAATATTTATGAATCCTAAAACCTCAGAATTTCATATTATCAGAGTTTCAAAAGTCTCAAAACACCTCAGAATCGTGATCGTGAAATTTTCAACACAAGGGAGCATTGCTCATTTTAAGGTGAGCTATCGAGCAATCAGGGGAAATAAACTGACTTTTTGATATAAAGAACAAAAACACATAGCACTTGGGATTACTATATAGTTAGGAATATTGAAATTTTGGATATTGTAATTGTGTATGCTGTAATTGCAGATACTGGATCTTTTTCAATTCTAAAACCCTCCAATCTGTTTTTGAAAAATCTCAAACTTGGGTAATTAAACCTTTTATTTGAAGATAAAATATATAAAATGAAAAAGATAAAAGATAAAAGTAAAATATAGTGGGAGAGGGCCGCAGGTCTCCTCTTCTCACCCAATAAAATTGATAACATGAAAATTAGCTCTTCGAGCTCAACTATTTATACTGGATTTCTTTCTCTGCGTCTCTTCATTGCTGTATCATCCTTATTACACAGTTCCGTGACCTTGAGCATCGACTCTCCATTTCTCCTGGTATCTTCCACGCCTCTTCATCAGTACTTCTTCAAAGTGCCCTTGATTAATCGCTTCCTTCATCTCGCATCAATCTTGTTGTGGTTGTTCTTCTTGACCTTGGGCAGTTGCTCGTTTCTTCTTGCTGCTCCTTGCTCTTTTCTCCTTGCTGCTCCTTGATCTCCTCGTCTTTGTCGTTCACGACAGATACTGCAAAACTTTATGTTATAACCAGAGTTGCAGGAGCTTTTTCAATCTTTGTTTAAAAGAGGATTCCGGGCAAAACAGATTTTTCAGGCCAGAAAAGCTTTTTTGAGCGTTATCATTGTGATATTTGGAATCAACATAAAATTTAGCATCGATTGAACTATAAACTCATTTTGCCCGGAACTTCACTACAATTTACAATTACATCATTAAGTAAGGTCATTTTTCGATATCACATTTAGAGTTAATATTATTTCAATAGTATGCCAGAAAACTGTTTCAAAATTATTCCAAAATAACTATTTTCTAGAAACCAAATTTTTAAAAATTCCCAAAACTTACTAGAATTTTCCTGGGTTTGTTGAATCTGCATTAACATATTCTTCAGATTCTCTCTTCTTTCGCAATTCTTAACCCTGCGGACATTGTTGCCAGTCGATTGATTTGTGTTGCAGATAAAGCGACGTTTTTCTGTAAATTTGAGGTTATCTTCTTTCTCTAAAGGTTTCTCGACTCACTTTTTATTAATCTAGGTCCTCTGTTTTGAAATCAAACTGACTGGACTGACTGGACTGGATTGGTTGCTGGACTGCTGGATTACAATAAAAAGGGATAATAGATTTTACATAAAAGCTACTATAGAGAGTAATGAGCTTAACAATATTAACTACTTCAATAATTGTAACTGACTATATCTACACTTTGGGTCTTACAAATCGTCTGAAATGATTAAGGGGGGTTATCTATCTTAACAAATATAGAAATATAGAGGTTCTTACGAAAATATAATACTACTGGGACTTGTCTTACTGAAAACAAAATACTACAGGGTCTCTACAATGTTACTCAATTCTACTTCTCCTCCGGGGTTTACAATTCTTAGTCTATCTCTACATCTTAGATCATTTTAAAGTGGTTTGAGGGGTTGGGACGTGGGTGGTTAGTGTTATTTGAGGGTTAATGGTTTGTTATTTTTCCTATATAAACTTTCCTCCTGCTTTTCCCCTTCGGCCATCCAGGACGTGCCTCTTGACCGACTGTTCTGTTCGATCCTCCAGTCTCGTCTTGACTCTACCTACCTTACCTTCTATTCCGTTTTGTTATCACTCTCTTCTCTCGCCATTTTCTCTACCTCTCTCTGTAGGCTATGTCTGATGACGAAGCCTCCTAAATCGCTACTGCTCTCACTACTCGTTGATGCCCTCGACTTCGACTTCGATGATCTTGATGACATTTCCCAATTCTGTTCTTCTGCTATATTCCTTTGTCCTCTCTCTCCTCTTCTTCTACCCGTTTCTCTCCTCTGACTCCTCCTTCTCTGGTATGCTCTCTCCTTTTCATCTATATACTTCAATCTTCTATCCATCGTTCTATTCAACTCTCCACTCCATCCGTTCTCACACAACACTTTTGCGTGTTCCCTCACCTCTTCCCTTGGACATCTCTGGCACGTGTTTCTCCCCATCCTAAAATCACAAAATTCCACCAGATGAGTATCCTTTCTCAAACAAACTGGGCACAATCCCTCTTCCTCAACTTTCCTAATTCTCTCGACGACTGTGACCCATCCACAGTTGATTGCTGAATGTGGTCCTGTGCAAAGATAGCACCCTTTTCACACTCTACGGCCTTGTGGCGTCCGTCACATATGTAACACCCTTTCCTATTTTCCTCAAATCTCCTAAAGTTCATACTCCATTGATCACTTGATATTCCTGCTTGCCATTGGAGGTGGCCCACCATGTCCTCCAGGGTTGGTCTTTGGTACTCCATTTTCCTGCAAATATCTTGGAATTATTTTTGGTTATTAACCAAGGTTTGACGAACTTGAACTCAATATAACAAATATATCACTTAAAGGGGTACTAAGGTTTCATTCAATACTTTCACAATCGAACCTTCATTTACCACTATAGTGCACTAATTATTATTTTATCAAAAATAAATTCTGAATTTCGTCCAGAAAGCCACAATTTGGACGACAAAATACCGTTTGGGCAACTAGATGGCCTAGAAAAATCCGAGTTCGGCCATCTCGTTTTTCCCCTATTTTTTGCTGTTTTTTCTTGTTTTTCGCTAAATTTCTTCCAAAACTTTCACAATAATAATATGCTTGAAATATTGCAGAAAAGCAAGAAAAATCGAAGAAATATGACGAAAAACAGGAAAAAACAGCAAAAATAGGGGGAAAAATGAGATGGCCGAACTCGGATTTTTCTAGGCCATCTAGTTGCCCAAACGGTATTTTGTCGTCCAAATTGTGGCTTTTTGGACGAAATTCAGAATTTCTTTTTGGTAAATTAATAATAAGAGGGAGATGATGATTCGATTGTGAAAGTATTGAATGAAACATTAGTACCTCTTTAATTCTGATTATAACTCAAATATAACTTAAATTTGATAACAGAATCTAATTATTTCTGGTTAAATGTGTATGGGATAATACAGAAATAAATCAATCCTGCTGTTATTTTTTTAAAATATTGTCAATTTTCCTATCCATCTAAAATTGTGTTCCTAATTTTGACAATGAATTATCTTCATTTTCTAAAACTTTTTGTAAATTTTGGTTCAATTATTTTGTCTCTCTTCTAGAACTTTTCTATCCTCAATTCTACATAAAAAATTTGTTTTTCTAAAGTTTAAAAACTCACCCATAATCTCGGAAAACTTGGCGAATTTCAGAAAAATAGATAGAACATTTCCGACCCCTTTATACAGTTAGGAATCATGAAAAGTTCTGGATTAGTAAAGGAATTTTATAGAAAATCAATAATAAAAAAAGAGACGTCCATTCAGTTGGTCGTCTTGGAAAACTAAATGAGAAGAAAATCGAGGGAAAAGGGAAAGGGCCGCCGGGGATATATTACAACAGGTTGATGGGCGAGCAGTTGTTGGGAAAAAACGAAAGGGGGGGGGGGTGGTTAGATTGCTCATCGTAATTTTATTACACATACCTTTGTTTTTCTGCGAAAATAGACCAGATGGTTCCCAGATAGTCCAGATCTAGCATATTTCAGAATTCTAGACATTTTGGGTCTCAAATTACTAAACATTTTTTGTCAGGATATTCAGATATTAAAAATGGATTTTTTCAGAAATTTCCAAAGTATTCTGAACGACTTTTAGAAGGATTTTTCAGATAATTTTGAAAACTGGATTTATGAGATTTTCAGGTTTTAAAATTGTTAAAAATTTTTGGAATTTTTACTGTTTTCAATTTTTTTTTTCGAAATTTCTAAGTTTACAGTTTTTTTTCCAGATTTTCAACTATTTTAAATTTTTGGATTCTCGAAACTTCCGAATCTTAAAAACCCCTCACTTTTCTTTTTTCTCCCATTTCCATTTCAAATCAAAAGCATTCGGGCCCTCTTTTTTCCCATTTCTCCATTTCCATATTTTTCGTATAGCTGTCAGCATGGAAACGAGCACCGATTCATCTTCTTTTGAGCTCTTTTTTGGCTCTTTTTTCGTATTAAAATTGCTCTCAGATTGATTGACAGAAGAATGAGAATGAAAATGGAGTCCTTGCGCTATGACAGACAGAAGAAGAGCCTGTTCCGCTGACGTCATATAGGAATCTTCAAATTACTGTAGTTTTTGTGGTTTTGGTTCAAAATTAATGATAATTATACCATTCGAAAAGAAATTGAAAGACGGTTGGAATGAGTATAAACATGGCTGGGTTTGGGGGAATTTGAAATTTTAGGGATTACTGTAATTGATACAACTTGCGAAATCGTCAGGAGCGTCTCAAGGCGGTTCGAATGAGTATAAACAAAGTTATATTTGGAAAAAATTAGAGTTCGAAGTTTTTTCGGATATTTTAACTCCTGGAATACTGTAGTTTTTTGGATACGATACCTCCTGAAATACTATAACTTCTAGGATACTGTCGTTTTTTTGAATACTGTAGGTCTCAGGTTATAATACAGTAGATTACTGGTTACTCTAGCTTACTGGCTACTGTAACTTTTGGGATACTGTAGTTTTTTGGATACTGAAACTCTTGGAATACTGTAATTTCTGGAATACTGTAGTTTCTGGTATACTGTAACTTCCTGGATACTGTAACTTCCTAGCTACTGTAACTTTTGGGATACTGTTGATTCTGGGTTTTTGGATACTGTGTAGTATATTATAATTTCCTGGCTACTTTAACTTCTTGGGTACTCTCACTCCTGGGGTACTGTAGTTTTTTTGGATACTGTAACCCTTGGCATACTGTAATTTCACTTACTGTAACTTTTAAAAACCCTTTTTTCAACTTAAAATGAATTTATTCAACAAATAAAAAAAACAAAAAAAAATTCCGGTTTTCCTGCTGTACAATCTGAAAATTACGAAGTTCATCATTGCTCATCCTTAATATAGTCAACTCACTTTTCAATTGGATTTCCAGCTCTTCATTTTCATAATTGGATGAGGCCGTCTGTGCTGAAAATTTTCAGATTAAAAAAATATTTTTTTGAAACTTTTTTTTTTCGAAATTTTAAAAATTTCTTTCAAACTCACTTAAAACCAATGGCAAGTCATATCATCTTCTTTATGAAAAATTATAAAAAATATCCAATGGCACTGTAAATCATCAATTCCATTATGGGTGGACGAAGATTCCTGAAAATTTCAGATTTTTTCAAAAAAATAATTTTTCTAAAAAACTCACAGTATAAGATAAACATGATATTTCCAATAATTTTTGATATGTAAATTCTGAAACAAAAATTGATACTGCAAATTTCGAAGCAATGCTAAAATACTCACCTTATCACAGAAATAATAAAAAATTTTAGAAAAAAATCATTATTTTTGGGACGTCCATTCTGAAGGTCGTCTTGGAGAGAAGAATGACTCGAATGTCCTTTTTCGGGGCCCCTTTTTTAGGCTCCGCCCCTTTTTTCGTTTAGCTGTCAGCATGGAAATGAGCACCGATTCATCTTATTCAATGTTTTTTTGGCATTTTTTCGTATTAAAATTGCGCTTAGATGGATTGACAGAAGAACAGATGACGGGCCCCCTTCATTGACGTCATATAGAAATCTATAGACTACTGTAGCTCTTCTGGTTTTGGCTCAAAATTGGTGACGATTACACCACTGGATAGGAAATTGAAAGACGGTTCGAATGAGTATAAACAAGACTGGGTTTGGAGGAATTTGAAATTTGTGGGATTACTGTAGTTTTGTCAGGATTTTGATACAAACAAATTTAGAATTTGAAGTATTTTTTTGGATATTTTAATTCCTGGGATACTGTAGTTTTTTTTGGTTACTGTAGCTTCCTGGCTACTATAAGTCTTGGGGTACTGTAACTTTTGGTATACTATAATTCCAGGGATTCTGTACCTTCTCGGATACTGTAACTTCTGGATCTCTGAAGTTTTTTGGATACTGTGATTTCCGTGTTTCTGGAGCTTCTGGGATACTGTAACTATTGGGATACTGTAGCTTCTGGGATACTGTAGATTTTGGGATGCTGTAACTCTTGGAATACGAAAGTTTTGGATACTGTAACTACCTGGGATACAGTAGGTTTTTGGATACTGTAGCCTCTGGAATACCGTAATTATTTTGATACTAAAGTTTTTGAATAATGTAGCTTCTTGGCTACTGTAACTTCTGGGATACTGTAATTTCACTTACTGTAACTTTAAAAAACCCTTTTTCCACATAAAATGAATTTATTCAAAAAATAAAAAATCAACCAAAAATTTCCGGTTTTCCTGCTGTACAATCTGAAAATTACAAAGTTAATCATTGCTCATCCTTATTATAGTCAACTCACTTTCTATTGGATTTCCAGCTCTTCATTTCTACAATTGGATCAGGTCGTCTGTACTGAAAAATTTCAGATAAAATTTTTTTGAAAAAAATATTTTTTCAGAAAAATTTTTTTTGAAGATTTTTTGAAATTTCAAAAATTATTTCAAACTCACTTAAAACCAATGGCAAGTCATATCAGCTTCTTTATGAAAAATTATTAAAAATATCCAATGGCACTGTAAATCATCAATTCCATTATGGGTGGACGAAGATTCCTGAAAATTTCAGATTTTTTCAAAAAAAATTTTTCTAAAAACTCACAGTATAAATCATCGCATAAACATGATACTTCCAATAATTTTTGATATGTAAATTCTGAAAAAAATTGATACTGCAAATTTCGAAGAAATGCTATAATACTCACCTTATTACAGAAATAGTAAAAAATTTTAGAAAAAAATCATCATTTTTGGGACGTCCGTTCTGAAGGTCGTCTTGGAGAGAAGAATGACTCGAATGTCCTTTTTCGGGGCCCCTTTTTTTAGGCTCCGCCCCTTTTTTCGTATAGCTGTCAAAATGGAAATGAGCACCGATTCATCTTGCTCTTTTTTGGCTCTTTTTTCGTATTAAAATTGCTCCGAGAGAAAATTGAGCTCTTGCGCTCTACGGGGCCCCTCCATTGACGTCATATAGAAACTTTTAGACCACTGTAACTCTTTTAGTTTTGACTCAAAATTAATGATAATTATACCATTGGAAAGGAAATTGAAAGACGGTTCGAATGAGTATAAACAAGACTGGGTTTGGAGGAATTTGAAATTGGTAGGATTACTGTAGTTTTTTTCACTATTTTGAGGCCATTGTTTATAAAGTATTATTTATTATGAAGGGTTAGTAGTGAGTTTAATACAATAGATTCATTAAAGATAAAAATAGAATTACATAGGAAAAAATATTTTCCTCCATATTTTGTACAGTTGCATCTCTGGCAGAAATCGTTGGGTTCTCCTGAAAAAAATTCCTCTTGAAGTTCTTTAGAATCTAAGAATTTGAGAGTTTCAATTTTTTGAACTTCAGAATCTCAGAATTTTAGAAACTTAGAATTTCAGAATCTCAGAAATTCGGAATCTCAGAATCTCAGATTCGTTGAGAATTTTAAAATCTCAGAATTCAAGGATTTCAGAATTTAAGAATCTGGAAACTTAAAAATTCAGATCCTCAAAATTATGGAATTTCAAAAAAAAGCTTTAAATCTTGAAACTTCAAAGTTTCAGATATTATGAATCTAGAAAATTTAAAAGATTTAAAGAATTTTGGAATCTCAGGCTTTAAAAATTTGAAAATTTGAGTATCTCAGAATCTCAGATTCTCAGAATCCTCCAGAATCATAGAATTTCAGAATATGAAAAGTAGATAAATTTTAGTAATTTTTTTTTGGTTTTCAACCTACATCTCTCAAACATGGATCTTCGAATGGCTTCCGCTCCAGAATGGAACTAAAAATTGTTTCAATACAGAAATAATACTAATAAAAAACTGTTTACTTACTAAGATTTTGTCCGTTCGCCCTCAGAAAATCTATAATGGTCCCCGGAACATTGCACGCGTGTCGTTTGCAGTAACACCGAGTGGTTCGTTTCTTGATTTTGGGACTCCAGTTGACTCCCTGTAATCAAAATTTGACATTCAATTTGTCTCGAAAATTTTTTCAAAACACTGTTCAGAATTGAGTCGATATGAGAAAAACTGTGAATAAACTCACCTCTTGGCAGCAAACGCTCAATAGACCAGCCTTTGAATGCGACTTTCAATCGCTCATCTTCATCAAAGTCTACTCCTTCCCACTCAAAGGACGTTCCCCGTCTGCCAATCGGTCCAACCAGAACTGGCAGTAGTCATAAGTGGTAGGGCTCAGTTCGTAGGAGTTGCTCGTCGAATTGGAAATCCAACAACTCAGTTTCTTGTCATAATCCCTGATGGCTTGTTCCACCTGATCGGGGCGCCCGAGGGCAGTGTGGACGGCAAGAAGGATGATGGCGGCAATGAGGAAAGATGATCCGCCGATTATTGGGTGGAGTTCTGCAAAAAAACCTTGGGAACGGTCATCTTCTATTATAATTGAAGTGATTTCTCATTGTAAGGTTAGCGTGATTACTACACCTTCGTGATTTTAGACATTTTAGGCCTACTTCTCCAATCAAAAGTTCCAATTCGGTTGGTCGAGAATCTGCGCACTTTACGTTACTCGCAAACGTTTTATATACATTGACGCAAAAATGCGCAGATTATGCTGGCTATCGGTCGGCTAGGTCGTTCGTTGGTCGAACGATCGGAAAAATCTCCCTAGCTTTCATGATTTCATTTATGCTCTACTCAAATCAAAGGACAAGGACCCAAAACTAACCTTGGACTTGGATGCTGACAAAGAGGATGGGAACTCTTGAGACAACTCTGACGTTGTAGAATGAGGAGAACAAGATTTGTGGTCAATGAATGTGTTTCTGTAAAACAGGTCTATAATCCAGGCTGCGCTCTCAAAAGATCTAGAATTTTTCGCTGATTCGAACGCACCTAATATCGCTGCTCAAAACGCATTTTGAAGCGAGTTATGATCGTTTGAAGTTTCAGTAAGAGAGACGCAGATACTGTCTCGTTTCTCTGTGTCTCTTCGACAACGAGAGTGTCTGCTTTCTCTGCGTCTCTTTTACGGAAACTTGAAACGCTCATAACTCGCTTCAAAATGCGTTTTGGGCAGCAATATTAGGTGCGTTCAAATCAGTGAAAAATTCTACATTCATTGAAATAGACTAGAAAAAATGTAAGTTGGCGTTTTGAAAATCGATTTTCTCGAGTTTTAACAATTTTTGTGTAAAAATATTATTGTTTTCGTAAACAATGAAATTGGGACGATCATTTGAAAATATTTGAAAAATGACTGTAATTCTAATCTGTTCCGAATCAAAAGTTCTGAATCTAAGAATTTCAAAATTTGGGAATCTGTTCAAACTTTTGAAGGTTTTCAACTCACATCTCTCAAAAATGAATCGTTGAATGGCTGAAACCGCATTTTGTTGCATAGTAGATCTCCAGTGCAGCTGAAAATTGTCATAATGAATTTCTTGTTATAAAAAGGACTCAGAAACTAATGAACCAGCATACCAAAAAACCTATGATCACAAATTTCCACTCTAGTCGAGCTCGGTCAATCTTTTCGCTGCGTCATAGAAATAGGCAAAAAAAATGCATAAAACTCCATTTTTTCGAGTCAAAAGATCAATTATTTATTCAATTTTTCTCCTACTGTCTAAACTCTTTTAAACTTTCTAACAGCTCCTAGTTCACCTATTTTCAATCTTACGTCCCCTTCAAATTTTAATAATCTAACCTTTGTTCCTTGATTGAGGATGTTCCTGGTTTCTTTTTTAGATGGAATGTCTTCTTCGGAGTTTGTAATGGAACACTGACGAGTCTGAAGCAAGTTCTCATTAAAAAATACTCGAAAAATGTGTTGGTTTTAAACTTACAGTTGGTGGAAACTTAGTTGTTGTTCGTTCTGGCAAGGAAAGATTGTAAGATCCTACCGAATCTGAAAATTTCAGTTTTAAGAAATTCAGAATTTCCGAATCTTATGATTTGAGAATTTCAAAATCTCAAAATATCAGAATATCAGAATTCTTCAGAATTTTGAAATCTCAGAATTTAAGGATTTCAGAATCCAAGAATCTGGGAAACTTAAAACTTCAGAATTATGGATTTCCGAATTTCAGAATCCTAGAATCTAGAAATTTCGAAATAACAGATATTCAGAATCTAAAAATTTGAAAGTTTCAGTTTTTAGAATGTCACAATTTCAGAATCTTAGAATTTCGAATTCCGAACACAATTTCTGAATCTGGACAGAATTTGCAAACTTCAGAAGCTTTGAATTTCAGAGTTTCAAAAACCTAGAATTAAAAGATTCAAAATTTTAGAATCTAACATGTAAGTAGAATATATAAATTTCCTAATTTTCAGAATCTCAAAACTTCCGAGTCAGAAAATCTGAGAATTAGACCGAATTTTAGTATTTTTTTTCGGACTGTAGACTACGTTTTGTCTACTTCTACAATTAAGTAAGTTCAACAGCCCAATTCCTTTTCAAAATAGGAGCGAAAAGTGAAATGGGGCAATGTTTTTGAATAGATAAGACACTGCTTACCTTATTTTCCTAAATTTGCCGCGAAGAAAATTCCAAGCGTCCCTTTTATTGTTCCATGACAGCAGCATCGTTGTACTTCTCCATATTACTCTTTCAAGATTTCTTTGCTTTTTCGCCACAATCCAAACAATCATCAAATGTCTGTCTAAGAACTCTGAAAATAATCAATGTTTTTAGAGCCTGAACATCTTCAAAAACTCACCAAAAAATCTCAGAAAAATAATAGAAGACCCCTTTATACAGTTAGGAATCATGAAAAATATTAGAAGAATTTATAAAAAATCAAACAAAAAAGAGACGTCCATTCAGTTGGTCGTCTTGGAAGGCAGAATGAAAAGAACAAAACTCGAGAACTTCGGCTCTTTTTTCCAGTGTCAGTTGGTGCTGCTCCGACGCCCTTTGAGCAGCACCAACTGGCACTAGAAGAAGAGAGAGGGAGCACGCTCCCCTCTCCGATAGGGGCTCCCTGGGGGGCTCCCCTCCGGAAAGTTATAGAGAGAGTATAGGAAAAGTGGAGAGTGCAGAGATATGAGGCAAAAAAGGTCATTCTGCCTTGCAAGACAACCAACTGAATGGACGTCTCATTAATTATTGATTTTTTATAAATTATTCCAAAACTTTCCATGATTCCTAACTGTATAAAGGGGTCGGAATGTTATAACATTTTTCTGAAAATTTTCATTCAAAAAATCTGGATTAATCACCAGTTCAGACATTGTCTAAATAAAGGTGAGAAAATGTGGATTTTACTATTATTGATTTTCGATTTTTTTTCAGAGAAAACAACCGCATGTAAAAAATCAAAAATCGCAATAAAGGAACGGCGAGTTTTAATTTTTAAATAAAAAATTGTTTTTTTTAATAATTTCAGATTCTAGTCCCCTCCAGTCTCTATCACAATGAGCCAACAACAGGAAATATGGAAAAAATGAAACAATTTTATTCTCCGATATCGAAACCCAATAAATAAATAATTAATTTTATTTTCCTCCACTTTTTTGTTGCACGCCGAGCGCTTGCAAAGATGCGGATTCCTGAAAAAAATCATGAAATTTTAGGATTTTTAAAATATTAATTAAAAAATTTTAATTGCAGAAGTTCTGAGTTTAAAAATCATTGAAAATCTCAGAATCTCAGAATCTCAAAGTTTCCAAATTTTGTGAACTTAGAATTTCAGACTTTCGGATGCTTATAATTTGGCAAACTCAAAATCTCGGAATTGCAGATTTTCAAAGTTTTAGAGTTTCAAAATTTGAGAATGACGAAATTTCGAAATCTTAGATACTTAGAATCCTATAAACTAGAAACCCAGAATTCCAGAATCTCGTAACTTCAGAATTTCAGAATTTTGAATTCCCAGAATTTTAGAATCTAAAAATCTCAGAATTTGATAAGATTAGGCTATAAACTTTTTTTGTTTTCAACTTTTCGGAATTTCAAAATCTCAGAATCCTACAGAATCAAAAAATCTCAAAATTAAAGGATTTCAGAATCCAAGAATCTGGGAAACTCAAAGAATTCCAGATTTTCAAAATTTTAGAATTTCAGAATCTCAAAAATTGCAAATTTTAGTAATTTTTTTGTTTGTTTTCAACTCACATTCCTCAAACATCGATCTTCGAACAATTGCACTGCTTTGACTTGTGACTCCGTATTCGAGAAGTGTGTATCAAAACCTTCTCTGCATCTGAAAGTAGTATTAATCGATTTTATGAAAAAAATAGGCTACAAAAAATCGAACAAGTTATCCAAAATCTGTGAGTTCAGTTTTATTCTGCATACCAAACACCCTAAGCTCACAAAATTTCATATGAATCGAACTTTTTTAAGCTCTCAATGCTCAAAACTTAACTTTTTTGTCACAATTTTCTTGTTCGTTTTGAATCGGTCGAAGCACCATAAAATAGTAGTCATCCGTGTCCTCTTGAACCCTTAGAGTTTTACTTCTCGGTCATATTTAATCACCTTGCCATTATCGTGACAAGCATCAAAGTGGTGTTTGTTTATGTCTAAAAATGAGCAATTTCTTAGAATCTGAAGTTCTAAGAAAACTCACAAGTTGAATTTTCATAAAAATAATGGAAGACCCTTTTATACAGTTAGAAATCATTGAAAATATTAGTAGAATTTATAAAAAATCAAAAAAAAAAGAGACGTCCATTCAGTTGGTCATCTTGGAAGGCAGAATGAAAAGAAGAAAACTAAAGTTTTCCGGTGTCAGTTGGTGCTGCTCCGAGGGCTCCGCGGCGCCCTTTTCTCGACGAAATAGCGTTCCAATAAAAGAGAGTGCGCTCCCCTCTTCGGTGGGGGCCCCATCGGAAAATTATCGACCAAAAAAAAGAGGGGACAACTTTACTATCACGAGAGACTATTAGAAAAGTGGAAAGTGTAGAGATAAGAAAAAAAGATGACACGGAGCGATTGTGTACCCCCTCATTCTGCCTTCCAAGACGACCAACTGAATGGACGTTCTTTTTATTATTGGTTTTCTATAAATTATTCCAAAACTTTTCACGATTTCTAACTGTATAAAGGGGTCTTCTATTATTTTTCTGAAAATTAAAAAATCCCCTCGAAAAATACTACTAGTAAGAAATTTTAAATTTTCTTGAAATTTTAAATATATATTTTCCAGAGAAATCAACAGAAAAAAAAGAAGAAAGGGGAAACTCCGGATAAGGGGAAGAACGGACCGATTAATAACTGAACGGTGAGTTTCAATTTTAAATTTTAAAAAAAATTTTAATTCGAATAATTTCAGATTCTACTCCTCTCCATTTCCAACAAGTATGCCACCAAAAATAAAAGGATAAATCAACCACCAAGAATAAAAGGATAAATGTGAGTTAGCTTTCCTCAAAAGTAACCTAGCGATCGCTCAAAAGGAGTCTAGCGATCGCTCAAAAAAGTTAAGCGAACGCTCAAAAGGTTCGCTCAAGCCTAGCTAGAGAATCGTTCAAGCCTAGCTAGGAAATCGCTCAAGCCTAGCTACTGAACCGCTCGAGTCTAGCTAGAAAATCGCTCAAGTCTAGCTAGCTAGAAAATTGCTTAAGTATAATTAGAAAATAGCTCAATCCTAGCTAGGTAAATCGTAAAGTCTAGCTAGAAAATTGCTTAAGGCTAGCTAAAGAATAGCTCAAGCTTAGCTAGGAAATTTCCCACATTTAGCTAGCTAGGAAAACGCTTAAGTCTAGCTAGCTCGGAAATCGGTCAAGCCTAGCTAGCAAATAGCTCAATTCTAGCTATAGAATCGCTCAAGCCTAGCTAGGAAATCGCTCAAGATTAGCAAAAATCGCCTAAGCGTAGCTAAAAAATCGCTTGAGTCTAGCTAGCTAGGAAATCGCTTAAGTCTAGCTAGCTAGGAAATCGCTTGAGTCTAGCTAGCTAGGAAATCGCTTAAGTCTAGCACGCTAGGAAATCGCTTAAGTCTAGCTAGTGAATCACTCAAACGTTTCTATGAAATATCTCAATCGGAGCTAGAAACTAGCTCAATCCTAGCTATAAAATCGCTCAAGTCTAGCTAGCTAGGAAATCGTTCAATCCTAGCTATGAAATCGCTCGAGCTTAGCTAAATAATTCGCTTTAATCTGGCTAGGAAATCGCTCAAGAAAAGTATAGCGATTGCTCGAAAAATACCTAACTGTCGCGTCAGCGACTTGATCATTCCTAGCTAGAAAATCGCTCAAGCTGAGATGGGAAAAGGGTATCAGCGATGGTTAAGCTTCTTTTCATTGTAGGGCAGTCGTTTTTAAGCGATTCTTAAGTGAATCTTGAGCGACTATATCCGTTCAAATATAATATTTCATATTCAGCCGGTTGCTCGTGGAAATGTGGAATCGTGACATTCATGAACCGGAGAAACCCGCGAAACGTGGGACAAGTCTGCACCCCAGAAGGAGTTTTCCAACTGGGAACGTTCTTTGCTGAGCGTGGAACTGGAAGGTATCCGGAGCCCTATATGTGGGTGACCTTCAGGACTCCGTAAGAACTCGAACATTCAAATATTTTCGAATTATATCAACATTTAGAACATAGAATGTACTTCAACACGAACCCACCATCTACGACGTGCCGTTCAAGGCCCAGCACGTCAGAAGGCCAGATGGATCCTTTGTTCTTGCAGTGAGTTATTGGAATCAAGAAAAATTAGACGAAAAATTCTTATTCTCACTTTTTACAGTTGTGTGGCGTCATATGTCCACAAATAAGGAAAGAGAACAAGGGCGTGAAGTTTGGATCCGCCGTCGCTGTTGGCTATTTCAAAATGCCAGAAGCACTGGCAAACATGAATTGGCAGAGGTGACAAATACTTTATTTCTATTAAACCAGAAAATTTTGATTTCAGAGCCGAGGTGATGATGCATTGCCTCGAACGCCCTCTCACAATCAGCATGAATCCAGCGAAGCCGAAATTCGCCAACTGGGAAGTTGTTCAATGGCGTCAGATCTTCGATTAATTATTTTCTTCTGATTCATTTTTCCATTTTTATTGAATGAAACGTTCCATTTTTAAGATAACTCTTCTTTCCAGAGGTTAATTAGGATCTTCCAAACGGTTTCACAGAATTTAGAGTACTGTTTTCATTTTTCAAATCGTAAAATTCAGACCGCAAACTACAAATTTTGACTTTAGCAGACCACCTTAGTTTTTTTGGGTCTCCTATCGGAAGATATCAAGATTAGGCCTTACTTGGAATGCATCCCAAGTGTCCCACCGCTTATGAAGTGAAAGTAATATCATTCGGAAGGGCATAAAAAGTTATGTAAACCTGTGCAACGAAATTTTTCTATTATGTTCGGTTCTCGAGAAAATCAACTTTTTTTGAAATTTCAACAAAATTCAAGTTTCGTATCTTAAAATCGTCATAGCTTCCTTCAAAATTGACCAAATTTGATGAGTCAAAAAACAAAATGATTGTAATACAATGTATTTTAAGAAATTATTTACGAATATTTTTTGAAAAATCAGCGGAGATTGTTATTCATCAAAGAGCACATGTGCGTCAGGTGCAAGTTTTTAATATCAAAAAATCTAGCCGGAGATTCTCTTTGAAAATGCTTTTATATGAAAATTCGCATCGAAATTACTATAGAAAACTTGTTTTGATAGTGTCAAAAGTTCAAAAAAAATTTTCTTGACTTGAAGAAAAATCGACTTTTTTCGAATTTTTCAAACTTTCAATTTTTTAATTAACAACGAATTTGTTATTGCAAAAGAAATATTAATTTATGTTTTTTTCACTGTTTCAGCTCTAAGAATCTGTTTTGAACATCTCATTACGTTAAGTTTGAACAATTTCTCGGCCCTCTAAACCTTGTTTATCAAAAACACGAAAGCTATCAAAAACAGGTACAGTAATCTTGCTCGGATCACTCAGTTCTGTTTTCAAATTTCGTTCACTCACTAAATCAAGTTTGGGCTTCATTTTAAACTCACTTTAATATATCTTAACTGAAAAATATTTTTGTTTCTGATGACACTAAATTTGCCAACTTTACCAGTTTTCGAGTAAAAATTGGTTTGAGATAGTGTTCTGAAATTGTGTCTGCATGAAAGCTTTACATTTTTTTAGTTTATTCAAAAAGCAACCCAAACAAAAAATATCATTTTTCAGTAAAAATCGACGTCCCAAAGTGACGCCTAAAATCGCTCATTCAGGTCAACTGCGTGGGGGTGTCACTTTGGGACGTCGATTTTTACTGAAAAATGATATTTTTTGTTTGGGTTGCTTTTTGAATAAACTAAAAAAATGTAAAGCTTTCATGCAGACACAATTTCAGAACACTATCTCAAACCAATTTTTACTCGAAAACTGGTAAAGTTGGCAAATTTAGTGTCATCAGAAACAAAAATATTTTTCAGTTAAGATATATTAAAGTGAGTTTAAAATAAAGCCCAAACTTGATTTAGTGAGTGAACGAAATTTGAAAACAGAACTGAGTGATCCGAGCAAGATTACTGTATCTGTTTTTGATAGCTTTCGTGTTTTTGATAAACAAGGTTTAGAGGGCCGAGAAATTGTTCAAACTTAACGTAATGAGATGTTCAAAACAGATTCTTAGAGCTGAAACAGTGAAAAAAACATAAATTAATATCTCTTTTGCAATAACAAATTCGTTGTTAATTAAAAATTTGAAAGTTTGAAAAATTCGAAAAAAGTCGATTTTTCTTCAAGTCAAGAAAATTTTTTTTGGACTTTTGACACTATCAAAACAAGTTTTCTATAGAAATTTCGATGCGAATTTTCATATAAAAGCATTTTCAAAGAGAATCTCCGGCTAGATTTTTTGATATTAAAAACTTGCACCTGACGCACATGTGCTCTTTGATGAATAACAATCTCCGCTGATTTTTCAAAAAATATTCGTAAATAATTTCTTAAAATACATTGTATTACAATCATTTTGTTTTTTGACTCATCAAATTTGGTCAATTTTGAAGAAAGCTATGACGATTTTAAGACGCGAAACTTGAATTTTGTTGAAATTTCAAAAAAAGTTGATTTTCTCGAGAACCGAACATAATAGAAAAATTTCGTTGCACAGGTTTACATAACTTTTTATGCCCTTTCGAATGATATTACTTTCACTTCATAAGCGGTGGGACACTTGGGATGCATTCCAAGTTAGGCCTTGGGCCTTGGGCCTTGGGCCTTGGGCCTTGGGCCTTGGGCCTTGGGCCTTGGGCCTTGGGCCTTGGGCCTTGGGCCTTGGGCCTTGGGCCTTGGGCCTTGGATCTTGGGCCTTGGACCTTGGTCCTTAGGCCTTAGGCCTTCCGCCTTGGGCCTTCCGCCTTAGGCCTTGGGCCTTGGGCCTTCGGGCCTTCCGCCTTCGGCCTTAGGCCTTCCGCCTTGGGCCTCGGGCCTTGGGCCTTCCGCTTTTGCCCTTCCGCCTTGGGCCTTCCGCTTTTGGCCTCCCGCCTTTCGCCTATGCACCTTATGACTTACTCTCTTTGGGGGCCTCTCGGCTGTATGCCACATCCACATTTTCTATTCAGAGTAAAAGAGAGTATAGAGAAAGTGGAGGGTCCAGAGAAAACGAGAGCAAAACCAAGTGCTCTCCGTCATTCTGCCTTCCAAGACGACCAACTGAATGGACGTCTCCTTTCTTATTGATTTTCTATAAATTATTCTAGATTCCTAACTGTAAGAAGGGATCGAAAGTTTTATATTATCTATTTTTTTTGCAAAAGGAGAAATCAAAGAGAAATTTGATGCAAGTGACCATGTTTCTAAACAGAATCTATTGAAGAAAGTAAGACAACTTTTTGGATTGAAATTCAATATTTTGGATATTTTTCAGATAACCAAGACTTCCAAAACGAAAAAGAGAGAAAAAATGTGGATTTATCACCGGTCGTAAGTTAATTTTTCACATTTCAATAATTTTTCTAAATTTTCAGCTCAAGAACAGGAGAGAACAGCTACTTCCTCTACATAGTATCCGAAATGTATATTTTTTTTTAATTTTGAGATTACTTTAGTTAGAAAATTAGATGAAATTGTTTTTGTTTAGATTATTATGTTAGAATTTTTCTTTTTTTTTTTGAAACCACGGCACCTGTGAAGGAAATGAACGCGACATTAGGGTTTTTAGATGTTTTTTTAAAAATATGTTATTTCCGTGTGACCAGGAATGACAATCACCTAATACGTAGGTCCAAACTTTGTTTAATAAATTTTTTTGTTTATTTTGTTATATTTCTTGAAGATTAATGAATTTGTAACTATCTAGAGGAGAGTCTTTGGGGTTTTTGAAAAGATAATTGCAGGGTTTCAGAATTTTGAAATTATAGAATCTAGTCAAACCTCAAATTCAGAATCGAAACTTTGAAAATTCATTTTAATAGGAAAAAAAATAAAATAATTTTCAAAAAAAAAATTTTTTTTTGCAATTTTTTGATTTTTTAGTAAATTTTCAAAATCCCATAACTTGGATAATTGTTATTCTAGAGCTTCGAAACTAGCACCATTCGATTTGAAATTCAATTTGACATCTGAAAAAATGGGCTATATAAGTGTTGAACAGAATTTTTCGGATATTTTTTGGTTTTCAAGGAAAGAAAATTTCTAAAAACTTCAAATCGTAATATCTTCCTTCAAACTTGACCAATTTTGGGTAGTCAAAAAACAAAATGACCATGATAAAATTAATTTTTAATAACATTAGTTTCCTTCTGGGATACTTTGTCCATAATATCCAAATAGCCTCCCGAAGGCCCCCCCCCTTTCTCACCTCTCTCCTCTTGGTCTGGACTCGTCCGGAGACCTAGCTGTCTCTGCATACCCTTATCCCCCATAGAGTATGGCAAAATTAGAGATCCCAGAGAAAACGAGGGCAAAACCAAGTGCTCTGCCTCATTCTGCCTTCCAAGACGACCAACTGAATGGACGTCTCTTTTCTTATTGATTTTCTATAAATTCTACTAGAATTAAATCCTAAAGGGGTCCTATAACTATTTTTCCGGAAACAAAGTGAGTTTTATTGAATTAATGCAGCAAAAATTATAATGGTTTTTTTTTTCAGACGGTGCAACTCTATGGATTTCATGTCTTCCTTTTGCAAGGCTTATTGTAGAAGAGTAAGTTTTAAAACCTCTTATTTCAATTTTGATATTTTTTGTTTATTTTTTCTTATTTTTGGGGTCAGAAAATCAATAATTTTTCTATTTCAGGTTTTACTACCCCACCGGATCTCGATGATCTCCAGAATTGTCTCTTGGTTTTTGTGAAAGTTTGTATTATTTTATTAGTTAAGGGGAACTTCTCGATCATTTTATTGTTATTTGAATTTATTTGGTGACATGGAAGTCCCCTTCTAATTTATAATTATTTGTTGTTATATGACATTACTATTTTACTATCACGTTCGCATGGAGGTTTCCACAGCGTTATTATTATATTTTTTTTGTTAATCTTTTTTCTTGACATGCCTTTTCTGATATCGTAACATGGAGGTCCCAACCGTGTTATAATTGTTTTTAGATCCTGATTTTTTCTTGTTAAAGTTTGTTAAGAAATCGTCACATTGGGTGGAATGGACTTTTTTTTGTTGCTAAAACTAACTTATCATTCGTACCACTCCGTTCAGTGTTTTATTTTCAGTGTTACATGGAAGTCCCACCACTTTTTAATGTATTTTTGGTTTATTTTTAATCTTTTCTTGAAAACCCAGGGTTAATATTTTGTAAAAAAAAATCACCGATCGTTCAAACATTAATAAAAAAAATTGTTTTAATTAAAATTTTAAAAATGATGTGAGTATATGGGAGACGATACAATCCTTTTGAATAAATTTTTTATTGAATTATTGATTAGAAGAAGCAATTTTAGATTTTCAGAAATTTGAAAATATAATGTCAGAGTTCTGAATTTTTCCAGATTTCGCGATTTCAACATTGTATTTTTTCTGGAATTCAATCCTAATTAGAGGATTGAAAAAAACCCAAAACAGAAGATCTAAAAATCTAAATTTCGAAACTTTTGGGATCTAGAAACCTTGAAAATCTCAAAAAACCCTTGAATTCTATAAAAAATTGAATTTTCAGAATATTGCTCATGATTAGACGGCGAAAATCGATTTTTGGATTTTTCAATTGTCAGTTTTCAGATATTCAGTTTCCATGCGAATTTTCAGATTTTAAGTTTGTCCCAGATTTTCAGAAGTTTGAAAATAGCAGGACAGAGATAGTTTTTTGGGGTTTTTTCCAGGTTTCAAAATTTCAAAATGCCCATTTTCAGAATTTTCAGTACTTTTTTGAATTTCAGAGTATCCAAGTCTGTCAAGACCGAATTAAATATACATTAGAGCTTCAAATCTTCGTTATTCGTTAATCCATTATACCAAAATATCCTCTCTCTCCAAGGAGACCCGCTCGACAAGGACGTCTCCTGAGAAACAGGAGCAGGTGTCTCTGAATACCCTAATACTCTAGAGAGCATGAAAAAATAGAGAGCCCAGAGAAAACCAGTGCAAAACCAACGGTTCTCCCTCATTCTGCCTTCCAAGACGACCAACTGAATGGACGTCTCTTCTTTTATTGATTTTCTTTAACTTCTACTAAAATTGATTCCTAACTGTATAAGGGATCGAAAATTCTCTAGTTTTCCGAAAAAAAGTGAGTTTTTAGATCAAATTCGCTGCGTAGCCATGTAAAATTGATACAGCGAAAATTATGAGCGGTTTTTTTCAGTGCTCACATGTCTTGCTATTTCTTTGGCTGGTGTGCGTGGAACTGGAAAAGTCGAAAGAGGATGGGTAAATGGAGTTCTATTACTTGACATAGATGTTGGCAAGGAAATCTTCAAAATTGTCTCAAGAATCAGTTGGTTTTTGTGAAAGTTTATATAATTTTGCAAGTTGAGGGTATCTTCTCGATCATTTTTTGTTGTATTTTTGTAGAGAATTTGTTATTTTTATATAGTTCACATGGTGGTCCAACCTAGGTTATATATTTTTTTGTACATGATCTTTTCCGAATACCTTTTTTGATTCCGTAATCTGGAGGTTCCACCCGCGTTATAATTATAATTGTTTGTTAATCCTTTTTCGTGTTGAAATTTTTAAGGAAGTCGTTACCCTCGGTGGTATGAACTTTTTTGTTGTTAATATTAACTTCTCATTCGTAGTACTCCGTTCAGTGTTTTATAGTATGTTACATGGAAGTCCCACCGCTTTTTAATGTATTTTTTGGTTTATTTTTAATCTTTTCATGAAAACCCAGGATTAATATTTTGTAAAAAAAATCACCGATCGTTCGAACATTATTAAAAAATTTTTTTAAATTAAAATTTTAAAAATGATGTGAGTATATGGGAGACGATACAATCCTTTTGAATAAATTTTTGATTGAATTATTGATTAGAAGAAGCTATTTCAGATTTTCAGACGTTGGAAAGTAAAAAAGTCAGAGTCCTGAATTTTTCCAGAATTCCCGATTCCATAACTGCATTTTCTTGTGAAATTCAAGTCCAAACAGAATATCTGATCATCAAAATTTGGAAAGTTTTGAGATCTAGAAATCTTGAAAATCTCAAAAAACTTTCGAAATCTGAAAAAATCCAGTTTTCTAAAATTTCAGAATATTACTCGTGATTAGACGACGAAAATCGATTTTTGGATTTTTTCAAGATTGTAAAATTCCGGAATTTTCAGAATGTCAGTTTTCAGAATTTTAGTTTCCATGAAAATGGAAACAAGATTTTCAGCTTGTTCCAGATTTTCAGAAGGTTGAAAATAGCAGGACAGAGATAGTTTATTGAGTTTTTTTTCCATGTTTCAAGAATTCGAAATGCCCATTTTCAGATGTTCCTTCAAATTTCAGAATTTCTCCTCATCAATACTGAATTGAATTTACATTAGGACTTCTAACCATCATTGAATCCATCATAATCATAGCCTTCTGAATAAAGAATGGATCTCCCCTCTCCTCTCTACAAGGGTCCCCTCTCCGAGAACGCATCCGGAAAAATAAGCTTGTTGTTTATTTCGATTACCGCAAGGCGTTCGACAGCGTCCCACACAATCTTCTTCTTCTCAAATGCCAAAATATAGGTATTGATTCCTTAACCTGCCAATGGATCAGCTCGTTCTTGGTCAATCGAACCTCCAAAATTAAAATTGAGGATTCCGTTTCAACCAATTCTTTCCAAATACTTTCGGGTGTCCCCCAGGGCTCAGTAATGGGTCCCTTCCTTTTCCTCATATATATCAATGACTTACTAGAAGAATTCCCCCCTGATGTCCATGTCACCGCCTTTGCCGATGATCTCAAGATCCTAGGCGAATCTCCAGAATCCATCCAGAAAAGTATCGATATAGTGGTGAATTGGTGCCAAAAATGGAGATTAAATCTCGCCGAAAACAAAACATCGGTCATCCATTTTGGCAAATCTAACCCCCAAACCGTGTATTATGTCAATGGAATTCAAATCAAACCTAAAAACTCGGTTAGAGATCTTGGAATTATTGTGGATAATAAACTGAAATTCGAGAACCACATTAACCAAATTGCCCATACCGCCCTACTAAAATGTCGTCAACTCTTGAAAGTATTCCGCTCCAAGTGTCCTGAATTCTACTTCAAGTTATTCAATACCTATATTCGACCCATTCTTGAATACGGGTGCGAATTATTCTCACCCTCATATAGCCACTTAGCCAATAAACTTGAGTCCCCACTACGCTTTTTCACTAAGAAAGTATTTCAGCGATGTAACATTTCTTACTCTTCATATAGTGATCGTTTAGCTCAGTTCCAAATGAAATCCATATTCCATCGTCGCATTATCCTCATCCTTCGCACCTACCATAAAATCACCATCAATAAATACCACTTCCCTTCACTTTTGACCACAGTCCAACGCACAAAATCTCAGCGACACCCATATATGTTAAGTGTAAAAGGTCCTCGCACCGAGTGCTTCCTGCATGCCAATTTGTCCCTGTGGAACAGAATAACTAAACTTATTCCTGCCAATCTCAGTCCGATGGCGTTTGCGACGCGCCTAGATGCCCTCCCCTTGCCCTCACTCCTCCCCCCCACTTGACCACCTGGACTATAGCTGGTCCAACAGGTCATTTAATCTTATTTGCTCAGTTTCATCCCCTTTTTCTTGTGCCATTTATTTTTGTATACCTAGGCACCACAACGAATTTTTCAAACTCAATCATTTTTCACATTTTTTATATCAAAATGTTCGCAAAAAAATTCTAAGTACTCTCCCAAAATTTCGAAAGAAACGCTTCGCTAGGAGCCGAGTAAAAAGCATTTGAAAATCAGAAAAAAACGCGATTTTCTCCGCTCGAGGAAATTAAAAAGAGTGTCGGCTGCCGACAGGAGTCGAACACCCACCGCGGTGGTGGTGTTCCAGCGCATTAGCCACTCCACCACTGGAGGCAAGTCGGCGCGGCGACAAGAGGGTAATGATAAGAGCGAGCTGACGGCGATTCTAATTTTGATCATTTTCGCGACTTTTTTGTTGAAATTTCAAATTTTTCAGTTGGAAAAAGAGCCGTAACAAAAAATGGCGAACTACTGGCTAAAAACAAAACATGTTTCCTAATGTAAAATTGTGCGTAGAATCTGATGGTAGTGAGAAAATATGTGAAGTCGACCTGTAACATAGCGAAAAACTACAAAAACTGCCGAAATTTGGAACCATGCGATTTTTGGACGAGTATTTGAGTGACTCAAATGTGTTCAAATGCTCTCAAAATCAACCACCAAGTGATATTAGAGTTGATTTAATGATTTAATAAAAAATAATCTAAGATTGTCACTGAAAATATATGATGATAATTGCTGGAAGTTTGACATAGTGGGGCAAAAAATGGCGAACTAATGACTACATTCTGACGTCATGGAAATATTTCCAATCCAAAAAAGTATCTAAAACAATTCGCAAAATATGTGAAGTCGATCTGCATTACCTTCATTTAGCCAAATTTCTGCTGACGAGTCCAGTTTTCTTCAATTTCTCCAAAAACAGTGCAGTATTTTGAAAAACCAATATTATATTTCGATTCTACGTAGTCGATTACATAACGACATCAAATTTCATAAAAATTGGTCCATCCTGTCTCGAGTTATACACTTTCAAACATGCCAGATACCCCCGCGGAGAAAAAAAATTAGGCTCCACCCACTCGCGTTGCGGTGCCTATGTATACCCTGTGAAGCCAATAAATATATTATTATTTGTGCATGTGTGCCACATACGAGAGAGTATGAGAAAACTAGAGAGCCCAGAGAAAACGAAGAAAAACGACGCCGACTACGAGCTCTCCGTCATTCTGCTTTCCAAGACGACCAACTGAATGGACGTCTCTTTTATTATTGATTTTCTATAAACTCTTCTACGATTCCTAACTGTATAAAGGGATCTTTCTATTTTCCTAAAAAAACAAAACTCTTCTGGATCGTAGATGGATCTGTCAAAGGTGAGAGCATTCTGTAAACTATTAAACAATTAAAAATGCTTATTTTTCAGGGAAGTTATTGAATAAGCGAATCGTTACCAAAAAGGCACGACCCACAACCACTGCAAACCCAATGCCTGTTACTACAAAAAAGTGGGATGTAAAGGGACAATAAGACCTCTCCGCAATTTTTACCTTCGCATATATTGTATTTTTATTTATTCTATTTGGTGTAAGAGTCCCTACTTGAACTCTGCCACGATCCAGGGATCGTACAGAGTGTCCGGTGTGCTGTTTCCTATTGTAACCACAAAAAATTTCCTAATAGATTAACAAAACCAGTTCTCATAATTTCTAGGTCAACGTATCACCCAGCGAAACGAATTTTTTGAAGGTTACTTTTTTGTTTCTTTAATAATCAATTTGTTATTTAATGATAATAAATTAGTAGTTAAAGAAAACCGTCTTGTGTTATTTTATTCAAGATGACTCAACTGGTCGGTAGAATCAAAGGAGTCGGTATGGATCAAAGGAGCAAATGTTCACAATGACACATATGTACAACAGAAGAGGAGAATGTACCTCAAGTATTAAAGTTCTATTTGGGATTTTCTAAAAACCGTTAGGTTTGTTAAAACTTTCCAGAATACTCCAGGATCCTACTGTTTCTTTTAGAAACCTTCAAAGTCTGTGGACTTTCTTGAATTGCTTCAAAATTGTAATTAAAATGAAAATATTTTAACTGTAATGTAATACTATCTTTTTTTGAACTTTGATTTTAAAAGAAAATTATTCGCTTCATCATTATTCGAAAAAGAGAGGAGTATTAAAACTTACAGTGGATTAAAAATGTGAAAGTCAATAAAGGAAAACATGTAAACTTTTAAATCTCAACACTAAAAAATAAATTATTTAAAGCTGAAATATATGGGATTGTGTGGCTCAAAAACACGTGACAAGGTCTCTCCATCTCCACTGGGCCTGCCCGACATACACGAACGTTGAAGAGTGAACAGTAGAAGACGATGAAGATGTGCCAAACTGTTAATTTAAGTTTTATTGAAGGTTATAAATTATAACTTATAATTAATTATTTCAATTCAAAATTGTTTAAAACATTTCAATTTTGAAATACTCACTTTAAATCGTATAATATTCATCTACGGCTATGTCATATAGCAGATTTGTCGTCTCCAGCTCTTTATTCAAAAAGGCCATTTTCCTCTCTTTCTCTGGACCATCTCTTCTTGCAGTCATAAGGGATCCACAATTTACCCAAGCACACACAATCCATAACAGCATACAAAATCTGATCAGTCCATTTTCCTCTCTCTTTCTCTCATCCCTTCCTTCCTCTTCTTCTCTGTTGAGGTTTTCTACTTCAATTCTCTCTTCCTTCGTTTTGCACCGCCAAAGTCTATTCTTTTTTGTTGTATCCCACTCCTCTTCAACCTTCTTCAATTCTTTTTCCAATTCTGAGAGCCTAAAATTATGTCCGTCGGTTTTTCCATAATCACTCGTTTCCTCATATCTCATTCTCCGAACAACGGTTTTAGTGGCTTTTTTCTTTTTTTGATACGCTACACTGGCTTCTTCAAACTCCTTCATTTGATCGTATCTGAAATTTGTTTAAATAATTATATTTTTTTCAAAAAATATTAAAAAAAAACATACGATGCATGGTCCTGTAATATCAGGAACTCGATAGGCCAGATGGACCCAGAATGGATCTCCTTTACCACCAACTGATCAAACTCCAAATACTCTTTTGAGTGATGTTTCCTGAAGTGCATTATGACTTCTGGGCAATCTATGAGCCTAAAAATTAATATATATATATTTTTTTTTAACTTAAAAATTTACCTCTTCAAAACTTCACAATTTCCACGAATTTTCGATCTTGGTAGACATGATCTAATGCTTTTGTTTTTTGACACCGACATGAGCTTGTCATGTCACCTCTCAAAGTTGTTCGACTCCTTTCTCCTAACCAAAAAACCTCCACATTATCTGCACGCTGCTTCAACATCTCCATTGTTTGTTCGGTTTGAAAAAGAAGTGCTTTCTGAAAATGAATAAAATGAGAGACGAGTCTAATAAAAGAGCAACTGATTTCTAGAAACAACCTAGTGAAATCAACAAGAATGCAACTTTCAAATAGTACTAAATTTACATCTAATTTTTCAAACTACAGTACCCCTACCCCTTGGTATGTCCCCAAAAACTCACATTTTTCAAGAATCCAATGATATTCAGAACAATGATCGAGTATTTTATAGAAAATCAAGAAGAAAAAATGCGGCTACGTTCACATCGCTGCCTAAGAAGACGAATGAATGAATAGTAATGGATGGTGGGTACATTGACCAAAAAAGTGGGCGGAGTCAAGGGGGCATGTGTGTTTCATGAGTAATATGGGGCTGGGAAAACCATCTTCAAAGGGATTGTAAATCAGTGGTTTCTTCCCAGGGGCACAAAAAACAAAGGACAGTAAATCAAGAGAGGAAGGGGTGCATCAGTTGTAAAAAATGGGTTCCAGGGAAAATGGAATGGTTTAGGAGGTATTCAAAATAAATGTTCGAAAAAATAGACCGAGAAGAAAAAGGAAGAGAAATCGAAAAACCACCCAGAATCTTTCAAATCCATATGGAATCCTCAAGAACCTTCCGAAACTCTTTACGATTTTCTAATCCCTCTAGAAGTTTTCAGAATTATTCAGGAACAGCACTCTCAACTTCTAAAGTCCCCAAAATTCCCCAGTTGTCTCCAGACCCCTTCAGCCTTTCCTCATTCTCTTATTACCATGACAACTTAACGAGAGATTAAGTATATTGAAGAGGACCCCAATAATATAGAAATCTGCCTCTTCTTCTCTTCACCTAACACATTTAGATTACTAGTACGATTTAGGCTCCGCCCCTTTTCTCACCGAAGCTCACTTCATTCTGCCTTCCAAGACGACCAACTGAATGGACGTCTCTTTTATTATTGATTTTCTATAAATCATTCCAAAACTTTCTATTATTACTGAAATCTGAAGGACGAAGAAGGAAGAACTCTCAAATCAGGAACGACTCTTTTTTTAGTTAGTCTCTTTGTATGTATTAATTTGATCGACGGAATCACGGTTCTCCACGGTTTTAATTTTTCAAAAAATTTTCTCTTTATGGGATTTTCCAGGTTGCTTTTGTATTTTTTCGAGAGTTTCCCATCATAGATTGTAATTTTTTTTTAAATTTTCAATAAATTTGTATCTATCTAGACGACTCTTGCATTCTTTATCGTTCGTTTACAGATGAAAATAATTCGAAAAAATTTTTGGCCGAATTCAATTGAAACAAATACCAAATACTCTTTTGAGTGACGTTTCTACATAAAATAACACAAGGCGGTTTTCTTTAACTACTAGTTTATTATCAATAAATAAAAAATTGGTTATTAAAGAAGAAATAAATAAAAATTCTCCAAAAATCTCTTGTTTTCTTCCTCACGAATCTTCTTTTTCTTGTTATCCCAATTAGTGATGCTCTGCTCAATCCAAATCGACATGGATCTGCTGTTGCCTTTTCTTGTCCAGAGCAATAGGCAACTGGCTGACCCCCTCGTGGACTTTAGAGTCATGAAGTTTTTAGATAGAATACTATCGCAAAAAATACCGCATTCGCGGCAATAGATGGATTTTAGGAGAGGTTCCATTTCGAGCACCACTCACTAGGGGTTGTAAATGATAAGAATGAAGAGGAGTTGTAAACAGAAGGTACCCTTTGGGGTACCTTCTGTCTTTTTTTTTCGAGTCTTTTCTTGTGGAATCCTCTGTACCGTGAAACTTGCTCCCAGTCCAATTCCTCTCCTTTTGACCTTCTCAGTGCCATCCAATGGTACAATCGTTGGTCCTCAGCTCCTACTCGATGTTTGTGCTTTTTGAGAAAATTCAAAAGTTTGTAGACACCATCATCCGAGTATGGAGCAAAGGCAACAATGATGTCAACAATGGTTCCGAATGAATTCTCAACTTCCTTGTCATATAGTTTTTCCAATGCAGACTGATCATTGAACATTTTTGAAGATTGATTAGCAAATTGGTATCTAGAATAAATAAAATTAGTGGCTTTCTTCAATAATTATAATTTTTTCAAAATATAAAAAACCTACGATCAACTTTCGAATAGAACTAAATTTAAATCTAATTTTTCAAACTACAGTACCCCTATCCCTCTAAGTGCCCCCAAAACCTTACATTGCATCGGCAATTATAACAGGAATAGGAATTTTATAGAAAATCAACAAGAAAAAATGCGGCTGCGTTCACATCGCTGCCTACGAAGACGAATGAATGAATAGTAATGGATGGTGGGTACATTGACCAAAAAAGTGGGCGGAGCCAAGGGGGCATGTGTGTTTTATGGGTGGGGATGGAAAACCGTCTTCAAAGGGATTGCAAAACAGTTGTTTCTTCCCAAGAGCGCAGAAAACAAAGGACAATAAATCAAAAGAGGAAGGGGTACATCAGTTGAAAAGAATGGGTTCAGGGAAAATAGAAGATGATTTATGGGGTCTGTAATAGGTATTCAAAGTGAATGTTCTGAAGAATAGAGCAAGATTAAAAAGGAAGAGAAGTACTAAGAAAATTCCCGTCGATTTAAGCCCAAAATTGGTCCCAACCCGAAATGTACAGTCGCAAAATGAATAGGATATTTGAAATCTACTCGAAAATGAGTATAGTACTGTATAGGTGGGCACATTTTGGGTTACGGTAGCCGGCAAGATAAAAGGGACGTGCAGGTCGAGAGATCATGGAAACTGCCTCAGTTTCGCTTATTTTCGATTAATTTTAGGCTTAAAATACCTGGAATTTTCAGATTATTTCTTTTTCTTTCTCTTCTTGGTTATTGTTTTGCATGCCAAGCATGCTGAGCGGCCCAAATGTATGATTTTAACCAAAATTCCTCTTCAATACCTCCTAAACCATCCCCTTTTTCCCTGGAGACCATTTTTTACATCTTCTTCCATTGATTTATTGTCCTTTGTTTTCTATGCTCCTGGGAAGGAACCACTGATTTACCATCCCTTTGAAGATGGTTTTCCCATCCCCATACCACTCATAAAACACACATGCCCCCTTGGCTCCGCCCACTTTTTTAGTCAATGTACCCACCAACCATTACTATTCATTCATTCGTCTTCGTAGGCAGCGATGTGAACGCAGCCGCATTTTTTCGATTTGATTTTCTATAAAATTCCTATTTCTGTTATAATTGGCGATACAATGTAAGTTTTTGGGGACCCTTAGAGGGGTAGGGGCACTGTAGTTCGAAACATTCGATTCAAACCTATTTGCAAGTTGATTGATTTCAAAATTTTTATGTTTTCATAGGTTCTGTAGTTCAAAAAAAATTAGGTTACCAGTGCTGTTTTTGAAACTTAAAAGTTATTAAAAATATTTTCAGTCATCTTCAACAAACCTGTGCAAAATTATGCAAATCAGAAACGTCTAGATCAAGTACAGTACGCTTTTATGGATTGTTTTGCTTTGTTTTGCATATGGGAGTGGTTCGAGAGGAAGTTTGGAGGAGGTGGAAGGAAAGGATTCGTTTTCAATCTGTATGGCATGCCAAGAGACATTTATGAAGTGGAGAGAGAATTCGAAACGAAGTTGAAAGCTAGAAGAGAGAGGAGCAAACAGTTAAACCTTGAGTTTATTGAAGCAAAGAAGCAGTTTATTGAGAAAGGGATGAATGAAGTAACCGTGACGAGGTATGAGCGGTTATGTGGAATCGCTCGAAAGCTGGAAGAGGTGCAAAATTCTGAAAGTGATGTCATCAGAACTATCAAGTCTTATGTGTTTGGAACGAAGAATGCCTTCATCGTCTTTCAGCGTCGTTTCCGATTATTGGATTCTAAATATATATATATATATATTTGTTCTTTTAATAATATATTTTCCTTCTAATTTTCTTTTTAATAAATAATGATAATAATCAAATTGTTGTTGAAAAAGTATCTTTCAAAAGATGAAAATCTTTTTTCTTTAATCAGTCGGAATGTACACAAATGTGAAGCTTTCGTCGGTTTTAAAAAGACGGAGAAAACAAGAAGAATTCAACGGCGAATTCAGAACACGGTAACCAGAAGACGGAAAAAGAGAAAACACGGATTTAGAATAAACAACTATTTATTCAAACCAAAGAGAAACTTGCTCTCAACGAGCAATACAACAAAGAAAAACGACTCAAAAACCCGAGTCAAACCAAGAAAAACAGAGCAAAAACTTGCTCAAACCCGAAACCAAGAGGATGTAAAGGGACAATAAGACCTCTCCGCAATTTTTACCTTCGCATATATTGTATTTGTATTTATTCTATTTGATGTAAGAGTCCCTACTTGAACTCTGCCACGATCCAGGGATTGGAACCGCGAAACATACCCCAATAGATTAATATAATTTCAAGTCAAGTTTTGTAAGATTAGGCTGAGGTCAACGTATCACCCAGCGAAACGAATTTTTTGAAGGTTACTTTTTTTGTTTCTTTAATAATCAATTTTTTATTTATTGATAATGAATTAGTAGTTAAAGAAAACCGTCTTGTGTTATTTTATTCAAGATGATTCAACTGGTCGGTACAATCAAAAAAAAAGTCGGTGACGCAAACAACAGAAAAGAAGAATATACCTCAAATATTTAAGTTTTAATCAAAATCTCTCAGAATCCCCCAGGGAACCTCCGGGGTCTTTCAGAAACTTTCAAAAGTATTTGTACTCTTCCAAATTGCTTCAAAACTCTTTTCAATGGCTGAAAAACCACCCAGAATCTTTCAAATCCATGTGGGATCCTCAAGAACCTTCCAAAACTGTTTACGATTTTCTAATCCCTCCAGAAGTTTTCAGAATTATTCAGGAACATACAGAATCTCTCAAGTTCTTCAGGATTTTTTAAAAATTGCCTATACCAAAAAATAGCACTTTGAACCCCTTAAATTCTATAAAAACGTCAAAAAACTATAAGATTATTTTCTTCCGGGGATCCCAGGGTGCCCGAAATTATCCTGTTGTCTCCAGACCTCTTCAGCCTTTCCCTCATTCTCTTATTACCATGACAACTCTTAAGCTATAAGCGAGAGATTAAGTATATTGAAGAGGACCCCAAGAATATAGAAATCTGCCTCTTCTTCTCGTCATCTAACACATTTAGATTACTAGTACGATTTAGGCTCCGCCCTTTTCTCCCCGAAGCTCATAAATCCATTGCTCACTTCACTCTCCCTTCCAAGATGACCAACTGAATGGACGTCTCTTTTATTCTTGATTTTCTATAAATTATTCCAAAATTTTCTATAATTCCTGTACTGTATAAACGTGTCGGAAATGTTCTAAAACTTCTCTAAACTTGACACAATCAACTAGAATATAATAAGGTGAGTTGGAGATATTTGAATTTTTGAAAGTTTCATTCGAATTTTCGATTTTTTAGGTTTGAAATTTCTGAAGGACAAAGAAGGAAGAACTCTCAAATCAAGAACGACTCTTTTTTTTAGTTTTTAAAAACATTTTTAGTCACTTTGTATGTATTAGGTTGAACGGAAAGTTTTTGACTTTTTCGAAGGCTCATTTTGAATTTTCTGCTGGAACAGCATGAAAGCTCCTCAATAAAGTAGGTGTAGTGTATAATGTTCACCAACTCTTGTACTTGTTGTGTGTCACTTGCGATCTCATTCACTTCATTTCTGCTCTTGCAACCGCTTCCCAAAATGCTGCCGCCCAGCAAGAAAAATAATGACCTTTTTTTATTTCAAGTTTGCTTGCTGATGGAGCTTGGAGACCAAATAGTCTGCGTTTATTTATAACAAGGGAGCTCTCGAAATTATATTACAGAAAACTAATTGTCTTTTTTCCTATCCTTTCAGACAGTACGGGTCTTTGATTGTCAAAGATAGTGATCAAGATTTAGTCTTTATCTAGTGCTACGGTTTCAGAAGGAAAGATGCAACACCATTGAAATTTATCCTATTATGAAGCACAATTACTGAAGTATGTAAAAACAAAAAAATATTTGAGATCGGCTCACTTTTCAGGATAGAAAAACCTAATGGTTTTCAGTTGAAGTTTTGAAGAAAATGGCTTATATGAAAAGTTCGAAAAAAATTTCAAAAACTCTAACTTTTTCGGTGACTTCGATCGCTTTCTAATAACTCAATGTTTCATATTGGAGGTATTGTGTAACTGAACAAGTTCACATAACATGATAATCATTGAACCGTTTGTCGTTGAGAAAAGTTTGAAAAACAGGACTTTTTTAGTATTATGGGTATTTCTTGCGAGAATTCACTCATACGTAATTGTATTTTTCTGGGATGTTAGAAACATTTATTTGATGTTTAGGGGATATTCACGCTAAAATCTCTATGTCTCATTCCTACTGGTTCGGGAGAAATTTACATTCAAAAATTTATCTTCAGAGTTAAAAAATAACCTGATTTTTGGAGAAGTTTTACTGAGCTGATGAAGGAGGTGGGGAATCATTATGCATTTATAAAGAACCATCTTTAGTTGTATTAGGAACATGCAAAATATTTTCTTACTAGAACGCGAGATCGCTGTGACCCAACTCATACAAAACTAAGGTAAAAAAAAAGGTCCTAAGATGTTTATGAACGTAGTTCTAACTGTGTGAAGCGAGAAGGGGTGTCAACTCGCGTGCTTTACAACAGAGGTTGATCAATGTTTACAACATCAACAAAAATAATCCTAGGCTTTGGAGAGCTGAAAAAAATTCAACTGAATTTTTAGTCAAAAAAGTCAAAAACTTTCCGTTCAACCTAATATTAATTTGATCGACGGAGTCACGGTTCTCCACAGTTTTAATTTTTCAAAAAATTTTCTATCTATGGAATTTTCCAGGTTGCTTTTGTCTCTTTTTCGAAAGTTTCTCAACATAGATTGTAGTTATTTTTTAATTTTCAATAAACTTGTATCTATCTAGACGACTCTCGCATTCTTAAAGGGGTACTAAAGTGTTTCAAAAAATCGGGATATTTTTATATGGATCGATTCAAATTGTTGTAGACAAGAAGAAATCCTCTTGGAGACATATCCAAAAATTGACCTGAATCAAGTTCCAAGCTCTCAAAGTGCCAAAAAAGCGCTTCCGTGGTCCTATTTTATTTCACGGAGGACCACGGAATTTTTCTAAGTTTTTTTCGCTGAAAATAGGACCACGGAAGCGCTTTTTTGGCACTTTGAGAGCTTGTAACTTGATTCAGGTCAATTTTTGGATATGTCTCCAAGAGGATTTTTTCTTGTCTACAACAATCTGAATCGATCCATATAAAAATGTCCCACCTTTTTTGAAATACTTTAGTACCCCTTTAATTGTTATTTTGCAGATAACTTTTGTTTTGTTTTTTTGGTGAAATTAATTTTAAAAGGAAATTATTGTTTTCATCATCATTTATTAAAAAATAAGTATTTCCAAGTTCTTATTTTTACAATAGCTTCAGCAATGGCTATGATTATGCGAACAAGACGATTGATAAAGCAGAGCACGAAAAAGGAAATGCCCGTATAATCAGCGTAGTGAATGTAGTCTGGAAGGTCTTTGGTGAGAAAATGCCACAATGAACTCCGGGTTTTTTAATGATGAAGATGGCGTTTAATATGTGCTGCAAATTTAGTTTTTATTACAGGTTTATAATATATTTTTTCAATTAAAAAAGCTTTTTTGAGAAAAACTCACTTTAAGTCGTATAATATTCATCTACGACGACGTCCCCTAGTAAAAAAGTTGTCTTTTGTTTTTGAAAAAAATTACTGTGTCGGCTACCGTAACTCAAAAATAAAATTTTTCAAAACCTAGGCAATATTATATTTATTTTGATCAGAATTTCACGCTGATTTCGAATATCATAATATTTTTTCGATCAGCACGGCATCCTCGATTGGCAAATTGGAAAAAAATGAAATTTTATCATATTTTTGGCGTGAACTCTTGAATAGAGTTAATCTTTTAGATTTTGTTCCGTTTTTACCTGGATTTGAAAAATCTAGTCGAATCTAGAAACTTTTACTGTTTCTCAAAATGTAATTCATCTTTCCCTGATCATTTTGAACCCAAATATGCCTATGATCGTTATTTTTCAACCAAATCACCTGTTGACTCAAAATATAAAAGTCAACATGACTCGGTTCAGGATGACCCATATATCAAGATGAATATACCAAACTGTAGGTCTGACATTGATCTACAACTCTATCTCGGCGGATTTTTGAATTAGGTCCTCAATTTTTTTTTAGGTCCAAGAAACCAAAATTTCAGTACATTTTCGGACCAAACTTTAAGTCAACATGACTCGGTTCGCATTAGACGTCCTGAAATAATTTTTACACCATCAGATAGCTGTCATTGTTTTTAACATTTCTATCTCGGCCGAATTTTTAATTTAATTTTTTATCTCAAGTTATGACCGAAATCACGAATTTTCAGTACTTATTTTTGCTGTTTTTAAAAAGATAAAATTTGCCCCAAATTGTCAGAAAAAAAAGATCGCCGTGAAACCTATTTCCATTCCAGGATGCCGTGATCAGAGCAAAAATAAATGTTCCAATTTTTCTTTGAACAAAATGTACACGTCTCTGTCCAGAACTGCTTGGCTTTTTGCCAGAGTTCTTGTTTTTGTAAGAGGTCAGTTCGATACTGCCCAGAAGGTTTTTTCTTGTGAAAATAACGACCACTTCCATGAACATTTTTATTTTCAAAAAAAATTTTTAATTAAAAAAAAAGAAAATAAATGATCATCGGAAATAATGGGGGCATATCCCCAGTTGAATCTATTTGGATAGACTAATCTATCCAAATAGATTCAACTGGGAATAGGCTCCCATTATTTCCGATTATGTAAACCACCGGCCAACGCGGGTTCTCCACAAAAACTCCTCGGGTGGCCCGAACTCGTAGAATGAGCTGTAAAAATCATTTAGTTTTCTTTGTTGGGGTTCTGAAAAAAACTCACTTGCGCCAGCTCAATTGAATTCTGCCCATGACAGACCTCTGCAGATGTTCGATCCATATCGGCCACTCAGGGCCATTCGCCAACTGCCTGTTTATGCGCTCGATCTCCCGGCCGCTGGTACACACGTCCCGACCGAACATAAGGTCCAAAACGTGGTCAAGCGCTGGCATTTTTCTGAAAAAATTTGATTTATTGAAGATTCGAAAAAAAAATAATTGAGTAAAAAATATAAGATTAACCCTCGATTAAAATCCTTTCCCATACTACTATTATGACTTCTGGGCAATCCCTCAGCCTAAAAATTAATATATATATATATATATATATATATATATATATATATATATATATTTTTTTTTTTTTTTAAACTTAAAATTTTACCTCTTCTTCAAAACTTCACAGTTGCCAAGCATTTTTGATCGTGGTAGACATGATCTAATGCTTTTATGTTTTGGTCAAAGCAACTTTCCAAGCCAATTGACTCCACTTTTTTCGATCCTGGCATTTTCGGATTTGAAGCAGGACGATTCGGAACATTGCCGATAAGTAGTATGGGAGCGGATTTTTGAGAGGATTTTCCCCCCCTTTTTCTTGTCAAGTTTTTCAAATAAAAAGACAACTTTTTACGACCCCTAGTTAAAAAGTTGTCTTTTGTTTTTGAAAAAATACTACCGTAATCAAAAATTTTTTTATCAGAATTTTGATTTCGAATATCGTATTATTTTTTTTTGACTGTATCTTGTCGGCTACCGTAACCCAAAATTTTTCAAAACAAAATTCATTTTGAATTTCGCGTAGATTCCGAATATCATTTTTCGATCTGAGCAAAATATTTTCGCGTTCACTTAGCCGATCGACATGTGGCTCTTCCTGCTTTTTTCGTTGAAAATAGTTTTTTAAAAATCAATCATTTATTAAGAGAGTATGAGAATGAGACAAAAGATAACAACGATGCGCAATAAAGCCTAGAGGGAGAGCCGGAGGACCTCTGCAGGGTACAGCAACGATCGGTCGAATTGCACTGATACCAACCATCCCCGAGGAAAAACCAGGGTGATTCCGAATTTTCTTCTGTAGAATTCTTCAACGTTTTCCCCTGTAGATTGTACGACACACGTGGTGGATCTAAAATAAAAATATTACTCTCAACCAAACGATTTCAAATAAGAACTTACCTCGACTCTTCGAATTGGATAATGCCTTTGGCTTCGCCCTCCTTATGCCGGAAGTAGACAAATCAATCTATTTTCAACGAAAAAAGCAGGAAGAGCCACATGTCGATCGGCTAAGTGAACGCGAAAATATTTTGCTCAGATCGAAAAATGATATTCGGAATCTACGCGAAATTCAAAATGAATTTTGTTTTGAAAAATTTTGGGTTACGATAGCCGACAAGATACAGTCAAAAAAATTATTACGATATTCGAAATCAAAATTCTGATAAAAAAATTTTTGATTACGGTAGTATTTTTTCAAAAACAAAAGACAACTTTTTAACTAGGGGTCGTAAAAAGTTGTCTTTTTATTTGAAAAACTTGACAAGAAAAAGGGGGGGGGGGGGGGGGGGAAATCCTCTCACCGGGGAGAGGCGGCAGAGGGAGGCGGGGGAAAATCCTCTCACGCGCGACAGCTGCGCGGGCGGGGAGGGGGGGGGTAAATCCGCTCCCATACTACTCCGATAACTTTTGCTGTAAAAATAGATAAGATGAAACTCGAGAGGGAGAAAGAGCAAAAGAAGAAGACTTTTCTATCGAATAGTTTTGAAATCAATGAATACTTTTTGGAACTACAGTACCCCTACCCCTCTAAAGGTCCCCAAAAACTTACGTTGTATCAGCAATTATAACAGAAATAGGAATTTTATAGAAAATCAACAAGAAAAAATGCGGCTGCGTTCACATCGCTGCCTACGAAGACGAATGAATGAATAGTAATAGTTGGTGGGTACATTGACCAAAAAAGTGAGCGGAGCCAAGGGGGCATGTGTGTTTTATGGGTGGGGATGGAAAACCGTCTTCAAAGGGATTGCAAAACAGTTGTTTCTTCCCAAGAGCGCAGAAAACAAAGGACAATAAATCAAAAGAGGAAGGGGTACATCAGTTGAAAAGAATGGGTTCAGGGAAAATAGAAGATGATTTATGGGGTCTGTAATAGGTATTCAAAGTGAATGTTCTGAAGAATAGAGCAAGATTAAAAAGGAAGAGAAGTACTAAGAAAATTCCCGTCGATTTAAGCCCAAAATTGGTCCCAACCCGAAATGTACAGTCGCAAAATGAATAGGATATTTGAAATCTACTCGAAAATGAGTATAGTACTGTATAGGTGGGCACATTTTGGGTTACGGTAGCCGGCAAGATAAAAGGGACGTGCAGGTCGAGAGATCATGGAAACTGCCTCAGTTTCGCTTATTTTCGATTAATTTTAGGCTTAAAATACCTGGAATTTTCAGATTATTTCTTTTTCTTTCTCTTCTTGGTTATTGTTTTGCATGCCAAGCATGCTGAGCGGCCCAAATGTATGATTTTAACCAAAATTCCTCTTCAATACCTCCTAAACCATCCCCTTTTTCCCTGGAGACCATTTTTTACATCTTCTTCCATTGATTTATTGTCCTTTGTTTTCTATGCTCCTGGGAAGGAACCACTGATTTACCATCCCTTTGAAGATGGTTTTCCCATCCCCATACCACTCATAAAACACACATGCCCCCTTGGCTCCGCCCACTTTTTTAGTCAATGTACCCACCAACCATTACTATTCATTCATTCGTCTTCGTAGGCAGCGATGTGAACGCAGCCGCATTTTTTCGATTTGATTTTCTATAAAATTCCTATTTCTGTTATAATTGGCGATACAATGTAAGTTTTTGGGGACCCTTAGAGGGGTAGGGGCACTGTAGTTCGAAACATTCGATTCAAACCTATTTGCAAGTTGATTGATTTCAAAATTTTTATGTTTTCATAGGTTCTGTAGTTCAAAAAAAAATTAGGTTACCAGTGCTGTTTTTGAAACTTAAAAGTTATTAAAAATATTTTCAGTCATCTTCAACAAACCTGTGCAAAATTATGCAAATCAGAAACGTCTAGATCAAGTACAGTACGCTTTTATGGATTGTTTTGCTTTGTTTTGCATATGGGAGTGGTTCGAGAGGAAGTTTGGAGGAGGTGGAAGGAAAGGATTCGTTTTCAATCTGTATGGCATGCCAAGAGAGAGAGATAGGAATTTTATAGAAAATCAAGTAGAAAAAATGCGGCTGCGTTCACATCGCTGCCTAAGAAGACGAATGAATGAATAGTAATGGATGGTGGGTACATTGACTAAAAAAGTGGGCGGAGCCAAGGGGGCATGTGTGTTTTATGAGTGATATTACGCATACAGGGGGGAAAACCATCTTCAAAGGGATTGTAAATCAGTTGTTTCTTCCCAAGAGCGCAGAAAACAAAGGACAATAAATCAAGAGAGGAAGGGGTACATCAGTTGTAAAAAATGGGTTCAGGGAAAATAGGAGATGATTTATTGGGTTTGTAATAGGTATTCAAAGTGAATGTTCTGAAGAATAGAGCAAGATTAAAAAGGAAGAGAAGTACTAAGAAAATTCCGGTCGATTTAAGCCTCAAATTGGTCCCAACCCAAAATGTACAGTCGCAAAATGAATAGGATATTTGAAATCTACTGGAAATGAGTATAGTACTGGCAAAATAAAAGGGACGCGCAGGTCGAGAGATCACTGAAACTGCCTCAGTTTCGCTTATTTTCGATTAATTTTAGGCTTAAAATACCTGGAATTTTCTGATTATTTCTCTTTCTTTCTCTTCTTGGTTATTCTTCAGAACATTCCTTTTCAATACCTTCTAAACCATCCCCTTTTCCCTGGAACCAATTTTTTACAACTACAGTATCCCCCCTTCTGTTGATTTATTGTTCTTTGTTTTCTATGCTCCGGGGAAGAAACCACTGATTTACGATCCCTTGAAAGATGGTTTTCCCATCCCCATACCACTCTTAAAACACACACGCCCCTTTGGCTCCGCCCACATTTTTTGCTCGGTTCCCCCCATCCATTCAATTCATTCATTCGTCTTTTCAGGCAGCGATGTGAACGCAGCCGCATTTTTCTTCTTGATTTTCTATAAAAATTTCTATTACTTATTTAACTGCCGATACAAAAAATGTGAGTTTTTGGGGACTGGGAAAAAACAGCAAACCATTTTTGCGGTTGAAGCATGAGGCATCCGGGTGGCCAAAACCAAACATGACAGATGAGGAGAAACAGATACACGTTGACACAAACGATAAGGTTACTCTCAGAGCGGACGAGATTGCAAAGAACCCGGCTCTACGTCAAACAGCGAAGCTATTCCTGAATAGTGCCCGCGAAAGATTGAAACCCGGATTTTTGCGTCAAAGGATACCGACACGGTAACAAAGTTTCTCGAAAACCCCGGATTCGTAGTCCAGGTCTTCTACGAGTGGAGCGATCACTATTTGTTCATAACACGTTAACCAAAAGAGGAAACACTGCTACCATCAAAGTTTTCCAACATTGTGTACGGGTCCATCACTACCGCGGTAGCTCGTTTGCAGTTGTTTGAGGCCATGGATCGAGTCGGAGCCGACAGCCTAATCTATTGTTGTATGTATATTTTCAAACAGTTTCAAACACATTTCAATCACATTTCAGACACGGACTCTGTCATTTTCAAACAACGGATTGGTGAAGACTTGCTCGGAGACTTGCGCGCAGATGGCCTAGGAATGTTGACCAACGAGATCAAAGCCAGTACCAGGATAGTGGAGGTTGTGACACTTGCCCCCAAATCATATGCGCTGAAGATGGAGGACGATAAAGGAAAAGTATCGTATGCGATATTTTTGTGGAGAATGAATCCACAGGATTGTTCACAAAATGAATTTTTTCAGACCAACAAGTACTCGGAGGCGAGCCACTGTCTCGCTGAGTCTTTGGAGTATTTCATCAAGGATGCCTTCAGCCACATCACTACTCCGACTCAGAAGAACACAGCTTGGTTCAATGATAACCACACCTTATGTGTGAAGTTTTTCTACAATCTTCATATGTTCGCCAAACACGTATCCAGATGCCGTTCATGTCAATTGGCACTCACCAGACTCTATTCCACAGACACTCATGGAATTTTCGAGAAAATTTACAGTTTCTTTGTAAACGAAGTTCGTCCGAATGTTTTCGTGACGCGTGGAATTGATGCACCGTGTGGAACGAACCCACAGCATCACGAAGAGAACGGTGTGGAAACGTTCCGCTTCTTGCCGTTTCCGCAAGGCAGACAGAAAATGTTTGCCCAAGTTCTGGCTCTGAGTAAGTTTTACAACCAGTGATCGATTAAATTTAAGGCTATATTTTTCAGCTGTTGCAAATAATGCCAAGGAAGATGGATCCATCGACAATATTGAACCCAGAAACTTGTCATACAAAGGAAAGCGAATGACTCAATTGTTGTGGAAGGAATACGATTGCTCGGAAACCCAAGACTCGAAAGACGTCCGAGACGGAGTCTACGACCATGGACTGCGTCAGAAGAGAGGACGTCCATCCAACAATAAGAAAGACGATCACGAGAAGGATGACAACAACGAGAAGAAGAACGACAAGGACGAAGAGCAGGAGGAGAAAGAGCGAAAGGAAGGCGAGCCACCGAAGAAGAAGGAGAAGAATCAGGAGAAGGTTGATGTTGATCAAGAAGTTCCCGAAGACGACACTGAGACGCTGTCAGTCTCCACGCCCAACGCTCTTGGTCCAGCGTTCGGACAAGTTGAAGATGAACCGGAGACCGGAGACCTGGATGGTAAGTTTTTCGTATAATTTAGCTGGAGATGCTCCACATAAAAATAATGTGTGGAGAATCTCCAGTCATCAAGGAATTAGAGGTATTGTTAATGTTTGCAGATAATATCGGTGGTCAGTTGATCGTCGATTTTCCAGGCGCCGCTGAAGCTGCTGGTGTTCCACCAGGAGAACAAGAAGAGGTTGAAGCTGATGATGTGCAACGAGAACATGTTCAAGAAGAACTTGTTCAAGGAGAACAAAAAGAGGCTGAGGTCGGAAATCAAGAAGGTATAATTTTTTCGTATAATTTCTTTTTCGTATAATTTAGCTGGAGATGCTCCACATAAAAATAATGTGTGGAGAATCTCCAGTCATCAAGGAATTAGAGGTATTGTGAATGTTTGCAGAGAATTGTGATGATCAGGTGCTCGTCGATGTTCCAGGCGCCGCTGAAGCTGCTGGTGTTCCACCAGGAGAACAAGAAGAGGTTGTTGAGGTTGACAGACGAGGAGCAGTCCAAGAAGGCGGAAATCGAGAAGGTACAATTTTTTCGTATAATTTTTTTCGTATAATTTCTTTATTTCAGATTCGTGGGTTTGGTTCAAGCCGTATTTTGATGCGGCTCACGCCAACAATCTCACCGCAGCATAACATCGGAGACTATCACATTTGATAGTTTGAAGAAGCAGGTATGTATACATAGTGTGAAGAATATTATACACCATGTACAATTACATTTTTCAGATGCTAGAGTATGTGGCCGGAAACAGAGATGTCGAACCACTCGTTGGCGTAGCACACACGATCAGAAGCAGTTTGAAACGACCAGGCGAGAAGATATCTGCGCAAGTTGTGAAACGGATGAGATCCATCACCGACAAAGGACCGATGGTCGATGGTAGAACACTACCATATGGACAACTACCCGATGAAACAAAACTGGTTGCAGATAATTATTTATTCATCTTAATTTTCAGTAGTATAACACACCCGCCAGGTCGACTACGCACATATCTTTTTACATTTCAACCCAAAGATAACAACCTAAAATACCTAGAATACCGCAAGATTTATTTTTCATTCGAACCTGATTTCAAATATCCACCAGAAACTTTACTTTTATGGCCCGATGATGAAATAACACTCAATCGTTTGCTATCAAGAAAAGATGGTGTTGGAAACCTTTCAAACTGTTAAATCTTTGAATATTGAAAAATGAATAAATCTTACTTATATATAATCCGCGAAACTTCTGTGACACGTGGCAATCGGAAGTCTGTCCGTTTCTTGGTCACGATGTCCGCTTTAGTTTTCCACGTACATCCACGTACATCTTACGCATCAATTTCTTTTGAAAACTAGAAAGTTCACGCGCCAGAGGCGCGCAGCGACTCTGGTAAATAAATATCATCGATTGTAAAAAATCATATTCACTTATTCTCTGGAGATTCCGAAAGGATGAGCCGGAAATGAGCAAGTACGAACAAACGGCACGGGAATCTTAAAATTTCCACAATCTACAATATATACGCGAACCGGGAGAGACAAGTCCACTACCGCGTAATGTACGACGTTTTTTAGGTTGGGTACCAATGTTTTCGCCTTCTATACGCCGCTTGCTCCGTTTAATCTGCTTTTCCTTGGGGTGTGGTGAATCGTTCTCGTCCTCCTTGTACAATCTCTTGACACCTTCCTTTTGCACAATCTGTCGTTTGATTTTGGGTTACGATAGTATTCGTGTAGAACTAGTGCCTGAATTTGATGAACCGAATGATTTCAATTGGGGTAGTACAATTGTTGTTTTGCACTTTAAAAGAATTCAATAAAACATGTTCATTATTTACAATATATTATTATCATAATGAAAAATTCTATAACACAGTACTCTCACTCTTCATCAATTTCTACATCCTCTTCATCCTCCTCATCAGCGCTGTCGTCGTTATCGTCGGAGTCGTCGGAGTCGGGATGTTCCTGGTGATTGTTGGCAAAGTATTCCGCTATGGCCCGGATCTGTAAAAACAATTATTGGAACAATGAAGAAATAAAAAGTATGTTTCTTACCGGACCCAACCGGTTCGGGTATACGAACTCAACAAGTTCTTCCCAGCGCATGATTACGTGGAGGCTGGTGGGAGTGTTGACCGTCCGGAAGAATGTGACGGGGTGTTCGTTCACGGTGTGGAGGACGGCCACCGTGAGCGATGGGAAAAACATCAAGCACACGGGGCACGTCCTCGCTTGCACCTCCGGGTGATGAGCGTGCGTGAGATAAAAGATGTTTTCCGGGATCGCCGGAGGGTGTGGTACAACCCCATAGTGCTCCAACACGATGTGTTGCGCCTTCTCTTCCGACTCCGCAAAGAACATTGCGCACTCGCGACAATAAGTCGAAAAGGACATTGTTCCGAAGAGGACAAGAAGCCGTGGAGAGGTGCGAGAAGTGGAAGAAGAATAAGAGCAGAAGGAGACGAATAAAAAGTAGTGGAGGTAGAAGAAGAAGAATAATAAAAAAGCAAAAGTAATTCTTATAGAAAATCAATAAGAAAAAACGGCTGCGTTCACATCGCTGCCTCACAAGACGAATGAATGAACAGGATGGATAGCGGGGTCACTGACCCAAAAAGTGGGTGGAGCCTCAGGATCAAGTCACCCATTGTTTATATGATCCAGGAGAGGTTAAGTAAACAGAAGACAGTAGTTGCCCTCAGTTTATTCTGAACGTATAAGTACCATTACCTCGCTGATGTATGTAATTTTTGTTTTTAATAATGATCCGTAACATCTCAAGAGTTTCTAAATAATCCCAAAAACATTGGATTCTGCTCAAAATGTGGGTGGATTACTGTAGTTTTGGTGCCGAGAACAAATTCTAGTCAAAATATGAAGTGATTAAACTCTTTCTAAAGGTCTCAACGAGCTGAGTACAAATTTTGCTATTTCAAACTGATAAAATCGCGTTTAAAGCTTTGGAGATTATCATCTGCATGATTTTCGGATGTATCTGGCACCACACTGGTATTATTTCACAAAAATCAAACGTACTTTTGATAAATTTCAGGAATAAAAACAACAATTGGTTTAATTGAATAAATACTTATTTATTGTACAAAAGAAGTCAAAAGCATTCAACATCTCTATTGATACACCTCCTCCTCGTCGTAAAATTCTTCTTCCGCCCAATCCTCTTCATATTTTTCTACGTCTTCTCAACATATCGCATTACCACGAGTTCCAATGGTGTTGCTACACAATTTTTCCCATGATAATTGGGGTTTCTTTGAACATGAGGTTGATTCCAAAAGTTGTTTCGTAGAATTCGGCCATGTTTTTTGACTTCCAGTTGCTGAAAAATATAAACTTTTCAAAAGTTATACAAAAGTTTTACAAAGTAATTTTTTTCAAACTCACTGTAAAATTTTTGGAGTTTTTATTTGCTCACCTTTGGTCATATTTCATATTCCCACGATATCTTGTCCTCTCAGAACTTTCTCGATGTACTTCGCTTGGTTCTCAGTTAATACCATGTTCATTCCGGTGTGTCCGATATATGTTTTTAGTTTCATATCAATTTCCTGAAAGAAAATCAACTTATTAACGATTAATATGAAGAATAAGGTGTAACATACGTTGGCTTTTTGCTCTCCCATCCGTTCAGGGGTTTGCAATATCCAATGGTAAACACTAGTGGTGTAAAAGTCCGACATAGTTGGGGAATGCATTCAAGAAACTCTTCGATTCTATTTTTTGAGCCACTTTCGCCATATCACTATCGTATATCGACGCCATCAGAACTAAAAAGAAACATTTTTAAAATAAAACTAATCTAAAACTGAAAAGAACCAGCTTATTTTTATACACTGCTGGACATAATTATGGAGCCACTCGATTTTTCGATTTTTCTTGAAAATGAGGAGGAGTTAGGAAATCCTTCTTATGTTGAAGATTGACTTACTGGAATACACAATTGTTGCACACATTTAGAAATCCATCCACTTTTTGATTTTGGAAAAAATTGGAAAATTCATAAAAATTGTTTGTGACAATTGGACATAGTTATGGAGCCACTCGACAAAAAGGCACATTTTCGGTAGAATCCTGATTTGAATTGTGTAAAATCGGATTCTCCGTCAAAAATTAACTTAATTGAATGAGTTTAGGTGTAAACTTCAGTAGAATTTTTTTTGAGGAAATTTCAATTTTCCAAATTTTTTTCTTCGATTTACTACATTTTTCAATCGTGATACGTAGCGTTCTAAAACTGCTCGGAATAACGGGTTAAGTGACTGAATAAGAATGAAAATTCGTTTTTCAGTAGGATTGTGACATTTTCTTAGTTCATAAATGCATTAAGGAGAACACCGGACCTGGGAACTTAACTCGAGTTTTCAAAAATCCTTTTTGTGATCATTTCCTATTCTGTTTTTGTTTTTTTTTTCGATTTTTTAGGTCTTTGATTAGTTTTTGTGACCTCACTTAGAATGAATTTGAGGTAAAATTTTGAAACCAGCATCTGGTACTTTCTCAAATGATCGGAAAGTGTTTTTTGGTAGTCATAAGCAAAAAATTTAAAACTCGAGTTAAGTTCCCAGGTCCGGCGTTCTCCTTAATGCATTTATGAACTAAGAAAATGTCACAATCCTACTGAAAAACGAATTTTCATTCTTATTCAGTCACTTAACCCGTTATTCCGAGCAGTTTTAGAACGCTACGTATCACGATTGGAAAATGTAGTAAATCGAAGAAAAAATTTGGAAAATTGAAATTTCCTCAAAAAAATTCTACTGAAGTTTACACCTAAACTCATTCAATTAAGTTAATTTTTGACGGAGAATCCGATTTTACACAATTCAGATCAGGATTCTACCGAAAATGTGCCTTTTTGTCGAGTGGCTCCATAATTATGTCCAATTGTCACAAACAATTTTTATGAATTTTCCACTTTTTTCCAAAATCAAAAAGTGGATGGATTTCTAAATGTGTGCAACAATTGTGTATTCCAGTAAGTCAATCTTCAACATAAGAAGGATTTCCTAACTCCTCCTCATTTTCAAGAAAAATCGAAAAATCAAGTGGCTCCATAATTATGTCCAGCAGTGTAGTTAACGAACCCTATCAAGTCAGTTTACCACATTTAACTTATAGCAATGTTCCTACTTTCAAATAGTACTAAATTTTTACCAAATTTTTCGAACTACAGTACCCCTACTCCTCTTAAAGCCCTCAAAACTCACATTGTTCCTTGAAGCCATTAAAAAATATAGTAAAAATTGATAGAAAATCAAAAGAAATGCGGCTGCGTTCACATCGCTGCCTAAGAAGACGAATGAATGAATATTTTGCCCATATTTTGCCAAGGTCATTCAAAATTCCATCTTCTTGATGGAAAACTGGACTCTATTTTGCCCAGGGACAGAAAGGACAAAGGACAATTAATCAACAGAAAAGGGGATAGCCAGCTTTTGTATTTCTGACACTTAGTACCACAAGTACTGCAAATATCATTCAATTTGAAGACCGACGTTTTTTGCCCTGTGCACACTGTTCGTCGAGTATCTCATAGTCAGATAATGCGTCTTATAAACTTTGAAGAAAATAAAAAACGATAATTCGAAAAGATAATATGACGTGTTATTGTTCTCAATTTACGTTAAATAATGCGCTGGTGTAATGTCGGAGTGTCGTTGCTAGTATGTGTTTGTCTGTTTCTATTGTTTCGATACACTATTTCTCAGGTGTCCTAATTAATCTTTTTTGGGTATTAGTAAAATCTATCCTATCTTACTTATATATAATCCGCTAAAAGGTTTGTCCGTTTCTTGGTCAGGATGTCCGCTTTAGTTTTCCGAAATTTAAAGAATTTTGTCGCGCCACAAAACCGAACCCGCGACTACAGTGTGGCAGTGCAGCCCACAACCAACTGCGCCACACGTGTAACAAAGTCGAGGGCGTCGGTGGCGTATAAAAACGCGAGACTCCTAAGCAAAATTGAGCGGCGAAGCCGCGAATACAGCCTGCGGTAAGCAGGCTGGTAGGTTAATGAAAGAAGATATATTGTCTCTTCAATAAAACGTCGGGAGAATTTCGGTAAAAACGGACACGCCCCCTTTTCACGTTTGCTTGTAGATCAATTTTTTTAGTAGTTACGTGAAAAGGGGCGTGTCCAAAAAGGGGCGTGTCTTCCCGACGTTTTATTGAACAGACAATAGTAGACGTTCAGTTTAACTTGTTTTCTTTTTGATGTTCATTCATTTCAGTATTTACAACAGTTGTGCGTTGTAAAATGAAAATATTGATTTTTTGACAGAGAAAAACCTTGAATAAGCTTGTTTAAATATATTCGACAATTTTCTTTGGAAGGTTTTCAAGATAACATATGAGAAATTATTGCGAACAAGATGGCAGGAATGGCAAAAAAACTCGTATCACAAAAAAATAGAATTATGAGTAGTTATAAGATGAGGTTGATGTATCGTGAAATTTAAAAACAATAACATTATGCAACAAAATTAAAATGACAAATTTCAAAATACGGTGTATGTTTTAAATTTCACACTTTTCGGATTTTCTTCAAATCATATTTTCCGCTTCTGAGCTTCTTCTCTTGAAGATTTGGTCCTCGATCAATTCCTCTTCTTCCAAGTTTTCGTTGACAACCAAAGGCATAAAGACAGATGGTTTTGGATACACTCTGTTCGTTTTTTGGCTATTCAGTTTTTTTTTTGGTGGTCCGCGTCCGATCCATTTCCGACAATTTTTAGATTTGCAAATACATCGTTGGCTTGTTTTTCTGAAATAAGATAATAATTGAATGACAATTGAATAAAACTGCATTGCTTACCTATTAAAATCGGAGTTGTAATCCACGGTGAGCTCCGTGCCTTGAGGAATAAATTGATTGGCAACGTAGCCAACCGCTTTGAATCCTTGCTTCTTTCGGTCCACAATTCGAGTGATCACATCCATATTTGGCTCGCAGCTGTGATTAGCAAAGCGAGCCGAATTTCCTTTGATGGTTGGATCAATAAAAAAACGACCAGCTTGAAACATATATTGATGTTTCTTCTTGTGATTCTCGGCTAACCTTGGAACGTGTTCTTGACGTGATAGAATTTCTCCATTGTAAGGAGTGACGAACTCGGCCTTGTTGATGTCTCGTTTGGCATACAAAGCTGCCCCTTTTTTGCCAGCATTCCGTATCTCAAAGCATGGCTCCTTCTTGTAGAAACAAGAAATAATGAGCTCTCGCTTCTTCATCGAAGGGTATGAGACTTGAGAGATTTCCACGCGTAAAGGATCTCGGTATGTCCCTTGATGATGCTCTCCTTGATATCTTTCACGATTAAAGACGTCTCAACTGCTTCCTTTTCATATCCTTTTGCTTTTGAATCGTATGGAGCGCTAGCTTGATTCCTGTGAAGAAGCAGAAAAGTCGGAAACGATGTGGTTGCGGTACGAGCGATATGAGCGTAGACCTGAAAATATTTTAAAAGTTAAAAATTAAAGATTTACAGTTTACAGTACTGCTCAATAGGATACCAACTTTTTGTTTTTTCGGCATAACTTTTTTTTGAGAGTAGGTATGAACCTCCAATTTTGACACACTATTTTTGGCAGGCACATTTCTATTGATTTTTATGCACATGCCTAAAAAACTGAAGATTTTGTGAGCGAAAAGATGACTTTTTTCAGGAAGGCAATTATATTTTCACAGAAATAAGGTGTCATAATTACTTTAGATTTAGTTTGATAAAATAAACATTGTTTCTGTGAATATATGAATGTTTTACCGAAAAATTTTGGAAATAAACTTTTTTGCCAGATCACCTTTTCGATCACAAAATAATCAATGTTTTAGATACGTACATAAAAATTGGCAGAAATGTTTTTGGTTATGCCAGAAATGTGGTGGTAAAAATTGAAGTTCATACCTTTTTTCAAAAAGAAGTTACCCCCCTCGTACCACCAAAAGTTGATATCCTATTGAGCGGTACTGTATCAAACGCAGAAGATGAAAACGAAAAATGAGTAATGAATTCAGATCTTAAAAGATTACAGGATTTTCAGATATTGCTAAAATATAACTTTTTGAGAATTCAAAAAAACAATTTTTTTTTAATTTTTTAGTTAATTTAACAGTGATAAATACTGAGTTTCGAATAATTGTGGAAAAGTTTGAAACTTGAAGCTAATGTGAGCATATTTTGAAGAATGTTTGTTTAGTTTCTGAAAATCCAGGTTGAATTACTGGTACATATTATCTTACTAGGGCCCAAATTCATATTTTTAAGTAATAAAAACTCGAGGAACTTTCAATTTTGAAACTTTATACTTACATTTCTATCATCAAAGTATCCGATTTCTTTATGTTTTCCGTTGCCTACAGAAAAAGCTGTTTGAAGTCATCAAATGCAATTCAACAGCACATGCGTTGTCATGATTTGATTCGTTTTTCAGTAGAAGATAATCAGACTTTCGGAAAAAACGGCGCGTAGAAAATAATTTTCTGTGAAGGCCAGAAAACCATCTGTCCTGGCCAGAACAACGCTGGATGCGGTTCAGTGTGAGAAATTTCGGTATTTGTTGTTTGGCTTTTTCTGGAATCAAGAAACGATGAAAAGTTTGTACTATTAAAAGTGTCCACAACGCACCTGAAACTATTGGAGCAGCAGCGACAACATCTTTTGGTACTTCAGGTTTTATTTTTTTTTGTGGAACACCATTGTTGCCGTCCCCTTGATTCGAGTTGTTAGTGCCTGAAATTTTTGAACATGTATTCCGTTTTCAAAATACACGTTTTTGAAATCATTAAAATTTCAATTATAAAATATATAGTACTAAATTTAAATCTAATTTTTCAAACTACAGCACCCGTACCCCTCTCAGGGTCCCAAAACTGACCTTTTTTTAACCATTAAAAATGTAGCAAATAGGAATTTTATAGAAAATCAAGAATAAAAAAATGCGGCTGCGTTCACATCGCTGCCTAAGAAGACGAATGAATGAATAGGATGGATGGGGGTCACTGACCAAAAAAGTGGGCGGAGCCTCGGGGTCATGTCAGATATTGCGTGTATGAGGGATTACGCAATCAGGAGACAATAGAATCCTTCAGTTCTTTTCCCCGAGACACGAAACATAGGGGACAGGAAATCAATGGGAGTAGAAGTATACCATCTTAGTTGTAAAAATTAGGTTCCAGGGAAAAAGGGTGCACAAAATTTGTAATTTTTCGCTGTTAAAATGACACAAAAAACTCAATCATCAAAAAATATGACCTATTCAGGAAAAACCACCGAAAAATAGATGTTATGCTTTAAAAATTCAAAGCAAAATTTTTGACTTTCGGAACCCGAGCTGACAGAATTTCTGATTTTGGCCCGGCACGTAGAATGGATATCTCAATCAGGAAAGGAAATTTAAATTTTTCACCATATTACAACACCTAGTTGGCCTCAAAAAATATTTTTTTTCTGATCAATTTCAAAAAATCGAGAATTTTTCGCTGTTTTTACAGTAATCCAAGACTTAATGTGGTTTTTTTGTACAAATAATAAAATGTTCGAAAAAATTTATTGTTTTTCATGAAAAGTCAATATTTTTCTTCACTGTAATCCATCGCAATCGATGTCGTAACTTCTGAATCCTCGACATGCTGCTACTAGTGTGTCGTCTCGCGAGATTCAGCTTCAGCACTTTGCGAGAATTCAGCATTTTCTCGCATCAGCATAATCTCGTTCAGCACAGTTCAGTTCAGCATCGAGTTCAGCATATTCTCGTTCAGCATGTTCTCGCAAAGCCCCAGTTCAGCGTGTTCTCGTTTCAGCATAGTTCAGCACTTTTACAATTTTTCTCATTCCAGCATCCATTCTCGTTGAACTTGCGTGATAAAAAAGCTAGTCATTTTTTGGAGTGGAAAAAAACAAAACAGTTAGAAATGAACTAAAACCACGTTTCTCAATCGAATTTCTCGACCCGTTTGCGAAGGAAACATTTCTAGTTCACGCTTGTCTCGCGAGAATATTGCGAACTTCAGCGAGAATGGATGCTGAAATGGGAAAATTGCGAAATCGCTGAACTTTGCTGAAACGAGAACACGCTGAACTCTGCTGAAACGAGAATATGCTGAACTCGATGCTGAACCGAACTATGCTAAACGAGAATATGCTGAACTCGATGCTGAACTGAACTATGCTGAACTTTGCTGAACTATTGCGAGACTGTGCGAGAAAATGCTGGAATCGTCTCGCGAGACGACACACTAGCTGCTACCGATTCTTTGTGGTTTTCTTTTCGACGTAATACTCCGGGAATTATTTACTTTGTTAACTATAACTTTGAGTTTTCAAATTTAAATTGACTTGAGAATTCAAAAACTTTTTATTACAGATTTGGTATTTTCAGGATCGATATAGTCTAGAATCAATGCTTCAGCAAAAATTCAAAAAACTTGCGAAACTTTATTCTTTTTTTTTAATTTCTGAACCCTAATAGAAAGCGACGATCGTAAAGCCCTGGAAGGGGGCAAAAATTGCTTAATCCAAAAACTTTATCGAAAATTCATTTTATTGATATTCATCTGATATGTTACAAGCACATGTACACTTATTGAGATTTTCAGAAGAAAGAACAAAAAAGTTGACCTCAATCCAATATTTATTGTCCTCGATGACCCAAATCTTGAAGAGAGTGCAATGGCTTCTTCTTTTCTACTCGATTCCTTTTGTCGCTTTTCATTGGCTTGTTCTCAGAACTTGGAGCATTTCTGAAATTATTTCTTAGGTAATCAGAGAAAATTGTGGTTTACTCAGGACTAACCTTTTCCTTGAACGCATTCGGCGCTAGAAATAGCCACATTTCCATCGATGACGCGGACCAATCTTTCGTCAGTGGCTCTGACTCCATTTTCCTTCGTAGCGATATCCAAATTTTTTCAGATTTTTCTCCAGTGCATCCAACTCCTCGTGAATCTTGACTTCATAAAGGAAAATGTTGATGTCTTCGATTGTGTAGTACTCTCCTTTTGCATCTTTAACCGAGAAGTTCTCCAGGCGGCACAGATCCACAGCCATATCGAGCTCTCGCTTCTTCATTAAAGGGTGTGAAGATTGGAGAGATATGCCCCTTGTGGATGCTCTTCTTAACATCTGTCACGAGTAAAGACGTCTCAACTGCTTCCTTTTCACATCGTTCTGCTTTGCAAGCATCCAATGCTCAGTTCAAAAGAACATTCGTCGCATTGCTTGAGAATTTCGGCTTTGGCGTTCTATGACTGCATTTCGAACTTGAATCGGTTCTTCAAATTAGAATCTCTTGAAACTTGAATCGATCCGTTCGGTGGATCGCTTGAAGCGTTAGCTTGATTCTTGTGATTGCGGTACGAGCGATACGAGCGTACACCTAAAAATATTTGAAAAATTAAAGACTTGCAGTTTGTTTAAAAGAATCACGAGAAATTTTTTGAACAAAAATCTTTTAAAAATCGATTTTTTTCTGGAATTTTGTCAAATCTATTTTAAAAAATGCAGAATTTCTCGCTGATTCAAACGCGCCTAATATCGCTGTTCAAAATGCACATTGAAGCGAGTTATAAGCGTTTGAAGTTTCAGCGAGAGACGCAGAGAAAGCAGACACTCTCGTTGTCGAAGAAACGCAGAGAAACGAGAAATTGTCTGCGTCTCTCTTACCGAAACTGTAAACGCTCATAACTCGTTTCAAAATGGTCCGTTTCGACTCGTTTTCGCGGTAGAAAACATTTTAAAGAGATGTCTTTCAATTTCAGTACAAAATATATAAATCGTCTAATAATTGTTCTGTACCTTTTTGTGTGGCAAGTTAGGTGCGTTCGAACCAACAAAAAAATCAAACCACACCAAGAATGTTATTTAAAACGTAACTCAACAAGTTGCATTTTGATTTCGGCTTCAACCATTCTGGGAATTTTTCGGAGATCTCCTAAAAGTAGACAATAAACTTCAATTTGGAATGTGGTACACTTACATCCACCTGCTTTTGGAATTTCAGTGGAACGTCATAATTTTGGCTGTCTTTTCTGTCAAAGAGATCAATATTGGTTGCGAATTTTTCATTAAACTGTGTTTTCATCTGCACTTACGCTTTTCGCCCAGCTCTCTGTCGTTTTTGATATCCTTGGAATGTTCTTCAATAGTCGTAACGTTTTCATTTAATGAGAGACACGTCCACGAATCTTCTCCTTTCTCGTTCTTGTTGAAATTAGCTGACTGTGGCACTTGTTTTATGAAATCAATAATATTATTTGGATAGCATTCCTTGAGTTTCTCAAGATCGTACAAACTCTCGTCCAATTCAATGTGTTCGGGATTAGGAGTCGGTGCTTTGTGACGTTTCCATTTCTCGCGTCATCCATCGCACGGTTTATGTCATCACTAGAGCCACGCATCTAAGGTTGAATCGAAGCAAGGCAGGACGGGGACGATTCCTCGAATCTTCTTATCGATGGTTATAGGACGAATTGTGGACGTATTGAAAGTGAGCTATGTTCGATATTCATTGCAGAGCCGATAATTGTCATTATCCATTTTGTTTAGGTTCGATGAAACAACTCTTCATAAATATTTTGGATCCTCTTTCTCCTAAAAAATGCGTATTAAATTTTTGAAAACACTATTTCTTCAAACTAACATTTTCTTTTGAAAGAAATTTCTTCACTTTATGCATACTTTCCGGATCTATATTCGGCCCCAAAGTCCCCAAAACTCACATTCTATTTTGAAACCATTAAAAATATAGTAACGAGCAATTTTTATAGAAAATCAATAAGAAAAAATGCGGCTGCGTTCACATCGCTGCCTAAGAAGACGAATGAATGAATAGGATGGATGGGGGTCACTGACCAAAAAAGTGGGCGTTTCCTGTCCTTTGTGTTTCGTGTCCTTGGGAAACAACGGAAGAATTATTTTGTCTCATGGTTGCGTCATCCCATGAGCCACGGGTCATGGGATGACGCAACCATGAGACAATAGAATTCTTCAGTTGTTTCCCAAGGACACGAAACACAAAGGACAGGAAATCAATAGGAGTAGAAGTATACGACTTTAGTTGTAAAAATTTGGTTCCAGGGAAAAAGGGTACACAAAAAATTCTCTGAAAATTCTAAAAATCGATATATAAACCAGGAAAGGAAATTTACAGTGGCGAAAATAGGTGAGTATACCTTTCTATTTTAGTGAATAACTTTGCTCAAACAAGTCCAATCTAATTGAAAATTTGCATGCTTGTAGCCAAAGAGTCTGTGAGTAATACCTATAGTTTTTTGAAAATCAAAATTTGCTCAGGGCTCCAGAATTCTACATGCTGTAGGCGTGATTCAAAGTAAAAAACCTAACTATTTTCTCAGGTGATTTAATCTTTTCCATTCTTTCCAAAAAATGTTGCAAATAGATCGAATAGACACCACAGAAAATTTGGTTTAATTTGGATGATTGGCTCCGGAGATACGGACGTCGGAGCACAAAATGACATGTTCGCCACAATGAGCATATCTCGGCTGAAACTTATCGTAAGTCCTTCAAATTTTCCGAAAATATGTATCTTTAAATGTACCACAAGATGGCAAAAAGAATTTTTGATCTCGAGCAAAAATTATTTTTTCGATACACTGCCTCAATTTGGTCAGAAATGTCCCTGTACTTCGCGAAAAAATTTTTTGCTCGAGATCAAAAATTCTTCTTGCCATCTTGTGGTACATTTAAAGATACATATTTTCAGAAAATTTGAAGGACTTACGATCAGTTTCAGCCGAGATATGCTCATTGTGGCGAACATGTCATTTTGTGCTCCGACGTCCGTATCTCCGGAGCCAATCATCCAAATCAAACCAAATTTTCTGTGATGTCTATTTGATCAATTTGCAACATTTTTTAAGAAGAATGGAAAAGATTAAATCACCTGAGAAAAAAGTTAGGTTTTTTACTTTGAATCACGCCTACATCATGTAGAATTCTGGAGCCCTGAGCAAATTTTGATTTTCAAAAAACTATAGGTATTACTCACAGACTCTTTGGCTACAAGCATGCAAATTTTCAAGTAGATTGGACTTGTTTGAGCAAAGTTATTCACTAAAATAGAAAGGTATACTCACCTATTTTCGCCACTGTAAGTTTTTGACCGTATTTCAGCACTCATGGGGCCGTGTTGGGCTGAAAACATTTTACTTAACACTATCTCTATATTTAATATCTGCTAAATTAGAAAATTAGAGCCCGAAACTCTTCCACAACGCGTCTTAACAATGAAGTCAAACCGTTAGGAATAAATGTATTGTTTTTTTTTTTGCAAAATTTTTTAAAAAAGTTAGAAGAATTTATTTATTTTTTTGCAAAAAATAATATTTTCTTCACTGGAATCTTGTGCCGTCAATGTCGTGACTTTTGAATCCTCGGCATGCTGCTTCCGAGTCTTTGCGGTTCTCTTTTCGATGTAATACTCAGGGAATTATTTACTTTGTTTCTATCCACTACAAGTTGACTTATGAGCCATCAAACATGGCAAAAGAGAAACGGATGAAAAATCATAACGCCTCTCCCCTCACGTGTGGTGGTCCCTAACTATAACTTTGAGTTTTCAAATTTAAATTGACTTGAGAATTCAAAAACGTTTGCGTGGCGGTGGCTAGTCCATACGTATCGCCAAATTTCCGTTGACAATTTTTCTCGGCCGGTGTCGCGAATGGTTTGCCTGTAAGATAGTAACGATTTAAATAATACTTTTTAAAAAGCATGAGAAAAATCTTTGAAATTTCCCGATTTTCGACCGTAGTAGCCAAACTACTGTATGCCTTCTGGAGCTGCCCCTGGAGTATTTCTGTTTGCATTCATGGTCCTCCTTTCGTTTTTTATTACAGATTGCACACCACACATTGGCGAAGCATACGTGCTCATATCCACTCTCTTTCAACGTGCGATCGATTCGTCCACAGATTTTACATCTGAAAAATACATTTTTTTTTCTAAAATACTGGTTTTAAACTTACTTGAGATATTTTGAACACCAGGGATCTGCTTTGCCTGATATTTTCATGTGTTTCATAGCACTTTTCTGACCGGAACTGGATATTGCAGCCAGTAGTTTTATACATTGCCAGATTTCGTGATACCAGCCTGCTTCCGCAGGCTGGTATCGCGGATTCGCCGCTCAACTTTTGCTTAGGAATCTCGTGTTTTTATACGTAACATTTCCACCCGTTCACTGTTGCCTGCGTGGCTCTGTTGGTTGAGCGCTACTCTGCCACGCGGTAGTCGCGGGTTCGATTTTGTGGCGCGACCAAATTCTTTAACTTTCGGAAAACTAAAGCGGACATTGTGATCAAGCCACAGACAAACTTTCTAGCGGATTATGGATTTACGGTGATTTTCTCGCTACATTTTTTTTTGGTTTTCTCTTCCACGGCCGTGCACGGAATTGCATGATTTTTGGGAAGTTAGTCCGCGGGAAATGGCGGGAAATTCAAACGCTCAGTGTTAATTTCTCTTCCATCACCTATTTTCAACTTTGAGGGGGAATATCTCGAGATGCACACGATAGGGTTTTTTTTACACGGTAGGGTCCTTTAAAATTTTGTTTAAAATTTATGTTCAAAAAAATGGGAACCTAAAAAAACTTCCTGCGAACAGCAAACTTGTTTTACGAAGTTAAATTTTGGATGGAAGAAAAAATAGCACTGAGATTTGCCACTAAAAATGTAGCGAGAAAATCACCGTGATATAAGTAAGATTTGAGTATGTGGTACCCTTTTTCCACTTCTTTGTTTAGTCCGTCCAAGCACCAAACACCGGTGAGGAATCGTTCAGAAACCTTGTTATGTGTGCATCTTCCTTCAATATTCTGATCGTCTCTACAAGTGCGGCACAGAACACACATGAGTTTTCCGTTGATTTTTGATGGTAGGTACCCCATTTTAGCCTTTGGGTTGGGTAGGACGCCATAGAAAACCAATCCTCGGAAATCCGTCACATAGTGCTTTAGGATTTCCTCTTGCGTATGCTGTACCTCCAGCGTTCAGATAAGGGTACCATGCTCATGAAATCCAAGCAACCAAGATCATGCTTGTCATCGCGTTGAGCCCCAGATCTAAACACTTGTGTACGGCTACCATAGAGTGCCTCCCTAGTCTTGCGTCTTCTATCTTATTTACACTGAAAGAAACAACTTTTCTGGAGTTAGATACAGAAAAAAAACTTACGCAACGGAAGAATTTTCTCTGTTCTTCCTCATCCTCTTGTAAATTTCACACTCCCAAACGGACTCGATGTTGCGCAAGATGACAGATGTTAGCCGATAGGCGTTACGCAACAAAATTGGAGGTGTCTGGTAGTGCGGCTAGATCAATGGGAAGACTTAATACATTGTACTCTGCTAATGCTTCGGGGTCTGTAGCAATTGTGTCACTCGATCCTAGATCCGTAATGTGGAGTCGAATTGATGGAGAATCCGTAAAGTTCATCATAATTGAATAGTCCGTATGTGATCTGAAAAAAATCGCGCTTTCCATTAGTATAGTCTGATTTAGATCATACCTCACTCACGATTCAAGTCCTTACTGTCTCATTTTATGAGTTAAAACATCTGATTTTTGAAACTGTTGAAGAGCTCGGAAAAGTAGCCAACCGTATCAACATAGCCACAGTTTGAGTTTTCGTGTACGTTTCCATCAAGAAGTTTGCGATCTTCATCAGTGACTTCCTCCAAACGCCATCTTTGAAGCATTTTTCCATAATCTTTTCCGACTCTTCGTACTCTACTAGATGTGGGAGCTGGAAAGTCAGAGTTTTAGATTGGTACTAATTGACCTATATTACTCCTACCCCAAATTTACATCTAATTTTTTGAACTACAGTACCCCTACTCATCTTAAGGTCCTCTAAACTCACATTTTTAGCCATGAAATATAAGAATTATAGTTTTTTTTATAGAAAATCAAATCCAAAAAAAAGCGGCTGCGTTCACATCGCTGCCTAAGAAGACGAATGAATGAATAAGATGGATGGGGGCTCACAGGCCGAAAAAATGGGCGGAGCCATTGCACAATATGTGTTTAAGAAGTGTGTTAAGCAAACACGCAAATGGGCTTGGGAAAACTACAGTAATTAGTTCCCAAGAAGGGTAAGCCCATCGGGGGTCCATGTTTATCCCCCGGTCCCTGGGAAAAGGGGAAATTCTTGGTGTATTTTGTAGGTATGGTATTCCTGTTCCAAGAAAAGAGCCAAGCTTTGAGATCTTGAGCCCAAAAAATTCCAAGTTTCTTGATAGAATCAAAATTTTATAAATTTATAATGAGCATAACAAAACTACAGTAATACAATCAAAGTAACACAATAATAGTAAGTAAGTCAACAACTAAAAAAAAGGTAACTAGAAAAAGTACAGTAACTTCGTTAACTTTTGCACTAATACTACAGTAAGATTAGAGTTGAAGTAAGACAACAAACACAGTTCCAAATTTACAAAATACAGTGACCAGTGGCTTTTAAACAGCTGTTCACACAGTTTCAATTACTATATCTCAAGAACCATTACAGCTATCAAAAACATTTCAACTACAAAATTGCTCAGCATAAAATGTTACACATTTCTGTAGTTAACAACGTTTTTCTAGCTCTGATGGTTCTTGAGATATAACGCTTCAAAGTTAGGGCGCGCACATAGTGTGGCAATGGGAGAGACGAAGACGACGAGGGTGTCTGCGTCTCTCCCTCTCGGAGGGTACCTTAACTTCAAAGCGCTATATCTCAAGAACGGTTTGAGCTAGAAAAAAGGTGTAAACTAAAAAAATGTTCAAATTTTGATTTTACACATTTTCGTAGTTTAGTACTATTCGGTACCTCTAATGGGTCTAGAGATATATGAGGCGTCGTATCTAAAAAACCATCAAAGCTAGAAAAAAGTTGTAAACTACAAAAATGTTTAAAATTTGATTTTGCACATTTTTGTAGTTGACACCTTCTTTGTATCTTTAACGGTTCTTGAGATATAATGCGTCAAAGTTGCTTTTCCAAAATTGGGTAGTTGATAGCTCAGTTGAGACATCCGCTCCTTTTCTGCAATAAAAAATCTTTGTTCACGAGGAGTAGAAAACTCAACCTACCCTGTTTCTTTTCGCCTCTGGCTCAAAATCTTGCTCTTTCTTGGGGTTCTCTTCATCTACCAGGTCCCTATTGAACTCAAAATCCACAAACTTGTCCTCATAGCTCGCGGCTGACATCGGCTCATCCTTAACCTTCCCCACAACTTTGCCAAACCTCGATACGTCCTCCTCGTGCGCCAAGCTTGGCACAAATGGAGGTGTTTGGCCCTTCGCGCCAACGGCGCCCCAGGACACTCTCCGGAAGAAAGTGTGCCTCTTGACTTGATGGATATCCGGGCGGTCCTGGGGCTTATAAGCCAGGAGGACGCTTATAAGAGCTCTACAAGCCTCCGAGATAGGCCTCCCTGAATTCGCGTGAATAATACTCTTTGGGAGCTCCGCGGCGCCATCCTTCTTGTTGATTACGATCAGCTGATTAGTTAGCATTTCATAAAGAAGCACTCCCAAGGCCCAGATGTCCACGCTCCGTCCATAAGGCTTGCGCTGGTAGGCCTCCGGCGCACGGAATCCCGCAGTCCCACAGATGGTTCTTGTGGTCATGGTGGCCGTGAAATTTAGCTTGCAGATGCCAAAATCGGTTAGCTTTATGTGCCCATCCACATCTATCATAATATTCTCTGGCTTCAAATCTCGATAAAGGATATTATTCCAGTGAAGGTACTCCAAGGCACAAATAATCTCTGTGGCATAAAACTTGGCTTCGGTTTCACTTGGCATACGCTTCTTCTGCTTCTTGAAATAGTCCTCAATAGCGTTGTAGAGACTCCCTCCCTGACAGAATTCCATGACCATGTACACCTTGGCGGAGTTTTCGAAGATCTGGTATGTGGAGCAGAGGAATGGATGATGGCAGAAGGTGGCGAGGACTTTGAGCTCGTTCTTTAGGTGCTGGATCTTGACGCTAAGCTCTGGCTTTTGGACGATTTTGATGGCGACGAGTTGGTGGGTGGAAAGGTTGCGAGCCATGAAGACCTGGAAAATTGGGTTTTAAGGGCGCATAGGTGGAGTCAAGGACCATACTATAATATTGAGTCGCTAGGAACCCTAACTATCAATTTTTCTGGTTAATTAACACTGTAGTCTGTAGATAATGTAGATACTGAAGGCACAATAGCTGCTAGAGATACTGTAGATAATATAGGAACCCTAAATAGTGTAAAGTACTGTAGGTAATGTAGTTACTAAAGATAATGCAGGTAATTTAGGTACTAGAGGTACTGTAATTACTGCAGGTGCAATAACTGCTAATGCTACTGTGAATAGTATAGATACTGTAGATACTGTAGATAATATTTCTGACTCTGCTTTCTTTCAAGGATCATAGTGTCTATGTTACTGAACCGAGTCACTTGAAATTCGGATCAGAAACCTATAAAAGGTCTGTTAACAACCCCTCGAAATTTCATGGAGTTTGGAAGCTCACAACATTGTTTTTCAATGCCGTAAAGTTGAGACCCTATATGTACTGAAGATACTGTAGATAATAATGATGCAAACGTTGTTGTAGTTACAGTAGCTAATCTGGATTCTGTACACTCCCCCACTTACCTTCCCAAATCCTCCATGTCCCACAAGCGCTCTTAGCTCGTAGTTCTTCATCTGCTCCGGCTGTGGAGCGTTTGGCTTGGATGTCGGTTTCTTGCGCTTTAGGGTAGACTTGGGCATGATTAAAATACTGTAAAAGAGAAGGGTTAGAGGAAGTGCAGAGTACGGTAAGAGATATAGTAATAAAGATAAGGAGGAGTACGGTGAGAGAATAAAAAATTGGCCTGCAAATACTCTAGAAACATCAAAATTGACCTACAGACAGTGCAATCAATTTTTTGGGCCTTCACCCTTTTTGGAGCGCATTTTCAAGCTTTCAGAGCAATTTTCAAGCAACCTAATCAAGATATTCGAAATCAGCATTCCTTTTTACATAAGAATCTACAAATGTTGCGTCAGGAATCTGTCTTTAAAGAGAGCAAAGCATAAGAGATTCGAACAAATTTGAACATGTTTATGATGAGCAATAGTGTCCAAAACAATACGTGCGAGAAAAGAAGAATTTGAACAACTGAACATTCGAATACACTATTACGAAATGACAGCTGCGGTTTTTTAAAGGGGGTGGTCATCAGAAAAAAATGGGAGAAATGACAGTTTCGATGGCATTTCTGAGATTTTTTGAATTGAGAAAAATGCCAATCAAAACTGAACTCAAATTTTGAAGCAAAAACCGAAAAATTCTGCAACTTTTTTTCATAAATTTGATAATAAAAAACAATTTGAATAACTTTATGAATTTTCTAGTAGAAGCTATTGATGGGTAAAGCCGAATATCTGTACTGGAACAGTTTTAGAATCATTATGCATTTTTTGTTTTCATTATTTTTCATAAAATATATCATACATGCATCAAAGCAATCAATAAAACCATGAATCATAAAATTTATTTATTACATATTGTTATTATTTACATAATACAAAAAAATAAGATCATAAGGATTTTTGAATTTTCCTTGCTCCATTACAGCCCTGTTGGTGGAATTTCGAAGATTTTTCGCTGAAAATAATAAAAATTAATACCTCAAAATTAAAAATTTCAAGGAAACACAATATTGAAACCTTCAAGAGATGGAAGCCACATAAGAGTGAGGTTTTCCAAATGTCCATTCTTTCCATCAATAAATCGGAATCTGAAAAAAGGTACTCTGTTAAAACAGGAATACTGTATATTGAAAAAGTGATATTGTATTCACAATTAGATAAATATAGCCAGAATTCAATTGAAAATGCAACTAACCATGATCACCAGCCGTCTCCATTTCCTCTAATGCGGTGTCATCTTCGTAGACAACTTTACTTGAAGTTGAAATTACTATTTCAATGAATGTAGAATTTTCTGCTAATTCGAACGCACCTAATATCGCTGCTCAAAACGCATTTATGAGCGAGTTATGAGCGTTTGAAGTTTTAGCGGGAGACGCAGAGAAAGCAGACATTCTCGTTATCGAAGAGACGCAGAGAAACGAGAGAATGTCTGCTTTCTCTGCGTCTCTCTCGCTAAAACTTCAAACGCTCATAACTCGCTCAAAAATGCGTTTTGACCAGCGATAGTAGGTGCGTTCGAATCAGCGAAAAATTCTACATTTATTAAAATTGGTTAGAAAAAATTTAAGGTGAAAATCGATTTTTTAAAGATTTTTGTGCAAAAATATTGTTGTTTTCGTAAATAATGGAATTAGGACGATCATTTGAAAAAATAAAAAAAAATGACTGTAATCCTACTTTAAGGAACTGAAAAAAAATAAAACTCACTTTTTGGTCTTTTGCATCGATTTTTTCTTTAATATGTCCTTTTCAAAAAAATCATAGGAGACCCCTTTATACAGTTAGGAATCATGGAAGGTTCTGGAATAGTAGATAAAAAATCAAAGAAAAAAGAGACGTCCATTCAGTTGGTCGTCTTGGAAGGCAGAATGAAGAAGAAAATGAAAAAATGGTTACCGAGGCGAAGGGAACATAACATTTTATTTTCACATGATTGAAAAACAGTGACAAAATATATTTTATGTATGCATAAATGCATACATGAACTCCTTGACTATTTGTTTGTTTTTCATGAGAAACAAAAAAAGGAGATTTTTTTCTACAATCTATACGGAAAAATGGTTCAATTTTCATATTTTCAGAATTTTCTAGACAGTCAAAATTTCCGAGGAACTTTCAGAAGACAAAACTGAAACAACCACTATGTTTTCATGACAATACTTCAATTTCCAGTGGACTAATAGTTATGAAATTTTTATGGTTCGATAGTAAATATCGATGAGGAAACTACAACTACAATTTTTGAGATTAGAATTCGATGATCTTTTATAACTTTCTTCAATGTGGTCCAATACTTTCAAGAATTATACCATTCGATAGGAAATTTGACGGACAGTATTTTCTATTTTTACAATTTCAAAATCCCCAAATTTCAGAGCGTTGCAGGAGCCGGAGTACAACTTAAAGTAGACCGATAGCTATGAAATTATTTGGTTCACTAGAAAATTGTCAGAATTTTTAAAGGTTTACAACTCCCTTCAAAATAGTCCAATAGCTTCAAGAAATATACCATTGAATAGGAAATTTAAAAAAAGAGTATTTCTTATCTTTGCTTTTTAAAATTTTAATTTTCAGAGCGTCAAATTTACAGGAGAAAAAACTGTAACTGTAATTGTGTTTCGAAATATATGATCATCTATAGCTTCCCCCAAAATAGTCCAATTATTTAAAAAATTATACCATTGGATAGGAAATTTAAGAGAGAGTATTTTCTATTTTTACTATTTCAAAATCCCCAATTTTCAGAGCGTTCCAGGAGCAGGAGTGAGGACCCGATAGCTATGGCAATTTTTAAAATTTTCAAAGGTTCATAACTCCCTTCAAAATACTCCAATAATTTCAAAAGTTATACTATTTGATAGGAAATTTAAAAGAAAGTATGTGCTATTTCTAACATTTAAAGTAATTTGATTTTCAAAGCGTCAAATTTAGATGAGAAAAATGCATCTATAATTTTAATGTTTCGAAATCTGTGACCCATAATAACTCCCGTCAGAATGGTCCAATCATTTAGAAAGTTATACCATTGGATAGGAAATTAAAAAAACCTATATTTCCTAATTTTCGCATTTCCAAAATTTCCTTTTTATAGACCTTCAAATCCCATATTCCCAAGTTTCCCAGAAGCACCTCTAAGTCCAGATGTACTCCACATGGATAGTCCAGATGCCCCCTATCGGTATGTCTTTTACGACTATTGTACCGCGTAGGGTTCCCATGCGCATGTCAAGTTTTTCTTCACCTTCACCTACTAAATCGATCGATAATTATAGAGTCTGTGTGTGTTATTGGCAGTGACATCCAATCATTCATTTATGGGGACCATCCGTCCTCACCAGGTCTTCTGGTATCTTCTCTTTCCTTTTATAGTTATTTATTTTTATGTTTGTTTTTAGGCTCCCATTTTTTTAATGGTCGAGGTTTCTTTATGTGCCTTTAAACTCTTTTAACAATGTACACCATCTAAAATTTTACTCAATTTATGCTATAGAAGAGTTTCAAGGCGCATAGAGAAATTTTGCCCCATATGTGTTTTTAAGATTTGTAGTTGCCTTCGATTAATATTCTCTTTCACATCCATCTTATTCCCTTAATATTTCCTCCCATTTTTCAGCACACTTCTTGGTAATATGCCTGTTCTATCAACCCTCACCAATGCCCCACCCGACAGAGACATGGAGGATCTCCACTTGATCACAGTATTGGGAAAAGGATCATTTGGAAAGGTTAGTTGGAGATTTTGGAGACACTAAGACAGTTTTTGAGATATTGGAAGACTTTTGAGGCCTAGAAACTGTTAACAACAACTTTGGCGCTGTATATCTCAAGAACCATTAAAGCTATCAAAAAGTAATCAACTACAAAAATGTACAGAATCAAATTTTGAACATTTTTGCAGTTGACACCTTTTTTCTAGCTCACACCGTTCTAGAGATATAGCGCTCTAAAGTTAAGGTACCCTCTGAGGGGGAGAGACGCAGACGCCCTCGCCGTCGGCGTCTCTCCCCTCGCCACGCTATGTGCGCGCTAATGAGTACACTGACTTTGAAGCGTTATATCTCAAGAACCGTTAGAGCCATCAAAAAGCAATCAACTACAAAAATGTGTAAAGCTTAATGATGGACAATTTTGTAGTTGAAAACTTTTTGATAGCTATGATGGTTCTTGTGATACAACGCTTCAAACTAAAGGTACCCTCCGAGGGCAAGAGACGCAGATACCCTCGTTGTCGGCGTCTCTCCCCTCACTACGCTATTTGCGCGCGCTAATGGGTACATTAAATTTGAAGTGTTATATCTCAGGAACCATTAGAGTTAGAAAAAAGTTTAAAACTACAAAAATATGTAAAATCTCATGTTGAGCAATTTATTAGTTGACACTTTTCTGCTAACTCAAACGGTTCTTGAGATATACTAATTCAAACAGTCTAAACTTTCAATTTCCAGGTGTTCCTTTGCCGCTCCCACACCACCAACAAAGTCATGGCCCTCAAAGTTGTCCGCAAAACCGACGCCCCTTATTCCAAACCGAATCTTCAAACCGAGGTGAACATTTTCAAAGCCGTCAAATCTCCATTCGTCTGCAAGATGTACAACTGTTTCGAGAACAGCGAAAAGATCTATTTCGCGCTGGAATTTTGCCAAGGGGGAGACTTCTTCACTCTGCTCACTTATGTTGGGGTCTTTTCCGAAGAGGATGCCAGGTACTATTTGGGAGAGATGCTCATGGGATTGAAACATTTGCACGAGAATAATGTGCTCCATAGGGACCTCAAGCCAGAGAACATTCTATTGGATAGAAGTGGACATATCAAGCTCTCCGACTTTGGTCTCTCCAAATTTGGCTTCACAAAAACGTCCCGCGCCCGAAGCATTTGCGGTACCACCGCTTACGCCGCCCCAGAGCTCATCAAGGGAGAGCCATATGGCCATGCCATCGACCTTTGGTCCCTGGGAACCATCGCCTTCTGCATGGTCACTGGGCGCTCCCCATTCCAAGCCGGAACCGATCACATGATGAAGGTGAAGATCCGCACTACTGACCCAATGATCCCACCGGGCCTGAGTCCAGAGTGCCATCAATTGCTCAAAGGGCTGCTCAACAAGAATCCGGAACTGCGATGGAGTATTGAGCAAGTCCAGGACTCCGCCTTCTTCCAAGAGGTTGATTGGGACAAACTCTTGGCAAAGGGATACGAGCCGGCCTTTGCGCCGGACCTCGACGGCGATGCGGATAGATCGAACTTCCAAGACTTCGGATGGCCTGTCTATGACACCCCTGTGAAGAAGGAGCCATTTGAGCCGTGGACTCAAGAGCAAAAGGATCCTTTCCAAGGATTCGAGAGCTGCAGTTCCAAGGAATCCGGAGTAGCCGATATGGAGGTGATTATGAGCTCGGAATCGCTGGAATCGGAACTCAAAGGATCAAAGGAGTCTCAAAAGACGAAGCCAACGAAGAAGAGCAAGAAGAACAAGAAGAAGAAGGCTAGCAGAAGGTAGGTCCTTATTTTTCTTTTGCAATTTCAAAATTTATTAATTTTTTCAGATTGGAAACCGAATTCGCTCAAATGAATCTCCGCAAAACGATCGCTGTGGACCGAACTCTGTAATCATTAAGTTTTCATAATTTATCTGTAATTTTCTGTAATATCTTCAAAAAGAATGTCAACTATATGCACTATTGTGCTCATGTGCCAAAGGCGCGCCAGATTGTACCCTAATGAACGAATGAATATTAACGAATTCCAATTGAACTTTTTCTATATAAACAGTATCCATATAAGTGCAATAATTTGCTTCATAAAATGTTTAGACACTTTGAATTAGTATATCTCAAGAACCATCAGCGCTACTAAAAACTTTTCAACTAACAAACTGCTCACTATAAAATTTTACACATTTTTGTAGTTTACAACTTTTTCTAACTCTAACCGTTCTTGAGATACAACGCTTCAAAGTTAACATACCCATTAGCGCGCACACATAGTGTGGCGAGGAGAGAGACGCCGACAACGAGGGTGTCTGCGTCTCTCGCTCTCGGAGGGTACCCTAACTTCAAAGCGCTATATCTCCAGAACGGTTTGAGTTAGAGAAAAGTTTCAACTACAAAATTGTTCAGAATTTGATTTTACACATTTTTGTAGTTGATTACTTTTTGCTACCTGTAGCGGTTTTTAAGTTATAGTGCATCAAAGTTAGTGGGCCCAATGGCTCCAAAGATGCGCCAGATGCATTATTAGGCGCACCAGTCTTGCCTATACTATCACTGATAAGGAGTTTCAATGCCTTATCACTTCCGATTCCCCTTCATTCTACCTTCCAAGACGACCAACTGAATGGACGTCTCTTTTATTATTGATTTTTTATAAATTCTACTAAAACTTTCCAATAATCCCTAACTGTACATATAAAGGGGTCGGAAATGTTTCTATATTTTTCTGAAAAGGACATCAAATGAATCACAAGTCAAAGAAAGACAGGGCACCGAAAAAGTGAGTTTTCTTTTGTTTTAGCTCCTTAGTGTACCAAAAATGTAAAATTTTCAGTAATGTCAACTTGATTTAAGATCCCATGCCAATCAGCGGAAGAGGTGCACGGCGAAGATTCCACGAATTAGAATGTCAAGCCACCAATCACTTCGAAAGAAACGAGCGAAATATGATTCTGATGGTAAAGACTTAACAGAAGCCGAATCTTGGATTTCACAGGAATTGAGTGGGCGGGAAGCCACCATCCAAACGTAACCAGAGCGTCTACGTGTGTTCAACGAATAATTAATGCTTTCCAAGCGAACGTTTGCCTAAACTGCAATTCCGAAAACTCCAAAGAAGAAAATGACGTGGAAAATGAAGCAAGTAAGAAGCAACTCATTCATTGACACACCTTTAATTGTTGTTTTTTTCAAGAGTACATCATTCAGCAGATGCTATACCTTGTCGCATAAAAGTTGGGGAAATCTATAGGTCAAAATAGACAAGAATACCGTCAGCAAATCCATGGATTCATCAGGAAGCGAGTACAAACCAAAGTCCATTCCGCAACCAGTGGTGATGATATTGCGTGACCGACTTCAGATATCAGATGCATGAATCGAGCTGAAAGAAGTATTTTTAATAGTATTATTTGTATTCTTGTACTATATCTGCTATTAAAATAAACCTATAACTTCAACCCAAGGTGTACGTCTTGAGCTTTGCTTCGATACACAGAAGTTTTGGACAACAAAATTGAAAGGAACAGAAGTTCCATAACTTCAAGTTAACCCAAATTTTGTTTAATACATTTTATAGCTCTTTAAATTGTCTACATAATGGTATACTTATCATAATTTTGAGATGATTTTGAGGAAAGTTATAGAGTTTTGAATTTCGGTTCTTTTTTTTCGAAAAATGCCAATTTTTTCTTTTCAAAAGTTTTTTAGCTTGAACTTTCGCTTGAACTTCAAATTCTTTTCCGCCCTCATTTTCCTTTTTCTTTTTTTCCTTTTTTCTCCTATAAATCCAACTATTCAGTCCACATCAACTGTTATCAGGAAGACACACTACCAACTAAAATCGTCATGATCTTAATTTGCTCCAGAAAGTGTTTAGAAAGTTTTAATCAGTATATCTCAAGAACCGTTAGAGCTAGACAAAAATTACCAACTACAAAATTGCTTAGCATAAAATTGTACACATTTTTGTAATTTACAACATTTTTCTAGTTCTGATGGATCTTGAGATATACCGCTTTAAAGTTAGGGCGCGCATATAATGTGGCGAGGGGAGAGACGCCGACGACGAGGGTGTCTGCGTCTCTCCCCTCTGGGAGGTACCTTAACTTCAAAGCGCTATATCTCTAGAACTTTTCAGTTATGCCGCATCAAAGTGTACCCATTAGGTTAAAGAGCCCACAAACGCGTCGAAGATGCGCCAGATGTATTGAAAAGGCAAATGTGCGGTCTTTACTATCACTGATAAGGCGTTTCAATACCTTATCACTTTCGATTCCCCTTCATTCTGCCTTCCAAGACGACCAACTGAATGGACGTCTCTTTTATTATTGATTTTCTATAAATTTTGCATATTATTCCAAAACTTTCCATGATTCCTAACTGTGTAAAGGGGTCGGTAACTTTCTATATCTATTTTTCTGGAAAGAACCTATAAACGAAGGATTCGATGCAAGAGTCCTAAAAGTGAGTCTTCTTTTATTTCACCTCCTTAATTCACCAAAGATGTAAAAATTTCAGTAATCTCCACTTCAAAAAGTTTGCGAAGATGAGATGCAATTGACGGAAGTAGTGCACGGCGGAGATCTATTGAAGAAGAATTTGAATTAACACCTTCGAAGAAATCAAACACCTGATTTAAACAAAAAACGACAATTCCTCGGTTACAACGTTAGTAATTATAAATTGGTAAGGATCCATTAAAATCATATGATATCTAGATACGTTGATTTTCAGAACGTTTTTCAAAGGTGTTCGGCTCACTGTCCAGCAGGCGTTTTACTCGGAATCATTCGGAATAGACAATGACACCGAAAAAAACGAGCGGTTTTTACCAACAATGCAGAAGAAATCATCAAACTGCTTGCAATTTTTCGATGTCCATGACACTCGACATCTGAAAGCTAAGCATTTATTCTTCAATTGTTTTTTTTTTAATTTGATTATTTTACAATAATAGTTTGATTATGAAAGCTAAATAAAGAAATTGACCGATCACACCTCCTGCTAATCCACTTTCAAAAAAAAGAGCCAAAAATAACACATAATAATCCCGGATTTGATCCTCCATAAAAAGCCAAATTTCCGTTTTGATCTCCTCAATTTTTTGCAGAGATAATATATTTTTGAGATTCATTTGGAATATCTGCAAAATTTTGGAGGTTTGCAGTATTAATTTAGCATTGCTACGCAGCTAAATTTGCAGTAAAAACGTTAGAATTGCTACGCAGTGAATTTTGCCGTATCAATATAACATTGCTATGCAGCTAAATTTGCAGTATCAATTTAGTATTGCTACGCAGCAAAATTTGCAGCAGCAATTTCACATGGCTACGCAGTGAGATTTGCAGTATCAAATAAATATTGCTACGCAGCGAATTTTGCAGTATCAAGTTTAACATTGATACGCAGCAAAATTTGTTGTATCAATTCCTTCCATGTTTATACTCATTTTGAAGCCCATCTTATGCCAAATTCAAATCCATTCTTGACATTTCAAAAATCCTCATTTTGAGCCCAATGTCTTCATTTCCAAATTTATAATCAAAATCCCTTCTGATGTTCTCCCGATTCTAAACTATAAAATTGCGCACTAATCCCTACTCAATTTCCCCTTCCTACAAAAAAAGCGAATATAATTTCCTGTCCCCCCTTTTTTGCTTCTTGTCATCATTCATCCTGCCTCCCCCTTGTCACTTTCACATGTTTCTTCTTATTTTTTCTGATGCTGTCCATTTTTTCATGCTCCGTCCCCCCTCATATATACTCTATTATGCTACACACATACACAGATGTGTATACCTCTGTAGATCTTTTTTCCCGAGACTTGTTCGTTTTCTTGGGAGCTCCCGGAGCTTGAAAATTTCAGTTCATCCAAAAATCGCGGTATTTGAAATTTGAGTTTTTGAAAGTTGCAGTACTAGAATCCCAGTATCTAATCTTTTTTCTATCCTGAATTCGCCTTATCAAGAATTATAGAATCAAAAATTTGCAGTATCGAACATTTCTCTATCTGAAAATTGTACGATCTAGAGTTAACCGCAACTAAAATTACAGTACCCCATAGTTGCAACATCTAAAATTTTATAGGATTTGAAGCTGCATTAACTGAAATTGTACAAATTGCAGTAACTAAAAGTGTTGTATCCATAATTTTTCTATTCTAAGTTTTCAGTATCTATAATCAGCTGTATCTAAAGTTTGCTCTCTCCTGAGTTTGCAATATCTACACCCTATATTGCTCCAGGGCTTTCCGGATATTAGAGAACATCCGATTATCCCCAATCCATCAAAAATGAAGAAGAAAATGAAGTCAAGAGTCATTCATCCATTTGCATATTATATTCATACTCTATGGCTTTATTTGGTTGAGCATGTGTAATGTTTTTTAAATAGTTTTCAGTCAATTTTAAGTAATTTTAACTGTTAAAGCTTTCTATCTGAATTTTCCTTTGTTTTTTGTACTTTTTAAATTAGCTTGGATGCTCAATATTAGCCAAATTAAAAGCCTAGAAAGTTCTGATACTATGTATTTTCGAGTCTTCTCCAAAAAATGAGTATTCAAAACGCTACGTAACTAAAATTTTGCATGTTTCAATGCACATATCCATGTGCTCATTAAAATTCTCTGAAGCATAATGAGCTCCTAATGCTCACGAAGAATTTCTACGTCACAGGGAGCATATTTTGTTTATAAGATAATCATTTGTACATTTTTGAGTTCCTATCTCAAAAACTATTTTAGCTATCAAAGCTACCACAGTCGACAATTATCATTCCTCTCTTTCACGGCATTTCTTTCATGATCACAATCTTTTAAGCATTGTATCTCACGAACCAGCAAAGCTAATGTAAATCTGAAACATACAACAAATGTAAAATAAAATTTCACACATTTTTGTAATTGACACCTTTTCTCTAGCTCTAATGGTTTTTGAGATATAACGCTTCAAAGTTACATGTGATCCCCCTAATCAAAGTCTCTGTTTTTCTGTCGATTTTCAATCAATTCCTTTTATGCACTGTTCCCGTTCTTCTTCTTTTCCTCAGCTGACAATCTTCTCTCTGTTTCTTATCAGCTGTCTGTCTTACCTCATCTTTCAAGCGCTATATCTCGAAAACCATTGAAGCTAATGTAAATTCAAAACATTAAAAATACACAAAATCCAATTTTACACATTTTTGTAGTTGACAACATTTCTCTAAATCTCACCATTCTTGAATTATAAAGTATCAAAGTTGGTGTGCCCATTAGTGCGCGCAAATAGTGTGGCGAGGGGAGAGACGCCGACGACGAGTGTGTCTGCGTCTCTCCCCCTTGGAGGGTACCTTAACTTTGAAACGTTGTATCTCTAGAACCGTTAGAGATATGAAAAAGTTGTAAACTACAAAAATGTGTAAAATTTTATGCTGATCAATATTGTAGTTGACAAGTTTTTAATAACTCTTATCGTTCTCGAGTTATAAAGCATCAAAGTTGGTGTGCGCCTTTTCAAATCAAAACTATCCTTTTTTCTTAATCTCTTTGTTCTGCTTTCAAGTTTTTTATATTTTCAGCTTCAAAAAATGCTCCTTCTCTCCTCAATCCTCACCATATTCTCCCTTCTGGTCACCGTACTCCTCGTCGATACACTAACCCGGCCCATATACTCCAATCCGGAATCTTTGGACTCGGGGGTTTTCCATGTCGGCGAAGCATTCCTATGCGTCATGATTGCATTTGGCGTAATATGCTTCATTCGGCGTCAATTTTTGCTCAAAAAAGTCCCAAAAAATGTGCAAATTTATCAGAGAAAACTGAAAATTGGAGTTTTCGGAATGTTCTTCTGTGCAATCGCTCAAAGATTCGCTTGGTGGTACCTGAAACAAAATTTCTTTGTAAGTATTACTGTATGCGCCTTTAAACTGAAAGAATTCAGATTGGTTTTCCTGTGCTCTGCATCTCTGGTGTCGCTACAATGTTAATTTTCTTGATTCTCATTCTGGAAGGTGCATCTTTTTGTGATATCAAATACAGACAATGGAAAGAATACTTGACATTTGTGATGGTTTTTACAGTAATCAGTACGTATACAATGCTCAAGTTTGTCTCAGATTCGGTGGGTTTTCATTTTATCCAATTTTACAAGCTTTGTATCTCAAAAACTGTTAGAGCTACAAAGTTGCGTTAAACTACAATAATATTTAAAATTGAATTTTACACATTTTTGTAGTTTACAGCTTTATTATAGCTCAAACCGTTCTTGAGATATAGCGCTTTGAAGTTGAGGTACCCATTAACGCGCGCAAATAGTGTGGCGAGGAGACGCCGACGACGAGGGTGTCTGCATCTCTCTTCTCGGAGGGTGCTTTAACTTCAATGCGCTGTATCTCACAAATCTTTAGAGTTAGAAAGTTACTTTAAACTACAAAAATGTGTAAAATTTGATGCTGAGCAATTTTGTAGTTGACAATTTTTTGATAGCTTTTATGGTTCTTGAGATATAAACCTTTGAAATTTTTCAGTACGACCTCATCTTCCATCTCGTATACAGTATCTCTGTATCCATTTACATCATCGATATCCACGTTTTATCCTGCAATCAAATCCAAGTCACCATGCCCATTCCAACGGAAAATCGACCGAAAAAACCACAAGAAAATCAATTATTTTTGGGAGAGTCTTTTATGGTTTGATAACGGTTTTTTTTTGTTTTTTTTTTTTTGAGAAATAAATTTCCTGCAATTTTTGAACATTTTCTGACTCATAGACATCTGGTCTCCGTTTTTTAGTCACTAATCCCCATATCACAAGGTTTGAGCAAAAAAAATTGAGCACATGGAATTTGAAATAAAAATTTTCTTTTTCAACTACAAAAAAGGTCAAATTTTGATTTCTGAAAGTCGGTCTATCAGAAAAAAGACATCTCGAAGGCGTGACGTTTCGCAAGTACGACGTTTCGACAGTAAAATATTTTGGAAGCTCGACAATTCGATAGTACGACTTTTCGGAAGTGCGACGTTTCGCAAATAAAATTCGCCCAAAAAAATCGACAAAATTCATCTTTTCAAAAGTGCGACGTTTCGAAAGTCTGACGTTTCGAAAGTTCCTTCAAAAAATTGAAATCTTCATTTGAGCAATACAAATTCGTTATGACCGTATTCTTTTTGCAGTTTTACAAGTGAAAAATAATTACCAATAAGAAAAACAAACAAATTTTTCGTCGAAACTAAACAAAAACATTTGGAAGACGTCACGAATGGAAGACGTGACTGAAAAGCACCGGATGTTGAGAAGAAGGTACGGTAACCCGTTTTGGCGGCAAAAATGGTTCGTAAAATTCAAATAAACGAAGTGTGTCGTTTCATGTGAAGAGCCAAATGATCGCTTCTCGAGAATGCTCGAGAACACTGGTTGCATTTGAATGGGCGGTCTCCTGAAAGAAAATGGATTAGAAATTTAAATTCGGGGCGTTGAGAGCTTTCGAATGAGTATAATCATGACCTACTTTCCCCTAACTTGGGTCCCACCACGAAAACCGAGGATTACTGTAGTTTTTGTGGTGGGAACCAAAGTGGGCCATGATTATACTCATTTTGAAGCTCTCGATGAGCCGAACTCAATTTTTATGTCAAAAATTAAAAACGGATTACAACAGTCCTAAAAATTACCTGTATGCTTCCTATAGTGCCTCGTCAGCTCGTCAGATCTGGCGAATCGCCAGTCACATCCAGGCCAACTGCACTCGTAGGGTTTCTCGCCTGAAAAATCACAGTTTGTGGTTTCCTAGATTCAAAGTTAGGTGAAAAATCAGCTCTCAGAAAATTGGTTTCACACGATTGCTCATCATCAACTGAGCAATTCTGAATCCAACTATGATATTTGAGTTTCTCTCATTGAGAGCTTTCAAATGAGCCCCCACAAGACGGGGTTTCCTCTCAAAGTTGGGTCCCGCCACGAAAACTTCAGTAATCCGGTGCACCGTAGTTTTCGTGGTGGGTCCCGACTTTAAAAGGAAACCATGGCTTGTGGGGGCTCATTTGAAAGCTCTCATTGAGCTGAATTCAAATATAGCATTTTTAAATAGTTTTGCTCATTCTAAATCCCAAAACCCACCTGTATGTGTTCTAAAATGCGCCTTCAAGTGGCTGCTCTTCGTATAGACCTTTCCGCAGTGTGGATGTGTACACTGATGCAATCTCTTTGACGATGGCTCATCATTATAACTCGAAGAAGGACTCGGCTCACAATTCGATGAGCCATCCTCGGAATCCACGTGAAGATTCGATTGACTTCTTCTCATCTCGAGTTCCCCTTGTGCCTCCGACATAAATTGTTGCATTTCGGACATTCGCTTCTTCACCGCGTCTATCGTTTCTCGAATTTTCGCCGGGTCCACCATTCCAGACGCGTCTGGAATTATGGCTCGACACGATGCCGCCGTGAGCTCCTCGATTTTTCGTTGGAAATCCATTGGATCGTAGTTTTGGTACACGAATGAGTTTACGGAGGAGGACAGAGAGCTCGGGAGGTCCGATGTGGAGGACACGGACTCGACGTTGATTGTGAGGGGTTCATCTGGAACTTAAACTATTTTTTTAAATATTGAACTTAATTAGAATTGAAAATGAACCTAAAATTAGAATTTAACTCGTCAAGAGCTTCAAAATGAGTATAATCATGACCATGTTTGGTGACAAAGTTGGGTCCCAGCACGAAAATTAGAAAACTACAGTAATCCAGGTTACTGTAGTTTTCGTGGCGGGACCCACTATTGAAAGCAAACCTAGGCTCGATTAAACTTTTATAAAAGCTCTCGGCGAGGCAAGTTGAACTGTAAGAAGGAAATTCAAAAATTCTAATTTTACGATGAGCAATCCCTCATTTTCATGTCTACACTATTGCGCTTTCAGTATTCCGAGCCAAAACTATGATTTCTACTGTTTTTCATAGGTTTTGCCTTGCTGAGAGCTCTCGAAAGAGTATAATCAAAGCTAACTTTGCTGCAAAGTTTGGGTCTCGCCACGCAATTGGGATTACTGTAGATTACTGTAGCTTTCGTAGCTAGGCTTGATTATACTTTTATGAAAGCCCTCGGCGAGGTAAGTTGAACTGTGAGAAGGAAATTCAAAAACTTAAAGTTTTAAGATGAGCAATCACTCGGTTTCATGTCAAAATCAATTAGAAATATACGATTTTGATAATTTTTTTTGCTCTTACCTCTCAAATCGAACCCTCTCGCCGACTTCTTCATCAATGGACTCGTTGGACTATCCATATCAGCATCCTCAACAACAATACTCTCGTGATCATCGTTAGCTTGATGTCCAGAATCTCCAGAACTCGAAGAAGCAATATCGAAATTCGAAGTGGAATGTATTAATCGAATCGGGACATTTCTGATAACATTCAGACCATCGAAGTTTCTCGTAGACGTTGGCTCTTCTTTAAGGATGTCAGAGATGAAATGACCGCCGGCACCCCTTCGGCTATCCAAACGTCCTCGGACTGGTGCAAAGGCGCCTGAAATTAAAAATTGTAACTTGAAAGTAAGCAAATTCAAATTCCCCACGTTGAGAGCTTCAAAATGAGTATAATCGTGCCCTATTTCGGGTACCACCACGAAAACTACAGTAATCCATTGTTTTCGTGGTGGGACCCAAAGTAGGTCATGATTATACTCATTTTGAAGCTCTCAATAAGACAAACTCAAATACAATAATGAAATTCCAAAATTGCTCAGTTTAAGATGAGCAATGACTCACTTTTCATATTCAAGTCTTGGAATGCTGCGCCAAGTGCGGTGGTGGGTGTGTTGAATCCGGAAAGTGCCATGAGTGATTCTGGAAAAAATTTGATACTTACTTTTAAAATTTTTGTGTTGATAAGGATTACTGTACTATTACTTCCTAGGCGTGGTCCCCCCGGGTAGTGATAATATAATACAGTTTCGCAAAACTAATATGAATTTTGAAATTTCTTCGATAACAAATTTGAATTCCTCTCGCCGAGAGCTTCAAAATGAGTATAATCATGCCTATGCGCATATAAATTGAGGATTACTGTAGTTTTCGTGGTGGGACCCAAAGTGGGTCATGATTATACTCATTTTGAAGCTCTCAACGAGCTGAATTCAAGAATCGCATTAAAAAGTTCATACTCCGAAAACTCACTCTCAGACTCGGCGAAAAAGTCATTCCTAATCTGTTCCAATCGATCATTCATCGATGCCGTCGAAGTGGAAGGTTGGAAAAGGCTCTGTGTAGAATGATAGGCAGTATTACGGTAGGGCGTGAATGCTGAGAAATCATCGTGTCTGTCGAATGGTGAGCCACTGGATGGGGTGCCGTTACCACTGTCCTCAGCAAATCGTTGGGAAATCTGAAAGAAAATTTAACTTTTTTACAAGATTTCTCATCTTAAAATGAACAAGTTCAATTGAAAATTTTATATTTGAATTCAGCTCTTCCAGATCTTCAAAATGAGTATAATCATGGCTAGGTTTCCTTCTGGGACCCCAATTGCTCATCATAAGCTGAGCAATTTTAAAAGGGTCTTCATATTTGGAATTGCCATGCGGAGAGCTTCAAAATGAGTATAATCATGATGGGGTTTCCTCCAATTTGAAGTTTTTAAGGTCCCACCACGAAAACTACCGTAGGGTTACTGTAGACAGGGATTGCTGTACTTTTCGTGGCGGGACCCCAAAAACCCCAAATTGGAAGAAACCCCATCATGATAATACTCATTTTGAAGCTCTCAACGAGGCAAACCCTGTGGTCCCTATGAAAACTGTTAAAAATTCCAAATTTTAAAATTCCAGCCCATTCAAAAAATTCCTACTACAGTACTCCTGTCTTATCTCTTTCATTTTTGGGTGTGGTTACCCCTCTGATGTTTCGACACACACACAAAAAATTTGGGGAATACGAGAGAGTAGGCCTAGAGAAAACAGAGAAGAACATTTTGGGCGTCGCCCCCTTCTCATCTTTTCTCTTGATCTACACAACCAAAGAGAGTGATTAGAGAAAAAAGAGGGGACCGGTCGGGGCCCCCGTCAAAACGTCTTCTGATTAATCGATTCGCTGTCGCTTTGCGGTTGGGAACTTGACCATCAAATGGACAGTTTTGGCGCGAAAATCTACTTTGACACTTTTAAAATTACAAAAATTGAATTCAGCTCGTCGAGAGCTTCAAAATGAGTATAATCATGCCCTACTTTGGTTAACAAAAGGATTACTGTAGTTCTCGTGGTGGGACCCCTCAAAAACCAAACTGAAGGGAACATAGTCATGATTATACTCATTTTGAAGCTCTTGACGCGGGGATATCAAATTTGAAGCTCAAAGAAAAATTTCTCACCATTTTCCTTCTCTGCGAAGAGTTTGCCTTCAGCCTTTCATATGCATTTGAGCAGTTGGAAAATTCTCGAAGCGTTTCATAGACTTGAGATCCAAACTGGTTGAAACTCCGCGTGGCTTCATGTATCCTCTGATTAGCGTCATCGTTTTCCGAGGATACTGATGAAGAGGCGGCTGAAATAATGGAGTTTTGGGAGGATTGCTCATCATAAACTGAGCAATTCAGAATTTTATATTGAAATTTGGATTCAGCGTGCTGAGAGCTTTGATTTGAGTATAATCAAGGCTTGGTTTGCAAGAAAAGTTGGGTCCCACCACGAAAACTACAGTAATCTACAGCAATCCTGATTTCGCGGTGGGACCCAAATTTATGGAGGAAAGTAGGGCGTGTATATACTCATTTCAAAGCTCTAAATGAGGCAGACGCAATGAGAAATAGTAGAAAATGAAATAAACGCTCTAAATCCGGATATAGCTAGAAAACAGTTTCAAAAACTATGAAATGGAAGACTTCTTCGACTAAAAGTAAGATGCCTTTGAAAGTTTGAGGTACCGTATAACCAAAATCCAATAAGCCTAAACTTACCTCCATGAGTATAACCATCTTCTGGAAACATACCTGATTGAATAAAAGACGGCGATAGATAAACGTGTGAGTCTGCTCTCGCCGATGGGTCAATTGATAGAAGGGGTTTGTTGGGAATGTGAATGAGCCCTCGGGAGGGTTCACGTGATAACGATAGAGATGACGATGTATTCAGAGGCGGTAATGAACTCAGGGGTGCGGCGTTTCCGGATGACGTCAGCGTTTGTGATGACGTGGCATTGAATTGGAGGGTACTGGAGGATGAGGAAGAGGAGGTGGAGGGGGCTCCTAGAGGCCCGGAGCCTTCCGGCCCAAACATCTGAAAAAAATTTGTATGAAATTTGAGAAAGTCCGGATGGAAACGAAAATTCGTGTGTAGAATAGTGTTAATATGCAATTCCAACAATTTTTGATGTCGAAATCAAAATTGCAATTGAAAACTTAGCTCAGAGGGCATCAAAAACTTCAAATTCGCCCATTGCTCAGTTTAAAACTGAGCAATTCTTACTGAAATCATCATTTTTTTTTTGGCTCATCGAAAGCTTCAAAATGAGTATGATCACGGCCAACTTTGCTCGGAATAATGGGTCCCACTACGAAAACTACAGTAATACCAATCTTCGGGTGTGGTACTGTAGTTTTCGCGGCGGGACCCAACTTTAACGCCAAACCTGGTCATGACTATACTCGTATGGAAGCTCTTGGCGAGCTGATTACGTTTTTCATAATTTTGAACATCGGAACTTTTAATTGCTCAGTTTACGATGAGCAATATTTGAAAGTTAAGGTGAATCGAACGGTTTTGATTATCGAAATTGAAAAATCTCCGGGAAATTTAAAGTTTTTGGTAAAAATATGCGATTTGAAAGTTTAAAAAAAAGAAATAAAATCTATAATTTTCGAAACCTTAAGTTCAGAAATTTCAAAACCCTCATTTTTCTCCCACCAAAAAAGGGCGTAGTTCTTCCCAAGAATTTTTTTTTTGCTGACTGAATGTTAGATGATAAAATAAAACACACACAAGGAATGAGGGGCAGAAGGAAAAACTTGATAAGCGAAGGAAAAAAGAATCAAATGAATAGAAGAAGTAGTTGTTAAGATGGAACTGAACTGTTAGGAGAGAAACAGAGACAGGAGGTACAGAGAAAAAGAGAAATAACTCTAGAACAAATGGAAATTTTAAAAAATTGATATTTGTATATTGCTCAGCATAACATTTCACACATTTTTGTAGTTTTCAGCTTTTTCCTAGCTATAACGGTTCGTGAGATACAACGCTTCAAAGTTAGCGCACCCATTAGCGCGCGCAAATAGTGTGGCAAGGGGAGAGGCGCAGACACCCTCGTCGTCCGCGTCTCTCCCCTCGCCACACTATTTTCGCGCGCTAGTTGGTACTCTAACTTTGAAGCGTTATATCTCAAGAAGGAAAAGCGCTAGAAAAAAGTGATCAACTACAAAAATGTGCAGAATTAAATTTTGCGTATTTTATATTTTTTAGAATTACGCTATCTCGAATGGGTGTTGAGATATAGCGCTTAAAAGATGGGGTAAGAGAGACAGGCGGAAAGAAACAGAGAGATGATGATTGTCAGCTGAGAAAAGTTGGAGAAGAAGAAGAACGGGAACAGTGTATAAGGGAATTGATTGAAAATCGAAGAGAAAGAGACTTTGATTAGGGGGGATCACATGACATATATAGAAATGGATACATTGATGATTGGTTAGTGGTTATTATAGGAAAATAGGGAGTGTCTTAGAAAAATAGAGTGTGGAAAACCATTTTGGATTTAAATTTCTTCTTTGGCAATTTCGATTCGGTTCGTCGATTTTTCAGAGGTTCCTTGTTTAGAATCAAATTTTCGTTCTTCTTTTTGATGGAAAATCGATAATTCGTTCAAAAAAATAAGGTCTTGGAAGAAACACAATTTCAAAAAAATTTTGAACCAACTTTTAAAGTTTCTCATCTTCAAAGGGTAAAAAACCCGACAAATAGCTTACGAAAAAATTTTAGGCCAACCATAAAAAGAAGATAAGCGTATCTATCTTTTATAAGAAAATGAAAACTAGAAGTTTCTTTTTTTTCCCCTACACACAGAATCATCATACTATCAAATACGATGTGACAGTTAGAAGGAGATGAAAACTGAACTATGAAGTTTTGTGTGTTATTACAACAGGAATAGGTCTAGACTAGACTAGAAGACGTCACAGGCTTAATTTTTGAAAGTAGTTTTTCCTGTTAAATTTGGGAGATGTTGAGCTTCAAAACGAGCCCAAAATCAAGAAAATTTGTTGAAAATAGGGGAAGTTATGGAGGTTTAAAATTAAAAGGAATTTGAAAGTCAGATGATTTTTTTCTTTTGGGCATTGGGAGGGGGTATTAAAAATGTGACTTATTAAAAGTAGGTGGGCGTAGGTGGGTACCAAAGGGATTTCTAATAATAGAAGTGATAAGGAGATATTTTTGGATTTCTAAAAATAGTTACTATATTAATTTAGGGGGACCCATGGGGTTGAAGAAAGCGTCACGGCTAAATCTTAAAAAATTATAAAATTTAAGAAGAAAAATCTATATAAATCAGACAATTATGAGCCACAATTCTAGAAGTTTCTTAAATTCCCAAGACATTAAAATTTGGTAAAAGAAAAACGTTTTTTTTGTGTTTGATAAGAAAAGGTCACAGTGGTCAGGGTGTGACTATAAGCAAATAGAAAAGAAAATGTGATGAAATCGGGAATTTAAGTGATTTTGAGGTTCTGAAGGAATCTAAAGATTTCAGATTCCTAAAAATTCTAGGATTCTGAGTTCCGAACAGTACTATAGATCCTATTTCGAGCTTTTGAGAAGCCTTGACTTTTATTCAAAGCAAAATATCTCAAAAACCAATAGCTCTACTAAAAACTTTTCAACTACAAAATTGCTCATCATTAAATTTTACACATTTTTGTAGTTTAAAGCTTTTTCATAACTATAACGGTTCGTGAGATACAACGTTTCAAAGTTAAGGTACCCTCCAAGAGGGAGAGACGCAGACACCCTCGTCGTCGGCGTCTCTCCCCTCGCCACACTATTAGCGCGCGCTAATGGGTACGCTAGCTTTGAAGCGTATATCTTGAGAACCATTAGAGATAGAAAAATATGTTCAACTAAAGAAATATGTAAAATTTAATGCTGAGCAATTTTGTAGTTAAACATTTTTTGATAGCGCTGGTGGTTTTTGAGATATCAGTTTCTGAAAAAGTTCTGATGGATTTTAACGCTTTTTTAAAAGTTCTGAGATTATCAAAATTTCAGATGGCTCAATTTTTAAGTTACTAAAAACAAAACTTTCGTTCAAACTACCCAAAAGAAAAAAAACCGTCCGAAAACCCCTCGGACAATGAGAACAACCAGAGACAGAAAATAAAGACACAAGTATCTACTGGGGAGGAAAAAGAAGAAAGAAAACCGAAGGAGGGGGAAGCGAGGAGAAAATCAGTGACAGAGAAACACACATACAGTCTTTTCTCTCTTTCTCAGAGAAAGAAGAAGAAGAACAGGGTGTGTCTCTCTTTCTTCTTCTTCTTCTATCGGGGTCTTCAAAAAAGTGGGCGGAGTCTCCATAGACAGAGAGACCATACAAATACACAGCAGAACACGAGAAATTTTTGGGGGGAGGAGGAAATGGACGGGAACAAGAAGAAGATCTAATGATGATGCGGTTTCTTCTTCTTCTTCATCTAAGAAGGCGTCGCGGCATCTGGGGAGAAGAAAAATGACTGTGGTTTTGAGATAAGAGGGTGTGGTTGCGGGGGACACCTGTCTCCCCCCTCTTTTGCAGAAAAAATGAGGAATCTGGAGTGTCGGATTCCAAGAGAAGCCATTCTGGCTTTGGCTTTGTTTCAAATCGATATATCTCGAGAACCATCAGAGCTATCAAATTTTTGTCAACTACAAAATTGCTCATCATTAAATTCTACACGTTTTTGTAGTTGAAAGTGTTTTCATAGCTTTTACGGTTCATGAGATGCAACGCTTTGAAGTTAAGGCGCCGCCAGAGGGGAAGAGACGCAGACACCCTCGTCGTCGGCGTCTCTCCCCTCGCCACACTATTTGCGCGCGCTAATGGGTGCGCTTAGTTTGAAGCGTTATATCTCGTGAACCAGAAGAGCTAGGAAAATGTGGTTAACTACAAAAATGTGTAAGATTTAATGGTGAGCAATTTCGCAGTTGATAAACTTTTAATAGAGCTGCTGGTTCTTGAGATATAGCGTTTTGAAGTAAATACACCCTCAAACTTTGTACGCTAACTTTAAAGCGTTATATCTCGAGAGCCATTAGAGATAGAAAAAAGTGGTAAACTACAAAAATGTTTAACATTTAATGCTGAGCAATTTTGTAGTTGAAAATTTTACGATAGCGCTAATGGTTCTCGAGATACCAACCTTTGAAGATTGCTCATCACCAAAGCTAGAGTTCGGAGTCACATTATTTTGTGATTTTTCGTATTTCGGTTTACCGGGTCATAATTATTTTTATTAGAGTAATTAAAAATGGAATGCATTTTTTGGGATAGTGATAAGAAAGAAATAGAGTTGGAGTATTTGTTCAAAAAAAGTCATCAATTCTGAAAAATTCCAAATAATTCAAATATGGCGGGAAAAATAGCAAAAACGTTGAATTATTGTACAGTACTGTAGAATCTTCAAAATTTCAGAAAATCTAAAAATTTTCAAAAAAATATCGAGTTTTGGTCCAAAATTATTAGAAAGCAGTAGAGTTGGAGTATTTGTTCAAAAAAACTCATAAATTTTGAAAAATCCCAAAAAATTCATGTTTTGGCAGAAAAATAGCAAAAAATGCGGATTCTTGTGGAGTTCAAAACAATTCAAAAATTTTGGTCCAGAAATTATTCGAAATTTTTCCGAAATTTCAAAACCCCCGAAATTCCGAGATTTCTGATTCCAGATTCTCCCTATTTATACCAATTCTTGACAAAAATAATTTTGCTCACTCTTGTTGACCCCACCCACTTTCAAACTACAGTATACCCCTTCCCTAAATTTCCAAGAAAACCCGAGCACCTGGCACAACCTATCACCCCAACCCTCAGGAATTCCTTCCTCTCATTTCTCCAAAACCATTGATTGTCAGTTGAGAAAGGGGCTTCTAAGTCATTAAATTTCTAGAAACTAATAAAACACTTTGTCCTTTTTTCCTCTTTAAACACAAACACACCCATATAAACCGATGATACGGGGAAGCAAAGAAAGAGATAAGCGCTTTTTTAAGACAGAAGAAATTCATTTGGTTTTTGAACGGGTAAAACTGCGGTCAAACATCAAAATTTTGCGGTAAAAGTTGGAAAACCAAATTTGGAATGTCTAGAGCTTCAAAATGAGTATACTCTTGGCCAGATTGCTCAGCTTAAAATGAGCAATTTAAGCTGAAACTATTATTTTCGAATTTATCTCGTCGAGAGCTCCAAAATAAGTATAATCATGACTATATTTGCTGGGAAAAATGGGTCTTGCCACGAAAACTACAGTAACCCAGTAACAGATTACTGTAGTCGTGGCGAGACCCAACTTTAAAAGCTTACCCAGTCATGATTATACTCATTTTAAAGCCCACAGCGAGACAAAATCGTATAAAACCATGTGGTTTAGAATTTCTCAGTTTGTGATGAGAAATCCTTGAAAATCACATATGGAATCCAAAATTTAGTAGAAAAATTGTCAATTTTGAGAGTTTCTTATCAAGAATTCTATTAAAACTTCATGAAAAACCAAAAATTAATCAGATTTTGAAATTTTCATTTTTTTTGTCTGATAATAAATTTTTGGTCAAAATTTTGCTCAAAAATTATATTTCGAAACTCAGGAATTTTCCAAAAAAAAAAGCAAAGGCTATCTCAATCAGTTGTAGTGATAAGAGCATGACAAACACAAAATAGGAAGAGAGAGGAGAGAATTAGAGAAAAAAGGGAAACCCAAAAAAATGTTCTATTTGTTTCTTGTGTGCTCATTTTCTCGGAAATATGGTCAACATGAGTGGTAAGAACAATTTAAAAGAACACGAGGGTTCAGAAACCTAAAATTAGACCATAACATGGTTAGAAAACTAGGGAAATTCTATTTTTCAAAAGTGGAAACTGTGAAATTCGAATTCAACTCGTCGAGACCTTCAAAACGAGTATAATCACGGCTAGAATCGGATGAAACGTTGGGTCCCACCGCGACTACAGTAATCCCAGGATCACTGTAGTTTTCGTGGTGGGACCCAAGTTGGAGCAGCCCTAGTCATGATTATACTCATTTTGAAGCTCTCGATGAGATAAAGTTAAATATAGCAATTTCAATCAGAATTGCTCATTTTTAAGCTGAGCAATCGGTGTTCACAGGCGTGTTTATACTCATTTTGAAGCACTTGGCAACCTGGATTCAAAAATATTAGTTTCAATTAAAATTGCTCAGCTTAAGATGAGCAATCTGATGAATGAAGAGAGGAAAATTTTAAAGGTGTAATTGACCAATCAGGGTCATTCAAATAAAAATAACGATACTGTCTGAGGTTGATAATAAAAAGTCGATTAGCTGAGGACACTAAATGATGTATCAAAAAAATAAATCAGTGATCATTGTGATCTCTGATATTCATAGATCGGGAACTTTTTTTCGCGATCTATTAAATCTTGTTATGAATCTTTTGGGTTTCGGAGAAAATCCAGTTGGACCTCCAAAACTAGACTATTTTATGTACCAAAAAAAGTTATCAAAAGATTTTCTAAGGATCTTTTTAGGTGATTTATTAACCCTCCCTAATTACCGTCGAAAATTTTCCTAGGAAAAAATTTTCGAAGAATTTGAAGAGAGAAAGAGGGTGATAAATTGATGGATCGGATTCGAAGATTTATGATTCTCACAGTTTCCGACGGGTTTAACAGGCGCGTGATGTGTTTTAGACGATTTGGAAGTGTTCACTTTGGAAATCGGAACACTTTAGGGGACCTTGAAATTCGGATCGCGATTTTCTAGTAATTAAAACTTTAATTTTTGAATTCAGCACGTTGAGAGCTTCAAAATGAGTATAATCATGACTAGTCTAGCTTCAATTTGAAGAAAAATGGGTCCCAGCGGGAAATCTACAGTAGTTCTAGGATTACTGTAGTTTTTAAGTTTTCGTGCTGGGACCCAACTTTTGAAGCGAATTTAGTTATGATTATACTTATATAGAAGCTTACAGCGAGACAAAACCATTTAGAATTATGAAGTTTAGAATTGCTCAGTTTGTGATGAGCAATCATTCAAAATCACATTAGGAAACTGAAAATTTAGTTTAAAAATTGTCAATTTTACAAAACTTTTTGTTTATAATTCGATTTTTTACAAAGTTTTCACTGTTTTTGATTCGCTCAACGAGTCGATCACAGTTTTTCACAGAAACCTTTGGTTCTGTTACAGTTTGACACTCTGTTTTTGTGATTGCTCATCATAAACTGAACAATATTAAGTTTCATGTTTATAATCAAAGTTGCCATGACGAGAGCTTTGATATGAGTATAATCATGCCTGTGTTTGCTTTCAAAGTTGGGTCCCGCCACGAAAACTACAGTAATCCTGGATGGGATTACTGTAGTCGTGGCGAGACCCAATTTCGGTAGGGAATCTAGGCATGATTATACTCGTTTGAAAGCTCTCAGCGAGCTGAATTCAAATTTTTTAATATCAAAATAATATAACACTTTCTAAAGAGAGAACATCCAAGCAAAAGAGATCAAAATCCAAAAAGAAGAAATCGAAGGGGGTCAAAACATTTTGGGCTGGGCGTCACCCTCCGTTCGTTTATATCCATCCATTATATGATATAGAATGTGGAATTTTCTGATAACCTCTCTAATTTTCTGTCTCCGTATCTTTTTTCGACTACTCGACCACACCCTTCCCCCTCTCTCTCTCTCTCTCTCTACAGTACCGCCCGCCGTTCGGCCAACCAAAATCTACAGTAATTTTTTGTCTTCAATGTCTTCTGATCGACGATCAGGCAAACGTTTTTCGGGGGGAATTCCAAGGGGGAACATATTTTTGGGTGGGGTCCACCTGGGTCAGGTGGGAGGTTGGTCGGGAACCAAAAAAAAATATATGGATGATGAAAATAGACAAAATTGATATGTTCCTCTATATAGCTGATCACTTGACAGGCCGCCAGTGATCAGAATAACAAAAGTGATAATAGTTTAGGGGACCGGGTGTCTAGAAGGGATCCCCAGGCCTTCAATTTTGATGAAAGCTAATGAAAATATAATATTTAAATTCAGATCAACGAGAGCTTCAAAACAAGTATAATCATGACCTACTTTGGGGACCACCACAAAAACTACAGTAATCCCAAGACTATTGTAGTTTTCGCGGTGGGACCCAAAGTTGGTCATTATTATACTCATTTGGAAGCTTTCGTGAAAAGAAACCGTTCTGTAAACACCGTTCAGCTGACAGAATTCATTTAACATGAATATGAGCGTTTGCTCATCATAAAATTGAAAATTTCCAATTTCGTTTTTACAGCTGAATTATCCTCCCAGCGAGCTCTTATAAAAGTACAATCATGACCTACGTTGCTCTTAAAGTTGGGTCCCGCTATGACTACAGTAATCCAATCCAGGATTACTGTAGTCGCGGCGGGACCCAACTTTGACACCAAACCTAGCCATGATTATACTCATTTCAAAGCTCTCAGCGCGCTGAAAACTAATCTGACAGTTTCAAACCCCAAAAACCTTTGAAACTCAAAATTCCGCAACCCTCCTTTCAATTTTTTTGTCCTTTTCCAACCTAATTCTTGTCCCTTTTCCCTCCCTCTAACTTTTATGCCCCCCTCTAATCCAATGTCGCCACCGGAAACACTCTCAAACGAACATGGGCGGTGTCCATTCTCTGGTTTCTCTAACACTCTCTCCAAATCCTATACTATTTCTCCCAAGTGATTAGAACACGTTTCGTTTTCTTCTATTCCCTTAGTCGAAACGGTTAATTCGCTCTCTGATCACTTCTTTTAATGACTACCAAAAGGGACTTTGTGTTATGGAAGTGGACTTTTGAGTTTTTAGAGAGATTGCTCATCTTAAACTGAGCAATTTTAAAGTTTTGAGGTTCTATTTGAATTCGCCACATTGAGAGCTTTCATAAAAGTATAATCATGCCTAGGTTTGCTCTCAAAGATGGGTCCCACCACGACTACAGTAATCCCGGTAGTTTTCGTTGTGAGACCCAAATTTTGAAGCAAAATAGGTCATGATTATACTCATTTTGAAGCTCTTTTCAAGACAAACAACATAGTCACAAAGATTTTTTCATATTTTTATTTTACAGTTTCATAGAAATAAATACATACAAAAAATTAATTACTAGTGTATCGACCCGCGAGTTGGTATTTCCCGCGAACTGCGAACTTTCCCGCGGGATCCGCAAATTTCTCGCAGCGTCTCGCCCCGCTTGTCCCGCGGGAAATTTGAGTTCGTCTCGGTTCGCATTGTCCCGCATTGTCCCGCATTTATTTTGTCTCGCGTTTGCGAGTGTCTCGCAATTTTCATTTCTTGCAAATTTCCTGCGGGAAAAATGCGAGACAGGCGGGACGACCCGCGAGCAACACGCCTTCATTTTCTTCTATGGATTTTTAAAACTTTTTGAAAAACTATTATAATCGTGACCTTTCCAGTTTTCCAAAATATGAAAGTTCAAAAAAAAATTACCATGGAAAAACTTTACAGAGGTCACGATTATAATAGTTTTTCAAAAAGTTTTAAAAATCCATAGAAGAAAATGAAGGCGTGTTGCTCGCGGGTCGTCCCGCCTGTCTCGCATTTTTCCCGCAGGAAATTTGCAAGAAATGAAAATTGCGAGACACTCGCAAACGCGAGACAAAATAAATGCGGGACAATGCGGGACAATGCGAACCGAGACGAACTCAAATTTCCCGCGGGACAAGCGGGGCGAGACGCTGCGAGAAATTTGCGGGAAGGCGGGAAATTTGCGAGAAATGTCTTGCGGGTCGATACACTATTAATTACACTCTTCCTCCATTTTGTGCGCTTTTCGGTGCCATCAATAGTTTTCCAGCAATGAACAGACTTCCGACGATGACAGCGATTCCAATTATTCCGAAGATTACACTGAAAAAATTTGTTTTGTTTTGAATTTTGGCGCCAAATTCAAAATTTTTTGTGAGGTTAACCAACTGTGACTCATAATAGGATTTGAAAATTGACTATTTATACTTTTTTTCAAAAAAAAAAACTCACATGGCCCATGTTTCGAAATGAAAACAGCACTGGAACGGATTATCGTCGCAACAGGAGTAGTAATGGATGAATGAGTCGGTGGGGCAGCTGAAAATTTGATTTTTCACTTTCAAACGATTATATCTCAGGAACTGTTAGAGATATCAAAAAAATGTTAAGTACAGAAATGTGTAGAATTTTAGGATGAGCAATACTGTAGTTGATTATGTTTTGGTAGCTGTAGCCGTTTTAAAGTTATAGAGTTTGAACGACAGGAGAGACGCAGACATCGAGAATTGTGAATATTGTAGAATCAATTGTTTTAAAGATTTTGATGGCAAAAAGGTAAAAATTTTCTGATAGGAACTTTTCAAAAAGTAAGTTTAAGCTTAGAAACTTCCTTATTTTTTTTTCAATTTTTAAAGTTTCTGGTTCCTGTTTTTTTTTTCAAACTTTAGTTTTTTTTTAATTCAAACCCAAATCTATTTGCGCAATTTCAAATACACTAACCTATGTACGAACAATAGCAATTATAAAATCTCTGGTTTTTCGAAAATTGGAACAGAAACAGTTTATATGTAGTTTTTCATATTTTTTGCTGGTTTGAAAACAGTTTAGGTCGATTTTAATTTTTAAAAATTTAATACGGTCAAAAAGTACAAAAAAACAACGTTTTTTTTTGGAGGTTTTTTTGAAATTTTTCCTTCAGAAAGTTGCTGTATCATTTTGGCATGGTTACGCAGTGAAATTTGAGTATCTCTTTTTTTAGTTCTCAAAATCTTTTTTTCTACTGAAATAATTAGTTTTTTTTTAAGTTTTTGGATACTTGGAATCTGAAATTTCAGTTCTTAGGAATGAGAAAGTTTTGAAGATAAGATTTTGATAATTTACAGGAAGAACAGAAATTTAAAATCTCAAAAACGTTGATCCATAATCGAATCGTATCAAAATTCTACTATATTCCCTTCAATGTTGTAAAGTTTCATAATTTGAAAAATTCCGTTTTCTTTCAAAATTTCCCTTAATGACATTTGTAGCCCTTTAAATTTCCTACAAAATGGTATGATTCTCAAAATTGTGCGATAATTTTGAAGAAAGTTATAGATGTTAGAATTTTTAGTTTTTTTCGAAAACTGTTTTTTTTCTATTTTTTTCCTTTTTTCGCTCAAATTTCGAAATTTCCTTTAATAGATTTTGTAGCCCTTTTAATTCCTTACAAAATGGTATAGTTTTAAGAATTGTGAAATAATTTTAAAGTATTTTATACAGGTTGGAATTTTGGAGATTAGTGTTCTTAAAGGAGGAAAATTTTTTTTCCTTCTAAAATTCAAAATTTCGCCCTGATTTCGAATATCACAATGAAAATGCTCAAAAATGTCTCTAAACATCTGAAAAATCGCAAAAAAACTCACTCCTCTCCCACTGGCGCCATTCCCATTGGCACCATTGGACTCATAAACGGACATGACCATACTGATGGAGTACTGTAGACAGACGAAGAAAAACCAATAATAATAAGAAATATGAATCGTAGCATTATTCGATACCGATTGCGCAATAGTCGAATGGAAAATTCCCCGCTTGCGCCACGAAAAAAAAGTGAATTTGTTTCAGTTGATCGACTCTCTCTCCAGTAATATCCGGTTATTTTTTCCTCTCTTTTACTGTTTAGAGAGAGAGAGAGCGATTAAAAGGGAGAAAAAGTTGTGGAAAGGGGGATTTAAAAAATGGGCGGAGTCGGGATTGGTTGTGTGTCATCATTGTGATGGTTGATGTGGACTGGATTTGGATTTATAAGGGAAAAAAGAAAGAAAAAGAAGAGAAAGGAGAATGAAATAGGAAGGGTTTTGGGGTTAAAAGAAACCAAAAATTTAAACTTGAGAACTGGAAAAAAAATTTAACGGAAAACTTAACATGTTTGGATCTCGAAGATCCTAAATTCAAACCTCTATAAAATTCTTCAAAATTGTCGCACTATTTTGAAAAACATATCATTTTGTAGGGAATTTGAAGGGCTACAAAATATATCAAACAAAATAAATTTTAAAAAGTAGATTCGAAACTTCGGAGTGATTGAAAAAAATTTGTGCGAAAAAATGAAAAAAAGCAAAAAATTGCAGATTTCAAAAATGTCAAAAATTCAAAGCTCTATAGAATTCTTAAAAACTATCTCACAATTCTGAAATGTATACCATTTTGTAGGGAATTCGAAGGGCTAAAAAATGTATGAAACAAAATTTCAAAAAACATTTTTTTGAAATTTTTGAAGCGATTGAAAGAAATTTAGCAAAAAATGGAAAAAAGGATAAAAACCAAATTTTCAAACATCTATGATTCTTCGAAATTGTCGCATAATTTTGGAAAATATACCATTTCGTAGAAAATTTGAAGGACTACAGAATGTATTAAACAATCTTTTTTAAAAAATTTTTGGAAATTTTAAAGCAATTGAAAAAATTTGAGCGAAAAAAAAAGAAAAAAAAATCAAAGATTCAAACACCTATAACTTTCTTCAAAATTTTCGCACAATTTTGAGAATTATTATATCATTTTATAGAGAATTTAAAGGGCAACAAAATGTACTGCACAAAATTTTGAAAAACGCAGAATTTTCAAAATTTTGAAGCGATTGAAAAAATGTAAGTGAACTAGTCAAATTTTGATACATACATTACGACTTCAGGTTTTTAAGTTATTTCTTATTGGGAAATATCTGGATTTTAACTTCAGAATCTCCATCATAATCTTACAAATTCCTAGAATCTAATTTTTCGAAATTTTCGGTTTTTCAGAATATCCAAAAACTTGGTTTTTAGAATCTTGTAACTCTGCTGAATCTTGATATCTTGAAATTTCCGATTGAACAAAAGTCGAAATTTCAGAATCCTCCACAATCTTGAAGAATCTCAGACCCTCCTAATATTCGAACTTCGAGGTTTCAAAAATCAGAATTTCCAAAAAAAATCAAATTGCAGAATCTCCGAATCACAGAAGATCCATATTCAAAAGCTCTACAAATCTTCAAACCCCCTTCAAGACTCCTCAGAATCTTAAAAACAAACTCTAAGCTTCAAAATAAAAAATAAAACTTCAAACCACCCGAAAACCCATCTAAAAAACAAAAAAAGAGAACTGAAGAGAGTGGGATTCGAACCCACGCCCCCGAAGGGACTGGTGCCTTAAACCAGCGCCTTGGACCGCTCGGCCATCTCTCCGCCGGCGGAACACAGGTGATTCGCGAAATGTCTATTATTGGTAGAATATCGTTCGCGCACTTGTAGAAAACGTACTGGGAATCGCGTCTATAATAGACAGATTATAGGTCTATCGCGAAAAGATAGCTGTAAACTACCAATATTCTACCTATCGCGAACAAAATTAGGTGTAATCGACATATCGCGAAGGCTATAAATTGACAGTTCCCGAACAGTAAAAAACCGCGGTAGCTCAAAAATTGCTTTGTTTCAGTATTTAAAGTGGAGTTTTGGTATGTGACCTATATCATTCGATAACCCTCCAAAAATTATTGAAAAAATAGAATTTTTATCGGCGGAGGTTCATTATGAACCACGCGAATTTGGGTCAAATGGTCAGTTTTCCTCTTGTTTTCCCTATATTATGCCGTTATATTTTCCTCACTGTGAACTCCGATTTTTAAAATTTATATTTTTTGCTTTTTTACAAATTCACGCTGAGAAAATATAACGGCAAAATATAGGGAAAACAAGAGGAAAACTGACCATTTGACCCAAATTCACGTGGTTCATAATGAACCTCCGCCGATAAAAGCTACATTTTTTCAAAAATTTTTTGAAGGGTTATCGAATGATAAAGGTCACATACCAAAACTCCACTTTAAATACTGAAACAAATCAATTTTTGAGCTTTCGCGGTTTTTTACTGTTCGGGAACTGTCAAAACTCCACTTTCAGTTCTGACCATTTTCTAGTCAGGTGAATCGTTTCACGTCTAGTTAGAAACTATTGTCTATTCAGGATGAATCGCAAGGATACATTTTGCAAGATTTACTTGTAAACAACTTTTAGGCTATTTGAAAAACGATTTATTGCTCATAGTAATTAACAACATAAGAATTAGCAAAAAAAAAGAATCGGCGACAAAAAATAAATATTTCCAACAAAAACATATAAAATTATGAAAAACGAAAAAATTGTAAACAAAAAGTTGAAAGTTAAATTAAATTGCATTAGAAATGCATTTCATGATAAGATTCAAAAAATTTCTAGTTAGAAGCGGATTGTCTAACTGGTTTCGAGAAATCTTTCTCAGCGTTATCGAACCTAGCTACATTCAAGTTAGCAGCGCATTTTCTAATTTTGTTGTTGAGACTCTTTTATATTTTTGACTTTCACAGATGTATTCAGAAACTCTATAATTATTTGTCCTGGCGAAATTACAGAAACAAGTTCAGATTGTTTCGTCTTCGCGATAGGCTATTTATAGATTCGCGATAGACAGTGTATAGGTCAATTATTGATAAATCGCGAACGCCTCGCGATAGACATTTTGCAGATTCAGATTTTCGCGATTGGTAGAATATAGGTGGATTATACCCTTTAATCTGCAATTGATAAGTCACGAATCACCTGTGAAGGAGGTCGGCACGGCGTATATAAATTTGCCGGCAAGGCGAGAGAGAGAGAGAGGAGGAGGGAAGGTGAAGAGTAGAAAAAGAGTGATAAAAATTAATAGTAGTTGGGTGGAGTTGAAAATTTGAAGAATTTTGAAGGCAATTTATGCATTTTTTACTGAAAATCCGAGGAATTTCCTTTCAACATTAGCCGATCATTTCCATGAAAATTCATCGACTTTTGCTTGTTTTTCGGTTCCATTTCTTGCGGTAATATGATTTTTTGTTCAATTTTTATAATTTTTGTCACATTTTTCGCTAATTTTTCTCGATTTTTAGCCGAAGAATCATCAAAAAATCGCCAAAAACCTCCAAAAAATATTCCACCCTACTGTACCTTAAAGGCGCACGCCCAAATCCCTTCCTCTGGGTCCCACCCCGAAGCTCTACATTTTCGCCGGCAAGCCTGAAATTTTTGAATTTTCTACGCCTATTTTTTCGATTTTCATCGATTTTTATCGATTTTTTTCGTTTTTTTCCACTAAAAATTATTAAATTATTGAATTTTCTACTAATTTTCATCAATTTTTCAGTGAAAAACCAACCAAAACCCGGAGAAAATGGATCCAATCGTGAATCGACCTCTCGAATTGCCTTCAATCGTCACAATGCACATCGAGTCGCGTCAGTTCACTAGTATCAGTGAGTTTTTGTGCTATTTTTCAGAAATTGAAGGAAAATGCGATCGAGGAAAAATTGATGTGAAACATCTGGAAAAAAATGCTGAAAATCGGCGAAAAAAGATGGAAATTCAAATTTTTTAGCAATTTTCCAACAGAAATTGCTATTTTCTACCTCAAAAGTCTTGATTTGTAATGAATTTCTAGCCAAAAATAGGAAAAATGACAGATTTTTATCAAGAAAATTTTTGTATGCCATTTTTCAAATTTGGCGAATTTTACTCAAAATTTCTGATTTTCGAGTTTGGAATCATCTGAATTACTTTTTTCGCGATTTTCCAGTAAAATTTCAGCAAAAAAAAACTCAAAAATATGGCGAAATTCAGATAATTATCTACCGATAATTTTTCCGGCTCTAATTCTCAAGTTTTACCCTTTGGCAATTTTAAAAAATTTATCAATAAGTTTTCTGGGGTATTCTGGAGCGACTTGGAGTAATTGGAAGGGTTCATGCGGAATGATTCTGGAGCATTCACAGGAGTTCTCAGGAAGTTTGAAGCGTTTTAGAGGGTTTAGAATGGTTCTGGAGCATTCGAAAGAGTTCTGGAGAATTTCGACAGGTTTTGGAGCATTTTGGAGTTTTGCGGAGCGTTCAGAAATGGGTTGTAAGCATTCTGGACCGTTTTTCGGCGTTAGAATCAGTTCTAGAGCTACCGGGAGATTCATGGGGCATTCCGAAGAGTTCTGACGACTTTGGAAGCATTTTGAAGCATTCAGAAGCAATTTCAAACGTTCTGATGCAATTTGAAGAATTCTGGACGGTTTTTAGGCGTTCGAAATGATTCTAGCGCTTCCTGGAGCTTTATGGAGCAATTTAAAGCATTTCAGAGCATTCAGATGCAATTTGGAGAATTTCTGAAGTTTTCCAGAGCTATCTGCAGTGGTATGAAGCATTTCAAAGCGCTTTGAAACTCACCAGATCTTTATGGAGAATTCCGAAGTGGTTCAAAGCGTTTAGAAGGATTCTGGAGCATTCTGGAGCATTTTTGGGCGTTCGAAATGGCTCTATTTCTACCTGGAGGATTGTGGAGCATTATGAAGAGTTCCAGAGTGTTTTGAAACGATTTTGATCGCTCTCAAGCTTTCCAGAACAATCGGAGCTTTGAATGCCGTATCTACTGTACTTCAGCTCAATCTGGATGATTCTAGACGCTGTTTTCGAAAGAAGATCATAACATGCTTCATACAAGGATTCAGACCACACGGAAGAACAATGGATCGCTGAACTACAGTATCCCAGTTCATCCACCTATATGTAATACATAGAGTTCTTCTCCCTCCCGTCCTCAATTCTGTTCTTCTCTCCCCCGGTTCAGTGTCATCCTCTCTCTCTCTTCTCCCCGCCTAAAATGACACAATGGAGAGAAAAAGGGATTCATAACTTGGCTGGTGGCCAACATATACACACTCTTCTCTCTCCCCCGCCACTCGCCTCCTACTCCTCCATTTTTTCCCTTCTTCTCCAAGCGCCTTCCGAAGCAAATCGAACACACACACACACGGACGGACGGACGGACAGAGGTCGTCTTTCCATTTCTTCTTGTCTCTCTGAGCCCTCCGCTTTGTCCCATACTCTCTCGCTTCTCTTCCAACGTACCAACGGTCAGCACACTCGTCGTCTGGGGACGCTCTCTCTCTCAACTCTTTTTGCTTCGATTTCTTTTTGGGACCACTAAGGCTTTGCAGGGCTTCAAACATCAGTGTTTTTACATTTCTGAAAATTCCCGCTTTTCTAGCTGGAATTTGAAGCAGTTAATGTGGTTTTGAGAGTCGTAAGAGCGTTGGAGCATATTTTGTACGTTTCTGTCGAGCTTAGTTCACAGAGAATAGTCAAAAATGACACTTGGGGGGTTCTGAAACCCTCTGGAGTCGAAAATTTGGCTATTTTTGAGCCGGAAAGCTTCTTGAGAGTCTTGGAATCTTCTCGAAACTGATTACAAGTCATGTTACGGGCAGTTTGGAGCACTCAAACGGTCAGAATCGGCAAGAATTTCTATTGAGATGTTCTGGAGCATTCCGGAGCTAGAAATTGACGGATTTTGAGCGCTGAGAATGTTAAACAGGTTCCAGAGCCCTCAGAAACCGATAATCTTGCTCAGAATTCTAGATTTTCATCAGAAATTTACCATTTTTTGAGGCTCAAAGTTGTCAGAATCAGCCCAAACCTCAAATGGGGTGTTCTGGATCATTCTATAAGAAATTGAGGGTTTTTTAAGCGCTGAAAACTGTCTTACGGGTTTCGGAGCTCATTGTAGCCAACAATTCTGCTAAACAATTATAGATTTTTCATCAGAAAGTGACCTTTTTGGAGGCTCAAAGTTGTCAGACTCGGCTCAAAACTCTAATGAATGTTTTGGAGCGATTTCGGACAAAAATTGAGTGTTTTCAAGCGCTGAAAACTGTCTTACGGGTTTCGGAGCTCTTTGAAACCGAAAATATCGCACCGAATCCTTTCTTTTTATTCCGAAATTGGCCCTTTTTGGATTAAAAGCTCTAAAATAGTCTTGGAGTCATCTCAAGACCATCGAGACTAATTATTTGTAGTTCTTCCCCGACATTTCGTGATTTTGAAGACCTCAAGACGAGAAATTCGACTTTATTCAACAATTTTTAGCTAGAAATTCGTTTCCTCGATCCTTTTTTTACCTGAAAATTCGCTCTCGGGCCTCTAATTTCATTCGGAACCCCGTTGTCACGTGATCTAGCTGCCCCAGATACCGTCCAGACCAGTTTTCTTGGCCGATTTCAACATAAATAGCTGAAAATTTGGGGAGGAGGAGATGAAGAATGATGTCACTGTCGAAGTTTCATGGTTTTCTTGGCAATTTTTTTTGGGTGATTTTCCATAATTCTTTGCGGTTTCTTTTTCCTTGGGCATTTTTTCGTCGGATTTTTCTAGTTTTTCTGGGTTCCGAGTCTTCTAGAAGCTTCGTTTTACTGTTCCCATCAATTTTCCGGTCGAATTGTCTTTCTATTCCTATTCTCTGGGTTGTGACCCTTCCAGAAGGCTCATAATGCCTCTCCTGAGGTTACAGCCATTTCCATGTCATTTTCAATTCGATTTTCCGTCTATTGGAATTCCGAAGGGCTTCAGAAGGTTTCTAGGCTTCTCTGGAACGGTTCTTTTTACACTGAACTTTTAGATCGTGTTCTGATCTACAGAAGTCTCTGGAAGGTTGGTTCCTCTACTTCCTCATCTATCTGGTCTCAGATGACGGCTTCATCTTTTTCTCCTCCTTCCCTTTGCAGTATCGCCCGTCATCATCTGGCGTCGAACAGTCTATCCGCTTTTTTTCGTGTATGTGTACATTTGTTCTTCTTGCCATGTGACATATCAAAAAGCCACGTACTCTTTTTTCCCTCTTGTTTTTCACATATGGAGATGGTTTGAAACCAGAGGGAGGCATTGCGGAGGTGGAGGAGGTTTTATTGACCCCATAGAAGAATGAAAGGGGAAAAAGACCTGAAAACCGAACAGATGGCTTGAGTCTTCGATTTTGGTGCTGATTTCTTCGAGATTTCCTTCTTGAACTGAAATTTCCTTCAGAATCCTTGAAGAAAGTCGAAAATTGGCTTAAGGCTTCGATTTCGGACGGATTCTTGACGAGAATCACTATGTTCCAAGAAACGTCGATTAATTTTATAATGACGTATATCGGGCTTAGATTTCGGACGGTTTCATGATTCGATTTCGGACGGTTTCCTGATTCGACTTCGAGATTTCACTCCTGAAGTCTTCCGAATCACTATGAATCTGAAATCGAAACGTCTCTTCAATTTTATGATGACGTAATTCGCTTCTAATCATATTGATACTGCACCACACATTGTTGTGTGGATACTGCACCACAGTGAGATTATGCAAAATTTCGCAAGTAAAGCGAATATTTGATTGTCTCATAAGACATTGTACTGTCTTACAATTAGGTAATGCCCTGTTTTTCCTCTCTTCCTTCGATAGCGATGGAAGCGATGGCAATCTTAGCGATTCCGCCTAGCTTGAATCGCTCGAAAAAAACGGATTTTCGACCCCTACAACCTCGGACTATGATAGCAGACCAAGAATGATCATTTTTGAACTACTATCCCGTTCCGGGATCAGTTTTTTAATGCTATTTGACCCATATCGTTATCTTTTCTCGCTCGCTTATAAGGAGTTCGGTTGATTTATTGCTGGTTAGTTGGTGCAGTATCACACCGATACGGTGATAAATCCACGGATTTCTTTGGATATATAAGCAGAGAGATATGGTTTTTGACCATTTTTCGACCGTAATCTTCTTCTAGAAGTGTATCGGGTTGTAATGGTTTGGCTATATGCCTAGAGTCTACGAGCTATAGCCTATGAGCGTATGAGCTATAGCCTGGGAGCCTATGAGCTATGGCTTATTAGGCTACGAGCTACGGCCTATGAGCTTACGAGCTATATGCCTATGAGCCTATGAATAATACTGTAGCTGCAATAGCCTACAGGCCTAGACTGTCAGTCATGGCCCGACTATAAGCCTATACTATAAGCTATAGCCTCACAGCCGTGGTCCGACTATAAGCTGCCCATTTTCGAAATTTCCTGAAAATAGGCGAGGGACCCTCGATTTCCATCCAAAATCGATGTGCGGTTTCTCCTTCGTTTTTTTTTCTTGCAACAGCAGTTTGACACATTTCAAAGTGACAAAGTGACTCTTTTTTCCGTCGTTTTATCTGTTTCGCTCTCTGCGTCTCCCTTACACCTTGTTCTCTCTATCGAATGACGATAGAAGAAGAAGAAGAATTTTTTTGTCTATCCCTTACTTTTTCGTCGATTTCTTGGCGCAAAGCCAAGAAATCTGGATTCTTTGAAGATTCCAGTTGGCGAAGGGGAGATGGATCAGCTGACTGTATTTATGCAGATGACCACTTTCTAATTCATAGAAGACGTGGAGAAGGCAATGGATTCTTCTAGAAGACCTTCCAGGGAAGCCTTTGAGGATTCCCCTGGTAATTCTAAAGTTGCGTACTGTTGATAGTACCTCAATTCAACAAATCTGCAATTTGTAGGATTCGCAGGCTTTCAGTCGTTAACAGACGTTGCTATAACTGAAAGTACGGCATATTCAGGGGTGTGCGGAATGGAAATTTTCGGAATCTCGGAATGTCGAAATATTCCGAATTTTAAAGGTGTACTAAGGCTTCATTCAATACTTTTCCAATCGAACCTTCATTTCACTCTGAATATTATTTTATCAAAAAGAAATTCTGAATTTCGTCCAAAAAGCCACAATTTGGACGACAAAATACAGTCTGGGCAACTAGATGGCCTAGAAAATTTGAATTCCCGCGCGAAAAATCCGAGTTCGGCCATTTCATTTTTTCCCTCTATTTTTGCTGTTTTTTTCTGGTTTTTTTGTCAATTTTCTTCGAATAAAACACTTAAAAATGAAAACATGTTTGAAATTTTGCGGAAAAGCAAGAAAATTCGAAAAAATTTGACGAAAAACAAAAAAAACACAGCAAAAATAGGGAAAAATTGAGATGGCCGAACTCGGATTTTTCGCGCGGGAATTCAAATTTTCTAGGCCATCTAGTTGCCCAAACTGTATTTTGTCGTCCAAATTGTGGCTTTTTGGACAAAATTCAGAATTTCTTTTTGATAAAATAATAATCCGAGGGAAATGAAGATTCGCTTGTGACAGTATTGAATGAAACCTTACTACACCTTTAAATTTTCGGAATTTCGGAACGTCGGAATATTCCGACTTTTAAAACTTCGGAATTTCGGAATATCGGAATTTTCCGAGTTTCAAATAGTCGGAATTTCGGAATTTTCGGAATATCGAAAATAGTCATTTTTTACATTATTTTTAGTTAAAAAAGTACTTTTTCGGGAAAAACCTTCTGAAAGTTGTAAAGTTTTGGTAAATTGACTGTTTCGAAAAGCGAAAACCACTTGAACATGTTTATTCGACATACAATAATTTTTCTCTTCGCTACTTTTTTCTTAAAGATCGGAATTTCATTCCGAAAATTTTCCTTTCGGAATATTCCGGTCGGAATTTCATTCCGAAAAAATTTTGTCGGAATATTCCGATCGGAATTCCATTCCGAATTTTTTCCCTCGGAATATTCCGGTCGGAATTTCATTCCGAAAATAGTCAAATTTTCGGAATTTTCGGAATTCCGAATTCCGTTCCGCACACCCCTGGGCATATTGCTGACCCTTAATTCAAAAATTGGGTCTGCAAGCTCCGATTTCTTTTGGAGAACAGTTTTCGATCGAGTTCAGTTTTCGACCATCGAAACGTTCTTACCCGGAACCTTTCACTTAACCGATTATAGGCCATACCATCGAGGGAACTCGATTCTCGATCTATGCGCCTTTAATCCCGCTCGGCACGTGACTATCTCTGGTAAATCATTCCCAGGCTAATTCGGGATAGAACGGAACCTAATCGGGGAAAATGAAAAAAACGGACCTGATCAGGCTCAAGCGGGATCTAATTCGACATGAAAAATAAAGTGTAACCTAATCGTGGTTTCAGCAGGACCTAATTGGGGTGAAAAAACTCGAACCTGTTCAGGTTGCAGCGGGATCTAAGCAGGGTTGGACCGGGTTCTAATCAGGTTTATGGAAAACAAATTTTTGGGTGTTCTTTTTTTTTGTTTTTTATCCCATAAATGATTTTATTAAGCTAATTATTCAATTTTGAAGTAATTTAATTGATCGTTTATGAAAAACACATTTTTAAAGTGTTCTCTAATTTGTTTTTTTCCCATATATATTTTTCTTCGGCTAGTTATTCAATGTGGAAGTATTTTAAATGATTTTGAGTTGTTTTAGATGTTTACACCTTCACGGATGGACCGAGATTCGTCGAAAGAGGTAGTTGCTGAAACCGTTGCTAAAATCAAGAAAAGAAAGACGGATTGTATACAACCCCTTGCGAGTGTAAGAAGAAAAATTGTAGGACAGTATGGATCGATTGAAAGTATAGAACAAGGATACGATGACGAAGGTCTGAATGATGGTAACTTAGTTATGGGTGAATTTCTAACTACTATCGGGTTTTTCAGAGTTAAGCTTTCGAAGAAAACATGAAAATAATGATATGGAGTCTTTAACTGATTGGTCTACATTAAGTGATCAAGATTTGTTCCGACTTTATTTTCTGTTGACAATCACTCATTCCAAGTCAGGTAAGTGGAAATGAAGAAAAATAAAAAGTAAACTGTGTATTTCTAGCTGTCGATAGATATTTCGAGGCTGAGATTGTCGAAAGTGAGCAGCAACTGAGACGAATTCTATATGACGATACAATTCTGACTAGAGTGGTGTTATGTGTACAATGTGCGGAGGATGAAGCAAAGTATAGGTATATAAAGGTACGTAATATAATGATGAATTTTAAGATGCATTTGCGATCGCCCCAGTGTACTAGGTGAGGTGGTATTCACTGATATGGGGGTTATCTATTTGTTGTTTTTTTTAATTTTTCTAAAATAAATTTTTTCTTAACAATTCTCATACATCCATTACGTAGACCACAAACTTTCCAATCAACGCTAAACAGAGCGCGCAACGACACTCCGCTCTGGAGCTTCGCAACCTAATCAGGCTGCAGCGGGACCTGAGCGGGCTTGCAGTCGGACCTGATCTTGGCAAGTTAGAATACAGAATTGCCCCGATTAGGTTCCGCTCTATCCCGAATTAGCATCTGAACGATTTACCAGAGTATGGCAATATCTGCCTCCGAGGAGGAAGAACAGATGTTCTTCTCCCATCTGGGCCACCATTCTGGAGCCCCGGGGGCTTGTAATTTGTCATTCAGTTTTTTTGACTGCTTTCTCTGCGCTCTCTCACTCTCTCTCGCCCTACCAGGTGTGCTCTTCTCTGCGTCTCGTACAGTTAGTAACGTTACAAAGGGCATTTTGGCATTTGGCAATGGCATACCGCACACATGAGAGAAAAATGAGAGACACAGAGATAAGGAGACAATTACTGTCTTTCTTGAAGGAAGAGACAGTTTTTCTCTACTTTTCTCTTTTCGTGTAGATTGTGCAATGTACTGCCTCTACGTGACGTCTGTGTCTTTTTAGTCTCCCCTACTTGCTCTTTTTGTGGTGCTCTTTTGGAGATGGACTTTACTTTTGCTCCCGGACTTGGATTTTCCAGCCTGAAATTCCAGGAGAAAATGGATTTTTGGCTCATTTTCTGAGCTCTAAGCTGGATAATGGTCCAGAAAGTTTCATTTTGAGCTCTGTAGAGTAGTTGCGCAGTCAGAAGTCCATTTGGGCTCTTGTGGCTCTTCTGGAGGTCATTTTGAGACTCTGAGCTACTTGGAGCTCTGTGAGAGAGGCTCGAGTCTTTTGAAGCGCTGTGAGCGTGGCATGAGTCTGGTGAAGCTCGTTGAGCACATTTTGAGCCTTTTGTAGCTCTACTAGCTCAATTTGAGCCCTTGAGCTTATTGAAGTTCTATGAGCACTTTTTGATGCTTTTGTAGCTCTACTAGCTCGATTTGTGTATTTTAAAGCTCGTGGAGCCTATTCTGAGTCTTTTGTAGCTCTATGAGCTCATTTTCGAGTCTTTAAGCTGTTTCAAGCGCTGCAGGCTTATTTTCGAGCCCTTGAGATTCTTGGAGCTTTGTGAGCTTGATTTGCATTTTTTGAAGCGCTACAAGCTCAATTTTAGCCTTTAGAAGCGCTATGAGCTTATTTTAAGCCAAATACCCAGTTTTTGATAGTCGGATTCTTATCGGGCGTATTTTGGTTTATTTTTTGAACTCATGAAGCTTCTAGCGTCTCTTCGGCTTTTTTTTGGCTCTACTTGAGCTCAGTTTGAGCCCTAATTGGCTCATTTTGAGCCTTTTGTTGCTCTGTGAACAAATTTCGAGCCTTGTTTAGCTCTACTAGCTCATTCTCCCTCTCTGGGAACAATTGTAGGAACAAAACCTACAAAAACCGGTCTCCTCCAGGAACTATCACTTTTCTGTGGTAATCAGGTGATTCTTCCCATACTGTCAATCATCCCCATCTTCGTTATCAGCTTCATTTTCTTCCCTTTTCCTTCTCTTTGAGGTCATATTCTATCCTTAGAATAAGGAATACTGTTCCTGGAGCTCTAAATTTGCTCTTGAGCTCATGTTTTTCTCACTCACAATGGAAAAACGCCCATTCTGATTCTGAAAATTATCATAAAAACTCTGAACAATTCTTGTCTGCCCCAGAAAACGTCGAAACCTCCCCGGGAAGGATAGGAAGAGCCATTCCTTTGTGTCGATTTACGCTAAACAAAGCGTGACGAGCGGAGTGTCGTTTGGAAGGGAGGAGCCATTACTCAATTCTTACCCAATAACAAGAAACAAAATTCTGCAAAGTTTGTGGAAAATTTGTGAAATTTGAATATTCAAAATTTGAATTTTTGAATTAAGAGTGAGCAATTTCAAATTTAGAGTGAGCAATAGTGAAAACTAAGTCTCTGCGAAGCTCCGGTCGATTGAAAATAATGCAAGTTTCGCTTTTTCTTTAATTTCGCTACGTAGCCATGTTGAATTGATACTGCAAACTCTATCTATTTTGATAATTTTCTTTATTTTTTAGTCGCATTTTTTGCTCTTTCTTCTCCTGTCCATCGTTTATCATTATGCCTATAAGAATCACGTGTCTGCGTGCTCTTTCTTCTTCTTTTTTGCTCTCTATATTGCCCATTTTGTACCTATCAATCAGTGGTATTCCTCAACCCAATTTTCTCCACCTTAAATTGCGATTTTTCCATCAAATTTTATACCAAAATGTAAAGCTCGATGAGCTCTACATTTTGGTATAACATTTGAAAAGAAAATCACAATTTTTAATAAAGAAAACTGCCGGGCCCTCCGCGGCCCCACGGCCCGAGACTGTTAAAAATTCAAATTACCGCTAATTTTCCCCTATTTTTTTGCAGAGGATCCCTCATCAAACTACAGTATCAACAACAGTCCCAACAGATTCTGCTCCCCTACTAAACACCATCATCCACCACGGCTACCGTACTCCTCACCATCTCCATCGCCAGGGACCCCCATCAAATTTCTGCGTCGAAACAGTACCACCACCACCACAACGACAGTCGTCAAAATGTCTGTGACAGAGCCTGCAGACGCTGCGAGTAGCGGAGCACAAGCGCAATCTCAAGCTCAAGCTCAACAGCAGACTCTGCAGGTGAGAATAATCGGCGCGTGGGGCCAAACGAAGAAAACGATCGAAGAGCCGCAGCTACCGGTGGCTCAGCAGCCACAGCAGCAGAAAGAAAAAGTTCCTGAGAAAGAAATTGTGGTAATTTTATAGATATGTATATGGTTTTCTTGCATGTACATATGTATAAACGTTCAGACCATCTTATTCTTGAGGCCTATCAAAAAAAAAATTGGAGAAAAATGAGCAAAAATGAGCTTTTGAGCCCTGAAAATGAGAAAAAATTACCCAAAAATGAACATTTTTAATTTTTCGTTTTTTTTGGTTTTTTCGAGTTTCTATACAAATTTTCGATGATAAAACTGATTTATGTGCATTTTAAAATGGAAAAAAGCATTTTGGAGCACAAAAAATCGCCGAAAATGAGCCAAATTGAAGATTGTGAGCCTTGAAATTGAGCAAAAACTAAAAAGCCTTTTTTTCGATTTTTTTGGTTTTTTCGAGTTTTTAGATCGATTTTCGATGATAAAAATGATTTTCGCAGTGAAAATTAGCTATATGTTCAAAAAGGATGGCTGGAAATGAGCCAACTTGAAGATGTTGGAGCCCTGAAAATGAGCCAAAATGAGCCAAGACTGCAAATTTTTGATTTTTCGAATTTTTTGGTTTTTTCAAGTTTTTAGATCGATTTTTGATGATAAAAATGACTGTAACAATGAAAATTACCCAAAGAGTATTTTGGAGCCCAAAAATTGATTGAAAATGAGCCCGGAAAACGGAAATTTTTGAAAATTTTTTTTTTGGATTTTTGAATTCAAAACATTGTTTAGAATCGATTTTTAGTGAATTAACCTCTAGTTTGAGCAAAAATGAGCGAAAAATTCATTAAAAATAACCCAAAATAGAGACTTTAGGGCCCCGAAGCCCCGAAAATGAGCCCAAAAAAATCAAAATTTTCAGAATTTTTTTTTTTCTCATTTTTTAAAAGTTTCTAGATCGATTTTCTCTAAGATGTCAAAATCAAATTGTAGTACCCTATAATATTTTCCAAGGCTAACAGGTCTTCTCGATTTTTATGATGAGCAATGCAACTTTTTTCTCTCCGCACGAAATCTCTTCATTGCTCCATTGCTCTACGCTATTCTTCCCTTTTTTAGTTATCGTGATTGTGGTTTGTATTATTATTATCTGCTGATATTGTGAGGTAGTTGTGAAATCCTTGGTTTAAAAATCTGAAAAAAAAAGTTGAAGAAAATTTGAAAAATTCTGAAAAAATGGAGAAAAGGCTAAAAATTCGAAAAAAAAGGTATACGGTATACAGTATGGGACACCAGGACCCCTCGAATTCTCGAAAATAATAATTCTAAAAATCCAATTTTCGGTACTCGAAAAATATCAAAATTTCATAGAAATTGGTATACTGCAACTCTTTTTTGAAAATTTACACTTTTTTCCACTCAAATTATGAATTTCGACTCTAAAAATCACCAAAATCTCTTGAAAATTAGGTTTTCACGTCTTAAAAACCCCTAAAAACTTAAAAAATCTCAAAAACGCCGAAAAAATCGCATATGTGGAAATCCAACTCGACAAACTTTTTGCCATCGAAAAAAACCGTATTCTCTGTCTCTGTGGCCTTGCTCGCCTGCTTGCTTGCGATATCTCTATTATTTATTGCCAAAAAATCTCAAATCCAAAAGATGTTTTCATCGATTTCATTAAAGGTGTGTGATCAAACAATTCAACCATTCGACGAGGCAGTATCATGGGCGAAAATTATGGAAGAGGAAGAGGTTTGTGTAGAGTTTTTTGGTTTTTTTATGGGGAAAATTTTGAGTCGAAAAATCTGTGAAAAATGGTCAAAATTGGCTCCGGAAAGTCAAAAATTGTCCAAAAACATTGGTTTTGAGCCAAAAAATCGTTAAAATAGCTTAAAATTGATATCGGAACAGTCAGACCTGCTAAACAGCCAAAAATCGCTAAATTTTGACATAAAAAGTTCAAATTCGGACATTTTGGCTTAGAAAGTAGTTGGAAACATTTTTGCTTCAAATTAACGATTTTACGTCAAGATTAACCTATAAATACTCGATAAACCATAATTTTGAGCTAAAAAATCGTCAAAAAAGGTCTAAATTGACCTCGAAACAGTAAAAAAGTGGCCACAGTAATCAATTTTCGATCACAATAAATTTTAGCGAATTCTCGATTATTTTGGACATTTTTTGACCAAAATAATTGAGAATTGGCTAAAAAATGTTCGGACCGAAAATTGATTATTTTGGACAGTTTTTGACTGCTTCGGGATCAATTTTGAGCTTTTATTGACAATTTTTGACTGAAAATCATAGTTTTTGACTATTTCTAGGTTAATCTTGACGAAAGATCGTTATTTTTAGGCCAAAACGTTTCCGACTAATTCCAAAGCGAAAATATCCGAAAATCTGAGCTTTTTATGTCAAAATTTAGCGATTTTTTGGCTGTTTTCAGCACAGTACTGTTCTGGAGCCATTTTTGAACCATTTTCTTACGAATTTTCAGCTCAAAATCAATGTCCGGAGCCAATTTCGGACCTTTTCACCGTTTTTTTTCGGCTCAAAATCATAGTTTTTTGACTATTTTAGCTTAGTTCAGTCAAAATGAAGAATTTTCGGTAAAAATCGGTAAAAAAATAGTCCAAAATAACCAAAAAAATCGTCAAAAATGACGAAAAACAGCTTTCCAGACCGAGAATTGATCATTTTGGACAGCTCTCTGGGACCAATTTCGAACCCTTTTTAACGATTTTTTTGGCTTAAAATCATTGAATTTTTCAGTTCAACAACATTGCATCGGATTCCGACGGCGCCGGCGGTGGCGATGACGAAGTGGACGGTGTGGGCGGAGCCAACTCGTCTCCCGAACGTCGCCGTCAAATCCCCGACTCGCCGCCGTTCCGCGTTCAAATCGCCAACATCTCGTCGCAACACATTGAAGAAGAGCTCATCTACTATTTCGGCGGCGACGACATCAAATCCGTTGCATTCCGAAAAGAGGACGGAAACGCCGAGATTGAGTTTCACACACGCGACGCGCTGCTTCACGCGTTGACTCGTCAGGATCAGGAATTCAAGGGACGCGTTCTGAAGGTTTTCGTTCGACAGAACCGGGATTCGGTGGCACGGGTGACGGCGCGGCACTCTGGAGACTATCGGCATTATGAGAGTGCGGATTCGCATTTCTCGGGAGGATCGCGACGAAATCAACACAATCGGAATCATTATAACAGTCAGAGCAGTTTGAATAGTGATCGACATTCGCAGAGTGGTGGTGGGGGAAGGTGAGGGTTGATTTGGAAAAATTATGGAAAAAATGGTAAAAATGAGCCAAAAATCGGATTTTTCGATCTGAAAATTATTAGGAAATCAAAATTTTCTATCTAAAAACCTAAAAAAATGGGATTTTCGCTCTGAAAAGTTATGAAAATGCATTAAAAGTAGAGCAAATTGACCTGAAACGATCCGAAATCCATCAAATACAGTTTTTGTGCTCCTGAGACCGTTTTTAGCCTTAAAACCCAAAAACCTATGATTTTGACCTGAAAATGACCGAAAATTCGAATTTTTCAAACTAAATAACCTATAAAATATAATTTTCGCCCTGAAAATTTATAAGATGCTTTAAAAATAGAGTAAATCGACTTGAAACGGTCTGAAACTCATCAGAAGTTGCCGTTTTGCCCTCGGACGGATTTCAATCAGAAAGAAGCCAAAAAACCCTACTTTTCGACATAAAAATCTTAAAAATGACCCTAAAATAGCTCAAAATGAGCTCAGAACCCATGATTTTGATCTGAAAATGACAAAAATCCTAACTTTTGACCCAAAAACTATTAAAAATGCATACAAAATTAAATATTTTGACCTGAAAAATTCATATTTTAAAAATGAGCAATCCTTTTTTTCTTCAGAAACCGCAACAACTACGGTAACAATCACTACGGTACGATGCCGGCCGGCGGATATCATCAGGATCGTCGTGGTAAAAATTTTTATTTTTTGAAAAAAAGATTTTTGGCTCAAAAATGTGCCAAAAATTGATATTAGACAGTAGTTTTTATCCAAAAATATCTAAAAATCGGTCACAATCCAAAAGAATTTGAAGGAGGCAATCGTGGAGGAGGTTATAACAATGGCAACAACGACGTTCGATACAGTAACAATAATAATAACAATTTCAGAGCGCCAAGGGTAAGCATTTTAGTTTAAAATAATAGAGAAAAAAGGAGGTTTTAGAGCTGAAAATAGGGAAAAGATCAGTTTTCTTCAGCTAAAATTGGTAAAAAAAACGAGATTTTTAAGCTAAAAAGTGTGAAAAAATGAGATTTTCCAGCTGAAAATGATGAAAAAAAGAGATTTTCGAGCGAAAAAATGGTGAAAAAAAAGGATTTTTCAGTTGAAAATGGTGAAAAAAATGAGGTTTTAGTGCTGGAAATGGAGAATAATGAGATTTTTTAGCTAAAAATGGTGAAGAAAGATCCAGCAACTGAAAAAAAAACACACCAGTAATTGAAAAATGGCCCAAAAATTTATGAAAAAAGCTCTGGTGGCCTAACTTTATCTTTTAGCAAAAAAAAAAACGACCCCGTGGCTCAAAAACTGCCGAAAAATCTGCTCAGAATGAGCTGAAATAGCTCAAAATACTTCTGTTGGCCTAACTTTCTCTTCTTAGGCCATCTAAGCCCACATTTTTTACTAGAAATGACTCCGATGGCTCAAAAATCGCTCTCAGAAAATTTCGACCTCTTTGGCACAAAAATTCGCAGCGAAATGTGCTCAAAATGAGCTGAAATGGCTCAAAATACTTCTGGTGGCCTAACTTTCTCTTTCTCGGCCGTCTGAGCCCGAAATTTCCACTAGAAATGGTCATGATGGCCGAAAAATGGCTTATAGAGAAAGTTCGGCTACAGGGAAGAGTTTTGATGGCCTAACTTTCTCTACTAGGAAAATTTAGGCCTCCTGAGCTTCAATTTTCGATTAGAAAAAGCTCTGATGGCCTAAAAATCGCTCCTAGAAAAAGGTAGGCCACTAGGAAGGGTTTTTGATTGTCTAACTTTCTCCAAGTTCACCCCTTTAGATTACTGTACTTCTTTCTTCCAGCACCCCTACGATCGCCAATACAGTGGACCCAACCAGTACTCGAATAATCGCTACGATGATCAACAAAACGGTGGCCCCCTCCAACGCTCGGGCTCCTATCACCAGAGCAACGACTGCCGCTACAGTACCCAAAACTATCAATATCAAAATCAGCCGGGCTCGGTGTCGGCTCGCTCGCGAACCGAATCGCATAACACGCTGGATAACGGATTCTCGCGAGCCTCTTCCCGGATGTCACTGTCCACACAGAATCCAGAAGACGTTGGAGGCGGGGCCCCGGTGGCCAAACGGCCATCGGCGAACCCCTTCGGAGACGCGAAGCCCGTGGATACCCAAGCGAAACTTTTGGAGCTCGAGAAGCGGCGAGCCGAGAAGCAGCAGAGCGTCCCGATTAAGGATGAGCAATCGCCGGGAGCAGCCGGCGATCACGCTCAAGAGAATGCGCCGCCGAGTAGTATGGAAACGGCGAAGAGCTCGGTGTCGGGAGCATCCGGGAAGTATCAGAAGGGTGGATACAATAAGGGACACCATGGCGGGCCCCATGGGCACCAAGACGGGCACACTTATGATCAAGGAGCACCGCCAGGATCAGTTGTGTGAGTTAGGCTTACCGGCTTAGGATTAGAGGCTTTGGCTTAAAGGCTTAGGCTCACAGGCTTAGGCTCAAAAAACCGAACAATTTCTTTTTCAGAATCAAGAAGCGCGAGTCGATTGACACACAGCAACAACAACAGCAGAAGCATGACGACGAGGTACCGCCTGTGGATCCGATACAGTATCCGATGACTGGTGATGTTAAGGTGAGCGATTCGGAGCATTTTTGAGCCGAAAATTGGGATTTTGGAGCATTTTTGAGCCAAAAATCGAGGTTTTGGAGCTTTTTTCACACAAAAATCGAGGTTTTGGAGAATTTCTCACACAAAAATCGAACTTTTGGCATGGAAAATCGTTACTTTTGTGTAATTTTAAGTCGGAAATCGATGTTTTTGGGCTGTTTTGACCCAAAAGTCGAAGCTTTGGAGCATTTTTGATCGAAAAATCGAGTTTTTGGATCATTTTTTACATAAATTAGGCTATTTTGACCCAAAAATTGAGATTCGAGGCCATTTTTCACTTAAAAAATGGAGTTTTTTGTAGCATTTTTGGCCCAAAAAGTGGATTCGAGAGCATTTTTGACCTTTTTACCTGAAAATCGAGTTTTTGGAGCATTTTTAACCCAGAAATCGAGATTTCAAACCATTTTTTACCCATAAATTGTATTCTGGAGCACTTTTATCCAAGAATCGACTTTTTTGTGCTCATTTTGACTGAAAAATTGAGAGTTTATAACGTTTTTAGCTCAAAAATCGAAATTTCGGAGCCGTTTTTGATCAAAAAATCGAGATTTTGGTGTTTTTTTGAGCCGAAAATTGAGATTTTGGAGCAATTTTCACCCCGAAAGTTAATTTTTTGGCCTTTTTTCCGCCCAAAATTGAGATTTTAGATCCGTTTTCTCCTTAAAACCCTCAGAATCTCAATTCTACCCAGTTCCAGAAGATGTCCACAGCTTCCGAATCATCATCCGACGTCAAAACGTCTTCCGACCTCCCACCACCCCATCCATCGTCATCGACGACGTCTTCATCTCATCACCGTGGAAATCGTGGACGTCCATCGTTGAAGCCCTATCAGCCACGCGGTGGAGGCCACGCCCACCACCATCAGAATCACCATCATCATCAGCTTCAGAAGTCGGCGACGATGGGACAAATTGAGAAGACGTCGGGAGGAGCATCTGGAGACGCGAATTTGGATGAGACGAAGGGAAGCAATGCGTCTACAGTATCCCATCAGAAGCGGCGATACACGACGCAGGGAAATAACTATCGGAGATCGTCGATTTCTGGAGGATCTGAATCTGGAAGGACCGAAAAATCGACGTCTTCATCGAGAGGAGGAGGAGGAGGTGGAAGAGGTGGAAGGGGCGGAGCTTCGAGGGGAGGAAGAGGAGGCGGAGCTATTGGACGGAAGAGTCAGGAAGGAGGAGCAGGAGCCTCTGAGCAACACCAGAAGACGATAGTGGAGAATGTGGAGCAGAAGACGGTGGCGGCGAAGAAGGAGGTGAAGGTGAGCAAGAAACTATGGAAAAAAATGGCCTAGAAAACCCGAAAAAAAGCCTAAAAACCCCGGAGATTATGGCCTAGAAAACACCCCCAAATTTTGTAATTGGTGGCCTAGAAAACCCTGGAAATCATGGCCTAGAAAACCCTGGAAATCATGGCCTAGAAAACACCCCCAAATTTTGTTTTTGGTCGCCTAGAAACCCCAGAAAATATGCGCTAGAAAGCTCGAAAACTATGGCCTAGAAAACCCGGAAAATCGTGGCCTAAAAAACCCCGGAAACCTTGGCCTAGAAAACCCGAAAAAATATGGCCTAGAAAACTCGGAAAATTGGGGCCTAAAAATCCAGAAATCATGGCCTAGAAAACCCCAGAAAGTATGGCCGAGAAACCCCGAAATATATGGCCTAGAAAACCCGTAAGAAATGGCCGAGAAAACCGGAAATTCGGGTTTCTAGGCCACCACAAAAAATACGAAAAAACGGAAAATTGAGCTCAAAATGAGCCAAAGAGCCCTGGTGGCCTAGAATCCCAATTCTAGGCTTTCTAGGTCATCTAGGAATCGCTGGCCGAGAAATTACAGGATTTGGAGTTTTCTAGGCCACCGAATTCCTGTCAAATAGCGTTTTCTAGGCCACCAGAACACCGGTGGTCTAGAAAATACATTTTTGGGATACTGTAGATCATCTAAGCCACGCCCCCAAATCTTGTATTTGGTGGCCTAGAAAACCCGGAAATTTGGGTTTCTAGGCCACCATGAAAAAAACGGAGAAAATAGTGCAAATTTGCCTCAAAATGAGCCCAAGAACCCAGATGGCCTAGAATTCCAAGTTTGGGATTTCTAGGCCAACCAGGAGTCGCTGGCCGAGAAATGACAGAATTTGGCACCCCCGAAAAAATAGCATTTTGGACCCGAAAATGACCAAAAAAAACCAAAACAATTTTGATGGCTTAGAAATCGACAATTTGAGTTTTCTAGGCCTCCAGAATTCGGCGGCCTAGAAAAATCATTTTTTTGGATCTTCAAAAAACAAATTTTCGTTTTTCCAGGACGACAAGAAGACGTCAGCGGCTCCAGAATCCCAGAAGGTCACGACGACCCCTCCGCCGCCACCACCAACGACGACGACGACGACGTCATCAGAAGTGCAGAAGGCTCAACATCATCAGAATTCGCAAGAAGACTCGGCATCCAGTCAACCGCCATCGACGCCGACGAAGAAGGCGAAAAAGGATAAGAAAAAGGAGAAGAAGAAGGAGGCGAAACAGACGCCGTTGGGCAACAACAAGTTCTCGGCGTTGGCCAATGTGGACGCTTAGAGGAATTTCGAATTTTTCCATTTGCCGCCATTTTTTTTTACCCAAAAATTTGAATTTCCCGCGATTTTCGACCTAAAACTTTGAATTTCCCGCCAAATTTGAACACTTCTTTTTGTATAGGTATCAATTTTCATGCCCCCTCTTTTTCCGTGTCAAATGTGTTTTTTCCATTATTATTATTATTCCATTTTTCTTTAATCTCATCTCTCAGGTAGCCCCGCCCCTTTTTTTCGCCTCAAAATTATCCCAATTTTAAGACGGAAATTTGAATTTCCAGCCCCTTTTTTTCTCCTCACAAATCTGGTCACTTTTTTTTCTTATTAAGATTACTGTAATTGTAATTGTACTCTCTTTATGGTATCCATTTTGGGCACTTTTTTCGGTGGGAAGTTTGGGTTTTTTGTGACATTTCGTAGGTGTGACGTTTCGAAAGCAAAAAATTTTGAAATTTCGTACTTTCGAAATGTCGCACCCAAATTTTCCATCGAAAAAATGCCTCCACCATTACCTCTTCTCCAAAATTCGACACATTTAGTTTTTAAGCCCCGCCCCCTTCTTTTTTCTCCTTTCTCTTCTCTTTTTTATTGTATGTTTAATGATATAATTATGATAGCGATAATTATTATTATTATTAGTGCATTCAACGACGGTGATGGTGGTTATGAAATGAATGTTGGCGATTCTCTTTGGTTTTTTTTGGCTTTTGAGACAGAAATGGGACATCGGGACATACAGGCAGACGAAAAATATAAAGAAATTGCAATGTTTTGAGCTAAGCTGTATGCAAATGCGCTCAATTGACAACTTTTTTAATGATGAGCAATTTCGGAGGAAAATTGGATTCCTGAAAAGTTTGATAGTCAGGGGTCTAAAATTCGCTGCGTAGCCATATAGAATTGATACAACAAAATTCACGTCACACTTTCGAAACGTCACACTTGCGAAACGTCACACTTGCGAAACGTCACACTTTCGAAACGTCACACTTTCGAAACGTCACACTTGCGAAACGTCACACTTTCGAAACGTCACACTTGCGAAGCGTCACACTTTCGAAACGTCACACTTGCGAAACGTCACACTTTCGAAACGTCACACTTTCGAAACGTCCCACTTTCGAAACGTCATACTTTCGAAACGTCACACTTGCGAAACGCCATCATACATCAAAGCTTTCAATATAAAAATCTCGTGCAAAGGATTAGAAAGAGATTAAAATATGGGATTTTTAGAAACAAAAACAAACATTTTCAGATTATATGACGGCTTTAAAGGCGCATATCTCAAAAAGGGAAGGAGCTATTGAAAAATTATTAACTACAAAAATGTGTAAAATTTTGTGATGAGCAATTTGATAATTTAAAATTTTTTGTTAACTCCGCTCGTTTTGGAGATATGCGCCTCTGAAGTATAATCTTCATTTGTGCCTCTCTTAGTGATCGCTTCAACTTTAAAGGCACATACCTCAAAAAGGGGCGGAGCTATTGAAAAATTGTCAACTACAAAAATGTGTAAAATTTTGTGATGAGCAATCTGATAATTAAAATTTTTTGTTAACTTCGCTTGTTTGGGAGATATGCGCCTTTAAAGTATATTTTTTAGGTATTTGTGGTCGCTTCAACTTTAAAGGTGCATATGATATTCGGTATATCTCAAAAAGGGGCGGAGCTAGATAAAAGTTGTCAACTACAAAAATGTGCAAAATTTTATGATGAGCAATTTTGTATGTTTCATTTTCGAGTTACGGGCGGTCTTATATCAAAACGTCACACTTCCAAAATGCTTTCCAAAAAAATCTCGTGCAAAGGATTAGAAAGGGATTAAAATATGGGATTTGGAAACAAAAATCAAATGATTTTCAGATTTTTTTATATGTATTTTTGGCACCCTTTTCCAGTCCCAACATCCATCAGCTAATCCTCCTTTGATATAAATCTCAAATCCAGGTGACAGATGTAACGATTTGCACGTTTATTTCTTATAAGACCGGTGATCTTTGACCTCTCCTTGTTATTGTCCCCGTGCTATCGAGGACAGGAAAAGAGCCTAATCTCAAAATTGATCATATTATAATTAGATGGGAGAAATGTGAGGTAAAGGGAAATGAGGACAAATATGTAGCAGATGGTTGGGAGCTCAGGAGCATGTTACCTATTGCTCGTAGAAATCCAAATATCTCAATGAAAATTTGGGAGACCATAAGATCGTGTATCCATTTCAACGTTGCTATTATCTCAAAAATAAAATGTCGGAAAAAGGCGAGACTTGTCGGTCACTCCCCTTCTTCACAACCTTCGGCACAAAGTTCATCGTTTTTTTTTGTTGCCAGTGCAAATTTCAAGAGGAGGCTTTCTATTTTCACTGACCAGAAATAGACAATACAGTCATGGCCATAATTTTATCAAATTTTTTTGGTTCGAGGTGGATAACTTTTTTTTGAGAAAAGATATAAACTTCAAATTTTACCACAACACTTCTGGCATGACCAAAAACATGTCTGCCAATTTTTAGCCACGTCTCTAAAAAATTGATGATTTTGTGACCGAAAAGGTGATCTGAAAAAAAATTTAATTTTCAAAAAATTTTCGGTAAAACATTCATATATTCCCAGAAACAAGATTTATTTTATTAAATTAGTGCTAATCAAATTATAATACCTTGTTTTTATGAAGATATGAATGTTTTCCTGAAAATTTCTGAAAACCATTTTTTTTCCAAGTCACCTTTTCGCTCACAAAATCATCAGTTTTTTAGATATGTGCATAGAAATTGGTAAAAATGTACCTGATCATGCCAACATTCCTGTTTCAAAATTTGAGGTTCATACCTGTTCTTTAAAAAAAAGTTATCCCAAAAAAACCAAAATTTGATAGAATTATGGCCAGCACTGTATCTCCTCTTATCAGGGCTCTATTGGCTCCGAATACTCTTTCTTTCCCACAATCCTAGAATCTTGCAGCTTATCCCGTCTTCACAACGCCTCCATCTTTGTGCCTCCGGACATCATACGTGCATGGATTTGCGGTCACACGGCTTAGCGCGGTATCCATAGCAATCCAGAGAAACATTCGCGGTCTTCTAAGCCGCCGTTATAACAATGACGCCCGACACTCCGATAAACATCGGAAGCTTAAAAAGCACACTGAAATCACACAATTTGTCAATGACCAAAAGTGCACTGAAATTTGGAGGTGTTTCGTTGGCGAGGCTCAAGAGACGGCTATCGTTATGGGAAACACACTGAAAAATGCTACCTTGGATCTTAATTACATACTTCAAGGGGAAATTTAATGCCAGAATGCTAGCTTTCGAATGATATTGGTTTGGACTGAACTAAAAATCACAATAAGTTCTTTTCATAGCGAGGCTTAAAGGAACAGTAACTGGATAATAGACTTTGAGTCAATCTCCATAACATTTTTACTAAATCAGGGTATACAATGTTTTTAGGTGTCCTATAAATTTCAACATTTCTTTCTGCACATCTTCAGACTTTCTCCTTTACATTCTGTTCAATCTAATCCAAGTCAAAGGCACACTTTGGACAGAAGAGGTTTAGCTACTTTTATATGTAACTCTATTGCTCACACTCACGAAAATTGAGACATACATTTAGATGAAAAAGGATCAGTAGCAGATAAGATTACCTAGCTGCTAATTGTTGTTGGAAGATATGTGTGGATGGACTTGGATGTGAACATCTTCATCGTACAGTGACAGGAATAATATCTCAAGCATCAAACTGAGACGTTCAGTAGGAAGAATGTCTCAGTAAAGTCGTCCAATGTAGCACAATATCATTTTTAGTAAGATTTTGTAGATCTTATCAAGGACTACATTTTGGTATTAAAATCGACCAGAAAATGGACATTTCGAGCAGAGAAAATTGACTTGAAAGTTAGATAACTTATTTAAATGTTCTGAATCTTTAGAAATGTGAGAGCCATCACTGATGTCACAGATGAGCCCATTTTGCCCCCACGGCATAGCTCAAATCCATGTGGCACAGATACAATCGGCTCTCGGTCGGATACGTTTCGTGCCTCGCAAAAGACCACTATCTCTATTTTCAGTCTGTTATTTCACTTCTTTAGACTCTTCTCGCTTCCTAAACCTTGCCTCCTTCTTATCCCCCTATACCTCCAGATTCACTTCCCCATTCCGACCCCAATGACCCTGTGTCTACCTTCCCATATACCAAGTTGGACAATTCCTACCAAACATTCCTTGTCTGTACCATCCAACTCTCTCTTCTATGTATCTCTATCTCCCCCAACAGTCATTTTGGCACCAATGTCTTCTAATATCCACTGTCTACCTGCCGACCATTGGGGTCAATCTCCCAACCGATGGTCACCTGTAAAGTCCGATGGTCGTTCTAGGCCAAGCGAACGTTCTAGGCCAAGATTGGAACCTTGTGTATCTTTCAGTTATCGCGCTTCCTTGTCTTATAAGTAAAGTACATCGATTTTTTCCGGCTCTGTGAGCCTCGCTTTTTGAGAAGTGCTCGCGGAGCCAAATCCTTATCACATGCCTCTCTGAGGAGATTTTGGCTCATTTGAAGTAGAGAAGAAGTGCTCACAGAGCCTGAGAACTTTGACGCTGTTATCACATGCCTCTCTTGCCAGAAGAGCTTTGCTCACAGCACTCTTCTTCTGTTATCACAATGATATTCTCCGGCTCGAGCCTCCGACTTCAGCCTCCGGCACACCTTCTCCATTATCTCTAGGTCTCTCAGTCTCCCTTATTATATCTCCTAATCGATGAGCCTCTGAAAGCCTTCGACCTGTCCTTGGACTCTCACGTCTCCATCTGGTGTGTGTTGCACACACCAGAAACTCACGGAAAAGTGGGCGGGGCTTGGAGGAAGGCAGATGGGGAGGATAGCAAGACAGCAGTCATTTGTCCTAACCTCGACTAGCTCGGAGGCACATCTCTCCTAATAAGGATCCTAGGTGCGGCCTAATGAGGGTCAGATTTCTAGCTCATTAGTGGCAATAGATATAGGGGAGGCGTACGGCCTCGTGAGCTTTTCCTGTGAACCTTGAAACTTCCCCGTGAGCCTTAAAACTTCCCCATAAGCCTTGGAACTTTCTTGTGAGCCTTGGAACTTCCTCGTGAGCCTCGGAACTTCCCTGTGAGCCTTGACAGTTACTGTAGGATTTTAAAGGGAGTCTATTCTAGAGGACTTAGAGCTTACAGTAAGATCATATGTAATTTTCTAGGGTCCTAAGATTCTAGGGGACTAGAAAGGTCTATAAGCACTGTAGGATCTTAGACAGTTGGAAGGCTTAAAAACCGTGGGCCTCCAGGCCTTCCTCTCCCTTTTTCATTCCTCCAACATCTTCTTCTTCCCCTTCTAATGATAACGTCACCAAATCTTTGGGATTCTCTGCATCTCTTTCTCTTCCCTTCTCTCTCGTTCTCACTTTCTCTGCCCGCTGTGCCTTCCCAACACCTTCAGCCACCGAGGCCTTTCTCTGTGTCCTCTCTCTCTCCCTTCGCTCTCTCGCTTCTTCCCGAAGACACTCTTCGCAACAGCGAGTCGCCTCTTCGCCGCGGCGAAGACCGACTCGCAGGCCCATGACCGAGAGACGTGTATTTACTCTTACACTCGCTTCCCCGTCGCAGGCAACACGCGGCGACGACTCGCCGGCCGTCGCCCCGCGAAATAGCACGAAAATCGAAGAGAGTGTTGCTCTGCTTCTCTGCGTCGCTCCGACTCGCGTCGCCACTTACCGCGACGCGAGGTTAGGCGCGTCGCGGCAACGGCCGTGGTTGACGTTTCGGTCAAGCCGGCCAAACCTGGGTCTCTTTCGTCGTTTGTTGGATGTTTATGAGGCTGTTCCTCACATTTTTATTACTTCTCCTTGATATTTTTATACTTATTTTTAATACGACTTATTAGGATGATGAGTAATTTAAAACAGTGCTCTACTAATTATTTAATTAGTGTTTAAAATTTGATAGTGCAAAATTGTTTGAGCAGTTTTTAGTTGAAGTAAAAATATTAGTAACATGTTTTTGTGGTTAATTTTGATTAAAAATTCATCAAAATGATTCATTTTTAGAAGAAAAGTTGTTAAAATAAGTAGTTTTTTATAAGAAAAAGTAATTTCTAGGCTCAAATTTTGCGCCTAACTAATGTCTGTTAAAATATAGAATTTTATGTTTAAAAAATTAGTTTCTAGGCTCAAATTTTGTGCCCGAATAGATTCTGATGAAATATTTACATATTTTTATACTCAACAATTTGTTTTACGGTTCAATTTTAACTCATTTTAAGCTTAAAAATGCTTTTTCTTGAACTTTTTTGAAAATCCATATACTCTTCTCTATTTTTTTCTTCTTTCCTATTCTGTTCCATTTTTGTTCTTTTTGTTCTCTTCTCCTCGCTTTTTTTAAAATTAAAGGCGCATGCCCTCCATCTCCTCTGTAGCCTCTATATTTTCTTATGAGCCCCCAGGCCCCAGCAACAGTAGCAATAGCCCATCATACATTTACACAAACAGTCCCCCTCTTATTGTAACAATATGTACATCATAAGGTGCCCTCTCTTTCCCCCAATTCCCATACACAGCAGCTAAACACGTCGTGTCCCTTGATTGGTTACACGCCTAGGCTCCGCCCACTTTTTTTGGTTGTGACTGGGAATATAGAAAGGAGAAGGAGATAGGGAAGACACAAACTGTATAAGTATAGGGAAAAGGTTAGAGGAACCCATTTTATAATTAAAAGTTTATGATACATCAATTTCAAAAATTAGTACTGAAATATTTTCCTGGCCATTTTTTCCTCTTTGAAATCGCGATTTTTAAATCAAAATTTAAATCAAAAGATAGAGTTTGATAAGATCTACAAAATGATATAAAAATCAATAGATTAGCGTTTCCCTATTTTCCAGTGGAAGCCGCCGAAAGTTGAGTTCTTTACAGTTTTTTAAGGGTAATTCTGTAACTATCTTCCCCGCTATTTTTCTCTACTCAAAATATATATTTTAAGTCAAATTATATCCCGAAATATAGCTCTTTATAAAATCTAGAAGATGGTATAAAGATCAATAATAGTTAAACTTTCAATTTCCAACTAGAAGCCGTCAAAGAGTCAGATCGACACATCCAACTCGAATAGTGTTGAATACGTTAGTGACGGCATTGCATGGCTCCCAGCTAGATTACAGTACTGTAAACATTATTGATATGTATACAATTTTATAGATCTTATCAAGAGCTTTATTTTGGCATAAAATGTAGCTGGAGAATGTTAATTTTGGAGGGGGACACTAGCCTAGAAAAGCAAATCGCTAATGAGCCGACACATCGACCCAAATGGTCACTGATTTCGACGAGTCCTAGCTAACTTCTCAAATTTCAAACATAATTTATTTATATACTGTTTTATAGATCTTATCAAGAGCTACATTTTGGTATAAAAATTGCATAGAAAATTTTAATTTTTAAATGAGAAACAAGCCTAGAAAATCAAATCACTGAGGAGCCTAACCTTCTACCCAAATAGTCACGGATTTCGAGGAGTCGTAGCTGGATTCAATAATTTCGAACATGTTTGATTTATATACCAATTTATAGATCTTATTAAGAGCTACATCTTGGTAAAAAAAATCGGGTGGAATTTCTCGATTTTGGAAGGAGAAACTGGTCTAGAAACTACCGTAGTACACTGTCTAAGCTTCTTGACTTTATTCATCGGTTTTCTTCTTGCTTTTTTGTTCTCTTTTTTAACCCTCCAAAACCCATTCTAACCATTTTTTTCCAGGTAATTGTTATATAACTGTCTTCTGGTTTTCCAACCCCCTTCCTGCCGTACTATCCTCTCATCGATCTCATCGTTCCCACCCACCCGCCATCATGTCGATGTCGCCACCACCGTCGAAGCGACGCGCCGCGATGAGCCCATCGGTGGACCCCGACCGCGAATCGTTGTCTCCAGATTTCTTGGATTCTGAAGAGCCAGCAGAGGACAATCAATTCCTCAACGTGGTCATGAGCGAGGAGCAACGTCGGAAGTTGATCCGTACCGCCCAAGCGGTCCGTGTGAAGACCAACAATGAGATTGAAGCTGAGTACGCGCTTCGTGAGGCGGGAAAGCTTGTAAACTTTGATCCTCTAGAGGATCTCTCAAGGATTACGATACCTCCAAGGATCGACGAAGCACCACAGGATCCGGATGGCTGGCGGCTCATAATCCACGACATTTTCGTGGAGAACTTTAAGAGTTATAGAGGACGTCAACAACTCGGACCACTTCACAAGAACCTTACAATGATTGTCGGCCCGAATGGTAGTGGAAAATCCAATGTAATCGATGCTCTACTCTTTGTTTTTGGTTTCAAGGTAAGATACGGAGGCTAGGGACCTATTTAAGCCTTCAATTTTCAGGCCAAACAAATCCGTACGCCGAGGCTCACGTCGCTGATCAATGACAAGGGGGACAGCGACATGGCTCGGGTGGAGGTGCATTTCTTGGAGATTAGGGATTTGGTGAGTTTTTTTAGTTAAACTTAAGAAGCTTTAAAAACCTTTTGAAATGAGCCTAAGTACATAAAAATAGCTCAAAAACTGACCGAGTTCGAGCACATTGAACTTTCGATCCTTTTGTGGGATACGGCTGTATGATGTTCTCGGAGCTCTAACTTTGCTCAAAATGCTCCAATTCTTGCAAACTAAGTTGCGTTTTACTTGTTAAAGTTTTGTTGATGATTTAACCGATTTTCAATTCAAAATCTCAAAAACGAACAAAGTTATTGCATACGGAAAAATTTGGTACCGTACGACCCCCTTTCAAATGTGGGGTCGCTCGATTCCCAGGGCTCTAACTTTGCTCAAAATGCTTCAATTCCTACAATCTTAATTGCATTCAAAAGCCCTTATTTTTTTCTATAATCTGACTAGTTTTCAAGTTTTTCACTTCATAACTGGTGAAGCTATACGCCTTTAAATTTTGAGGTCGACACACCTTTGGCGTCGCCGTGTTTGCGGACATTGGGAGGGGAGAGGGAGTGTGTTTGCGTACATAACATTAAAGGCGACGACAAATAAGAGAAAAATGACTAGATGTACTAAATATGAAGACACATTGAGCAAAAACTAGCACAGAAATCCACAGTACAAATTGTAGCACAAAAAACTACAGTACAAATTGTAACAAAGATTGTAACTCGGCTCAATATGCTCCGATTTCGAAAATCCAAATTGTTCTGGAAAGTTCTTATCTATTTCTAGATGATGGCCGATTTTCAATTTTATAGCTCAAAGTCTGGCAAAGTTACAGTAGCCAAAAGCTCAGAAGGTTAAGGATACTCTAATTCCCGTCAAAACGACCCGATTTTCATTTTCCAAATTCAAATTGCCGCCAATTGATCAAAACCAACAAAATCATGTTTCCAGGACGATGAAAAGTACACATGCTCCAGCAAACCACCAATTATCATTGCTCGCACAGTCAACAAGAAAGAGCACTCCACCTACTACATGAACGGCAAGATATCAACACAAGCCATAGTTGGGGACTTGTTGAAAAGATGCGGTATCGATTTGATGCATAATCGATTCCTGATTCTGCAAGGAGAGGTCGAGATGATTGCTCAGATGCCGCCGACGTCAAAGGATCCGAATACGGACGGAATGTTGGAATACATTGAGGATATCGTAGGAACCACACGCTTCAAGGCGCCAATTGAGAAACTGAAGCATGGTATTAAGATTATGGAGATGAAGACGTCCGGGATTTCAGCGGGGTGAGTATGGCGTTATTTTGTAGGTCTTTTTAAGAGCTACAATTTGGTATAAAAATTCGCTAGAAAATTGTGATTTTTTCAAGAAAAAACGGTCTAGAAAGGCAAGTCACTAGTGGGCCGATATATCGACCAAAATGGTCACTTTCGACGGGTCTTAGCTGGGTTTTGAAATGTCAGAAAATGTTGATTTTCATGCCATTTTGTAGGCCTTATTAAGAGCTACAGTTTGGTATAAAAATCGCTTGAAAAAATGTGAATTTAAGAAGAGAAACTGGGCAATAAAGGCAAATCGCTAAAGTGGCTCACATCGACCAGAAAATCCATTGATTTCGACAACTTCTAGCTAACTTACGAAATGTCAAACATTTTCAATTTATGAATCATTTTGTAGAGCTTTTTAAGAGCTACAATATAGTATAAAAATCGCCTGGAAAATTTTGAGTTTAAGAAGAAAAACTGGTTTAGAAAAACGAACCTCGAAGGCGCCACGTCGACCAGATGAACCATGGCTTTCGACGACACCTAGCTAGATTTCAAAAAAACAAATACTATTGAAATGTATATTATTTTGTAGATCTTATTAAGGGCTACATACTGGTATAAAAAAAATTAACAAATCTTGGTTTTGGAAAGAGAAACTAGTCTAGAAAGCAAATCGCTATAGGGCGGCACATTGTCCAAAATGGTCACCGAATTCAACGGGTTCTCGCTGGATTCTAAAATGGCGAACATTATTGAAATGTGTACCATTTTGTAGATCTTATCAAGAGCTACAATTTGGTATATAAATCGTACAAAGATCTTTATTCTAAACAAAGTTACACTCATTTCAGAGTCCGCGCCGACCAGAAATCCGCCAACGATTTCCGGGCAACAATGATTCAAAGCATCGCCTACCTCAACAAGCGTAACAACGTCCACTACATCAGAGCCCTTCTAGCACAGCAAACGATTATAAATGATAGTCGGGAAATCGCGATCACCAAGGATCGTCTAGAAGAGTATAAGGCTCAGTTGGAGGAAGCGAGAGATGAGGAGCGGGAGATTAGGGAGGAGCTGCGACGCAAAGAGCATGAGGAGAGAAGTTTGGATAAGAAGCATCGCGAGGCTCAGAAGAGTCGAATCCAAGTGGAAGAGGATAACAATCAGTTGAGATTGCGGAGAGAAAGAGTGAAGACGCAGGTGGAGGATGCGAAGAAGGAGTTGGAGAAGATTCAGAACGAGATGAAGAATCTTGAAGTGGAGCTTCAGAGAGCATTCGATACCCCCGGACAATGTGATCTTCATATTCAGAATCTCCGCACTGAAATTGATCAATTGATGGCAGAAAAAGCCAACTTTGATCGCTTAGAAGAGGCGAATCGTAGCAAGTTTGATATCAAAGCCAAACAAGACAAGGAGAAGATCGAACAGGCCGAGAAGAAACTTGCGGAGCTTGGAGACAAGACACGTGCAAATATTGCAAAGATCCAAGAGCTGGAATCGATTTTGGAGCAGAAGACCTTGGACGCGGCGATTCCGCAGAGCGCGTCGGATAATTTGAAGAAGCTCGAGGAGGCGCGGGAAAAATATAAGAATGGGGAAAAGTAGGTTTTTTTTTGGATCGTTTTGAAGCTCACAAAATGTCCAGTCGATTGGTGTATTTTTCAGATGGTTTAGCCTGAAATTGACCGAGTTACGCGGGATTAAACTTTGTGCCAAAATATTAAAAGCCCTCGGAACCCACGATAGCCAATCTTTAAGCCTCTGTAACTTGGCCAATTTTTATTCAAATTAGCTGAAAACTTTACCAATTGATAGGAAATCTTATGAGCTTTAAAATAAACCTAAATATGACTATAATTTCTAAAAAACCAGTACTTCAAAATGTCCCTAAACTTCTTGTTGGTCTTTTTGAGAAGTCAATCTGTTAGTACAAAGTTTGAGCCCCTGTAACTTTGTCAATTTTAAACCAAATTTAGTGAAAACTATACGAATCGACTCGAAATTTTGTGAGCTTCAACATAAACCCAAATCTGCTTGGGATTGCTAAAAACCAGTATTGATTTTGCCTATCTGCCATACTCTTGTGAAACCAAATCTGTTCAAAAACTTTTTTGCCTTTCGAGTTCCTGTAACTCGGTCAATTTTCAATAAAATCAATTGAAAACTGTACCAATCGACTGGAAATCTTACGAGCTTCAAAATGAGCTAAAATATGTTTATAATTTCTATAAAACCAATCTGCACTTTGCCTTAGAAGACAGATTGTGAGGAAACTAATTTGTTTAAAAAAAAACGTGTTTCTCTTTGAGCTTCTGTAACTCAGTCAATTTGTAACCAAATTAGCTGAAAAATATACCAATCGACTCAAAATCTTATGAGCTTTAAAATAAGCCTAAATTTACCTTTGATTTCTAAAAATCGGTATGTATTTTGCCTTGGAGTCCCGATCAGCCCCATATTTTCGATTTAGGGTGGTCACATTTTGCTTGAGACCTTCTAACTCTTCCAGTGTTTGCTCAAAATTTATGAAAAATATACCAATCGGCTGAAAAACTTATGTGCTTCAAAATGAATACAAACACCCTTAGCTTAGACCAATGTAACGTGGTCAATATTGGACCAAATTCGATGAAAACAATACCAATCGATTTGAAACTTTGTGAGCTTCAAAATGAGCCTAATTATGCCTATGATTTCCAAAAAATCTGTACTTCAAAATGAGCTCTACCGCCAATAGTTCCTTGCTAGATCAATCCATTCTTTTGGTTTGTCAATTTTGAAGCAAACTAGCTGAAAATTATACCAATCGACTGGAAATCTAGTGAGCTACAAAATGAACTTTATAACTCCATCAACGCTAGCTTAAATACAATCTATTTTCAGCCAATACACTGTGACTTGCCAACCAATGCCCGACCTCCGACATAGAATCGCGGTTTCCAATCAAAAGATCTCGAAAGTCCGAGAACACTACGATCAACTCGTACAGCGAAGACAGGGCACAAAGGCCGAGTTGAGCTACATCGCTTTCACGGATTCCGATGGAAAGAATCAGTCCTATCTTCACCGCAAAATCATCGAGCTCGATCAATCCGGGGAGTTGAAGAACTATCTGGGAAGAATTGTAAGCTCTTCTTTTCTGTTCAAACTTTAATAATATAATAATAACTATTATTAATACAAACCTTAATAAATATTATCAATTTCGTTTTTCCAGGGAGACCTCGCTAGCATCGACCCTAAATACGACGCAGCGATTTCTACAGTATTCCCGGGTAACTTGGATCATTTCGTGATGAAGACTGGTAAGGATGCCGTCGCCGCCATCGATCTTCTGACCATCAAAAAATATGGACGTGGACATTTCTTCTGCTTGGACCGGATTGAGGAGGCCAATGATATTCGGATGAATAAACCGCCAGGGACATTGTGAGTTTAAGGGGTACTGTAGTTTTGGCAGTTTTTGTTTAAAATCTGTGAAAACTACACCATTCGATAGGGAATTTGGTGGGCTTTCAAATGAGCCTAAGATGTTTATAATTTCTAAAAATCAGAATTGATTTTGTCTTGGATGACCGATTGTGAGGAAGCCAATCTGTTCGAAAAACTATTTTGGTCTTTAAGCCTTTGTAACTTGGTCAATTACACACTACATTATCTGAAAAATATACCATTGGATAGGAAATTTAAAGGGCTTCGAAATGCATATAAATTTGTTAGATTCGAGTGAGTTTCTGGGCTCCTAGAGGCTACCAAGCGATGTCCGTTTTTTAGCCGATCTGTTCCACCAAAGTTCTAGGCCCCGCAACTCGCTTAATTTTTAACCAAAACTCATGAAAACTATATCAATCGATTTGAAATCTTGTGAGCTTTAAAGTGAGCATAAATATGCCAATGATTTTCAAAAATCGAGTACTTCAAAATGAGCCTAAACCCCTTGTTAGACTTTCTAGGGAAGCCCATTTGTTTTTACTAAGTTCTAGGCTCCGTAACTCATTCAATTTTGAACGAAATTATCTGAAAACTATACCAATCGACTGGAAATCTAATAAGCTGCAAAATGATCCTAAATAAGTCTATAATTTCTAAAAAACCAATATGGATTTCGATTTGAAAGACCCACTGTGAGGAAACCAATTTGTTCAAAAAACGTTTCTGCTCTTTGAGCCCCTGCATTCCGGTCAATTCCAATCAAATCGACTGAAAACTATACCAATCGACTGGAAATCTTATGCGCTTCAAAATAAACCTAAACATGCCTAAGATTCTCGAGAAAACTAGAATGATCGAATTGTGACATTGCATCTTTTCAGCCCTGGACTCCGCCTCTTCGACCAAGTCGTCTTCTCGGACCTCAAAACCCGTCGCATCTACTACCACTTCATGCGCGACATGCTCGTCGTCAAAGACATTGACGAGGGTAAACGTATCGATCAACGCTACAAGGGCCGCTACCGTATCTGCACTCTCGACGGCGCCGTTCTTGATCCATCTGGAAATATGACTGGAGGAGGAACCCCATTGACTGGACGGATGAATGTTACGGGAACTTCACAACGATTCAATAACGATGTGGATAGAAATAAGCATGTCTTCAGATTGAAAACTCGTGTGGAGCAGTGTGAACGGGAAATTAGCTCTATTGAGAAGGCCTTGAACGAGGAGATTGAGAACAATAATGGCTTGAAAATGCAGCTATCTCAGCTGGAAGCGCAAGCCGCTGAAATCGAAGCGAGCATGAGAGAAACCCAAACCAATATTGATCTTCTAATGGACACTAATCAGGTGCACTCTCGTCGTCTGTCCCAACTCGAGTCTATCGATGAGATCAATGCAGCGATCGCTGAGCTCACCGAAGAGCTCACGGCGCTTCGCGAGGAGCACGCAGCGAATGAAGAGGAAAACGCGAAGACTCAAAAGGCGGTGGCCACGCTATCCAAAAAAGTCGAGCGAATGTACAATGAGATGGTATTCAAGAACTCGGATGGAAAGAAGACTGCTGAGGATCGTATTAGGGCTCTTGAGATGGACGTTGCTAAGTATGAAGCTATTGTGAGCAAGAATCCAATGCAGTTGCGTGCGATCCAAGCGAGAAAGGATGATACGCAGGAGAGATTGCAAAAGAAGAAGCATGAGTTGGAGGCACTTTCGGTGGATGAGACGGATGAAGTTGTAACGGAACAGGCGGTCAATTTGACAAAGTTAACGGAGTTGGAGGTAAGCGTGTCCTTTTCTTCCTCTAAAAATGAGATTTTCTAAGCGATGTTTATACCAAAATGTAGCTCTTGATAAGATCTACAAAATGATATAATAATCTATAATGTTTGTTATTTCCTAACTTTGCTGGTAGCCATCGAAATCGGTGACCATTTGGGACGATTGTAAGCTTGGCTTTTCTAGCCTAGTTTCCCTGTCTAAAATTCAAATTTTCTAGGCGATTTTTATACCAAAATATAGCTTTTTGAAAAATCTACAAAATGGTATAAAAATCGATAATTTTTAGCATTACTGAACTCAGCTAGGGTTTGTCGAAATATGTGATTATTTGAGTCGATGTGGCGACACTTTAGTGATATTTCTTTCTAGACTAGTCCTTCCTCAAAATTTAAGATTTCTCAGGCAATTTTTATACAAAAATGTAGCTCTTGGATAAGATCTATCACATGGTATATAAATCTTTAACATTTTCTATTTTGAAATCTAGCTAGAACTTGTCGAAATCGGTGACCATTTGGCTCAATGCATCGGCTCCTTAGCGATTTACTTTTCTAGACTAGTTTCTTCCTTCAAAATCAAGATTTCCAAAACGGTTTTTATACCAAAATGTAGTTTTTAATGAGATCTGCAAAATGGTATAAAAATCTATGATGTTTGACATTTCACAACTCCGCTGGGATCCATCGAAATCCCTGGCTATTTCGGTCGATGTGTCGGCTCCTTAGCGATTGGTTTTCTCTAGACTTGTTTCTTTTGTTGAAATTATGATTTTTAGTCAATATTTATACCAAAATGTAGCTTCTAATAAGATCTACAAAATGGTATAAAAATCAATATTGTAGCTCTCTTCAATTTTTTCAGAAACTGTCAAAAATCGTGGCAAAAGTTTCTAATGTGAATTTTTACTTTTCCCAGTTTGCGGCCAATTTTCTTTATTTAAAATTAAATTTTTCTGATCAAAATTTGTATCAAAATGTAGAGCTTAATAAGATCTATAAAATGGTATAAAAATCAATAGTATTAAAATTTTCTGAATCCAGTTAGGAGTCGTCGAAACTGGTCACCATTCACGTCTCAGGTCGAAATCGCGCTCTAATTTTTTGACGACTCCCTGTGGAAAATTGGGAGTTAAATCGTTATTAATTTTTATACCACTTTGTAGATCTTTCAAAGGGCTAAATTTTTGTATAATTTTTGATGGAAAATCTTAAGTTTGAAGGAAGATTCGTCCATTATTTTAAAAATTCCTTTTGAGCTATTAGGTTGGCAAGTATGAAACCGGATTTTTGGTATGGAAAAAAATTTATTGTAAAATCGGAACTTTATAACTTCAATCTAAAATATATTCACCATCATTATCAATGACTTGTTGCCAACGAGCACGCAAAGAATGGATGCCTCTATGGAAAAACTCCGGTGGCTGCGATGGGAAATACGAGTCTACCCATTTTTCGATTTCGTCGTGGTTCTTGAAATGTTTCTCGGCCAAAAAGTGCTGCATTGACCGGAACAAATGGAAATCCGATGGAGCTAGATCTGGGCTATATGGCGCATGAGGGAGAACTTCCCAGCCCAAGTCTTCGATTTTCTGTGCGGTGACATTTGCAACATGCGGACGGGCGTTGTCATGAAGCAACTTGGTGGAGGTGGTAACTACTCCTTTCCGGTGAAGAGCTTCATCGACTTGTTCAAGTTGGCGTCTGTAGACATCCGCAGTAACCGTCTGACCCGATTTTAGTAGCTCAAAATAAACGACACCTTTACTATTCCACCAAACGCAAAGCATAACCTTTTTCCATGAAATTCCGGTTTTGGGGTAGGTTTCGGGTGTTCGCCAACGTCTAGCTACTGCCCTTTTCTTGTAGTGTTATCGTAACAAATCCATTTTTCATCTCCAGTCACAATCGAGTCGAAAAATCCAGAATTCTTGGCGCGACGAAGAAGAATTCCAGCAGTTGATACTCTGGTTGCTTTGTTGGTATCACTGAGTTCATGCGGCGTCCATTTTCCACACCTATTCGCTTTGCCAATTGTGTGCAAATATGTTTCAATAGTGGTATGAGTGCATCCGAACTGCTCAGCAAGTTGGCGTGTGGTTTGACTTGGATCCGATTCAATGGCTTGCTTTAAAACATCGCTATCAATGGTTTGTGGTGGATGGCCACGTCCGCGATCCTCAAGGTTCTCGTCGTTATTTTAGAATCGTTTAAACCATTCATAAACTTGAGTCCTAACCATGGCTTCATCGCCAAATACTTTTGACAATGTACGAAGAGATTCAGAAGCCGACTTGCGTTGCTTGAAGTCGTACCACAAGCAAGCGCGCATGAGGATTTTTCTGTCGCACATATCTGGAGGATTTTTTAATGAAGTTGAACAGATAAAAACTAGCAAATAATATATGAAACGATGCGCAATAAAACGCTCTTTCGAATGAGGTAGATCCCAAAATAATCCATTTTCTTTTCTTCGAGTAACAGTCAAAGAAAGACGAGTCCGGTTTCATACTTGCCAACCTAATATTATAAGATTTTCAGTTCGAATTTGTAAAAGCTTCAAAACCATATAGTTATTGTAACCAAAAACTTGATTTTTGTATAAATACTTACTATGAAGATATAAGCAGCTATCTCCATCAACTAAACCTCCCTATCTTCCAGAAAAAATGCACGGAACTCAATGCCGAACTCGAAGCAATCCGCGCAGAGAAGAAGGCCGACGAGGAGCGCTTTAAAGAAGCCCATCGCGTCTACATTGCCAAAGAGACCGTCTACAAGGAGACCCAAAGAATTCTCGATCAACAAGAGGACTCCCTAGACAGGGCTCTAGCAACCCTCGCTAAGCACGAGAACGAGTTCCAGATGCCAGAGGACCTCGACCCATCCACCGATTTTGTCCGGCTCGACGACCCGGACGTTGCAGCTCGCGTTGCCGAAGGCGCAATCATCATGCCATTCGAGGTGCTGGATTTGGTAGAGGACTGGAAGGGAGAGTACCAAGCAGCCGTGGAGTCGCTGCATAGCGGAGATCCAATCGCGAATCAGCAATTGGTTCAGTTGGAGAATCACTGTAGAATGCTCGAGGCCCAAGCGGAGGAATACCGTCGGGAGCATGATGAGATCGGTGTGACCCACTATTGCGCCTTGGTATCGCTCGCTATGAACGCCAAGACTCGGGAGAGAAAGTACACGAAGATGTTGGCATCCTACCGTAGGAAGTTGGTGGAGCTGAAGAACGCTAGGTATAGCGAGTTCATGGAGGCTCTGATCTTCTTGGGATCCACTACACAGATGCTCTATCAAATGATTACTAATGGAGGAGATGCGTCGTTGAAGTTTATGGAAGAGGGAAAGACTTCGGATCCATTTGAGAGTGGAATTAGTTTCAATGTTCGGCCAGCAAAGAAAAGTTGGAAGGAAATTAAGAATCTTTCGGGAGGAGAGAAGACGTTGGCTTCTCTTTGCTTCGTCTTCGCTATGCACCACTTCCGAGCCACCCCTCTATACGTCATGGATGAGATTGACGCCGCTCTTGACCAAGTTAACGTTCGCTTGATCGCCGACTACATCAAGTTTTCCGATAGAACTAAGAATGCTCAATTTGTGATCATCTCTTTGAGAAATCAGATGTTCGAGCAGGGACCTCGTCTTATTGGAATCTACAAAGTTGATGGAAACACCAGAAACATTGTTGTGAATCCAGGAAAAGTGGAGAATAAGAAGACATGGGGAAATGAGTTGTTGAATAAGAAGAGAAAGGAGGCGGAGAAGAGAGCCAAGGCGATTCAGGAGGCCGAGTTGGTGCAAGATTTGGAAGGATTGAGTATGGGAGCTGGAGTTAAACGTGAGTTTAAGCAGTCAAATAGTAATTTTCTAGTATTGATTTTTATATCATTTTGTAGATCTTTTCAAGCTCTACATTTTGGTATATATTTTGTTTTGAAAATTGTAGTTTCAAATAGAGAAAAGAACCCTTAAAGTTTATCATTCGCTGACCTCATAGGGGTACTGCAAGTCTGTGGTTAAAGGCACTTGACAAAATCTATAGTAAGGCTAATGTTACTGATTTTTATACCATTTTATAGATCTTTTTAAGAGCTACATTTTGGTATAATTATTGTTGTTAGAAAAAAAAATTTAAAGTAGGAAAAAAATGCCCCTAAAGTTTGTTGACTTCATTAGGAGGGATTGTTCTCGAGAGCTCGTAACCACCTCCGTATTTGAAGGAGCACAGAGAAAAATTGAAAAACGATACTTCATTGATGTTTATACCATTTTGTAGATCTTTTTAAGAACTACAATGTGGTATAATTATTGCTCAGAAAAATGCAATTTCAAATAAAGATAAGTGTCTTTAAAGTCAACTCACCACATCTGAACGGATTGTCCTCTGGAGTATGTAAACACCTTGGTCTTTGAAAGAGTAGAGAGAAAAACTGAAAACAACTACAGTATTGATTTTTATATCATTTTATAGATCTTTTAAAGCGCTACATTTCGGTATAATTTTGATTGCAAAAATCAAAATTTCAAATAGAGAAATGTGCCTCTAAAGTTTTATTTTTTCTCAAAAATGTCAAAGACACCGTAGGCTCATTTTTAGAGTGACTTGCCAGGAAATTGGGCAATGTTATTTTGCTGATTTTACATCATTTTGTAGATCTTCTCAAGGGCTACATTTTGGTATAAATATTGTTAACATTTCAATATTAAAATAGACTCCAAAATTCATAAGGAAATAGTCTATCCATTTTGTCAGGCCTACTACGCACTGTCATCCGCATCACAATTCTTTGCGGCCTATTTTCTATCCTTCAAACTAAAAATTTCTTATTGAATTATATACCAAAATGTAGAGCTTAAAAAGAGCTATAAAATAGTATAAAAATCAATATTAGAAAACTATTCAGTTTTTTTCTGGGGACCGTCAAAAATATCGCTCTAAAAGTGTCGGACTAGGAAATTTTAAAATCAATTTTCTTTTTTCAAAACAATGATTTCCTTGACGAAATTTATACCAAAATGTAGAACTCGAAAAGAGCTTTAAAATTTTATAAAAATCAATAATAGATATTCTTTGAATTTTTCTCTAGATTCGGTCAAAAATAGTGTCTTTCTAGAAAACTTTAAAGCCAATTTTCTCTCTTTAAAACAGTAATTTTCTTAACAAATTTTATACCAAAATGTAGAGCTGAACAAGATCTATAATACTATACAAAAATAAACTAACTAATTTTTCCAGGCAAATCCCGAAAAGCCGCCCTCGTTGACGTGCATGCCCTCCTCAACTCCGATGACGAGTCCGGCGAAGAGGACGGAGACCCACGCAAGGACTTTGTGGGCTTCAGTGGAATCCCAACTCTTCCCGGAGAGCCTACTGAAGATGACGTTCCGATTGTCGCTGGACCCCCACCGGCGAAACGTCGCAATATTATTATCCGGAGATCTTTCCGTGTTGTGGAGGAACCAGTTGGCGAGGATCCAGTGAATGAAGATGACATCTCAAGAGTGCCATCGCCAATTCCACCGATGGAAGTTGTCGCAGAAGCATCCGATGGGGAAATGGAGGAGTATTTAAGGCAGCGAAGAAGCTTCCATCGTCAAAGAGAACTTCAAGGGATCCCGGAGGACGAGGATTCAGATCCAGAGCCAGAAGAAGATGAGGAGGATCCAGAAGAAGATCGCGCCTGCTCGGTGAGCTCCGGCTCTTACCATGACTATGAGGAGGAGGGAGATGCGCCGATTGTGAGGAAGAAGAAGAAGCAAGTGATTGAGGATTCAGATGATGATACCCCAAGGCAGCAGAGTCCAGTGTCTTCCAGAGGATCGTCTGTGTCCCCAATTCGGTCACCAGCGTCGTCGCCCTCGGCGGCCGCCGGGCGGCCGAGGCGGGCGAGGAAATAATTTTTAGATTTTCCCCATATATTTTTGTTTTAGTTCAAGCTTTTCTTGTTATTACGGGTTTTACTGTAGTTTTTATTAGATGTTTTGAGATCATATTTCAACTATCCCAATTTTCAAGCCTTTAAGCCAAATTTTAAGCCTTTTAGCCTAAATTTTGAGTTTTTCAACCCAAGTTTTGTGGTTTAGAGCCAAATTTTTATGTTTTAAAGCGCAATTTCAGGTATTTAAGCCTTAATTTTACGTTTTTAAGCCAAAAATTCATTTAGCCTAAATTTCAAGTTTTGAGCCCAATTTTTAGGCCTTTGATCCCAAATTTTCCGTTCCTAAGCCCAAAATTTACGTTTGTAAACCTAAATTTTATGTTTTAGGCTAAAAATTCACTTTTTTGAACCCAAAATTCATTTAGCCGCTAATTTTCAAGTTTTTGAGCCCAGCTTTTCAATATTTGAGCTCCAAAAAAAGTACCATATCAAAATTTTTCTGTTTTTTTTTTCAATTTAGATTCTCAATCTTTGTAATTTTTATATGTTTAGAATCCAATTTTAAGGTTCTTACCATTGAAAACTTTTTTTCTAATTTTCACCCAAAATTTCAAAAAAAAAAATCGAAGTTCGATTTTCACGGGTTTCTAATCAGATTTTTTTTTGCTTTTTATCTAATTGCAAATAGTGCTATATCATTTTTACATTGCTACGCAGCGAAATTCTCAAAAAAGATTCCTTTAATTTCACTTAAAATTTCCAAAATTTTCAAAAAAAAAAATATTTTGAAAATTCAAAAAATTCAATTTTCAATTTTTTGCGGGTATTTTTCTATCTTCAAATTCTTCTTTTTGATACCAATTTGACCGTATTTTTCTCAAATATTAGACTGTAAACCAATACTTTTCAATTTTCAAAGCGAAACCAAAAAAAATTATTTTAAAAATTTTCGAGGCAAAATTTTTTTCGAAAAATTTGTAGTTTTTTTTCGATCTCAAATCTCTAAATCTCTCTATGTATCCTATCTTTGTCCCTTTCTGAATCCTTAGACCCTCCCCCTCTTTAATATGTACAAAATCCCCATTTTCCCATAACCCCAAACCCCTAACCCTATTTTTTTCTATTTTCTTCCCAGAATCCCAATTATCGATCGATTTTTCTACATTTTTCTCCTTAGTTCTCCATATTTGGTCCCTCTTTCAGTTATTTGTACATTTTAAAACATTATCTTTCCTCAAAAATACTCAAAAAATTTCAAAAATTCCAAAAAAAAATTCCATTTTTCTCCCCAATTTTTCTCCACTTGTACATATTATTGTGATTCTTCTCTTTTTTTTGTGATATTTATGCAAATTACTTCTAATATTCCTCCCTTTGTAAGCAAACTCGCTCCATTGTAAACTTCCCCCCTTGATTTCAAATAGAGCACGTTTGCTCCAAAGGTAGCCTTATCTAATATTCTTTTCTCTTCTGAATCACATAATTATTTATTATTTTGAGAAATACAGTAATATCTAAATAATTCAATTTTTTAAACTTTTAGCTTCCCATTTTCCAAGGCAATTTTCCTATATTATATATCGCTTCCCTTAACTTTTTTTGCTGGAGAATAATAAAATAAATATAAAAAACAAAATGATTTTATTATTTTTTAGGTTTTTGCTCGCAAAATTTGAATTTCCCGTTAAAAAATGAGATCCAAAAAGGAAAAGACACCAGAAGAAGAAGAGGAAGCGACGAAGGCAGAGGAGACTGAAGAGGAAGAAGAGGAATCGGATGAGGAGCCAGTTAAGGTAAAAATGGCTGAAATTGGTGGAAAATGAATGGAAAATCTGAAAAATGGAGTGAAAATTACCCTAGCATCGAGAAAATGACAAAAAAAATGTTGGGTCTATTTTTTTTTTTTTGAAAATTTCGAGTTTTGAACTATTTTTGATAGGAAAGAAAATTTTTGAAATTTGAAATATTTTGGATTTCAGAAATTTCAGAAAAATCCAAAAAAAAGAGCTCGAAAATCGGGAAAATTCGAAAATATCGATTTTCCATTTTTTTTCAATTTTTTGCCGAATTTTCGGATTTTGAGGGGATTTCGAGGATGAAAAATGCTATTTTTTGGTTGAAAATTCATTTTTTTGACATTTAAAAACCATTAGTTAAATGTGAGAAGTTTAGAAAATCGAATTTTGCAAAAAAAAAAACGATCATTTTCAAAATTCAGAAGCAAAATTCAGAATTTACCGATCTAAAAAATTTTCCTGCGGAAATTAAAAAAAACTCCTGGAAATTTCGAAAAATGGTCTAATATTCATGAAAAACGGTACAAAATTAATGAAAAACGGTACGAAACTAGTGAAAAATAGTCCAAAATCCATAAAAATAGCTTTAAAATCATAAAAAATGGCTCGAAAACCATAAAAAGGTGCAAATTTTATGAAAAATAGTCCAAAATTTAAAAAAAAACACTCCAAATTCCATGAAGAATGATCCAAAATACATGAAAAATAGTCCCAAATTCGTGAGGAATGGTTCAAATTTCATGAGAAATGGTCCCAAATTTATGTAAAACAGTAAAAAATCCATGAAAAATAGTCCAAAATTCACTAGAAATCAAAATTTTACCTTTTACACCATTTGAATCTCTTTAAAATTTAAATTCCCGCCAAGAAATTATGAAAAACGTCTAAAATTCATGAAAAATAGTCCAAAAATCTATTAGCAATCAAAATTCGACTTCTATGAACCCTTCAAAATTCAAGTTCCCGCCAACCCATTTCCTTCCAGATGAACCGAACCAAACGCGCGTGTGCCATCGCCACGGAAGCCATAAAAGAAGCAAAGCGAGCCAAAAGACCAAATGCTCAAATCACAGAAAACTGTATTCTTCGTTTCAAAAAATGCACAATTAAAGCAGTCGGTGGACAAAGATTGAGCAAAACCGAGGCATGTTGCTCTTCGTGTTTCTCAACAACGTTTAGGGGGCGGGACTTTGGATCACAGTTTTCGATTTGGAAGCAGAAGGCATTGGATGGGCAGTTGAAGGGAGGGGAACAGTTTGCGAAGAGATATGTTAATGTGAGTTTCAAAAAATTGATGCTACAAATTTCCCTGCGTAGCAATGTTAATTTGATACAACAAAAAATTAGCTGCGTGGCAATGTTAAATTGATACCGCAATTTTCAAAATTCGCTGCGTAGCCATTAAAAATTGATACAGCAATATTCGCTGCGTAGCAAGGTACAATTGATACTGCAAGATTCGCTGCGTCGCAATGTTATGTTGACACAACATATTTCACTGCGTAGCCATGCTCAATTGATACCGCAAACCTTTACTCCGTATTTCCTTCCATGTTTCTACTTTTGGAACCTCAAAACTCTAATTTTTTTGCTATTTTCCGAAATTTCAAAACTCAATAAATATTTTCCTTCAAATTTCCTTTCAAATGGTATATTTTTCACAAAGTTTGGCTCATTAGCTCTTGAGTTATAACCATTTGAAATTTCAAAATTCTAGAGAACATTTTTTTAAATATTTTTTTATTAAAAAAAAATATTGATTACTTTTTTACTTCTTAACTATTAAGAATTCAGTGACCTAGAAATCTAAAAACTCTAGTTAGAGGAAGTTAGGCGATTTGGGAAGCTTTTGAAAAGGTTTTCGGAACATTTTAGATTTTCAGAATTGTCAGAATATCAAAATAACCAAGTTTCAGTTTTTTGGGATTTGAAAAGTTTGAAAATTCTTATATTATTATACCGGACACGGCGTCCTCAAATGCAGGGTTGCAACCGGCCGGGCCGGGCCGGGCCGGGCCGAGATTATTTTTTCTTCGGCCCGGCCCGGCCGGTTCGGCCGGTTCGAATTTTGAAAAAACAGAAATTATTGAAGAATTATTTGAGTTTATGGTGTAGATTAGGCCCCGAATATTATATATAACACAATAAAACATTTCGGTAAAAGATGGCCATTTAGAAAATCGTATACCTCGAAAAGTAAGCTTCACCGAACTCAATTTTTTTCAGTGTGGTCATGATTTATCGAGCTGGTGCTTCTAAATTATGATTAAGTTGAATGCATTTTCAATTTAATCTTCATTTCGACTAGCTTTCAATTTTTTTTTTTCAAAATTTTCAATTTTCAAATTAATTGCCGGCCGGCCGGGCCGGGCCCTGGTTTTTTTCCCTCGGGCCGGCCCGCCGGCCAGCCCGTCAGATTGCAACCCTGCTCAAATGGAAATTTAAATTTCACAATATCGCCGTGAACTTTGAATTTAGAGAATTGTTCAATCTACACTAACTTAAAACCTAAGTATCAGAAAACATGTTAGTCGTAGCCCAGTACCAAACATTTAAAACTCTTAATCATGTTCTTGTGATCATTTTGAACCTAAATTTGCCCATATTTGCTTTTTTGGAACAATAGATCGGTTAGCTCAAAATCTTCAAGCTGAAATAACTCGACTCGGGTTGACCCAAATTACGAGTTCTGTATGTCGACTTGTAGGTCTCACTTGAAACCACAATTTAATATCAGCCGATTTTTAAATTAGGTCCTTTAAATTTTTTTAGGTCGAAAAATCTTTCAGTACATTTTTTCTTGGAATTTCGAGCTGAAATAACTCAGTTGCCATAAGACGTTTTGATACAATTTTTACACCAACAGGTAGCTCAGAAAACGGTTAACATTTTAATCTCAGCCGATTTTTGAATTTATTTTTTTGAATCAAGTTATAGCTGAAAATCTAATTTTTCAGTGATAATTTCAAAAAGTTGAGATGCCCTAGACACGTAGGCAGCCGTGAAACGTATTTCCATTTCAGGGTGCCGTGCCGGGAAAGATTTCAGATCAATTTTCCAAATTTCAGCACAAAGTCGAAAATTTGGAATATTGATTTCGAAAAAATTTTTTTTTCGAAAATTTTGAAATTTCAAATCGTTAAATCTCAAGAGCCAATAAGCCAAATTTTGTGAAAAATATACCATTTGAAAGGAAATTTAAAGAAGATCAATTCTTAGTTTCGAAATTTTGAAAAATCCCAAAAATTGGGGAGAAATACTTAGTAAAAGTTTGCTGTATCAATTTACCGTTGCTACGCAACCAAATATACAGTATCAATTCCCCATTTTTCCAGTCCCGCTTCCTGCCCTTCTACAAAAAGTGTCAGTGCTGTCAAAAATACACCGAGTACCCCTCAACAACCCCTCTAACAGCCCAAGCATTCTCAAATTTCAAATGCGAAAAAGGGTGTCAAAATCATCAAGAACCAGAAGACGTGGATAAAGTCAGGAAGGATTCACAGTGGTGTTTCAATGAGTTCGGACATCCTCCATTGTTACAGGTATTACTCCTCAAGTTTCAGACGATTGCTCATCATAACAAATTCCAGAATAATATCTCCTACGATCTCCTTGTGGACCACTACGTCACTGCTACCGCTGGAATGGATACAACATGCCAAGAGGGGGCGGAGCTTATTGATAACGGAGGGGTCCCTTTTAGGGATACCAAAAAGATCATGAACATGTTCTATGTCCCTTTCACGGATGTTATTGCGAATATTGTGCATCCAGAGTTCATGGAGACGGATGAGAAATTTGTGAGTTTTTAGGTCATTTTTTAAAAAAGTTGATACAACATACTTTGCTGCGTAGCAATGTTGAAGGGATACAGCAAAATTTGAAATTGGCTGCGTAGCCATTATAAATTGATACAACACACTTATCACGTATTTCCTCCCGTTTTTCTACTTTTGGAGCTTCAAATTCTTAGTTTCTCGGAACTATGTAAAATTTTAAATCCTAAGAAATATTTCTCATAAAATTTCCTTTTCAATGGTATATTTTTCACAAAATTTGGTTCATTAGATCTTGAGTTGTAACAATTTGAAATTAAAAAAAAAATTTTTCTCGAAATATAAAAATTGTCAATTTTTTCAAAACAGAAATTCCTCAATTTTTCGCAATTCTCTAAAATTTTAAAACCTAACAAATATTCTCCTTCAAATTTCCTTTGAAATGGTATATTTTTCACAAAATTTGGTTTATTAGCTCTTGAGATATAACAATTTGAAACTTTGAAAAAATTCGAAAAAAATTTTTTTGGAAAAAAGCTGTAAATTTTTCCAAAACAGAATTTTCTCAATTTTGGACGATTTTCCAAAATTTCAATACCTAAAAAATATTTTCCTTTAAATTTCCTCTCAAATGGTATTTTTTTCATTGAAATTGGCTCATTAGATCTTGAGTTATGACAATTTGAAATTTCGATATTTTGAAAAAAAAATTGAAAAAATTTTTAAATGTTTTTTTTTGAAATAAAAAAAAACTGTATATTTTTCGCAATTCAAAACAAAACCTAACAAATATTCTCCCTAAGATTTCCTTTCAAATGATATATTTTTTACAAAGTTTGGCTTATTAGCTCTTGAAATATAACGATTTGAAATTTTAAAATTTTTGAAAAAACATGTCTTTTTTTAATTTTTTTTCGAAATTTAAAATAACTGTCAATTTTTCAAAATTTCCAAACATAAAAAATATTTTCCTTGAAATTTCCTTTAAAATGGTCTATGTTTCACAAAATTTGGCTTATTAGCTCTGGAGTTATAGCAATTTGAAATTTTCAGAAAATTTTCGAAAAAAAAATTAGTTTGGAAATTTTTTGAAATTTTCTCGAAATAAAAAAATGTCACTTTAAAAAATTTTTTTCAAAACCTAACAAATAATTTTCTCAAAATTCCCTTTCAAATGGTATGTTTTTGACAAAATTTGGCTCATTAGCTCTTCTGTTATATCAATTTGAAATTTCAAAATTTCGAAAAAAACATTAAAATTTTTTTTCAAATTTTCGAATTTCGCTGCGTAGCAATGCTTCCTTGATATAACAAATCTTTTTGCAGGCCTTCCCCAAATACGCCGACGACCCGTTCTCCCTCTATTATCTCCAAATTCGTAACACAATAATCGCCATGTGGCTCAAACATCCCTTCGTTGAAATTACTCCGAAAATGGTCGAATCTCAAATTATTGTCAGAGGACATGCACGGATTTTCTTCATCGAACATTTGATAAAACCGATTCTGGAGTTTTTGACGATCAAAGGAATTGTGAATTATGGAGCATTTGATTTTAAGATTGATCCGTTGAAGGGAAATGCACCGGTGAGTTTTAGGGGAATTAAAATAGTCCAAAATTTAATGAAAATGGTCCAAAATCTATGAAAAATAGTCCAAAATCCATGAAAAATTGTCCAAAATTTATAAAAAATTGTCCGAAATTTATGAAAAATTGTCCAAAATTCATGAAAAATAGTTCAAAATTCATGAAAATAGTTCAAAATGTATAAAAAATGGTCCAAAAGTTATGAAAAATGAATTTCAAATCAAATTTTCAGCCAAAGTTTTGACTTTCAGTAAATGTTTCATATAAAATTAATTTTTCAAATTTTGGACCAATTTTTTAATAAATAATTACCCAAAGTTAATTAAAAATGATTCGAAATCCAAGAAAAATGGTAAAAAATTTATGAAAAAAGTCTAATAATCCTGAAAAATAGTTCGAATAAAAAATTAGCTCAAAATTTATTAAAATACTCCAAAATTCATCTAAAAATCAAATTTTCATTTTTTCAAAATTTCAACTTTTTGAAAATTCTTGCTCACTTCTAATTCTCGCTCAAAATTACACTTTAAAACTTTTTTGAGTCTTTTTTTGTCCAGAAATGGCCAAAAATCGTTGAAAAACCTAAAATCCTTGAAAATTTCTGAAGTTTGAATTTTCAGTCAAAATTTTGGTTTAATAATTCTACCTTTTTTTATTCAAATCTTGCCAATTTTAAGCCAATTTTTCATTTAAATTTACAATTTCTTGAGCAATTTTTCTGTCCCCAGAGCTCCTTTCTTTTTTTTTCCAGAAAGTCGCCATAATCGGAGCAGGAATGTCCGGAATCTCCACAGCTCGCCACCTCCAACACCTCGGTGTACCTACAGTAATCTTTGAGGCCAAAGACCGATACGGTGGTCGAATGAACGACGATCGTACTCTTGGAGTCTCCGTCGGAAAAGGAGCACAAATTATCGTGGGAAATATCAATAATCCAATAACCCTCTTATGTGAGCAAATCGGGATCAAATACAGAAATTCGAATTTCTTCTGTCCTCTTATCGATGAAACTGGAAAATGTTTTACATTGGAAAAACGAGAATTGGATGATCAAGTGGATATGCATTATAATAATGTGTTGGATGCGATTAGGAATAAATATCAATCGGATCGCAATTTTCCGGATGTTACGCTCGAAGGTTAGTTTAAAAAAAATCGATTTTCAATTCGCGATTTTAAATGTTTCAACATCTATTTCAGTATAATGTAGATTTTTTCGCTGATTCAAACGCACTTAATATCGCTGCTCAAAACGCATTTTGAAGCGAGTTATGAGAGTTTGAAGTTTTAGGAGAGACGCAGAGAAAGCAGACAATCTCGCCGCCGAAGAGACGCAAAGAAACGAGACAGTGTCTGCGTCTCTTACGAAATCTTTGAAAGAGCGTAACTCGCTTCAAAAGGGTCCACTTTGACTCGTTTTTGACGGAGAAAACATTCTTAAACGAGTTTTTGGAATATCAGTACAAAACACATTTTGAAAACCGCAAAAAAAGTTTTCTATGGCGTTTTAAGCAGCGACACTTTTTGAATTTTACACTGAAATTATAAGCAGCCGCTTAAAAATGTTTTTACTGCAAAAACGAGTCAAAACGGACCATTTTGAAGCGAGTTATGAGCGTTTTAAGATTTAGTGAGAGACGCAGGCACTGTCGCGTTTCTCTGCGTCTCTTCGACAACGAGAGGGTCGGATTTTTCTGCGTCTCTCGCTAAAACTTCAAATGCTCATAACTCGCTTAAAAATGGTCCGTTTCGGCTCATTTTTGAGGTAGAAAACATTTAAAAAAGCGAATTTTAAAAAATTTCTGTACAAAAATTTTAAAAATTCTTAAATTTTTTCTATAGCAACAATATTAGGTGCATTCGAATCAGCAAAAAATTCTGCACTTGTTGAATTATATGTATTAGAAAAATGTGAGTTTTGAAAATCGATTTTTATAAAACTTTTTCTTTTCCAGAAATGTTCTCCAAAATGAGCACAGCCTTGCTCTCCGCTGCCGAGCTCGAGCATCTCCAAACTCCGGATTTCGAGCGTCTTTTAGACTTTCACCTCGGAAACCTCGAATTCTCATGTGGAACGGCTGTAGAGAACCTCTCGGCAAAAGAATACGATCACAACGAAAAATTCGGGAATTTCGCTGGAGAGCATGCAGTTGTTACGGATGGTGCTCAATGTATTGTTGATTTCCTTCAAAGGGGATTGGATATTCGGCTCAACTGTCCTGTGAAATGTATCGATTGGAGAGGAGAGAAAAAAGTGAAACTGGAATTTGAGAATGGAAGTGTACAGGAATTCGATAGGGTTGTGATTACCACTTCGTTGGCGGTTTTGAAGGTTTGTTCTACTTAAAATTGAGAATTTGTAAGGTAAATATATACCAAAATGTAGATATTAATAAAATCTATGAAATGGTATCAAAAGCAATACTGTAGCTTTTTTTAGAAGCGGTCAAAAACGTCAGAAAATCATATTGAAAATTTGTTCTTAATTTTTAAAAATTAAACTTCTCTATTGAAAATTGAGATTTTCTAACAATATTTTATATAAAAATGTAGCTCTTCATAGGATCTACAAAATGGTATAAAATCAGTATTGTAGCTCTTCTCAATTTTTTTCTGGAAACTGTCAAAGACCAGGAACAAAGATGCCCAATGTGATTTTTCATTTTCATTAGTTTGCGGTCAATTTTTTATTTAAAAGTTTGTTTTTGCAGCCAAAATTTTATATTAAAGTGTAGAGCTTAATAAGACTTATAAAATAATATAAAAATTAATGCTGTAGCTCTTTTCAATTTTTTTCTAGAAGCTGTCAAAAAGTCGGATACAAAGGTGTTCAGTGTGATTTTTTATTTTCACTGGTTTGCAGCCAATTTTCTCACTTTAAAAATTAGTTTTTCAAATCCAAATTTATATGAAAATATAGAGTTTGATAAGTTCTATAAAGTGGTATAAAAACCAATACCGTAACTCTTTTCAATTTTTTTAAAAGAGACTTTTAAAAATTCAATATTATTGCTTCAAAAAAAATTATTACATAAATTTTTATTAAACACTTTTTTTTGCTAAATACTCAAGATTTTCAATGAAAAAGTTATAACAAAATGTAGCTCTTATTAAGATCTACAAAATAATATAAAAATCATTAATATGTCACTTTTCGATTTTTCATTAGAGCCCTTTAAACACCAGCGCTTTTCACGAGCTACAGAAAATATTTGAAAAACCTTTTTTTTCAAAACATTTTTTTACTTAAAATAGCGTTTTTCTGGTTGAATATTATATCAAAATGTAGAGTTTAATAAGATCTACAAAATGGTTTAAAAAACAATACTGTAGCTGTTTTCAATTTTTCTCTACAGTCTGTCGAAATTCCCAACTCGATAGGTTATAGTCACCGATTTTTAAAGGACTCCAGAAACAAATTGCAAAAAGCAATATTGTTGATTTTTATACCATTTTGTAGATCTTATCAAGGTCTACATTTCGATATAAAAATTCGTTTGAAAGTTACATTTTTGAGTAGAAAAAACTTTGCCAGAAGTTTACTAGGCCAAATTTCTGGAAAATTTTTTTGGACATTTTTTAACTTTTAATCTCAATTTTGGGCCAAATTTTAAAATATTCTTTATATTTTCAACTTCCTGAAGCCTCTCTAAATGATTTAGGGACAGCCTAAGTTTCTTCTTCGTGATCGCAAAATCTTCAATATTCTGAAATTTTGAGGATTTTCAAATTCTTCGATTCCAAACTCCACTTTTTTCCAGAAAAACCCATCGCTCTTCAAGCCCCTTCTTCCCTCCGACAAACGAAAAGCCATAGACTCTCTGGGGGCGGGGCTTATCGAAAAAATGGCCGTCAAATTCGATCGTCGATTTTGGAGTACTGTAGATGCCAACGGAAAATTGACAGAGTATTTTGGAAAAGTTCCAGATTCCAAATCAGATCGCAGCCTCTTCAATATTTATTATGACTTTTCTGGAAAGGTAAGAGAGACAATTTCAAATAACAATAACTACAGTACCCCTTCCAGGACCCCTCTGGAAAAGACGTCTACGTCTTAATGTCGTATGTCACTGCGGAGCATGTCAACATGGTCAATGAGCTCTCGGACGAAGAAGTGGCCGAGAAATTTGTGGAAACTCTTCGGAAAATGTTCCCGAAGGCGGTGATAAATCCATTGGGACAAATGTGCTCTCATTGGGGAGCTGATCCGTATATAGGCATGAGTTATACGTATGTGCCATTTGGATCGGATGGTGATGCTACTTATAATAAGTTGAAGGTAGGAAATCTAGGCGAAAATTAGAGAAAAAAGGCAAAATTTTGGCTCAAAATGAGTCGCTGCTAGATTCGCTGCGTAGCCATGTGAAATTGATATAGCAATATTCGCTGCGTAGCAATGACAGAGTGATATAACACAATTTGCAACTATAAATTGATACAGCAATATTAACTACGTAGTCACACTAATTTGATACCGCAAACTTCCAAACTCACTGCGTAGCAAAGTATCATTGATGTTTCGTGTTTCTCCCTATATTTTTTGCAGTTTCTCAAAATTTCAAAACCTAACAAATATTCTCCTTAAAATTTCCTTTCAAATGGTATATTTTTCACAAAATTTGGCTCTTTGGTGCTTGAGTTATAACCATTTGAATTTTCAAAACTTACAAAAAAATTTTCAAAATTTTTTTTTGAATTTTTTTTTCGAAAAAAAACTATTTATTTTTTGTGATTTTTCCAAATTTCAAAAGTAAGAAACATTCTCCTTTAAGTTTCCTTTCAAATGGTATGTTTTTCACAAAATTTGACTCATTAGCGCTTGAGTTTTGAAATTTTGAAATTTTCGAAAAAAACTTTTTTTTTGAAATTTTTTGATTTTTTTTGAAATTGAAAAAAATGTGAGTTTTTGCAATTTCTCAAAATTTTAAAAATAAGAAATATTTTCCTTTAAATTTTCTTTCAAATGGTATATTTTTCACGAAATTTAGCTCATTAGCGCTTATAACAATTTGACATTTCGAAATTTTCAAAAAAATGTTGCAATTTTTTCGGAAATACAAAAAAAAAGTTATTTTTCTGCAATTTTCCAAAACTATTCTCCAAAAATTAAAAAAAATTGTTTTCATTAAATTTCCTTTCAAATGGTATATTCTTTACAAAATTTGGCTCATTGGCTCTTGAGTTATAACGATTTGAATTTTCGAAATCAAAATTCCAAAATTTCGACTTTAATTGATACAACAAATTTCGCTGCGTCGCCATGTCCCAATGATACAACACATATTTTTTTCCAGGAAACCGTCGACGATCGTCTCCACTTTGCCGGTGAGCACACTATCGCCGCGGAGCCCCAAACCATGGCCGGAGCATACCTATCAGGCCTACGTGAGGCATCGAAAATCGTCATGAGCTCCAAGGGCAATGTTATGGTGGAGTAGTGGCTCAAATTTGAATTTTTTGCCTTAAAATGTTTGCTCTCTTAAAACGCTCCATTTTGAGCTCCAATAATGCTCATTTTCCACCCTAAAATCTCCATTTTTTTGGATCTCATTGTCAAATCAACTTTAAAATTCCTACTGTAAATATTATAACTTCTGTAATTTCCCCAATTTTTCATTCAATTTTCACTCGTAATTTCAAAATTTCGAAAATTTAAAAATCCTTCACATGTAAACATATTATTTGAATACTGTATAAAACATATGACACATGGAATAAATCGATTTCCTAATACGTTTTATTTGCTACAGAGTTTTAAGGGACTAGATTATACGCATTTGAATCACCATAAAATCGATTTACAGAATCTACAACAGTGGTAAGTTTACAGCAAAAACGAGCCAGAACGGACCATTTTGAAGCGAGTTATGAGCATTGGAAGTTTCAGTAAGCGAGACGCAGAGAAAGCAGACACTCTCGTTGTCGAAGAGACGCAGAGAAACAAGACAGTGTCTGCGTCTCAATGAAAATTTAAACGCTTATGAATCGCTTTAAAATGGTCCAAAAACGAATCAAAACGGACCATTTTGAAGCGAGTTACGAGCATTTGAAGTTTTCGTGAGAGACGCAGACACTGTCTCGTTTCTCTGCGTCTCTTCGACAACGAGAGTGTCTGCTTTCTATGCGTCTCTCATATTGAAACTTCAAACGCTCATAACTCGTTTCAAAATCGTCCGTTTGGACTCGTTTTTGCGGTAGGAAAAATTTTTAGCGGCTTTTTAAAATTTCCGTACAAAAAAATTGCCGAAAAAATGTTTAGATCTTCTACAATTTCTATTTTCAGAAATTTTCACTTTCACCGCATTCTGTTTTTCTCGGCAGCAGACAGTAATCCTTCATCAAAACCAAATGTTAAAAAACAATGAAAAAATTTCATTTTAACAATAATACAACAAATAAGAAATGGTACATGTGAGTTTAAAAAATCGGTACATAGTATTTCAAATTGCTACTCATTCATAGGCTCAGTCGACTGTCAATTATTTTTGAAATCAGTGGGCGTGGTCTGAAAAAATAACTTTGAGAAAATAACCACTGTTTTTGGCTCCAAGCGTTTCGCAACTTTTAAAATTAAGTTTGCTTGAATTTTTAACTATGGAACTTATAGCTCAAAAGTTCCATTTTTCAATAGCGGTTGCGAAATGTCCTGGTTGCGAAACGTACCTCAACAGAAGCCTTGCTTGTGAACTTTGACAAAAACGGGAAAAGATTGGTCATAAATGTTCCATTCAATAAATCTGGACGGGACCCTTGAGAGCTCGGTTTGGAGTCCTGAAAAAAGAAATATGGAGTAAAGTACCGTAATCTATTTGGGGATACTGTACCTTTGCATTATCTCCCGGCTTATTAGTTGATGGTGTTCCATTGGCCTTTTTACATGGACAAGAGCATTCTGTTTTTGTATGTGGCTTTGGATTATTGTTCCGGAACTGAAAAAAGCAATTTTCTGGACTTGAAATTTATTTTTTTTTGCAGAAATTTATACGAAAATGAAGATCTGTTTAAGATCTACATTTTGGTGTGAATCTTCACCAAAGAACTCAAAATTGAGAAAAAGTTATTGCTCGCGGCGCCATTCCGAACATAACTTAATTAAGCCTAACTTTAAAATATTATATCTCAAAAAGGGGCGGAGCTATCAAAATACGTTTAACTACAAAAATGTTCAAAATTATATGATGAGCAATTTTGTAGTTGACAATTTTGTTGATAACTATAGCCGTTCTCGAGTTTTGCGCCTTTAAAGTAAACGCTTCCGCTGTTGTTACTGCGAAATTTTTCTCCCTTTGCCGACGTTGAGTTTGAAGGCGCATAACTCAAAAACGGCTATAGCTATTAAAAAACTTTTGATTACAAAAATCTTTAAAATTTTATGATGAGCAATTTTGTAGTCAATCATTTTTTGATAACTATAGCCATCCTTGAGTTATGCGTTTTTAAAGTAAACATCTCCTCCAGTGTTCCAGTGGAGTATGACTCCCTGCGCATGCGTCGAGTTTAAAGGCGCATAACTCAAAAACGGTTACAGCTATTAAAAAGTTTTAACTTTAAAAATTTTTTAAATTTGATGATGAGCAATTCTGTAGTTTATCACTTTTTAATAACTTTAGCCGTTCTTGAGTTATGCGCTTTTAAAGTAATCGACTTTTCTGGTTTTCCCGATAAGTTTGAGTCCCTGAGTTTAAAGGCGTATAACTCAAAAACGCCTATAGATATTAGAAAATTGTAAACAGCAAAATTATTTGAAATTTTATGATGAGCAATTCTTGTAATTGACTACTTTTCGATAACTCTGCTTAGTATTAAGTTATAGCAGTTTGAAAAATTGTCGTGTTTTTTATTATTTGAGCACCGAACTAACTTTGACAGACCTCTCATGAAAATTGAAAAGAGCTACAATATTGATTTTTATACCAATTTATAGGCCTTATCAATATCTACATTTTGACACCAGTTTTCGGCCAAATATCTCAATTTCAAGTTCCCTTACTCACCGTTTTCTTCCCGATTTCAAAACTAATATTATTTCCAGACACCACAATTTTCCCATGACTCCTTCCAGCTTCATCCATCTCCAAAAACATTTGCCTCATAGATTTCTCGAATAATTCTAAATTCTGTCTCCCCATAAATCGAAAAACTGTACGCATCTCGGCATACTGTAGACGTCGCTTCTCAACCGGGCAAATTTCCTTCCGATGGTAGGCACAGTGTAAAGGAATTTCAGATTGAGCCCAGTCGTGATTGAATGGAAGGGTAAACATGTCTCCCGGGGAAATGGCCTCTTTTGCGACGATGAATAGAGCAATGAGCACTTTTTTACCGAACAGATGTTTGAGGCCACAATTTGGACGGCACGAGCGGCAGAGGTGCTGAAAATAATGGAAATTTTTTTTTGAGAAACCCGGTCATGATTATACTCATTTCGAAGCTCTTGGAGAGGTGAATTCAAAATTTGTAATTTTAGATAATATTGCTCATTTTAAGCTGAGCAATCGGACTGAAAACAGTTCAAAACGTTGAGTTTTGTGATTTTTTATGCTAAATTTGAATTTAGCACTCCGAGAGCTTCAAAATGAGTATAATCATGCCTAGATTAGCTTAATATCAAATTTCGGTCCAAACCGCTACGCGACCGCGACGCAAGCATAAATTCAAAATTCTGGGAAACCCAGGCATGATTATATTCATTTTGAAGCTTTTGGAGAGCTTAATTCAACAATAACGATTTCAAATAAACTTGTTCATAAGCAATCACGGTTTAAAGAGCTAAATTTCGAATTTTCGGTCCACAACCGCGCCGCGACCGCGACGCAAGCGGAATTTCAAATTTCTGGGAAACCCAGGCATGATTATACTCTTTTTGAAGCTCTCGGAGAGCTAAGTTTGAAAATAGTAGTTTAGGTTACATTGCTCATTTTAAGCTGAGCGATCGCCAAATTAAGCGATTGAAATTAGTACAAAAATTGAAATATTGCGTGTTTTGATGCTATATTCGAACTCAGCTCTCCAAAAGCTTCAAAATGAATATAATCATGACCAGATTAGCTTAATTTTAAAATTTTGGTCGCGTTGCGGTCGCGTCGCGGTTTGAGGCAAAAATTCAAAATTTTGGGAAACCTGGGCTTGATTATACTCATTTTGAAGCTCTTGGAGAGCTGAATTCGAAAACAGTAATTTTGGACGAAATTGCCAGTATTAAGATGAGCAATCAGCAAATCAAGATACTGGACCAGTGGCGTGAATAAAATTTTGAAATTCTGGAAACCTGGGCTTGATTATACTCATTTAAAAGCATTTTTTGAGGTGAATTCAAAAAAACTAGTTGTAAATCTGTTATTGCTCATTTTAAGCTGAGCAATCGACAAAAAAACGTATTTTTAGAGCGTTTTAGAAGCGAAAAATAGCTCCTCAGAGTCAGAAATTTATTTTAAAAACTTACCTTCATCATATAATCATAACCATTTGTATCAATTCGAATGCCCAATTCTGGGTAAGTGAAAACATTTGGAATCGCACGATCCACTTCATAATCCATGGAAATGGTTCCATAAATTTCTCCAGAAGGGCCGGATTTTCGATTTCTCAAAATTATAGAGTCCTCATTTTTCGAATTATTTCTGATGGTGGATAGTTGTTTGAAAGCCGCTTCAGAGTAGGTGTTTCGATCCATTGGGGTCTGAAAAAAATGGGATTTGAAATTTGAAGATAATTCAAAAAATTTGATCAAAAAATATGGTAAAAATTTTGAATACAAATCTGTTTAAAATTGAATAGAAAATTTTAAAAATTGAAAAAAAAAGAATAATACAACTTTTAATCAAAAACTATTCAAAATAGAATAAAAAACGGTTCAAATTATCCAATATTTATTTTAAATTTGAATTTTGAATAAAAAATTGCCCAAAAAACCAATAATAACAATAACAAAAGATGTATGTCCCATTCAAACCAATCGTAGTTCAAAGGAGCGCACTTTCTGAGTCAGCCCCCCCCCCCCTTGGGGGTCAGTCTCTTTTTATCGGACTGCGAGCGACCCCTTATTCTTTGAAGAAGAGGGTGTCAGGTGTGATTTCTTCTTCTTATTTTTCTATTGATTGGATAATAGAAGAGGAGATGGGATATAAGGGAGACAAACTTTTCAGCAGAAACTTGTGGGCGGAGCCTCGTAAATCGACATTAAAACATCATTTTAATGAATAAATTGGCTATTAGATACGGTATCCGGGATACTGTCCAGGATTTTCATGTTTTTAGACAGTTTAAATACAATTTTTTAGAATGGTCCGCCCTACAAGTTTGCAACAGTATATGAGCGTGTGTGCGGAGCCTCGTAAATCGACATTGACAGAAAATGACGTTGTCAGTTTTGGCAGTAAAAAATTGTGTTAAAATAGCGATTCTGACCCCAATTTTGGTCAAGATTTGAAAACAGTTAAAAAATTCTGTAGGAATCCAATTCACATCTTTATTTACCAATAGAAAGTATATTTACAAGGAGGAAGCATCAGAATTTACACTGTTATTCACTTTGGGCACTGATCCTTCTGAATACAATCCTTTCCATGGCGAACGAATCCTTTGGAGCATTGACAAACTCTTTCCAGACACGATTGGATGCAAATTGGCTCGGGATTCTCACAGGTTGGCTCACAATGAGTTCCACACTCGTAGAATTGCTCATTCTTGGCGCATGTGGGTTTTGGACACTCCTCAAGGCCCACACAATCTCCTGTCTCTTCATTTCGGACGAATCCTTGGGAACATTGACAAACATTTGGATTGCACATCATATTGCATACTGGATTTGGGGTCTTACATGTGGGCTCACACTGGGTACCACACTCGTAGAAGTGCTCATTTTTGGCGCATTTTGGTTTTGAGCACTCGGAAGGATTGACACAGGCTCCAGATGAGTTACGGACAAATCCACGGGCACATTGGCAGACATTAACAATACAGACTTCTTTGCATGGTCCATTGGAAGCGTTTGGGTTCTCGCAGGTTGATTCACAGAGGGTACCACAGGTTTGGAAGATTTCATTTGGTGGGCATTTGTGCTCCAGGGCAGAGCAGAAAGCGATGAGAGAGATGAAGAGGAAGAGCTTCTGAAAAAATCGAAATTTTTTAGATTTTTCAAATTTTTCACTGAATCTTCATGAAGTCGCTTAAAAACATTTTCTCCCGCAAAAACGAGTCAAAACTCACCATTTTGAAGCGAGTTACAAGCGTTCGAAAATTTCGAGAGAAGCAGAGAAAACAGACACTCTCGCTGTCGAAGAGACGCAGAGAAACGAGACGATGTCTGTGTCTCTTCAAACGCTCATAACTCGCTTAAAAATGGTCCGTTTCGACTCATTTTTGCGGTAAACTAACTTACCATTGTTGTAGATTCGATAGAATACTGATTTCCAGAGGCTTGTCCTGTTCTTTATATACCAACTTATCACAAGATCTCATTGCTCATCCTTAACTTTCTCTTCAGTGCATTAAGACCCTTGTGATCTTTTTTGGACAAAGTATCGGGAATGACATGTGGTTTTATCCGCACTGAGGAAATCTTTTGAGACCTGTGATCTAAAGTCAAATGACTTTTTTGCATAGCCATACTTTCAAGGCCCTCTAGGTTTCGAAAGAACAAAAAAATCGGATAGATAAGGAAGAAGAATCAAGTGATCAAATTGTGTCATCCAATTTTTTGACCCAGCGTGAAGATCACATGTGGAAACGTTTCTTCATGCACTAAGAAATAAGAATGAGCAATGGTATCTTGTGACAACTTGCTATATAAGTAACAAGCCAAACCACTAAATCAGTATTCTATTGAATCTACAGCAATGGTAAGTTAAGTTTACCACAAAAACGAGCCAAAACTGACCATTTTGAAGCGATTTATCAGCGTTTGAAGAGACGCAGACACTTTCTCGTTTCTCTGCGTCTCTTCGGCAACGAGAGTGTCTGCTTTCTCTGCGTCTCTCTTACGGAAACTTCAAAAGCTCATAACTCGCTTCAAAATGGTCAGTTTTGACTCGTTTTTGCGGGAGAAAATGTTTTTAAGCGACTTCATGAAGATTCAATGAAAAATTTGAAAAATCAGCCAAAACTTTTTGAATCACTCAAAAATTCCGATTTTTTCCAGAAGTTCTTCCTCTTCTTCTCTCTCATCGCCTTCTGCTCTGCCCTGGAGCAAAAATGCCCACCAAATGAAATCTACCAAACCTGTGGTACCGCCTGTGAATCAACCTGCGAAAACCCAAACGCTTCCAATGGACCATGCAAAGAAGTCTGTATTGTTAATGTCTGCCAATGTGCCCGTGGATTTGTCCGTAACTCATCTGGAGCCTGTGTCAATCCTTCCGAATGCTCGAAACCAAAATGCTCCAAGCATGAGCAATTCTACGAGTGTGGTACCCAGTGTGAGCCCACATGTAAGACCCCAAATCCAGTATGCAATATGATGTGCAATCCAAATGTCTGTCAATGTTCCCAAGGATTCGTTCGAAATGAGAAGACAGGGGAATGTGTGGGTCTTGAGGAGTGTCCAAAACCCACATGTGCCAAGAATGAGCAATTCTACGAGTGTGGAACTCATTGTGAGCCAACCTGTGAGAATCCCGAACCAATTTGCATCCAATCGTGTCTGGAAAGGGTTTGTCAATGCTCCAAGGGATTCGTTCGTCATGGAAACGATTGTATTCAAAAGGATCAGTGTCCAAAATGAATTAAAGTGTCAATTCTGATGCTTCCCACTTGTAAATATAATATCTATTGGTAAATAAAGATATGATTTCAATTGGAATTTTTGAAAATATCTAAGAATCCAAATCTTGACCAAAATTGGAGTCAGAATCGCTATTTTTACCCAATTTTTTACTGCCAAAAGGTTCTCTGTTATTCATTACATAACAATTGTAACTGTGGCTTCTTGTCGATTTGCGAGGCTCCGCCCGCAAGCACATACACTGTTGCAACCTTGTAGGGCGGAGCCTTGTAAAAATTTGTGGAAAATTATGAAAATTCAATATTCTCAGAGAATCTACCGTATCCCCCAATTTTTGTATCATCAAATTTACAAAATCTACAGTATCCCGAATACCATTTTATTCATAACAAAAAGTGCCTCATTTCCGTCTCCTCTGTTCTTTCCGAATAATCTTCTCCAACTCTTTCTCCTCCGTTGAAATCTCTCTTCTCCTCCTAAATTTCCTCTTTGGTTTCATCACTTTTTCCCATTTTTCCTTCATCGTATCCTTATGAATCGCATCATTCTTCCCATTCAACGCATTCTCTTGTTTCAAAAATTCATCCAAATCCATTAGGAATGATGGCTTGAATCGATGAGAAACAGTCCAAGCTTCTTTGGTATGGAATAAGAATCGATATCTTGTTAATTGAAATAATGCGATGAGGAATACAGGAGCAATTGTTCGTTTTAGCATCCCAAATCCATTGGAATTGATGTCAAATATGATGAAATACTGAAAAAAAGTGGAAAATCCGGGTATTACACCAAAAACTATCTGAAAATTTTCTACAAAAGCTAAAAAATAATTTTCACCCCAAAGGGTTCGAACCCCCGTCTATCGATTCCTAGCCATCTGTGTTACCCACTACACCAAATATGCAAATGTTCTCAAAACCGCTCAAAACCCATCGATATGGGTATCAAACGAACCCAAATTTTATGAGGAATCGAATAATTTAGTTATCTTCCGTTTAAAACCCTTAGTTTTGAAGTTATGGTAGTTTTTGTAAATTTTAAATCCCTCAACTTGAGATTCTTGGTCCCCCATGTTACCTACCACACTAAAAATGATCTAAAAATGTTCCAAAAACACTAAAAAACAACTTCCGCCCCAAAAGGTTCGAACCCCCGTCTATCGGTTCCTAGCCATATGTGTTAGCCACTACACCAAAAGTGCAAATTTTCTCAAAATTGCTCAAAACCCTTCGATATGGGTATCAGTCTTTCCCAAATTTTATGAGAAATTCAACTATCGCTTTTTCAACTCACCAAAAACACCCCAGGGAGAACTATCTTGTAATAAAACTCCATCTTTTTTCGATTCCTATAAAAAATCGATCGATATTTGGCGTTTAGGGTCTGAAAACTTTTGTTTTTTCTAGAGTGAATACTTCTGGAATCGATTTACTATCATAATAGTGAACAATCGACGATAGTCAATCATTGCAAATGCCAAAACTTGGACAAAGACCACATATGGAACGAGTTGAAATGTGATGTAGCGGAATTGCTGAACGTTGAGAATGTGAAATTCAGAATCAGCTCGTCGAGAGCTTTCGAATGAGTATAATCATGACCTACTTTCCTCAAAGTTGGGTCCCACCACGAAAATTCGGGATTACTGTAGTTTTCGTGGTGGGACCCAAAGTAGGTCATGATTATACTCATTCGGAATCTCTCAACGAGCTGAATTTATTGCAAATATTTTCTTTTCAAAATTTCAAGTCCCTCTCCACTTACATAGAAGAAAAGATGGATGAACAGAACGATGGCACAATGGAACACCAGTGTAATATAACGAATCAAAAATTGAGGAAGACGAGGCGACGTTCGGAATAGTCTGTAGACGTGACCAACGGCTCCCTCAGCCATGAGCATCTGAAATTTTTTTAATTCAAAAAAATTAGTGAATTTGAGAGGCGCACCAAACTCGACATTTCCCAAAGGCAAAAAAGTCCAATGTAAACTATCACGAGCAATTTATGAGCCATGTTTTGGAAGAAGTACACGTAGAGGAATTCGAAGATTTGCGCGTCGTTGTGGATCATGATTCCTGGAATTATTTAAATAAAAAATTCAAAAATCGACTTCTAGTTAGCTGTGAGACTCAAAAAGGGTTTTACCGTAATCAAAAAAATCTAAAACACATTTTTCACCCCTGGGGGTTCGAACCCCCGTCTATCGATTCCCAGTCATCTGTCTTACCCACTACACCAAATATGCAAATGTTCTCAAAACCGCTCAAAACCCATCGATATGGGTATCAAACGAACCCAGATTTTACGAGGAATTCAAAAATTTGATTATCTACTATTGAAAATCTTCAATTTTGAAGTTATGGTAGTTTTTGTAAATTTTCAATTCCCCAACTTGAGATTATTGGTCCCCCATGTTACCAATTATACTAAAAACTATCCAAAAATGTTCTAAAAACCATAAAAACCAATTTTCACCCTTTGGGGTTCGAACCCCCGTCTATCGATTCCCAGCCATCTGTATTATCCACTGCACCAAAAGTGCAATTTTTTTCAAAATCGCTCAAAATCTATCGATATGGGTATCAAACGAACCCAAATTTTACGGGGAGTTCGAAAATTAAATTATCTACTATTGAAAATTATTAGTTTTGAAGTTATGGTGAATTTTCAAGTCCTCAACTTGAAATTCTTGGCCCCCATGTTGCCTACTACTCCAAAAACTATCCAAAAATGTTCTAAAAACCATAAAAAACAATTTTGAACCCAAAGTGTTCGAACCCCCGTCTATCGATTCCCAGCCATCTGTATTACCCACTGCACCAAAAGTGCAAGATTTTTCAAAATCGCTCAAAATCTATCGATATGGGTATCAAACGAACCCAAATTTTACGGGGAATCCAAAAATGTTATTTAAAAATTCCTATAATCATTATTTTTCAAAATTTGCTCACTAAAATCATCCACCGTCAGTGTCCGTTTCTCAATTCTGTGCATATAAATCGTGGCGCCTGCCAGTGCAGCCATTCCAAACGTGAAACTGAACAAGAAAAGCACAAAAAATCCCAAAATTTTCGCTCGAATCAAATCTACAGCTGATCGATTTTGAAACTTGTTCACAGATCCAATACCGAAATAACTTCCGTCTACAGTACCAAACAGTACCATGCTCTGGAAAAAATTCTTTTTTTTGGGAGTAGGGAGAAGTTTTAGAGCTTACATGGATTGTAGCCATGACCCAAGTTTTTGCCTCGAGAATTTTCCCAAAATCCGATCCGATTACCTGACAAAATGGTAATTTGAACCCAAAAATATTTCTAACATAGTTAAAAATTCTCTAAAAAGTCTAAAAAACAATTTCCGCCACAAAAGGTTCGAACCCCCGTCTATCGATTCTCAGCCATCTGTGTTATCCGCTACACCAAAAATACAACTTTTCCTAAAATTGCTCAACACCCATCAATATGGGTATCAAACGAACCCAAATTTTATGAGGAATCCGAAAATTTAAGTTAAAATTCTTATAAATCAAATTTGAAACCCACATGAACCAAAATCGTCGCTGCCGTCCCAAAATTCAACACCAAATTGACCATAGTTAGCGTACACGTGACAATCATTCCATAAAAAACGACATGTTGAATTCGGGTGAAGTATTTTTTCACCAAAAAACAACTGACAAGGAAAAGAAAAATGGCGAGAATTGTGGCTGCCGAGATAAAGTGGGAGTGGGCGTAGACTGGGTCGAAGATTCTGAAATTTTGGGTTTTTTGAGTTGAAAATAATTTAGTTGGATTTCTCATAAAATTTGGGAAAGATTGATACCCATATCGATGGGTTTTGAGCGATTTTGAGAAAATTGGGGATTTTTGGTGTAGTGGGTAACACAGATGGCTGAGAATCGATAGACGGGGGTTCGAACCTTTCGGGGCGAAAATTGTTTTTTATTGTTTTTGAAACATTTTTAGATACTTTTTAGTGCAGTAGGTAACATGGGGGACCAAGAATATCAATTTGAGGACTTGAAAATTTACAAAAACTAGCATAACTTCAAAACTAAAGCGTTTCAATGCTATTTATTTCATTTTTTGAAATCCTCATGAAATTTGGGTTCGTTTGATACCCATATCAATGTGTTTTGAGCGATTTTGAGAAAAGCTGCATTTTTGGTGTTGTGGGTAACACAGATGGCTGTGAATCGACAGACGGGGGTTCAAACCCTTTGGGGTGGAAATTGTTTTTTTTTGTTTTTGAAGCATAGTAAACTCAATTTTGGTGTCTTAGGCATCAGAAATGACTAGAAAACTCGAGATTTGGTTCATTTTTTTTCCAATTTTTTCAACATACCGTATCGGTGGAATGCTTGCTTTTGCAAACTCTCGTATAAAAGGATCCGAGTGTAAATCCACACGGATTTTCTCCCTGATATATTCCCTATCAGTTTTTCCATCTCGATAAGCCCAAGTTTCCATAGAAAAACACTCATTTTCCGTGTAAATCTCATCGGGGCGACAAATCGGGCGGTATCCGTCTGAAAACTCAATAATTTTTTGAAATTTTTTGCATCCCAAAAATGTTACTCACGCATACTCCCCCTAACCATCGACCTTTCCGTAAACGGTGGCCGAATCGCTGTCAACGAATAGAACAAATCGAGTGCCATCGAAATGAAACGATGATCGAATCTTACTGTACTCGCAACAATGTACTGAACTACAGTAACCAGGAAGCCGACGCCCGACAGAATGGGGGCCCATCGATGGAAGATGACGATTGGCGGCATATTGGTGAACTGTCCCAGACAGTATTGAGCAAAATTGACAGGAAGAGTGAAGGCGGCAGTGGAGATGAGAAATGGGATTAGGAAGTACCCTAAAAATAAGGAGTTGAAGGCGGAAATTGAGATTTCTACATTAAACACTATCCAAAAGTGTTTCAAAAACATTAAAAAAACAATTTTCACACCGAAGGGTTTGAACCCCCGTCTATCGATTCCCAGACATCTGTGTTACCCACTACACCAAAAATGCAACTTTCTTGAAAATTGCTCAAACCGCATCAATAAGGGTATCAAAAGAACCCAAATTTTATGGGGAATCCAAAAATTTAATTTTCAACTATTGAAAGCTCTTCGTTTCCGAGTTATGATGGTTTTTGTAAATAAGGATTTTCTTGAAAAAACCCAAAAACTTACACCCTCCAAATCTCATCATGACAAATGGAAAAACCATCGCATGGGATGCATTCAAACCAGCCATTATTGTAAAAAACCATCCACGTCTTCTCTCGGATACCGTAATCTTCGGAAGCCCATGCTCGTAGACATCCTCGATGAGCTGAATTTTTCATTATTATTTTTATTAAATTCAATCTCAGCACGTTGAGAGCTTTCGATGGAGTATAATCATGACCTCCTTTCGCCAAAGTTGGGTCCCACCACGAAAATTACAGTATTCCTGGGATTACTGTAGTTTTCGTGGCGGGACTCAATTTTGTAAGCAAACATGGTCATGATTATACTCATTCGAAAGCTCTTTTCACGCTGAATCCAATTTTCTACCTTTTGACTATTGTAGAACTTTGGTTGTTTCTCCCCGGGTGATTTTCTTTTTCGACGAGTCTCATTTGTGTCATATTTTCCAATCTCCTCATCATCTCCAATTGTAAATGGAACAATATCGAAATATTCTTCCAATTCTTTCTTCGCCGTTCTTTTCAACCAATTGTATGTGTGATTCTCGCGAGAGCCTAGTTTTAGGTCAACCGAGTCGTCACTGGAATTTTGAGACGCAAAATTTTGATTCAAAATTTGCAAACATGGATTCAGCTCGTCGAGAGCTTTCGAATGAATATAATCATGCCCTAGTTTCGTGAACTTTGGGTCCCACCACGAAAACTACAGTAATCCCTGGTTTTCGTGCTGGGACCCAAAGTTCTCCAAAGTCGGTCATGATTATACTCGTTCGAAAGCTCTCGACGATCTGAATTCGAATTTTTACCTTTCATAAATTTTGTAATCCTCCTCCTCCTCCTGAATAGTGGATTCTGTGGTATCCTCGGTAGAAGCGGTCGGTGTTAGAAGATTAGTGGCGGATGGTGTTTCAGTAGACATTATTTAAAGTCTTTTTCGATTTTTAGCACATTTATTGAATTTACAGAAAGACAAAAGAATATTTTGATTCGTGGGGCTACAGTAAGACGTGGAAATTTTAAATTTTTTTGGGAATTATAGGGAAAAGGACACGTGAAAACTCAAAAAATTTAATGAATTGAATGACATCTGACACGATACATCTTCTCACACTGCTTGCTGGTCTTGCGGCTCATCGTTGGGGTGCATTGGACAACGATTTCTCCGTTGGGAAGCACTTTGAGGCGTTGACCGTACTCTCTGGAATGAAAATAGTCGAGAAATAATAAAAAATTGAAATAAGCTCGTCAAGAGCTTCAAAATGAGTATAATCATGACTAGGTATGCTTCAAATCGGGTCCCACCACGAAAACTACAGTAATCCGTTGAAATTTAGGATTACTGTAGTCGTGGCGGGACCCAACTTTGGAAGGAAACCTAGGCATGATTATACTCTTTCGAAAGCTCTTGACGAGCTGACATCAAATTTGATAAAATCTGATTAGGAAAATGTTTGGCTCATTGGCTCCCGAGATCGTCATGGGACCCAACACTCATAGGAAAAATCTTCCGTTGAAAATATAGTGAAAAATGGAATCAGATCATCAAGATCTTTAAAATGAGTATAATCATGGTTAGGTTACCTCCAAATCGGGTCCCACCACGAAAACTACAGTAATCCATTAAAATTTAGGATTACTGTAGTCGTGGCGGGACCCAACTTTGGAAGCAAACCTATTCATGATTATACTCATTTTGAAGCTCTCGATTGGTGAAATTGAGAAAACCAATTTTCATTACTCAGTTTTCAATTTTAAGATGAGCAATCCTGTAATAACTCACTTCTCAGCCTTCAGAAGAATAATAAGTTTGCGATAGAAGCTTCCGTGGAGCAACATTTCTTGTAAAAAATTGAAAGACTGAATGTTTATCTCCAAAATCTTGGGGCGGGAACTCTAAAAATGTACGAAAATTTTGTAATTGAATTAGCGAGGGTGGAGGAACCAGTCTCCTCTGATTTTTTAATCCAATTCTATTTCGAAAGTTTTTGGTTTCGAAAATATTTTGGTCTTTGCAGAAGGCTTTATTACATTAAAAGATTAGTTACAAAAAATTTCAGACTTTCAGCAAAAAACTGCTGAAAAAAAGTATATACAAAAAAAGAAAATAAAATATATTTAGCTTTTGAGCATTCGTTTTTTGTTCAATGCACGAGCCATAATTAGTTTTGATCGTGCTTCCTCGAATTCCATGAGCACTTTGATTATACGTTGGTAGAAGTCGGAGCGAAGGCTGAAAAATTGAAATTGAGGCTGAAAAAGATGAAAAAGAAGAAAACATTTCACTCTTTGATACCATGCACTAAAAACTATCTAAAAACGTTCTAAAAACAATAAAAAACCATTTCCACCCCAAAAGGTTCGAACCCCCGTCTATCCATTCCTAGCCACCGCTCTTACCCACTATACCAAAAATGCAACTTTCTTCAAAATCGCTGAAAGCCCATCGATATGGGTATTAAAATGACCCGAATTTCATGAAGAATTCAAAAATGTAATCATCTGACATTGAAAATCCTTATTTTTGAAGTTATGGTAGTTTTTGTAAATTTTCACGTTCTCAGCATGAGATTCTTGGTCCACCATGTTACCTACTACACCAAAACTGGCTGCAAAATGTGTCAAAAACATTAAAAAACAATTTCCAGCCCAAAGGGTTCGAACCCCCGCCTATCGATTTCTAGCCACCCCTGTTACCGACTACACCAAAAATGCAACTTTTTAAAAAATTGCTCAAAACCTATCGATATGGGTATCATTCTTCCCCAAATTTTACGGGGAATCCGATAAAATAAACTAAAAGTTTCTAAAGGCTCTAGTTTTCGAGTTACTCGTTGTTTTAACTCACCCCATATCCGCCATCTTGCTACCGTATTTCAACTGATACAGTATATCTCTCGCCATGAAGTGCCGGGACTGCGCGATACAATTAGTCTCAACATGGACTATCCCAGATGGCTGACCCTCACGGCCAACGCGTTCCATTGAGGTCTAAAAAAACTACATTTTAAAAAGTCCAATGGAGCAAATTTGCCTACCTGAGTGCTCCCAAAATAGTCAATATCGATTGCCTGCCCAACGAACATCTCGTACAAGGCGTTATGGCTAATAGGACGCCAAAGATGGATTTTTGAGTGGGATCTAAAAATTCAGAAAAAATTAGGAGCCCCCAAGGTGGAAAATATTGTCAGATTCGAATTCCTCGCAAAATTCTACCCTGGAAAACATTTTTCTTAAGGTCTCTAGCGCTATTTTGAAATTTTCGGGATTACTGTAGTTTGAATTCCATGCGAGACCCAAAAAAATTCAAAATCACGCTAGCGACCCCAGCGAAAATCCTATTAGACCCATTTTTTACACTGAATTCGAATTTCGCAGTTATTTTTATTCAAAACCAAAACCCCACCTCCCAGGATCCAACGAAACATAGGTACTTCCATATCCGGCGATATACTGTCTCCCCCAATAGTCTACCGCCATGAATCTCAGCATCAAAAGAGGATTTGAATCCAAGTTTTTCGACTCGAATACAAACTCCAAAAAATATCCAAAATTAATGGGACCTCCGGGTGTCTCAGCGGAGTATCGTTGCGAGCGACCTGTGGGATTTTCGGATTTCATTCGTATTCCTGGGGGAATTCGTAGTTTGTAGTCTATGGTGAGACCATCTTCGAATAGGAAATCCAATCCTTTTACTGAAAATAAGATTTGGTGATGCATTTGCGCTCTATTAGACTTACCAAGATTCACATTCACCACAGACTCAATTAGACCATCTCTAGCAGCCATAAAAGTCTCGGATTCCGGAATACTGCTCTGAAATATGGTAAAATTAGACTAGAATACCCTAAAAAGCTGTAAAAAACAATTTTCACCCCAAAGGGTTCGAACCCCCGTCTATGGATTCCCAGCCACCTGTGTTACCCACTACACCAAAAGTGCAACTTTCTTTATGATCGGCCGAAACCTATCGATATGGGTATCAAACTGACCCAAATTTTATGGGGAATTCAAAAATTGAGTCTTCTACCATTAAGAATCATTAGTTTTGAAGTTATGGTAGTTTTTGTAAATTTTCAAGTCTTCAACTTGAGATTCTTGGTACCCACTACACTAAAAACTATCTAGAAATGTTCTAAAAACAATAAAAAACAGCTTCCGCCACAAAGAGTTCGAACCCCCGTCTATCGATTCTTAGCCATCTATGTTACCGACTAAACCAAAAATGCAACTTTTTTCAAAATCGTCCAAAACCCATCGACATGGGTATCAATCCTTCCCAAATTTCATGACAAATCTAACAATGACATTTTCAACCCTCTAAACCCCTTATTTTTCAAGTTAGCCCCCCTCAAACTCACCACACTACTTCTCCCCTTCCGACTCCTTCCAACACTCTCCTCCACGCCTATTTCATCATCCACTCCTTTCTCAACGTCTTCTATCTTAATCCGAACTGTAAAGTCTCCAAACTTAGTCTCGAGTGGAATCTCATCTTGATCGATTGCTGGTTCTACAGTAAGCCTGTTGGAATCGGTTACAGTAATCCGTGCAAGGAGTTCCACCGCAGATGGGTCCCTGAAATTGCCATAGTTAGATCCGCCGTAAAATTTGGGGAGATTTGATACCCATATCGATGGGGTTTGAGCAATTTTGAAAAAAGTGGATTTTTGGCGCAGTGGGTAAGAGGGGTGGCTAAGAATCGATAGACGGGGGTTCGAACCCTTCGGGGTGAAAATTGTTTGTTATTGTTTTTGAAACATTGTCGGATACTTTTTAGTGAATTAGGTGCCATGGGGAACCAAGAGTCACAAGTTGAGAAGTTGAAAATTTACAAAAACACCATAACTTTAGAACGATAGATTTTCAGTGGTAGATAATCAAATTTTCTGGATTCCTCATAAAATTTGGGTCATTTTGATTCTCATATCGAGGGGTTTGAGCAAATTTGAAAAACAAGGGATTTTTGGTGTAGTGGATAACACAGATGGCTGGGAATCGATAGACGGGGGTTCGAGCCCTTTGGGGTCAAAAATGTTTTTTATCATTTTTGAGAGAATTTCTAATAACTTACTCTATATCCATTGGTCCCAATCTTGCAAAAACGAATAGATACTGTTTTTTCACCATTGGTTTTGATGGAGCGCACTTTCTTCTCATGACAACGTAGTCGTTTATGGGGTACTCAAAATCCTTCTTTTCATTCTGTTGCTCTACTTTTTCATCTGGTTTGAATGCTTGAAGGTGCTCAGGGAATTCATCGTCATCATGAAGGGTGAAGATTCGACGGGTGCTGAAATTGAGAAAAAAAATGCGGTATCAATTTAGGGTGGCTACGCAGTGAAATTTGTTGTATCCATTCAAACTTCCTAAGTAGAAAATTTGATTTTCAATTTCAAAGAAAAAAATGTTATTCAGAAAATTTTTTCGAAAAATGCAAATTTTCAAATTGCTATAACTCAAGAGCTAATGAGCCAAATTTTATGAAAAATATACCACTCAAAAGGAAATTTTAAGGAAATTATTTCTTAGAATTCAAAATTTCAGAAAAAAAGCAAAAGTTAGAGATTTGAGCTTCCAAAAGCAGAAACCCCAAAAAAATTCAAAAAATTTTTTTTTCGAAAGTTGCGAAATTTCTAATCGTTATATCTTCAGAGTCAATGAGTCACATTTTGTGAAAAGTATACCATTTGAAAGGAAATTTCAAGGAGAATGTTTTTTAGATTTTGAAATTTTGAAAAACGCAAAAAATGGAGGTCGAAGGTGCCGAAAAAAACATGTAAGCTCCATTGCCAACTTTTGTCTTACCTATTCTGAGATTGACCAATTTTCTGTTTCCACTTGAATGTGACATCATCTAATCGACTCTTCGTCGGTTTTTCATCGATTACAGTACTATTTTCCTGTCCAAATCGGTCGAAATCCAAGGATTGAATTCCTTTTTGGAATAGTTGGACTCTGAAACATTTTTTTAGAATAGAGAGATTGGGGAGCAAAATATGTATCATAGAAGTTTAAAAAACACATTTCTCAAATTTTTGGCTCCAAAACGTTCTTATTTTGCATTTTAAAACTGTCGAAAAAAAAATTTTGAAAAAAAAAATTTTTTCAAAATTTTTTTTCAGAAAAATCTGTCCCAAAATAGCAAATTTTGAACGAAAAATTAATAATTCATACAAATTTTCGAACATTTTGTCTTCAAACAAGATTTATTTTGACTTCAAAATCAACTTGAAAAAAATTTCCGAAAAATTTTATTTTTTCCAATTTTTTTCTCAAAGATTTGAGGGTATTAGGGGACCAAAGCTGTCCCAAAATAGCAAATTTTGAACAAGAAATTAATAATTCATAATAATTTTCTAACATTTTGGCCCAAAAACGCTGTAATTTGAACACTTTTAAAACTGTTAGAAAATTTTCCTTAATTTTTTTTTGCAATTTTTCAAAAAATTTTTCCCCTACCTTATCGATAATCTATCCAACGATCCAGCAAAACCAAAAATACTAGAATTCCTTGGCATTTTTATTTCTAAACTCTAATATGGAAACGAAATCCCTGGGGGCTCCGCGAGCAAGAGGAGGGTTGCTATGGGAAACGGAAGATGAAAAGGGAGAGAGTATGGAGAAAGAAGAGAGTGTTAGAGAAAGAGAGAGAAAAATTGAAAAGAGAGATAGAGAGACGCAGAGAAAAAGTGCTTCATTCTAAGGATTTTAACTTTAAATGTTTGAAAAATAGCAAAAAATAACACATTTTTTTGGAAATATTTTTGAATTTTTGAGTTTGCAATAATAGCTGTGCTCATTTTTCTGGAAAATTTGAAAATTCTGTATCCCAGAATCTTTTAAAATAATTTAAAATAAATTTTGTAATTGGAAAATTTTTCAGACAAAAAATTTTTTTTTGAAAATTTTTTGAATTTTTGAATTTCAATTTCAGACTATATATTTTTTTAGAAAATCTACAGATCCAGAAGTTGAAAATGTACATATATTAAAATTTCAGTACATGAAATTTCATAAAATCCAACAATTTCCAGAAATTTTTTTTTGAAAATTTCAATTTAATTTTTTTTGAATTTTTATAAAATTTTAGATTTTTTTCAGCTTTTCCCCCAACTTCCCGTTCCTTTGTATCTCAACGTTGTTCCCTGAGAAAAAAAACTTCAAAATCATCAAAATATAACAAAAAATAACACAACACAAATCTAAATAGACAAATTTATTGCTTCAAAATTGAAACTTCTCAAAAATCATTCAATCATTTGAGAAAAAAAAGTCCAAAAAAATCCATGAGAAATGGAATGTGAGAGATTCTGCTTATTTACATAAAAAAGATGTTCTTAAAATATTCGTTGAAGAACAAAAAAATTATAAGGCAAAACTGGGAGAAAAAAGTGATTTTAAGGCAAACAATTGGGGTCAAAATGATCAAAAATAGTCAAAATTTGGGGTCAAAAAATAGGCACTGATTTCAGGGATACAAATAAATGGCTCAAAAATTATGGATTCCGGGCTCAAATTGCTCGAAAAATCCAGAAAAAAGAGAGATTTACTTCTTGAAATGCAGCGAAACCGTTTCTCCGTGCTTATTGGCTACCGTAGTCTTACTTCCATCGGCAGAGTGAAGAGTAATAATCGGATAACTATTCTTCTTATTTCTCGTTCCTTTCGGAAACATATTCTTCGCGTCAGCAATCATCAGTGAGCCAATGTTGGCCATGTTCTGCAAATTGCTCATTTTAAAACAGATTTAGACGAATTTCCTATCAAAATTTGACATTTTTTAACTCAAAAGTCACCCAATTTTAGTCAAATTCCTATATCTAAGTGCTCTTTAGAGCAATATTCGGTTAAAAACATAGTGAAAAATGAAATCAGCTTTTCGAGAGCTTCAAAATGAGTATAATCACGACTAGGTTTGCTCGAAAAGTTGGGTCTCACCACGAAAACTACAGTAATCCTGGGGTTACTGTAGTCTTCGCGGTGAGACCCAACTAGGGCATGATTATACTCATTTTGAACCTTTCGATGAGCTGATTCTATTTTTCACTATATTTTTCATCGGATATTGCTCTAAAGAGCACTGGGTAAATGGAAAATTGACAAAAATGGATCATTTTCGGGCCAAAAATGTCAAATTTTGATCGGAAATTTGTCAAAAACGAACTTTTCGCTTCGAATTTCGATCTTTTTTAAAATTTGAGATTTTCAAAACTTCAGGAACATTCAGAATCCGCTAAACTCTTCCAGAATCCTTCAGGACCGTCAAGAAGCATCCAGAATCCTTCTAAACTCTTTTTCATAGAATTTTTGCGATTTTCGGCTCAAAATCTGAGTTTTTGGTTTCTAATTTCGATTTTTGAGATTTTCAACTATTTTCTTCATTTTTCATCGAAATTTTTGCGATTTTTTGGCTCAAAATCTGAGTTTTTTAAAGATTTTCCCCTCCTACATTGATCTCTCCAGTCGTATAAAGTGGCACCCCATCCCGATCGGCCACCGCCATTCCAGATGCTCCCGTATTCGAGATTCTGCAATTTTTTTGGCTTAAAATTCTTTAAATTTTCAAATGTCTTGCTTACTGCGCCGCCACATTCGCCACCAGCTTCGATTCCATTTTTTGCTGAAAATTCATTAATTTTTCTTTTTCATCTTAAAATTTCATATTTTTATTAAATTTTTTTGTAATAAATAAGTCATTTCCATGGCAAAAACCACCACCAATAAAAAACCAAAAAATGAATCCAAAAACCCGAAAATTTGAAATTTTCAGTCCGAAAAAAAAAGAAGAAACAACCCTTTTTACAAAGAAAGAAACATTGGAACTTTTTTCGAAGGGAAAAAATCCAAAAAAAATTACAACAAGAAGAAACAAAACCTATGAAAATCACATTTTTCGATGGGGGAGCACACAGAAATGAAGGCGGAGCAATAGAGGGGTCAGAAAATGCGCTCTAGTGATTATTTGAGACAAAAATCGAATTTTTACGGTCAAAATGAGCTCAAAACAGTAATGTTGGAGCGATTTAACATTTCTACCTAATTTTTTGCGTTAAAATTGAATTTTTTGCTCCAATTTGAGTAAAAATGCTCCAATGTAAACATCCCGCTTCTGGGCTCATTTCCAACGTAAAATCTCGATTTTTGGCTCAAAAATCTTCAAAATTCTCAATAGAGCACATTTTCCAGCCCCATATATAAATAAAACTCGTATCGGTGAAGAGGAGGGGTGTCGAAAATTACAGAAAAAAAAGATAGGGGGAAGTTTTGAGCGAAATTCGAAGGGGAAATTGATATGACATGAATTTTTTCCAAAAAAAATTAGGATTTTTCGGAAGAAAAATAGATAGAATATAAAAATATAGATAAATATATCTCAGAGAAGGAAAATGGTTATAGATAGGGGGAAAAATCAGAAAAAAAGAAAAAAACTACAAGAAAAAATAGAATTTTTGGTGTGCAATTGGTGCGATTCTTGGAGCTGAAGACTAGAAAAAAATCGAAAAAAATCCGAATTTTTGTGTGTCGTATCATTTTCCATGGTGATGGGCGGAGTCTGTAAAAATTGGGATTTTCGGTTAGAAAATTGAATTATGAGGCATTTTTTTGGTTTTAAAGTCTTTCAGATGTCTCTAAAGCTAAATATTAATAAAAAGAAAGATTTCTGAGCATTTAGAGCTAAAATGGACCTAAAAAGTGCATTTTCCTCTTATTTTTAGCTTAGAAGCTTAAAATTAAGCCGATAAACTTTTAATCGCACCTCAAAATTTTCTGGGCGTTCGGGAGCACTTTTGAGCCAAAAACCGTCTTTTTTAGGTTGAAAACAGCTCACCGGAGCGATTTTCCGGCTCAAAAATCGTTATTTTCAAGCCAAAATCTGTATTTTCATCCTCTGAAAATTTTGAGCTCCCAGGAGCATTTTTGAGTTAAAATTAGTCATTTTTAGACTAGCAATAGCTATTTTTGAAGCTTTTTTTCAGGTCAAAATGATATATTTTCCTGTTAAATTTCGTATTTCGCCTTCTGAAAATTCTGGACTTTTAGGACCATTTTTATGTCAAAAATAGTCATTTTTAGGCTAAAAACAGTTCATCGGAGCAAATTTTTAGCTCAAAATCCGACCCTTTTGACTCAAAATCTAAATTTTCTCCTTCTACAATATCCATGCTTCGGAGAGCATTTTTCGGCTCAAAATCCGTCATTTTGGCCTTAAAATTACAACTTTCAGGCTCATTTTCACTCAAAACGGCCTATTTTTTTTTAACATCGTGTCTAAGACAGCGGAGCTCTTTGAAGCGATTTCTGAGCTAATTTTTCCAATTTTTACACTCAAAAAATAAGTTTTTTCAGACATTTGAGCTATTCAGGTCAATTTCTATGTAAAAATAGTGAATTTCATTCAATTTTTCCAAATTTTAGGTTTTAAAATGGTTTTTTAGACGAAAAAACCTATTTCGAGCTCTGATATTGTTTTTTAGTCATTTTTTCCTGGTCCTGGGCTCATTTTAGATCAAAAATCTACTCTCTCTCTCTCTCTCCTCACCTGGCCTCTTGCTCATCGGCTTCCTTGCCCCCGGCGGTGGAATTGTACTCAACAGCGGCATCTCCGGTGGTGGACTTCTACCACCATTAGATCCTCCAGATGAATAGTGTCCTCCACTCAAATTTCCACTTTTACTGTGTCTTCCGGATAACGGATGGAATCCTTGTGCCCCTCCTCCCATCGATAAGAAACTCGAATCCGACGATCCGGGAATGTATTGATTGGCCATGTAAGGATCCGCATACGTCGGATACTGTCGTCCCTGACTTCTCGAACGTCTTCTATGACTCGCTCCTTCCTTCTTCGTCGACGTCGATTTCGACGACGATTTCTCTTGATCCGATGGCGATTCTGCTCCAATCAAATGACTCCGTCTCGTCGAACGTCTTCTCGTCGGATTCATCGTCATCGATCCAGACGAATAGTAATCGGTGTCGGGGGGACCTCCTCCTTGGTGAGCCGATGGTACATTGTATTCAGGCTCATCCCAGATGGGCTCGTCCAATGGGGAAGCGAGACGATCCGAACGAGAAAGTGGGCGATTTGAGGCGAAAATGTCACGAGAGCCGGCTCCTCCTTGGAGCTGAATGGATTTCAGATGGTCGAGCTCTTTTTTCGCGGCCATGACGTCGTGGAATGATCGAGTTTCGAGTTTCGCGTATTCTCTCTGTAAAAATAGTGGAATTTGGGGTGTCTTTAGATGCTTTCTGCCTTTTGGAATCTTCAAAACGCCTCTGGAATCTTTTAGAGTCCGTTAAAACCCTCCAGAACGATCCAGGATCGTTGGGAGCGTTTTGGAGAGAACTGGAATGCTCCAAAAGCCTGCAATGATCTCTAGCACAGTTTTGGAGCCTTTAAAAAGCTTCGAGATCATTAAGAAACTATCTAGAATCCAACACGGGCTCCTGGATGCTTCTGGATCCTTCAGAAGCTCTTATAACCTTCTAGAATCCTTCTAAATGTTTCTGTAAGATTCTGAGTGCTCCAAAACACTCGAAAATGCTCTATAAGCCTTCAAAGCCTTTTAGAATTCTTCTCAATGTTTCTGTAAGATTCGGAATGCTCCAAAACGCTCAAAAACGCTCCAGAAGCCTTCAGAACACTTCAGAAGTCTCTAAAATCGCTGCGAAGTGCCTGAGAGGCTCCAAGTTGCTCCAAAACCCTTCAGAATCCTTTAGAATCCTTCAGGATCCTTTAGAAGTCTCTAAAAGCGTCTGGAGGTGTCCACAATGCTTCCAAGTGCTCCAGACCTTCTAAGAATCCTCCAGAATACATCAGGCTCTTCAGGTTCCTTTAGAATCTCTCCGAATGCTTCTGAATGCTCCAACATTCTCCATGACCCTTCAGAACCCTCCAAAACGCTCCAGGACCCTTCAGAATCCTCTAAAACGCTCCAGAAGCCCTCAGAAACCTTCAGAAGTCTCCAAAATCCTCCTGAGGTGCCTGAGATGCTCCAGAGTCGTTTTCAATGCTTTCGAATGGTCCAGAAGCCTCCTCAATCTCCCAGGATCCTCTAAAAGTCTCAAAAACCCTTCAGAACCCTCCAGAGATCCCCACGCTTTCAGGGCTCATTTTTCACTCCATTCCCCTACCTGCAATCTCTTCGCCTCGGAATCCAACTCCCGTATCTTCTCATCCTTCGTTCTCAACACCCCATCCACCTCCAACAACTTCTTCTCCTTGGCAAAGCTCTCCTCCCGCATCGCAATGAACAACTTATCATTCTCCGCCGCCTTCGTCATCGTCGCGTTCAAATTCTTCAACAACTCATTCACCCGCTCGTTGAGCTCTCTTCGCTCCCCGGTGAGCTCCTCAATCTTCCTTTTCGCTTCTAGGAGATCCGTCTCCGCCGTCTTCAACTTCAACTCCACCTCAATCGCCGATCGGCTCTCCTTCTCGTTCACCTTCTCATAAAGGTTACGGTATCTCGCCACCTCCTTCTCCGTCTCCTCCAACTTCACTTTCAGCCGGCTCAACTCCTCCAAGTCCTCTCCAGCCTTCTTGTACTTAGCACGGAGGTCCTCTGGATCGTCCTTCTTCTCGTGCTCCTCCTTCTGATGCTCCTTCTTCTCCTCCACATCCTCCATATCTCCGAAATCCGACCATCCCGATCCTCCAGACTCCGCAGCGTCGTTGGCATTCTTACTCGCCTCCAACTCCGTTTCGAGCCTCTGTACCGTCCCTTGGAGTCCCGCACAGACCACCTTCTCCTCCTCCAACTGCTCTCTCAACGCCTTCTGCTCATCCTCCATCTTCTGAATCCTTTCTCCCAGCTCTCTCTTCTCCGACGTCAGTTCCTGAATCTTCTGCTGATATCTATCACCCTCTTGCTGTCGTTCAACTTCTTCTTGTTGTCTACCGTATGCCGATTGCTGGATTTCATTCAATTCCGCCCGTGTCACATCCAACTGTCGTGCCCATTCCTGAATCTCCAGATTCGCTCGCTCGAGTCGATCCTTGTAGTCGTTGGCCGTCTCGTTGAGCTGAGCAATCGTGTGCTCTTTTTGCTCGGCGGCGTCGCGGAGCTGTGTGTAGTGGAGTTCGTATTCCTGACGTTGTGCGGAGACCGACTGCAGCTCGTTTTGAAGATGTTGGACTCTGAAAAGCATCGTTATTGAATCCCGAGCAAATCAGAGCCATTTCCAGGGCTTCTTTTGTCCCCAAAAAAGTGCTCAAACTCACTGTTTTCTCAATTCCAACAATTCTGGCTCATGATTTGGCATCTGTGGTTGTTGCTGTGGTTGCTGTTGTGCTCCATTCTGTTGAAGATTCTGAATCTCCGCAGTTTTGGCTTGAAGTTGCATTTGGAGCTGCTTGTGTTTAGTGACGAGATCGAAGAAGGCTCTGGAAATGCACAATTTTAGGTTGGTGGCTCACGAATACTCTGGAGCCAATTTGGAGCCATTTAGACAATCTTGGGCTCATTTTTGCTATTTTTTGAGTTCGAAAACGTTAATTTTAGCTCTGAGAGCTTGTGGATAGTCTTGAGCCAATTAGGTGCCTCTGCAGTCAAATTAGAGCGTTTTAGACGATCTTGGGCTCATTTTTTTCTAGTTTAAACTTTTTGTAAACTAAAAAATGTTGAATTCAGCTCTGAGAGCTCCGGGAGCGTCCTGAGCCAATTCATCGTCCCTGGAGCGAAATTTCGGCATTTTAGGCTCATTTTTTCTATTTTTTAAAGCTTAAAAGCGTTGAGTTCAGCTCTGAGAGCCCTGGGAGTGTCCTGAGGCAATTCAGCGTCTCTGGAGCCAAATTTAAGTATTTTAGACAAATTTTGTCTTATTTTGGGTCGATTTTAAGCCAAAAAACACTGTTCAGCGTCATTTTTACAATTCTAGAGCTCTTCTTCAAGCTCCAGAGCTCATTTTTCCCACAAAAAACCAACTCACTGTCTATCAAAAACATCCGAATCTCCACCTCCCGACGATAGGCTTCTCATAATCACGTAGAACAGCAGTGAACCAACGACGAATGTCAAATTCAGATACAACAAGATGGAGCCATCCGAAACGTTTCCAAGGCCCAGTGTGCTCCGCACGAGCTCCAGAATGCCAGCGGAAGCCATTGGTGGCGGATGTGGAGGCAGCCCCTGGAATCTTGAGCCACCACCCTGAGCATCTTCATATGGGGCGGATTCTGAAGCCTCACGCTTCTTCCGGCGCTCTTCTTCCCATTTCAGGAATTCCTCTTCTTCCGGGGACGCTGGTGGCGGGGTCGCCGGGTCTTCTGGAGCCTTGACGTCTTCTGGAGCACCATGACTGTGTCCGTGGACGTCGTGAGCGTGCGCGTGGCCTCCTTCGTCGTGCGAGTGTCCGTGATGGTCGTGAGCGTGTCCGTGGTGGTCGTGGGTGGATTCTGGAGCCGCTGGTGGCGGTGTGACGACTTCTGGGGCGACTTCTGGAGCTGGTGTCGGGGGTGGTGGGGGTGGTGGAGTCTGCAATCCATCACAGTTGTCTTTGTAGCAGACGCCCTGCGAGTAAAACTGGTTTTGAGAGTCAAAATTTGGGTTTTTAGGGACTTGGAGCCTTCAGAATGCTCCATGAGGCTCCAGAATGCTCCAGAAATATTCAGGAGCCTCCAGAAGCTTCTGGGGAGCTCCAGGAAGCTCCCGAATCCTCCAGAATCCTCCAGAAGCCTTCAGAGGCTCCTAGAAGCCTCCAGGATCGTTCTGGAGCTTCAAGAAGTCTCCAGGAGCCTCCACGATGATCCCGGACATTCGGAATCCTCTGGAAGCTTCTCGAAGACTCCAGAAGCTCTTCGAATCCTCCAAAAGCTCCCAGAGACATCCAGAACTTTTCTGAAGCCTCCAGAATCATCCTGGACTCTTCTGGAGCTTCCATAATGCTTCAGAATGTTCCAGGAGCCTTCTAGAGCCTTCAGAATCATCCAAAAGCCTCCGAGAGCTTCCAGAATTCTCAAGAAGCCTCCAGGGCTCTCCAGAAGCCTCCAGAAGCCCTTAGATTCCTCCAGAAATCTTCGAAATCCTCCAATATTTTCAAAACTCAAAAAACTCACCGTTAGCTCATCCTGAACCACTGGGCTCGGCGCTGGTGTCGGCGCTGGCGTTGGCACCGCTTCTACTACTGGAGTGGGCGGAGTCTGAGCAGCAGCTTCCTGAGCTTGAACCTGTGCCGCTTGAGCCGCCAAGTGCTGAGCAATGGGGTCATGGGGAATAGTTGGCGGAGCTTCCGTAGCGGGCTCTTCTGGAGCCACTGGAGTCGGTGTTACAGTCTCCTGAATATACTGAGCAATTGGTGGGGGCTCCGTGACGGCTTCTGGAGCCGGCGTCGTCGTCGTTACTTCTGGAACTTCTGGAACCAGCGGCTCCGCTGGCAACGATTTGAGCACCAGATCCTCCTGTGGTTGCTCCTGGAGCTTTGCCATTCGCTCCTCTTCCTCTCGGATCATTCTCTCAATTTCCAGATCCATTTCTGATAGTGGGACTTTTGGCGGGTTGCCGAGCACATTGTTGAGATTGAGGGCGTCTGGGGCGGCTTCTGGAACTTCTGGAACTTTTGGAACCTTTGGCGCGTCCTCTGGAGCTTTTTCAAGCTCTTGGGCGACTTCTGGAGCTTTTTCAGGCTCCTGTGCCACTACTGGAACCTCTGGAACCTTCGGAACCTCCTGCACGACTTCTGGAACCTTCGGCGGCGGCGCCGGATGCCCATGACTGTGTCCGTGTCCCCCGTGAGAGTGTCCATGACCACCGTGACTATGTCCGTGTCCCGTATTCGCTGGCTCCGGAATCGGCAGCGGTTCTGGAGCCGGGAGCCCGTTTTCAGCGGCTGCTTGAGCATTTTTCGCGTTATAATCGCGGACCAAGTCGGTTTCCGAGTGAAGATACCCAACAATACGTTTGTCACCGGTGTCCGCGGGATTCTGAGAGACCATCAACATTTCTTTTTTCTCGTCGATTGCGGAACGAAGGAACTCGGCGAACGGGAGAATGTCGATGGCGCCGGCGTAGAAGAATCCATTGGGGCCTTCGCCGTTGAGCTGGAAATGAGGAATTCGGGTATTTAAATTTTTTAGAGCCGTCGGGAGCCTCCAAAAGCCTCCAGAAGTCTTCAAAACTCTCTTGAATCCTTTAGAATCATAGACTGCTTTAAAATCGAAAAATGAAGTTTTTTTCCAATTGAAATCGGTATTTTATGGTCGAAATTCGATTTTTTGGCTCAAAAATTGGATTTTCTCGAATTTTAAAGAGTCTGAAGCCTTGAAAGACCTCCAGAATCCTCCAGAATCCTCCAGAATCCTTTAAAATCCTTCAGGTTCCTCCAGAAGCCTTTAGAAGCCTCCAGAATCCTTCAGAATCATCTAGAAGTCTCCAGAAGCCTCCAGAATACTATGAAACCAAAAAATATGACTTTTTTGCTAAAAATTCAATTTTTGTGAGCTGAAATATACAATTTTTTGTTCGAAAATTGTGATTTTCTCGTCAAAAATAACGTTTTTTGGGTTAAAATTCAGATTTTTTGAATTTAAGAATTGATTTTTTGGCTTTAAGGCTTCAGAATTCTCCAGAAGCCTCCAGAATCCTCTAGAATCCTTCACAACCCTCCAGAAGCCTTCAGAAGCCAAAAAAAAACGATTTTTTGGCTAAAAATTCATGTTTGTTGTGAGTTGGAATATAAATTTTCTGTTCGTTTGAAATTTGTAACTTTAAAATTAGGAATACTGTTTTTGGAACGAAAATTCAATATTTTTCAGTCAAAAATTGATTTTGCGGCTCGAAAATCGGGTTTCATTGAATTTCAGGGGCTTCAGAATCCTCCAGCATCCTCCAGAATCCTCCAGAATCCTTCAGGATCCTCCAGAAGCCTGAAGAATCCTCTAGAAGCTTCTAGAATCCTCCAGAATCCTTCAGGATCCTCCAGAAGCCTGAAGAATCCTCTAGAAGCTTCTAGAATCCTCCAGAATCCTCCAGAATCCTTCAGGATCCTCCAGAAGCCTGAAGAATTCTCTAGAAGCTTCTAGAATCCTCCAGAATCCTTCAGAATCCATTTTTGGTGAAAATTCCAAATTTCTTTCTAAACTTCCATTTCCGAGCTTCTTCGGGATTTTTGACGATTTTTGGTCATTTCTAGGTGAAATTTACGATTTTTAACACGTTTTTGAGCTGAAGCTCATAATTTTGAGCCAAAAATCGCTATTTTTGACCTGAAAACCATGAATTTCAGTCAAAATTCATTTTTTCACGATTTGCCATTTCTGGCTGCAAAACCAACTTAAAAAATTGTTTTTTCAACATTTCTAGGTCAATTTTTTATGTTTTTCTCGATTTTCACACTCCCACTACTCAATTTCCCCATTTTCCCATACCTTTCCCTCCATAATATCCGGCCGATCGCTAAACTTCACAGCCACTACCGAAATGATCGCGTTTTCGGCCAAATTCAGAAAACTCGGATCATTATTGATGCCCATCACCCGTTTTACGCGTGCTTTGAATAGAACCTCTGCAAAATTATTGCATTTTTCGGGGAAAAATCGAAATTTTTACCTTCACACTCTGGATTTCCACATAATTTCGATTTTCTCGATACGACCGCCTGTTTCGCGGTGAAACCGATATGAAATAGGATGGCGATTGTCTGAAAATCGATTTTTCGGCTATTTTTAACCTATAAATCCATGAAAAACTCACCAAAACTATCCCTAATAATTTGGGCGGTTCCATTATATACAAAGCGCGGTTTTTGGGCCGCTAATTATGGATAATTATCTGAAAATCAATAATTTATTGCTTTGTAATCAAATTTTCCATGAAAAATTGCAAAAAAATCCAAAAAAATCGGCGAAAATCCGATGAAAATCGAGTGGATCCGGGTGAGACACGTGTATTCCCACAGGCTCCGCCCACTTTTCGCACCCCTGCGGCACGGTTTTTCGCAAAAGTGCCGCATGGGAATCGGGTTTTTGGGGATTTATTTTTTACAGGTTTTCAGGTTAAAAATGGTCAAAATGCATGGATTTTTGCAGATTTTTTTGGTAAAAATAAAGAATATTCGATAAATAAAGTGCTAGAAATTGAAAAATGCAGAAAAAATCATTGAAAATAGTTGAAAATCGCAAAAAAAAACACAAAAATTCAGTTTTAGGCTAAAAACTGCTAATTTTCAGGTAATTCTTGAAAAAATAAAACCAAGAAATTTATCGAAATCTCAAAAATAACATGAGACCCTCGAAAAATCATCAAAAATCCCGAAAATTCATAAAATTTCCTTTTTTTCGATTTTCAAGCCAAAAAATTCAAATTTGGCGGAAAAATCGTAATTTTGGGCTAAAAATTTTGTAAAAAAGCTGAAAATTTTTATAAACACACCAAAAATCTCTAATTTCATCTTAAAAATCGATAAAAAAAATCACAAAATTCAAAAAAATTGAATTTTTCTCGATTTTCAAGCCAAAAAACTCAAATTTCATTAAAAATCATGATTTTGGACTCAAAATTATTCGAAATAGCTTAAAAATTCAACAAAAACCATTAAACACACGGTCTCCTGCGTGAATTTTAGGGACAGGTGACATCACTAAATGTGGATTTTCCAGAAAATTTGAGAAACTTTAGCGTGAAGTAAATTTTGGCTTGAAAATCAGGTTAATAGTCGTTTTCTCGGGAAGAAAAATCATTTTCCAAAATTTTCCCCAATAAATTTCTTCACAACAGCGATAGAAACCTTGTGTAGTTTTTTCAGGTAATTACGTACTGCCTTTCTGAAGTTATTTAACGATTTAGCATATTTTTCAAAAGTTTTCGAGCTTTTTTTTGCTCGCCTGGACCCCTGCCGCCCGCAAAATTTTCTAACACCCTCGGGGACCCAGTTGGCCTAGCGACTGTGCGCAGTCATGGGCCGTAATGTCGTACTGTAATCGGCGCATAGTCCCTGGGAAAAACGAAGGAAGGACTTCGTTGGGAGCCATGGATGAATTCCAAAAAAACTGGTAGTGCATCTTGTCCGCGGGCACCGAGTGGCTCCCTGCGCCCTCCCGCGCGGCGCCGGAGCCCCAACCCCCAACCATGGTCAACGATGGTCATGGTACGATGGACATGGTTGAACCAAAAAAAATTTTGAAAATTTTTCGAAAACCGGCCCCCCGGAGCTTGAAAAATCCCCGGTTACTGCAGCTCCGGGGTATCGACTTCCTCGCACTCAAGCGGGGTGGCTACTTTCGCGAGATTTCACCACCCACAGGTCCCTCAGCCACCGGTACCTACTCAGCATCCCCGGGGGGTGCCTTCCTCATACCTGAATGGTCGTTAGAACATCGACACTTGTGCGGACACACGAGAATGCGACGGCCATTATATAGGGTCGTCCTGGAGAGCGGTCGGCACCTCACGGGTTCCGCCGCCCTCGATGTTTTGTGTGTGCCTCTCCGCGCTGCCACACACTCTCTCGCGGTCAGAGAAAAATGTGAGGTGAGGGGGACAATGCACTCACTCGTTTTCAATGGATTTTCGCCATTTTTCGTCGATTTTTGTGATTTTTTTTTTTGATTTCTAGGTGTAAAAATCGATTTTAAATTGATTTTTCGGTCAAAAACACTGGAAACTCTACGAAAATCCCATGAAACATGCAAAACTACTATTTTTTCGATTTTTCAACGAATTTTCTTCATTTTTCCCCGATTTTTTGTAAGTTTTTGTAGGGTTTCAGTTGAAATTTTGGTCTTTGAAATGATTTTTTAGTCAAAAACACTGAAAACCCTATGAAAATCGAAAACTTTTGAAAAATATGCTAAATCGTTAAATAACTTCAGAACGGCAGTACGTAATTACCTGAAAAAACTACACAAGGTTTCTATCACTGTTTCAAAGAAATTTATTGGGGAAAATTTTGGAAAATGATTTTTCTTCCCGAGAAAACGACTATTAACCTGATTTTCAAGCCAAAATTTACTTCACGCTAAAGTTTCTCAAATTTTCTGGAAAATCCACATTTTGTGATGTCACCTGTCCCTAAAATTCACGCAGGAGACCGTGAAATATCAGTAATTTCACCCCAAAAGTCGTTAAAAATCCCCAAAAAATCATAAAATTTCATTTTCTCGGTTTTCAAGTCAAAAAAAAACTCAAAATTAGCTAGAAAATTACAATTTTGGATTTAAAATTCTTCAAAATAGCTCAAAAACTCAATAAAAACCATAAAAATCCCTGATTATCCTTTAAAAATCTATTAAAAGCACAAAAAAAAATTTTTCAATAATTTTTTTTCTGAAAAAAAAATTTTCCAGCCCAAAAACTCAAAATTTTCCGCATAATTCAAAATTTCCGGTCTAAAAAATTCTCAATTTTCCATTAACATTCCTTAAAACCCCTAATTTTCCATTAGAAACCATAAAAATTCGATTTTCGAATTTCCCCTTCAACCAGAAATTCATATATTTATAAAATTCGCGATTTCAAAGGGAAAAAGTGCAATATTCAACAGAAAAAAACCAGAAAACAAAAAATCGGGTAGGGGCAAGAGAAATCCACATGAGAGATTTTTCACAGAAAATGGCAATTTTTTTGGGAGGGAAATTTTAAAAGATATATATTAAAAATTCGGAAAATAGGGATCACAGGGTGAGGAAGAGCTACATCCGCAAAAGCGCTCTAATGAGAGGTCTCTGCGTCTAAAACGAAAGTACTCTCTCGCTACAGTACGCCTTTAAAGGCGCATGACGATTTCTGCTCGGGTCTCGCAATGCAAACGCATTTTTGACAAAAATTTGATCAAAAATTCATCATTGCGCCCGCGGCAATATCAAAAAGGCGTTTGCATTGCGAGACCGCGAGACCCGAGCAGAAATCGTCATGCGCCTTTAAAGGCGTACTGTAGCGAGAGAGTACTTTCGTTTTAGACGCAGAGACCTCTCATTAGAGCGCTTTTGCGGATGTAGCTCTTCCTCACCCTGTGAGGGATCAAATGTTAATTTTAAGTTTCGGGGTCCAATTTAAAGGTACATGGTGCCTTCCTCATCGTAAAAAGAGATATGACGGGGACTCTGGAAACTTCGGTTATACATCATTCTGAGCTCAGACGAAGATATTGAGATGGAATAATCGGATTGAGAATAAAGTGAGCAATCATCGTGTTGTTGAGAAGAGTATTGGGGATATTGAGAATAGTGGTGGAGGCGGCGGGAGTGACTGAAAAAAATGGGGGGAAAATTAGCTAAAATCTCGAAAAATGAGCTAAAACAGCTCCAAAACCACAAAAAAAAATGCTCAAAAACTGAAGAAAAACGGCCTAAAATTGATGTAAATCGAATTAGCAGACCATTTTTACGGGGAATTCAGTCATTTGCACTCAAATAATCGTTTTCATTATTTTCGAAAAATTACAATTTTTTTCATAAAAATCGTTAAAACCCGAGAAAACTTTCAAATCGCGAATTCTATTTTCTCTAACCTATTTCAAAAAATGCAAAATTTTCCGCTAATTCGAAAGCACCTAATATTGGTGCTCAAAACTGTAGAAACAATTTTTTTAGAAGGACATTTTCAAAAATTTACATAAATTTCGAAAAAAAAATTAAAATTCGTCTTATTGTCTATTCGACAAAAATCGCAATGAAAATTTTCTCATTGCAATTTTTTCGAAAAGACAATAAATCGATTTTTAATTTTTTTTTTCGAAATTCAAGTAAATTTTTGAAAAATTCCTTCTAAAAATGTTTTCTACAGTTTTGAGCAGCGATATTAGGTTTATTCGAATCGGCGAAAAATTCTGCATTTTTTAAAATAGATTAGAAAAAATAGAAGTTTGCGATTTGAAAATTTTCTCGAGTTTTAACGATTTTCATGAAGAAATATTGTTTTTTTTTTTCGAAAATACTGAAAACGATTATTTGAGCAAAAATAACTGAATTCCCCCTAAAAAATGGTCTGCTTAATCGATTTCCGTCAATTTTAGACCATTTTTCTTCGATTTTTGAGCACTTTCTGGGGTTTTGGAGCTATTTTGGCTCATTTTAGCTCAAATTTTCGATTTCCGTCAATTTTAGACCATCTTTCTTTGATTTTTGAGCACTTTTTGGGGTTCTGAAGCTATTTTTGCTCATTTTTAGGCTAATTTAGCTCATTTTTCGAAATTTTGGAGCCATTTTTGCTTATTTTCAGCTCATTTTAGCTCAAATTTCGAGATTTTTGAGCTATTTTCTACGCACTTGAGCTCAGCGTATCTGTAGGCGGCTCTTTCTTCCTCTTCTTGTTCCTCCATCAACATTTCCTCACAAACATCGTCAATCATCCGCTGTCGAGCCACAAACTCTTCCAGCTCCTTCTTCTTTCGACAATCCGACCATTCATAGTAGATTATCTGAGGGAAAATAGGGTTTTTAAAGTCAAAAATTGAAGTTTTAGAGCCAAAAATTGAGGTTTTTGGGACAAAAAAATACGGGTTTTAAACTAAAAAGTTGCGGATTTTGAAGCAAAAATTGGTGTTTTAGAGTTAAAAATTGGGGTTTTAGGGTCAAAAATCGAGGTTTTAGAGCACAAAAAATTGGGATTTTAGAGGCAAAAATTGGATTTTTAGGGTCAAAAATTGAAGTTTTCGAGTCGAAAATTGAGGTTTTTAGACATAAAATTGGGGGTTTAGAGTCAAAAAGTGGGTTTTTAAGGTCAAAAATTGAGGTTTTTTGTGTCGCAATTCGGGGTTTTTAGAGTGAAAATATGGTTTTGTAGTGACAAATATGATTTTTGGAGCCAAAAATAGGGTTTTTTTGGGTGTTTTGAGCCAATTTTTTGCTCTTTTTCAAATTTCCCGCCCTTACCAAAGTGTAGTATCCGTGAAACATGGAGAGAAACAAAAAGAGAAGGGACTTTTGAAGGTATCCAATTTTATCCGCATGCGTCACGGCTTTACACGAGAGAGCCCATGTGAATGCGGCACAAATCGAGACGGACATCAGGGCGAAGATTGTCTGAAAAAATTGGAATTTTCGGCGCGAAATTTGAAATTTTTGGGTGGAAATTGAGTCGGAATGGTTTTTTGATGAATTTTAATAAATTTTGGGTCAAAAATTACGGTTTCTTAGCCGAAAATTATCATTTTTGGACGTTTTTGAGGTCAGAATGTGATTTGATCGGAAAGTTTCAAGCCCAGAGACTTTTGGTGCGAAATTCAAATTTTTTGGCTTAAAATTGGGTCGAAATAGTTTTTGGCTAATTTTGATGATTTTTGAGTCGAAAAAAACATTATTTTAGGCTGAAAAGTTCGGCTTCTGGGCCAAAAATGGGCACTTTTTGACATTTTTATAGTCGAAAATTGTCATTTTTTGAAAATTTCCAACCTAGAGATCTTTACTCAAATTTTTTTTGGGAGAAAATTGGGCTAGAATCATTTTTCTTCGATTTTTATGCGTTTTGAGTCAAAAATCGAGGTTTTAGGCTGAAAATCACGATTTTTCGGTAGAAAATCGTCATTTTTGAACGTTTTCAGGGCCGGAAACCGTGGTTTTTTGAATATTTTAACCCTAAAAACTTTTGGCGCGAATTTTGAATTTTTCTGTTTCTGAACCCAATATTCAGCGATTTTTTTGGAAAAAATCAAGGTTTTAGGCTGAAAATTACGGTTTTTTGGGCCAAAAATGGTCATTTTTGGAAATTTTCGAATATTTGGGTGAATTTTGGTTCTGAATGGTTTTTTTTTGCCAATTTTCATGATTTTTGTGTCAAAAATTGAGGTTTTAGGCTGAATATCGGAGGTTTTTTGCTCCAAAATCATTATTTTTCAACGTTTTAGGTCTGAAACTGTGTTTTTTTTGGAAAATGGTGAGCTTACCCACTTTCAGCGCCAATTTTGAATTTTCTGGCTTATGGACCCATTTTTTAGAGATTTTACCGGTTTTAGCATTAAAAACCGTGATTTTCACACAATTTAAGGTGAAAAAATAGTATTTTTCACTCTAAAACCGCCCAATTTTCACCTCCATCACTCCCAACGGAACATGAAGATAGGAAATTCGCTCAGCGACACCGACGAGACTGAGAGCGATGGCGATGAGCCAAATGACGGCGAATACTCCGCATGTGGACAATAATACGATGGACCAGGGACCATCGTATTTGTCTTTCCACAAAAACCAGACGGGACGAATGCTTGGAATACACATGAAGAGGAGAAAGGCGAAGTGGGGAAGTGTGAGGAGTTTGAACAAAAAGTAGAGGGTCTGAAAATGGGAAATTTGAATTTTTCAGCAAATTTTAGTCTAGAAAAGTGAAACAATTTCGAAAATTGACCAAAATTGAACAATTTAGAGCCAAGAATCCTTTTTTCCGTATTTTCGATTCTAGGCTAAATTTCTCGATTTTCCATTGAAAATCCGGTTTCTCTATATGAAAAAATCGTTTTAAAACCAATTTTTACATATAAAACCCAAAAATCCCACTTGATTCGAGAGACAACCAAAGCAGCCGCGAGTCGGTCGAAATGTCGGCGTTGGGGAGTAGAATGAGCAGTCGGCGACTTTTGTCATTTTGTCTGAAAAATTGAGCAAAAAATTTCAGAAATTTTGGTGAAAAAACGAGGAAAATCGGTTGAAAACGAAGAAAAATGAGTGAAAAATTCGAAAAATTGATTCAAAATTTTGATGATTTCCGCCGAATTTTTTTTACGTGGCGAGACCCGGCTGACAAAATTGATGATGTTCCTTTGAGCTACAGTAAGATTTAATTAATTTTTGAGCGTTTTTCGGCAATTTTTCAGTTTTTAACAATTTAAATTGCGAAAAAATAGGAAAATCAAGTGAAAAATTGAATTTAAAACAAAATTTAATGCAGAAATGAGCTAAAAATCATGAAAAACCATAGAGAAATCGCAGAAAACATCAAAAACCAGAAAAAAATTTAGTATGCGCCTTTAAGGTACAGTAATCTACCAATTTTTCAAGTTTTTGAGCCAATTTTAGCTCATTTTCAGTCAAAAAAAAAACCCTGAATTGTCCAAAGAAGCTGCAAAATCCAATAAAATCCTTTTTTCGTGGCCAGACCCGTTTACCCCCTTCGGAGTACTGTAACCAGTTTTCCATCCGATTCGAATCGGATAATAGTGTTTGATTTTCACACCGATAATAACATGAATACAGAGGTTCTTTATTTATTAAAATTATTTTTTGAAAAGTTGGAATGCAAATTATTATTATTGTAAATGTCAAAATAATACTCTCAAGCAGTGTGGGGGGGGGGGGGGGGGGGGGGGGGGGGAAGGCACTTAAAGGGATACTATAGGTGAAAAAAAATGCAAAAGAATAATAAGGAAAATAAATCTGTTCAAGACCAGTAGCAAGTAGAAAAACTTTTGAAAAAAAAATTTTTTTTTGAATTTTTAAAAATTTGAAAGAATACATGGGATGGTACAGTAATCCATTATTAATTTGTAGTCTGGGCGGTACGTTTTTCCTTTAATTTCATCTTTTCAAAAGCTTCATAGTCGACTGGTGGAGAGTCGGGGCGGGTGATCTGAAAATTTATTTTTAGGATTACTATAGTCGCTGCGAGATCCAACCTCTGTCTCAACGGTTTGTGACGCAACTTCAGCGTGCTCGGATCGATTTAGTGTCGCGTTGCTGGTTTCTTTCGCAGCCATGGACCTGTAATTCATTTTTAGGGGGTTAAAACTTGCAAAATTGAAATCAGCTCGTCGAGAGCTTTGAAATGAGTATAATCATGCCCTACTTTGGATCCCACCACGAAAACTACAGTAATCCAGGGGTTACTGTAGTTTTCGTGCCGAGACCCATTTTTCCTTGCAAACCTAGTCATGAGTATACTCATTCGAAAGCTCTCGGTGAGCTAAACACAAATAATGTGTTAACATTGCTCAGGGTCCATTTTTAAGCTGAGCAATGGTGAGTACTAGCCTTGAAATGACAAATACGGCCGAGAAAACATGATATTTGTGTTTAGCTCTTCAAGAGCTTTCGAATGAGTATAATCATGACTATATTTGCTGCCAAAGTTAGGTCCCACCGCGACAAAAATAAGGATTACTGTAGTCGTGGTGGGACCTAACTTTCTTTGCAAACCTAGTCATGATTATACTCATTCGAAAGCTCCCGATGTCCCAAAACCAATGGTACTAACCTCAACGTCCCCGAGAAGGCCTTTTCATTGATATGAGGCTTCCTATAGATTCCGGCCTCATATTGATCCCACTGGCTATCCGCTCTAGTCGAAGCCATCGATGCGGACTCTCCCTTCTTCAATGTTCCCCGTTTCTTGAAGGTATCATAATAGGTTTCATATCCATCTCCACCATAATTCGCCGGCTGATAACTGGCCTCCGGGAATCCGCCGGTGGCCCCAACATACGGTGGCTCTTCATAAGCCCCGCGGCGCATGGTACCGTATACCGACTCGGGTCCCGTGATAATAGGTCCGTCACCAGTCGGGGGACTCGATGGCCGCATGAAATGTGGTGGTGGCGGTGGGAAATACGGTGGATATCCACCACGGAACATCATCGGATGGGGTGGCGGCATGAATCCCCGCGGTGGGCCAAAGTGTGGTGGAGGCATAAAATGCGGTGGTGGGGGGCCCATTCGACCCATAAAGTGTGGTGGGGGTGGGGGGTGGCCAAAGGGCCCCATATGATGTGGATGACCCCGTGGGGGTGGTGGCGGTGGGAAGAATCCGAATGGTGGGGGTCCCATCATAGGGAAATGAGGGTGGTGGAGAGGATGGGGACCACCATGGGGACCACCAAAGTGTGGGCCCTGACGATAGGAGAGGTCGTTGTCAGAGCCAGCGCGACGGAGAGGCTCCTCGAAGGGTACAAGGGCGCCACGGATTCCACCTAAAAATGTAAAAATTACATCAAAAAAATGCTATGGCTTAGCCTCAGCTTTAAAACTGTTATATTCTTTTCTAGCTCACGGAGAGCTTTCGAATGAGTATAATCATGCACTATTTTGCTCCCACCACGAAAACTACAGTAATCTGATTAGGATTACTGTAATCGCGGCGAGACCCAACTTTGAAAGGAAACCCTTTCTTGATTATAGTCATATCAAAGCTCTTAGTGAGCTCAATTCAAAAATTGATGTTTCATTGCTCATCATAAAATTTTAAGCTGAACAATGTGCATTTCCTAGCCAAACCACAGTTTTCGGGGCTCAAAATTAAAAAAAAATTGAAATTAGCTCGTCGAGAGCTTTCGAATGAGTATAATCATGCCCTAGTTTGCACCCACTTTTGAGTCCCACCACGAAAACTACAGTAATCCATTCCAGGATTACTGTAGTCGCGGCAAGACCCAACTTTGAAAGGAAACCCTGTCATGATTATACTCATATCAAAGCTCTTAGTGAGCTCAGTTCAATAGTAGCATTTTCATTGCTCATCATAAAATTTTAAGCTGAGCAATGATCATATTAGTTCGAAAACTAAAGCAAACCCTATCATGATTATATTCATTTTGAAGCTCTCACTCTCATAAACCCAAATTTTTCACTTTCATCCCAAAATCCCCCTTACCTGTTTCACTAGCGGCCTTTTTATTCTTCTGATTATTGACCAAACTGCTGCTAATCGAAACACTATCGTACTCTCCGTCTTGTTGTCGTCTCTCTTGCCAATTCTTCATATTCTTCTCCTCGTGTGGAATGTCTTCTTCGAAAGAGTTCTCCTCGATTTCACTGGATGGAGAGTTGGGGGACCGCTCGCCGGTGGACCCCTCACCTTCTTTGATTGCTTTCAGGCCTGGAACGAGGTTTGTGATCATAGAGTGTTATAAATTTGAAATCAGCGTGTTGAGAGCTTTCGAATGAGTATAATCATGACCTACTTTGGGTCCCACCACGAAAACTACAGTAATCCTGTCATTTTCGTGGTGGGACCCAAAATTTTCAAGGTAGGGCATGATTATACTCATTCGAAAGCTCTCGACGCGTAGAATCCAAAAATCCTATTACCAGGAATCCTTTCATCCATTCTCAAGTGCATTGTTTCTGTGTACGCGTGTACCATACATCTAACCAACGCATTCGCCGCCTTCACATTAGTACAAATGAATCCATGACACTCCAAAACTTTGACCCCTGTGGTCCTTCTAAAGATGGCAGCGAAAATTGGCGGATGTGGAGATTGTGGAATATTGGCGAATGGGGAGTCGAGGGGCATGAATTGTTCCCCGCCACCAGCCACACTGAATCCGTCGACATTCACGTATCGAACAGCGGCACAATAGTGAAGAGTGATGATCGGGAAGAATACGGTTTCGGTTTTCTTCTCCCCCTCGATATACTCCAATAGGACACCATTTGACCATACAGAGAGCCTAAACGTTAAAATTTTAGATTGAACATAGTGAAATTGAGCTAATCTCGTCAAGAGCTTTCGAATGAGTATAATCATGCCCAGGTTGGCGTGAAAAGTTGGGTCCCACCACGACTACAGTAATCCATAAAAGTAACCGTGGCGGGACCCAACTTTTATTTCAAACTTGGGCATGATTATACTCATATCAAAGCTCTTGGTAAGCTAAATTAGATGGAAAAATTGAAATTGCTCAGTATTTCATTTTAAACCGAGCAATGAGCATTTTCCTCACCAAGAATCAATTCCTCTGGTATCCGGAGACTCTTGAATCGGATATCGCTCTTTCAGTGGCTGTTGAATTCCTTGTAATCCATCTTTTGTGATAGTTGGTACCGCACTGCCGATGTACAGTACCCGGCATCGGCACAATGGTAGTGGCATCTGGAAAATTGAGAAATTTGAGGGGTCCTCAATTCTGGGGGAAAATATAATTGCGATTTATGGAATCAGCTCGTCGAGAGCTTCAAAATGAGTATAATCATGCCTATTTTTCTGGAAAAATTGGGTCCCACCACGACTACAGTATCCATATTAGGGATTACTGTAGTTTTCGTGGTGGGACCCAAAGGTAGGCATGATTATACTCATTTCAAAGCTCTCAGCGCGAAGAGCACGAATATGACAATTTCGGGGCAAAAAATTGAAGGATAACTTCAGAAATTTAAGATTTTCAAAGTTGGATCGATTTTTGTGAAGAAAACCAAAAGTGCCTGAGGAGAAACAAGTAAAAAAGGAGAGTAATAATAATAAGTGAAGTGGAGGAAAAAAGAAAATTATGGATATAACTAGTTATGTTAGTAAGGGTTGAAAAACAACAAGAAAACCACTAGGATGTCATGGAAAATGAAAATTGTGTACTGCAAAAAAAAAAATTGAAAAGGGGTACCGGAACTTAAAAAAATGGGAAATTCGATTTCAGCTCACAGAGAGCTTCAAAATGAGTATAATCATGACCAGGTTTGCTTTAAAAGTTGGGTCCCACCACGACTACAGTAATCCCGAGGTTACTGTAGTTTTCGTGGTGGGACACAAAGTTTTTCTCAAAGTGGGGCATGATTATACTCATTCAAAAGCTCTCGGGGAGCTGATTTAGAAAATTGAAATTACATTGCTCAGTTTTGGATTTTAAGCTGAGCATTGAGCATTCTTGGAAGCAAACCTAGGCTTGATTATACTCATTTTGAAGCTCTCAACGTGCTAAATTCAAATTTATGAATTGTAAAGCTCAAAAATTAGTGTTCAACATAGTAGAATTATTTAAAATAAGATTTTTTAAAGGTTCCAAATGGAACAAATTGCATCCAGAAGAAAGCGAGGGGTAGAACTAGTTATATTATTACTAATAGTTGTACAAAAGAGGGGGCGAAGGAACAGTAGTAGTATAGGAATATGCGGATTGACATAAACACACATCTAGAGACGAGAGAGAAGGGGAAACGAGAGACGCAGAGAAAAAAGGGAAAGATCAAGGAGATATGAGAAAAGGATTGTAATGTCTTCTGGAGGAAGAAGAAGGACACTCCTTCTTCTTCCGAGAAAAAGAAGAAGACGATTATCAGTAGAAGTCTTCGGGAAGGGATATATAGAGGCAATTGTAGTTGAGAGATTTGAAGGATTGATAAGGAATCGGAGAATAAGGGGGGGGGGGGGGGTCTTATAGTAGTAGAAAAAGGAGGGAGTTTGGGATTCTGAAAAATTTTTAAAAATGCTTGGAAGTTTGATATTTCTAAGGATAGTAGAAGGATTAACGTGGAGTTTATGGGATTCTGAAAATTTTTTAAAATTTTGAGTCTCTGGAAGTTCCTACGGTACTAATCGGAAGAATTTGAAGATTCTCGAGGATTCTAGGTTTTTTAAAGATCAAAAACCAGAAAATTAGAAGATTTTGAAAGTAATAATACTACTAGATTTTGAGAAATTCGAATTTTCGAGGATTCTAAGAATTTTAAGTTTAACAATTCAGGAAATCGGAGATTTTAGAAAATTCTAGAAATTATGGATTTTTAAGGACTTCTGAGTTTTTAGAGGTTTTTTTTGGGAGTTTCAGAGACTTCAAAATCCGGAAAAAATCTAAATTTTCAGTTTTTGAAGGATTCTGTGAACTTGAACTTCCTAGATTTTACAATTTTAGGGATATTGAATTCAACAATTTTCAGTTTTTTGAATTAAAAAACTCAAAAAAAGCTCACATAAATTTTTTTCTCAGAATTTCTTAATTTTGAGAAGAATCTTATCTACGGGTTTCAAAAATTTTACAAAAACCTATCTTTAGGGGTTTGAAGAATCTTTGGAATCTATAGAGATTTTTCTGGATATAAATTTAAAGTTTCAATATATTCGGAGTCCTGAAATTCTAAAAATTCAAGTTATTTGGAGATTTTTAGCTTCTAAGATTCTGGTTTTTCAGAAGATCTGTCATTTTAAGATTCTAAGATCCCTAGAATCCCCGAGATTCTCAGAATCATATAAATGATCCTATAATCTTTGAGGTCTTATCTCCTACTACTTTTTGGCGGAAGACCCGATTAATCATATCATATCAGAATCTCCAAGATTCTGAGATGAAAAAAGGAGAGAACGATGAAATTCCTATTGAAAAATTACTAATCTTGATGGTTTAAACCTCAAAATTTTGAAAATACATTGAAAAGTTCATGATTTTTTGAATAATTTTCAATAAAATGAAAACCCCAAAAAAAATTCCTGTAAATCAAGTAAAAAATCAATGGAATTTTCTTCAAGAAAGTTCTTCTATATAAACTTCAAAGATTAGAGTTTTTGAACTTTAGAAACCTGGGAAATTTGAATATCAAAATTCTCATTTTTTAACGAAATATAACCAAAAAAATCTTTTAAAAGTCCAAGGAAAACAAGTCAAAAACTAGCAACCATCTCCAAAACTACCTGTCTTTCTTCTCTCCAATATTATCTTCTTAAAACTAAAACTTTGCAACTTTTCGTCTTCTCAGAAGCTTCTTCTCCTTTTCCTCCTGCAATTTAGCGTCCCCCCATTTAAAACGGGAATCGTTTTGCCAATGTGTAGGAAAAGTGAAAACATGGGAAAATGGTAGTAATAGATGATGCCTAAAAAGGTGTAAACACATTTGGAATGTGAGAAGATTCTGGAATGGAAAGGTTCAGAAATCAAAAGTTTAAATGGAAGAAAAACCATTTAAAAGTTGAAAGTAATAGCTTTTAACCTAAAAAATCTAATTCTGGGCATAGGGGCTTCAAAATGAGTACCCTAACACTTCATTGCTCATCTTAAAATCCAAAATTTTGCAATGAAAATTATTTTTTCGTACTCAGCTCAAGAAGAGCTTTGATTTGAGTATAAACAAGCCCTACTTTACTTTCAAAGTTGGGTCCCGCAACGACTACAGTAATCCCGATATTGGGATTACTGTAGTCGTGGTGGGACCCACATTTCCCAGCGAAGTAATTCATGATTATACTCAAATTGAAGCTCTTGACGAGCTGAGTGCGAAAAACTAACTTTTATTGTTTATAATAGAATTTTATGATGAGCAATCACCACTTTCGATGTCGTTATTTAAAATCAAAGTTCCCTTCCAAAAGTGAAAGTTACTGAGAACCCAAACCTATTGAAAACGGAATTCAATCAAAAAAGAAGAAAATCGAAAATGTTGCCCAAACAAGGAAACAGAAAATAGCGAGAGAGTGAGAGAGTGTTAGAGAAAAAGAGAAAAGAATAGAGAAGTGAACCGGAAAAACTGATGATGGTCAGATTTGGGGAGAGGGGGAAAGGTAAACCCGAAAGTTATCGCTTCGTCGAATCTTTTTTTCTCCCCATTTTTGGAGAGATTTTTTGGGGTACAAAATCAGGTGACGAATTCTGGTATTTTTGGACAAAAAAAACATAGTCATTAATATCAATAAATATTGTGTTCGATTGGAAGTTGTGGAGAACCGGATTTTTTCGTGTTTTTCACATTGAAATTTATTGGATCTCGAAAACCCCAATTTTTCACTAGAAAACTTGTAAAAAATCGAGTTTGCCTCCACGAGAGCTTTCGAAAGAGTATAATCATGACCTGGTTTGCTTTCAAAGTTGGGTCTCGTCGCGACTACAGTAATCCTGGATTGGATTACTGTAGTCGTGGTGGGACCCAACTTCGGTAGGAAACCTAGGCATGATTATACTCTTTCGAAAGCTCTTGGCGAGGTGAGTTTGAAAAATAAATTTTCGTTGCTCAGTGTGGAATTTTAAGATGAGCAATCCTCATTTCTAGGGTAAAAACCATGCAAACCTAGTCAAGATTATACCCATGACAAAGCTCTTGACACGCCAATTTCACATTCTGTAGTTTTTTTTACTAAAAATCAACATGAAAAAAGTCATTTCAAAAACCAATAATATTCATCGTCATTGTCGGATGACTTCCTACACAACAATAATAACAAAACATCATTGAACACCGTCCCCATCGTGCCGACAGAATAAAAAGAGAAATAGTATGGGAATTTGAGAGAATTAGAGAAAAAGAGAGAATGGTGGCCTTGGCCCCTCTCAAGAAGTGACGAAAAGAAAGTTGAGAAGAATGGAAATGGGAAAATCAATAGAAAATGGTCTGGAAATTTGGAAAGGAGATTCTGAAGGTTTTATCTTCAAGAAATTGAGTTCCGAAGATTCTGAATTTCTCTTCAGAATAGGATAGAAAAAGGTCGAGAAGATGTTGACATATATCCTATCCCCTTTCTTCCGTGAATTGGTTTGTAGAAGGCTTGTTTAGAAGACGAAAAAAAAGGGAAGGACATGAATAGGACTGTCTGAAGTGTTAGTCGACCGGAAACAACCGGAAGAAGCGGGAAGACATACTAAGAATTTGAAGTTTTGAATATCTGGAATTTCAAAGTTTCAGAGTTTTAGAATAGCACAGAATCTATCGTTATCCAGAAAACAAGGGCCTCAGAATGTTGGAAATCCGAAAATTTCACAAGAGAGGCTTAGAGGCTTAGGCTTAGAGGTTTAGGCTTAGAGGCTTCGGCTTAGAGGCTTAGGCTTAGAGCCTTAGGCTTAGAGCCTTAGGCTTAGAGCCTTAGACTTAGAGCCTTAGGCTTAGAGCCTTAGGCTTAGAGCCTTAGGCTTAGAGCCTTAGGCTTAGAGCCTTAGGCTTAGAGCCTTAGGCTTAGAGCCTTAGGCTTAGAGCCTTAGGCTTAGAGGCTTGCCTGAGTGAGCCCGTAAATAACACTTTCTGGAATATCTGTAAAACTGAAAGTAATCTCAATTGATTCTTCGTCAAAAGTAGATTTGACTGGATAAAAAACTTCGAAAATTGCTTGTCAAAAATCAGTTATGGGCACTTTTTTTGAAAATCAAATATTCAGTTAAAGAATGTCAAATTGAAAAATATAAACTTTTGTCCGAGAAAAGACGAGATCGAGAAAAGGCGGTATCTCGAAAACTAAAAAAAATTCAGATACCGAAAAATGTTTCTGTACTAAAAAATCTTTAGAAAAATTCAAACACCAGGTCCTCTTCATTGTTAAATACCAAGCAATTTAGCTACATACAAATTCTTGTCCTACCAGAGAGGTGGGCTTAGTGCGAACATTCACCCCAACAAAACTCTCGAAAAACTTGTAGAACACATTATCCAGTCTCAAGAAGAGAAAAAAGCGATTATTTGCAAATTATAATAGGGGGGATTCCGGTGTCGAGAGGGAGGGCTATCCGTCCGGTAACGAAAAAAAAACGGAGAGTACTTGAGGAGCAAAAGAGCAGTTATCGGTGTGAAGTGCTTAGCCTCGGAGATGCTTTTTGGTCAATTAATCATGGGAGGGACAATCATGAGCAATGATATAGTGGAGTTTGGAAAATGGATACAACAAACTTCCGAACCGATTAGAAAAAGAAGAAGTCACATTCCATCCAATCAATTTTTTCCCCGATTTTCCGTGTCTTCTTTATCAGAAGAGGAATGTGTTGATATCAATTCCAATTGGGGTCATGTGGTAGAGAAGAGATATTCTGTTTTCCGTCAATTATCCTTGGTTTTGAATCGGAATGGAGAGGAGAAGCTGATAAGGAAGAATTGGGGTCGAGGGGATTTGCAGTATCAATTTTTGGAATTACTGTAACTCGAAAACCAGGGAACCGATTATTATAAAAGTTATACAGATCGATAGGAAATTTAGAGGAGATAATGTCGATTTTTCGACTTTTTTGAAAATTTTGATTTTCAAGGTTTTCAAGGTCCTTAATTCTAAAGTACGTTCCTTTTTTTCCATGTACCTAATTTATAGTAAAATTTTTCAGTTTGAAAGAGTTTTTTTCTTAAAATTCCAACAGATTCTAAGATTCCAAAATTCTTAGAATATTCTGAAACTATAAAGCAAGAAAAAAAAACCATAAAATAATTGAATGTACAGTAATCCAAACAAATCAAACTTCATTAATGTTATATTCAAACCAAGTTTAGGTATCAATTTCTCCGGCTTGTTTCAAAACACAAAGACCGTACACACATTTGTACGTCAAAAGTGTATGTAAAAGTGTGAAAAAGAAGAAAAAGAGGGGTATACAAATATCAAGTGGATATACAATATGCCGAAATGATGGATTAGAGAGAGGAGAGACGCAGAGACAAAAAAAAGGAAAATTGCATATAACTTGGGAATAAGTAAAGATATCAAAAGGTAGTCAATCACAAAATTGCTCATCGTTAAATTTCTCAAAGTTTTGTAATTGACACTTTTTTGATAACATTATTGGTTTAGGAGATACAATGTCTTAAAGAAAATAAACCGAAAACGGGAGGGAAAATCGAAAAGGTGCATTTTAGATAGAATCACCGGGATAGGAAACTATTTGTAACTTTGGAATGGTAAGAGATGGTGAAAAGATAATAATATTGCTCAGCATAAAATTGCAATATTGCTCAGCATAAAATTCTACATATTTTTGTAATTTTAACTTTTTTGATAGTTTATTTGGTTCTTGAGATATAGCGCTTCAAAGTTGGGGTTAGTAGGAGCGTTGGGTGGTTGGAAGTCAAAAAGGGGTAGAGCGGATAGAAATGGTTATAACTATAGTATGGTTAGAGATATCAAAAAGTAGTCAATTACAAAATTGCTCATCGTTAAATTTCACACATTTTTGTAATTAACACTTTTTTGATAACATTATTGGTTTGGGAGATACAATGCATTAATTAGAAAAAACCGAAAACGTAAGGGAAAATCGAAAAGGTGCATTCTTCAAATAACCACCGGGAAGAAAATTATTTGTAACTTTGGAAAAGATAGAAATGATAAAAAGATGATAACAGCAAAATTGCTCAGTATAAGATTCTACATATTTTTGTAGTTTAAAAAATTTTAATAGCACTTTTGGTTCTTGAGATATAACGCTTCGAAATTATGAAAGAAAGAGTGTTATTTGTCGGGCCGTCTAGAAGGAATAGAGCGGATAGAAATGGTTATAACTAGAGTATGATTGAAGATGTCAAAAATTTGTTAATTGCAATATTGCTCAACATAAGATTTTACACATTTTTGTAGTTGACACTTTTTTGATAGCGCTTTTGGTTCTTGAGATATAGCGCTTCAAATTTGTTGGACGCTTTAAAAGGGGGATTAAGAGAGAGAGAGAGAGGAGGATAGAAGAGAGACGCAGAGAGTTAGACATCAAAGTTGTTATAGGATAATTATCCCCTCTCATTTCTATTCCTGTGACGCGACGGCGACCAATTCGGCAGTCGATGGCACCTGATCGCCATTGACGAAGAGAGTGTGGATGACGCCGATTCTGAAATTACGGTTTTAAAGGGGGTTTTAATGGGGACCCGAATTATGGATTCTGGATTCTAGAACATTCTAGAAGATTCTGTGAATCTAAGGGACGAACTTCTTCTTTCCACTGCTAGTCGCCTCGATTCTGCATGGCGTCTTTCCCAACTCGAAATGAGTTACAGTACCATTGTCAACGAATTCTCCCTGAAAACATTGATTAGAGGCTTAGGCTTAGAGGCTGAGGCTTAGAGGCTTAGGCTTAGAGGCTTAGGCTTAGAGGCTTAGGCTTAGAGGCTTAGGCTTAGAGGCTTAGGCTTAGAGGCTTAGGCTTAGAGGCTGAGGCTTGGAGGCTTAGGCTTAGAGGCTTAGGTTTAGAGGCTTAGGCTTAGAGGCTTAGGCTTAGAGGCTTAGGTTTAGAGGCTTAGGCTTAGAGGCTTAGGCTTAGAGGCTTAGGCTTAGAGGCTTAGGCCTAGAGGCTTAGGCTTAGAGGCTTAGGCTTAGAGGCTGAGGCTTAGAGGCTTAGGCTTAGAGGCTTAGGCTCAGAGGCTGAGGCTTAGAGGCTTAGGCTCAGAGCCTTAGGCTTAGAGCCTTAGGCTTAGAGGCTTAGGCTTAGAGCCTTAGGCTTAGAGCCTTAGGCTTAGACTCACCGCCGTATTAATGTTATTTCCATTGGCCCACACTTCCATGGTTTCTTTATCTGAAAATGAACTTTTTTTTTTGGAACCTTTCATTTTTGTACCTAAAACAATGCGCCAATCGTGCCCCTGAATAATCGTTTCCCAACTGTGCAACTTCTTGTTTTGCTCCTCTTTAAACTTGTTGAATGTCTTCCCATTTACCTAGAAAATTATTTAACTCAAACGTTTTGAGCCCAAAAACCTTACATCCAAAGAGTACTCATAGGCAAATGTGCCGAGAGCCTCCACATTTATAGTACATTTCATGTCTCCAACACTGAACGCTTCCTTTCCCACCAATTTGAACATCCAATCTCGACGGAGGATTTCCTGAAAATGGAAAGTTAATGTGTAAATAGCCTGGTGCCTCTAAGCCTAAAGCCCTAAGCCTAAAGCCCTAAGCCTAAGCCTCTAAGCCAAGCCTAAGGCCCTAAGCTTGAGCCTCTAAGCCTAAACCCTAAGCCTAAGCCCTAAGCCTAAGGCCCTAAGCCTAAGGCCCTAAGCCTAAGGCCCTAAGCCTAAGGCCCTAAGCCTCCTGAAAAAGAATCCGAAATAATTTTCTGCGCAATAGAGCCCATTTTCGAGAAAAGTTCATCTGAAGTTTGACTTCTGAAACGCCTGAAACTCCGCCCCTTTTTCACTCTCCTTCCTCCCCCTCTTTTCATTGCCTTTGTCGATGCGTTGAAACAACGAATGGACGGCGCAGGGGGTTGTGATGTGGACTGGTGAAAAAATACTTGTTGGTTCGATTCCACCTGTGCTCAAAGTTTTTTTGCAATTTTTTTGGTTACCATTCCACTATCAGAAAGTACCTCTAAAATTGAATTCTCAAGTTTTTGAGCATCTTATCGTGATAATTGTGTAATTTGGAGTAGTTTGAAATCATAAAATGTCAATGTAATTTTTCGATGATTTTCAAAGTTTGGACCATCAAGTGCAGGCAAAATTTTTGAAATTTTTTTTTGAAAATTTATGTTTTTTACAAGCTATCATTCAATGTATTCTTTTACTCTCGACTTTGGGAGTTGTTTGATTACCTGTTTTTCATATACTCTCAAAAAGGGAAAGTGGTTCATAAGTTATCAAATAGTATGAGAGTTTTCATGAATGGCTGACATGGAGTATACACAAAATGAAGTAGACAACTTGTACAACTGCAGCTTCCTTGGTCACAAATCTCATAGAGTATGCAACCCAAATAGAAATAATAACTGAAAAAAAACAAGGTGAGAGTAAAAGAATACATTGAATGATAGCTTGTTTAACCGAAAAAACATAAATTTTCAAAAAAAAAATTTCAAAAATTTTGCCTGCCACTTGATGGTCCAAACTTTGAAAATCATCGAAAAATTACATTGACATTTTATGATTTCAAACTACTCCAAATTACACAATTATCACGATAAGATGCTCAAAAACTTGAGAATTCAATTTTAGAGGTACTTTCTGATAGTGGAATGGTAACCAAAAAAATTGCGAAAAAACTTTGAGCACAGGTGGAATCGAACCAACAAGTATTTTTTCACCAGTCCACATCACAACCCCCTGCGCCGTCCATTCGTTGTTTCAACGCATCGACAAAGGCAATGAAAAGAGGGGGAGGAAGGAGAGTGAAAAAGGGGCGGAGTTTCAGGCGTTTCAGAAGTCAAACTTCAGATGAACTTTTCTCGAAAATGGGCTCTATTGCGCAGAAAATTATTTCGGATTCTTTTTCAGGAGGTCTCAATGTACTAGTCCACAAAGTTTCAGCACGTTTCAATACTGCGTCTAAAATGAATTCCCTTGTAAGCCAAGCCTAAGGCCCTAAGCCTAAGGCCCTAAGCCTAAGGCCCTAAGCCTAAGGCCCTAAGCCTAAGGCCCTAAGCCTAAGGCCCCAAGCCTAAGCCCCTAAGCCTAAGCCTCTAAGCCTAAGCCTCTAAGCCTAAGCCTGTAAGCCTAAGCCTCTAAGCCTAAGCCTCTAAGCCTAAGCCTCTAAGCCTAAGCCTCTAAGCCTAAGCCCTAAGCCTAGGCCCTAAGCCTAGGCCCTGAGCCTAAGCCCAGCCCTCTGAGCCAAACCCTATCAAGATTATACTCATTTTGAAGCTCTCTGAACGCTGAATCCAAAAACCAACCTTTCCATCCACCCGAATCACTCGTTTTCCCGTCGTCGTTCCATGTTCGAACTCAATTCGATGAACTTGCGCGTGTAGTGGGACGTTCCATGTTGCAACACAATCACCGTCAGGCATTCAACTAAAACATTGTAGTTTGTAGTCTAATGAGAAATTTGAGAAGGGATAAAGGAAAAATAAGCAAATGAGCAGATGGCTAGTGAGCTCTCTTGGGAAAAGAGAGAGGGGGCGTCACCCATGACAACGAGAAGCGAAAGCGTATAGGGAATAGAGAGAGAGAGAGAGTTTGGGCAGAGAAAAAGAGAGAAATGCTCCGCCTCGACTTCCTGCCCCTTTTCGTATTTCATATGGCCATATCTAACAGGGGTAAATAGCAATTAGAATATCGGTTAGAAGGGGGAAACCGAAAAACAGACGGAAATTTTCATATAAGAACAGGTGAAAAAATAGCAGGGGGAAAAAATAATTAAAGTTTTTCTAGAAGATCGAAGAAAAATGGAGAGATTTCGTAATAGGCGTGTAGCGGCAGTGAAGGGGAACCTGAGCAATTTTATGATGAGCAATAATTTAAAAGGGAAGGTTCTGCGGCCGAAACTCCTAACAATCGGGTTTGCCCATAGGCGGTCAAAATGTGGTCGCGCGGCCGAAATTCAAAAAATCCTGAGTAATTTTATGATGAGCAATGATAGACAATTTTGAGAGGGGAAGCTGAGAGGGGCGCCTTGGCAATCGAAACTCATAAAAGTGCCACCAAAATTGACGCTATGCGGTCGAGATATGGTCGAAAATGCGGTCAGGTGCGGTCGAAATTCAAAAAAGGCTGAGCAGTTTTATGATGAGCAATAAGAGGAAATTTTAAAAGGGACAGTTTGCGGGGTTGCCTTGGTAATCAATACTCATCATAGTGCGGCCAAAATTTACCCGAGGCGAATGGTCGAAAATGCGGTCAGGTGTGGTCGAAATTTTCAGAGGAGTTTGACCATGACGGTCGAGCTGTGGTGGAACATTTTCACGAACAATTTGAGACGCTTTACGGCCAAAAAAACCTTTCAAAAGTTTTGGCCGCGCCCGGCCGCACCCGACCACAACTCGCCCACTAAAAACCAAAAGTTCAAAATTATTCATTTTCTTCGAATATGACGTAGACAGGCTTCTTAATAACATTTGTCTGGGAATATGTGCACTTTTAAAGTACTTTTGGATTTGTAGTCATATTTGGAATTATAATTCAAAAAATTATATGTAATGTAATTTTGAGATCAGGAGATTAGGATGACGTCATCAGAAATTTAGAAATAATTTTCTCTCGGAAAATGGCAATTCCTGAGAACGGAATCTTTATGGACACCATAAGACCTTTTACGGCCGAAAATATAATTCAAATAGTCTCGACCGCTGTCGACCACACACCGACCACAGAAAACCAAAAGTTCAAAACGCCTGAGCAATTTTATGATGAGCAATGAGCGGAAAACTTAGCGGTCGAAACTCCTAATCATCACATTTGTGCACAGTGCGGTCGAGGTACGGTCGAAAATGCGGTCAGACGCGGTCGAAGTTTTTAAGGTTGAGTTTGACCATGGCGGTCGAGATGTGGTCGAGAAGTGGCCGAAAGTCCTCATAGTGAGATAAAGACCATTTATTACCAAAAAGAGTCTACAAAATTCCTTGACCGTGGTCGACCATGGCCGACCACATACCGACCACATATCGACCGCAGAAAATAAAACAAGTTCAGAAAGTCCAATGATTAGCAATGATTGGAAATTTCGAGAAAAAATTTAGCGGTCGAGCTATGGTCAAAAATGTGGTCAGGCGCGGTCGAAGTTTCTATGGTTTAGTTTGGCCATGGTGGTCGAGCTGTGGTCGAAAAGCGGTTGAAAGTCTGAAAACCCTATACGGGCCAAAATAGCCGACCGCGGCCGACCACATATCGACCAAAAACGACCAAAAATTCGACAAAACTCTACTTTTAAAAATAAAACTTTATTTCAAAATCCAAAGAATTTATCGATTCTTCTTATCCTTCTTGAGTCCCAAATCCACCGTATGCTCTTTTTCATCAATATCCATACACAATGGAATCACCTCTCCGTCCATAATCAATGTGTTCGTGATGGTTCTAAAAAAACTATTTTTTGATGCAAATTCGCTCCACCGAACTCTAGGTACCTTTTTCCTCCGGTTCCCTCCGAAACAATTGTGCAAGGAACCATCAAATTCCAGTCCAAAGCAAATGTGGTGACGGTTCCGATTTCAGTGAAGTTTTTCTGGAAAAAAGCTCATTGCTTGGCTTAAAATCTTAATTTTTTGAAACGAGCTCACCAAGAGCTTCAAAATGAGTATAATCATGTCCTACTTTGGGTCCCACCACGAAAACTACAGTAATCCCGAGTTTTCGTGGTGGGACCCAAAGTGGGCGGAGCCTAGGCATGATTATACTCATTCGAAAGCTCTCAGCCTCCTAAATACGAAAATACTATTTTCAGCTTTTAATTTCAACTTTTTACAAAGTTACAGTACCTCATAATCTATGAGACGCCCATCAGCCCATAGCTCGCCGGTGGTCTTATCTGAAACCAAATTTTTGATTTTTCATCGATTTTTTTGAAGATTTTCTCACTCAAAACCACTCTGAATGGCTTCCCAACAATATTTGGTTTCCAGACATCGAACTTTTTCTGGAAACTTTTCTGATACTCCACAAACGATGCTCCATCGCAGAAAAGTTTGCATTCATGGAGAGAATCCGTTATTTTGGTTACAGTAACCAAGCAGTCAACATTTTGCACCTAAAAAAATGAATTTAAAAATCAATTTTCAAAAAAAGTTTATGTTACCTTAAAATTATCCTTTCCAGGCTTGCCAGGATAGCTTGTACGATGAAGGACCACCTGAAAATTGAAAATTTCTCATTTTTAGGATTATATTTAGATTCTGCTCTCCAAGAGCTTCAAAATGAGTATAATGATGCCTAGGCTCCGCCCATTTTGGTCCCGCCACGAAAACTACAGTAATCCAGTCCAAGATTACTGTAGTCGTGACGAGACTCAACTTTGGAAGGAAACCTGGGCGTGATTATACTCATTCGAAAGCTCTCAATGAGCTGAATTCAAAATTGCTCATCGTAAACTGAGCAATGTCCCTTACCTCCCCATCCACATGGATTACTGTAGCGCCAACGCCAACTAAATGAACGAATTTTATCTCGTGAAGGTTTCCATTGATAGGAAGGTGCCAAGTGGCGCATAAGGAGAGGATAGTGTCCTCCATGGAGAATAAGAATGAGCAATGAGATTTTGAGATTTTATGCTGGGCAATAAGAGGAGAAAAGAGACACAGCGTTTCGGGGTTACCAGGGAAACCAAAGCCGCAAATAGGGGGAAAGATTAGACAAGTATGTTTATTAAGTTTACCATGGAGAAAATTCGTCACGTTAGTAACGAAAATAGTTTTCTCTGAAACCTTCAAACTCAAATATCTTTTTAACCAATCAATTTTTCAAATTTTGAACATTAAATTCAAATTCTCCATAAAATTTGGGTTTGTTTGATACCCATATCGAGGGGTTTTGAGCAACTTTGAAAATTTTCGCATTTTTTGGTCTAACTGGTAACAGAGATGGCTAGGAATCAGTAGACGGGGGTTCGAACCCTTTGGGGTGAAAATTGTTTTTTATTGTTTTTCAAATGTTTTGAAACATATTTTGGTGTAATTGGTAACATGGGTGACTAGGAATCTCAACACCGGGGTTCGATTTCACCCAGGGGCAAAATTTTTTTGTTAATTTTTTATTGATTCTTCTCACATTTAAAGTCAATAAATAATTATTTCAAAACCAATTTAGTCTCCTTTGCCACACCAAATCGTCCTTTGTGCTCTTCGAACAACTTCACCAACTTTTCCACATAAATCTCATGAAGTTTATCTATCTGTTCTTTCGTCGGATTCTCAGTCTTCTCTACAGTAATCGGGGCCCCGATTACTGTATCAATTGGTCTTCTAAATGGGAGCCATCCAATGGAGTACTGTAGGAATCCACGTCCTTTGACTATTGGGAGAGACATTCCCATGGATTTTCGAAGGGATTCTTGATACTTTCGAAGGGTGGAGCCGGGCGGGTTGGCGGCCTGGAAAATATGTAAATTTTTAGCTTCAAAATTAGTATAATCATGACTAGGTTTGTTTGAAAAGTTGACATTGCTCATCTTAAAATTTAAGGATAAGCAATGAAAAGAGTACCACTAAATTCAGCGTACAAAGACCTTTCAAATGAGTATAATCAAGCCCAGGTTTTCTCGCAAAGTTGGGTCTTGTCACGGCTACAGTAATCCTTTATTGGATTACTGTAGTTTTCGTGACGAGACCCAACTTTCTTAGGAAACCCTATCATGATTATACTCATTTGAAAGCTCTTAGCGAGCTCAAACCAACTATAACAATATTTTTTGAAAAATTTATGAATTACCTGCTCAAAAACGTCATTCTCTCCAAACGAGTACACCGGAACCAAGTGTGCTCCCATGAGCAATGCCTCTCTCACAAATCCTTTTCTTTTCATCAAAGTGAGCTCATGTTTTCCTGGATGAGCATCCAGGGACTCGGCGGCTCCGCCCACTACTAAAACTAGAGCTCTTCCCTTATTTTTTGGACCAAGAGCATATTCAATGGACTCTTTGGAGCAGTCGATGCATCCGAAGAGGAGAAGGATTTCACGACGAATTGGAATCTTGAAGTTGAGTCCGAGGGTGCAGAGGTTGAATGTGATGCCGGGGTACTAAAAAAACGGAAATGTTGGGCCTAAAAAACCAATATGGATGGTCAGTAATCTATAGACCGGGGTTCGAACCCTTTGGGGCCAAAATTGTTTTTTATTGTTTTTGAAGTGTTTTGGAACACATTTTAGTGAATTGGGTAGCCACGGGGAATTTTTTGCAAAAAATATTGAACTTTTGTAGAAAATTGAACTTTCAAAATCCAATTACCTTGAAAACCACTGTTTCTAGAAACTTCTAATGTTAAAATTTGAATTCCTCATAAAATTTGGCTTATTTGATACCAATATTGATGGATTTTGAGCAATTTGGAAAAAGTTGTATTTTTGGTGTGACTGGTAACAGGGGTGGCTGGGAATCTATAGACCGGGGTTCGAACCCCCAGGGCTCAAAATTGTTTTTTATTGCTTTTGAAGTCTTTTGGAACACATTTTGGTGTAGTGGGTAGCAGGGGTGGCTACGAATCTCAACATCAGGGTTCGATTCCACCTGGGACCATTTTTTTGCTTTTTTTTGGATTTTTTTTGCAGTTTTTTGTCTTTTACAGATATTAAAACATGTTTCACTCACCATATCCATGACTCCCGATCCATTCGACGCAAAATTGACCCATCCACCCATCGAAATAATTCCGTGCGGATGATAAGCCAAAATATAATTCTGATCCTTATCCAACTCCGCCGTCTTGTGAACTGTCGCTGGAAAGTATCCAGCGTACCATTTATTGATTCTCCAGTGTCTTATGAATTCAAGACCGTATCCTCCTCGAGATGGTGTATTTCTATCGTAATACACCCATGCGGCGTAGAGAAGGATTAGAAGGGACCAGTGAAACGGGAAGAGCTGAAAAAATAATTTAACAGTGTAAAAAACCAAAAATTAGGGGTCGGTGTTGCCACACTACTATGAGCGCCATAGCGTTGGCAACCTGAAGGTTCTGTAGAGTATTCTCTAAGGATGGCCCGCCACCTTGGAATACTCTAAACCTTCTTAATTCCCTGCTGTTTCATACATTTCCCACTCTTTTACCTCTTTCCCTGTCATCCAACACTAATAAATACGATTTGAACTGCCGCTAATAGCGCGCCGACAGCGTCAGTGTTACGTTGCGTTGCACACAGTGTTGCGTTGCGTCACTCAGGCATGCGTGCTCGTGCATGATCTCCTGTTGGAGATGTAGCACTGCGCATAGTTCGATCGGTTGTTGGTGTAACCGTTACCCAAGAAATGATGCAATTGCATCATATAATGGGCGACGGGAATTCCCCTAATAAACCTTTCAGCCTCAGCCTTCAGCGATTCCGCAGCCACGTCACTCGCCACTGCATCAGCAGGACGACCAACGCAGCTGCTCCATACATTCTCCACTTGGATATGTTGTATTTATGATATAATATTTCCATATGAATAAATGGGTCACTGATAAACCTGTCTTCTGTTAATAGCATTGCTCATCCACCCGTACAAGCCTTAGGGACGACACAAAAACACAGAGTTTCTAAGGAAACACATCGGCGGAGCCCAGAGTACCAACTCCTCTAGGTGGGCCCCTCCACAGTCGGTGTTCGAACCCCCGTCTATAGATTTCTAGCCATCCCTGTTATCCAGTAGGCCAAAAGTTGAAATTTTCTCAAAATCGCTCAAACCCTTCTATATGGGTATCAAACTTCTTCGAATTTTATGGGCAATTCAATACTTTTAAAAAATTCGAGTTACACATGACGGTTCTAGAGTTATGAGGTCGAATTCAGCCGCCCCTAATCCAAATTCAAAAATTGATTATATTTTTGAGTTCAGCTTGGTTAGAGCTTTAATTTGAGTATAGTCATGCCCTAGTTTTCTTTGTCAACATAAAACCAAAATTGCAGATGGCGCGTCAACGACTGGTTCGCCCAATACTTTCCCATCAATCTACACAAGACTGCGGAGCTCTCACCGGAGCACAACTATCTCGTCGGATGTCATCCACACGGAATCATTGCAATGGCCGCGTGGGCAAACTTTGCCACAAATGGAACGGGAATCTACGAGAAATTTCCACAGATTCGATGGAACTTGTGCACGTTGGCGTTGAATTTTAAGGTGAGTTTGAAAATTTTTGAGTTTTGAGTTTAGATTTAAATTCGGCTTACCGAGAGCTTTGATATGAGTATAATCATGACTAGGTTTGCTCTCAAAGTTGGGTCCCACCGCGAAAACTACAGTAACCCCATAAAAGGGTTACTGTAGTTTTCGAATTTTCGCGGCGGGACCCAACTTTGTGAGGAAACCCTATCGTGATTATACTCATTCGAAATCTCTCGATGAGCTGAACTCAAAAATAGAAATATTTTTTCAAAATTTGATGAGCTGAATTCAGATTTTTCAAAAAAACTAACCCAAAAAAATGGTAAAGTCATCAAAATATTGCCAATTGGATAGCAATAAATCGCATGGACCACCATCCCCAGATAAGTCTGTTTTCTCTCCATAGAAGAGAATATATCGATCCATTCGATTCCTAGAAACTTGGGCATTCTGAAAAGAAAGGAAAATTTTGAGAGAAAAAAATCGAAAAAATTGAGTTTTAGGAAAAAATGTCAGACTGAAAATCAAACCTAAATTTTTCTACTGATAACACTAAGTATTATGGAAATATCATCAATCACTGTTATCTATACGAAACTAGAGAGAAATTTGAGGGGAAAATTAGAGATCGAAAATCTGAAAAAATGTCAAAAAGTTCCAAATTTTTTAAATGTTTTTCTCCCAAAAACAAGACTAAACGACAGCTGACCCACTAAAATACGTCACCACAAATCAAAGACAGATAAGACATAGACATCATTATTGACCTTTTATTATTATTTGTAGTCTATGGTGTAGTCCACGAAGGGCCCCTGGGAGTCGCCTGGGAAAATAGGGGTGTCTGGGAAAATAGTGGGACCGGAGAGAAAAGAAAGGGTGTAAAGTGCACTCTAAGGATCTCCAGAGGTCGAAAAATCTACAACAACCTACAAAAAATCAACGAAAATCCTTAAAATCCAAGAAAAATTTTTTGAAAACTTTGACCCCCAGGTGAAATCGAACCCCGGTCTTCACATTCCCAGTCACCCCTGCTGCCAATTGAACCAAAATGTGTTCCAAAACACTTCAAAAACGATAAAAAACAATTTTGACCCCCAGGGGTTCGAACCCTGGTCTATAGATTCCTGGCCATCCCGAGGACCACTACACCAAAAATCCACTATTTTTCAAAATCACTCAAACCCCATCGATATGGGTATCAAAATGACCGAAATTTTATGGGGAATTCAAATTTTAGCATAAAAAATGGTTAGAAATCGTGATTTTCAAGATAATTGGATTTTAAAACCTCAATTTTTACAAAAGTTCATTTTTTTTTAACTTCAGGGGGAATCACATTCTGTCAGGGGAAAAAGGAACAGGGAAAAAAGGTGAACAAAAATCGAGTGCCTGCAAAAAAATTTGCAAAAAAATTCATACAAAAACAGGAAGGTTTTGCAAAAACCAATTTCGTATAAAAGGGACCGATAAGATTCAAAATTTTCTAAATTGTAAAGGAAATCTAACCAAAACGTATCCAAAACTCTTTCAAAAACAAAAAAAAAACATTTTTCACTCCCGGGGATTCGAACCCCGGTCTACAGATTCCTGGCCATCCTGGGAACCACTACACCAAAAATTCACAATTTTCAGAATCACTCAAAACCCTTCGATATGGGTATCAAACGAACCCAAATTTTATGGGAAATTCAAATTTTCATACTAAATTAATTCTAAATCATTATTTTCAAAGTTAGGGTCCCCAAAAGTTGGAACCATAGACCCTTCTAGACCCACTTTTTGACTACAATCTTTCTTCCCGTGAGGGTAGATCAAACATGTAGTCACTTTGTAGTGTCTTATAAAAGAGTACATTGTACCCCTCCTCTGTTTCTTTAGTCATTTCTTTTCCCTTCCTATCTTTTGTTGTCTCTTTACACAGCCCCCCCCCCCCCCAAGACACCTGTTGGTGTACTATAAACCTTTTCACTGTTTTTTCTTTGTCTTCCCAAGTTCTCTCATGTCTAATAACCATCTTCACGTACACTGAAGGGGTAGTATTTACTGAAACTTCGAAAATTCGATTTTCACTCATTCAAATTTTGCTTTTTCTTCAAAGAACCTAAACCCAGTTATAATTCTAGCTATTTTTCACTCCTAAAACTATCCTTGGCTCATTGAGACCTTCAAATGCGTATAATCATGCCTAACCTTACCTCTAAAAGTCAAACTCCCCGATTGCTCATCCCAAACTGAGCAATTTTATTTTTCACTCTTATTTTTGCACTCAGCTTTCTGGGAGCTTTCATATGAGTATAATCATGCCTATATTCCCTTACAAAGTTGGGTCACACCACGACTACAGTAATCCAATAAAGTATTACTGTAGTCGTGGCGAGACCCAACTTTGGAAGGAAATATAGGCTTGATTATACTCATTTTGAAGCTCTTTTCCTGATTTCTTCGAATTTCAATAAAAATGTCAACTAACTTCAAGTATTTTTCCAGAAATGCCCCAATTCCTTGGCGTCGAGTGGGTGGACATATTCTCGTCGTTGGAACGAAAGAAGACATATTTCGGTGTCGTCTACCACTTCATTCTCACCTACCCATTGGGACTCTTTGTCACCATTTTGCCCTTCTTTTTGGTGAGTTTTTGGGGCCCAAAAACTACAGTAATCCAAAAATTTCAGCTTTTCACATTCCAATGGCACCTTCTGGCGATCTATGGATGCTGGTACCTCTACGATATGAACTCCCCAAAACGAGGTGGTTACGCGAGTGAATGGGTTAGAAGGTGAGAATTTGAATTCAGCTCGCTGAGAGCTTTCGAATGAGTATAATCATGACTGGGTTTGCGTGAAAAGTTGGGTCCCGCCACGACTACAGTAATCCGGGACCCTATTCGTGGCGGGACCCAACTTTCGAACCAAACTTAGTCATGATTATACTCGTATCAAAGTTCTCGGCGAGCTGAGTCCAATTTTCAAACTGTTTTCTCTTTAAAACCAAAATTCCAGATGGCGCGTCAACGACTGGTTCGCCCAATACTTTCCCATCAAACTACACAAGACTGCGGAGCTCTCACCGGAGCACAACTATCTCGTCGGATGTCATCCACACGGAATCATTGCAATGGCCGCGTGGGCAAACTTTGCCACAAATGGAACGGGAATCTACGAGAAATTTCCACAGATTCGATGGAACTTGTGCACGTTGGCGTTGAATTTTAAGGTGAGCCTGAAGATTTTCGCGTTTTGAGGCCAAAATTGAATTCAGCTCACCGAGAGATTTGATATGAGTATAATCATGCATAGGTTTTATTCAAGTTGGGTCCCACCACGAAAACTACAGTAATCCTGAACTGGATTACTGTAGTCGTGGCGAGACCCAACTTTGGAAAGAAAACTGGGCATGATTATACTCGTATGAAAGCTCTTGGTGAGCTGAGTTCGAATATTAAAGTTTCAGAAGAAATTGCTCAGTTTAAAATGAGCAATGGTGAGTTTTGAGTTTTAAATGGAAGTTTATACTCATTTCAAAGCTCTCAACGTTCAGATGGCAATCCGTCGTGAACTCCTCATGCTCACCGGACTCATCGACTGCTCCCGAGAATCCATCGAATACGTTTTGGATAAATCTGGAGACAAGGGGCGGGCAGTCGTCCTGGTCATTGGTGGAGCCGAAGAAGCCCTCGATGCTCATCCCGGATACCATGTGCTCACTTTGGCATCGCGAAAAGGATTTGTAAGAGAGGCACTTCTCACTGGAGCCCACTTGGTCCCGGTGTACTCGTTTGGAGAGAATGATGTTTTTGAGCAGGTAAAAAATCTTTTAAAATGGTGGGAAAAGTTTTAAAAAAGCGTGAAAAACAAATTTGACATAAGGGGGCTTGAACCCCGGTCCATAGATTACTGGCCACCCTGGGGACCACTGCACCAAAAATCCCCAATTTTAAACTCGCTGAAAACCCATCGATATGGGTATCAAACGAACCCAAATTTTACGGGGAATTCAAAAATCATGAGGAAAACAAATTTGGATCAAAAATCGCGAAAAAAAATTTCGCCCCCAGGTGGAATTGAACCACGGTGTTGAGATTCCCAGTCACCTCTGCTACCCAATACACCAAGTTTTGCTTAAAAATCATTCAAAAAAGATTAAAAAACCAATTTTCAGTGCTGGGGGTTCGAACCCCAGTCTATAGATTACTGGCCATCCTGGGGACCACTACACCAAAAATTCGCGATTTTTCGAAATCGCTCAAAACCCATCGATATGGGTATCAAAATTAGCCAAATTTGATAAGGAATTTGAAACTAATAAGAAAAACTAATTTCGACCATAAATTGCAAAAAAAATCCAAAAAATACCAAAAAAATTTCACTCTAAGTGGCATCAAACCCCGGTCTTCAGATTCCTAGTCATCTCTGCTACCCATTACACCATATCTCACTAAAAAATGTTCGAAAAACGATAAAAAACAATTTTGAGCCCTGGGGGTTCGAACTCCGTTCTATAGATTACTGGCCATCCTGGGGACCACTACACCAAAAATGCATGATTTTTCAAAATCGCTCAAAACCCATCGATATGGGTATCAAACGAACCCAAATTTTATGGAGAATTCAAATTTTTACATTAAAACTTCCCAAAACTACTTGTTTTCTAGATGGACAACCCAATCGGCTCGAAACTTCGAAACTTCCAAAACTGGTCCAAGAAGATCTTCGGTGTGTCGTATCCGATATTCCATGGACGTGGATTCCTTCAAATGACATTTGGATATCTTCCATTTCGAAAACCAATAGATACAGTAATCGGGGCCCCGATTACTGTAGAGAAAGTGGAGAATCCGACGAAGGAACAAATCGATGAACTTCATTCAATTTATTGTATGAAATTGAATGAGTTATTTGATGAGCATAAGGGACGGTTTGGGGTGTCAAAGGACACTAAGTTGGTGCTCAAGTAGCGCCCACTTTTTTCTGAGGAAAAATTGTTTTTCGAGATTATTTTGATGTGCCATATTTGTACTTTGATGAATGAATGATGAAAGCTATTTGTATTTTTTGATACTGTACAAATGATACAACAAAATTCGCTGCGTAGCAATGCTAATGTGATGATACAGCAGAGTCCCAGGTAAATCGAAAATTTTCGTAAATTTCTGGAGTCTAAAAACTTGCATACCTTGACAAATAGAAAGCCTAGAAAATTTTAGGTAATTTTTTCAAATTCCTCATAAAATTTGGCTCATTTTGATACCCATATCGAAGTTTTTTGAGTGATTTTGAAAATCGGGGTTTTTTTGGTGTAGTGGTTCCAAGGATGGCCAGGAATCTATAGATCGGGGTTCGAACCCGCGGTGGTCAAAAATGTTTTTTTATCATTATTGAAGTGTTTTGGGATACTTTTTGGTATAATTGGTAACAGGGGGGACTGAGAATCAGACCGGGGTTCGATTCCTCCAGTGGTCAAATTTTTTGCATTTTTTCCGTATTTTTTACGCGATTTGTTGTCGAAATCAGTTTTGCTTGTTATTTTTGAATTCCCCATGAAATTGGGCTCATTTTGATACCCATATCGATGGGTTTTGAGCGATTTTAAAAATTGGGGATTTTTGATGTAGTGGTCTCCAGGATGGCCAGGAAACTATAGACCGGGGTTCGAACCCCCAGCGCTCAAAATTGTTTTTTTATTTTTTGTAGAACCTTTTGAAGATGATATGGTGTACTGGGTAGCACAGATGGCTGGGAATCGATAGACCGGGGTTCGATTCCTCCAGCGGTCAACATTTTTTGTACTTTTTTTGGGACTTTTTCGATATTTTTTAGGTTATTCTGAGTACAACAAAATAAATTATTCATTTTTACATGTCAAATACAAAAAACGGTCACAAGTAGAAAAACGTCAAGCGATACAAAAAATATTCACAGAAGGAAATGAGGGGGAACAAAAATTTGAAAGAGATCGAAAAGGATAAAAAGAAAAAAATGGTTTTAAAAAGGGTCCGCGACATTTCGAAGGTGTGACGTTTCGAAAGTAAAATTTCGCCGCATTTTTGAAACTTTTGCTTTCGAAATATCAAATTTTCGAAATGTCACACCTGCGAAACGTCGCACTTTCGAAACGTCACAGTGCCTCAAAAAAGTATTCAAAAAGGTCCACTTCTAGCCTCATTCGTCTCTCTTAGCGTCCGTAGGGTCCTTTTAGTTGCCACCAAATCGATACCTTGAGCTTCTCTGAAAATTTTCAAATTTCAAATTTTGGCGGGAAATTCAAAAATTCAAATGTGTTAATCTAACAATGGGAAAACAAAGCTCTAATCTCTAATTTTTCAGCCAGAAAAAAAAAAAACGAAAAATTCTCACTATTCTATAACTTACAAGGACAGCACAGAGGACAGTCATTTCTGAAGGAAAATTAAAAAATTTTGAAATTTTTTTGGATTTTCAAAAATTTTTGAACAGTAATAAACTTACAACTTTGAATTCAACGTCACAATTTGCCGATGCGCTTCGCGACACCGATCCTCTAATTGCTCATTTTCAGCGGCGTATGCTTGAATTGTGGAGTTGGTCTGAAAAAATTGAATTCAGCTCGTCGAGAGCTTCAAAATGAGTATAACCATGACTAGGAAAACTTTGATTGCTCATCCTTAAATTCTGAGCTGAGCAATCGCAAAAATTATTCAATTTTTAGAATCAGCTCGGCGAGATCTTTAAAATAAGTATAATCATGACCTACTTTGCTCCAAAAGTTGGGTCCCACAACGACTACAGTAATCCTAATCCAGGATTACTGTAGTTTTCGTGGTGGGAACCAATTTGAAGCAAAATAGGGCATGATTATACTCATTTCAAAGCTCTCTCTGCGCTGAGTTCAAATTTTTCCTCAAAAATTAAAAATATCCACTTACATTCCTAAAAATTCCCTCAATTTCGTGAAGCTCCGCTGTCAGAGCTTCTGACCGTAATCTTTCCATAGCCAAGTCGGTACTCGTTCTGGTCAGATCGGACTCACATTGGGTCGCTTTGGTTTCCGCTTTGCCGAGTTTCACCTGGAAAAAATGAGATGAAAATGGCGGTAAATTTGAATTCTTTTGAAAAATATATTTTTGGAATTTTCAAAATTGAAAAAAAATTACAAATTTTCTATTTTCACTTCAAGATTCGATTTCAGCGCGTCGAGAGCTTCGAAATGAGTATAATCATGCACTAGTTGGGTCCCACCACGAAAACTACAGTAACCCCAGGGGTACTGTAGTTTTCGTGGTGGGACCCAAATTTCTCCAAATTTAGGGAAAACGGGCCGTGATTATAGTCATTCGAAAGCTCTCAACGCGCTGATTTCTAATTTTCGATCGAAAAATGCAATTTTTCAACTTGCAAAAATTTTCGCTCAAAATTAATTTTTCGAAAACTCGAAACTTAAAATTTTTTTTGAAATTCAGAATCAGCTCGTCAAGAGTTGCAAAATGAGTATAATTACGGCCTATTTCCCATTAATTTGATGAAAAATTGGGTTCCTACAGTATCCCCCAGAACTAATGTAGTTCTCGTGGTGGGACCCAATTTCTTTCAAATTGAAACTAATATAGTCATGATTATACTCATTTTGAAGCTCTTGACGCGCTGAATTCGCATTTTTCATCGAAATTTAAAATTTTTACCTTCATCTCCTCCAACTTCTCATCCCTATCAATAACCATCCTCCGATTCTTCTCCAAATCATCTTGCAAACTTTCGGTCATCCGTTTCTCCCGATCCAACTCAATAATCAATGTCTCATTTTCATTTATCAACTTCTCTATCAACTCTTCATTCTTCCGTTTTCCCGTCGCTTCCATCAACTTCTCCGCCTTCGAGTGCAGCTCACTCTCTTTCTGAGCCCTCGACAAGCTCCGTGACTTTTGAAAAAGTGGAAACTGTCCGTCTACCGTATCCTCTTCCTCTCCTTCTGATTCGTAGCCCCTCGAAATGGGTCCCCTTTCGGTCGGTGTTCCACAAAGATCATTCTCAAGAATCTTCGCGAGTTCCCTCGATGCAAACTTCGCTTTTTTGTATTTCTTCTCCATTTCTTGATAATTTGCCTGTGTTTGTATCTTTTCCCTCAACAAATTATCCATTTCTCGGCTCATTTCTGCTAGGAGCTCTTGTTGCTCCAAAAATCGTGCTCTCGACGATCGCATCTCTTTTTCCAAATCTTGAATTTGTTTTTTCAGTAAATGCGTTTCCACATGTTGATTTTGATACGATTTGAGTCGTTCGATTTCAAGGGTTTGTGATGCAATCGTACGGTTGGCTTTTTCTGGAAAATGATTAAAAATTTTGTTATGTTATTGTGACATTCGTCTTAAGCTCGCTGAGCGCTTCAAAACGAGTATAATCATGACCAGGTTTGGGGCCAAAGTTGGGTCTCGCCACGACTACAGTAGCTGGATTACTGTAGTTGTGGCGGGACCCAATTTGTGGAGGAATCGGGTCGTTTTTGGGCTCATTTTGAAGCTCTCTGCGAGCTGATTTCAAATAACTCGGTTTTGTCAAAAATTGCTCAGTTTTAAGCTGAGCAATTCGAGGTTTCGACTGCTGGGGTTGAACCTAGTCGTGTTTATACTCATTTTGAAGCTCCCAATCTCTTGAATTCAAATGTTGGGGCCCTTACCCAATTGGATAATCACCGCCGCCGGCACACTGCTCAAATCGTCGCCAGCCATGGCGACAGTGTCGCTGATGGCGTGGTGGCGATTGTTTTGAGCGTAGTTTTGGAGATTCTGATGACTTCTGATTCCATTTCCATTCGACGATGGTGGTGGTGGTGCAGGGGGCGGGGCGTGGTCTTCAGACGACGTCGTGGCGATGGTGGGGCCACCACCACCGTTACTCGTCTGTGCTGATGTCGTGGCGAACGGCAACTGGAAATCGTGGAGTACAGTAATCCAGTAAAATTCGAAAGAAATATTGAAATCGTGTTCAAGCTCATGTACTCCTCGAGGACAAAATTCTGCAATCTCATCTTAAAGTTCTTGATTTTTTCCTCTCACATGTAATGATCCCCAAGTGTTGCCTCTGAATTTTTTTGAAGTGGCCATAAATCAATACTACTCATAGATGTAAGGAAACCCACGAAGCGATTTTTTTTGAGGGGCCCCCCTTCCCGAGATATGCCGACATAAAGTTTTTTCGGCGAGATGGGGCATCTCTAACTTTGAGAAGGCATAACTTGAGTTATAGTTGAGCAATCAAAACGATTTTACTATCAAAATGTGTCAAACTTACTCGACTTTAACTTGATAATAATAAAAAAATAACAGAAAAATTTTTTTGTCTTGAAAATCAGAAATTTGTAAAAAGTGTCATTACCAAGTACGTATTTTTGACGCTACACGATTTTGAAAATATAACCAAAAGAAAGAGCACATTTTGTTTAGTATATATCCAAAAAATCAGGATAGGTTGTCGGTCATTTTCGGGAGAAAAAATTAATTTTGTAAGAAAATTGCTTGTTTTAGTGGTACTGATGTGACTTAATCATCCACTATATGTCTCAAACTACTCCAAAAGTTCCGAAATTTTGTGTACACATTAATCGTAACACAGTTTATCAAATATCATTGTTGATTTTAAGATTCGAATTTTTTGAAATACCGTACAATGCCCCTTAAAATCGATATATGGCCAAAATGACAAATTTTTTATTTTTGATGATAGACTAAAAATCTTTTCAGAATATAATTGTACATCTTCTATTTACCGTTTTTAATGTCAATGCCAAAATTTTATCGGTAAGGTTAGGCGTGAAAAAATGGATTTCAAAAACGTCGAAATCATAAAAACAGCCTTAAAGAATAATCGATTTTGGACATGATCCAAAACAGCTAAAAATTGATAATAACATAAGAAATTATGAGTAATAAATGTACAATTAAATTCTGAAAAGATTTTTGGTCTATCATCAAAAATAAAAAATTTGTCATTTTGGCCATATATCGATTTTAAGGGGCATTGTACGGTATTTCAAAAAATTCGAATTTTAAAATCAACAATGATATTTTATAAACTGTGTTACGATTAATGTGTACACAAAATTTCGGAACTTTTGGAGTAGTTTGAGACATATAGTGGATGATTAAGTCACATCAGTACCACTAAAACAAGCAATTTTCTTACAAAATTAATTTTTTCTCCCGAAAATGACCGACAACCTATCCTGATTTTTTGGATATATACTAAACAAAATGTGCTCTTTCTTTTGGTTATATTTTCAAAATCGTGTAGCGTCAAAAATACGTACTTGGTAATGACACTTTTTACAAATTTCTGATTTTCAAGACAAAAAAATTTTTCTGTTATTTTTTTATTATTATCAAGTTAAAGTCGAGTAAATTTGACACATTTTGATAGTAAAATCGTTTTGATTGCTCAACTACAACTCAAGTTATGCCTTCTCAAAGTTAGAGATGCCCCATCTCGCCGAAGAAACTTTATGTCGGCATATCTCGGGAAGGGGGGCCCCTCAAAAAAAATCGCTTCGTGGGTTTCCTTACATCTATGAGTAGTATTGATTTATGGCCACTTCAAAAAAATTCAGAGGCAACACTTGGGGATCATTACATGTCAGTTTCCGGGCAAAAAATCATAACTTTGCTGCCAATCGGTTTAAGAAAAGAACTTCGTCGGAAAATTATGAAAATCGGAGTAATTTTGTCCTCGAGGAGTACACAAGCTTGAGCTGTCCCATAGAGCGCAATTGCAAGGTTTTCGAGGAGAGAATAGTCTTAGATTTTCAGAGAGTCGGAATGTAGAAAGGTAGAGGGCCCCTAAGGGTCCCCTTAACAAAGAAAAAGGAAGAAGAAAAATAGTGAATAATTCTACTTTTCTCGTTCATTTTCTTGTTGGCTATATTAGTGTCGACTACTGTCTTGAAGGTGGCCTAGCTTTTTCTAGGCCACCAGGATCTATTAGCTCATGTAGAAGCCATGAGAATGCAAAATTCGCAATTGGTGAAGAAGAAAGTCGAAAAATCCCACAAAATTCGCTTATTAACCGTTTCGAAAACTCTACTAGGTTCCGCTATTATCGGTTTAAAAAAATCGCTCGAAAAAAATGTGCTGCATCCCTTTAACACAGCTACGCAGCAAATTGTTCAACCTCGATGATTATCGGTTCGTAAAAAGGTAGATGTTCCTCTTTTTCTCTCGAGCAAATAAAAAAAATCTGGCGAGATTTAGAGAATTCAACATCTTCTGCTTCTTCTCCTCCTCGTTTTTTTCTGCTCAGTGAGCTCAGAGAGACTCAAAAAGACTTAAGAGACGAAGCAGAGGGAGAGAGTAAACATAAACACTTCTTCTTTTTTTCTTGCTACTTCTCTAGAAGATTGATGAATATGTTGTGTGTCTTCTCTTTTCATCTCTGACTCTCTTTCCCTTTTTTGGGAGGCGAGTTGAAAATGGGAAGAAGAAGAAGAGGAAGAGATGATAGTTTTCGAAGAAGATGAATTGATGGTGGTGAAAACTTTGACAACTTGGGACAACGAAACGGAGTCGTTCGAAAAAATCTTATGCGCCTTTAAATCGGACTGACAAAAGACCGATTAATAACAATCGAATTACTCGAATTTAGACTCAAATCCCAGAAAACTTGATTGCTCTTTGGAGTCAGTTTGAAGAGTTTAAGAAACTCTCAAAACTTCCGTTTCCATTCAACAAGTCTCCTCGCCGAAAATATACATGAAAGAGTTGTTTAGCCTCTATTTGAAAAAAGGGCCTCCAGAATCCGTCAAAACCAGAATTTTCAAAAAAATTCAAACTGCTATTGTGATCTCCTTGAAATTCTCTATCGATCTGTATAATTTTCATGAAAATCGATCCACTAGGATTGGAGATACAGTGGTAGATGAAAAATGGATATACGATGCTTCGTATATCCATAATTTCATTTCCCTCTGTATCTCTAATTATAGTGGATCGATTTTAATAAAAGTTATACAGATCGATAGAGAATTTCAAGGAGATCACAATAGCGATTTGAATTTTTCGAAAATCTTAATTTTGACGGATTCTGAACGCCCTTGTTTCGAATAATCATCAAACATCGAATTTTTCCGTTGGCTGAGTATCAAACTTTCTGCGTGACAAAAAAGTTGAATTTCGATATGAATCAAAGTGGCCTCATGATGAGTTTGTCATCCAAAGACAAAAAATGTAGAAAATCAAGAGTTTCCAAAAAGAGCCCACATTGTGTGCTCTTTCTGTGCTCTTTTCTCCTAACTCTCTGGCGCGTGGATAATAAAATCTGATGATGTAGTAGGAAGCGAACGAAAAAAAAGAATGTTGCTCCTACTTCTTCATACTTCTTTCACTTCTCTAGTGAAGTGGGTGTGTCTCTGTCCGTGTGTGTATGCTCGAGCTCAATGCGGAGCAGCATAGGACAGCGACAAAATTAATTAGTGTTGTGGTGGTGTGTGTGAGAAGAGAGCCATGAGGGCTTAGTTTTTATAGTGTTGGGAATGTGACCGCCTGCTCATTATCGGGAGCTTGGGCTCCTGAGAATGAGTGTGAGCCTCAAAAGGGCAGTGAAGGTCTTGTGGCTTCGTAACATCGAAAATTGGCGGTCGGGAGGGCGGTCGAGCTCATTTTTCTGTTTCAGAAGCATCTAGAAGACATTTTCTTCAATTTCTGTCACTTTTAAGACAGAAAATTCTTCGAACTGTTTCTCCATGTCCCATATTATGTTCTATTTTTGGTTCCGCTTCATACTATTTTCCATTCAAAAAAAAACTCACATATCTCTGCCCTCTACTTCCACTTCTACTGTAGCTCCCTCCACTGCCACTAGTACCATTACTATTCGCATAGTAACCGTCATAGTACGGTAGATTCCCATTCAGGTACATCTCTTTGTCTGCTTCTTCTTTTGTTCCTCCTCCAGCGTCTGCTCGTTCTTCTTCTGTCTTCTGTTTGTCCGGATGTCCACCGACGTCATCAGTAGTAATAGCCGGTGGCGGTGATGAGGAGACCGTTGGGGTGGACTTTGAGGGCTGAAAAAAATACAGTAGACTGCGTTTTGAAGAGATGAACATAGGCGCCAACAATTCATTAAAAGCTACAGAAAAGTAAGCCAAAAGAGCAACCTGAGAAGTTGGATCCAAAAAAAAGTGAAAAGCCGAGAATAGAGAGGAGGAGGAGGAAATGGATGTGGTCTCTCTTCGTACTTCTCTCATTTCCGATGCAAAAATTGACCTTTTTTCCTGTTGCTGTTGCTACTCTACTTTTACCTAAGTCTACTTAGAGTTCATGAAGTTTATGTCCAAAAAATGAATAGGTAGTGAGACCTGACGGAACATTGAACAACAACAACAACTTTAGAACCTTCCGAGTTCTCCCGGGAGTGCTAGTCCTTCTCAAGGGACAATGCCTTGACTAAGGCTTACGTTCGGACAAAAAAATTTGGACACCCGCGGTCCATCCGTCATCCGTCCGACTCGCTCGTCCGTGATACGCAATATTGCGTCAGTGTGCGTTGCCTACCGTAGTATAAAGGGCAAAACCCGTAAAATTCAAACGAAAAACTTATTTGTCGTCAATTAAAATACAAATTGTGCAATACACCGACGCAAGTTTGAATACCGAAAAACCGTAATCGGACGAGTTTCGGACGAACGAAAGACAGACTGGATCTTCACGAACAACTAGAGTGTCTCTAAGATCTCAAGAAGACTCTTAGGCCGTTCCCTTGGACTCTAAAAAAGGTGAGAACTTCAAGAGAAGCTGAGACCGGCTCTAAAAGAGCACACACTCAATAGGACCACAAGAAGCGTCTATGCCTTCAACCTGAGCACAGGTCATTTATCACTAATGACGTGTGGGTGACACCAAAGGGGTCTCCTGAGCATAAAGGTAGCAGGAGTCCATTCATGAATTTCTAAAATCACGGGTTGGGGAGGAAAAGAGGCGGATCTATGTATTTGGCTTGGAGAGGGCCAACAGGAAATTAAAAAAGGTGGCTTTACTATTAGGAAAGTAGGAATAGAGGTGTAATTTAAGGTGGAATAGAATCTCGGGAATAAAAATGTGTAGTTTAGAACTTTCATAGGTTAACATACTAAATGTAAGCTACTAATGTTTTGAATACAATGTCTTGGTTGTAGTGTCAAAGATGGCCTCTAGATTGAGCTATGCCTCAACCTTTCGATCTCAAAACCGGTTGATTCTTTTCGATTTCTGAGCCGTAAGCTTTCTTCCGGGGAACGAGGGAATGGATTCTTTCAAGTATGTGCTCTCGCAGTTGAACTAAGCTCATAGTCTGTCTGAAACCTTGAAAAAGTTTCCTGGAGCATCTAGAAGCTCCGTAAGTTGCAAGACAACGATGCCAAAGATGCACATTTACTGAAGTGAATGTACTCTAGGATTCAGAGGACTTTTCGATTCAGGACTCTGTTTGAATCCGCCTCGGCGAATTCAGAATCAGAATACGTGTTCAAAAATTCTCAAGTGCAGGGAGCACTTGCTCACTTTTGCACACATTTTTGTGTGCATAAGTGAGGAGAGGGACTTGGCTAGAGGTTAGTAAAAGCAAAAAAAGATTGTGTAATAAAATTCTTTATTATATAGAAATTTTTGAATCCTAAAAGCTTCTGACGACAAATATGGATGCAAATCAAGATGTTGATACTGCAATTACGGTAGGAAGCATGGAGATCTATGATACGACCAATTTTTAATAAAAAAGGTTCATTTGAGGGCCTAAAAAAGGAAGTAGACTGCCATGAGAAGTATTACTGTGATTCTTCGAAAAACAAGGGCGAAGTTCTGACATTCAAACTTTCCCATTTTTCGATTCGGTTTTTTGGAATCGAGTACACTGTATACACCCTTCAAAAGCACCGTATTCCAATACAATTGAAAGTGTAAAAATCAGATAAAAAATAAAACAAAAAGTACAAACACACAAGAAACCAAAATAAAGCCAAAAAAAGTGTCACGCATCTTCAAGAAGAATGAGAAAAGTGAGCTTAAGGGGAGGTCTCCCCCCTCCCCTTAAAAGAAGGAAATACACTATTTTTATGGTGAAAAAAAGGGGGTCCCCTGCTACAATTATGTGTCTCGTTATATAGCCATATGTATGTGAGTGTGTTGTATCAAAAACATGCAAGAAATCTCAGTTTTTTTTGCTTTCTTCTTGAGGAAAGAGAGCCAAAAAAAAAATTGGCCTCGTTCTAGAGGAAGGAAAAAACCCGATGGTTATAAATTTGGCACTTGGGAGCCATGAAGAATGAGAATGGGAACTTTTTGTTTTTTCTTAGGACACTTTTTTTTTTGGTGGAAAAAATTGAGGCAACAATTTGGGAAAAAATTCCGAGAATGCGACCTAAAAGGAGAAAAATTGGGTTCTATTGGCGTCTAATAGTAGATTTCTGAGCATTTTAAAACACCGAAAGAAAAAAAATTTTTCAAAAAAAAATTTTTTTTTTAATTTGTTTTTACTTTTCAAAATTTCTCTCTCAAAAAAAGGTTATATTAATACAAAAACCTCATTTTCATCTATAGTACTTTATTACCTTCAAAATGAGCCCGATAATGACCAGATTCCTTCACAAATCGGGTCCCATCACGAAAACTACAGTAATCCTCTAAGGATTACTGTAGTCGTAGCGAGACCTAATTTGTGGAGGAATCAGGTTGTTATTGGGCTCATTTTGAAGCTCTCAACGAGCTGAATTTAAATGTGATGGTTGTTTTCGGATAAAACTAAGATTTCAAGATTTTTTTGCTAATAAAAAAAAATTACCTTTTCCAACTTTTTCGTCGTTATCCCCATCATCATTGTAGATGGTTGGGTGGTCGCTTTGCTCATCTCATTTGCTCTGAATATTTCTCTAAATTTGGAGGAAAAAAGTTAGAAAAAAAAGTAAAAAATTGGCTGGAAAATTACAGCATTGCCGATTCCAAAAAAGCACAAAAAAATTGTCAAAAACTCGTTCATTTGAAACAAAAAAAGAAAATCTACAAAAACTAAAGCCTATAATAATAACAAAAAGAATAGGGGACCCGAAAAAATTCCAAAAAAAATTCAAATTATTTCCGAAATTTGTGAATCCACATGAGCATTGTGACCAGTGTCAGTGTGAACCTGAAAATTTTGATTTTTAAGTTTTAAATTCATTTTCAGCTCAAAAAGAGCTTCAAAATGAGTATAATCATGCCATACTTTAGGTTAGAAAATAAAATTGCTCATCCTTGAATTTTAAGCTGAGCAATCTCGAAAATAATTTAATTTTCGGACTCAGCTCGTTGAGAGCTTTGAAACGAGTATAATCATGGGCACTTTATCTTCAATTTAAAAAAAAATGGGTCCCACCACGAAAAATACAGTAAGGATTACTGTAGTCGTGGTGGGACCCAACTTATGGAGCAAATTAGGTCATGATTATACTCATTTGAAAGCTCTTGGCGAGCTGAGTGCCTTTCTGCTAAATTCGAAAGTCGAAAATTGCTCATTTTAAGGTGAGCAATGCTGAGCAATCTTACCAAGTCGTCAAATAATTCATATGCTCATTCCGCACATTAATATTCGTCTGACCACCAATTGGGCCTCCGGGTACTGTTGTTTCTGAAATTTTGAATTTGTTGAAATTTGATTTTTTGGCGGGAAATTCAAAATTTTCAAAGGTCTTACCGTACGCCGCATCCAACCAAACCGGCTCGGTTCCATGATATTTCGCAATTTGCTCCAAATCTCTATAATACCAGACACCCTGTTCCGGCACGTTTTGACCCACAAATTGCGGCCGTTTTTCGGTTTTTCGAACGATTGCGTCCAGGGTTACTGTACCCTGTGGATTGGTTTTTAGATGGGATTCTGGATCGAAAAGGAACGTCGGAATCCAGCCACGATTGATTAGGATCACTTTTCTGAAACAAAACTTCTCATTGCTCATCCTTAAATCAAAACTGAACGATTTGAAAATGCCTTATTTGAACTCAGCGCATCGAGAGCTTTCGATTGAGTATAATCATGCCTGGGTTTGCTACCAAAGTTGGGTCCCACCACGACTACAGTAATCCCTCTAGGATTTCGCGGCGAAACCCAACTTTTCTTGCAAACCTATCCATGATTATACTCATTCGAAAGCTCTCGATGAGCTGAATTCATACATGGCATTTTCAAATTGCTCAGGTTTAGAATGAGCAATTTACCCATTAGACTTCAGCTTGAACGGGGTGATTAGGTGTCCTCCATGACTGCTCATCTCATTCTCGGAAAGCATCGATCCAACTGAAGCGCTCGTTTTTTTCGCGGGATCGAAGCGGCCACGTGGGGAAATCACGAACTCTTGTTTGTGTAGGAATTCACCGGTTACCGTAACCCGACAGTATTCGAGTGGTTCCAGGGATTCGCTGAAATGAAGGTATTTGGGGTTAAAATTAGAAATTTTGAATTTGGGAAGCCAAGAGCTTTCGAAAAAGTATAATCATGCCAGGATTTCCTTTCAAAGTTGCGTCCCACCACGAAAACTACAGTAACCCCTGGATTACTGTAGTTTTCGCTGCGAGACCCAACTGGGGGCAAATCTAGTCATGATTATACTCATTTCAAAGCTCTCTACGCGCTGAGTTAGAAAATCAAAACATTTTTGAAATTGCTCAGTTCAAAATTTAATGATGAGCAATTTCGTTTTCCGACCAAAATTGACCCTAAGTAGGTCATGATTATACTTATTTTGAAGCTCTCAACGCGCTGAATTCGAATTGTTTACTTTCATGCTCTAAATTTTGCTTTTAAGCTCAAATTTTAGCACTTTTTCGTGTCCAAACCTGCTCAAATCGTCCGGCAACTCGACAGCCTTCTGACTCAGCCGTCCCTTCAAATGTTCAATCAATTCCAATTTCCAAATCAATCGATAACACTGCCAAATTCCCAATGAAAATGCGAATGCCGGCAATCCTAACATCAAAATCGATCCGGTGCTCCATTCGATTTTTTTCGATTTTTTCTCCGAAGAATTTTTGGATTTTTCTTGTTTTTTCGACGATGGGGCGTCGAGGTCCAAAATTTGTGAGGATCGGGTGGAGTGAAGGGGTGTGGTCTGAAAAAATTGAAAATTTAAGATAAAAATTAGAATAAAATTGATTTTTCCAAAAAAAAATTTTTTTGCTTTTTTCGGTCAAAAAAAATTTTTTTCACAATCCTTTGGGATTTCGAAAAAAAACCAAGAAACTTGATATTTTTTGTGGAGTAAAAATGGAGAGAAATAAGAAATATGAGAGGATTTTGAGTGTTTTTTGGAGATTGTGGAAAATTTTTTTCGAAAAATTTTGAGATTTTTAAATAGAAGATTAAAAAATGAATTAAAAATCTGTAAAAAGCCGTTAAAAATACGGAAAAACCCCGCGAAATTCAAAATTTTTAGCCGAAAATTCCAAAATTTTTCTTTTTAGCAGACCATTAGTGGTCTGCCGAATATCGATATGTGTCATTTCAATGGCAAAACGATGCACACGTGAAATATCACACTTTCGAAACGTCACACTTGCGAAACGTCGCGGAGCCAAAAAATCCTAGATTTCACTAATTTTTTAAATATTTTTTTTTTCGATTTTTACAAGTGGCTGAAATTGAGAAGGTGATCAGCCGAATAGCAAATTTTTGCGGTTTCTGAAGTGAAAAAGTCGGATTTTTCAAATTTTTATGAAAATCTTTCTTATTTTCAACTTTTTCTGGGCCTGTTTGTACCAGAAAATCATAAAAATTCAAAAAAGTGAGTCGGAAATTTTTGAAATTTTTGAAAAATCGAAAAAAAATGAGTCGAAAAACCTTAAAATCGTGAAAATTCAGTCAGTATTCTTCAGACTGAAATTTCCAAAAAAAAATTTTTTTTTCATTTTTTTAGTGGATTTTATCGAATTTTTGTATTTTGGCTCAATTTTTTTCGCTTTTTTTTTTTTTAAAAATATTTAAAAACCTTATAAAATCTGCATGCTTGAATCGTACTCCTTGCTGTTGTTGTCCTTTGTCCTCCAATAATCCTCCTCAACGAAGAGACGAAGGCCAAACGAGAAGCCATCTGTCTTTCTTCTTCTTCTCTTGAAATACCACCTGTCCTTTTTATAATTGAGCATTGGGCCCTTTTTAGTGATGGTTTTAAATATATACTCTATGCGCACGGAACAATGATTTTGGGCTCTTTTTCTGGAGTTTTTCCTAAGTTTTAAAAGAAATTTTCGAATAAAAGATTCAGAATAGAAAAAGATAGAAAATCAACAACAAAAGTTACAATTTTTGGGAAAAAGGGGGAGGGGATAACAGATTTTAACAACAATTAAATGAAAAATATAACGTTTGGGGGGAGGGGAAACAGGCCGAAAATCGAAAATTAGCCTTTTAGCAAGAAAAAGTGTGTTTTTCTGCTAAAAAATCATCGGAAAATTCATTTTCTATCGGTGAAAAATATAGTTTTTAGCTCAAAAATTGACTTTTTCTGTTCAAAAACACCGAGAAAATCGATTTTTCGATTCAAAATCCGTTTTTTTCGCTTAATTTTCAGCGATTTTCAGCCCGATTTTCCCTCATAACAATTGGGAGTAAAAGTGAACAAAAAGGCAACAAAAATTGGGGTCGAAAACAAGAAAATTTAGAGATAAAAACTCGTAGAAAAGATGAAAATAAGGATTCCAGGGCTTTCAGATTCAGATGACGTTGTTGCATCTCCTTAACGCCGTCCACCACGTCCACCACCGCCTCTTCCAGCTCCACCGGCTCTCTTTCCACCGCCACCACGTCCTTTTCCACGTCCCTTCGTCTTCTCCTTAGCCTTCGCCGCGCGCAGATCCTTCTTCATGCGACTGAAAAAAAATTATTGGGTTATTGGGTGAAAATTTGAGATTTTGAGGGTTGTGAGCCAAATTTTGTGAGAAAATTGCAGATAAAATGAAAATTTCAGCGATTTTTCAGCTAGAAACTGAAAAATGCATATTTTTTGTCAAAAATTCGATTTTTAGTGAGAAAGAAGCCAAAAATTTTGTGAAAAATTGGGTAATTGAGATTTGAGGATTCTAGAGCCAATTTAGATGAAAAACTACATCGAAAATGGAAAATTTAGCGATTTTCCAGCTAGAAACTGTGAAAACCCGAAAACTGTCATTTTTCGGTCAGAAATTCGATTTTTAGTGAGAAAAATACCTAAAAACCTGTGAAAAATACCTATTTTTCTTCTTAGAATCGTAATCTAGCTTCTAGAAATTACCAAAGAAAAAATCCATAGTCTTTGGTCAGAAAATTGAAATTTTATCGTCAAAATCGTATTTTTTCATCCTTTTTTGATAATTTTAAGCCGGAAAACCGCATTTTGCACCTAAAATAGTAATTTCCAACATTTTGCGAACATCTTGCTTCCAGAAGTTTCTTAAGCAGAAATTCACCGTTTTTGGTCAGAAAAATGAGTTTTTATAGTAAAAATAATATTTTTCGACAATTTTAGATGATTTTTAGTCTGAAAATGACATTTTTGAAGGTTTTGAAGTATTAAATAAGACAATTTCAATGTTTTATGTTCCTGAACGAAAAATTCGACGTTAAAATGATGTTTACATCGCAAAACGTAATTTTGAAGATCTTGGAGCCTCTAAAAGGCAATTTTTTATATTTTTCAGCTCCTGAACTAAAAATTGGACTTTTCAATGCTTTTTTCGATTTAAAATGCCGATTTTAAAGTTTTCCGGGCTAAAACTCCTCAGTTTTTACGCTCCTCAACTCAAAATTTCGCTATTACCTGTCCACAAGCTTGTACTGTCCACCGGGCCGAGCAGTCTTTCCCTTCTTTCCTTTGGTCATTCGAACCAACTCCACCTTCTTCTTCTCCTTTCGTGTCGCGTTCGCGTAGACCTTCTTCATCTCTCGAACCTTCTCCGAGTGCTCCATTTGATCGTTTTCGAGGATTCCTTCGGCCTTCTTCTTGGCTGATTCGAGTTTTCGTTGCATTCTGGAAAAGGAAAATAAGGGTTTTGAGTCGAATTTCGGTAATTTTTATGCTGTTTTATATGGTGGAGATTTCAAAAGCCTCCAGAAGCCTCCAGAAGAGTTTGAAGAGCCACTAAAGCTTCTAAGACCATCTAAACGCCTCTGGAAAGCCTCCAAAGCGTCTGACGCATTCTACAAGGCTCCAAAATGCTCCAGAGGCTCCCAATGAGCATTAGAACCCCTTGAAACCCTCCGGAAGCTCCAAATAGCCTCCAGAAGGGGTTAAAAAGCCACAGACGCCTCTAAAACCATCTAAGCACCTCTGGAAAGCGTCTGAAGCATCTAAATCACTCTAAAAGCCTCTGCGAATGCTCCAGAGGCTCCCAATGAGCCTTAGAACCTCTCTAAAAGCCTTCAGGATGCTCCAAATAGCCTCCAGAAGAGTTTAGATAGTCGCAAAAACTCCTACAACCATTTAAACGCCTCTGTCAAGCTTCTGAGGCATCTAAATCATCCTACAAGGCTCGAAAATGCTCCAAACGATTCCGATGAGCCTGAGAACTCTCTGAAGCACTCCAGACGCTCCAAATAGCCTCCGGAAGGATTTGGAGAGTCCCCAAGCTTCTGAAATCATCAAAACGTTTCTAATGAGCTCCAGAAGCGTCTGAGAATGCTCCAGAAGCCTAAAAAGCCTTTAAAACACTCCGGAAGCTTCCAAAAGTCTCCAATACGTCCAGCACCATCCCACTCACTTCTTCTGCTTCCTAGCCCTCGCCTCGGCCACCTTCTTCGACGGTCTCGCATTGAACTCCCTCATTCTCTCTCGATACAGAGCGACTTGCTCCTTCGTCACCGGCGTCTGCTTGAAATAGTGCTTCTTCTCATCCTCCACAAACCAATCCGGCAGTCCTTCATCGTTATTCGCATACCGATTCCATGCGTTCTCCTCCAACTCTCTGGCCGCTTTACTCGAATAGATCATCTGCTCGCCGATCGCCAACTGCTCCGGTGTGAGTTTTCTCTTCTTGGCTACGGGCTTCAGATCCTCTCCAATGATCTGCTTCTCGGCCTTTCTCTTCGTGGCTCTCGATCCCTCGTCCTCGTATCTCTCCTCCTCGTCATCGTCCAAATCGATTTGAGCGTCGAAACGAGACATCTTCTCCTTCGCGATGTCATCCATCTCTGCATCGGATTCCGAGTCAGAAGCCTCCTCTTCTCCTTCCATCGTATTGAATCCATCATCATCCTCACCTCCTTTTCCCTTCTTCTTTTTCTTCTTCTCATCCTCAAACGATACCGTATTCTCGTACTGCTTTCCCTTCTTCTCCTTCTTCCCCATATGTTTCTCAATCGCATTCATCTCATCGTCATCGTCCTCATCCGAGATAAGCCCCGCGATTTCTTCCTTCTCGAACCACGATTCCGTACGGACGTTCTTCTTTTCCTTCTTCGTGAGACCCGAGTTAGCGTTGTGGATCAGTTCGTTCTCGTCGTCATCCGAATCCTCGCCTTCTTGCTCGTGAGTCTCCCACTCGCCGTCACCGAGGCCTTCTTCGTCGTCGGATTCTAGAAAAAAAAAGATTTTAGTGGGATTTTCATGATGTTTGGAGCATTTTTATAGCTCTTGAAAGCTCCAGGTGGGCCTCAGCGCTTTCTGAAGCTTCTGAAGAAACCTCCAACCTCCGGAAGCGCTGTAGGAGCTTCTAAAGCATAAAAAAAGTCCGAACGCAGCAGAAGCTCTTGAAGCGTCAGAAATACTCTATATAGCTCCGGAGAGCTCCGGATGGCCTATAAGTGCTCCAGACAGCTTCTGGACAATTTTTATAGTTCCAGAGAGCACTAGGTGACCTCTAGAGCTCTCTAAAGCTTCTGAAACTCTCAAAAAACCTCCAGAAGCCTCGGAGGAGCTTCTAAGGCTTTGAAAAAAGCCAGAACGCCGCGAAAGCACCTGAGCCGTCTGAAACAGCACAGGTAACCTTTGAGAGCTTCTAGAGCTTCTCGAGCCCTCTACGATGCTCCAGAGAGCTCTGTGTACTTTTTAAAGCATCTAACGCCTTCAAACAAGTTCCGAAGGGTACAGAACCGTTCGAATTCGGATTCGAAGTTTTTAGAATACTCCAGACGTCTTCTAGACCATTTTTAAAGCTCTCCAAAGCTCAGGGAGGTCTCTGGAGCTTTCTCAAAGCTTCTCGAGCCCTTTACGATGCTCCAGAGAGCTCTGGGAGGCCTCTAAAACGTTCTAACAGTTACAAGATAGTTCAGAATGCTCCACACGCTCCCCATAAGCCTTCCAAGTCTCTAATCTCTCCAAAATCTCACCCGCATCAACATTCTCAAAATCCGGCGCCTCGGTATCCTTGGTAATCTCGGCCAACTCCTTGGCTCTCCGAATCTTCTTCAACTGGAACACCTCCTGATCCTCGGCCTGCGGTCCCTCATCCCCATCGATAATCATCTTGAGCTCTCGTCTCTTCAACACTCTCGCCTTCGCCTTCAACATCTTCTTCTTTTTCTTCTTCAACGCCGCCTTCTCGTCCTCCGAAGCCTTGGCGATGAGCTCATCGATCTCCGCCATCGCTCGATCCTCAATCTGCTCCTCGGTGAGCTCCTCCTCAATCTCCACCTCCTGAGCCTCTCCTTGAAGCGCTTTTCTCTCGGCTTCCAGGGTCTCGAGCATCGATTTTCTCCAGCGTAAGAGCACACGAAGTTCGCGAGGTCCCAACACCTTCACATCCTTCATATACTCCTCTACTTCTTCTGTGGTCTTCTCGTGATTCTTCCACTTCTCATCGTCCAACTGAATGACGCTCGCCGATCCAAGAATATCCAAATATCCCGGAGACTTGATGAAATCCGTAGCCTTAACTGTGGCATGAATCGCTAGCGAATCCGTATCGTAACCCTCTGCCTTCGCCTTCTTCTGTTTTCCAATCAACATATTCTGCGGATTCGGCTTCGTTCCCTCGGATCCATCCGGATTCGCGAACACCTTCTTCGGGTCCAAAAACTCGGCGCCAACCTTGTCGGGCTTCTGATAAACCTCACAAACGACGAAAATCTCGGCGGATTCGAGACGAGACGCCGCCGGTTTCCAGACATGAACTCGTTTGAAGAGCTTCTCAAAGACACGAATCAGACACGAATAGTCGTTGGAACGGAACACTTTCGTCACGAAAGTACCGCCTTTTCGAAGGATTTGAGTGGCGAGTTTCAGGGCGGAGAGCGTGAGACAGTTCTGTTGGAACGCATCGTGTACCCAGTTAAGACCGACGTTTGGGGCTCCGTCGTGAAGGACGCAGTCGGCCTGAAATTGGATTTTGGAGTGAAAAAGAAAATTGGAGAATTCGACCTCAAAATGTAAACATAGGGATTTTTGCACGATTTGTTAATTTGAAGCTAATTTGGGCTTAAAAGTAGCTTTTTTAGTGCAAAAACGACTCAAATGTGCTTCAATCGGTCAGTTTTCACATGTTTCCTTCAAAATTAATTTTGAGGTGAAAAAATGGGAAATGGGACCTCAAAATGTAAAAATTTGTGGTTTTAAGCATTTTTTAAGGCATTTTTTGGCTTTTTTAGTGCAAAAACGGCTCAAATATATCAAAATCGGCAAAAGTACACATTTTTTAAGAAGAAAATCGATTTTGGGCAGGAAAAACGGGAAAAAAGCAGAAAATCGGGAGATTTGACCCCAAAAATGTGAAAATTGTCGGCTTTTGACCAATTTTTTGCACGTTTCGTCTATTTTGAGCAAATTTCAAGCCAAAAAAGCTTATGAGCTTGGAATTAGCTTTTTTTAGTATAATTTTTCAGCCAGATTATGTCAAAATCGGCCATTTTTCAAATGTTTTTGAACATTTTGAGTTTTGGATTGAAAAACGAGAAAAATGTTTAAAACTGGCGGTTTTTGGTGTATTTAGGCCGATTTTCAGCACTTTTAGTCAATATCCAGCCAACTTCAAGCTAATTAGGAGCATTTTGGGCTCGAAATTAATTCTGCCTATTCTATTAAATGCGGAAAGTATGAGCTTTTCGATTTGTGGGCGGAGCCTAACTTTTCTACAAAAATGCGGAATATTTTGTCACAAAGTTTGCGCATTCATAACTCCATTCCTACCCAACCGATTTCTTCGATTTTCGCACCATTAGATAGGAAAACGTGGGCCGACCATCGAGAATTTAAAGGGGATGAATATGGACTACAATGACCCAATTTATGATCGCTGCGGCAAAACCTTTGTTTTCAGTCGGAACTTTTGTACTGAGCTGATAAGGGTTTTTGGAGCCTCACTGAGTCTGCTTTCTTTATTTTGCTTAGATATTTCACCATTATGAAGATCGTAATCTCAATTGTCTTGAGCTCAAATTTCAGCTCGAAATCTTGAAAAATAAAAAATAGAGCCATAAAAGTGTATGTCGATTTTGGCACTTTTTGATCATTCTCAATCTCTTATCTCACATTTTGATCTTTTATCTTGATTTGGGATTTTGAAAATTTCAAAAATGCAAAAATTCATTTCTAAATTTTTGAGGGAATAATGAAATTAGAATAATTTCTATGATGAGCTAACACACGCAGCAAGTAACGCGGCGCAGCCGTGTCCAGCGACGCGAAGCGTCGCTAGTCTTTTCAATGCAAAAATCGGCCCTAGGGTTCAAAATCCGCGATTTTTCACGTTTTTGGCTCATTTTTTTCGCCAAAAACTCACACTCCACGTCTTCAACTCCTTCTTGATAGCGGCACGCGTCTCATTGGTGGTGATGTCTCCCTGAAGAGCGATGCAGTTCTTGATCGGCTTGATTGGCGCCAAATCGACTCCTGAAAACGGGGATTTTTAGGGTTTAAGGAGGAAAAATGCATTTTTTTCGAGTTTCAAAGGCCTGCAGCTACAACTAAGCGGTTTTTCATGATTTTAGGTATGAAAATTAAATTTTTCTAAGATTTTTGAGGCAAAAAACGATCAGAAGACCAAATTATCGATTTATAGACATTTTTAGGTCAATTTTCAAGGAAAAAACGATTTCTGCGTCAATTTTCCGTACCAACGATCAAACTGGACACGGGCATAAACTGAGAAGCGACTTGCATCCATCCTCCCGGCGCTGCGCACAAATCGACGGTGGCTCGCGATTTTTCCAAAAATTCGAAACGTTTGTTCAATTGAACCAACTTGAAAGCGGCACGTGATCTGTATCCTGAAATTTTCTTCGATTTTCCCTGCGATTGTCTATGAATTTAGGCTTACCAGCCTCCTTAGCGAGCTTGTAATACTTATCACGACGCTGTTTTCCGATTTTAACCTTCTTTCCCATGATTGGTTGAGACGGTTATGTTGTACCCTGAAAATACGATTAATTTCGAATTTTTAGATGAAATTTGAACGAAAAATGAACGATTTTGGGCCAGAAACAAGCGAGAAAAGCGAGGAAAAACGACGAAAAATTTTGCGATATTGAGGTGTGCGGTGGAGCGCACTTGCGACATCGGAAAATTTTGGCGAGACCCTACCGATTCCGGGGAAGAAAAACTCCGGGGAAACGAACTCCGGGGAAACGGCGGGATCTATTTGCAACTGCCGCACGAAATCACCCCAAGTAAACAAGTAAACAACCAATCAGTGTTGTTGTTTACTACATTAAGCCCCGCCTTTTCCCCAGAGTTCGTTTCCCCGGAGTTTTTTTCCCCGGAATCGGTAGGGTCTCATTTTGGCAACCTGCCAAGCGACGGACAACGACAAGAATAAGAGGACATCGCCAGATATCAGATTTCGTTTAATCATAGCCTGAGGAGCCCTTTCTGAGCTTCTCTTGCACACTCCTGAACAGTAATTCTCCGCTTTAGAACAGAATACAACCTGAAATCGATGGAAAACAGGAACACAATTTGGTTTTATAAAATCAACAATTTATTTTTATTGAGGTTATCAGGGGAAAACAAAAAACAGTTTATTTCTTTCCCTTCTTTCCTCCCTTCTCGCCAGAGGTGGCAGCGGCGGTGGCGGTGTCAACGACGAGGGTGTCGTGGCATCTTCCGCAGTAGTGTCTGTTGGCGTGTTGAGCCATGAAGACTCCTCCTCCGCACGATGGCTGTTGGCACTCCTTGCGAAGACGGGTGATCTTGCCGTTCTCGTCGATCTGGAATATGCGGAAATTTAGGTGCGACGCACGAGAATCACAACGGATTCGTCAAATTTTAAGGGGGAAATCGACTCAGGAACTCTAAACCTCAGTCACGGAACTCTCAGAGGTCCTGACACCATATCAATAAAATTCTTCATCACCGCCGATACATTATAGGGTCGCTAGTTCTCGTCAGTCTTCAGAAGCCTTCTTACCTTGTAGTACTTGAGGACAGCGAGCTTGACCTTCTTTGGCTTTCTCTTGTTCTTCTTTGGAGTGGTGTAGACCTTCTTCTTTCTCTTCTTGGCTCCTCCGAGAAGCTCAAGGTTCATGTAGATGGTAGTCTCGGCATCGAGTCCGCAGTCGCTATCCTCGAGCTGACGTCCTTAACAGGTAAAAATCAAGAATGTGTTTGGCAGGGTCTGTCCTCAAAGCGAACCGTACAACGAGTGTTATACGGGCTTCTCGAGATTCTGCATGGAGCTTAACGAACCGGCACAGCTGAGTCTTTGGGATTCGGCTGGGATTCCCTCGGCGGCCTCGATTTGGCGCTTGATGCTCAACACATCCTCGTTGGCGGCAACCTCGAGGTACAAGGTACGGGTGAGTGTCTTGACGAAGACCATGATGGAAAACCCTAGTTCTGCAAGAAAAATTGAATTGTTGTGGGTTTCGGGGTGGAAAAGGGAGTAAAAATTCACGAAAATTAGGAAAAATCGATGTTCTTTGCATTGAAACCGGGAAAAATCGATGAATTTGCAAAAATTTTGGGACAAATTGAGAAAAAATGAAGAAAATTGGTGGAAATTGTGGAAAAAAATTGGCCTAAAACGCCGAAACTACGGTATAACCTGCACATCTAAGTGTGCGATGGGGCGCGCTTGCAGCACACTTTTTGCGCGGGTGTTTGAAAAAGAGTTTTCTCGAGTGTAAACTGGAGAAATGTCGAAAAAATAAGTCTTGCGAGGATTTTCCGGAGATTTTCAGGAAAATTCAGAAGAAAAAGCAAATAAAACGTTTTTGAAATGCTGTTACTTTTGAAAAGAGCGAATTTCTAGCGGAAATTGTGGTTTTTAAGTGAATTCTCAAAAAAATAAGGATTTCGGGGATTTCAGGAGAAATGCTTTGCATTTATTTGAAAGTTAAGCGAGAATAACGCACGGCATCCTCAAATGGAAATAGAAAATTAGAAAATTAGCAAATTTTCACCGTGAACTTTTCGGTGGATAGAATTTGAGGAAGACAGCCATCTTTTTGACCTATTTATTCAAAAGTAGTCAATCTCTGCACAAAGATTGAATGACAGAAAGATTGCCCTGTTTTTCCTGATCATTTTGAACCTAAATTTAGTACTCTAAGTGTCCCATGTCGTCTTTTATGTTGACTGGAAAAATAAAAATTGAAATAACTATGCTCAGGTTCGACCTAATTTTTTGCATTTGGGCTCAAAAGATGAGCAAAAAAATTTCCCATGATTTGGCCAAGACACATTTTTCGGATTGATCCATATAAAAGAAAAAATCAACTTTTATTATTTTCTGGGCCTAATTTTGAACTGAAATAACTTTCTCCAAACCTAACGTTTTTAGACGTTTTTTGTGTCAATAAGAACTTCAAGCTATTTAGAAAAATTTGGCCAAGCCAGATTTTGAAAATTAGCCTTTTGGAATTTAATACAATCTAAAAACTGGGTTTTCAGTACTAATTTACAAAAGATTTGAAAAACATTTCTAGAAAAGTAGCGTGTGTTCTATTTCCATTTGAGGATGCCGTGTAACGCGAAAAACACTGAAAAAAACCACTGAAAAGATGAAAAAGAGCAATATTCATACGAAACACGTTTTTTTCGGTAGAGAGCAAAAAATTGTTTGGAAAATGATTCTAAAAGACAAAACAGAGGTGAAAATGCAGTTAAAATATGAAAATTTAATCTAAAACCTCTAAGTTTCAGTTTTTGACTTCACAACGAGCTTCGAAAATTTTGCCGTCCGCCACCGCCAAGCCAAAATTTTCGAAAACGCTCCTCCTTTATCACTGCCGTCTGCCACCACTATCAATGATGAGCGCGTAGCGCATTGGTAACACTTTCGACTTTGGAAAAATCACTCTCGGGTTCGATTCCCCACTTCGTCAAAACCTTTTTTCTTTCTTTTTCCACTATTTTCTGATCATCCATTGCTCTTTTTTGGCTTGTTTTCATGTTTTCCAACGTTCCGCTCTAAGAAATCCGACTCCTTTGTTGTTTTTTCCTGGCTTTTTCTTTTTTTCAGTCGCAGTAAACGCAACAATTCCTTGTTCTGCTTCCTAGAGCCGTGAAAATCCAATATTCATGTGTCTACTGCTATAGAAAAGGGAAGGGGACTTCCTTTCCCCGGCGCTTTTTCACTCCGAATCGATTGGACGCCGTGTTGCTCTTTCTTGTTGTCTCCAATTTCCAATTAACTCATTTCTTTTTTCTCTGTGTCTCTCTTTCACTTCTAGAAAATGGACATGACTCAGAAGAAAACGGAGACAAATTGCTATTGAGAGCCCGAGAAAGAAGTGTTTTTTGTTCTCATCCATACATTTATAAATATACGTGCTTCTTCCTCTCAAAACGACACCACCAATCCCCAGGGCTCATTTAGTTTATCCTTTTTTCAAAGACCCTTTTCTATATAGCTTCATCTTTTTCGCGTTTCAATTTTATGGGCAAGTGTCCCCTTCGGAAGACGACATTGTTCTTTTTTCGCGATTTTTTTTGTTCAAATGCGAAATTCTTGGTTTTATGCTGTTTGAAGCACAAAAATATAACTAAAAACCGAAGAAAATTCAAAAAAATTGCTTAAAATAACTTTTTTCAAAATTTTTGTCATGAAAAAAAATTCAATTTCAAGATTTTTTCATTGTCCCTCCGCCTTCAAAAAATCTCTGCCGCGCGCCGCCTTTATCACTGCCGTCCACCTCCTCCGTTCTCAGTGTCCGTTTGGCGCATTGGTAACGCTTTTGACTTTGGAAAAATCACTCGCTGGTTCGATTCCACCCCACTTCAAATTGTTTTTGCTTTCTTTTTCAAGCATTTTCTAATCATTTTTGACCTTTAAACCAAACCAAAAAACCATAAAACCAAGACACACAAATAGTATTACACATTTGACCTCTTCTGCGTCTCTTCTCTTCCCATACTTTCTCTTCCCTTTGGATATTATGTGTTTACTGGTCAATTCTCTGTCTCGCTTCCTTCCCACTGATTACACTTAGATGTCTGCGTCTCTCGAAAAACTGTACTATCTTTCTTTTTTTTCAAATATCAAGATATCGAGGGGCAAAGTCATGAGGAGCTTCGTTGTGAAAGAAATTTTCCGATTTTTTTTGTTATTATTTCGTCAGTGAAATAACAGGTGATTCATGTCTTGGAAAACTGTATATTTCAATTTTCGTTCATAACATCATGTGCCATTGTTTGGAGCAACAATGGAAAAATTGATAAGAAAAAAAAATTTTGAAATAAAAATTTTTTTCTAAAAAATTTTTTTCTAAATTTTTCATTAGTATTACTATCACTACCTCTAGGGGGCCCCCTAATTCAATTACATTACTCTTTTTCTGTCTATACAACTGTGTCTTCTGTTAGTGTAGAATGTCAAAGAACGAGTCTTTTTCAATTTCCTTTCCTTTTTTCTGGCCATTCTTTTCTCTTTTTATAGCTTTAGACCAACCTTGAGGCCCCAAAAAAACACAAGAAAATACTAAAAATGAGCCAAAAATCGTCAAAATTTCATAATTTTCAAAAAAAAAATGTTCGAAAAAAATTTTTTTCAAGTACTATTTCCCTAATATTTGCTCTAACTCGTTTTCTATTTTCCGCTTCCTCATTTTTTTGCAGTATCACATTACCATTGCTACGCAGCGAATATTAATATAAAGCTTTCCACCAATTTTTAAAAGTATTTGAACTTTCTCTCTAAATTTCTAAATCCCTGGTGTCCTCTTTTTGTCTGACAGATGACTAGGCCTCCTTTTTTTCTAGAAAAAAGACAAGAACTTTGTGTTTTGAAAGATGAAGGAGATATCCGGAGGATGGACTTGTTTTTGTCTAGAAAGCTTTTTGAGCTTTTGAAAAAAGAATGGCAAAAAGGAAACGCCTACGCAGAAATTCTTGTAACTTTAGCACTTTAAAAGATATTAAAAATCTGTTTAATACACATTGCTCATCATAAAATTTTCTACATTTTTGTAGTTAACAACTTTTGAATAGCTCTTATGATTCTCGAGATATAACGTTTCAAAGGGACCTTCCACAGCGAAAAGGAGAAAAAAGGACCCAGCCTTGCTTGAAAGCGTTGTATCTCTTGCACCGTGATAGATATCAAAAAGTTGTCAACTACAAAATTGCTCATCATAAAATTTCACATATTTTTGTAGTTAAGCACTTTTTGATAGCTTTTATGGTTCTTGAGATATAGCAATTTGAAGTTTATGCACCCATAAGAGAGACGTAGAGAAACGAGAGTGCTCTCGTTGTCTGCGTCTCTTTCGCAGTCATTTTGAAGTTCCAAATCTGTCTCTTAACTCAATTTACATCTAATTTTTCTCAATTTTGTTCCTTCTAACTGCTTGTTTTAAAAATTTCCAAAGCCCATTCCCATTCCTTATCCTTGGATTCTAAAACCTCTCAAATTTCCACAACTTCAAAGCGTTATATCTCAAGAACCATAAGAGTTATCAAAATATGATCAACTACAAAATTGCTCATCATAAAATGTCACATATTTTTGTAGTTGAGCACTTTTTGATAGCTCTTATGATTCTTGAGATATAGCAATTTGAAGTTTATGCACCCATACGAGAGGCGCAGAGAAACGAGAGTGCTCTCGTTGTCTGCGTCTCCTTCCCGGTCGTTTGAAACTTAAAATTTTGGCTCTTCACTCAATTTATATCCGATTTTTCTCAGTTTTGTTCCTTCTAACTGCCTGTTTTAAAAATTCGCCAATTCCTTATCCTCGGATTCTAACGTAAATACTTTCAAATTTTCTTAACTTTAAAGCGTTATATCTCAAGAATCATAAGAGTTATCAAAATATGATCAACTACAAAATTGCTCATCATAAAATTTCACACATTTTTGTAGTTTACAACTTTTTCATAGCACTGATGGATCTTGAGATATAGCGATTTGAAGCTCATGAGTCAGTTCTCCCGTTGTCTCTTTTTCTTAATTTTGTCCCTTCCTAATCGAAAAATTCCCAAAATAATTTCATTCCAGGTACCCTAAACCAGGACCAAACAAATGCGATATCATCGTCAATCCTCGGCCTATTTCCTAATATCTCTAATTCTCTTCTCTCTCGCCCCACCACTCGAATCTCGTCGTGGTGGCGGCGGAATTGGCGGCTCCCGTGGCAGTAGTGGCTCTCGTTCAAGTAGCGGTGGATTCGGAAGTCGAGGATCTTCCGGATCGAGAACATCTTCAGGTGGTGGATGGTTTGGTGGTGGATCGAAAACTTCATCGAATACAGGAGGAGGAGGATTCGGAAGTGGAAGAAATGACTATTCGAGAGGAACGAATCTAGGGAATACGAGGCAGAATACAGGCGGAGGAGGATGGAATAGTGGTGGAGGAAGTGGATGGAATAGTAATGCTCGGGGAAGGTTAGTTTTCAACTTCCCACTTTCATATCTCCAAAACCAAACTAGCTATCCAAATTTAATCAACTACAAAATTGCTCATCATTGAATTCTACACATTTTTGTAGTTGACCACTTTTTTATAGCTCTTATGGCTCTCGAGATATAACGCCTCAAAGTTAGTGTACCCATTAGCGCGCGCAAATAGTGTGGCGAGGGGAGAGACGCCGACGACAAGGGTGTCTGCGTCTCTCCCCCTCTGTGGGCGCCTCAACTTTAAAGCGATGTATCTCAAGAACCGTCACAGCTATGAAAAAGTGCCCAACTACAAAAATGTGTAAAATTTAATGCGGAGCAATTTTGTAGTTGACAACTTTTTGATAGCTCTACTGGTTCTAAAGATACACGCGTTTGAAGCTCAAGTAACAGTTGTTTTTTTTTAAATTTCTTCGATCCGGCTGTATTAAAAGCGTCATATCTTTAGAACCGTTAGAGTTATGAAAAAGTTAATCACTACGAAATTGCTCATCATAACATTTCCTACATTTTTGTAGTTGGTCACTTTTTGATAGCTCTGATGGTTCTTGAGATATAACGCTACAAAGTTGATGCACTCATCGATGAGAGGGAGAGACGCAGACAGCGAGAGTACTTTTGCTGTCTGCGTCTCTCTAGTGGGTGCGCTTACGTTTTAGTCCAAAACTAGAAAATTGCTCATCATAAAATTTCGTCCCTTCAGTTCCAGCAAGGGCGGATTCCTCGGCGGCCTATTCGGCCGAAAACACGGTCAATCCTCACATCAAGCGGGCTACGGTAGCCGTGGTGGTTGGGGTGGTGGTAGATCCAGGTTACTGTAGTTCTATGTGTCCCTAACCAAAAAAAAACCTTGTCCAATGTTATCACACAAACCAATGTCCAGGTTATACTAAACCATTTGTTTCTCTTTTTTTCTCTGAAACTTTTTTCCTTGAATTTGAAAAATTTTCAGTTGGACAAATTCTGGAGTCGGCTCTCGATCCCGAGGAAGCACTTTCAAAAATATGATTGTTGGAGCCGCCGCGGGATATCTCACCTATCAAGCCGGAAAAGCGATCATCCGAGCGGCCGCTGGGCCAATGATGTAAGTTTTTAACTACAAAATTCAGACTCAGCTCACCAAGAGCTTCAAAATGAGTATAATCATGGCCAGGTTTGGTGTCAAAGTTGGGTCCCACCACGATTACAGTAATCTTCAATTTTGGATTACTGTTTTCGTGGAGAGACCCAACTTTGACGCCAAACCTAGTCTTGATTATACTCATTTGAAAGCTCTTGAGAAGCTGATTCCAAAAATAAAGTTACTTTTAAGATTGCTCATCTTAAAATTTGACCCATTTTCAGGTGGAACAATCGTCCATACTACTGGGGCTCCAACTACTATCGCGCCAGCCCGGGACACACAAATATGTGTAGAATGCCGATTGAAAGTGGAGATCCGCAGTTTGGAAATGTTTATTTCCAGGTAATTGTCTTTGAAATTAAGATATCTGGATTCAGGACGTCGAGAGCTTTCAAATGAGTATAATCAAGCCCCACTTTGCTTTCAAAGTTGGGTCCCGCCACGATTACAGTAATCCAATACTGTAGTCGTTGCGAGACCCAACTTTGAGAGCAATCCTGGTCATGATTATACTCATTTTGAAGCTAAAGACGGGGCAAAGAAGAATCTAACATTAAAAATAGTAAATTTCAATCGTTGTTCTTTTAATGACAGATGGAAAGTCGAGAAGTCGTAATAACCAGTTTTCAGTGTTACCACCGCATTTCTCTTGTCAAGAGCTTTCGAACGAGTATAACCATGACCTACTTTGCTTTCAAAGTTGGGTCCCACCACGACTACAGTAATCCGTCACGGGGTTACTGTAGTTTTCGTGGTGGGACCCACTTTGAAAGCAAACCTAGGCATGATTATACTCATTTTGAAGCTCTCCACCTCCCAAAATCGATATTCTACTTTATTTTTTTCCAGGATCAATCCCGCCCCCGAGAAATCACTTGGGGATGTGGCTACTATGAATATTGCTGTGGATACGAGTGTTGTCGTGGCGGCGGAAGTGTCGGATCCGATCGTATCGGTGGCCGTGGATCCTCCATTGGGTACGCACTGGTGATTGCCTTCCTGGCAAGACGATTGATGTTCTAGAAATTTCCATGTCTTATTTTGAATGTTTCAATTTTGTTGTGAAGAATGGCTTGTTAGCTTTTTTTGTTTGAACAATTAAAATTTGAATGCCAAATTTGAATTCAGCGTGAAAAATGCTTCAAAATGAGTATCATTGTGACCAGGTTAGCTTCAAGTTGGGTCCCTCGGGATTACTGTAGTTTTCGTGGTGGGACCCAAACTTAACCAAAATAGGCCATGATTATACTCATTTTAAAGCATTTTTCTCGCTGAATTCAAATTTCTTACTTAAAACTTCTGATTTTGCACCCGGTTCAATTTTTATAGAGACCAAATCGGAATACAGTAATCCTTCACCTCTGCCTCAATTCTCAATTCACACGCTCAAGCTTATTACGCACCAAATTTCTAAAATCTCGGGTCCTTTTGCTTTTTGTTGTATCAATCAATTTTCTTCTCGAATTTCGAATAAAAAGTTGTGATTTGTGTTGGTTTTGCACGTTGGAAATTCGAAATTTGAATTTGGCGCCAAATTCAAAACTGAAATTTCAGACTTCTCCTCATTCTCGCTATCGTATTCTGTTGCGGATTCCCTCTGCTAACCCGATGGATTCGAAGACGACAATTTCAAGCATAATTTTCGTTCTCAATAGAGCGCATTTTCCATGACCATTGATTTTTCCCCACTATAAGCACCGCTTTCGTTCCTAACTCTCCGAGAGCTTCAAAATGAGTATAATAATGAATAGGTTTGTTACCAAAGTTGGGTCCCACCACGACTACAGTAATCTTTGACTTTGGATTACTGGAGTCGTGGTGGGACCTAACTTTGGAAGAAAAGTAGGTTATGATTATACTCATTCGAAAGCTCTAGACGAGCTGAGTTTGCTGGTAACATTGAAAATTGTAAAATACTACCCCTAATCTTGCCAGCTCTCCTTTAAAAATTATTTTTGAAATTTTGCTAATTTTTATTGCAAATTCTTCTTTGCCTTGTTGTTAGCTTCAAAATGAGTATAATCAAGCCCTACTTTGCTTTCAAAGTTGGGTCCCACCACGACTACAGTAATCCTGTATCCTGGATTACTGTATTCGTGGTGAGACCCAACTTTGGAAGAAAAATAGGTCATGATTATACTCATTCGAGAGCTCTCAACGAGCCGAATCCAAATTCTTATTGCATCTCATTCTCCTTCACCAAAAAAACCCCATTTTCACGTGTAGACTTTTTTAAAAAAATAAAATCTAATTCATTACCGTAATCAGAAAAGGAATTGAAACAAAAAAACAGCAGGGGGGGGGGGGGGGAACCTGTACTCATTGGAAATAGACAGAAGATTGGTGATACGGGGAAAAACCGAAAATTGGATATATTGGGGACATTGAGCAGACATGGAGGAGGGAAATGAACTGGGCAAAAAGAACTTTTTAAACTTTTAAAGAAGGGGGCGTGGTCTCTGACACATACACGTACTGTAGGGATAAAAAACGAAAAAAAATCACCAAGAAAAAAAAGTCATCAAAAATTTTTTCTTTATCTCTATATTAAGGCCATTCAAATTAAGTATACACCATTCGCCGGTTACTGTTCGACTGTCGCATACAGTAATCGTCGACCAAATTCGTCGACGATGACGAAAAATCGGCGTTTGCCAGCGAGGCGGACGGTCGAGAAACGAGTCGTTGTACTTGGTATAGTGATATGTTGACGTCGCGGAATAGTTGCATCTGGAAATGGAAAAATTGAGGAATCTAAATTTGAAATTATGAAAATTGAATTCAGCTCGCCGAGAGCTTCAAAATGAGTATAATCATGACTAGGTTTCGATCACTTCGGGGATTACTGTAGTTTTCGTGGTGGGACCCAAAGTTCACCAAAGTAGGTCATGAATATACTCATTTGAAAGCTCTCCGCCTGCTCATTCCAAATTTCCCAACTATTCACCTGAAAAATGCCAATAATCGTCGTTAGGAAGCCGACAAAGTTTCCAATCACATCCGACGCTCCCAGACACGACCATTCCTTATAAAGTATCGATGATGCCAGAATGACGAATGTGGTGAAGAAGACATAGTAGATTGGTGTCACCATGGAGGTGTTGAAAATGTCGAGCGCCTTGTTCAGGTAGATCAATTGTACAGATACACACATCGCGACGGACGCGAGCCAGAAATATGTTAGCCAGTTGGTGAATTGTTGATGACCGGATAGGGTTTCCTGGAAATGGGAGCGGTTTTAGGGTTCAGAGAGTGGAAAAATCGAAATCTTCGGAAAATTTGAGCCTAGAAACAAAAAAAATTTAACGAAAATTTCACTTTTGTAATTTTTGTCATTGCGGCGCAATGACAAAATCTAAAATTGTCATTGCAGCGCAATGACAAAACCTAAAATTGTCATTGCGGCGCAATGACAAAACCTAAAATTGTCATTGCGGCGCAATGAAAAAATACAAAAGTGTCATTGCGGCGCAATGATAAAATTCGAAAGTGTCATTACGGCGCTATGAGAAAAACTAAAAGTGTCATTGCGACGCAGTGACAAAAATCCAAATCTCATGTTTCTAGGCTCATTTTCGCTCAAAATTCTCGATTTTCGGCTCATTTTTTCCTAATTCACTTACCTTTATAGCCAATCCCAACCCTTTCACCGACAACACCGATAGCGATCCAATGAGTGAGCACACGGAAATGTACACCAAAATATTGGTGTGTCCGTATCGCGGCGCGACGTACACCACAATGAAACCCGTCGCCAGTATGACCAGTATTACGTAGATTAGGAAACCGGCATCCTTCATTTTCAACGCCAAATCGGCCATCGACGCGACCTCTTCCTCTTTCGGCGAGTGAATTACGATTACTGTGGAGCCGAGAAGGCATAGCGCGCAGCCGATGGAGCCCAGTAGATTGAGACGTTCGTTGAGCATTCGTGATGATAGAATTGCACTGAAAATCGGTAATTTTCTCGAATATCCGCAGTAATCCACTTACGTAACAATCACAGACAGTGCTCCAAGGGGTGTTACCAGCGATGCCGGCGCGAACGCGTACGCCGCAAAATTGCACGCTTCACCAACGCCCATCGTTATCACTCCCATCCACCACATCCATTCTCGTAAATAACCGTATCCACCTTCTGATGCTCGTTGTGACGTGTCGCCAGACGCCAGCTTGAGTAACGCCTTCTTTTTGATGATAAACGAGCTTCCGATGAATAGCGACGAGCTGACGGCGAGTCCGAGGCCGATGTAGAAGTCCGTCGAGGCGTAGTGCACTAGAAATGAGCTTTTTAGGGTGGAAATAAGGTGGTGATCCGGTAGAAATTATAATTTTCGACTGAAAATGAGCCAAAAATCGAGAATTTTGAGCGAAAATTAGTTGAAAAACATGAAATTTGCGACTTGAAAAATTTTGTCATTGCGGCGCAATGACAAAATCGAAAAGTGTCATTGCAGCGCAATGACAACGTCCAAAATTGTCATTGCGGCGCAATGACAAAATCGCAAAGCGTCATTGCGCTGCAATGACAAAACCGACTTTGTCATTGCGGCGCAATGACAAAAATCCATTTTTTTCATGTTCCCGGCCTCATTTTCGCTCAAAATTCTCAATTTTTGGCTTATTTTTTCCTCATTTTTCCCGAAATTCACTTCTAAACTCCTCTCCTGCTCCTCCTTCAGTCTCCAAATCTTCGAAATCGGTATCCAAGTTAATCTTGTTCACGTTTCAAAATTCGCGATGATTTTTTCGCCCGTAGAAAAAAATTGAGAAGAATTAGAAATGAAAACTTTTCTCTTTTTTCGTGGAAAATGAGAATTTCTTGGGAGTTCAAAGTATCAATTACCTTCATCCAACGTATTCACACTGCCTATCGACGCCGTCTCGACTACTGTAGACAGGCCACCGGCAGCTGCTTGTGAGGATGAGGAGGCGATGGAGGCCATGCTGGAAAAAATAACGATGAGCAATGGACCTAGAAACCCGGAATTATCCCAGTCAGACCCCCTTCCGCTTGGTCAGCTTCAGGCTTAATCTGTGCTCAGTGGAAAAATTACGTCAGAAAAAAATTTTTGCAGGGAGAAAAAGAGTATATTTATGAAAATAGAGAGCCTATTTTTAGGAGATTTGACGTAAGAGGTAAAGGAAAGGTTCAGACCCCTATGCCTTGTGTCCCCTTATTCATATCTTATCAGTTTGTAGTCTCTAGTTAAATGGAAACCATAAGAAAAAAGTGTGCTCTTTGTTAGAAGAAGAAGACGAACCGATATTATCTTATCGAACAAACCAACAAAAAATGACTCAGAATTCATGTCTTCAGAATTCTTTGGCACGGAAAGGACAACGAAAAAAATGAGGGAAAATGTTTTCCCACCATGAGAAAAGCCTAGAAAGTTCTGAAAAACATGGGGTGCAGGTGGTTTTGATACTGATTAGTGTGGGAGCTTTGGTTTTCGGTCAGCGATTTTTATAGCTCAAAAAATGATCTCGATCGAATCTTGTGCGAAAAACCATTGGGAGAGAACTGATAAAGCCCATATGTGCTCAATTTGCAACTCTCCATGTGATTTTTGACAAGTTTTGATCCGAAAAATGGGACTTTTGGAGGGTTTATTGGTTTAGGGAATAGATTTTTATATCAATGGTGGCAAAAAACGGCTCCGGTACGATTCGCAGTCAGACATTTCGCAGCTGAGACATGCCGCAGCCAAAAATGCCTTTTTTTGCGGAAAATACCTCAAAATGACTGCAAAACTGACAATTTGTGCGAAAAAGGGCACTTTTTAGTCTTTGTCACACATTTTTGTTATTTTTGTAGTGATTTATAAGTATTTTATGCGAAAATAGAGCATTTTCGGCTGCGAAATGTCTCAGCTGCGAACCGGAGCCGTTTTTTGCCTCATTTGATAAAAAAACACTTCTCTAAACCAAAAAACCCCCAAAGTTCCATTTTTCCGGGTCAAAACGTGCCAAAAATCACGAGAAGCGCGTCGAAAAAGTCGAGCCCATATGTGTTATCAGTTCTCCTTCACCGTTGTTTGGTTAGGAAATGGGTGGAAAAGTAGGAGAAGAAGAATGTACATTTCAATATATGTGTGTGTGTGTGTAGGCATCTATGTATATGTGGTATGTGCCGTCGATGGGAGAGTGTCAGGTGATAGCGGTGATAGGAAATTGAGGGAATTTCCAGAGGAAAAATTGGGTCAAAAATGACCAGAAACCAAGGGAAAAAGAGTTCTCCTAGTGGAGGCGTTCAAAATTGACCCAAAGAGCCAACATTCGCCCAAAAGCTCAATTTTCAACACTAGAAAGCATAAACCAGGCAAAAAATGATGCTGCTCTGCGGAGCACTTATCAGTTATGATAAGAAGGAGAAGAAGAATGTCAGGTGATTCGACGAGGGAGAGCGACGAGGTGTACTAGAAGGGGAAAAAAATGCGACGTCACAAAATTCAAAAATTCGTAGTTCGGGGAGGAAAATGAGTCAAAAAAATATGAAATTTTTGATTCTCAAAATTTCGAACTCCATTTTATGACTCACTAAATACTCCAAAGTTGCAGTCTGACCGCTGGAAAAGTTGAAACTACGATTTTCGTGCACGAAATGTTCCTGGATCATTGTTCAGTCACAAATGCCAGAGGAAAAATGTCAAAAAATTTGCATAAAATTAATCCTATCACATATCACAAAAAAAATTGTGAGCGGCGAGTGTTTGAGGGACGCAGAGAGCTTGATTTTTCTCAGAAAATGAGCCGAGCAACGCTCAAAATAGATAAAATTTGTTCCCGGTGGTCCCTATTTGTATTCATACAAATCGGATTATGAGCTCAAAAATAGGGAGAAAAAAGAGAAGAAATCTCTTCTCTTTCTCCCATGAGAGCTGTTATAAAGGCGGTATCCCTTGGAGACCGAGTGGTGGCGTGTGCCACCACCACCACCTTTTCAGAGCTCCAAATTAGATTTCTCTCGGCTCTCTTACACATATCTTTTGCTCTTTATTCAAATGCGCATTGATATATCAACATCAATGATTAGATGTATGTTTATAGAGATATATGATGACGATCGAGATTTCGAAATTTCTGTTTAATCTAGAATAATCTAGAATGATAGTGTGTTCGAAGGATCCAAGCTTGGTGTACTTTTCGTGGACAACTGTCTAAAATCAAAGATTCGTTTTTTTTTACGGGTACAGTATTCTAATGCTTGCGGTCAGATCCTTCCGCGTAATGGCGGGCCAGAAAAATCGCTTTGCGGTATGCAAAGACAACTTTCTAGTCAAGTTCCAGTCATTTCTCAGACTTGTTTCCATCAGAAAAATTCTCGTCCTCATATTCTAGAAAACTGAAAATTATCTGATGTTAGTCTTAAGATCTCAGTCTGAAATCCAAAAATGTGCGTCAGAACCACAAATTCATTCGTAGGGATCAAGATAGACAAAATCCAAAGCCAAGAATCAAAAATCACAAAAAAATGATCCAAAAAATCTGTCAACCAAGAATAGCTTCCAAAGTGACCCCACAAATCTATAATAGAACTATGGGCGGAGCTTGCTCTGCGGAGCACACACGGTGGCTCCAGATCACGGAAATGTCACAAAACTCGAACTCTAGAGTACAATACTTTACAGTACTGAAACCCCTAGAGTTAGAGACAACAGTCGAAAATTTGCCAACAGAGAACTGAGTCATTGGGACGAGCGAAAAAAGTCAAACAAATCAAATAGTTTCTCTCTCGGGGAATCATGGAGACAGAGAGACGCAGATGGTTAGAAAAGTATTGGGAAAAAATGAGTAATAGAGTAAAGAGGAGCCATAGATATGTCACAAAGCACAGAAGGATGGTTCTGATGAACTTTGCTGTATCAATTGGAGACGGCTACGAAGTGAAATTTGTTGTATCCAGTTCGCATGGCTACAGAGCAAAATCTGCTGTATCAATTCACTATTGATATGCAGCAAATTATGGTGTGTCAATTGAACATAGCTACGGAGCCAAATTTGCTGTATCAATTTAACATTGCTAGGCAGCAAAAATTGCTGTATCAAATTAGCATTGCTACGCAGCGAATTGTGATATATCAACATAGCCTTTCAAATAGACCAAAGTTTTGGTCTCATTGGCTTTGGTTTTGATACTTCGGCTTATGGTCAAAAGTATTGTTGCAGACCGCTTATGACCAAAACACTCCCCAAAATCCCATTTTTTGGGACAAAGTGAGCTGAAAACCAAGAATATGGATTTCCAACATTGCTGTCAAAATGGAAAAAAATCAATACGAAAATTTTTATATAAATGAAAATGAGAACGAAGCAGCAACAAAAACACGGAGAGATGGAAAAGTATACGAGACAGTGAGGTAGTAGGAGGGGTTGACTAAATAAACAAATATAGGGGGGCACTGGGGTAGTGGTGGAGAAGTAGGGGGGAAAATATGACGATGATGATGAACACCATGGTCAACACAGTTTCAAAATACACATCGGGTAAGTTGATACCGCAGAAAAAAAAGTGACGAGGTTTAATATGAAGCTTTGAGAGAAGCGATTTTTTGGAACGAAAAAATGAAAGGTTGCTTCTCGATTTCTTCTAGATCGTTCGATAGGGAATTTCGAGGAAAATACGGTTTCAGAGAGAAATCTCAAGTTTTGAGGTTTTTTGACAACGATTTCTAACCTCCTATATCTCCTGAACCACTGAACCAATTTTCATGAAATTTACACAAATTTGTAGGAAATTTCATGGAGAAATTGATGATCTTGGTTTTGTTTTGAAAACCGAAAATTTCGGGGTCCAGAACCAGAAAACCTGAAGGACGCTGTATATCTGGTAGACAATGGTTTTCAACCTTCTGTATCTCCATAGCCAGTGGTCGAATTCTTAAGAAATTTTGACAATCTGTAGAGAATTTCATGAAAAAATCGCTCATTTTGATTTTAATTCAAAAAAATCAAAAATTTCGGGGGGTCTCAACCCCCAAAGATTGAAGGACACTGTATATCTGGTAGGCGATGGTTTTCAACTTGAAAATTTCAAGTTACTGTATTTCCACAACCAGTGGTCCAATATTCATGAAATTCACACAAATTTGTAGGAAATTTCATGGAGAAATAGATGAATTTGGTTTTGTTCTGAAAACCGAAAACTTCGGGGATCTCGAACCCCAGAAAGTGAAGAATACTTTGTACTGAAAGACGATGGTTTTCAACCTTCTGTATCTCCAGGGCCAGTGACCCAATTTTCATGAAATTTACACGGATTTGTAGCAAATTTCATGGAGAATTAGATGGTTTTGGTATTTGTTGCAAAAAATCCGCGGAGGGCCTCCTAAATCGACGCTGTGAACGCCGAGGCTCTAGTGATGTGGTTAATACATTAATCACATGCACTTTCAGTGTTCCCATCAGAGATCACTTTTTTGACGGAAAAAAGTGAGGGAAAACACCTTTACGCACCAGAAGGGAACTTTAGACCTTTTGGAGTGAAAATAACATGAGATTTTCGCACTTTTTGAAAGAGAAGAACAGTGATTTTTCAAAAAATCAATTTTTCGCCAGGTAGCACTTGTACAGTGTAGATTATAGGGAGTAGCAGCATAATCGGATTGGAATAGATGCAACAAGTAGGTGTTAGAAAAAAAGGAGGGAAAAAAGTCAAAAAACGGAAATAAAAACGGAGGGAAATTCAAAAAAATGTACTTTTCTAGAGTTGTTTTTGGCATAAAAACTTCAATTTTTCGAGTTTTTTCGGTCAGAATTCAAATTCTAAACTAGTTCTGAGCCTATCTCTCCCAAAAAACTCAAAAGTTCTCTCTATATTTTCTCCCCATATTGAAAATAGCAAATGATAAAATGTGCAAACTGTTCTCTGCCTCCTCTCCATTTACTTTTCCCCAATGGTTGAAAATTTCAAATATTTGCTTAATTTTTGCGTCGGAGAGGAAGTATTTCCTCTCTCTCTCTTAACTTTGCCTATGTGTATACTTTTCCTCCGTTTATAGATTTTTGAAAATTTCTTGAGAGAGATAGGGGGCACCAGGAGGTTGGATAAAAAACTGGATTTTTTGGGAGTTTGAAAGTTGAAAGGTCGAAGGTTGAAGTTTTGAGATTAGAGGAGTCTTGGATGTCAATAAGATAAAAAATTGAAATTCCAAAAAAAAAAATTTTTTTTGCGAAAAAAAATTGTAAAATCAAAAATTTTTAAACATAAATTTTTGGGCTTTAAAATAGGGGTTCAGGTGCATTTTCAGGCTTTCTCTTCATTTTTAACAAGCCTAAAACCTGATTTTGGATCTAAAACTGAAAATTTCGATTTTTGGAACTTTTGAAACTTTGAGACCCTACTATTCAAAAAATCAATTTTTTCAGGTTTTAGTCAATTTTTTTGATTTTTAGGATTCAAGGGACTACCAAACAAGGGTTTGAGCCTATCTGAACCCTTAACGGACTCACTACTGAAATTTCAGAATTTTTGGAGTAAAAGCATTTTCAGTCAATAAAAATTTAAAAAAATTTTTTTTTTGGAATTTTAAAAATCACTCTATTTTCGAGAATTACCTCTTAAAATTACTCAAAATTGAGACTAAACTGGTTTTCGAGACCAGTTAGAGTTCAATTTGAAAATTTTCGATTTTTCAAGTTTTTTCAAGTTTTTTCGGGATTTTTTGCATTTTCAAACATGCTAGACTATGTTCAGTCGGTTTTTCATGATTTTTCTAACTATATACATAATTTCTTACGATTTTAAGCCCAAAAAATGCTCACCCAGTGGCATTGCCCATCAAATACGACTCGACGACTGCATGTGGTTGCTCATTCATTCCCCGCAAGGCGTCCCTCCTCCGGCGGGACTCTTTCGTCTGGAAATATAAACTTTTTAGGTGTTTTCTAACATAAAAATCATGTAAAATCAATAAAAATTGTCCCCAGACAAGGTGAAAAGGGCATAAAAGAACAGGTGACATCAATAGTCAAGGTCGATTTATTTTCATGTTTAAGGCGACGAAAATGGCAGATTTTGATTGATTTCCGGGTGAAATTGGATGAAAATAGCGTTTCAGAAGAGGAAAAACGAGGAAAATTGAACAAAAAATCAATGAAAATTTCTTTAAATTCCTACTGTACCTTAAAGGCGCATGGGCAAAATAGGAAAATTTTGTAATGCTGAAAATTGGATTTTTCCGGTGATTTCAGAGAGAAAAATTAATTTTTAGTGATTTTTTAACGATAATAAAATTTTTTAAACAGTAAAATTGCATAAAATAACCCAAAAATCAAAGAAAATCGCTGAAAAAATCATTAACAATCGCTAAAAAATGAACAAAGTACTGTATTTTTAAAGGGACATGCAAGGAATTTAATGAAAAAATTTTACATTCAATTTCAGCGAATTTCAGGTTATTTTTGACAGAAAAAGTGCTGAAAAATGTAGAATTTACAGAGAAAAATTGAGAAAATTGGAGAATACTGTGGAATTACCAATTTTGAAGCAAAAATTACTTAAAAATAGCTAAAAATTGAGAAAACGACACTCAATAACTTCAAAAAAACTGAATTTACAGCAAAAGCCGTCAAAAAGTTATCATTTTGTGCAGTATTTCATATTTCCGGAACAGATAATAAGAATAATAGCAAAAATACCAAAGAAAATTTAAATTTCCGCCAAACCAAAAGCTGAAAATCAAATTGAACCACCTCTCCCTCCCCAGAATCAAAACGTGGCTTCATTCTCTCCCTCTTCCCTCCAAAAAAACTTCAGTTTCCACTATAAAATCGTAGCGGCCGGTGGTGGTGGTGGTGGCCAACACAACGATTCTCTTTCTCTCGTTCCTTTTTCTCTGCGTCTCTTCACGGATTGTCACTCTCTCTCTTCGTCAGCCTCATACGTCCACGAGATGTTATCGCATTTCGCCCGTCTCTTCGCTTTTTTCAGGTGTCTGCGTCTCTTTTATTACTATTTAGAGAGGGAAAAAGGAGAGGTTAGTCATCAAAGGCTCATGACTATTATCGAAAAAGTGAGAAAAACTGAAAATTTTCGAGAAAATTCGATAGTTTTGTTGTATTTATCAATTTAAAAATGGTACGCAGCGAATAGTGTTGTATCAGTTTAACATTGCTACGCAGTCAATTCGCGCCTTAAAACTTAAAACAGCTGTTTTTCAGAAAGTTCAAAGCACAAATAATAAAACAATGAAATAAATAAAAAAAGGCAAAAAAGGGAAACCCCTCTCGATATATTGCTCATTGAGCAATGAGCAGTATTGGTCAGCTTTATGAGAGACATTTAGGGAAAAAAGGAAAAAGGTCCAACATGGGGTGGGACCCGTTAATAAAAAGGGGTCCTAGGCCCCCCGCTATTTAAATAGGGGCTTAAGAAGAGCGCAGGTGGTTTATACATGCAAATATAATAGAAATACCAAATTTCGCTGCGTAGCAATGATAAACGGATACTGCAAAAAACCCGCGAAATTCAAAATAAACCTTAATTTTGTCGAAAAGTTCAAGCAGTGAGGTTTGGTTTCACAAAAACTCAATTTTTCAGCTTTCAAAAAAAAAATCTAAAGCTGAAAATGTTTAACTCGAAAAATCGTGTGTGTGCCTCAGTTTTTGCCATGATAAGCACTGAACTTGTGTACTTTTTTCATGCGTTTCTTACGATAAGAATTATAGATAGTACTATGTGGCACTACCACGTATAAAAATTCCGAATTTGGTCAAAGTTCACCATAGTAATCTTGGAAGCGCTTAAATTGACTGACAAAAAATCTCAAAATTAAGGCGATGCTCAATAGCAAAAAAAAGTAAGCAAAAAAGCACCGTAGTCCTAATTTTGCAAAAACCTCCCTATTCTTCCATTCGTTAAAAAATGAGCACAAAATAAATGCCAAGTTCAAGTCACAAAAAAGTCACAGGGATTTTTGAGACATCCACAAAAGCGCACCAATAGTAGAGAAAAAAGGTAGAGAAAATCTCTGCGTCTCCATTGAAAACTACTCTCTCTCTCTCTCTCTTTCTCGGAATACAGTAAATTTCAAATGCGTGTGGTTTTTTGTTATCTGTTCCTTTTTCCGATTCTCATTTTAAAAATGCGTTCTCTAAACTTTCCAGAGCTCCAAAAATACCAGGAAAGCCTCCCTTTTTTAACGATTTCAAAATTGGACTTTGTAATCACACTTTTTGACTTTATTATGTCAACAGAGCGCATTTTCCAAAGATCAAACGACTCAAAAAGTGATGCAAATCTTATCTCCCCCTTGTCCATCGAAACACTTATAAAAACACGTTGACCGCTCTTATGTCACTTTTATTTCCATTTTCTAAATTTAATTTTTTCCCAAAAAGTTCCCTTTTCAGACCCCCAAACATGCCAGAAAAACCTGTCCTTTGGAGCTTCTATAGCTCTTCCTGCTCTTCTCGTGTTCGCACAGGTAAGTCACTGAAAATTCCAAAAATCAATACTATCTCCAATATTTCAGCCCTCGACCTAAAGAAAATCGACTACGAGTACCGTACGGTGGGCCTTCTACACGGTGAAGAGCCGGTACGGCTACAGTAACCCATTTACAGTAATCTAATTACTTTTCAGGAAGGCTTTGCTGAAAGAAATCCCGCTCGAAAAGTGCCAATTTTGGAGATCAACGGACTAATATTGACAGAATCAATGGCAATTCTTGAGTATCTTGATGAGGTGTACCCGGAGCCTCCATTTCTTCCAAAAGAGCCCGAAATGAGGGCTCATGTGAGAGCTGTGGCGTTTCATGTATGTTTGATATTAAAAGTAGGGAGGAAATCGAAAATTTCGAGCCAAAAATCATAAAAACTGAATTAAAATTGGCAAAGTTAGAAGGCTTCGAAAATGTTGGTAGTAATTTTTCAAACTCGATTTTCAAAGATTTGTAACTTTTTTAGTTTTTATGCAAATTGCACGAATTAAATACCATTTTGTGTGAAATTTAAAGAGCTTCAAATTCAGTATAAACACTACTGTGTTTGCACTTTCTAAACTACAGTAATCCCAATTTAAAGATGCATGGGAGCCCAAAATCAAAACCTAACGAAACCTAGCCATGATTATACTATTTTTAAAGCTCTCAACAAGCTAAACTCAAAAATAAAGACGAGATACAAGAATTTCAGATCGTATCAAATATTCAACCCCTCCAAAACATGGTTATCGTCAATATGGTGGATAAGAAGAACCCGGGGTATGGGATTGAGGTAAGTTGATAGATATCACAAAATTTCGAAATTTCCCAGTTCCAGTGGGCTCAAATCCACATCAACAAAGGCTTCACTGCACTCGAGAAACTTCTGAATCTGTATTCTGGAAAATTCTGTGTCGGTGATCAACTCACCATCGCTGATATTGTCCTCCCTTCGATTGTCTACAATGCGGTTGTGAAGTTGGTTTTTTCTAATAATTTCCTAAAAATTAGGAACTATTTTCAGATACTCGGTTGATATGACACCGTATCCGATTATCTCCAGAATTTCGAAGAGCTTGATGGAAATTCCAGAATTTCAGTCGTCCCACCCGGATAGTCAACCAGATGCGCCGAAGACAAACTAATTAATCTAAAAATATGTGGATTCTGTCTTTGTAAATAAATATTTAGCTTATTATACCAGATATTTTGAAATTGGACATTTTAAAACTATCGACAGAAATACTGTGTTTATAATGCACATTTTCCATATATTTTTCTAAAGATCAAATAACCCAAAAGTGATGCAAATAATATATTTCGCAGTGTCTTTTTTGCCCCTTGGTTCACCGAAACATCTAATAACACATTGCCACCCCGTCACCTTATCAATTTGTGTTTGTCACTTTTTCTTGATTTTCTTACTTGATTGCAATTGATTTTTCCCCCAGACCCCAAAAAATGCCACAAAAACCTGTACTGTGGAGCTCGTGGAGCTCAGGATGCTCATCTCGAGTTCGCACAGGTAAGCCACCATAAAATTTCATCATCCAACCGTTTTTCGATTTTTTAGCCCTGGCCCTCAAAAAAATCGACTATGAGTACCATGCAGTGAACTTGCGGACGAAAGAGGAGCAAGTAGGACCACAGTAATCCATCTACAGTAATCCAATTTCTTTCAGGAAGGCTTCGCTCAAAGAAATCCCGCTCGAAAAGTGCCAATTTTGGAGATCAATGGACTAATATTGACAGAATCAATGGCGATTCTTGAGTATCTTGATGAGGTGTACCCGGATCCCCCATTTCTTCCAAAAGAGCCCGAGATGAGGGCTCATGTCAGAGCTGTGGCGTTTCATGTATGTTTGATATAAAAAGTGGGTCGAAAATGGACAATTTTGAAGCTAAAATCATAAAAATCAGATGAAAATTGGCAAGGTTAGAAGGCTTTGAAAATTTCGTCAGGTATTTTGTGTAACTCAAATTTTGAAGTTTTGTAACATTTGTAGTTATATTGCAAATTGCATGAATTTAAGGCTATTAAATGGGAAATTTAACGAGCTTCAAAATAAGCCTAAGCACTACTAAATTAACCCCGGAAAAACAACATTAATCCCAATTTAAAGGCGCATAGGAACCCGAAATTCAATGTTAACGGAATCTAGGCAAGATTATACTCATTTTGAAGCTCTCGATAAGCTCAATTTGAAAATAAAAACCAGATTCAAAAATTTCAGATCACCTCAAACATTCAACCCCTCCAAAACTTGTCGATCGTCAAAATGGTGGATCAGAAAAATTCGGGGTATGGGATTGAGGTGAGGTGATGGATATTATAAAAATTTCGAAAGTTCCCATTTTAGTGGGCCCAAATTCACATCAACAAAGGCTTCACTGCACTCGAGAAACTTCTGAATCTGTATTCTGGAAAATTCTGTGTCGGTGATCAACTCACCATCGCTGATATTGTCCTCCCTTCGATTGTCTACAATGCCGTTGTAAAGTGGGATTTTAAAAAATTTTCTAAACTGTAAAAAATTGTGAACAATTTTCAGGTATTCTGTTGATATGACACCGTATCCGATTATCTCCAGAATTTCGAAGAGTTTAATGGAGATTCCAGAATTTCAGTCGTCCGAACCTGATAGGCAACCGGATGCACCGAAGAAGGAATAATTTTTGGATTTTTTGAAAAATAAAGTTTTTTTGGAAGAGTATGAGATTCTAGAAGATTCATGGAGATTCTGGATTTGACGATGGTTCAATAGGATAATCTTCTAGCTACAGTATTCCTTCGCAAAAAACTCCCGCGCTTTTTAATTTCTCAAATAAATTTCTTCCACGTATTAAAAATCCCCCTTCCCGCCAAATTCAAAAAAACTTTTCAATTCCAAATTTCTCGCTTTTGCTCGTCCCTTCGTCTCTCCAAGGGGACCCCTGTGAGAAAACGACAAAAAAAACAAGAATGTCGTCTGAAAGCGAACAATCGATTGGAACGGTAAACTTTTTTGTAGTTTGTAGTCTAAACTTGGAAAACTAAAATTCCAAAAAGCCCAAAAATTTCCCTTTCAAAATCAATTCTAGACAAATTTTCTCTGAAAATTTCAAATTTCCCGCTATTTTCAACCCCGGAACCACACAAAACATCGAAAATCCAAATAAGCGATTAAAATCTGAGGGAAGACGCTATGGGTGGGTGTTTGTTGGCTTTTCGCGGTTTTCGGGTCAGATTTTTATCTCATACTTGATTTTCGAAATATAACAGGGGGTCTCCCAGTTTTGACACGTTTTTATACACTAAAAGTTGAACAGTTTTGTACTCCTCGTGGACAAGATTAGAAAATTTGTTATTATATGATTGGCGTAAACTTTTTCAGCCAATTTCAAGTTTTTTGGGGCTAAAATAGTAACTCGGTTTTCTGAAATAATTTATCGCTAAAATAAAGTAAATTCCACATATTTTGAGATTAAAATCACCTTTCTAGCTTCAAAACCACTAAAGTTAAATATTTTTGAAAATATTCGAAAATCTTGAATTTTCTTATTTTTATCATAACTTTGTTCGTTTTGGTTCAAATTTAGAATATTTTATGTTATTGAAATTATCATGATTTCAGCTTTAAAATGAGTACAAATAAACTACTTTTCTTTTGTAAACTACAGTAATCCCTACGTTGAAACTTCATGTTTTTCTGTTAACAGAACCTATTTTTAAGGCTTTGTAACTCTATCAATTTTGCAGTAATTCAAAAATAAATTCTACAGTTTTATAGGTAATTTCAAGAGCTTCAAGATGAGTATAAACACTACTAGGTTCTATCTACAGTAATCCCAATTTAAAGGCGCATAGACTCCAAAATTCAAAGTCAATGAAACCTAGTCATGATTATACTCATTTTGAAGCTCTCAACTTTTCAAACTCATTTTCAATGGTTTCGATCTCAAATTCTTATATTTTTCTCGCATCCGGACCAAACTTCCCTTTTCAGGCTATCGACTACACTGGCTCGCAGCTCGAGTAAGTTTGCTCTTCTTGATAGTTTTTTCCCCGGAAATTGATCCAATTTCCGGTATTTTCTCCAATTTCAGATTGCTCGACGCCAATTGCTTCACTGCACTTTCTTTTGAGGGTCCGATATCTGAGAAGGAGATAATTGGTTAGTAATTGGATTAGGAAAAAACGAAGATCCTAAAAATTGGATTTCCAGACGGAATGGGAAAACGTGCAAAAGCTAGAAAGCGTGCCGCTTTGAAGGCTGCAAATCAGGCGGAAATTATGGGAGGTACTGTAGAGGATCCGAGTTCCGTATTGAGTGATGAGACGAATTGTGAGGTGAGGGGAAATTGCTCAGCTTAAAATTGTACAAATTTTTGTAGTTGATTACTTTTTGATAGCTGTGATGGTTCTTGAGATATAACAGTGAATTATCTTCTGAAGAACCGTCAAAGTTATCAAAAAAGTGTCAACAACAAATTGCTCATCTTAAAGTTTTACACATTTTGTTAGTTGATCACTTCTTGATAGCTCTAGTGCTTTAATAGTTGTGAAGCTACAAAGTGGATGCGCCCATAGACGAGAGGGAGAGACGCAGAGATGCGAGACGCTCTGCGTCTCTACTTGGTGGGCGCGCCAACTTTTCAGCCTTATATCTCTAGAACCATTAGAGCTATCAAAACGTTGTCAACTACAAAAATGTGTAAAATTTTATGTTGAGCAATATTGTAGTTGACCACTTTTCGATAGCTCTTATGACTTTTGAGATAAAACGCTGCAAAGTTGGTGCCCCGACTCTTATGAAGGAGAGACCCACAGAAACGAGAGTGTTCTCGTTCCTTTTTACACTATCTGAACCCAATTTTTTCCATTTCAGATCCCCAGCATCCCCACCAAACTTTCTTCGCCATCTCGTATCCCAGTTCTCCAAAAAGGACACCAATTCGAGAAGTCTGCCACTTCTCCAACCACTGAAAAATCATCGAAAATCCCGAGACCAACTTTCATGGTCCTAGGACCAATTGACGTTGTTGACAAAGACAATACCTACTCGAAGTTGTCTTATGAGATTACTTCTTCTGATGAGTTGTCTTCTGGAGCGCCGCCAAGTTTCACTGAGAAGGTGGGGAGTTTAAAGTGTTGTATCTCAAGAAGGGACGGAGACGTTGAGAAGTTGTCAATAGCAATATTGCTCAGCATAAGATTTTACACATTTTTGTAGTTGATCATTTTTTGATAACTCTAATGGTTCAAAAGATATAAGCGTTCAAAGTTGAAGGAGCTCCCTCTTGGGCGCCGTCTGCCAGAGAGAAGGAGAGGAGAGACGCAGGCAGTGAGATCATGTCAACCCCAATCTTTGAAGCGTTATATCTCAAGAACCATGAGAGCTATCAAAAAGTTGTCAACTACAAAAATGTGTAAAATTTAACGATGAGCAAATTTGTGGTTGAACATTTTTTGATAACTCTTATAGTTTTCGAGATATACCCCTGCTTTTCAGACCTACCAGTCATGGACCCACGCCACTCAGCTCACAGACCCGCATCCCGATACTATGCCTCTGGGAATTTCTCCATTGCCATTTTGCTCGACTACAATGGTAATTTTCTTTAGAGAACTATGTTTTGACTGATTTTCTGTATCCAAAATTTCCAGAGCACTGCTGCATCTCCAAAAGCACTGGAATCGGAAAAGGACCAGAATGAAGTGTTGGTGGTTTCCGAGGCAAACGGCACCCAAATTCAATTCGATGTGCAGAAAATTGCCGCCGCGTTTGGATTGGAATTCGCCGGGGTTCGAATCATCTAATAACTTGAATAGTGAACTATTATGAATCTTCTGCTGGTGATATGAATAAATGAAGTCTCTTTCTTGTTTCAGCTGTTTTTTCACAATTTTTCAATGAAAAACCTATTAAAAATCGACTACAACCCTCCAAAACCAGTTAACAATGCTCGACAAAAAAAGCAAAAAAAAAATCCGTCGAGCCGGATTCGAACCAGCGACCTAAGGATACCCACTGACTCTACAGTCCTCCGCTCTACCAACTGAGCTATCGACGGCACGGCGAGGAAGGCGGCGGAGGGCGTATAGAAAGGGGGAGGAAACGGAGAGGGAGCGGCGGCGAGAGAGGAGAGAGGAAGGGGAGAGACAGGTGTGGTGAAACTGTTGGATGTGATGGTGGTGATAAAAACTACAGTAATCCTAGACTTTCGTGGTGGGACCCAAAAGTTTTAAAAGGATTACTGTACCTAAACTCCTTGGCTTTCATTTGAAGCCAAAATATCCCAGAGAAACCTGTGAATTTCCACTGAAATACCCATATTTGAAATGTGGTCGATTTTCAGTCCAAAAATCATAAAAAACTCAATATTTTGAGAAAAAAATTTTTTTTTCAGAAGGATTATTGTAACTTGACGTCTTCTAGGCTACATTTATGTCATAAACATATTTTTTTGGTTTTTCATCTATTATTCCGGGTATTTTTGTTTTCGCAAGTTTCCGACTACGATTTTTGCTATAAACTTCGTCATAAATCGTGGTGGATGTGTCACTAGTGTGATATCTGTGCGGTTTGCAGGTGTAAAGGATCTGAAAATCTAAAAAAATGACTCAAAACTTGTGATACTGTACACATTTTTGTTTTCCAGGTGAATTTTTCATAGTGAAAAAAGTTGTATATAAAAACATGGAAATATTTTTGGGGTTCAAATGTTACTCCTTTTTAGGCACCCCTTTGTTTTCAAGCTCTACTCGTTTTTGAAATACAGCCGGAATCGTTTCTCTGCGTCTCTTCCTCTTTCACCTCCAATTTCGGAGCGTTATATCTCAAAAACCGTGAGAGCTATCAAAAAGTAGTCAACTGCAAAATTGCTCAGCTTAAAATTTTATACATTTTTGTAGTTGACCGCTTCTTGATAGCTCTTATGGATCTTAAGATAAATCGCTTCAAAGGTGGCGCACCCGCCAACAAAAGAGGAACCGACGCAGAGCGTCTCGCTTCTCTGCGTCCCTCCCCTCTCATCGATAGGCGCATCAACTTTGAAGCTCTGTATCTCAAAAATGGCTAGAGTTATTAAAAAGTGTTCAACTACAAAAATGTGTAAAATTTTATGCTGAGCAATATTGTAGTTATTCCCTTTTTAATAGCTCTATTGGTTCTTGAGATATACTCATTCAAAGTTTTGTTCCAGGATTGGACTTTTGAATCCTTGAACCAAAAGAAACCGTGAAACATCACAAGAATCATAGATCCGATTCCCACGAAAAATCTCATGATTCAAATTCGTCATTTTCAACTTTTTTTTGCAGTCAAAATTTCTTTCAAAGCCTTCACTTCCTGTCTACAGCCGAATCTACATGATCCTTTGTTTTTTCGTCATTCTATTTTTTTCTCCATTTCCGGAGCCAAAAAATGGAGGGGACCCCCTATTGTTCTTCTCCCCAATATTTTTGTTAGAATTTTCTGAATCTTGAAACTTTAGAATCATGAAAAAGACCCAAGAAAATCGCCCACATTTTATTCTCATAAATTTTTGATTTTCTCAGGTTTTCTTGGGGTCAACCGTGGCTTATGTAGGTGGACTTGATTTGAAATTTAAAGTAGATCAAAGAATGAGTATTAGACTTTGATTCAATGCTTCCTGACGTTTCGAAACCAGCCAATTCGCAACTGAAGAAAGTTTTTCTGACTCTAATGGTTCGAACTGGTAAAAAACAGAAGCAGTTGCGAAATGACCGATTGCAAAATGTCTGGTTGCGAGATGTCTGGTTGCGGAATGTCTTCTATATGATTTTGAACTTTTGAACTCTGACAAAATTAAAAATGATGTCATTTTTAACAAGAAAAAGGCAATCATAATACTTTTTAGTGGTTTTCTTGTTTTTCCGGGACCCCATTTTCTAATTTTCTCGCTTTCAAAACTTATTACTTCCATTTGTTTTCACTTTTTCCGTGGTAAACCCTGGAAGATTGAACTTTCTCTTCACTTTTTTGGTCTAAAATTGCAGTTTTCATAAAATGAAGTATGCATTAATTTCAACAATTATATCTTAAAAACGAAAAAAAGCTATCAAAAAGTGTTCAACTACAAAATTGCTCATCATAAAATTTTGTACAATTTTGTAGTTGAGCACTTTTTGATAACTCTTTTGGTTCTTGAGATATGAAGCTGCAAAGTTAGCGCGCCGATATGTGAGAGACGCGGTGCGCCTCGCTTATCTGCGTCTCTCCCTCTCGTTGAAAAGCGCACCAACTTTGCAGCTATATAGCTCAAGAGCCACAAGAGTTATCAAAAAGTGCCCAACTGCAAAAATGTGCAAAATTTTATGCTGAGCAATATTGTAGTTGACCACTTTTTGATACCTTAGAGGCTTCTCGTGATATACCTTTTCAAAGTTTCGTTCCCCTTTCTATGGGAATGTGATCCCAAGTTCTCAGAAAACTTCCAGAAGATCAAAAACTTTCCCATCGTCACGTCTTCTAAAGAATCCACTGACGCACCTAGAGTCTTCCAGAAAAATAGAAGACTACAATACGTGCATTCAGTTGTATTACCTTCTGATTGACCTCAAGAGGAAAAAATCTTATTGAAAAATAAAGAATAAGGACCCGTCTATTCAAAATTAGAAACAATTGTGTATACATAAATGTATGCATGGATGATAGAAAGTGGAGTTAGGTGCCAGATTTTGAATCAAATTGAAAATTGTATATTTTCGGGGATAAAGAATGACGCGAAAACTTGATGTTGATCTTATACCGAAATTTGACGTTAAATTTTTCCCTTTGTCTCTACTTTTGGAAAAAAAGTTGTGAATTTAATGTAGAGTGTATTACATTTTGAGCCTAAAACCACCCTTCTAGCTAAAAAACCAACGAAGTTATGGATTTTCGAAAATTTTCGAAAATCTGAAATGTCCTTATTTTTGTCCTAACTTTGTTGGTTTTGGTTCAAACTCAAAGATTTTTACATTTTTGAGCTTGGCACATTTTCAGCTTTAAGATGAGTATAATTATGACTACCTTTGTAAATCTTCAATTTTTGGGGTCATCGTGTACTCCTCGTGGACAACTCGTTGTGAGACCCAAAAGCGGTTGTATTTGAGCTCATTTTGAAGCTCAAAACATCACGAAATCTGATAGTTCATGTGTTTCCCTACATTTTGAGCCAAAAACCACCCGTCTAGTTCAAAAACCAACAAAGTTACGGACTTTCGAAAAATTTCGAAAATCTGAAAAATGTTATTTTTGTCATAACTCTCTTAGTTTCAGTCCAAACTCAAAAATTTTTACATTTTTGAGCTTGGCGCATTTTCAGCTTTAAAATGAATATAATCATGGCTACCTTTGCCTAATTTAATTTTTGTGGTCCTCGTGTACTCCTCGTGGACAACTCGAATGGGGTCGTGTTTGGGGTCGTTTTGAAGCTCAAAACACGGCAAAAACAAATTTTAAAATTTCTAAAAGAATCAGTCAAAAGTTGAGCTCAAGAAGGGCCTAATGAAAAATTCAAAAATCCATCCGTTCTCTCGAAAAAGATCACATCATTATTTTTTCTGTCCTGGTTTCAGAGTCCATTTCGAAAATGAAACATACATCATTCACTCGGCTCTTTTCTCTGAAAAGAAAAGAAGATATTTGAATAGAATTTTTAATATAGAGTGGCATGACATGTTTCCATGAACTTCTACTTTCGATTTCTGGCCAAATTTGGAATTTGGCGCCGAAATGTTTGTTTTTCGAATGCAAAATGGGGTCCCCAATTCCCAAAATTCGATTCAAATTCAATTTTTTCGGCGGACAAAAAAATTTCATTTCCTTCTCTATTCCATCGGTATTTTTCCCCCTCTTCCCATTGCTCATCATAAAATGTTCGGTTGCTGAGCAATTCTCAAAAAATACCTGTCAGTCAAACCTTTTCATTGTTCTTTTTGACGTCTTCTGAAGTCTTTAGAAGACGTCAAAATGATGGGATTCGGAAGTGGGCGGAGCCTAGAGGTACCGTTGTCTTTGAGTCATGAATAAGTGGTCTGGAGATCTTTGGATGGATTCAGAAATTCAGAAAATCAGAAGTTTCTGGAATCTAAGAATCCCGACGTCATCAAAAATTTCTCTAGAATTTTAGAATCCCGAGTCTTCAGAATCCCAACGTCATCAGATTCTGAATCCGAACCATGAGGATTCCGAATACGAAGTTTTCTTAAGCGCGACCAGAAGATTCTAATCCCCCAAAGGCTCTTCTAGAAGTTTGTATTCTGAATCTTATGTCCATCTTGATCGTGACCATTGACGCAAATGCTCATGATTATTGACACTTTTGAATTTTTTCGGATTTCCAAGGAATCAGAAGATCAAAAATGAGGCCCAATAATTTATATATTTTTTGTCTTCATTTCTACACATTTTGAGCCTAAAACCACCCCGTCTGCTCAAAAACCAACAAAGTTATGGATTTTCGAAACATTTCGAAAATCTGAAAATTTCTTATTTTTGTCATAACTCGATTCGTTTTGATCCAATTTTTGATATTTTTACATTTTTGAGCTTGGCGCGTTTTCAGCTTCAAAATGAGTATAATCATGACTACCTTTGTCAAATTTCAATTTTGAGTTACTTCGTGTAATCCTAGTGGACAACTCGAATCGAGTCGTGTTTGGGCTCATTTTGAAGCGTAAAACATGGCAAGAGCAAATTTCTAGGTTATAAATAACTTGAGAAGAAGATTATCTTAAAAATCGCAGTTTTTCAGTTCCTAATTTCGGACTACTGTAGTTTATCCAAAAAAAAAGCTCGCTATCCCTTTTTTCTTGGTATTGATACCAGACAGTTTAGTTAATTCTCAAGAATGTTCTCGAAAAGTTTAGTCTAGAAAATTCTAGACACTTGAAAATTGGGAAATTTTCCCAGGCTCCAGAAGAGCAAAGATATAGGAAAACTATGGGTTCCAGGAATCCCAGAATTTGATAATTTGAAAATCTCATCTTCCTTAAATCCTAAATTTCCAAAATCCACATCACCTTCTGTTTTTTTTCTTCCAAAAATCCAAAATTCGAATTCTCAAAAAATCCCGTGAATTCTTGAACTCTCCTTCTCTCCTTTCTCTTTCAGTTGCATTATTTTTCCTCTAAAATCTAGGCTCCGCCCCTTTTCGTCACCCCCCCCCCCCCCCCCCCCTCCAAGGAAATTAAGTCCCGCCCACTTTTTCTCGAGATTTCTAGAGACCTATATATATATAAGGATACCTTTCAATAAAAAAGTATTGAGGTCTGAAATTTTGATTTCTTCTTTAACTTTGAAAATTCGAATTTACCCTTTTCCAGGTACATTATGTTGTCCATGAAGTCGTCTGCTTTTCTTGTGCTCATCATTTTGAGCTATTGCTCAACGGGCTCCATTGCCATTCCACGTCCAGGACCAGTTATCGGTAGGTTTTGAACGCAGATATCTCAAAAACCGTTTAAGCTATCAAAAAGTTGTAAACTGGATTATTGCGCAGCATAAAATTTTACACATTTTTGTAGTTGACGACTTTTTGATAGCTCTTATGGCTCTTAAGATATAACGCTTCAAAATTAGGCTGTCCACTAGAGAGACGCAGACGCTCTTGTCGCCTGCGCCTCTCTTGTCGGTACACTCTCTCCATGGAAGCGCTCATCAACTTTGAAACTTTGTATCTCAAGAATCATTAGTGCTATCAAAAAGTGTTACTAAAAAGTTGCTCAGCTTAAAATTTTACACATTTTTGTAGTTAATCACTTTTTGATAACTCTAATGGTTCTGGAGATATAGCGCTTCGAAATTAAGCGACCCTCAGAAAGAGACGCAGACGCTCTCGTTGTCTGCGCCTACTTTCTCTTTGTGTGCGCGCATTAACTTTGAATTGTTTTATCTCAAGAACCATCAAAGCTATCAAAAAATCATGAACTGCAAAATTGCTCAGCATAAAATTTTACACATTTTTGTAGTTGACAACGTTTTTCTAGCTCTAACGGTTCTAGTGATATAGCGCCTCACAGTTAAGCGACTCTTCAAACAGAGACGCACACGGTGAGAGTAATCTCGTCGTCTGCGTCTCCCTAGTAAGTACAGTATTCCTTTTGAGGAATGCTTTGTTTACCATGTCGCTACCGTCTAATCCCACCCGATTACGGGTGTCGACCGTTTTGTAAGTTTGCAGGATATTGTCAATAGAGCGAACTTTCGACAAATTGAAATTTGAAATATAGTTGTATTTATCTTACAAGTGTTAGTTCTAGAAGTTAATTAGTGTGTACAGTAATCCCATCTAGACGTAACTGTGACCTAAAAACCCTGCGAAGTTCAATCCCTGTAGGTGTACAGTACCCATAGGTTACCCCGGGAAATTCAAACTTCAAAATTTTAGCCAAAGTTTTTCCAGGTGTAAACACGGCGTGTACCAGCGAATCAATCCAATCGTTCTGCAAACCGGGCAATCTTTACTGTGTCCGCTCCGCGTGCAGCCAATGCATCCTTCGTGACCCATTCAATCCATTTGGTGAGTTATGGAAAATTGCTCAGCTTAAAATTTCACACATTTTTTTAGTTGAGCACTTTTTGATAGCTCTTATGGTTCTTGAGATAGAACGCTCCAAAGTTAAGCGACCCCACAGTTAGAGTACTCTCGTCGCTAATGAGTGCGCTTACTTTGAAGCTTTATATCTCAAGATCCATCAGTGCTATCAAAAGTGTTCAACTACAAAATTGCTCATCTTAAAATTTTACACATTTTTGTAGTTGATCACATTTTGATAGCTCTGATGCTTCTTGAGATATAACGCTTCAAAGTTAGGCGACCCAGCACAGAGACGCAGACAGCGAGAGAACTCTAGCCGCCTGCGCCTCGCTAGCGGGTTCGTTTATTTTGAAGCTCTATATTTCTGGAACCATAAGTGCTATCAAAAAGTGTTAAACTACAAAAATATGTAAAATTTTAAGATGAGCAATTTCTTAGTTGACACTTTTTTGATAGCTCTGTTAGTTTTTGAGATATGATCTGAGAAACTTTTTGATTTTGTTTACCACTCCCTCACATCCGTTTCGTATTTCCGATTCGGCTTAATTTTTTGAGTTTCAAAATGCATTTATGTTCTGAAAAATATTTTTGTTTGTGAAGATTTTTGAGCTTTTTGAAACGCAGAATCTTTTTTGGGTATAGTTTGCATTCTGATTACGTCATCTGGAAGTTCAGAATCAGAATCCAAATATAATTTTTTTGAAAAAGAAAATATTGACGCCATTAATAATAAAGTTCTTTCCGGGTCCAGTTTTTCCTCCAAAATTCAATTTTCCAGGTCAGAAATAGTTCAGTTTTCGGGAAATTTGATAAATAAAAAATTTGACGACGTCAAGATGGAAAAATGAGAGTTCTAGGAAAACGAAAATAATCGTGGGAAAATTATTGAGAAAAAATTAGTACGAATTTTCAAATCCAATTTTTTCAAACTTTCAAAATTCAAATTTCGCGGGGTCAAAGGGAAAACATCGAAAGATATTTGGAAGTAATTTTAAATGATAATTGTTATTAATTGACACATTTTGAGCCCAAAACCACCTTTCTAGCTCAAAAACCAACAAAGTTATAGATTTTCGAAACTTTTCGAAAATTTCGAAAATTTTGTTTTGGTTATAACTCGATTATTTTTCATCCAAAGTTTGAAATTTTCACGGTTTTGGCCTCGGCGCGTTTTCAGCTTCAAAATGAGTATAATCATGGCTAGTTTTGTCAAATTTGAATTTTGGGCTACCCCGTGTACTCCTCGTGGACAACTCGTTGTGGGACCCAAATTAGTTCGTGTGTAGGCTTATTTTGAAGCTCAAAACGTGGCAAATAAGAAATTTTAGTTTTCAAAATGATTCCATTATGGCTTGGTATATTATATTGTCAATACGATATCCAAAAAAAATCGAAAATTTAAAATTCCCCTAACTTTGCCAGTTTTTACCCGATTTCGATGATTTTCGACTCAAAATTTTTATTTTTAATTCCTTTTTTTTTCAATAAATAACTCATGTATTTTCAGCTTCATTCTGCGCTCGTCTCACCGATTGCGTCTGCTCCATCAGCAACGATCCACTCTGCGAGCAGAAGGTTCAGGAAACTTGCTATTAATTTTTGTTTTGTGTCACTATAATTTATTGTAATAATAAATCTCCCCAAAATTATCTAACAGTTTGAAAAAAATGAAAAAGAAAAGAGTGAACCTTTGAAAAATGAGCAAGAACCATGTATTTCAATATTGAATAAACTTTTATGCTGTTGAAAATTTTCTTTTCTGGTCATTGCTCAGCTTAAAAATTAAGTATGAGCAATGAAAACCTATTTTTTTTAATTCAGCTGCGAAAATATAAAAATTATTGAAAGAATTGACCCTTCAACACCCATTAAGACTTCATCAACAACGAATAGCCCCCATGGAGTACGGTATTCGGTTATCGTGAAGTCCTGAAGGGTGGAGGGTTTCGAAATTAGGGACTTACCATGGGCTCAAAGTGCACTTTATGATGATGATGAAAGGAAAAAGGATTTGACGAGGGGCCCCCAGGCCCCCCTTGTTTCCAAGGGGAGGGTATCCGTTTCACTTTTCGAATGGGTTTCTAAATGGAAATAGATGGATGGTAAGTGTTCATCGTTTTGACAGGTGAGGAAACCCCCTCAAAAAGAAAGGGGGGGGGGGTACAAGGTCTTAGAAATCCGAAGGACTTTTAATAGTAGAGAATCCAGCTTCAGGGGACATCTAAAATTTTGAGTATTTTTTGTGTTAAATTCAGATTCGAAATGAAAAGAGCTTCAAAATGAGTATAAGCATGCCCTACTTTGCTCCAAAAGTCGGGTCCCACCACGACTACAGTAATCCCGGAATACTGTAGTTTTCGTGGTGAGACCCCACGTACTTCAAATTGGAGAAAGATAGGGCATGGTTATACTCATTTTGAAGCCCTTGAGTTGCTGAATTTGAATTTTAAAATTATTTTGAACTGGAACCGAATTTCAGGATTTTAATGGGAGAATTTGAACCGAAAAACAACACCAGACTCGTAGGCAGCTTTCGAGAGTTTTGAATCTTGCAGATTAGTAAAATGTGGATTTCCAATTTCCAGAGTTCTGATAATCTAATAATTTCAAAAAATCAAGAAACTCAAAATTTCTAGAATCTCAGAATTTTCTGATATTGAGAGTTAGGAGAATTCTGAAAATTTAGGCATATTGGAAATGCTAAATTTTGAAAATCTTTATTATGATATTCGAAAACTTTAGAGAATTTCAAAAAACCTCGAATTTTGAGATTCTGAGATTTGGAAATTCTGAAATTCCAGAATTTTCTGAAGTTTTTGAAATTTGGTTTCTCAGAATTTTGGAATTCTCAGAATTCATTACAATTCTCAGTATCCCAAAATTACAGAATCTCAGCTATCTTCAAAAATTGAAAACCGAAAATTCAAAAATTTTCTATTTAAAATTTAATAATCGGAGTCTCCAAAACTCAGGTTCTCCAAATTTTCTAGACCCTTGAAATTTTTCCTATTTTCTAAATTTCGGAATCTCTAAATTTTCGAAAATTCATCTTCTCAAAATCCCTACACCCCAAAATCCATCTCACTTCAATTTTTCAAATTCCAAAAAAGGTCCCCCAGAAAAAAGTGCCCCCTCTATTTCCTCACCCCAAAAATTCATCAAAAGATGCACCATCTTCGCAAAACGAATCAAAAATGCATGAAAATTGTCTCTTCCCGAAAAGATGCTCCCAAATTCATACCTAATGACTTTTTCCTTATTTTCTTCAAACTTACAGTAATCCAGAAGCCAAAAAATGGATAGAAAAAAGAAGAAGAGGAATATGATGGACTACTACTACTTCTACCACAACCAATACTAGTCCATGGAAGAATCATAGAATGCATTAGGGGGGTCCCAAAGACTCGGTAAACCAATCCCTTTTCCAGATGGCCGTTTTCTCTGCGTCTCTCCGTTTCTTTCTCTCTATTACTGACTGTAGTTATAAAAGGGGGCGGAGCTTGAAGGGGGGTAACTTGATACTGTTTGTTTAGTTGAGGGGTCCCTTTTTAGAAGGGAGTGAAGAAGAAGGCAGATGGCTTGTGGAAATGGGAGGAATACTGGCGAAGGAAATTGGGAGGAGAGTAGATTATGAGAATATTCAACGTTATCGAAAACAGTGGTATTAAATCTGGAAAAACAGTAGAGTAGGTAAAAAAGGACCCCTGGACTAGTTTCAAAATAGTATAGAGAGAGTTTCAGATGAAAAAGTAATCAAGTTTAGAGAAATGGCAACGGAGTAGATTAATCAAAAGTTTGTAGAGAATGAATTGCATAGAATCGCTCGATTAACATGAATTTGTCAGTTATTTGTGGATAACCATGTAAAATGTTTTTGAATTTAAAGGTCTTTTCCGGTTGAGTACAGCTTTCAAAAATCTGTAATGTTCAGAACATTAAAAAAGTTCACAAGTTTTCTAACGAATTGAGCCTCGTAAATAGCACTTCAAAAAATCAAAATTTGTTCAATAGAATAAAACAAAATGAATAAGTAAGGTACCATTTCCTAACAGTTAGATTTTGTAGCAATTCCATTTTTCATACCACTGAAAAATCAAGTTTGAAAACCTTTATAATCAACTTTCTGAGAATCACATATGGTGCGTTTTGTAGTTAAAGTTCGTATTTTTGTTTGCTGGAAATTTTACCGCAAGAAATCAAAAGGCGAACTCTCCAAAGGTATTCAGGGTACATACTGTACTGGCCAAAAGGAATAAGAGTTTTCAGTCGAAATATGTCAACTTTGAGGATCTAGAATAGTGATTTCCAGATACCGTAAAATCTGCATTAGAAGGGCACGCCCTTCTATTTTTCCATCGTCTAAAAAAATAATTCTGAAAAAACATATTTTGTGACATTTCTAGTCAACTTGTGACGAGGATTCTAATAATACTAATTTCAATCCATTTGAATTTTTAGAATGTGTTCATTTTGAGCTCATTGGGGTGCCCTTCAAATACAAATTTTACGATACCCAATTTTCCTGAATTTTCGTAGGTATAGAGCAACTCAAGAACTCAATTTCTGTAACTGTCAACTTTTTAAGGGGTTCACAATTGAGTTAGTTAGATTGCGTGGAAGTTAAAACGCTCCAAAATGAGACAAAATTCGAGGTGATGTCAGTCAACTTGACCTAACGGACTGAATCGTAGTTCTATGAAAAAATTGTCAACTACAAAAATAAAGTTTTAAAGTTGCTCTATACATCTGAAATGATTCCGATGAATTCGATTTCTGGAAACCATTTTTTCAGGCCCTTGAAATTGACCTATTTTAACTGGAAACGCCTTCATTTTGAGCAGTACTGTAAACACTTCCAATTGTTAGGGCACACTGAAACTGTGCAGACATATTTATTAAAGTTTCTGTTTATAAATTTCTTGATTTTTCAAAATGCCGGGATTCTCCTAGTCTGTTCCATCCTGAGCCAGAAGAGCCTATCTTTTCCTCTATTTTCCTCTCCAAAAATTTCAACATACCCTCTCCCCTTTTCTTCTTAACCCTAAAACCCAAAAGAGAGAGTTCTAATTAAATTCCTTCCCCTTCTCTTCTGGTTCTCTTTTTTTCTCCCCTAATTTCGTCTCCATGTCAAAAAGCCCCAATGATTGTGTCCCTCTCTGCTCCATCCATGCTGCTCCAAACAAAAAAAGCGAAGAGAACAACCCAAACGATGTGTTGCATCTATCGTCGTCCCACACACCACACACACCAGAAAAGGAGCCCCAAGAAAAAAACGGGGCGGGGCTTCTGAGAGTACAGAAGAATGAGGAGACGCAGACAGAGAGAGGGAAACCGAGAGCACACCCCTTTAAACATCCCAGAGACCATTGCCCCCCTCCGTCTTCTACTCCTTCACCATCTCCAAAAAAAGGAGAAGGAGAGGAAAAAGTTCTTCAGAAGATCCAACAAGTAAGACGACGACGCAACAATGGTGAGTGTCTGGCGTGACGTTGGCGCGTTTTTGATTAAAATCGTAACCACTTTTTGGGGCGTTATTTCAGCTCAAAATTTCCTGCGAAAAGACTTATTTCTAAGGTATTCTTCTTTCGGGATTTCAGAGGGTCTATAATTTTCTTATTTCTCAATGTCTGGCGCACCTTTTGGCGCAATTTTTGGCGCAGCTCTTAGCTTACCGTACTTTTGGAGCGTTTCATATTAAACTTTTTTGGGGTTTTCAGCAGCGATTTTGACTGAAAACACCCTTTTGTTCTCAATGTTCATTTTCAACCAGTTGGGGCCCCTTTTGGCGCAATTATATGAAATTCTAACAGCTCTTAGCTTACCGTACCCTCTAGCTTGGTGTTACGCGTTTCTTAGCTTAGCTTGGCGATCTTTTGCCGCATTTAACATCTTTTTTCCCCATAATTCACTTTAAGCGCTTACACAGCCCAACCTCACACTTCCTTCTTCTCTATCCCACTAGCTGGCGCACCTTTGACGCATTTCTTATTTCACGCATCATAGCTAACCTCTCATACCTCCCGGTGTCACTTCCGGGCACATTTCCTTCCCTAAGGCCCCCTAAACCAAATCAGTTCCACTTGAACACCTTTCGATTTCTGATTTATCCGACCCTAGAATCCTTCAGTACATATTTTTCGACTCATTGAGCACACGGGTTGCTCCGCACCTGCCCCCTCCGGATATCCGGTTGTCCCCCCATCTAAACATGTCGTGAAAATGTTGCCAATTCAAGTGAAAAATGTGGAAAAAAGGGACACACATTTTATTTGGGAAAAAGACACTTTCAAAGTGTATCTAATTTTGAGCAAGTGGGCTCATTTTTAGGGGAAACTGCGGCTAGAGAGGCAAAAAAGTAATTTTCGCGGCAATACCAAGCGAAATGGAAAAATTTGAGCCTAAAACCAATACCGTAGCTCAAAAACAAAAGGAGATATGGATTTTCGAAACATTTCGAAATTGACGGTAACTTCAAATTACCGTAACTTTGAGAGTTTTAATGCAAATTCAATAAAATTAACACCATTAGATTCAGCGTATCAAGAGCTTCCAAATGAGTATACTCTTGACCTACTTTGGGTCCAACCACAAAAACTACAGTAATCCAATGACCCGGGATTACTGTAGTCGTCGCAAGACCCACTTACCAAAGCAAAATAGGGCATGATTACACTCATTCGAAAGCTCTCAATGAGCTGAATCCGAATATCACAACTTTCAGAGAGAGGTAATCTCGATTCACATCGGACAAGCCGGAGTCCAAATCGGAAATGCTTGTTGGGAGTTGTACTGTCTGGAGCATGGAATCCAACCCGATGGTCAAATGCCATCGGATAAGTCTCTGGGTGGATCCGATGACTCTTTCTCAACATTCTTCTCGGAAACTGGAAGTGGAAGACACGTGCCAAGAGCGATTATGGTCGATTTGGAGCCGACTGTTATTGGTGGGTTTGAGAGGGTACTGTAACTATTTTTATGGTAGTTTTTATGCTGTATAATTGAGATTATTGTATTGTTCATTAAAAGAGCTTTAAAATAAACCCAAATTCTATGTGCTTTGGATGAAAATGAAAAAAAAATCAGTTTTTGAGAAAAAATTTTCAAAAAATGGTTTTTTGAAAAAAAAACCTAATTTCAAATAGTTATAACTTTTGTAGTTATGATCGTTTTTGAATGAATATTATATTTTTTGAATCCTCATGATCTGGGCTTTGAAATGACCATAAATTTTTAAAAAATTTCATGCTCCATGCCCTTTTAAATAAGGGATTACTGTAGTTTTGATCTCCAATTTTTAAAACTTCCACCAGGGCATAATTCAAACAGTCATAACTTTCTTAATTTTTGTCAGATTTGGATGAAAATTATACCTTCAGAATCCTCATAATCTTAACTTTAAAACAATGTAAGAATTTTCAAAATTTGAATGCCTTACGTGTTTTTAAACTAGTGATGACTGTAGTTGTGTTTTCGAAATTCCAATTCTTTCACAATTACAACTTCAAACCGTTATAACTTTTTTAGTTTTGATCAGATTTGGATGAAAACTAAATTTTTGGAATTCTCATAATCTTGGCTTTGAAATGATCATAAATTTTTAAAAATTTGTAAACTACATGCACCTTTAAATAAGGGATTACTATCACACCCTACAACGGCATTTATCTGTCTCTCTCCTCCATTTACATCTCCATTTGCCTAATACATTCTTCTTTAAAAACCAAAAGGATATCCCATTTTGTGTCGCCCTATCCGTTTTGCATGTGTTGGCAGATGTCCTCCTTCCCCATTTTGTTGGAGAAGAGTCTAATTGCATCACCATACACAGAGCACAACCGAGAGAATTGAAATGAGCCCCGGCTCTCTTTTTGGAGGGGCTCAAAAAGAGGGTCCGACAGAGGATAGTGCATCTCTTTTGAAATTGTTGAGAGAAGGACGGAAATGGAATTTCGAGACAGAGAAAGAAGACATGAAAGAACGGCTGAGAAATTGCGAAATTTAGTGAAGGATTTGGATCAAAACCAACGAAACAATAACCTGAGCGATATTTGGAGTTTTTCGAAAATTTTCAAAAAATCTTTTTTTTTTCTTGGTCTAAATAAGGTGCAAAAGTTCCATTATCATGTAGTATCTAGTGTTCTCTTTTTCCGCTTTCTTTCGATCTAACATAAGTTCTAAAATTCTGAAAAATTTTTTGCGGGGTTCCCCAGAGATATTCTGTTGTGAAAAAAGGAACCTCATTCTTCATTTTCACTACCAAAATGTACAACCCCGAAGAAACTTCCCCTCCGTTTCGCTTTTCCTCTACTATTCATATAAAAACTGGAAAATAGAAGAGAGAACAAGGCATTGGATATTCATCGAAAACCGAGAAACCCATAGAAGAAGAAGAAGCACATAAAATTCATTGAGCCTTCTCTTCAGTTCCGAGAAGGGAATAAGGGAGATTCTAGGACGAGGAAGTGTTTGGAAGTAAAAAAATAAAAGTTTCATTCAACACATTTTGAGCCTAAGTTCACTATTCTAGCTCAAAAACCAACAAAGTTATGAATTTTTGAAACTTTTCGAAAACCTTGAAATTTCTATTTTTTGTCATAACTCTGTTGGGTTTGGTTCAAATTTTAAGATTTTAATAGTGTTGAGTTTGTCTCATCATCAGCTTTAACCTGAGTATAATCATGGCTAGCTCTGACAAATTTGAAGTTTTGGGGTTACGCGTGTACTCCTCGTGGACAACTCTAACTAGACTTCGAACGCGGCGTTTCTAACCTTTAGAGGCGCTGTTTTTCAATGTTCTATTCAAGTTGAGTGAAACTAAAGTTAAACAATCCAAAAGCAATACATTTTGCAACGCCTAATTTTGTACTCCTCGTGGACAAAAGTTATTATTGCTTCATATGGGAGAACCAAGGATTACTGTAGTTTTGTTGGGGGTTGCAACCGAATTAACCTGCGAAACTTACCTCCATTTCCAGACGAAATCCGCACGGGAACCTACCGTAGTCTCTTCCATCCGGAACAACTGATTACCGGAAAAGAAGATGCGGCGAATAACTACGCCCGTGGTCACTATACCATTGGAAAAGAGATCATCGACCTCACACTCGACCGTATCCGTCGTCTCGCCGACAACTGTACCGGTCTTCAAGGATTCGTGGTCTTCCATTCATTCGGTGGTGGTACCGGCTCCGGATTTACTTCTCTTTTGATGGAGAGACTTTCTGTGGACTACGGTAAGAAGGCCAAATTGGAATTCTCGGTGTACCCCGCGCCACAAGTGTCCACTGCTGTCGTCGAGCCATATAACTCCATTTTGACGACTCATACCACTTTGGAGCACTCGGATTGCTCGTTCATGGTTGATAATGAGGTAAAACTTTGTTGAAAGTTTTGAGGAGCATATTTGGAAGATTTTGAGCCTAAAACCATCCTTCTAGCTCAAAAACCAACAACGTTAGAGAATTTCGAAGTTTTTCGAAAACCTTGCTTTTTTGAAATAGTCATAACTTTTGAAATACTGAACCAAATGTTTTGATAATTACACCATTAGATTTGTCTCATAAATAGCTTCCATTTGAGTATAATCATGACCTACTTTTCTTCTACTAGGGTCCCACCACGAAAGGCACAGTGATCCAGGATTATTGTAGTCGTTGCGGGACCCAACTTTGCGACCAAACCATATCGTGTTGGGGCTCATTTTGAAGCTCTTAACGTGCTGAGTTTGGATTTTGTGTTTTTGAATTGCTATTTCACACTTACCAGGAATTATGGGCTGGAAAATAATATGTAGTCCAGTTCTTGGTTTAGATTCTCTAGAAACTCTAGAAAATCAAAATTCCACAAGAATACGATTCTCATCGTGTTTAGCATGCCAAGCCTTTCAATTTGAGTCTAATCATGATTAGGCTACCTCAAATTTGGGTCCCGGGACAAAAACTCTTCCTGGATTACTGTAGTCGTGGTGGGACCCCTTTATCAAAGCAAAGCAGGGCATGATTATACTTATTCGAAAGCTCTCAACGAGCCAAATTCAAAAATTGCATTTTCTAGCTAATTACACTTCTAAAGAAGTATTTTCCAGGCAATCTACGACATTTGCCGTCGCAACTTGGACATCGAGCGTCCATCCTATACCAACTTGAATCGTCTCATCGGACAAATCGTTTCCTCCATCACTGCGTCTCTTCGTTTCGATGGAGCACTCAATGTGGATCTCACCGAATTCCAAACCAATCTGGTACCGTATCCCCGTATCCATTTCCCACTGGCCACCTTCTCTCCTGTTATCTCCGCCGAGAAGGCTTATCATGAGCAATTGTCGGTGGCTGAGATTACTAATATGTGCTTTGAGCCGCACAATCAAATGGTCAAATGTGATCCGAGACACGGAAAATATATGGCTGTTTGTCTACTTTTCCGTGGAGACGTTGTGCCGAAGGATGTTAATGCGGCTATTGCGACTATTAAGACGAAGAGAAGCATTCAGTTTGTGGATTGGTGTCCGACTGGATTCAAGGTATGGGAATTTATAAGAATTTTGGGCCGAGAAGTTATTAGATAGCTCAAAAATGCAAAAAATTGAGAAAAATTTCTTGAAAATTGATTTTCTCAAAATTTCAATTGCTCATAACTTTTTTAGTTCTGAACCGATTTTAATGAAAATTCCACAACTAAATTAAAACTTAAAAAGATCTTCAAAATGATTATAAACGCAATTTATAAAATCTAGAATTTAAAGGATTACTGTAGTTTTCGTAGTGACACCAAATTTGGAAAAACTCTTATTTTCAATCGCTTGTAACTTTTTCAGTTTTTGACCGATTTTTATGAAAATCACACCATTCAAAAAGGTCATTAAAATAAAATGGTGATTAATTTAGACGAAATTTTGAAAAGAGTACTGTAGTTTTCGCGCTGAGACTCGATTTTGAGAAACTCTCATTTTCAATCGTTTGTAACTTTTTAAGTTCTAAACTGATTTTGATAAGACACATATCACTAAATTGGGCTTAAAAAGAACTTTAGAACAAACATAATATGTGCAGTTCAAAATTCACTAGGATTACTGTAGTTTTTTAAAGAGAGTCTCGAAATGGGTTGAAGCTCATTTTCAGTTGCTTATAACTTTTTTTGTAGTTTACCGATTTTTATGAAATTAACACTATTAAAATTGACTTCAAACGAGCTTCAAAATGTGTGTAAACATAATCTGGGAATTTTGAACTTAGAAGGATTACTGTAGTTTTCGTGGTAAGACTCGATTTTTCTGAAGTAGTGAATTGTATTCCTTAAACCCCCATATCTCCCGAACCAATAACGCCACCAAAAAACTTTCAACTACAAAAATACTCCGAATTCCCCGCCAAATTCAAATTTACAGGTCGGAATCAACTACCAACCACCTACCGTAGTCCCGGGAGGAGATTTGGCGAAGGTGCCACGCGCCGTGTGCATGCTGTCCAACACCACAGCTATCGCCGAGGCATGGGCTCGTTTGGATCACAAATTTGATTTGATGTACGCCAAGAGAGCCTTCGTTCATTGGTAAGTAATATGTTTCGGCCTACTTGTGGTCGAGCGGTGGTCGACCGCGGTCGGTGGTCGAAAATTCAAAGTCATCTAACTTTGGTAATTTTTAACCGATTTTCATGATTTTTGGGTCAAAATTCATTAATTTCAGAGCAGTTTTTTTGTTTAATTTTGAAAGTAGATTGAAATTTTTAAAATCCGCATTTTCAAACAGTTCAGAACTACAGTATCCCAAAATTTTCAAACCTCTCTATCTTTGGTAATTTTCAACCAATTTCAATGATTTTTGGCTCAAAATTTTTACTTGTTTATTATATTTTTAAGATTTTGATGTTTTCTCAACTTTGGCAAAACAATTTTTTCAACTACGCCTTGTGAAAATCTCATTTTAAGACACCTCAAAACTACAGTAACCCAAAAAAAAACACAAAAGTTTCAATACCCTCTAGCTTTGGCAATTTTCAATCGATTTTCATGATTTTTGGCTCAAAAAATTCCCTTTTTCTTCTATTTTTAAGATTCATATATTTTCTCAACGTTGAACAATCTAATTTTTTTGCTTCCAATGTAATTTTCTCATTTTAAAACAACTCAAAATTACAGTAACCCAAAAAACCGTAAAAATTTCAATGCCCTCTTACTTGGCTCATTTTCCACCGATTTTCATGATTTTTGGCTCAAAATTTTCAGTTTTTCTTCTTTTTTCAAATCCTAAACAATTTCATAACTTCAGGTACGTCGGAGAAGGAATGGAAGAGGGTGAGTTCTCGGAGGCTCGCGAAGACTTGGCCGCCTTGGAGAAGGACTACGAGGAGGTCGGTGTCGACAGTTTGGAGGATAATGGAGAGGAAGGCGATGAGTATTAGATGATGATACAGTAATCCTACAGTAATCCCCAAAAAAAAAAAAAGAATCGCTTAATGTGAATTTCCCCAAAGTAATGTTCCCCGACTGCCCCATGCTTTTGCTTTTTTCTATGCAATTTTTTTTCGAAATTATATTTTCAAAGTTTCCGTCTTTTTCTAAAAATACAACGATCGATAAACTTGTTTCTCTCCAAATTTGCTCAATTACTTCATTATATCCTTTTGAAGGTCCATAAAAAAATTTAAGAAAAAAAAAATCAAAAGTACAGTAACCCAAAACCATTACTCAACAATTTCGGCCAAGAAGATGATGCAGACTTCCTTTCCAGAATCCGGACGGGTCAATTGCCAGTTGACTTGAATTTGGTCTCCAGCTGGATGGTTATCAGTAATGGCAATAGATTGTTCGAAGACTTGCTCGGATCCGGCGGCCACTGGGCATTTGATTCCTAGAAATTTGGATTTGGGAGGTTGAGAGCTTCAAAATGAGTATAATCATGACTAGGTTTCCTCCCAAAGTTGGGTCTCGCCACGACTACAGTAATCAGATTCAGGATTACTGTAGCTTTCGTGGCGGGACTCAACTTTGGGAGGAAACCTGGTCATGATTAGACTTATTTGAAAGCTCTTGACGGGGTAAACACGATAATAACGTTAATTTTGAGTAGTTTTGGTTTTCTAGGCCGCCATGGAGAAACCTAGGCCACCGACTTCAAAGCATCACAACTTTACTTAAAGTAGAGCATTGCTGCTCATTTTTGCCCCATTTTCTTTGGATTTTTAAGGCGATTGAGAAAGTGAAAAGTTGACAAAATTGGCTCCATCAGTAATCCCAATTTTAAAGGCGCATACAGTAAACTATGGAGCCAAACGTCGAACGCAAAGTAGGGCTCATTTTGAAGGTTGTGAAGAGCTGAATTAAAAATTGCAAAAAAAATTTCAATATGTGAAAGTTTTCGAGTTCTCAATGGATTCTAATTTTCAAAATTGAGCTGAACATCGACATATGAGCATTTCAGTAGAAATTTACAGATTTCTCTGGGATTTTTTGGCTTCAAGTGAAAGCCAAGAAGTTTAACTACAGTAATCGTTGAAAAAATTAAGGTCCCAACACGAAAGTCTAGGATTACTGTAGTTCCTTATCACCACTATCACATCATACAACTTCACAACACACCTGTCTCTCCCCCTTTCCTCACGCCGCCGCTCCCTCTCTCTTCCTTCCCCCTTTCTACACTGCTCCACATAATGATACGGCCACCTTGAAAGTTCGACAGAACTCGAAAATGAGAAATGCTAGGAACTTGGAGTCTTTTGAGAAACTGTGCGCATTTATAGCAAGTTACTTCCCAAAAGATGAAAAATTTACCGAAACATCTACCAAAAAAGAAAAATTGATTTTATTGAAAAATGAGAAGAAAAAATTCCACATAATGATACGGCCGGGTGAAGAAATGTTTGAAAAAATGGCTAGGACAGTAACAAATCATGCTCAATAATCCAACGGACGTCCGTTTCGTTGAATTAAGCCAAAAACACGAGAATCCATAGACAAATAAAGATTATCCAGAAGTTGTTGGTCCACTTGATGCCATGCGTCAATGATAGCAGCTTTGAGGCTTTGGATATTGGCATAACTTCTGTTTCCTTCATAAAACTTCCTCACCATGAATCCCCAGATGTTTTCCATAATGTTTATGTCAGGAGAACATGCTGGCCACTCAAGGACAGGCACAGTGCGATCGCGTATCCACTTGATTGTACGGCGTGCTCGGTGGCATGGAGCTCCATCTTGCTGGTAGATGTAATTTTTGGATCGATTCCGACGGATGAATGGCATCAAACCACGTCTCATCACGTATCTGTATTCAGATCCATCCATTTTCTTGGAAACGAAGCAAAGTTTCACACGACCATGCGCACTGACGGCTCCCCAACACATGACTCCTCCTCCTTTAAAGTTGCGACGTGAATATCGCAACTTCTCCTTCCTGAGATCATGCCAATAATCACGATAACCATCCGGACCATCACAGTTGAATTTCTTTTCGTCACTGAAGATGATCTGAAACGGAAATTTCAGTTGGAATTGTCTACCGTAATCCTTACTGTTTTCCAATCGGTTCTCTGGTTCTTTTTGGCAAACTTCAATCGATTTTGCCTATGAATCTGTGTCACCATTGGAGCCTTTCGCATTTTCCGACGTTTGATGAACTGCGACTTCGACAGAACACGTCTGATGGTCTCAGATGACACGCTCAAATTCAATTCGCTACGAATTTTGGAGCATGTGGTTGTTGAGTTAGAAGCTTCACGGATGATTCTTGACTTGGCTCGGTTCGAAAGAAGTGGTGGGCGTCCAGGGGACTTCTTGGTATTGTAAGCTGTCGGATTGTTGGCATATCGAGCGATCACATCACGTGAACGTTTCAGATTGGTCGCGATCTTCCGGTAGGACAATCCTTGAGCTATTTTGGCATCAATCAGTCCTCTTTCGTAATCAGTTAATGGTTTTCCGCGTCCCATTGATAGAAACCCCTGAAGAATAAAATCCAATCGATTAATAAAGTGAATTGACTTGAAAAAAAAACCATAAACAACCCAAAACTTAGGGTGGCCGTATCATTATGTGGAAAAATAAAACGCAAAAAAATGAAAAAAATAAAAAATCTTTCTTGCTCATCTTAATTTTGTTTTCGTTGTGGGACCCATTAATGTAGTTTTTGATTAGGTTTTCACAGAGCCAAAATGAGATTTGAGCTCCTCTAGGTATTCCCGAATTTTCCAATTTTGAGGGTGGCCGTATCATTATGTGGAGCAGTGTATACGCCCTCCGCCGCCTTCCTCGCCGTGCCGTCGATAGCTCAGTTGGTAGAGCGGAGGACTGTAGAGTCAGTGGGTATCCTTAGGTCGCTGGTTCGAATCCGGCTCGACGGATTTCTTTTTTGCTTTTTTTGTCGAGCATTGTTAACTAATTTTGGGGGTCTTTGAGGCATCTTTACTATTAACAAACGCAAAATTCTGTGTGTGTGTCTGTCTGTGCCGTGTCCGGATCCCGCTCTAGCTCAGTCCTCACTGGACCGATTTTTCTCAAATTTTGACAGGTTATCCGAAATTCCATCGAGATGATGCCCATCTATTTTGTTTTTCAAAATTTCAAAAAAAAATTTTAGACATGCCCGAAGGGCCCCAGAGGGGCGTAGCCCGTCTGGTTCTAAGGTATTTTAGGACCCCGACTCACCATAAGTACAGGCATCCGAGTTGGTTTGTGGGAAATCGACCATAGCCGAACCGCCGACCTTGGCACGGACACTGGTCTTCAACTTGTCGGATGGCTTGGATGGTTTGAAGGCGATTTGGATGACTGGGCGAGTTCCCTTCTTGAAGAAGCACACTTTCTTTCCGTCCTTAGTTTGAAGATCGCAACCGTCGGCCTTCACCATGGAGACAGTACCGTCGGCCTTGCAGGTCTTGTAGCCGATCTCGATGAACTCGGCGTAGGCCATTGCGGCGAGAAGGGTGAGGATGATTAAGGTTTTCATACTGAAATTGAGAAATATAATTCGGGGAATGAAAAAGAGAAGGAAATCAGTGAGAACAAGGAGTGAAATGATTGCAAAGGAATTTTGAATTGGGGTCACTGTATTATTAATAATTTTTTTGATTTGGGAAAGCTTGAAACTTTTCAAAATAATGTTAACAGGAAGTTCAGAAAATTTGCCAAATTTTGAGCCTAAATTCACCCTCATACCTTGAAAATGAACCGAGTTACAGATTTTCGAAAATTTTCGAAATTCTGAAATTCTGAAATTTCACTATAACTCGGTTAGTTTTGCTTCAAATCTTATGATAATTATATCAATCGACTGGAAATTTTAGGAGTTTTAATATGAGTATAATCATGGGTAGGTTTTGAAAATTTTGAAAAATTAGAGCTCTGAGGGCACCGAGAGCTCCCAGAGCCCCAAATTTCAAAATATACCAAACCTACCCAATATATTAAGCTCTTAAAATTTTCTATCGATTGCTATAAGTTTCATAAAATTTGGAGAAAAATGAGCCGAGTTACAGTAATTCCAAATTTTCGAAAATTTTCGAAAATCCGTAACTCAGTTCATTTTTAACATAGAACGTTGATTCTGGGCTCAGAATAATTCAAAAATCTTGGTGAATTTTTGAAAAATAAGTCCACAAGCTCTCCCAAGAGCACACCACACAACTGCTGCCACAATGAATGACCCGAGCGGGGACCCCGTGCCTTCCAATCTTCTTCGGAACAGTTGTTGGTCCTTTCTCTCAAACACTCTCTCGAATCCCCACACTATTTCCTCTTGTCTTTTGAGCAGTTGCTCCAAATAGGCCACGCCCCCTTTTAGTGCTCCAGGGCTCAGTGAGCCCCCAATGTGTTTTAAAGCTCTGATTTATTGATGATAGGTAGAATAATGAAGGGGAAAGAGAATGGAATGGAAATTCTTTAAAAAAAAACTCTTTTTTGAAGGAAAAGATTCGTATCACAATGAAGGATAGGAATGTGGAAGAGAAATCAAAAATCATAAGAAAAAAAAAATGTGTATTAAAGTAGAGGAACATCATCATCGATCGCCGCAATTGAGCAACCATCGCCGAGCAGTGAGTCACCGGAGACTGGTGTGGAGAGGAGGGCCTCGCTAAAATTTATAGTAATTTTACATAAAGAATCATGAAAATTGCATCATTTTGAGCCAAAAACAAAGTTTCTAGCTTGAAAATGAGCAAAGTTACAGATTTTCGAAAAATTTCGAAAATCCTAAAATTTGTTTTTCTGCAGTAACTCGATTCATTTTGCTTCAAATTTTATGAAATTTAGATTAATCGAATAGAAATTTTAAGAGCTTCAAAATAAGTATAACCTTGGGCGGTTATTAGTAATTGCGAAAATTGGGGCTTGGGGACTCAGAGAGCCCCGAGAGCTCCAAATTTCAAAATCAGAACCTACCCAAGATTATACTCATTTTGAAGCTCTTCTAATTTCAAGTCGAATAGTGGAAATTTCATTGAAAATGGAGCAAAACTAACTGAGTTACAGTAGTTTTAAGCGGTTTTCTGATTTTCGAAAATTTTCGAAAATCTCTAACTCTGCTCATTTTAAAGGTAGAAAGTTCGTTTTTGGCTCAAAATGTGTGAAAAACTTTGAAGATATCTTAAAATCAGTTTTTGAACACGATTCCAGGAAAACTACAGTAACGCAATTCATAGAGGGTACTGCAGTTTCTTCTAGTCGATGAAACCGAACATAAATGCAAAAATCGAATTTAAAAGCTTAAGAACTTCAAATGAGTATAGTCATGACTATTTTTGCCTTGAAAATCGGGTCTCGGCTCGAAAACTACAGTAATTCTGAGATTCCAGGGATTACTGTAGTTTTCGTGGTACCCAACTTGATCCAAATATAGTCGTGATTATACTCATTTTGAAGCTCTCCACGTGCCGAATTCGAATTTCTTACTCACCTTGCACCATGATTATTATACTTTGTGGTCGAAGAGGCCGCACACGACGACCCATTCCGATAGCATCGCGTTTTCCCATTAGCGACTACTGTAGTTGTCGATGTCTGCATTCCTACAGTATCCCCATTCGCCTCCTCTTCGTCATCGGGAATTGTCGGGAATTGCAGTATCAAACTTTCCAAATTTTGATTCGGATTTTGATTATTCTGAAGTAACGTCTCGATCGATGCTCGCCGAGCCGGTGGGCCAGTGACAAGAAGATCGATTCCATCACATAATCGATCCATATTCGGGGACCTTAGTGGTGAGGAAAATGATGAGTCTTCAGTATCCGAGGATTCGTCGTTTTCAGATTTTTGAGTTTCCTTCGCATGTAAATCTCGAGAATTTTTGATAAGCAATGAGTCTGTGGCACGGAGCAACTTTTTCGGCTCAAATTTCGGTATTTTCTCGGCTACTGAGTCCGCTTGAGAGTCTTCTCCATTTTCGAATGCAATTTGAACAAAAGAATTGGCAATTTCATAACTCGGTGGACCATCCGATGGATCGAAAGCGTTTTCGACGGCTTGCGAACTTTCGCTATAATTCCAATCGGATTTGATTACGGTATGTATTGCGGAGTACGGTGGCGCCTTGTCGGGAAGTTCGCGAGCTTTCGGTGGGGAATCGTCGATTTCGCATTCCAGTTCTTTTTCGAAGGTTACCTGGAATTTGAATTTTTTTGGTTTGAATTTTGCACTGTAGGAAAAATCCCCTATTGAAACCCCTTTTTTGAACCAAAACCTTTTTTTAGTTCACTAATCTTTTTTCTGAAATTCACCAAATATTTTGAATCATTTTAAGCCTAAAACCAACATTCTATGTTAAAAACTAACCAAGTTACAGATTTTCGAAAATTTTCGAAAATCTGAAATTTTATTTGCTACTGTAACTGGGTTAGTTTTGCTTCAAATTTTATGAAACTTATACAAATTGATTTGAATTTTCAAGAGCTTCAAAATGAGTATAACCATGCCTAAACTACAGTAATCCTCGATTTCGTGGTGGGACCCCAAAAAACAACTTTCGAAGAAAACATGGTCATGATTATAATCAAATTGAATCTCTCAAAATTTCGAATCGATAACTGTATTTTTTGTCAAAATTGGAGTGAATTAAATTGAGTTATAGTAAAATTTGAAATTTTCAGATTTTCGAAAATTTTCGAAAATCTGTAATTTGGCTCATATTAGGGGTAGGAGGGTGGATTTAGGCTCAAAATATGGAAAACTTTTTGAATTTTCAAATAAAAATAGTTTTCAAAATTCATGACTTCCTTAAATCAAGAAAATGAAGTTTCTGAAATATTTCAGAAAAAAAAATTCGAAAAATTTTTTTTGGAAATTTTTGAAACCTCAAAACTCGGCTCATTTATAAGATACATATCTGATTTATAGCTTAAAATGAAGCCAAATATTTGTGTTTTACAAAAACTTTATGACTCCCTTAAATCAAGAAAATAAAGTTTCTCAAATTGAAAAAAAATTGCAAAAAAAAAATTTTCGTAAATTTTTTTTTGAAACCCCATAACTCGGCTCATTTTTAAGGTAGCAACTCGGTTTTGAGTTTAAAATAAAGCCAAACTTTCAATTTTTTTGCCAAATTTAAAACCATCGCACACATTATCATATAAGCCCCACCCACCTTATGATATCCAATAATATACATAACCAAATCGTCCAAATCGTCCTTATCCACCAAAAACTCCAAACCCTGATGCGGATTACTCGCCAATCGGATACTAATCATCGATGCCACTTCCGTCTCCTTACAAACCACCAATTTCCCAATTAAATCGAATCCAATGGAAATCGAAGGTTGTCCAGACTTCCCGGGATGCCTGACCAGAAGCCCAGTACGGGGTTCCACTTGCATCAACATATCGATTTGGGATTCTTTGAATGTTACACAAAATGAGCGACCACCAAATGAGGGAAGATGCGAAACGATGTGAATGTACTTCAAGCGAACCATCATAGATGGTTCGTTAGCGAATTGGGAGGTGCCTGAGAGTTTTGAAATTAAAAAATCTGAATTCAGCATAAAAAATGCTTTCGAATGAGTATAATCATGACTATGCTAGCTCGAAGTTGAGAAAATTGGGTCCCGCCACGAAAACTCTTGGGATTACTGTAGTTTTCGTGGTGGGACCCAATTATCACCAAAGGTAGTCATGATTATACTCATTTTGAAGCTCTCGGTGTCATAAATTCATTTTTTATATTCCCGATCCCAAATTTCCCCACTGGGGCCCCAAAATTACTCACAAGCCTCCAACTCTGGCGGATATCCATTGCTGATACTTGGCTTCCCTAAACAGTCCACTAATCTCGAACTGTCTCTCTTCAAATAAAATCTAATGTGTTTCCGGACATCCCTTCGTTTCACATTCTCCAATACGATGGCTGGCAGGAATGTGCCGAGTCCGTATTCTCTTCTGAAACGTTAAATTTTTTTTTGAAACCAATTGCATTGGATTTGACTCGCTGAGAGCTTTCAAATGAGTATAATCATGGCTAGGTTTGGTGTCAAAGTTGGGTCCCGTCACGAAAACTACAGTAATCCCGGGGGATACTGTAGTTTTCGTGGTGGGACTCAGGTTTATTGAACTTGGAGATAGACCATCATGATTATACTCATTCGAAAGCTCTTGACGCGGTGAACACGATGGTGGTGTTTATTATGGGATTTTCTAGGCCACCAACTTCAAAATACCGTAACCTTGCTCAAATTAGACCGTTTTTGCCCATTTTTTCACCATTTTTCTTGTAAAAAAATACTCACTCAACCCGATTCACGGACACCTTGTTGTTCTCCTTCAAAATATTGCAATCATAAGCGACCTGTTGTACATGAAGTGCGGCGAGCCTGATACAGGCCTCATATCTCATTTCCATGGCGAAACGGCCGCGGACCACATCGTTGACACATTGTTGATAATAGTATTCTAGAGCCTTCGGATCATTGAGTAATAAGACGAAAGCGTCCGATGGAGCGAAGGAGAGACGGAATACGCAGCGGAGGTGCTCCGAGTTGGGCAGATCGATTATCTGGAAAAAATCACATTTTTTGAGCCTAAAATCATGCAAATCCGTCGAAAATTAACAAAGTTATCGGTCTTTGAAAATTTAACATTTTTCTTAAAAATATTTTCCAACATAATTTTTGAAGATTTTGAAAATTTCCGTTCAAGACCCTGAAATTCAAATTCCTCACATTGAGAGCTTTCGAATGAGTATAATCATGACCTACTTTGGCGAGCTTTGGGTCCCACCACGAAAATTACAGTATTCCCAGGACTACTGTAGTTTTCGTGGTGGGACCCAAAGTAGGTCATGATTATACTTATTTTGAAGTTCTTTTCGCCCTGAATTCAAATTTTGCACTTTCAAATCTTCTTACCGATTTAATTTTGCAATCCGGCCTCAACAAACTAATCCGACTCGTTCTCGCGCCCAATGAGTACTCCACAGCTAACGAGAAATGCGACTTGGCAGTGATTTGAAGTTTTTCCAGAATACTTTCCAGAATATTCTTCACCGTTGTTGTCTCGTCATATTTGAAGGATCGAGTTTGGCCGTTTTCCAGAAAAACGCGTAGAACATTAGGGAGGAGTGGAGGGAAGTCCGAGTTCTGCAAAAATAATAATGTTTTGCGGATTTTTTGACGGATTCGAATTCAGCTCACTGAGAGCTTTTGAAAGAGTATAATCATGACTATGTTTCCTTCAGTTTGGTTTTCGAGGGGTCCCATCACGAAAACTACAATAATCCGAGTTTTCGTGGCGGGACCCAACTGGGGCATGATTATACTCATTTGAAAGCTCATGACAAGCTGAACATGATGACAATGTTTAATCCAAGTGAATTTAGTTTTCTAGGCCACCATGGAGAAACCTAGGCCACATACTGTAACTTTGCTCAAAGTGGACCGTTTTTCATAATTTTTGATCCTTTTGTTTTGAATTTTTCCAAATTTTAGGGAATGCATTTCGAAACGTCAGAAACTCAACTTTTTTTTCAAAACTCACATTATCATTATTCGACGATACCAGTACACGATCCGTGAATCTCACTTTACAATTTTTCCTCGAACTTTTTGGTCTTTGTGGTAGTTGTTGTACAGTAATCTGTAGCTCATCCTTTGTGGCTCTCACGGCGTTTACTACATTATCTTTTGACTCGTTTTCCATGTTCGCTCCATTGACTTCCAAAATTTGGTCATTGGCAAACAATAAACCATCCGATGGACCCTCTGAAATCGAAATTTGAAAATTTGAGTTTGAAATTTGGATTCAGGAGATTGGGAGCTTTAAAATGAGTATAATCATGACTAGGTTTAGATGGAAAATCGATCATTGCTCAGCTTAAAAATTTATGATGAGCAATGAAAATGCTACCATTGAATTCAGCTGGTTAAGGGCTTTCGAATGAGTATAATAATGATAGGGTTTCCTTTGAAAGTTGGGTCCCGCCACGAACAGTGAAGGATTACTGTAGTCGTGGCGAGACCCAACTTTGGAAGGAACCCCAGCCATGATTATACTCATTTTGAAGCTCTCTTTATGCCAAATTCAAATTTCTAGTTTCCAACTCAAAAATGTCTACCCACCTGGAGATACAAACTGAATAATAGTCGGTAGCTGTCCAGCGGCCACGAATCCAAATCCGATATCCTTCCCGCGTCGTATACCTACAGTACGCCTACCATCCGGCGGTCTAGTTTTCCTCGGATCCACATAGGTCGTGGCTCGATTAAGATGACTGTAATTTTTGTGTGGATTTACCGGGGGATTACTGTAGATACTCACTCTATATAATAAGTGTTCCCGTCGTTGTCCTTTGCCTGCTCCCAACCATACGGTAGTCCTAGTCGACACCGCCATGAGGCCCATGGTGGCTCCCAATGGGAACTTCGGGTGGTGTGACTGAAAAATTTGAAGTTTTTTAACGTTTTCAACTAGATTACTGTATTCAGCTCACCGAGAGCTTTGGAATGAGTATAATCACGGCCGTATTTGCTTCAATTCGGGTCCCACCACGAAAACAAGGGATTACTGTAGTTTTCGTGGTGGGACCCAAAGTTAGCTAAAGTAGGTCATGATTATACTCATTTTGAAGCTCTTGAGCTCCTTAATTCGAATTTTTGATTTGTTTTCAATTTTATTGAATTTTACTCACATGAGATCCTTAATCTCATCAACACTTCCCGAACAACAAATACGTTTCGGTGGTGATTGAGAGCCATTGTAGAATTGGAGGCTTTTGGATTTGATCATGACATTCGCTGAGGGATTTTTCAGGTTTTTGAGATATAGAACGGAAGATTACGGTAGAAAAAACCAAATATTTTAGGCATTCGATTTCTCGAAAATTTGAAAAAATAAAGAGAAGATAATTGTGGAATCGTCTAAATCTCACTGGGAGCTTCGAAATGAGTAAAATCATAACCTATTTTGGTTCAAAAGTTTCGTCCCGCCACGACTACAGTATTCCGCACAAAAAATTTTGCACTACTGTACTTTTCGTGGTGGGACCCAATTTGGGCCAAAGTAGGCATGATTATACTCATTTTGAAGCTCTCAACGAGCAAAAAACAAAATTACAGGTTTTAAGTAGAAAAATAATACTTTGTATTTCTGGGAATCACAAAAATACAAAAAATAAACATTTTTTATTTTCGAATTTTTTTGACATTTGGATGGGCAATACGATGAAATTTCACACAGACACCCCAGTAGTTAAAAAAAGAAGTAGAAAAACAAAGAATTTAGAAGAAAAAAGAAGAAATTTGTCTGTTTTTTGGGGTCCCCTTTTCTCCGCATGAAATTTGATATTTTCAATAGAGAGAACGAAACGAAACTAGGCGGGAAGGAAGTGAAAATGAAATTAGAGGAGGAAGGGAAGGAGAAACTCTGAGATTTAGATTTCTTTGTGAATCAAACAACTTTGTTGAAATTTCAAATTGGGAAATTTTGGGGAAAAAAGTGTATAAAATTTTGTGAAACTGCAAAAATCGCATTGAGCTTGTTGAGAGCTTCAAAATGAGCATAATAATGACTGGGTTAGCTCTAATTTGGATCCCACCACGAAAACTACAGTAATCCCAGGATTACTGTAGTCGTGGTGGGCCCCTATTTCGAGTGCAAAGATAGTCATGATTAGGCTCATTTTAAAGCTCTTGAGATTTTCAATTCAACTGTGGAATTTTCAAAAAGTTTCAGCCAAAAATAAGACTTCCACGCCCCCTTTCCCCCATAGAAATAGTTCAAGAAAATAGAAAAGTGTAAAATCTCCGTTTTCTCCGAAATCAAAAACTCTCGGGGCTCAAAAACAGAGTGAGAACCAAAAAAAGGATTCCAAGAGTGTGGTTTTCCTCAGAAAACTTAAAAACTAGAAGAAGTGGTCCCCAGAGAGGCCCAGTGGGGTCTTGACAGCCGAGGAACAGATGGGTTGACATTTTTGGGGGAATAAGAAAAGAGAAAAGGAAAAATTTTCATCTTTGAGGAGAAGAACTTTGGGAAAACGTTTTTAACTTATTTTGGGAAAGGGTCAAGTTTAAAAAAGAGAGGAGGGGTGGGAATTTTAAAGTTAGTGGCGCTATTCTAATTTTAGAATAATGGGCACAATTTTTCCTACAATTTGAGCCCAAAACCAGTGTTCTAATTCTAAAATTAACCGAGTTACAGATTTTCGAAAAGTTTCGAAAATCAAAAATTTATAATTTTCACTATAACTCTATTATTTTTAATCCATATGTTATGTGATTTATACAATTTGGTTTGAAATTTCAAGAGCTTCAAAATGAGTATAAACATGCCTTATTTTACAGAAACTACAGTAATCCTAGATTTTCGTGGTGGGACCCAAAATAGGTCATGATTATACTCATTTTGAAGCCCTTGAAATTTCAAAGCGATTTGTATTAATTTCATAAAATTTGGACTACAAATAGCCAAGTTATAGTAAAATTTGGAATTTTCAGAGTTTCGAATAGTTTCGAAAATCTCTAACTTTGCTCATTTTTGAACTAGAAGCCTAATTGAAGGCTTAAATTTTTGCTCAAAACTCAGGCTTCTTTTTAAAAATAGAATAATCCAAATTGTATACTTAAAAATTCAGAGAAAAAAAATGAATCACAAATGGTCAAATAAGAACACAATTATTTGCTTATATTCATGGACATCACACTATTTTCTGACCAAAGTCCATTGTCAAATATAGAACATAGGAAAAAAAGTTTGTTTTTCTCACACCCCCCCCCCCTTTTTAGATTTTTTAAGGGAATAAATAATAATCAGAAATCAGAAGAAATTTTGAGTGCAAAATTTCGAAATACTTGGGAAAGTAGAAATCTTCATATTAGGAAATCGCTGCTTCTAAATTTTTAAAAAAATTACCATTTCAAGTTGAGCAATCCATATTAAAACAAAAAAATTGAATTCCACTTATTGAGAGCTTCAAAATGAGTATAAACTCGACTAGGTTTGTTTTAATTCAAAAATTAGACCCTGCGCCTTTAAATTGAGGATTACTGTAGTTTTCGTGGTTGAACCATAAGAGTGTTTATACTCATTTGAAAGCTCATAACATTTTACACAACTTAAATTAATTTTAATTTAGTTAGCTGCAAACCGATCAGTTTTACAACGGTATGAAAAAAAAATCTAGCAGTTCAAAGTACTATGCGCCTTTAAACTGAGATTACTGTAGTTTTTGTGGAGGAACCCTAGTAGTGTTTATACTTATTTTGAAGCTCTTTGAATTTCCTATCGATTGATAATATTATCAAAATTATAGGGTCAAAATTAAATAAGTTACGAATATTTGAAAAACCGGAAACTTTTTCAAGGGAAAAGTCAATATATTGGGAAATTTTAAAGTGAATTTCTTTGTGAAAAGAAGGATTTTTTAATATCTACAGAAGCGAAAGATAACAAATAAAATGAATCATCCATAGAACAGAGAAAAATGATTTTTAGTCTTACAAAGAATCTGGAATCGAAAATCAAAAAAAAATTTTCGAAAAAAAACATTTTTTTTTCGAAAAATTTAAAATTCCTGGATAATCGAATTAAGCTCTAATTTTTCAAGTATTTTCTGGTAGCTTCCAAATTCCAAATTTTTCTTCAAAATTTTTGTGCGATTACAAGAACAAACAACTTTTTTTCGACCTCCAAAAACACCCCCAAAAATTTCCTCTATTTTCTCTGAAGAAACAAAAAATTTTTGTTTTTGACCGGTACCGCCTCTTTTTTTACTCTAGAAGCTGAAAAATAGAGGTGACAAGAAGAAAAAAAAGTAGGGAGCCAAAAATACCAGTGAAAAAAAACAGCGATAACGATGTGTGTGTCTATAGGACTATATAGTGTATACACAATTGAAGTTTTCTTTTTTTTTTCGAAAAAAAAAACGAAAATAGAGGAAGAGAAATAATAATAATAATAATAGCCTTGACTCCTATGGGTGCTGGAAAACTTATTAAAACCCATTTTCATGAAAAAATAATAGTGGAAATGACTTTGGCTCAGTGAGAGCTTCAGAATGAGTATAATCATGACTAGTCTAGCTCAATTTTTGGTTCCACCATGAAAACTACAGTAATCCAAACTTTGTTACTGTAGTCGCTTTGAGACCCTATTTGGTGGGCAAATATAAGCATGATTATACTCATTTTGAAGCTCTTGGTGAGCTGGGATTAAAAATGTCACTTTTAGAATCCTATGCGCCTTTAAAATGGGATGACTGTAGTTTTCATGGACTTGTTTACACTCATTCTAAAGTTCTTGAAATTTCCTACATTTTCGTATAATTTTGATCTTCCTAACTGAAAAGCCGATAGATTTACAGAAGTCTGAAAAAATCGAATTTTTTTTCCTTTTTTTGAAAATGTTCTTACTCCTCATTTAAATTTTGGGTTACTGTACTTTCTAGACATGTTTATACTCATTTTGAAGCTTTAAACATCATAATTCCAATAATTTTATTATTTTCCAAGAATTCTCAAGTTTTCGACGCCACTTTCTCAATAGAGCACCCTTGCACTTTACCCCAAAGTCTAGACGCCTTAAATCAGGGCCCATGGGGCCCCACGGAACAAACATAGAATTCGATACTCTCACTTTTTAATTTATGCAAAGTGAAACCGAATTGGGGTGCGGAAACGGAAAAAGGGAGATGTGACGTCATTTGGTTCATTTTTTGATCTCCCAAGGGGGAGGAGCCCCGAAAATGGGATTGGAGTTCCTAAATATTGAAAAATTATTGTGAATTTGAATTTGGCAGGTTGAGAGCTTTAAAATAAGTATAAACATGAATATGTTAGAAGGAATTAAATCAAAGCACAGTAATCCATAAAAATAAAAAAATTGACGAAAAAAAACTTAATTTTCAAACACTTGTAACTCTTTTAGTTTTGGCGTTAAACTTTTGAAATGTACACCAAATTATGTAAAATTTAAAGGGCTTTAAAATAAGTATAAACACTGTTATGGTCCCGTTGCGAAAACTACAGTAATCCTAGTAAAAAAAGACTTTTCCTAAAAATCTGCTGTTTCATTTTCAAACTACTGTAGTGCAGTCAATTTTGAACCAAAATTTATGAAAATTACACCATTTGAATTGTCTTAAAATGACCTTCAAAATCAGTACACATTTTATTAGGGTCCCGCCACGAAAGTTACAGTAATCCGCAATTTAAAGTTCAAAAATTCAAAAATCCAGAATCCAAAGATCTCTGAACACTTTTTCCCCCAAATGATTGACATGAAATTGAGCCCAAGCGGATGAGAAATTGAAATTCAACTCCGAAAAAGAACGAAATTTACATTTTAATAGAGAGAGAGTCAAACAAAAAGTGATGACAAAAAGTGGAGGGGCCCCGGGGAAAATTGGAAAATTTCTTGTGGGAAAAAATGAATTTAGAAATGTCTGGAGGGCAAAAAGACAGAGAGGGCCCTTTGGTTTTGGAAGGGGGGATTAGGAGAGAAGCGAAAAATTGGATGGGGAGAAGGAGGAGGAAAAGTTAAGTGGAACAATATGGACCGAAATTTTGGGGGAAAATTTTGATTTTCAAAATTTTTTCTAATTGAAAAATTAGATGTGAGAAAGTTTAAAAATCTCTAAATTAATGTTCCAAGGCTCAAAATTGGCTAATTCCCTTAATTTCGACGTTCCGCAACCGGACGTTTTGTAACCGGACATTTCGCAACTATGAAGTTTCGTAACTTTGAGGTTTTGTAACTATGACGTTTCGCAACTATGACGTTTCGCAACTTTGACATTTTGCAACTTGGAGATTTCATAACTATGACATTTCGCAACCCATTGAAATACTGAGTCTTATTTTGATTAGTAGTTGCGAAACGTCTCGGAGCCAAAAATGAAATTTGAAGATAGTTGTCCACGAGGAGTACACAAGGAATATAAAAATTTTCCCGAATTTCAGACCAAAATTCTTATCAAATCCAACTTTCTACACAACTTCTGTTCTTTTAAGGAAACTACAGTAATCTTCATTTTAATGGCGCATTGACCTAACAAACTGTACTATGTACTACTTTACACCAACTAAACAAAAAAAGAGAAGCTTCAAATTCTTTTGGTGTCATTTTTTTTCTTCGAAAAAAAAAAATGCACACACATGTGTTTGTATGCCATGTCCTCTTCTTCGTGTCCATGTGTATGTGTGACTATAAACATTTCTGGGGGGACACATATACACGACATGTCGTCGTTTTCACTTTTTTATGTTCCAAAAAACTAGGAATTAGGGGTGCAGATCTCACTTTATTGAAATTTTCACAAGAAATAAAGTCCAAATCTGAGTTCAGCCCGTTGAGAGCTTCAAAATGAGTATAATCATGAACTACTTCGGGTCCCACCACGAAAACTTTTGGATTACTGTAGTTTTTGTAGTGGGACCCTAAGTAGGTCATGATTATACTCATTTGAAAGCCCTCAACGTGCTGAGTTTGAATATCTAATTGTCTCCTCAAATTTCCTTCATTTTTGTGCCCCCAGGTCCCCCGAGACCCCTTTTTTCGTATTGACGTAACACATAGCATAACATACAACACACTTCCTGACGTATCCCTTTCTATTTTACATACGTTCAATAATTCAGAATACATTTTCCCCCTGAAGACGTCTTCAGAATTTTAGATTGTTGCTCCGATTCTAATGAACCCTTGTGCTCTTTTTTTTTTGCTCCGGGCACTTTAAAATGAAAAAATTACTCACTGAATATAGAAAATGCGTCCATTCTCGAGCACACACAAATCGCACTCCTCCACCAGATTCGCGTTCATCGAGTGGTACTGTAGAATGTGGTCTGCCGAGACGCCGTCTTCTGAAAAATTCGTATATAAAAATTGTGAAAGAAGAAATTGGGTAGGAATCCCCAAAGTTGCAAGTGATTGTAAAAAGTGATACTGCAAAATTCAAACTAGAAATTTCAAACTACCGTATCTCAGCTCATCCTTTTTCGAAATTAATGCAAGTTATACCATTCGAATTGACTTAAAAAGAGCTTGAAAATGAGTATAAACACTAATTGAGTCCCACCACGGAAACTACAGTAATCCTAGTTAAAATGAGTCTTTCACGATGTTTTGCAATTTGATTTTTAAACTACCGTAGTGCAGTCAGATTTGGCTTGAAATTGATGACAAATAAAGCATTAAAAGAGTATTAAAAAAAGCTTTTGATAAACTACAAACCCTAATTAGGTCCCATCACGAAAACTACAGTAATCCTAATTTAAAGGCTCCTAAAGAGGGTTCGTGATCCAAAATTCATGAACCTAGTCGTGTTTATACTCGTTTTGAAGCTGTCAATGAGCGAAATTTGAATATTTTAGAATCATATTGCTCAGCATAAAATTAAAACTGAGCAATATCAAAAACAGTTCCCAGAACAAGAAATCTGCTTTTTTTCGATTTAATTTGAAATTTATAGCTAGGAAAAAAATCTTCTTGGTGATGTAAAAAAACTGAAAACCATTGTATTTAAAAAATTTGAAAAATTCAATTATTTTCTGAAAAGTTTAAAGCTTTGAAAAGGGGTGTAATATTGTGAGAATTTCGGACAAAAGTAAGTGTTCTTTGAGATTTTAAAGAATTGAAAGAAATGGAAGTTTTAGAATGAAATTTTGAAATTCAAATGTATAGCATAAAGAGCTTTAAAAATGAGTTACAGTAATCCCGAATTAAAAGATCCACAAATCCATTTTCAATTTTTAAAAAGTTGGTTTTTTCAAAAGTCGATTAAAAAAAAAGATAATATTAAAACAATCATAACTTCAACAACTTCGAACTTCGAATAACTAAGTTATTACCGAAAAACGTCAAATTTGAAGAGCTTCAAAATGAGTATAAACACTATTAGGATCCCACCACGAAAATTACAGTAATCCAAGTTAAAGTGAATCAGTCATCCCGAAAATTGGTTTGATTTTCGTACTACCGTATCTCAGTCAATTTTAGCTCAAAATTTATGAAAATTATATTATTCAAAGCGTTTTTAAAAGGACTATAAAATAAGCATAAACAACATTGGAGTCACATTCCAAAAACTACAGCAAATCCTTTTTTAAAGGCGCAGAAGGGTCCGGGATCCAAATTTCAATGTGCACTAAACCTAATCGTGTTTATTCTTATTTTAAAGCTTTTTAAGAGCTGAACTCAAATTTGAACATGAAAACTTTAGTTTAAAGTTTTTGTTTTCCGAAATTTTGTCCAAAACCAAAAGTAAATCCTCGTAAATCTGTCAATTTTCTATACCAACTTTTGACTCTACCCTAGAAACCAAAAAGAGCACAAAAAACTGCCTTATAAAAAGCGCCCCAGTCTAAAAACCAAAACCTTCAATTTTCTATATGATTTATATGAAAAGGGAGAAAGAGTCAAAAGAGCGAGCACACAGGGAGCACAAAAAAAATGAATGTGTGCGAAAAAAAATGGGTGGAGAGTACAAAAAAAAGAATAATGTGAGTAGAGGAAGATGAAGAAGAAGAAGAAGAAAAGTGCTGAGTTTAATGGAATGGGCCTTCTCTCAGAAAAGGGGATATTGTATGCCTAGAGGGTCTTTTTTGGAAAGGGGGTACTAAGAATTGAGAAGATGAAGTTTTTAAGGAAAAAAGAAAAAGGCGGAGCTTAGGAGCTTAATTTCAAAAAATTAGGTACTTCAAAAAAGCAGACGGAGTCTAGTTTTTTTTTTTTTTGGGTTCTGAAACTCTGAGATTTCAAGATTTTGGCATTCTTTGAGATTCTAAAATTTCAAAATTTGACTCAATTTTAACTTCCCTAAATTCCAAAAAACCTCTATGCGCCTTTAAACCTCAAAAAAATGGTGAAATATAATTTTTTTTCGACTGACTAGTTTTTTTTTGACATGGGTATTATTATTATTGGTATTATAGAGGTTGGGGAGGTTTAACATAGTAATAACAATTGGACAACTACATGGTGAGAAGAAAATGAGAGAAAAACGGAAATGATGATGATGATATTTTGGATTTTGAAATTGTTGCAAACATTACAGTTCGTTTTTGGTGATTATCTTGTTTTTAGAAGATAAATTTTGGTGGAAAATAATAAATATCACGTTTTGTAGCAAATTTTATACCTAATGTACCAAGAAAAATCGAAAAATGTGGAAAAATTGGCCCTTGAAAATTTGGAATCAAAAACTTTTTTAAATGAAAAGTGTGTGCCTTTAAATTGAGAATTACTGTAGATTTTGTAAAGGGGCCCTAGTCATATTTCTACTTATTTTGAAGCCCTTACTATGAACAAATCAGTGATATAATTTTCATAAAATTTAGAGCACAATTGAGCAAGTTACAGTACCCCGAGGTTATTGAGAGTCCAAAGAAATGAGACACCACTGGTTTCTGATCTTCTTCTATTTCAAAATTTGAAAAATTCAGCTATATTTATACTTATTTTGAACCCCTTTTCAACACAAATCTAATGGTATTACTTTCAAATAATTTGGAGCAAAACTGACCGAGTTACGGTAGGATTACTGTAGACCCCCAAACCCAACAACAACCAAACATAGTCATGTTTATACTCATTTTGAAGCTCTCAACCTCCAGAACTCAAATTTTCAGCTCATTTTCGAATAAAATGCTCACCATCATCAAGTGTCGTCGAGAAAGTGACTCTCTCCTCCGTATCATTCGACCCGTGTCGGAGAATCATCATCTTCCGGGTGGAACTGCCATCCGATGTGGATGACGTCGTTTCAATGTCACCCATGATTCTGGAAATTTTTTTTAATATTAAGAATGTACAATGTGAAAAAGGAGAGTATAAAGAACAATTCGAAAATTTAATCTTACTTATATATAATCCGCTAGGATTTCTGTCCGGTCTTGGTCAGGGTGTCCGCTTTAGTTGTCCGAAAGGTAATTTGGTCGCGCCACAAAATCGAACCCGCGACTACTGCGCGGCAGTGCAGCGCGATACCGACTGCGCTTCACGTGAAACAAGAACCAAGTGGCCAGTGGCGTATAAAAACTAAGCAAAATTGAGCGGCAGCGCCGCGAATCCAGCCTGCGGTAAGCAGGCTGGTATAGGAAAAAAAAGAAAATTTTGAACAACTTTTGATCTCAAAATAAAAAAATTTAGGTACGACAGTAATACTTAGTTTAAAGGCGCGTGGAGCATTCAAAATACCTAATCTTTTAGACTTATTTTGAATATTAATTTATAATTATTTAAAAAATATAAGTTACATCCATATTGGACAAAAAATAAAAAAGTTATGACTGTTTGAAGTTTAAAAATTTGCTTTCAAAGAGAAAAAATATTGTACTACAACAATACCTAGTTTGAAGGCGCATGGGATTTTCAAATTTTGTAAAATTTATATTTGTCTTAAAGTTTCTTTTATGAGGATTTTAAAACTATAATTTTCATCAAAATTGGACAAAAACTCAAAAAGTTATGATGTTTGAAATTTTCCAAAAAAAAATTTTTTTTAATTTTTTTCCAAAATTTAAAAATTTTATAACACAGTAAAACATGTGTTTTGTTTTAATTTAATCATTGTTTTTTTAAAATTATTTAGTCAACCATAAAAAATAGCTTTTGGACTAAAAAATGGAAGAATTGAGCCAAAAAAAATTTTGACCAAACAATTCGAAATTTGGTAAGGTTTCCATATGAAAACGGAAAGATATTTATGGAAAAATTGCAATCGGGAAAAAATAATTGTAGAATTCAAATTCACCATTAAAACAAGTAGCGAATTCCGGATAAAAATCATAAAAGAAAATGTTTTTTCGGAAGTTTTCTAGTGAAAAGATATCCCTAAAAATATCTATTTTTAAAAATCAAAAAAACCCCGGTCTCCCCCTCAAAAAAAACTTCCAAGGGGGACCATTTCGACTTTAATGGTGCCTTCTCTTTTCTCTTTTTCTCTGGTGTCTCTCTCCATTCGGGATAATCAGAAAGTGGGGTTGGCGTGGGGGGCCCACCCGACGGACGGCCGTCCGCCAGAAAAAGTAGAAAATGTCTTGGTGTCTCTTTTGGTGAACTCTCTCTCTCTCTCTCTCTCTCTCTCTCTCTCTCTCTCTCTCTCTCTCTCTCTCTCTCTCTCTCTCTCTCTCTCTCTCTCTCTCTCTCTCTCTCTCTCTCTCTCTCTCTCGTTTTCCTTCTGTCTGCGTCTCTATGCTCTCTCATTTTTCTTATGCTCCGCGGAGCATAAGAAAAGGAGAAGGGAGGGACAAAGAAAAAGAAGAAGTAAAGTTACTTTTCTTAGTTTTGAAAGAAAGCTAAAGAGGACAATAGGTTCAGTTTTAAAGGCACATGTACGTCACAATAGAGTAATAATAAGATGGAAAAAAGGAAAAGTTTTGGAATTCCTAATTACAAGTCCTCGAAATAACAAACAACAAAAAAGAGCCAAAAATCAAAAGTGGACCGAATTCAAATGTCAATAACTCAAAAACTAAAAAAGCTACAATAATGTTAAAACTATCAAAATGTAGAAAATTTTAAGCTGAGCAATTTTATAGTTATCAACTTTTCTCTAGCTATTTTAGTTTTGGAGTTATAAGGCTTCAAAGTTAGGCATTAATATTTCAAGGTCGTTCAATTTTCTTTGGCAATTTTCACCACTTAAAATGATGGTTTTAAGGTTGAAATTTATATCAAAATGTAGCTCTTACTAAAATCTACAAAACGGTATATAAAGCAAGTATCTAAAAATTTTAATTTTGCTCCAGAGCTCGTCAAAAAAACATACTAGATGTATTACAAAATTTCCTGGAGTCTTGACTCTAAAAACTTTCCTTGAAGTCCTACATCTCAAGTAACATTGATTCTACCAAAAAAATGTCAACTACAAAACTTGTTGCCATAAAATTTCCTTCATTTTCCTATATTTCATTTTTTTCTCTATCTTTTCTAGTTTTTGAACTATGTGTCAATTGAGAGATCAATTATTTCGTTTAAAAACCAAAAAAATTAGAAGAAGATGATATTGGTCAAAAAGTTGCCCCGTTAAAAAAAATTTGGGGGTTGAAAATGGAGGAACCAAACAAAGAAAAGAAGACAAAAACGGAGATTGAAAAATGAGATAAAGAGGGGGAAAAGAAAAAGAAAACCAAACCACAAAATTTGAGATTGAAAAAAAATGAATGATGATTGATGGAGTGTTTTCAGATTTCTTGGGGAGATACAAATTAGCACATAAAGCTCGAATAATTAACGACTAAACTTAAAAGTAGTCAAGAATTTGAATTCAGGATAATAAGGGCTTCAAAATGAGTATAAACCGGCCTTGATTTGGTCGAAGTTGGGTCCCACAACGAAAACTACTGTCGGCCTCTTTAGATTAAGGATTACTGTAGTTTTCGTGGTGGGACCCTAGTAGTGCTTATATTCAATTTAAAGCTCTTTTCATTTCGCATATTTTGGCATTACTTGTAAATTAGTAGCTGCAAAATTAGCAGAGCTGCATTAGTTTGAAAATTAGTATACACAATTTTTTAAAAATTTTGGCACCATGGATTACTGTAGATTTCAAGAAGCCTTGGAACCTAAATTAAAACGAATTTGTATTCATTTTAAAGCTCTTATAATTTCAAACCAAATTCGTGTAATTTCAAGCAGTTCCAAATACTTTTTCAGCTTTTAAAATGACATCAATTATGAAAACTCTCAAGTGACTTCAAAAGTTTAGTACTGCGAAAAATAATGACTTTGGGTGGGAAAAATAATTATGAAAGTCATATGGAAAAATTGAAAAAAAAGAAATGAGGTGCAAAAAATTTTCATTTTTCAGAAAGGACTCCAACATTTCAGATGACGTTTCATGGGAACTATATGATTTTCGGGTTTCTTGGGGATTCGTCATTTTGAAGTCTAAAAAACACTCGAAACAGTTTAAAAAATACAAAAACTGGGTTCAAAATTTGAAAAAGCTTCAAAATAAACACAGATATGCCGTATTTTAAATTGTAGGGTTCACAGAAAACGACAGTAATCCCAGCAGCCAAAGTTCGTGGGGTATCGATTTTAAACTTACTGTAACTTTGCTAATTTTGCAGTTAAAAATTTGAATAACATGTTAAAATGTGTAAAATTTAGAGAGGTTTAAAATAATCGTAAACACAACTCGGGTCACTTTATGAAAACTACAGTAACCTGGAGCTTGAAGGCGCATAGAGACTCAAAGGAGTGCAATTAGTTTCAAAGCATCATAACTTTTTCAGTTGGGATGCTAAATTTTTGAAAATTACACTAAATAAATTGAAATTAAAAGAGCTTTAAAATGAGCGCAAACACTACCAAGAAAACTACAGTAATTCCAGTTTGAAGGCGCGTAAATGTATTGGATCCGAATTTCAGAGTAATGCAAATCTAGTCGTGTTGATACTCATTTTGAAGCTCTTAATAAGCAACTATCAAAAGTTTTAACTTCAAATTGCTCAGCATAAAAACAAAGATGAGCAATCTCAAACTGCTAACTGGAGTATATTTGGGCTTCAAGTTTTTTTACTGAACAACCCACTCATTTGTTTGTTTATCTTCATGAAAGTGTTTATATTTACGATTTTTTTTGCAAAATCTTTTTGCCCGAAGGCGTATTGCTCTTATTTTCAGGGGGACCCTAAACCAGAAAATTGGTTTTCAGAAGAGTTAGGGAACCAAAACTTCCTTGTTTTCGGTTTTTTTTCGAAAATAAATAAACAAAAGTTCGATTCAACTTTTTGAGTTCACTGGAGAGGCCACTCTAAAAACTAAAACAAGAAGATTGCCAACAATTTCAATTTCTCATCTTAAATTATAAGATGAGCAATACAAATTGGAACTTAAAATTTTGAATTTCACTCATTGAGCTTTAAAATGAGTGGCAACACGACTTTGGATCCCAATGCGCCTTTAAATTGAGGGTTACTGTAGTTTTCATGGAAGGTGTAGTTGTACTTATACTTTAAGACGCTTTGAATGATACATTTTTCTTTAATTTTGAATCAAACTTGATAGAACTATGGTAGTTTCAAAATCAAACTGCAAGTTTCAATCTCCACTATGCACCTTTAAATTGAGGATTACTGTAGATTTTGTAGTGAGACCTACTTTCAATAAGCCTACTTTCAATTCAATAATGTTACTAGTTTTTGCAGTATCAGTATTTTTAGCTCAAAAAAGAAAGATCGCTTTCCATAACTAAGAAATGCAGCAATAAAACCAAAGAAAAAAATCTCAGGGAACCCCGAAAAAAGCGACTCTTAAAAACACCACTTTTTGTTTTTCTGTTTCTTCTTCTCCTCCAAAAAAAAAACTTTTTCCTCAAGCAAAAAAAAACTTGAGAAAAACAGAGAAGCTCTTCTTTCTTCTCCCCCCATAAATGATATATTTTGATGGTTCTTTTTCTTATTTTTTTTCGAAAAAAAAGGGTTTCGAAAAAAGAAAAAAAACATGAAGAATATGTACATAGTATATCTCTTCCCCATGTGTTGCGTGTCTTTTGGTCATTTATCAATGGGAAGAAAAAAGAGCATTTGGAAATGCTCCGAAATAGAAAATAAAAAGAAGAGAAAAAAATTTGAAAAACGAACACTTTCAGATTTTGATGTTCTAATTTGCAGCTGCCTATCTCGAGAACGGTTAGAGTTATCAAAAAGTTGTCAACTGCAATATTACTCATCGTTAAATTTTACACATTTTTGTAGTTGAGCACTTTTTAGTAACATTTGTCGTTTTTGAGATACAGAGTTTCAAAGTAAGCGCTTAGCGCTCGCAGAAGAGAGGAGGGAAGACGCAGAGAGTGCTGTATCTCTGGAACCGTGCTACCTATGAAAAAGTTGTAAACTAGAAAAATATGTAAAATTTTAAGCTGAGCAATATTGTAGTTGATCATTTTTTGATAACTGTTTCCCTTCTTCAGATATAACGCTTCAAAGTTAGCGCTCACCAAAGCGAGGAGGAGAGACGCAGAGAAGCGAGAGTGTCTGCGTCTCCCCGATGCTATCTTTGAAGCGTTATATCTCAAGAACCATAAGAGTTATCGAAAAGTTGTAAACTGCAAAAATGTGTAAAATTTCAAGCTAAGCAATTTTGCAGTTAATAATTTTTTGATAACTGTTTCCCTTCTTGAGATACAGCGCTTCCAAGTTAACACAAGCAAAGAGGAGAGACGCAGAGAAGCGAGATCGTCTGTGTCTCACTTTTCAATGTAATTTCATAGATTTTTATAGCATTTTGTAGATCTTATCAAGCTCTAATATTTTATCTAACAATCGACCTAAAATTCGCAATTTAAGATAAAGAAAATCTCGAAAGAAAACAAAGTACAAAAGCTCTTCCTACTTCTAATAACTTTTTCTCCCCATTTCTAATAAAAACTTTAAAATAAGCCTCATTATTTCTAGGTATCCTTTGAAATAGGAAAGGCCTCTATATACTCTCCACTTGGATAGTGTTTGGGGTCCCGAAGAGCGCCCCAAGAGGGTGGAGAGAGATGGAGAGAATCTAATAAGAGCCAATCGACACTTCTTCTTTTTGCACAATTTTTGAGAGGATGAAAATTGAATAGTGGAAAACGAAGAAGGAGAAGGAAAGATGACTACTTTTCGAAATAATGGAGGGAGAAGGAAATTGTGGATTTTCGAAAATATGGAAACCCAGGAATTGGAAGTTCTATAGAATTTGAGCCGAATAGTTTCAGAATCGTTAAAAAAATTTGGATTCACTGGTTTAGGATTTAAAAAATTCGAATTTCAGTATTCTCGAAGGCATACGATTTTCAATTCTAGAATACTCCAAAAATCTCGATTTTTGCCCTTGGAGGTCGAAAAAAGAGCAAAAAAGATATTTCTGGAAAAAAATAAGAGTGGGATTAAAGATCTCCACCCTCAACACCCCTTTTTAGTTGTCTTCCAATTTGAATAGAGGAAAATTGAGAAAGAAAAGGGATTAAAGGTGCAGAGCCCGATTTTTATTCTAAAAATAGAAAGGGCAAACTCATCATTTTCAGATTTTTAGGATCCAGTACAAGCTATTGAAAAAACGCAGAGAAGCGACTAACTTTGAAGCTGCATATCTCTAGAACGGTTAGAGTTATCAAAAAGTAATCAACTACACAATTGCTTATCGTTAAATTTTACACATTTTTGTAGTTGAGCACTTTTTGATAACTCTTGTTGTTCTCGAGATACAACGCTTCAAAGTTAGCACTCAAAAAAGCGGAGAGGAGAGATGCGAGAAACGAGACTGTCTACGCCTCTTCAATGCTAACTTTTCACCGTTTTATCTCAAGAACCATAACAGCTATCAAAAAGTTGTAAACTACAAAAATGTGTAAAATTTTAAGCTGAGCAATTTTGTAGTTGACTATTTTTTGATAGCTCCTACCGTTTTTGAGATACCAAACTTCAAAGACAGTTTCCCCTGATAAATGTGGACAATATGGACAACAAAATCGCTTATGTTTCTCTGCGTCTCTTACTCTACTTTTTGCTCTTTTTTTGAGCAAAAGATGTTGAACCAGCACTTAAGCCGCCCAATTATCGAGGGTGCTCTGGGATGGTGCTCCAAGGAATTTCAATGAGCACAAGATTAACTGAATGGTGAGAGCTAAATGGAATCGAAAATGAAGACAAAATGAGATGAGAATTTGATGGACAATGGAAGAGGGAAAGAATGGCGCCAAAAATAAGCAATGAAATTAGCAAAGATTTTGAGAAACAAGGAGCAAAGAATTAGGGAAGGGATCGGAACTAATTTAGAGTTGGAAAGAAGACAAGTTTTGCAGAAAAAAACATGGCCAAGGTGTTTGCACCCGAGGAGTACAAAGCGGTTGAGAATTACAAATTCTAATTAAACTATTAGTGGTTCTAATCATTATGTAATTGAAAACGCTTCAAGTTCAGAAAAACGGAGGCAATGCATATAATTGGTTCTGGGTGTGCCCTTCTTTTGCAACCGCATATTTCCAAAACCATCATTGCTATCAAAAAGTGCCCAGTTGCAAAATTGCTCTTCATAAGATTTTATACATTTGTATAGTTTACAGCTTTTTGATAGCTCTTGCGGTTCTTGAGATATAACGTTTTGAATTTGTCGAATCCTCTGCGACCCTGACTAGATTGTCGGCTTCCTTTAGAGCACTGTATCTCAAGAACCGTCGAAGCTATCAAAAAATGGTCCACTACTAAATTGCTCAGCTTAAAATTTTACACATTTTTGCAGTTTGCAACTTTTTGATAACTCCAACTGTTCTAGAGATGTAACGCTCTAAAGTTAGCATTGGAGAGACGCAGGCGCTCCCGCTTCTCTCTCCTCATTTGTAATGCGTATGCTAACTTTGAAGCGCTGTATCTCAAGAACGGTCAGAGCAATCAAAATGTTGTCAATTACGAAAATGTGTAAAATTTAAAGATGAGAAATTTTGTAATTGATTACTTTTTGATAACTCTCACTGATCTAGAGATATAACGCCTAATAGTTAGTTAGCTTTAGATTCTTTACGCTTCTCTGTTTAAACCCGTCCAATCAGTTCGGTACAGAATGTGTTCCCCTATTATGTTTTCAAATTCTCACTGTGTCTAGCGTTGTTCACAGAATCCCCCATCCCGATGGGGATTTTTCTTCTTCTAATTCTTCATAAGTATAGTCGTGACTCTTCTAACCACTAATTTTCAAAGTGACTCACTTCTGATCATCCCCCAACTTTCAAGAACAATCTTTGATGCTTCTCCGGATATGTTTATCAACATCATTTCTCTTATTTTCCATTTCCATAATTATCCCCTTCACGATCCGCCCACACGATTCCTCCAACCCGGTTATTAGTTGTACATATCACATGGCTCAATTCTTTATTTTTTCAGCCTATCACGTTTTCACAGAATCTTGCGTACCATTGGGAGTTGTCTACTTCTTCTTAGAAGTATCATGAGTTCTCATTAGTAGTATATATAATCATAGTTTATAGCCATTCTATGATAATCCAAAGCGCCAAGAGCTCTGTAAGTATCTGACAGAACTTCTAATAGATTTAGAACACTGTATCTCTAGAATTGTTAAAGTTATCAAAAAGTGTTAAACTACAAAAAAGTGTAAAATTTAAAGTTGAGCAATATGGCAATTGGCAAAATTTTGATGTCTCTAACGGTTCTTGAGATATAACGCTTTAAAGTAGACGCGCTCATTTGAAAATCGTCGGCAACGAGAGCGCTTTGCCTCTCTCCCCTTCGCTGTTGTGGGCTCTAACTTTGAAGCGCTGTATCTCAAGAAGGGTAAAACCTATAAAGAAGTGTACAACTACAAAAATGTGTAAAATTTAAAGATGAGCAATTTTGCAGTTGACACTATTTTGATACATTTTACGGTTCTTGAGATATAATGTTTTAAAGTTAGTAAGCCCAGAGACGCAGACAACAAGATTCCTCTCGCTTCTCTGCGTCTCTCACTCTCTCTCTTTCTCTCTATCTCTCTTTTTTGTTTCTTGAGATTTGTTTGGTACATAATATGTTCTCTAATTACCTGAAAATATAATGTATTATCACAAGTTTTACTTGTTATTCACTGAATCCGTCGTTCCATCGGGAATTCTTCTGATTCTTCTACTTTCTTCTTATATTGCTTATAACTCCTCATTAGCAATAGTAGTTGTTATAATCAGAGTGTTTTCTCTTATAATATTGTCAAAGCTCTCAATTCTTGTTGTACTTTGTTACTAGAAGGCAATTCGGCATTAAAATGTTAAGCTGAGCAATATTGCAATTGATTATTTTTTGATATCTCTGCCCATTCTAGAGATAGACAGTTTCAAAGCAGCAAAATTTGCAGTATCACTTTAACATTGCTACGCAGCGAATTCTGCTGTATCTTTTTTACATTGCTACGCAGCGAAATTTGCGGTATCAATTTAGTGTGGCTACGCAGCGAATTTGATACTGCATATTCCAGTAAGTATTGTTCACCCTAATTTTACCCTTTCTGAATCATAAGAAACACTTTTCTAGAACCTTATTATTCCATTTTTTCTAATCTTTGATGCTCAATCTTTATATGATTCATCTATTCCACCCTATAATTAGTTCTACCAGGCTAAGCCCCGCCCACTTTCTTCCATTTTTTTCACAATTTCAAATTTCGCGCCTTCAGGTCCAATGAATCACGAAATCAAGTGCCGATGGCTAATTCCCATGGAAATCGAAATGCATTCTGTTGAATTTCAACAGAATATGGAGACCACCAAAGCGTCGCTTATGGTGGATAAGAAGGTACAGTAATCTACAGTAATCTATGGTGTATCTACAGTAACCCAAACTGATTCTACAGTAATCTATAAAAAAAGTCTACAGTAACCTAAATCGCAACTATAGTAACCTAACTTGTATCTACAGTAATCTAGAGTGTCTACGGTAACCTGAATTGTAGCTACAATAACCTGTAGTGAATCTACAGTAACCTAAAGTGTATCTACAGTAACCCATACTTTATCTACAGTCACCTATACTGTATCTACAGTAACCTATAGTATCTACAGTAACCCATACTGTACTTTCAGATCCAGTACGTCAACATTTCAAAACTTTGCCGTGAGGAACGATTCGCGGTAAGTTTCAATTTTTTTGAAACTACAGTAGTCTAGCCTAAGCTCCGTCCCTTTTTCCACAAGTGGGCGGAGCTTGCTGTATTTTGTGGGCTGAGCTTACTGGAGTTTTCAGATCGGTAAGCATCTCCTGATCATTTCCTACAATCCATCACGCCATGATCCTATTCAGGGGAACTATGAGCTTACGGTAGGTCGTGTGACATTTCGAAAGTGTGACGTTTCGAAAGTGTGACATTTCGCAAGTGTGACATTTCGCAAGTGTGCCATTTCGCAAGTGTGACATTTCGCAAGTGTGCCATTTCGCAAGTGTGACATTTCGAAAGTGTGACATTTCGCAAGTGTGACATTTCGAGAGTGCGATGTTTCAGATCGACGGCCAGCCATTCCCCGACTACCGTGAGCAACAAAACAAACGCTACGCTCGCTGGTCGGCTCATCAATCCAGTCAACACTTTCATATCGTCTACGGTACCATTTGGATTACTGTAGTTTCTTAAAATTTCATTTTTTTTTAATTCCAGATAAGACCACAATGGATGTGTATGTAAACGCTCACCATGTTCCCAGCGAACACGAATTCGTGGGACCCGATACCGTAGTCTCGTTTGAACTGGAGCTCCGTGAAGGGCACAGAGTTCCGTGCAGAATTGTGACGCCTGGAGGGTGAGTTTTTGTGGCATATTTGAACTCAGCTCATTGAGAGCTTTCGAATGAGCCCCCACACGACCAGGTTTGCTTCCAAAGTTGGGTCCCACCACGAAAACTACAGTAACCCAATAAATGATTACTGTAGTTTTCGCGGTGGGACCCAACTTTTCAAGGAAACCCCGTCATGATTATACTCATTTTGAAGCTCTCGATGAGCTTAATCCATTTCCACTATAATGTTCAAGTTTAAGCCTTATCGTCGGCGGTCCAGCGCACATTTTGTATGTTCGAGACGAATCCTGGCCATTGGTCATCGATCAGAATACTGGAGTCTTCCCGGCTCGTCAAGCCGCAACGGGAATTCTGACTGACTATTGATTCTTAATTTAAAAAAAAACATTTATTTGTCTCCAAAAAAATCATAAAATTTTCAAAATAAAATTTTTTTTCAAAATAAAATTTTTTTTGAATTTTTTCTTACTGTCGCTTGATCAGTTTTATACTTATTTTTTCTTTCTTTTGTATCTACCGTATTCCCTACAGTAATCCCAGGCAAAAATGCAACAATTACACGGTCACACCGCGTGCAGTGTCTCATGGAACATTCCAGTCGGGATCACCTCGTTTCGTGTCGTTTTTCAACACGATTGGGCCAGTAATACAGCCCGGTTGATGGTGGATAGGGCGGTGAGTTCAAAAAAAGAGAACGTAAGAAAAATAAAAGAGTTTATGTGCTTCAAAATGAGCCAAAAATCAAGAAAATAGCGAAAAAATGAAGAAAGTTATGGGGGTTTGAAAAAGTGAAAATTTCGCTGCGTAGCAATGTAAAATTGATACAACACATTTCGCTGCGTAGCAATGTTGAGTTGATACAACACAATTGGCTGCGTAGCAATGTTAAGTTGATACAACACAATTGGCTGCGTAGCAATGTTAAGTTGATACAACACAATTGGCTGCGTAGCAATGTTAAAAGGATACAACATATTTTGCTGCGTAGCAATGTTAGAGGGATACAACACAATTTAAACATTCAAATTGATAAAGCAATATTCACTGCGTAGCAATGTTAAATTGATACAACACAATTCGCTGAGTAGCAACGCTAAATTGATACAACACAATTGGCTGCGTAGCAATGTTAAAGTGATACAACATATTTTCCATTTCCAGCTCCACCGCGAGTACAAAAACATCATCAGCGGCAACGTCTATACCCTCGACTTGCAGCACGACCTCGCTGGCCCGGTTCGTCTAGAAAGTGGGCGGAGCCTAACTAATTACCTATTTTTCAGGTCAAAAGAGCACAATGTGTTATTACCATTGGAGGGGACCCAAAAATCGCCCTGAATTATGTGCTCACTGTCAACGGAAAGTCTTATGAAGACTATAAGAAGGCGTTTGCTGAGAGACATGATGTCTGGCTGGTGGTTATTGGGAAACGGCAGACGAGGATTGTGTTGGGTGCGTAGCAAAAAATTCAAATTTTAGAATTTTTGGGCTTCAAAATGAGCCAAAAATCAAAAGATTAGCTCAGAAATGAAGAAAGTTATAGGGGTTTGAAAATAATGAAAAAAAAAGGTTTTTACAAAAAAAATCACTAAACTTTGAACAGCTCTATCTCAAGTTACAACGGATCAATTTTTTGAAAAGTTGTACCATTGGATAGGAAATTTAATGAAGATTATTTTTCCATTTTGAATTTACCGAAAATTTGAAATCTGAACGACTTTAGGCCAAAAAATCACAGATGACCCTAGAATTGCATATATTCGCTGCGTAGCAATGCTTAAATTGATACCGCAGAATTTTGCTGCGTAGCAATAGGAAATTGATACAGCGGAATTCACTGCGTAGCAATGTTAAAATGATACAACACTTTTTTCCAGACAAGCAAGAGCTTACCATATGGGGACGTGGAGCACTGTTACCGTCAAGAGTATCATTGAATTTTTTGAATGAATTTTTTTCTTTTTTTTTGCGACTATAATTTTGTTCTATTAGATGCTATTTTCAGTTTAAAAAACTATTATCATGCATGAATTTCAGTTCCTGGGTTCTGATGGTTAGTTTTTCAGGCATTTTTAAACTTCAAAATGGGTAGAAATCAAAAATTTTGAAAGCGTATCCCATTCTAAACAAAAATTTCAATTCCAGCACTCCGAGAGCTTTGAAATGAGTATAATCATGACTAGGTTTCCTCAAATTTAAGAAAAAAGGGGTCCCACCACGAAAACTACAGTAACCTCGGGATTACTGTAGTTTTCGTTGTGGGACCCAAAGTAGGGCATGATTATACTCATTTTGAAGCTCTCACCTTCCTGAGTTCAAATTTTTAGTTTTCATCTCAAAAAATCCAACTTTTTCCAGCGCGAATTCGCCGACACTGACGGTGTCATAACCAGCTTCAGGATCACCGACACTCAATGTCAAATAATCACAAAAGTCATCGAAAACGGTGGAATCTATCACGAGTTGATTGTTCAGGAGCCAGATGGGCCGGCAAGGAAGTATCATCAGCACACCGATTTGTATTGATAAGCCACGCCCCTTTTTTGCTACAGTATCCTTCCTTGAGCCTTCTAACTCCTCTAATTCCATTTTAAACTTTCCAAAATTCGTTTAATTGTGCTTAGCTTGCCGAGAGCTTCAAAATAAGCCTAATCATGGCCTACTTTTCTGAAAATTTTGAAAACCGCGACGCGACCGCGTTGCACCCAAGTCCTCATTGTAACCTCTATAGTGTTAACATTGCTCATGATAAAAATCAATGAAAACATTATTTAACAAAAGATTTAACAGAAAATAACGAAAAATGAGACAGAGACGATAGAGAGACGCAGAGAAGCAAGTATACCAACTTTAAAGCTTTATATCTCAAGAACCATTAAAGCTATTAAAAAAGGGTCAATTGCAAAATTACTCATCATAAAATTTTACACATTTTTGTAGTTAAAAACTTTTTGATAGCTTTTACCCTTCTTGAGATACAGTGTTTCAAAGTTAACGACATCTTGGAGGGCTTGGAGGAATTATCGGATCACTTACTTCAAATTGCTATATCTCAAGAACCACTAGAGCTATCAAAAAATTATAAACTACAAAATTGCTCATCATAAAATGTCACACATTTTTGTAGTTGAAAACTTTTTGATAGCTCTTATGGTTCTTGAGATACAGCGCTTCAAAGTTAGCGCAAGGGAGAGACGCAGACGACGAGAGCACTCTCGCTGTCTGCGTCTCTCTCGTGTTGTATTTCTTTTCTACGCGTATTTTAGTGTTTTATATGCAAAAAAATCAATTGCTCATCATAAAAACTGACGAAAAATCGATTGCTCACCATAAAACTGGTCTCTCATTAGACAGGTTTCCCTTTTTTTCCCACGAGGCAAAATTCAAAATTTCAGTGTTCTCAATGGAGCGAATTTGCAATATAATATGAAGTGTTTTATCTGGGTGCAATAAATTTAAGGATGAGCAATAGAATTTGGCAAGATTTGCAGGCAATAAACTATAGAAAAATGGATTCAAAAAATTACAATCCAATAATATCGATCTCCTCGTCTTCTTCTTCTTCTTCTTCTTGATCCAGCAAATTGCTCATCATAAAATTACTAGATGGGCTGCTAGAAGTTGAGGATCCCGGTGTACTGTAGCCACTGCTACAGTATCCCTGAGATCTTTGAGGGGTACTTGGAGCCAGGAGTTTGTCGATGCCATAGCTGAGAGACGTTGAGGGGGCGGGGCATGGAGTTTGAGGGAAAGTTGGGGAGGAAAAAGCAGATAAGACGGAGATGTAGTTGCGGATGGTGTTGAGGATGTGGATTCGAGTCATTTTGGATCTGAAATGAGGGGAAATTGATACATAATAGTTTGCTGTCAAAATTTTTTTTAATCGCAAAAGTTTGAAGACCTCTATCTCAAGTTAAAACGGTTCAATTTTTAAAAAAGTTATACCATTGAATAGGAAATTTAATGAAGAGTATTTTAGTATTTTGAATTTACTGAAAATTCAAAGTTTGAGAGATTTTAGACCGAAAAATCAAAGATGACCAGAAAATTGCTGAAATGAGCGCTCAAGAAGATAAAATCAGAATTTCGCTGAGTAGCAATGTAAAAATGATACAGCAAAGTTTGAAATTTTTTGCGTAGCAATGCTAAAGTGATACCGCAAATTTCGCTGCGTAGCCAGACTAAATTGATACCGCATATTTCGCTGTCAAAAAATTGTTTTTTTTTTTAATCACAAAAGTTTGAAGACCTCTATCTCAAGTTACAACAGTTCAATTAAAAAAAATATATACCATTGAATAGGAAATTTAATGAAAAGTATTTTACTATTTTGAATTCGCTGAAAATTCAGGTTCTGTAGGATTTTAGGCCGAAAAATCACAGATGACCAGAAAATTGCTGAAATGAGCGCCCAAGAAGATAAAATCAGAATTTCGCTGCGTAGCAATGCTAAAATTATACAACACATTTGGCTGCGCAGCAATGCTAAATTGATACAACAAAATTTCACTGCGTAGCAACGTTAAGTAGATACAACATATTTCGCTGCCAAAAAAGTGTTTTTTAATCGTAAGAATTTGAACATCTCTATCTCAAGTTACAACAGTTCAATATTTTAAAAAATTATATCATTGGATATCAAATTTTATGAAGAGTATTTTAATTTTTTGAATTTGCTGAAAATTCAAATTTTGAACGATTTTAGGCCGAAAAATCGCAGAGGACCCTAAAATTACAAAATTGATACCACAAACTCACCCATTCAGATTTCCCATTCCATTTTCCAACAAAAACTCCTCCAATTTTTCAAACGCAGCTTCTTGCTTATCCCTTCTATACTGCTCACGTCGTCTTTTCAGACTCATTTTCTCTTCATTCGACAATTTAGAATCCGAAATTTGACGAAGAATGCGATCTTGGAATTGTGAGCTCAAATCGATTCCTTTGAGCAGGAAAACCACTTGGAATAGGACGGATTCTTGGCTAAAAAATGGAAATTTTAGTATATTTCGAAGGTTTTTTAAACTTACGATGTCAAATCTCTATCGAATCCAAATTGCTTTTGAATTAGCATCGTCTTAATATCCGTAATAATATTTTTCATGTTTTCAATTCTCATTTTTTCAGTTTTGGCTTTATGGGATTCGTAGTATGGAGTAGCTGGGGCGAAGTTCATGGTTCTGGAAAAAAGAGATAAATGGATTACGGTAGAAGACTTCAAAATCTTGGAAGAGAAAGAGTTAAAAAGGAGTAAGCTTGAGTTTTCAAAAACTTGGGATGGGATTACGGTAGCTCAAAATAAAATAAAAGAGGACAGCTTGAGAGTTAGATAATGAAACCAAAAGAACAGTTCAAAGATTGGATAAATGAGTTTTAAAGGAGCTGGATTACGGTAGCTTTTGTCTGGAACTACAGTAAACTGGATTACGGTAGCTACCCATCAGCTAGAAAGAATCCAAAATGAATCCCAAGAAAATATTGGATACTGGAAGACTCAAAGGATGTCATCTGAATGTTCGACATCTTCTGAATGACCACTCCCCCTAACTAGACATAAATTTTTTTTCCCGCTTGACACCTCATATCCCCCATGAGATTCTCCCATAGAATTACAGCCCCTCCCAAAATTTCCCATGCTCTGACAGACAATAGGGAACCCATCCGCAGTGGTGTCCCCCCTCCCATGAGAATATCCCAAGGTGGTCCCCTCCCACCCAATGGTATTCCGGTAACAAAGAGACACCGACTGGGTGGGGGTTACAGTGGGATATTCTCACGATGGGATGGGAGATTCTTTACTATTTGGATGGGTCCTATTGTCTAGAAGAGCATGGGAAATTTGAGACTGTCATGTCTCTGTCATGTCCCGGAGCATGGGAAATTTAGGGGGAGGCTGGAATTCTTGGGAGAATCTCATGGGGGATTCTAGTATGAACCTGGTGAAGGATTTTCTGCACAAAACTTTGCTTGAAAACATGAAAATTCTGGAAGATTTATAGGATTACTAGACACGTTGCGGGAGAGACTCGACTACCCGGCGACACATTGAAAAGGGTCAAAATTTTAAATTGGCTGAAATTTAAAATACATTAATCGTGTTTTGAGCCGAAACGGTCTCCTAGGTGCTGAAATACGGTCAAAAATCTGAAAAAATGAAAATGTTTTCCTGATTGAGATATCAATCCAATCTTTTTTGCAATAGAGTTCTGACATTTTTTGAGCATTTTTTGTGTTTAAGTCAACTAGATAGCTTCACTCCTTCGTTAAGAAAAAATCAACAACAGTGGCAAATTTTTCATTTTTTAAATAAAAATGATTTTTTAGATCGGGCAGTTGAAAAGACGGAGGTTTTTATTTTAAATTCAGAATCTACGCAAAATTTTCTAAAAAACCCATCTAATGTTGAGTTATAACGAAAAAGTTTCAAATAATACATTTTAAAAATGAAGGACAAAAGTTTTTAGACTATTTAGACCACTACAAACTACATTTCCAGAAGCACTCTAAACAGAGATTTTTCAACTGTAAAAACCCAATAGTGTGTCATTTTTTTGTTTAGATACTGTATACTTCAGTACTGTTAATGTCCACCTGTACTGTTTATAGATCATACTGTGTACTCTGGTACTGTATCCGGTACTTTATACTGCTCTCGTCGTTTTTTCAGACTTATTTTCTCTTCATTTGACATTTTTGAATCCGAAATTTGACGATGAATTGCCGTGCTTCGACACTAAAGTGAATTTGTCTAGGTTCTCATTCTACAATCTTTTGTTTAAATATCTTCTACATTTTGAAAGTGAAAGTAAAAGTTCTGAATGTTTCTCAAAACCAAAATCAAGATTAGAGAGATAAAATTTGAGATACGACATCAAGATAAGACATATGCTTTGATGGCTCAATTTTTTGTTTTCCAAGGTTTTGAACTGAAATTTCAATGTCTTTTCCATTCTCAAATGTCTAATGAAATAAGATGTAACGGGCTCCATGAGAGTCCAAAATTTCTTATTAGCTCACTGTCAGTACAAAAGTTTTGTTTAAAAAAATAATGTTTTGCCGCAGCCATCATAAATAGGGTCATTTTGATCCGAATTCAATTCTTTTAACTTCTTGATGACTGGTCCATATTTTCCAATCAGATGGTTTAAAAATTAATTAAAATAGGACCAGATTGGGCAGAGTTCTTAATGTGCAGAAGTTGTAACAAATTTTTCTTTAAAAATATAGAAAATAGGACCCGTCCGCTCAAAATCGACGAGTGTAGGGCTGACGGATAGATAAGAGATTGTACACTATTGAAAAGATAACCTAGACTTATTTACTCCAGCGTCGTGAAAAAACTACAATGCTCTGAAGACAGTCTGTAATTCGAATAGTAACCACATAAATAGACTGAAAAAATTGCCTTTTATCAAACAGATAAATTCGGAATTTCGAAATAATACAAAACACACAACGGACATTTAGGCGCCCAGCTCTGCTGATTTCTATGTAGTTTACAGAACTCATCCACAGTATACAGTACCGAAGAAAAAATGTCATAACATTATACTTGCTTTGTTGAATTTGTCGGTTTATAGTGTGTCTGAAAACGTAGTTTGTAGTGGTTTGAATAGTCTAAAGTCTTGCAGACATAAGAAAGTTCAAATTTCAAAATTTTAAGTTTTTGTTATGAAAATACAAAAAATCACAAAGAAAACGTATTGACTGTGTTATTTGAAACTTGTTTGTGCTTAATAAAAATCCAACTATTCTTTCAAAATTTTCCTGTTTTCAAGAAAAGTTTTATCCAGAAATCCTTCACCCATTAGAATCCCACATTAGATTCTCCCAAGAATTCCAGCCCCTTGATAAATTTCCCATGCTCCGGGACATGACAGAGACAAGACAGACAAATCTCCCATAACAGACAATAGTGTCTCCCATCCCATCGTGAGAATATCCCACTGTAACCCCCACCCAGTCGGTGTCTCTTTGTTACCGGAATACCATTGGGTGGGAGGGGACCACCTTGGGATATTCTCATGAGACTCTTTACTATATGTGGATGGGTCCCCTATTGTCTGTCATGGGAAATTGTTGGGAGGGACTGGAATTCGATGGGAGAATCTCATGGGGGATATGCGGTGTCAAAATGTATCTAGTTAGGGGGAGTGGTCATTCAGAAGATGTCGAACATTCAGATGACATCCTTTGGGTCTTCCAGTATCCAATAGTTTTTTGGGATTCACTTTTGATGTCCTTCTAGCTAAGGGATAGCTACCGTAATCCAGTTTACAGTGGTTCCAGATTAAAGCTACCGCAATCCAGCTCCTTTAAAACTATATTATATAACTATAAGTTCAAACACTCATTATCTAACTCTTAAACTGTCTCTTTCGATGCTATTTTGAGCTACCATTATCCCACTTCCAACTGTTATTTGAGATTCAGTTTCAAAGTCCTTTTAGCTCAGGGAGAGCTAACGTAATCCAATATACTGTGGCCCCAGATTTCATGTTTTAAAACTACCGTAATATTTGGGTTTTTAAAATATTATTGAGGCTCTTTTTTGCGCCATTTCAAGCCAATTTATTTCAAAGCGTTCCAACGTACTGAAAGCTACCGTAATCCAGTACTAAAATCCTTGGTTTCAAACTACATATAATAGTTACAAAACGTCCCGGTTTCGAAATGTCCTTTCGAGGTTCTAAGATGTCTGTTCCCAAAAGGTCTCGGTTTTGAAACGCTTTCAGTTTTAAAACTACTTTAGATTAAAAATTTCCTTTTTTTGAATGTCTAGCTTTTTTGTTTCATATTTTCTAACTGTCTTCCTCGTTTTTTCTGAAATTTCATGGTTCTATAATGTCCTGGTTGCGAAACGTCATTTCAAAAATTATAGACTTCTGGTTTTTAGATGAAGTGATTTTGGATCTTGATGGTTTTGAAACTTCCTCAGTTTCGAAATACCATGTTTTTTTTTAAATTTTATGGTTTCTAACTGTCTCCCTTCTTTTGAGATGTCACAGTTTTGAAATGTTATGGTTCTAGAACGTCCCGGTTCTAAAACGTCCATTATTCTTCCAGAAGACCACCCTCCCAATGGCCTCCACTTCTACGCCAATCCCAAGATACAGTGAAACTTGGAAAGGAAAACAAGAGAAAAAGAGATTAGATGAGAATAAGAATCTTCTGGAAGAAATTAAGCAGATTTTGATAGAGAAGAATCTGGGGACCGAGGATTACATGACTTCGTGAGTTTGAAAAAGAAAATTTGACGAAAATCAAAAATTTAGAAAATTTCTATTTTTGAAAAAGTTCATCAGCTGGAGTTCTGAAGACTTTGAAATTTATAGAAATGCATAAAATTTCGCAATAATTCTGGATTTTCAAAATTCTGAAAGCTACAGTACTTCTAGAAACTGGAGAATCTGAAATTTTTTAAAAATTCATTAAAAAAACACATTTTTGAATTTTTTGAATTTTTTTTTTGAAAAAATGGTCTGAACGTTCGAAGAGTCATTAAAACCTATGAAAATTTGTCTGAACGTTCGAAGAGTCATTAAAACCTATGAAAATTTATAGCAATTCTGGGTTTGCGGAATTCTGAAAGCTACAGTACTTCTAGAAACTGAAAATTTCAAAAAAAAAAATTCAACAAAAATTTTTTTTTTAATTTTTAAATTTTTTAAATTTTCAAATAATTATTTTCAGTCAAGAACTAATCCTCTTCCGAGTGGTCTCAATTCTCACAGGAATCGATTTAACCAAAGAATTCAACGATCGAATTTTGAAAAATTCCGCCGATTCATTAATGACAAAAGAAGAAATTTTATCGGTTAAAAAACGAAGAGAACAGTATAGAAGAAGTAAACAAGAGACTTCTTTTAGGCATTTGGAAGATTTTATTATTGGAAATGGACATGCGAAAATTAATGGGTAAGTTGACGGGGAAAAGGGGAAAATTTGGAGCATTTTGAGCCATTTTTCATAAAATTTGAGCCGAATTTCATTATTTTAGGGCATTTTTCAAAAAATTTCCAAAACATTTCATGATTTTGGGACCGTTTTTTATGAATTTCGAGCTATTTTTCACAAATTTTAGACTATTTCATATGATTCTAAGCTATTTTACACAATGTCAAGGCAATTTTCATGATTTTTAACCCATTTTTACAAATTTTGAGCAATTTTTTCGAAAATTCGAAAATTTTAAAAATTGGTTTTTCGGCTATTTTCAAAAAATTTTGAGCCGATTTCCATGAATATTGAGTTATTTTTCATAATTTTAAAACTATTATTCGATAATTTCATTTCGTTTTTTTTTGTGAAAAATTGCATAATTTTGAAATTTTCGAGTTATTTTTCATAAATTTTGGACCATTTTTCATGATTTTGAGCCATTTTTCATAACTTTCGAGCCATTTTTCATAAATTTTGGACCATTTTTCATGGATTTTGGACTATTTTTCATAAAATTTAGACCATTTTTCATGATTTTCGAGTCTTTTCTCCTTAATTTCAAGCTAATTCCATAAATTTTCAGTCATTTTTCATGAATTTTGAGCCATTTTTCATGAAAATCGTCTAATTTTCCTAAATTTCGAGCTATTTTTCACGAACTTTGAGCTATTTTTCATGATTTTTGGGTGTTTTTCATGATTTTTGAGCCATTTTTCATAAATTTCGAGCTTTTTTCATAAGTTTTGACTAATTTTTCATGGAGTTTGAACCATTCCCATGATTTTTGGACCATTTTTTCATAAAGTTTGAGCTATTTTTCATGATTTCTCAACTATTTTCACTCTAATTTCCCTCATTTTTCCAGATTAAAACTCACCCGAACCCAAATCCTCACCACCATCCGCGACCACGTTTCAACTCTTCAATCTCTTCCATTTCCACAAGCTCCGCCCCTTTTCGCCCAGCTCGCTGCTCAAATAATGGCCAATGCTACAGTAATCCCATTTTTGAATAATTTGCCGGGCTCCAACTCTATCTACAGTACTCCGGAATCCTCCAGCTACAGTAGTAGTAAATCTGCATCTCCGGATACTACGGTACCAAATTTCCCACCATTTTTTGGGATTTTGAATTCACTTCCATTGCCAGCGGAGGCCAAGAAGAGTAATGGTTTTATGATGAGCAATTTGTTGCAAAAAGATTAGGCTCCGCCCACTTTTTATTGCATGTATTCTTTTATAGATAATTTTAAAGCATGTTTTCTCGATTTTATTGCACGGGAGCTTAGGCTCCGCCCATTTCTAATAAATCATATTGATAAAATGTGACATTTCGAAAGTCCATGTTTCTCTGCGTCTCTTCTCAAGCATGAACCTCCAAATATATTCGAGTTTAGGCTCATTTTGAAGCTAACGACCTGCTGAATCTGAAACTGCAAATTTCAAATAATTTGAAACTCATTTGGAAAAGTTACTTTAGCTAGGAGTGTTGGCATAATTGGAATCTTGGCAATTTTTTTTCTCACATCAATAGTTCAGTATAAAATTTAAGAATCTAGTCATGTGTATACTCATTTTGAAGCTCGTGACTTGCTTAATCTGAAAATTTCAGTTTTATAAATTTTAGGCAGTTTTTAGAATCGTAACATCAGAGAGAAGTAAAAAAATTGAAGTTTCAAAAAAAAATTTTTTTTTTTGAAATTTCAATTTTTTTCTTAAATTTCAGTTTTTTTGAGGATCGATATTTGCCTTTACTTATTTCTAAGCTCACAATCTGCATCTCATAAAATTTTGAAATTGCTAATTTTAATTTCATAGCTTTTGAGCCAAAACTGACCGAGTTACGATAGCTAGAACTCAAGCTATGCTCCAAAAAAACAAAAAAAAGTTAAATTTTTGAGTTTCGCGCCATAATTAATTGCAAAATTATTGTAACCAAGTCATGTTTAGGCTCATTTTGAAGCCCATAACATGCTGAAATTGCCGATATGAATTTCATCAACTTTGAGAAAAAACTGACCGAGTTACGGTAGCTAGAAGTCGAGACATGCTCCAAAAAAAGTGGAGTTTTTGAATTTCGCGCCACAAGAACCTTCAAAATTTAAGTAACCCAGTCATATTTAAACTGATTTAGAAGCCCATAACATGCTAAATTTGCTTACCGTAAATACTGTATTATAACGCCACCTGTATTAGAACGTCCCCTGTAATAGAACGCCACCTCCGGCGCTGAAGCGAAAAATAGAACGCCACCCTCTATTAAAACGCCACCCTCTAATAGAACGTCACCCTACCCAAAGACGCTCCGCCGATACCACGAGAGCGCTGTTTAGCGTAATTCGGTACAAGCCTCCAAATTATTGTTTCCAACCAATTTCATCGACGTTTTTCAATGAATTTACCGAATTAATTGATTTTTCATATTTCGATCGAGTTTTGATATTTTTCCCTTTTTTGAATAATTTTTTGTCTTTGTTGGTTTTGTTGTTGGAAATAAAATTTGTTGTTGGTAAAAATTTTGCTCAGTCACAAAACCACTCTGAAAAATACAACGCCACCCTGTAGTAGAACGCCACCTGTAATAAAACGCCACCTTCAGCCCTACTTTGAAAAATAGAACGCCATGGCGTTCTAATACAGTTTTTACGGTATTTAAGTTTCACAAGTTTTGCACCAAAACTGACCGAGTTACGGTAGCTAGAACTCAAGCTAAAAAAAACAAAAATAGTGCAGTTTTTGAAATTCGCGCCACACGAACCTTCAAAATGTTTGTAACCCAGTCATGTTTAGGCTCATTTTGAAGCTCTTTTCTTTTTGATTCCAAATCTTTTGCTCTCAATTTTCAACTTCTTCTAATCCGTTTACTGTTATTATCAAGCCACCCCCATTCTTCCCAATTTTCGATTCCATGACGCACCTTTCTTCCTCCCCCTCCATTTCCCCTTCATTTCACCTCGCTTGGCAATACTAAAAACCAATTTATTTTCTCTTTTTCTTTACTCTAACTCTCTGCGTCTCTTTCCCCTTGTTTTCTATGTCTTTTAACTCTGTGTTGACGTCCCTTCGGGCTTAAAACAAAATCAATGTATTTTTTCTTCTTTTTAGTGTTCATGGAACATTTTTCTTTGGATTATTATTATTATTATTGATCGATTTTTCGTGATAAGAATACAAATTGTTCGTTTTTTTTTTCGGAAATCAAAAATCTTCTTAAAAAAAGAAAGTTTCAGATGACAGACTACAGTAAGATTCCACTTTTGGTGCCGCCGGGAAGAACCTGTAATATTCGAACGTGGGATGTGAGTTTTGAGAGTTTTGGGGGCTCGAAAAATTCTAAAAAAGAAGGACTAGAAAGTTGGTAGGGGTCTTTATATGATTTTCCGTATTTTTAGTATCTTTTTTTAGAAAAGTACGAATTTTCATAAAACTATTGGTAATTTGAGCGTTTCTCTTTACTAAAAATCGAATCTCAAAAAATTTGCGCCGTAGCAATACTGTCGAAAGAGTAGCTTTCGATTATACAGTATCTACAGTACCCTCTGATACATTTGAATTCTTTCCCACCCATTTCATTTATGACCCCTTTTATTACACACTTTTTTCCTCTTTTTATGGCTATTAAATGTCATATTTGTCTCTCCCCCTTTTTGCCCTTTCCCAGACACACCTTGCGCCTGGCACCTCCATTCTCTCTCTAAGGCTACGCCCCCTAGGACCTGCGCACCATCCCCTTTCATTGTATCACTATTGCTCGGGTGAGAAGCGGTTGGCATGTGTCCCCTCTTCCACCAACCTTTTCCTTTTTTACTTTCTCTTTTACTCTTTATCTTTCCTGGAATAAAGGTTTAATTACCCAAGTTTGAGGTACTCGTCATTCCATCGAAATTCACTGTTGGCCTCGCCAACAATTGGTGACCCAGGCAGGGATCGAACCTGCAATCTTCTGATACAGCACAGTGGATGCGAGGAAATCCCGAGCCAGATCTCTTCAAATTTGCTACAAATGTCTACAATCTGGACATCGTGAAAGAGATTGCCACCGCTCCTGTTATCACTGCAGAGGACAACATCACCAATCCCTCTGCAACCTTAAAGACAGAGTCTCGCTTCCACACCACCGACAACAAGACTCTAGTCAAAGGACATCACGCTCTCCACACCATCGCAGAGATGAATCATCACGCTCTCCACACCGTCGCAGAGATGAACCATCACGCTCTCCACACCATCGCAGAGAGGGATCTGCTGGAAGATCCCATCGTCCGAGAGACGCCTTCAGAAGAGACTCCTCTCAAGACTCCAGACGCGAATATTCAAGAGAGCGAAGAGATTCATCAAGAGAATACCCACGCCAGACATCTAGATCCAGACAACCACAACGAGGGAATTCTCCTCACCCGAAGAGAAATGACTTCGATTACCGACGCGTACAATTCACCAATGCCGCAGTTCACAAGGACAATGATGATGGCATTACCATCTCAATGACCACCACTGCTTACGACAACGATCTCAGAGAAAAATCCGAAGTCGAGACCAGACAACTGCAGAAGGCCGTGGCAATGCTAACGCGTCGCGTCACTGTCTTGGACCACGAGGGCCGTCCTCACTCAAAGGTAGCCTTCATCGACAACGGAAGTACGAGGTCCTATTTGTGAAAGGACCTCGCTCGATGCCTGAAACTATGCCCCCTGGATGACACTTCTATTCTTCTGCAAACGTTTGCGAATCCCCAGCTTGTCCCGATGAATACCGAGAGATTCACAGTGCATTTCCAAGTCAACGGCAAGGTAATCCCCCTTATACTGACCGCTGTGCCTGAACTGCCAAAGCGAATTCCCGTCGTGGACATGGAGGACGAATCGATACATGACATGCTTGCGGATCCTCACGCTGTACTACCTCGTGTAGAAGAGAACCCGGACATCCTCATAGGATTGGACACTATGCAAGCTCTTCTCGGCAAACGCAGTGTTGACATCCTACCGAATGGCATGGAAATCCACACCTCCAACATCGGAACAATCATCGCAGGATGTGAACAACCGGAATCAGTTGATGTCGCCTTAGCTGCAGTGGCAAATGAGAAGAATGTGAACTCGGAAATCTACCAGCCGTCTGCGGAACAAGAACACTTCGAGTTATGCAAAGTTCTTCAACAGTATTACGGAATCGAGGCTCATGGAATCTCCGACAATCCACGTACTACTGATGAAGAGATCGCTGCCAAGTTCTTCGAGCAAACCACTACTCGACAATCCGATGGCCGATACGTCTGCAGATGGCCATTCGTCGAAAATATGATTCAAGACCTTCCGGACAATCGCTATTTGGCATACCACAGACTTCTCTCCACAGTCAAACGACTCCACAAAGATAAAAACCTCTACCAGCAGTACCAAGATATCATCAATGAACAGCTCAAGAGAGGATTCATCGAAGAAGTCGCCAACGAGAAGGACACTCGAGGACCGGTTCATTATGTGTCTCATCACCCAGTCATCAAAATGTCATCAGCATCTACCAAAGTCCGCATCGTCTTCGATGCCTCCGCCAAAGCGAACCGCAACGCCAAGTCATTGAACGACGTGCTCCTCACAGGTGAATCACTGCTGCCACAACTCGTTGGAGTCTTACTGCGAGCCCGGAAGCCGCAGATATTGATCAGCAGTGACATCGAGAAGGCATTTCTGCAAATTGGGCTTCACCCCGAAGATCAGGACACAACAAGATTCTTATGGATTCCGCAGAACTCGGATACCATAAAGTGTTACCGCTTCAAAGTGGTACCGTTTGGATTCAAGAGCAGTCCATTCCTGCTGAACGCGACAATTCGGAAACATCTTCTGGCCACAAAGCATCCACTCGCTCTCCAAATTCTACGCAACATATACGTCGACAATCTATTTCATGGAGTATCAACAGAGTCGGAAGGAATTGAGTACTATCGGATCGCAAAGAAGTTCTTCAAAGGTGCTCAAATGGATGTGACGCAGTGGAAATCCAACTCGACTCAGCTGGATGGACTCATTTCGCAGAAGGAAAAGACTCCAGTCGACCCCTCCCCGATCCAGAAAATGCTTGGAATCAATTGGAATACTGATCTCGATACCATATCAGTCAACATTCCAACACAAATTGCCAGCAAACTGACAAAGCGTAACATCTTGAAGTATGCCGCTTCGATTTACGACCCAACCGGAATGATTGCACCAGTGGCTCTTCGTTGCAAGCTATTCATTCAAAAGCTCTGGGCCCAATCAAAAGACTGGGATTCACTCCTCGACGAACAAAACATTCTCGAATGGAAATCAATCCAGGACTCAACCAATGGTCATCCAATCAGCATTCCTCGAAAATACTTCTCAAACCCTACCACGCCGAAGCACGAGATGGAACTTCACGTATTTGGAGATGCAAGTGACCTTGCATATGGAGCCGTTGCCTACCTCAGGCGCATCGCAACGGAGTCAAATGAAGTTGCCTTTGTCGCATCCAAGGTCAAAGTGTCACCATTAAAAAAGGCTCTCTCCATTCCACAAGCTGAACTACTCGCGATTGAAAAATGTGCACAATTGTCTCACACTCTTCAACAAGAGTTGGACATGGACATTTGCAAGTGCTACGTCTGGACAGATTCCATGTGCAGCTTGGATCAGGTCGCCGCCAACAAAGCTCCAACAGTCTACGGAAGAAATCGACTCCGCAACATTCAGAGATTGGCCTCCCACTGCACCTTCTCCCACATTCCTGGTAAAATCAATCCAGCTGACGTCCTGAGCAGAGGATGCTCCATCGGCGAGCTTCGGACTCACACATTATGGTGGAAAGGACCAACGTTTCTCACGGATAAAAGGCTTCCTATCCGACTGTCAAGTCAGCAACCGACCACTACCATCTCAGCCATATCGACGTCCACGAATCCTATCGAGCATCTCAATCTCGATCCACATCGCTTCAGCTCGTTCCACCGTCTTTCCAACGTTGTCGCTGCAATGCTATCCCTTTTCGTCAAGGACAAGACTGCAATCAAGAACAAGACAAAGGTGGTTATCGTTCGTTTGGCCCAACAACTTCACCCACCTGACGATCATTGCATTCAAAGCCTAAACCTGACCAAGGAGAATGGAATTTGGTACTACACCGGCCGTGTCATGGATCGCAAGGTACCATTTCTTCCCGCTCACCATATTGCCAAGCTATTTGTGCGAGCAATCCATCTCAAGAACAACCACAGTAGTCCTATCTACACCCTCGCCAAAGTCAGAAATGAAGTCTGGATTCCCAAAGGATTATCCTTCGTGCAAAGGTCCATCAAAGGATGCTCGCTGTGCAATCGCCTCAATTCCAAGCCATGCTACCAACCACAGTTTCCCATGCTCCCTTCGATCCGAACCACTTGGAACAAGCCGTTCATGTATGCCGGCATGGATTACGCTGGTCCGTTCATGGCAACCAATCATGGCTCCACTCACAAATACTGGATTCTGCTGGTCACTTGCCTCACAACTCGATACACGACGCTTCAACTCGTACCATCATTGGATGCAGCCAGTCTACTCCGCGCTCTACGCCGTATCTGCAGCATGTTTGGTACTCCGAAGGAAATCCGAACCGATAACGCCAGCCAAATCAAAATGATGAACGACGTCATGAAAGAAGCATCCCACCAATCTCGTCAACTTCCTCACCCTCCGTCTCTTCCAACATTCCGATTCATCCCAGCATTGTCTCCTTGGAGCGGAGGAATGTACGAAAGAATGGTTGCACTCATCAAAAACTGTCTCAAAAAGTCTGGAACAACCCGACGCCTCTTAGAAGAAGATGATCTCCGTACACATATTCAAGAAGCCGAATCGATCGTCAATAACCGACCGCTCACGTACACCAGCAACGATGACATTAGTCCCATTCGGCCGATCGACTTGGTGTTCCCCAACAAGCTGTCAGATAGTCTCCTGACTATCGACGAATCACTCGACTCAACTTCAATACCAACCTCACATGGTAACCTTCTGGAGTTGTGGATGAGAACCAGTTCTCTCACAGAGCATTTCACCAGGAGATGGAAGGAGGAATATGTTCAAGTTCTTCAAACCAGAACGCAAGTCGAGCACAATCAACATCGCCATGCCGATCATACCCCGCTCACGGTCGGAAAAATTGTACTCCTTGAGGACGACGGCCATAAAATCAACTGGCCGCTCGCTCGGATTGATGAAGTAGGACCACGATCAGCCAAACTTTTTGTTCCCCGAACTAAAAGAACCGTCGAGAGGCCATTCAAGAAAATCTACCAGTTGGAACTCGAAACACTGCAAGACGACTCGCCAGCCAATAGCGACGCCGCTGAAACCAAAGCTCCGCCCACAGCTGAAACTGCACGGCCAATCACGAGAAGCCACCGACACACAGTAACGTGTTCGACGCTATTGCCACTTGTCGCCTTTGCCATGATCATTCAATCAACGAACGCATCTCCTCACTCGGACATGCCCAGCCAAGACAATCAAGTCTCGAAATTCTTCCATTGGCTCTCTCAAGTACTCATGATGCTCGGCAGCATCATACTATTCTCTGCCATCCTCCACATCATCATCTATGCTCTACAATGCTGCCAGAACTGCGTCAAATACACTCGACAAGCCTTCCTCCTCATTGGATTGGTCCTCTGCTGCCGCACCAAGAAAAAGTCAGGAATCATCATCCTCATCTGCCTCATCATCGGACCCTTCGGAAGCCAAGGATGCAACGACATCGCCCACATCGCCGCCAACGAGAAAGCTTGCTATGAGAACATCAACGCCACCCAATGTCACATCAACACCATCTCGCTCATCAACGTAAAAGCCAACGGTTCAACGTCTTGTTTGGAGATCCAGCACGCCGACAACAAACCTCTCGTCACGATGAAAATCACTGCAGACAGCATGGTCAGCTACTGCCAGAAAAGAACTGTCTTCCATTCGAGAGACTTCAAGCTGGACTACGAATATGTCAAAAGATGTGACAGTGCTGGGAGCTGCACCATTGAACGATGCGGAAGCCTTGGACCGGACGACGATATTCCCGAACTCTCCCAATCAGCAAAGCAGAAGCCAGGATACACCAACTGTGCACCAGGATGCGGAGGATGGCACTGTAGTTGTTGGTACTACGACCCATCATGCCTCTTCCATCGCTACTACGCTACTCCAACATCCAATGACATATACGAGATCTTCCAATGTCCCACATGGACCCCCAGACTCCGAATCAGCATCGAGCTTGGCAGCCTCCGGATGTCTACAGAGCTCTCGCCCGGATCGAAGTACACACTTCCCAACTCGAACATCTCCATCACCGCTGTCGGACTCACTTCACCACCGCTCCAAGTTCACTCCTCCACATTCATCTCAGCTTATGGACTTGGATCATCTGTGCCCCACTGGACATCCTTCACCTTCACTCCTCCTTCTGCCCCTGGAGCGCCAGCGAAAGGGCTCACTGGAGAACTTCAATGTGCCTCCAGAAGGGAGGCTGAAAACTTCAGCTGCCAATTCGACCAGTCCCTCTGCAAATGCATCGGCTTCGCCACTGAAGTCAATTGCCAATGCAGGAATCTGAAGATGAAGGACTACAAGAAGAAGAATCTCCTCCCGATGAAAGGAATCCACCACGAAGTCAGGATCATTAACAACCACATCGCCACCGTCGCTGTCCAAGACACTCTCGTCGCCCTCCAAGTTGAGATACGGAACTCCACCATCTCCAGGATGACGACCGTTCAGAAATGTGAAGCCCGCCAACAAGGTGACCTCACCGGATGCCACTCATGCTTCGACGGAGGATCCGTCTCTATCCAATGCTCAGCCAAGAAGCCGATGAAAGCCTTGCTCCACTGTGGAGTCTTCGATACGACCCTTCAATGCGACCCGTTCGGACCCATCAACCAAATCAAGATCGCCCAGGACTCCAATGCCGTATCCATGAACTGTTCAGTCGACTGCGGAATTCGGACCCACATGGAAATCAATGGCCAACTCGATACTCTCAGTGCATTCGATACCAACAGCACACACTACTCGTCGCCATTTGAGAGAATTGCAGCTGGATCCTTGGAAATCGGTAAGTTTCTCCGAAATATTGCTCTTTCGATCTTTGAACAGTTTTCCACCCTCATCCTCTTTGTCAGCATTTTTGCTGCCTGCGTTCTAACCCTTCTGATTCTCCGCAGAATCTTGTCCCGATATTTAACCCAGCGCCGCAGGAACAGGAAGATCCTAGCCCGTAGTAAATTCCTATGAATCCCAACTCAATTGTAATCCCCTCCTCTCTATTCTAATTCTCTCTTCTTTCTCCTTCCTTCTCTCTTCCTTTCTTATCCCCCGGAGTGTCGAAAGAGTAGCTTTCGATTATACAGTATCTACAGTACCCTCTGATACATTTGAATTCTTTCCCACCCATTTCATTTATGACCCCTTTTATTACACACTTTTTTCCTCTTTTTATGGCTATTAAATGTCATATTTGTCTCTCCCCCTTTTTGCCCTTTCCCAGACACACCTTGCGCCTGGCACCTCCATTCTCTCTCTAAGGCTACGCCCCCTAGGACCTGCGCACCATCCCCTTTCATTGTATCACTATTGCTCGGGTGAGAAGCGGTTGGCATGTGTCCCCTCTTCCACCAACCTTTTCCTTTTTTACTTTCTCTTTTACTCTTTATCTTTCCTGGAATAAAGGTTTAATTACCCAAGTTTGAGGTACTCGTCATTCAATCGAAATTCACTGTTGGCCTCGCCAACAAATACCAAGTTGTGTTTTGATACTGCATCTTTTTTTTAGTCAATAACATGCCGATTTTCTCAAAAAATAGTATGAGGTCATCATGTACCCTAAAAAAAACCTAAACCATAAAATATTTTACACATGAAAAACACACCAGGAATCACGTGATCCTCCACAAAGAACATCCGATTTTTGAGACGATTATCATGTGACCAGCCTGCTTACCGCAGGCTGGATTCGCGGCTTCGCCGCTCAATTTTGCTTAGGAATCTCGTGTTTTTATACGTAAAATGTCCGCCCTTTCCCAGTTGCCCGCGTGGCTCAGTAGGTTGAGCGCTACTCTTCCACGCGGTAGTCGCGGGTTCGATTTTGTGGCGCGACAAATTCTTTCTCTTTAGCAAAACTAAAGCGGACATCCTGACCAACATCGGACAGACTTTCTAGCGGATTATATATAAGTAAGATTTTTGTCCATAGTACATCTAAGCTAACTTTTTCTGAAATGAACCCAAAAAATGGAAATTTCTGGAGATTTTCATGTTTTTCAAAGTACATAATCTCTGTCGGTTTAGAAGCTAACTTGATGAAAATTGAACTAGTAGAACTTTATTTGAAACTTGATAGTGCAAAGAAACAGAAAGAAGCATTGGTCATTTTGACGTATCCGTAGTTCTAGCTACAGTAACGTAGTTAGTTTTGGTCAAAAATTTATAAAAACTGCTGTATCAAAGTTAAAACACGATGAGCTTTATAATCTTTACTATTAACAAACGCAAAGTTCTGTGTGTGTGTGTGTGTGTCTGTGCTGTGTCTGTCGCCGACCGTAGCTCAGTCCCCACTGGACCGATTTTTCCCAAATTTTGGCAGGTTATCAGAAATTCCTTCGAGATGATGCCCGTCTATTTTGTTTTTCGATTCGTGGAGAAATGAGGTCAGGAGAGCGCAAAAATCTCCATTTCGGGACCATCCAGTTGTTTTTTTAATGGAAGGGGAGAGAGTGACGAGTTCACGGAATTATTCAAACTTTTTTCGAAAAATTTTTAAATTTCTCATTTCTTTAATTCTCACGTTGATCAAAAGTGAACATGTTGTGAATACAGTTTTTAAACTTCGCTATGCGCGGAACGCGCATCAGATTGCGTTTGGATAAAATGGAATAGAAAACGAATGAAAAAAATTGTTGTAGGTGCGAAGCACCTGCAACGATTTCTTCATTCATTTTCTATTCCATTTTATCGAAGGCTACAATCTTTACTAATAACAACCAGTGATTTCCGTATGTCTGTCTGTATGTTGCAGGCTGTAACTCAGCCCAAACTGAACCGATTTGGATGAATGTTTTACAGAAATATCAGAAATTTGTCTACGTTGATGCCCATATGTTTAGATTTTTGATATCTTGAAAATTGAGCAAGTTACGGCTCTTTTCGTGAGTTTTCAGTACTAATTTCGGTACCGAAAATGTGTTGCAAGTCATAACTCGCTTCAGAGTTCACCGATTCTCTTGAAATTTTCACAGTTTGTTCGTGATTATCTGAGGATGATGCACGTCTTTTTGGTTTTTCGAAATTCCAATTTTGAAGCCTTCTGGAGCACTTTTTCTGAGCAACTGGGTTCATTTTCGCACGCTCGGCGACAGAGAAGCAGAGTCATTTTCGCATGCGGCGGCGGCAGAGAGGCAGCGCACACACAAAGTATAGTGGCCGACGCGGACCTCGATTGATGTCGGCTGCTTGATTTCATCACCCCCGCCGACACGAGACGAGGCGCCGGTTCAATTACCCAAGTTTGGGTGTGAGATTCGCGAGGGAAAGAAAGAGATAAATGGGTCGAATTTTATACCATTCTGTTCGTCTCGATACGAGGAGACAGAATATGTAAGAAAATTTCAGAAAAGTTGAATTTGAAAGATGTTTATCGGGGTAGAAGTTTGAAGACGTGCTATTCCGATTTTTCATTCTATAAGAAGAGAGAGTGACGGAATTATTCCAAATTTTTTCCAAAAATATGTGAAATTCTTAATTTTGAAAATCTCCCGTTGGCCAAAAGTGAACGTGTTGTGACTACAGTTTTCGAACCTCACTATGCGCGGAACGCGCATCAGATTGCGTTTGGATTAAATGGAATAGAAAATGAATAAAGAAATTGTTATAGGTGCGAAGCACCTACAACGATTTCTTTATTCATTTTCTATTTCATTTTATCGAAGGCTACAATAGTGGATTATCTGTAATTTAGACGATAAAAAATGGAATGGAGCAACAGGCCCTGAGGAATGGAGCCGAAAGTTCCTCACTTTTGAGATTAGAGGGCCGCAGGCCCTGAGACTGGAGCCGAAGGCTCCCCACTTTCGAGAAAAGAGGTCTGCAGGCCTTAGGGAATTGAGCCGAAGACTCTCCACTTTTAAGTGAAAAGGGCCGCAGGCCTACGAAATGGAGCCGAAGGCTCCCCACTTTTGAGAAATAACGGCCGCAGACCCTGAGAAATGGAGCCGAAGGCTCCCTACTTTTGAGAAATAAGGGCCGCAGACCCTGAGAAATGGAGCCGAAGGCTCCTCACTTTTGAGAAATAAGGGCCGCAGACCCTGAGAAATGGAGCCGAAGGCTCCTCACTTTTGAGAAATAAGGGCCGCAGGTAGGCACCGCAACGGGAGGGGGAGGCGCGTCAAAAACTTTCTCCGCGTGGGTACCTGGCATGTTTGAAGACCTATAACTCGAGAATGAATGGTCCGATTTTTTTAAAATTTGGTGTCGTTATGTAATCCACTACGTAGAATCGAATGGACAGGTTTTCATTGCAAGAAAAACATCAGTTTTTCTGATATCAAAGAAAAACTGTGAATGGCACCAAAAAACGGCTCAAAAATAGTTCACAGAGGTCGATTGCGCACAATTTTTTTTTGGTTTCTGATAGTTTTAGACATTTTCTAATGGACTTTAACATCAAAATCAAACTTGTAGTTAGCTGAAATTTGCGACATGAGGCCAAAGTTCCACTTATGTTCCTGCAAGCAATTCTGTAGTATTATGATTTTTTCAAAACTTATAATAATTATCGTCTCTTCTTTTATCTATGGTGAAATTTTCAAAAAATTTGAGCATCGAGAACATGATTTTTTTCAAGTTGGAAGGTGAAGTGCAACCAGAAATTTGTGGTTTTTTGATGATTTGAACGGTATGCAGGTCGATTGCGCATATTTTTATTCTTTCATTAGATTCTACATGAAATTTCACATCTAAAGACAGTCTCACTTTTTTGCCAAAAGTTAGCTGAAATTTGCTGGATGCTCTTTTCTGACGAAAAATGGCTAATTTTCTTCGAAAAATGAAAGAAATTGCGCTCCTACTTAGAAAATGAGAGCGGCCGCTCACACACTCTTATCACTGTATTGTCGTTTGCGCGACTACTCGCTCCCTGTGGTCGAGTGGGTTACGCGTGTGTACACCACAGATGCGACCGGTGTTCGCCTCCGGTCGGCCACCACCTCTCCCTGTTTTTTTCTCGCGCGGAGAAAATCGCCGTTTTTTCTGATTTTCAAATGCTTTTTGCTCGGCTCCTAGCGAACCGTTTCTTTTGAAATTTTAGGAGAATACTGAGAATTTTTTTGCGAATATTTTGATATAAAAAATGTGAAAAATGGTGTAGTTTGAAAAAATCGTTGCGGTGCCTAGCCGCAGGCCCTACGAAATGGAGCCGTAGGTTCCCCGTTTTTAAGTGAAAAGGGCCGTAGACCCTGTGGAATGGAGCCGAAGGCTCCAAAACAAAAAAGCTAGCAAAGGCCAGGTGGTGAAGCCCCCGAAGGGGGCGGAGTCCACCTGGTGAACTTAAAAATCAAAAGTCAACTCAAATATTTCCAGAAACTCGACGTGGAAATCTGGTTGAAAGGATTTCTGGACCCCGAAGAAGAACCAGAAGTCTTCGAAGCCATCAAAGAATACAATGTGGACGGGAAAATGTTGCACACCATCCAACACATGACCATCGAACAAGTTCGTCAGTATCGATATTTTGGAATCTATATTCCGGTTTTGATCTCAATTCTGGAGCACGCTGGTATGGTGGCAAATGTATACGATTATGAGCGGAGAGTGATGTATGATGCACCCAGAGGAGAATGGTGATATTGGACCTGTGATAATGATGAACACAGAGAGAAAGATCTTAAAAATTTGTATAACATTTCATTTTTCAATAAAACACTTGTATTTGTACTGTAACTCCTTGTAACAGTGAAATTTTAGCAAAATTTTGCTATTTTCAATTTCAGCTTGTTTCCAGCTGTCAAAGTTGGGCCCCAAAAGTACAGTAATCCCATGTACCGTAGTTGGCGTTTTGGGACCCATCTTGGATAGCAAAATAGGCCATGGTTATATTTATTTTGAAGCTAAGAGTATGCTGAGTTGGATACTGCAAATTTTTTCTAATTTCAAGCAGAATTGACAAAGATACGGTAGCCCAAACTCGCCATGCTTAAAAAAGACCTGTTTTTTTCCGAATTTTTAAATCGCGTCATAAGTATTTTCAAAATCACTGTAACCTAGTAATGTTTAGGCTCATTTCGAAGCTCATAAAATGCTCAATTTATTACTGTAATTTTCATAAATATTGAGACAAAACTGACCGGGTTACGGTAGCTAGAACTTAACTTTTCCTCCGTATCAGCCAAAATATTCTAATTTCGCGCCACAAGAACCTTCAAAATTGTTGTAACCTAGTCATGTTTATACTCATTTTAAAGCTCTGTTTATCCCAAATTCAAAATTATAATTTTCAGAACATTTCCTCCATTTCAAACGAAGTTGTGCCCTTTTAAAAAAAAACCCATCTAAAAACTTGTGACATCCATTAAGCCTATAATTACGGGTTACTCATTTTATTCTGTTTACATCTATGTATACGTTTTTGAACTTTTAAGTATAATTTTTACTTCCTCAAACCACATGATTTTATAAATTCTCCTCGTGACAAGATTTTGTTTTCATTTTTGGCTCACTTTTGAGCTCCTTTTGAAAGGAGTCTAAAAATTACTTTTTGCTCAACTTTTAACTACCGTAACCCTTCATTTTCTGCAGTTTTTTGTAATTTTTTGAAATTCCAAGTTTTAGGTATGATAAGGACTTCCGAAGTTGCTCTCGAATGGCAAGTGCCAATTCAGGAGAAGCTCCATATTGTTGAATTTAAACAAGATGTACTGAAATATAAGATGAAGATCTTTCTCGATGGAAAGGTGAGTTTTAGTTATTGTTCTGACTACTGTAGCTTCCTGAGTTTAGATTAAAACACTGAGAATTTGGTAATAGCAAATTTAGAGTTTTTAAAGCTCTAAAATGAGCCCAAACTTGAAAGATTCGAAAAAGCGGTAAAAGACACATTGAAACTATCAAAACTACAGTATCCCTGGAGTTCTGAGTACTGTAGCGCAATTATTTTTGCTCCAAATCTTATGTAATTTGCAGTATCAAATGTAGATCATTGAAAACTTCAAAATGAGCCCAAACTTAACTGGATTTAAAAAAGTGGAAAAAGACATGGAGAGAGTATTAAAACTACAGTATCCCTAAAGTTCCGAATACCTTAACTTTGCCAGTTGTGATCCAACTTTTATGAAAATTGCAATATCAAGTGCATCATGTTTAAAGCTTCAAAAAGAGTCTAAACATGACTGAGTTACAAAAATTTTGAAGGTTCTTGTGGCGCGAAATTCAAATTCTGACTGCTTTGGAGCATTGGCAGAGTTTTCGCTACCGTAACCAAGTCAATTTTACTTCGATTTTGATGAAATTTGTTGTATCAAATTGAACACAAATAGAGCCTTAAAATAAAACTAAACATGATGGGTTACAAAAGCTTGGAGGGAATTTGTGGCGCGAAATTCAAAATCTAGCATTTTTAGAGTATCAGTTGAGTTTTAGCTACCGTAACCTGTTTAGTTTTATTCCGATTTTGATAAAATTTTTTGTATCAAATTTATTAAGAGCTTCAAAATAAGCCTAAACATTGCTTAGTTACAAAAATTTTGAAAGTACTTATGGCGTGAAATTCAAATTCTGACTTTCTTGGAGTTGGTAGAGTTTTCGCTACCGTAATCCGGTTAGTTTTAGTATAATCTTAATTAAATTTGTTGTATAAAATAGAGCATGTTATAAGCTTCACAATGAGCCTAAAAACTACTAAAATTCATAATTTCAATTGGATGAGAGATCCAAAGAAAATGTAGGGGTTTTTAAAACTACAGTAGTCCCATTTTTCTTCAGCTGGTTTATGACTACTTCGACTACACCGTTCTTGTCGGAAAGCACAAATTCAAAATCGGGAACATGGAATGTGCAGTGGTCATTGAAAGGAAGTCAAACACTCAATACGGGTGGTATTATAGTCTGGATTTGGACGGACAAAGCTTATTGAGATATAGGGAACTTTTCAATCGAAATTACACCGGATGGAATCTCCAGTTGAATGGTCAAACTACAAGAGTCCTTTTGCGTAAGAAAATAGTCAAAAAGTAATATAAAAAAGTATAGAAATTTCAGACAAAACCTCATGGAACGTCTGGGTCAACGAGCAGCTCATGGAAGTCGAGGTAAGTGTGCTCCATGGAAACTATTTTTGCTAGTTTTTAATTTTTGGAAACAGTAGAACACATTCCCTAGATTTTGAGCCTAAAACCATCCTTCTAGCTCAAAAACCAACAAAGTTGTGGATTTTCGAAAATTTTCGAAAATCTGAAAATTTCTTATTTTTGTTATAACTCGGTTGGTTTTGGTCCGAATTTGAAGATTCTTGCAGTTTTGAGATTACCGCGTTTTCAGCTTCGAAATGAGTGTAAACACGGCAAAATAACTGAAATTCAAATTTTTGCGTTTTCGTGTACTTCTCGTGGACAAGTCTACTTTTCCAGCGCGGCTTCACTGAAAATGGAGTAGCATCTTTTGAATTATCAATAATTTTATATTTTCCCAAAATATAGAACAAATTCCCCACATTCCCCACGCCCAGAACCACCCTTCTAGCTCAAAGACCAAGAAAGTTATGGATTTTCGAAAATTTTCGAAAATCTCAAATTTTTTGTTTTCGTCATAACTCGGTTGGTTTTGGTCCAAAGTTTGAGATTTTGATATTTTTGAACTCGTCGTAATTTTAGCTTCAACTTGAGTATAAACACGACAAAATTAACTGATATTTAATTTTTTTTTTCCTATACGTGTACTCCTCGTGGAAAAGTCTTCTTTTCCAGCGCGCCTTCACTGACAATGGCACAGCCGCCTCCTTCCAAGCCAATGGATTCCAACTTCAAATTATCTCAGAGACTAACTCCTCAATCAAGTGAGTTTTTTAAAAGTTCAATAGAGCGTACTTACTGAGCCCAATTTTCAGAACCGCAACGCACATATTGTTGGTTGGAGAGGACCAAGTGCCAATTGCCACCTCGGCGGTGAATGTGGGAAATGGGGTCTTCGAGGCGGATTTCGAAGGATTGTTCCGGACAAATTGATTAATTTTCCCACATTTTGCGCCTAAAACCACCCTTCTAGCACAAAAATCAGCAAAGTTATGAATTTTCGAAAATTTTCGAAAATCTTGGAATTTCTTATTTTTGTCATAACTCGGTTAGTTTTGATCCAAATTCGAAAATTTTTACAGTTTTGAACTTGGCGCGTTTTTAGCTTTGAAATGAGTATAAAATCGACTGAATTAATTGAAACTCAACTTTTTCTTGTTTTGTACTCCTCGTGGAAAAGAGTAGTCTACTTTTCCAACGCATCTTCAACAAAACTAATGATTTTCGATTTCAAATTGTTTCAGAAAAATCTTTACCTGGAAAAAGAAATGATATTCTACTTTTTGAGCCTAAAGCCACCGTTTTGCTCAAAAACCAACAAAGTTATGGATTTTCGAAAATTTTCGAAAATCTGAAAATTTCTTATTTTCCTCATAACTTTGTTCGTTTTGGTCCAAATTCGAAAATGTTTACAGTTTTGAGCTTACCACAATTTCAGCTTTAAGATGAGTATAAACACGACAAAATTAACTGAAATTCAAAATTTTGTCTACTCGTGTACTCCTCGTGGATAAGTCTACTGTTCCAGCGCGTCTTCACTGCAAATGTAGCAGCATCCTTTTAATTGTTGAGAATTTTGTATTTTCCCAAAATATAGAGCAAATGCCCTACATTTTGAGCCCAAAATCACCCTTCTAACTCAAAAACAAACAAAGTTATGGATTTTCGAAAATTTTCGAAAATCTGAAATATTCTTATTTTTGTCATAACTCGGTTAGTTTGAGTCCAAATTTTGAGATGTTTATATTTTTCAGCTTGTCGCAATTCCAGCTTCAAAGAGAGTATAGACACGGCTAGCATTCAAAATTCCAAAAATTGTCAATAGGGCGCAATAGCTGCCTTTGCCTCACAAGGGGCTTCCTCGAACTCTTGAGTTGAACTTTTTCTGCAACTTCGGTCCTAGACTAAATTGACCCTGAAAAGCCCAAATCTGCAATAAAAAGTGGCCAAATGTTCACGCAACTCAAGATATGAGCCCTCAAAGTTGCAGCCAACAGTGCTTTTGGGGTACTTTGAGGACCCATAACTTTGCTCAAAATCACTTTCAGAAGGTCTAGTTTTTTGTTTTGTACTCAGAATTTTATACCAAACAATGTCCTATACTTTTTTGTAGAAAAAAATTTTGAGCCAGAACAACGAAAACTTCCGACCAAATGGGTGCGGATTGCTTGTTTTGCCATTTCTTTTTGTCCAATTTGCTGATTGAAAGTTGAAATCAACAGATAAATGTTTGCAAAAAAGTTTTCATAAATTTCATGTATTTTTCTGTCGGTTAGGGACCTTTTTATAGGTCAAATGATGGCTGAAAAACCTAGAGGTTTTTTGGCCCCAACAGGTCAGCTAATTAAAAAAAAGTTCGGAAAATGTCATGAAACTTTTTAAACCTTGTTACAAACATATACAGTTTGTTTCATTCCATCATTTAGGGAATTGGAAAAATAAAGTTGGTAACTCCAGATTGATCGAAAAATTTCCCACCCAAATGGTGGCGAAATTTCAAAGTTTTGGCTCAAAAATTTTTTTGTTCACAAAGCATTGGGAATTGTTAAACATCAAAATCCAAGTCCGAAACAGGAAACTAGACACTCTGAGAGTGATTTTGAGCTGAGATATGGGTCCTCAAAGTACCCCAATTTTAGTGTTGGCTGCAACTTTGAGGGCTCATATCTTGAGTTGCGTGAACATTTGGCCACTTTTTATTGCAGATTTGGGCTTTTCAGCGTCAATTTAGTCTAGGACCGGAGTTTCAGAAAAAGTTCAACTCAAGAGTTCGAGGAAGCCCCTTGTCAGATTTCTTTGGATTTCATGTACATAGCTTTATTCTAGTGTGTCGTCTCGCGAGACGATTCCAGCATTTTCTCGCACAGTCTCGCAATAGTTCAGCAAAGTTCGGCATAGTTCAGTTCAGCATCGAGTTCAGCATATTCTCGTTCAGCATAGTTCAGTTCAGCATCGAGTTCAGCATATTCTCGCTTCAGCAGAGTTCAGCGTGTTCTCGTTTCAGCGAAGTTCAGCGATTTCGCAATTTTCCCATTTCAGCATCCATTCTCGCTGAAGTTCGCAATATTCTCGCGAGACAAGCGTGAACTAGAAATGATTCCTTCGCAAACGGGTCGAGAAAATCGATTGAGAAACGTGGTTTTAGTTCATTTTTACCTTTTTTATTTTTTTTCCACTCCAAAAAATGACTAGCTTTTTTATCACGCAAGTTCAGCGAGAATGGATGCTGGAATGAGAAAAATTGTAAAAGTGCTGAACTATGCTGACACGAGAACACGCGGAACTGGGGCTTTGCGAGAACATGCTGAACGAGAATATGCTGAACTCGATGCTGAACTGAACTGTGCTGAACGAGATTATGCTGATGCGAGAAAATGCTGAATTCTCGCAAAGTGCTGAAGCTGAATCTCGCGAGACGACACACTACTTTATTCATTATTAAAATTGGAATTTTTTAATTGTAAAACAAACGATTAATAATAAATATTACACAATGTGGATTCCGATAACAGTAATATTAATCAACAAATGATTCTCAAACTCGACACCATTTGGTATTCCGGAACGTCTGACATCCTCTCCGAGCACATCTATACGCTGGGTACTCTCTCAACTCTCCCAAATATCTCATTTTTCGCATGACAAATCTCATGGCACCATCTGGACACTTGTGACATTTCGCAACTTCTGGAATCCATCTCGATTCTCCATTTACGAGTACTTCGATAATTGGAATCTGCGCTCCATTGAGAATTTTTGTAACTTCAGAAAAAAGAGTGGGCTTTTGAGACGGTTGGGGGGTCTGGAAGAGATTAGAATTGTTAATGAGGACATTTCGAAAGTGTGAAGTTTCGAAAGTGTGACGTTTCGAAAGTGCGACGTTTCGAAAGTGCGACGTTTCGAAAGTGTGACGTTTCGAAAGTGCGACGTTTCGAAAGTGCGACATTTCGAAAGCGCGATATTTCGCAATTGCGATATTTCGCAATTGCGACGGTTCGAAAGCAAATGTGACATAGAAGATTCGACCCCTTGTGAAATGTCGCTAAGACAAAGTTTTTTTGGTGTTGGAAAACTTACATAAGTATTTTGAGACTCTTGGGTTACTGTAGTCTTGTGGATTACTGTAGAATCCGTCGGTGGGGTTACTGTAGTTTCAGATTTCTTGTGAACTTTGGGAATTTGGATGTTCCGAGTAGCTTGGCATTCTTGACGGAGACATCTGGAATTTTAGAATTTAATTATTGTAAAAAATAAATTTGAAACTTTCGAAAATAATCAAAATTTGAAAATTTGTGACTCAAATTTTTTTTGAATTAAAATAATTTTGGGTCGGATTTTGAAAAAAAAAATGTTGTGCCGGATTTAGAATAACAAATTTTTGGAGTTTTTCTGGATTTTCAAAAATTTTAGGATTATTAAAATTTTGATTTTTGAAATTCGAAAAAAAATTACAGCATTTTGAAATATAGGAATTTCCAGAATTTCAAAGATTTTTCCAATTTTTTGAAATATTTTTTTGGCTCCGCGACGTTTCGAAAGTGTGACGGTTTGGAATTGTGACGTTTCGAAAGTGCGACATTTCGCAAGTACGACGTTTCGCAAGCGCGACATTTCGAAAGTACGACGTTCTTTCCTTTTCGTTTTTATGGAACCAACAACCGCTCTTTTGCTTTCGAAACGTCGCAATTTCCAAAGCTCTGCTTTCGAAACGTCGCAAATTTCAGTTTTTTCAAAAAAAAATTTTTTAGGCACCTTGAAAATTCGAAATCTAGATTTTGGGACCTTCCATTTTTCAAATTTTCAAATTTCAAAATTCCTTTAAAAATCTAAATTTTGAATTTTGAAAAAAATAATAACCTTTTCAAAATTACTTTAGAATCCTAAAGCCTTGTTTACCGGCTAAAAAAATTTCTTTGAAATTTTAAAAAATTATTTTTCAAATTATTTTCCAAAACTCACCTATACATCGGCACCTCTTTCATCTCTCCTCTATCCATCAATTTTCCAATTACAAATTTCATAATCGAATCCTCACACTTATGACACATTGCCATTTCCTTAATACTCATGGGTACCCCATCTACAGTAATCTCAACGATTGGAATTGTTCCATTCAAATTCATACACAAATCTGCCCAAGACGAGGATGTTTGGGTTACTGTAGGATCTTCAATAGGCTCTTTTTTGGGCTCACGGAGCTCTGGAGCAAGGGTTACTGTAGTTTCTTTCGATTCTGGACCCGAGATTACTGTATCTTGGAAATGGGGTACTGTAGAATCTTCAATAACCTCTTGTTTTGGCTCACGGAGCTCAACATTATCCTCCTTTGATTCTTGACGAGCAGGGATTACTGTAGTTTCCTCCGAATCTTTAGATTCTGGAGCTGAGATTACTGTATCTTGGAATTGGATTACTGTAGTTTTCTTGGATTTCCTATAATCCGCTATAACTTTCGCTTCCTCATACGGTATCCATCGATAGCCATTGAAAAAATGCGTTGGCTTTTGGGTTACTGTAGGTGCTTGGATTACTGTAGTTTCCATCGATTTTTGGAATTCTAGCAGTGCATTGTAGATCCAGAGAACTTTCGCAGCATCTAGAAGGTCCCATGGATGATTTTCTACAGTATTCTCCTGGATTACTGTAGGCTTCTCCTCGTGGAGTCCAAAATTGGACCGTTTTGGAGAAGGGGGCGTGGCTTCGGAATCGGGATCATGGGCTCTTTTGGAGGGCATTTTGAGTTGGGATTTCTGGAAAAAAAAAGTTTTGAGATTGAAAAATAGAGGAAAAGAGGACATTTCGCAACTTTTTGAAATGGTTGCGAAATGTCATAGTTATAAAATGGAAAATTGCGAAATGACATGGTTGCCAAATTTCATAGTTGCGAAATGACCGGTTGCGAAATGGCATGGTTGCGAAATTTCATAGTTGCGAAATGGTATGGTTGCGATATGGCACGGTTGCGAAATAGCCGGTTGCGAAATAGCCGGTTGCGAAATATCATGGTTGGGAAATTTCATGGTTGCGAAATGACCGGTTGCGAAATGGGATGGTTGTGAAACTTCATGGGTGCGAAATGTCATGGTTGCGAAATGTCATGGTTGCGAAATGTCATGGTTGCGAAATGGCACGGTTGCGAAATAGCCGGTTGCGAAATAGCCGGTTGCGAAATTTCATGGGTGCGAAATGTCCGGTTGCAACATTTCATGGTTATGAAATGTCACGGTTGCAAAATGTCATGGTTGCGAAATGGGATGGTTGTGAAATTTCATGGGTGCAAAATGTCATGGTTGCGAAATGTCCAAAAAACCAAAAATATGCAAAAATTTTATGAATCCGGACAAACCGGCACACCGACAAAAATTTTGAATTTCGCCAGTTTTTGACCAATTTTTTTGAATTTTGAGCCAAAAAAATCACTCTAAATCTCAAAAAATACATTAGAAACAACTAGAAATTGCAGAAAACGCAAAAAAAAAGCGAAAAAAACCCAAAAAACCCAAAAAACCAATAATAAAATCGATCAAAACGACTAACCAAAACCCATAATAAGACTGAGTGAGGGCAGAGGGCCCCCTAAAAATGAATCGCATTTTTCCCAGAAGATGTGTGGTCCATGTGTGTATCGGTGTCCCACACACTGACCTACAGTAATCGATCGATTTATTTTTTCTCTGCGTCTCTTGTTTTCACACACTCTATGAGATTATCTTTGTGACTGTCTCACTGGTCCAGATGGACATGGGAATGTATGTGATATGCCTTCTGGGGGAAAAAAAAAACATTAGCTAAAAAAACAGTGAGTTGGATCAAAGTTCACCTATTCGTTCAGGTGGACCGTAAAAATGAGCTCAAAATGAGCGAAATCGTTGAAGAATGAACCAATCGCAGGAAAAAACAGCTTTGGAGCATCGAGCACGAGACCTATAGAAATAACTTTTTTTTTCAATTTGCCTCTTATTCTACTTCAAAACAGTACCACTTTTCTCATAAACGCTCCAATCCTGAAACCATGAAACTCCATTCATTGCCATTCTTTTTTTTTTGTTGTAGGCGGACGGCTCTTTCTTTTCTTTTCCATAAGCTCCAATGTCGAATACATATCCACAAAAAAAAGTCATTGAATATGAGACCTATTATTATTATTGAAAAAGCTGACGTTGTATAGATAGAAAGGCAATGTGAACAGAATAGCTGCTTTCAGTGAATTTTTTGCCATTTTTCTCTTTTTTATCCTTGTTTTTGAGCAAATACCTATGTCAAATACATATATCAATAGAATTTGATGGGATCTACAAAAAATCATTAGATAATTAGTACTGAAAACGTTAGTTGGGTCATAACTTTAAAAACCCAAATAAAAAATTTCAAAATCTAGCTGCAACATTTTGGTTTAGAACTTTTTGAAGTATCCCTTAATACCAAAAACGTCTCTGAACTTTCAACACAAATAGAGTTATGTTTCCAGATGAGGCCCACAGTCTTCCTCTTCCTCCTCACAATCTCCATCCCCTTCATCTCTCCGGCAACTCAACCAAAAATAAACCAAGAGCCAACAACTCATGATCTGATTCGTTCTCTCCAATCGGATATCACCAAACTGGCCAAACAATTGGATATTTATCTCTTCACACCGGGAGTCTCGATGCCGAATGCCGATGAAGCAGATGATCAAATCTTCCGAATTCGAGACGATTTACAGAAATTGAGACAGATTATTGGCATCGACTTGACATTGTTCAGACACAGTGGATTTAAATGAGAACATTTGGAAATTGAATTTGAGCAGCGAATAAATATGTTATAGTTTTTAAATAGTGTAATTGGTGAACCGAAATGGCACCTCCCCAAGACTCCAAAAATTTTCAATAGAGCGTATTTTTATTTGGGATCATACTGATTTCAAAGCTCAAAACGCGCCAATTTGAAAACTGTAAAAATTTTTGAATTTGGACCAAAACTAACCAAGTTATGACAAAAATAAGGAATTTTCAGATTTTCCAAAGTTTTCGAAAATCCATAACTTTGTTCATTTTTAAGCTGGAAGGTTGATTTTAGGCTCAAAATGTGGAGAAATCAATTGAATTGAATTAAAAAATAAAATGTCACTAGTTACAGTATCCAGAATGTCAAGGCGCATAAAATCCCGAAAATTCGAAAATTAGCAAAGTGTATCGAATAAATATGTTAACGTTTTTGCATTTGATTGTAAAATTGATGGCGAAGGCGCAGTGGAACAATAAACTCCTCTTTTCCACGAGGAGTACACAACAAGATAAATTTAGTTCAACCGTGTTTATTTTCATTTTGAAGATTTTTTAGAAGTGGTATAAACGTCAAATTTCAAAAAAATGCGTAATTTGACACGATGATTTTGTGAGTCCAAAAAGCTGGTTCCTTGTGATATTGTGATCAACTTTGAGGGCCTGAAAATGTGGTTTTCAGAAATCCGATGTTTTTGAAGTTTTATGGATGTATAGAGCAATTAAAGAACTCTATTTGGGTAGTTGACAACTTTTTCATAGAATTGCATTCTTGATAGTTAGGTCAAGCTGAGTGAATTTTGTCTAATTTTAAAGTCTTTTTGCTTCCACGCGACCTGGCTACGATACCGCTCAGAAGGTAGTCAACTCTTTTTTTGCGATAACTTCTTTTTTTAGAAAAGGTGTAAACGTCAAATTTTTACACAATATTTTTGCTATAATCATGCACATCTCTGCCAATTTTCATGCACATTTCTGAATAGTTGATGATTTTGTGAGTGAAACGGTGACTTGGAAAAAAACTGGTAGACCACCTTTTGGATCACAAAATCATCAATTTTTTAGATATGCGCATTAAAATTGGCAGGCGTCTTTCTGGATATTCCAAAAATGTTGAGGTAAAATTTGAAGTTTATACCTTTTCTCAAAAAAAAAGTTATCCGCCTCGAGCTACCAAAAGTTGACAACCTTTTGAGCGGTACTGTAGGTTAACTTTGAGGGTCTGAAAAGGTGGTTTCCAGATATCCTATTTTTTTGAAATTTTGTGGATGTATAGAGCAACTTAAGAACTCTACTTTTGTAGTTGACAACTTTTTCATAGGATTGCAATCCAGTTAGTTATTGACGTTACCTCAAACTTCGTCTTAATTTTGAGCCTTTTCGCTTCCACGCGACCTAACTATCTGGATCGTGGTCCTATGAAAAAGTAGTCAACTACAAAAATAGAGTTCTTGAGTTGCTCTATGCATCCATAAAACTTCAAAAAAATCGAATACCTCGAAACCACTTTTTCAGACCCTCAAAGTTGACCTATTTTAACTGAAAACGCCAATTATTTTGGAGTTTTAAGTTGGTATAGTACTGTAAACCCCCTCAAAATCCAGGAATTTTGGGATTTCAAAATATTCCTGATTTATTGGCCATTTCAAATTCCTCTACTCCTCCAGATGACGCCCCCTGTTTTCCCGCCCAAAATAAAATAAAAATCATCCCCCAGATTTCGATCATTTCCAAGTAGACTCTTCATGAATCATGCTCCATTCAATTTTTCTTTTTTCTTCCTGGTGGGGCCCCTTTTTCGAAAAATAAATCCAAATTAGCTCCAGAATTCTCACGATCCGTCACAGAATTGTGACGTAATTTTTTTGACACAAAAAAATTGAATGAAATGAAGTCATCATCTTCAGAATTTGAAATTTGATACTATTTTTCTCAACTTTTTTGGAAGTAAAACACTTTGTAACATCTCCTGGGCCCCTCTAATAATCAAAAATCGAAATTAGGCTCCAAAATTAGGCTCCGCCCTTTTTTTGCCCGTTTTCTGAGTCCAAATCGTGCAAAAATGGACGAGGACAAATCGGCAAATCTCGCGACGGGAAATTACGTCGTCTTTGGGGTTTCAGATGACACACACTTTGAAAAGAAGACACTTAAGAAGAAAAGGATATATATTCTGGAGACATTTCGGAAGATTTTACTAATTTTGGAGTGTCTCCCCCTCCCCCTTACTGCCTACTCTAATTTCACTTGGAAATTTTAGAAATGGCGGCCCAGCGGTGTTACAGTAATCTAGGTGAGTAAGAATTGAAGGGTCGCGGTCAAAAATTTAAAAAAAATTTCCAAAAAAAAATTTTTTTTTTGAAAAATTTGAAAAAAAATATTGTTTTTCAAAATTTTTTCAAATTCATTTTAAAAAATCCAGGATTTTTCGCTGATTCGAATGCGCCTAATATCGCCTCTCCAAACCCAATAAAAAAAATTTTGGCGCGATTTTTTAAAAATACTGTAAGGAAAAATTAAAAATTGTCTTTAAAAATTTCTACTGGGTTTTTAACGGCGATATTAGGCTCATTCGAATCACCGAAAAAATTCTGAATTTTTTGAAACAAATTTTGATGCAAAAAAAATTTTAGAATTTTTTTTTATTTTCGAAAAAAAAATTTTTCTCAAAAAATTTTTTGCTAATTGAAAAAATCCAATTTTTTTCGCTGATTCGAATGCGCCTAACATCGGCGCTCAAAAGCTAGTAGAAAATTTTTTAGACGATTTTTAAATTTTTAACTAAAATTTTTGAAAAAGTTGTCTAAAAAATTTTCTACTAGGTTTTGAGCGGTGATATTAGGCGCATTCGATTCACCGAAAAATTTTACATTTTTTAACGTTAAAAATTTGAGCTAAAAATTTGAAATTTGATTTTCGATTTTTTCGAAAAAAATTATTTTTCGAATTTTCAGTATTCGCCCTCCTTATCTTCGCCCTACTCCTCGGCATCTCTCATTGCCGACCCGACCACCACTCAAGGAATTGTAAGGTCAGTAAACGCGCTTCATAGCACTTTCGACAATGCAACCTTGCTCTATTGAGAATTTCCCCAAAATTAACCAATTTTCGCCCAAAAAAAGGGATTTCCGCATGAAATTTATTCTATTTTTCATCAGTATAAGTTTCCAGGCCTATCGTCGACCGGCTCTCAACGAAGTGCTCACGCGAATATGTCTTTTGTGCCACGAAATGTTCTCGGTGGACCAGCCGAATCTTGCCGCCGAGTGTAGCTCGAATTGCTTCAGGAATCCCGCATTTAACAAATGTTTGAACTTTTTCCGACCGAAATTCTCGCCTTTTATGCTTTCTTGATTTATAATAAAGTTTTTTATATTGTTTTTGATAATTTTTTGCCAAAAAACAATAAATCTGGCATAAAATCCTTTATTTTGCATCGATTTTTGTAAACTAAAAAACTATCTAACTTAAAATTCAATTTCCAATCCAACTGTGCTAAAATTATATCAAGAATCTCCCATTTTCATCAGGTTACAGCTCTGTAAATATACGACTACGATCAACAATTTCTTCTGCGCACCCTCCGCAAACACCAAAGCCCACGCCACATTGCGTACTTTACGGCGCCGCACACTCTTTTTTGGCTCTATTTCCTTCAATTTTTTCCTCGATTTTTTTGCTAAAAATAATAAAATTTCACAACCTTTCCAGCCATGCTATCAGTACTGGGTAGATCCTCGTCGAGACAGGCGGTTTTGGTGGTGAGCAGCCAGAACTATAGTAGCAGTGCGATTACCACACCAGAAAATGCTCATCCGGCGCCGAGAGTGAGCTCACAGGGTGCTCAGTTCAAGAAGGGAGCTGGTGGAAGGTAGGGGAAGATGGAAAAGTTGGAGAAAATTGTGAAAAATATGGATTTTTCGAAAAAAAATCCGAGAAAAATGAAAAAATTAAAAAATAATAGAAAATGTCGGATTTCCTTGTGTTAAGATTTTAAAAATTGTAAAATTGAGCTCCGGAGCCCAAATAAGCTATAAAGCCATTTAAAAAATTAGTAAAACTGAAGAAAATTGAATTTTTTGACCAAAAACTAAAAAATTTTAAAAAATGAAAAAATTCTTGGATTTTCATCAATTTTGAGGTTTTAAAAGTTGTAAAATTGAGCTCCAAAGCTCAAAAAAGCTCTGACCCCCGAAAAAATTTAAAAACTGAAGAAAGTTGGTTGTTTTTACTAAAAACTGAAAAATCAGAAAATTAATAAAAAATCACGGATTTTTTCTCTATTTTTGGGTTTTAAATTGTGAAAACACATTTTTGGACTCAAAAATCCCTCTAAAATCACCAAAAACCACCCAAAACCGCTCAAAATTTGCAGATCCTCATTCTCCGGCAACGTCGTCACCGTCTTCGGAGCATCTGGATTCTTGGGTCTTCCCGTGGTGAACAAGTTCGCCAAAAACGGTTCCCAAATCATCATCCCATATCGACAGGATCCGTATTATATGCGTGAGCACAAAGTGCTCGGCGAGCTCGGTCAAGTCTTGTATTTCCCGTTTGAGTTGAAGGACGAGGAGAGCATTCGAAAGGTTTGTGGAAAATAGTCATTTTTAGACTAAAAATAGTAAAAAACCCACTAAAATACACTGAAATTATCGTTTTCAGGTAAAAAATGAGCTCAAACTGTGAGATTGAGCTCATTTTGACTCCAAACTCGTGAAGTTTCGACTGAAATGAGCTAGAGCCACTCTAAAGACAGAATTCTTAAAAAATGGGTCAAAATGAGCCTTTTTAGCATTTTAAACCCCAAAAATTGTCTAAAAGAGCACATTTTTGCTCTAAAAATCGATTTTTAGTGATTTTTCACCATTTTCAGCTCAAAAAATCGTATTTTTCAGGTCGTCAAGTACTCGAACGTCGTCGTCAACTTGATCGGAACCCGAGTTCCAACTGGGTAAGGAAATGAATGAAAATATCAAATTTTTGAAAGAAAAGTCGAATTTTTCATTTACAAACCGGGGTTTGCATCGAAAAATGAATTGAAATTGTGGTTTTTAGTGAAATTCGCTCAAAAATTTGGATTTTTACTGAAAAATAGACATTTTTCGAACTGAGGCGAAATTTCAAGCCCCAACCGCCTAAAATCGGAATTTAAAGATAGTTTGAGGCTAAAAATGTTCCTTTCAAAATTCCCTACATATCTGTACAATTTTCAGTCGATTTGAATGATGGGGAGCTGAGAAAACTGGAAATTTGAATAAAATACCGTTCGGAATTGAAAATCGAGCATTTTGAGTCAAATTTGAACGATTTTGAGCTATTTGGAGCAAAAAAATGGAGCATTTTCAACTAAAAATCTGCAATTAGAGCCGGAAAGGCAATATTTCGACATAAAGCGACCCAAAATTTGATTTTTACCGTATTTTCATCTAAGAAAACCCCAAAACCTCGGATTTTGGCTCAAATTCATCCATTTTTCTTCCAATAAAAAAACACTGGTCCGAAGCAAACATGACTCATTTCGAGTCAAATTTGGACGATTTTGAGCAAAAAATTGTGCATTTTCGACTAAAAATAAGCAACTGGAGTCGAAATATCGATTTTTGTCATTAAAACGAGTCCAGATACCTTCAAAAAATTGATTTTTGGCTCAAAATGTATAGTTTAACCATCTTTTTTCATCTAAAAATTCGAATCCTTTAGCTAAATATGGATTTTTTTGGCTCTAAATTATCATTTTTGCATGAAAATGCTCCATGTTTGGTTTAAAACCCAAATTTTCCTTTTCCAGAAACTACAACTACTACGATGTTCACGACACGGGAGCCCGCCGTCTCGCTCGTATCTGTAAAGAGATGGGAGTGGAGAAATTCGTCCATTTGTCGGCTCTCGGAGCCACCGTCGATCCGCCGAAAGGACATTTCGTCGCCAAATCGGAATTCCTTCGTTCGAAAGGATTGGGAGAGATTGCAGTGAGAGAAGAGTTCCCGGAAGCGACCATCATTCGGCCATCGGTGATCTATGGAGAATTGGATGGATTCATTCAATATTATGTGTCGAGATGGAGAAAGACTCCATTGGATCATGTGTATTTGTATAAGAAGGGAGAGCACACGTATAAGATGCCGATTTGGGTGAGAGGAGCAATAAAATCGCTTAAAAACAGTAAAAGTGACTAGAAAACTGCTTTTTTTTAATGTAAAATGACCATTTTTGAGCTCAAAATGAGTAAAACATAGTGATTTTGAGCTAAAAACGAGCAAAAATGCCTCAAAAATCTTCTCTTTCTGGTAAAATTATATTTTTGAGCCAAAAAGAGCTTAGAATGAGCTGAAAAGAACCAAAAAATAGTGATTTCAAACTTAACAGCGATTTTTTAGTTAAAAAAAACTGAAATTTTGAGCCTAAAATGACTATTTCGGGTCAGAATTGGCCATATTTGAGCTCAATGGCTGCTAAAAAGAGTCGAAAATAGTAATTTTGAGCCAAAAATGAGCAAAAATCGCTTGAAAACCTCATTTTTTTGAGTAAAGTTGACTATTTTTGAGCCAAATGGAGCTCAGAGGGAATCGAAAAAAGCCAGAGCCGAAAAGCCTAAAATTTCCATTTGAGCCGAAAATGACCATTTTTTAGCCAAAAATTACTATTTTTGAGTCTAATTTGACGATTTTGAGCGTAAAATGACAATTATTGGACCTAAAATTACCATTTTGAGCCTGACAGGACTATTTTTAAGCCTAAAATGACCATTCTGTCGATTTTGAGCAAAAAATGACAAATTTGGAGCTAAAAATGATAAAATTGAAGCCGACCAATTTATGAACGATTTGGCTCAAAATGACCATTTTTGAGCTTAAAATCACAATTTGGAGAATAAAAACCCCTTTTGTGAGCCTAAAATGACTATTTTTGAGTCAAAAATGACTATTTTGAGCCCAAAAAGACCCATTTTAACCCAAAAAATCTCTATTTTCCCCTCACGAATCGGCTCCATTTCGCAGGTTGGAGACGTTGCTCAAGGAATCGACCGTGTCGTCAACGATCCAACAGCCAAAGGACACACCTACGAGTTCGTCGGACCACACTGCTATCAACTGTCCGAACTCATCGATTTCATGTACAAAAAGGCGCATTGTTTGCCGGACTTTGGGTTCAGGTAGGGGAAAAAACGAGCAATTTTGAGTCATTTTGAGTCAAGAATGGCCCATTTTGAGCAAAAAAATGACTAATTTGGAGCCAGACGTAAAAGAAGAACGATTTGGCTTAAAATGACTCTTTTTTGGACGGAATGAGCACTTTAGATTCGAAAAAGTGCAATTTTGAGCCAAAAACAAATTACGAACGATTTGGCTCAAAACGGCTCATTTTTGAGCGAAAAAAAGCAGCTTGGAGGCGAAAATGAGCATTTTCGAGCCAAAATGACCAATTTTAAGCCAAAAGTGATAGAATTGGAGAAGACTAAATTACGAACGATTTGGCTTAGCACGGCTTATTTCAGAGCAAACAGGGCAGTTTGGAGGCGAAAATGACCATTTTTTGACCAAACTCACTAATTTTAAGCCAAAAACAAATTACGAACGATTTGGCACAAAATTGCTCTTTTTACGCTCAAAATAAGCCATTTTGAGCCAAAAATCGCCAATTTCCACCCTCAAACCCTCTATTTTTTTCAGATACAAGCGTCACGGCATGCCCGACCCATACTTCATGGCTCTCACACTCGCCACCGAGTTTTACGGAAAAGTGTTCAAGTGCAAAGTTCCATTGAACAGAGAATGGATGGAGTACATTGTGAGTGTGTAAAAAACACGAAAAATTGACTGAAAATGAGCCAAAATGGCTCAAAATGCTCCAGAAACAAGTGGAGACAGTTTGGAGCATTTTAGTCAATTTTAAGCGAAACTGGGAAAATTTTTGAGCAATTTTCAACGAAAAATAAGCATATTCGGCTGAAAATGTTTCATTTCAGTTTCAGACAATTTCAGCCTGAATTTTACTGTTAAAAATGAGCAATTCTATGCAGATTTAGATTTAGGAGAACTAAAAATTGCTCCCAGAAGGTGCACGGCTCGTTTTGGCTCAAAAATGCGTCATTTTCATTATATTTTTGTTAAAAACGAGCCATTTCGAGCTCTAGAAAACATCAAAATCTTTTAAAGGAGGATTCCGAGCAAAAATTTTTATTGCTTTAAAGGATGTAATTCATGGCGCTGATTCTGAATATCATAACGAAAATGCTCAAAAATGTTTCCCGGAGCCGGAAAATGCCAGATAGGGGCGAAAATTGCGCCCAAAGTGCTCCCTTTTAGCCAAGTTTTCTCCGGAGTTTTCTAGGCCACGCCGCAGTAAATGCCTATTATTTGACGGACTTGTGCAAATTTTCTTATTATTTCACTGAAAATAGCATGGGATGACATTTTGGCATGTAAATTAACAAAAAAAATTTGACTATTGTCGTCTAAAAATCACAGGAGAAGCAAGGGAGCACTTCTGGTCCGTTGCGACTCCTTTGACGGCGTCTTTTGGCTCCGAGAAACTATTTTGAGCATTTCCGTTGTGGTGTTCGGAATCAGCGCAAAATTCTGCATCTTTTAAAGCAATAAAAAATTTTTCCTGGGATCCTCCTAAAAAAAATCTTAAAATTACTCTAAAAATTATGAAAATCCTCTAAAATACCTAAAAATGCTCAACAAATCGTAGAATTGCTCTAAAAATTTCAAAATGCTCCGCAAACCACTAAAAATGCTCTAAAACTCTTGAAAATGCTCTAAGAATTCTGAAAATTCTCTAAAAATTCTGGAAATTCACTTAAAATTCTAAAAATTCTCTAAAATTGTATAAATGCACAAAAATGTTTTTTTAATTCTCTAAAAATCATCCAAAAATCCCAATCAATCTTTCAGGAAGTCCAAAACGACGTGCTGACTGGCGAACGAACTCTGGCGGATCTCGGTGTCCGTCGATTGACAGAATTCGAGTTGGCCGGTGGACAACAAGCATTCTATCGATCATTCAATCGATATTTCGAAGAACAATACGGAGAACTTCCGGCACCACCACTTCCATTGAGGTTTGTGTGAAATGAGGGCTATTTTAGGCTTATTTTAAGCTGTTTTTAACTGTTTTCGGCTCAAAATTCATAACTTTGATGACATCTTTACTAATAACAACCAGTGATTTCCGTATGTCTGTCTGTATGTTGCAGGCTGTAACTCAGCCCAAACTGAACCGATTTGGATGAATGTTTTACAGAAATATCAGAAATTTGTCTACGTTGATGCCCATATGTTTAGATTTTTGATATCTTGAAAATTGAGCAAGTTACGGCTCTTTTCGTGAGTTTTCAGTACTAATTTCGGTACCGAAAATGTGTTGCAAGTCATAACTCGCTTCAGAGTTCACCGATTCTCTTGAAATTTTCACAGTTTGTTCGTGATTATCTGAGGATGATGCACGTCTTTTTGGTTTTTCGAAATTCCAATTTTGAAGCCTTCTGGAGCACTTTTTCTGAGCAACTGGGTTCATTTTCGCACGCTCGGCGACAGAGAAGCAGAGTCATTTTCGCATGCGGCGGCGGCAGAGAGGCAGCGCCAGAGTTGCAATTTGACGGGCCGGCCCGGGCCCAAGCCCGGCCCGGCCCGTAAAGCCCGGCCCGCGGGCCGGGCCGGGCCGGGCTCAAAAAAATTTTCTCGGCCCGGCCCGGCCCGCGGGCCCGTGAGGAAAAATTTCAATGAAAATTTTTTGAAAATTTTCGAATTTTCTCGAAATTTTAAAGAAAAATTGGGACATTTTCAAAAAAAAAAATGTTGTCATATGTGATCATAGAAGTTCCTCAAACTTTTATACATGAAATAGCGACTAAAACTGGAAATTAGAAATTAGGATCGAAATTTTTTGATCGAAATTTTCCCTCACAGGGCCCGCGGGCCGGGCCGGGCTGAACACGGGCCGGGCCGGGCCGGGCCGGGCCCGGGCCCGGGCCGAGAATTTTTGCTTTCGGCCCGGCCCGGCCCGGCCCGGCCCGGCCCGGCCCGTTGCAACCCTGGGCAGCGCACACACAAAGTATAGTGGCCGACGCGGACCTCGATTGATGTCGGCTGCTTGATTTCATCACCCCCGCCGACACGAGACGAGGCGCCGGTTCAATTACCCAAGTTTGGGTGTGAGATTCGCGAGGGAAAGAAAGAGATAAATGGGTCGAATTTTATACCATTCTGTTCGTCTCGATACGAGGAGACAGAATATGTAAGAAAATTTCAGAAAAGTTGAATTTGAAAGATGTTTATCGGGGTAGAAGTTTGAAGACGTGCTATTCCGATTTTTCATTCTATAAGAAGAGAGAGTGACGGAATTATTCCAAATTTTTTCCAAAAATATGTGAAATTCTTAATTTTGAAAATCTCCCGTTGGCCAAAAGTGAACGTGTTGTGACTACAGTTTTCGAACCTCACTATGCGCGGAACGCGCATCAGATTGCGTTTGGATTAAATGGAATAGAAAATGAATAAAGAAATTGTTATAGGTGCGAAGCACCTACAACGATTTCTTTATTCATTTTCTATTTCATTTTATCGAAGGCTACAATAGTGGATTATCTGTAATTTAGACGATAAAAAATGGAATGGAGCAACAGGCCCTGAGGAATGGAGCCGAAAGTTCCTCACTTTTGAGATTAGAGGGCCGCAGGCCCTGAGACTGGAGCCGAAGGCTCCCCACTTTCGAGAAAAGAGGTCTGCAGGCCTTAGGGAATTGAGCCGAAGACTCTCCACTTTTAAGTGAAAAGGGCCGCAGGCCTACGAAATGGAGCCGAAGGCTCCCCACTTTTGAGAAATAACGGCCGCAGACCCTGAGAAATGGAGCCGAAGGCTCCTCACTTTTGAGAAATAAGGGCCGCAGACCCTGAGAAATGGAGCCGAAGGCTCCTCACTTTTGAGAAATAAGGGCCGCAGGTAGGCACCGCAACGGGAGGGGGAGGCGCGTCAAAAACTTTCTCCGCGTGGGTACCTGGCATGTTTGAAGACCTATAACTCGAGAATGAATGGTCCGATTTTTTTGAAATTTGGTGTCGTTATGTAATCCACTACGTAGAATCGAATGGACAGGTTTTCATTGCAAGAAAAACATCAGTTTTTCTGATATCAAAGAAAAACTGTGAATGGCACCAAAAAACGGCTCAAAAATAGTTCACAGAGGTCGATTGCGCACAATTTTTTTTTGGTTTCTGATAGTTTTAGACATTTTCTAATGGACTTTAACATCAAAATCAAACTTGTAGTTAGCTGAAATTTGCGACATGAGGCCAAAGTTCCACTTATGTTCCTGCAAGCAATTCTGTAGTATTATGATTTTTTCAAAACTTATAATAATTATCGTCTCTTCTTTTATCTATGGTGAAATTTTCAAAAAATTTGAGCATCGAGAACATGATTTTTTTCAAGTTGGAAGGTGAAGTGCAACCAGAAATTTGTGGTTTTTTGATGATTTGAACGGTATGCAGGTCGATTGCGCATATTTTTATTCTTTCATTAGATTCTACATGAAATTTCACATCTAAAGACAGTCTCACTTTTTTGCCAAAAGTTAGCTGAAATTTGCTGGATGCTCTTTTCTGACGAAAAATGGCTAATTTTCTTCGAAAAATGAAAGAAATTGCGCTCCTACTTAGAAAATGAGAGCGGCCGCTCACACACTCTTATCACTGTATTGTCGTTTGCGCGACTACTCGCTCCCTGTGGTCGAGTGGGTTACGCGTGTGTACACCACAGATGCGACCGGTGTTCGCCTCCGGTCGGCCACCACCTCTCCCTGTTTTTTTCTCGCGCGGAGAAAATCGCCGTTTTTTCTGATTTTCAAATGCTTTTTGCTCGGCTCCTAGCGAACCGTTTCTTTTGAAATTTTAGGAGAATACTGAGAATTTTTTTGCGAATATTTTGATATAAAAAATGTGAAAAATGGTGTAGTTTGAAAAAATCGTTGCGGTGCCTAGCCGCAGGCCCTACGAAATGGAGCCGTAGGTTCCCCGTTTTTAAGTGAAAAGGGCCGTAGACCCTGTGGAATGGAGCCGAAGGCTCCAAAACAAAAAAGCTAGCAAAGGCCAGGTGGTGAAGCCCCCGAAGGGGGCGGAGTCCACCTGGTTCTATATCATTTTAGACTTAAAATTCATCATTTTCGGCTCATTTTCATCTCGAATCCTTCAAAAAACGAAAACTGGCTTTAAACGGCTATTTCGAGCTATTTTTGGCTCCAAATGCCTCAAAATGAGCAAATTTAGATTCTGATTGACTTTAAATGCTCCAAAAATAGACTCGGCTCATTTTGGAGCTCTTTTTTTCCATTTTGAGCCAAAAAATTTCTCAATTTTCAATTTTCAGATCGCCACCACTCACGAAAAAGAACGTCGGAAGTGGAATCAAATCGGAGACGAGCAAAAATGTGGCATTCAATTAAACCCCGCCCCTTTTTTTTTAAACAGATTTTTGTCGAATTTTCGTGTTTTTTTATAACTGATATTTCCATATTTCCTCTCTCTGAAAATCCCCACTCTCCACTTTTATTCGTTTCGTTTTGGTTCCTTTTGTAGTGTTAAATAATAGAGCGATTTTTACTTTTTTCTTCTTTTTTCCCGTCTTTTGAGCTGAAAATTTGAAGTTCTCAGGGAAAATTGATCAAATTAGTTTTTTTTCTGAGAAAATTGCACTTTTTCAGAAGTTTAATTCAAAAGGACGAAAAATGACGAATTGGGGAATGGAATCAGCTGTTTCTTGAAAATGTAATCTTTGCACTATTAAAAGTGCTCAAAATTTGAAATTTGGACATATTCTTGTGCTCCAAAATGAGCAATTTTTGGTTGAAAGGAGCTGAAAAAAATGGGAATCGAAAATTTTCAAAAAATTTTAGGAACAATTTTTTCTCAAAGTTTTAAAGATTTTTTTTTAATGATTTTTTTAAATTTTCAAATTTTAGTGACATTTCGAAAGTGCTATGCTTAAAAATGTGCTTATTTTTTCCAATTTTTGAATTTTTTTCTGTGTTTTAGACGATTTTTTATTGCAATTTTTGGAGAAAATTTAAAAAATCGAACGAAATTTCAATAATCAAATTGAAAAAAGCATATTTGTGTATACTTACGATAAAGATTACTGTAGTTTGTAAGGGAAAATAGAAAAGAAGGGGTACCCAAATTATTAATTTTAAAAGAAAAAATGCGTATTTCCAGTAAACTAGAAATAAATAAAAAAAAAGAAACGCGATTTTGAGAGAAAGTCAAAAAACGTTCTTCTATTGTAAAACTTCCAAAAAAAATTTCACAAAAAAAATCAAATTTATTTATAGACAAAAATACACGAGTTTTACTTCTTTTTGGCACCTTCTTTGGAGGCCTTGGATTCCTTGGATTTCTTTCCCTTCGACTTCGGTGCATCTTCAGATGCTTTGGTTTTGACCCCTTCGACTTTAGACTTCTTCGACTTTCTCGAAGTCTCCTTCGGCTTCTTCTCCTCCTCCAAATCCTTCTTCTGCTTTTCAGCCAGGTACGCATTGTACTTCCTGTCACAGGACTCCTCCAAATCTTTTGCATCTTCTTCCAAGTAATTCTTCTTCCATTCATCATTAGCATCGCGTTTCCAGTTCCTATACTTCGAACGCTGAATACTCTCATGATAATAGTACAGAGCATCGTATTCGCGGAGGTACGGTATTTGTCTCAACTCCATGATTGCCTTGGTGATGCACAGAATCAGATAGGGAATTTGTTCGGAACATTGAACGGCTCCGAAACGGCACGCACGCACTGGTTTGATGACTGAAAACATGGAATTTTAATCGGACTTTTGAGGCGGCTACTCACTATCACAAACATCTCGCACGGCCTGCTCCTGACACAACTTGATACCGTATTTGATAGCGACAATGGTTCCGGTGCGACCGACGCCAACTGAGCAGTGGACCAATACGTTTTTCTGGAAGTTTCGAAACAATAACAAAAATAGAGACGCATCAAATTCTACACATTTTGGTGAAAATTTGACGTTTCTAGCTCATCTGCGAGTCGACATACATCGATTCAAAGGTTTCAAAGGTAAGGGTGAGAGTGAGTGTGTGGGAAGGGGAGAGACTGCAGGCGGCGAGGGTGTCTGTGTCTCTCCCTTTCTCACACTCCCTCATCCTCCAACTTTGAATCGATGTATCTCGGCTCGCAGATGGGCTAGAAACTTCAAACTTGCACAGAAATTTTTGAAATTTTACGAAGAATTTGATAGTCCAAAACCCGCTATTCTTTTTTTGTTTTTGACAGGATCTAATCTTTCAAAGCCTCAGATAGCTGACTCGAAATGTACAATAAATAAAAACTGCACTAAATTCTACACATTTTGGTGAAAATTTGACTTTTCTAGCTCATCTGGGAGCCGAGTTACAAAGCATTAAAGATTAAGAGCGAGAGTGTGCATAGAGGAGAGACGCAGACACCCTCGCCGTCTCTCCCCTTTTCACACTCTCTCATTCTTCAATTTTGAATCCACGTATCTCGGCTCTCAAATAAGCTAGAAACGTCAAATTTTTGCAGAAATTTATGAAATTTTACGAAGAATTTACAAAAAAGACAAAAAACTGTACAAAAAACTCGCTATTTTTTCCTATTTTTGACAGTAAAATCTTGCAAGAACCTAGATAGCTGACTCAAGACTTAAAAACTGCATTAAATAAGCTAGAAACGTCAAATTTTCACCAAGATGTGTAAAATTTGGCAGTGTTCCCGACTAGAGGTACAAATGTTTTTCTTCGTTTTTGCTTCCAAACTTACCCCGCTGTTATCCAAATACCGAACAATCTCGACACCGTAGGTTGGATCAACCGGCGCGTCCTGATCGGGCCACTTGGAAAACGCCAAAATTTGGTGAGTCTTCGGTGGAGCTTGTGGTCTAAAACTCGCAATTATTTTGAGCATAAAACTTTTACTAACGTCTGCGTATTAGTGTACTGCAATGTATAGAGTTTGAACGCATTCTTGTCGGTAAACTCCTTCAAATTCTCCTCGATTCGAATGGTTTTGATCGTGTACCTCCCCGTCTTCACTTCGCCGTTCAAGTTGGTAGAGTAGTACTCGGCGCATTTTTTCTTACCTGAAATGTTGAATGCAATTATGCGGATTGAGTTATAAACAGTACCATCTTCCACAAACTGGCACAACTGTGCACTGAGGCCAATGTTGCGTTGATCGAGCATCGCCCAGTGCTTCTCCATTGTGTTCTTCTTGCGAATCGGCTCTTTTTTCGGTTCCCCCTTCTTTCTTTTCTTATTCTCCTCCTTGTCAAATGTTTCAATTTCCGTCCCGTCCGTCGGTCCCTGTGACATTATCCATAAAACACCGTCAATGATCATCTCATTGGCATTGATGAATGGATTGTCGAAACCCGTCAACTGGACAGCCGTCTGCTCGATGCAATCGAAACAACTGCGGCTGAAAAGAAGAAAACATAGTCTTTTTTTAATCATTTCAAATATTCATACATTCTCTCCGACTTATGCGTATCCTGATAGTCGTGATCAAACGTGCGGTAACCCAAAATGGAAAGCATTCTTTCTGCCCATCTAACCGGAGGCTCTAGTTTTGAACAGAACGTTCGAATTCCTTTCACTGCTTCTTTGACCAACAACAACACATCGGCATCTTCCACTGTAATTTTTTAGGTTTGAAAAGTTGAGAATAAACGACTCACTCTGGGTCTTCTCCAGCTTTCCTTCCCAATTTTCTTCAACAACAACCTTCTCGACTTCTTTAACCACCTCCTTCTCAACCTCCTTGACCTCCACTACTTTCTTTTCGACCTCCTTAACAACCTCAATAACCTCTGGCTTCTTATCTTCCTTCGGTTTATCTTCTTCAACTCCAACAGGCGGACATGGCGGTAGAATGATTTCCGGATCGACAGGAGCAGGTTTTGTCTTTCTACAGCACGTACACGCTACAATCAAGGCAACGATTGCTGCGAGGAGAAGCGCTCCAATACCAGCGATCACCCAATACCTGAAACAAAACTTTGAAAAAGTATATCTCAGGATCCACAAGAGTTATCAAAAAGTAATCAACTACAAAATTTTTCAGCATAAAATTTTACACATTTTTGTAGTTGATTACTTTTTGGCAGCTTAAATTCTAGAGATATAACGTCTCAAAGTTAGGCGAACCCATAGGAAGATTCGCAGGCAACAATACGCAGCCTCTGTGGAAGCCTAACTTTGAGACGTTATATCTCTAGAACCATTTAAGCTATTAAACAGTGACCAACTGCAAAAATGTGTAAAATGTTAAGTTGAGCAATTTTGTAGTTGACTACTTTTTGATAGCTCAAATAGTTTCGGAGATACAGCGTTCCAAAAAAAAACTTACACCCAGTTCTGATACCATGGCATCTCCGTAGTCGTCGACTCAGCTGCCATTGCCAATTGAGCAGGAGAATTTGGATCATTGGGATTTTGAGGGTTGCTCGTAGATACTGTAGCCATTTGGGTACCGTATGAAGTGAAGAAGAGATCGATAGCCGCCAAGGAAGTCACAGAAGAATCGAATCCAGATGTGGACAAATCCAAGCTCTTTCCCAACTCTTTGAGCAGATCCAAGCCGGGGAAAATGAAATTCTTGTTGGCAGTTTTTTGGATATTGGTTATCGTGGTCTGAAAATTATTTTTTGTTTGGAATTAAAAACTGAAAGTCATACCTTAATCTTATCCAGATTATCCAATGCCAACTTGACCCCAGGAACCTTTCCAGCAGCCTTCAAAACATCTCCAAGAGCCTTGAACTCAAACTTCTTCTTCTGACTTCTCTTCCTCCGATAAGCACTGCTTCTCCGACGTCTTCTAACCTTCTGCAATTCCTTCAAGAATGCATCCACTCCAGCCAGTGTCTTATCCAAATCATCTCGAATCTTTGCCAATTCCTGAATCTTCTCCTCAACGTCTTTCGGCCACGGCTTCTTATCATTTTCCAGATTCTTCACTTCCTTCGAAAACGAGTCCAAAGTTTTCCTTGCATCCTGAAGCTTCTTGATGGTCGCTAATCCTTGGACAGCTTTGCTCAGTTTTTGAGAAACATCTTTGGATTTGACGAAACTTGTCTTGAGGCCGAGAGCTTCTGGTGCCTTCACCTTCTTCATTTTCTCAGCAGATTCCCAGAAATGAACCAAATCGGTTTTCGAGCCAACAATCGACTTGATAGTTGTCTTTGCTTCGGTGAAAGTTGAATCAGGAACTTGGACTTTTTGAACAAGAACCATAGACTCCTTCAGATGAGTTCCCTGATCTCCGACTGCGTCGAGGCATGTGAAAAAGCCTTGGTAAACTGAAGACGTAAGTGCCAAATGATGTTTGCTTATCTCATTGTAAGAAGAAGTGATGGAAGTCATAGTTGAAGTGATATCTTCGATCAGTTTATCGTGACCATCCAAATACTTCTTAAGCCTCACAATGATATCGGAAACCTTCTTATACGTGGCATCTTCTTTAACTTTTTTCACAATACTGTTGGCAATTTGAATCTTGTCACCTTGATCAGCATGCTTCTGAAGAATGCCAATAACTGACGTCATATCTTTCAACTCTTCGATTTCTTTCAAATCATTGACTTGATCTAGAAGACTGTTGAGTTTTTCCACGTTCTCTTGAATTGGAGTCATCTTTGACATATCCGTAATTGGAAATGGAATGCTGGTGTAACAAGTTATCAACGAATCGACTGTAGTCACCATTTCAGTCCCATCGCTATCTGAGGTGGAAAGTACCGAGAGAAAGTCTAGAATGGATGCCACTGATTCTTGATTTGTGACCATATCCTTCCACTTCTTCTCTACATTTCCAAACTCTCTGGTGAACTCATCAAAACTGGCAAAAGCTTTCTTGAGACTAGCCGTGACGACTGAGCTATTGTCAACTCGTTCCACAATCCATGGATTCGAGCTATCACTATTGAGACTTTCAATATCCGATCTTCCATTCGGAAGTCCTCCAGTCAAAATTAAATCTTGGCGGGTAACTCGACTCAAGACTAGCTTATTGATTGTACTGAAGAAAGCTTGTGACTTCTTCATCCCAGCGCGAGCGCCAAAGACTTTCTTGAAGTTATTTTTCAAGGTGTTCACATCTTCAGGTCTTGGATCTTTACCGGATCGAAGCTCTTCTCTTAGCGCGTGCTCTTTCTTGATCAATTGCATGAATTCAGATTTGGATTTAAGGCTTTTCAGGTTTTGAAGCTCTGTCCAGACAGGTTCGGAACTTGTGGCCAATTTCTGCATTTGTCTGAAAGAGGCAAAATAGCCTGTGATGCGATTCAGAGCATCACTTGCATCAGTCTCGGTCGTGAAAACTGGATAATTATTCAGTGTATCAACTGCACCGTCCAGTGAGACAAGCTCCTTCTTCAACAATGCTACTTGCTGTGAAATCATCGGCAAAGAAGTAGCAAAACCTTTTAGAGCAGTCTCATAAGGGCCTTTTCCTTCTAGCTTAAAAAAGGCGGTCATGAACGTTTTTGCCCTCTCCCTAACGTCATTCAGCAGAATCAATCGCTTCTGAATATCAGTAACCTCACCGGATACTTTCACTTCTTGATGCAGTTTATCCAATTCCACCAATGCAGCATCAATGATTGTTGGATCGAGATCAGTGATATCTTTTGGTTTCAGAGTGTCCATGTGAAGCAATTCCGATATGACTGAATCCGATGAAATTGTTCCGTCAATCATTCCAATTTCCAGAGCGATTCCATTTGTCAGACGGGCGAGGCGTTGCATGTGTTCAACGAGTGGGGAGAGCTTGTCGGCTGAAAAAAGTTGTGGATGAATTTCAGTGGAGCTTGATTGCGTTACGTTGGCACAGGGACTCTAAGTGTCTGGTTAAGGCTAACGCGCCCTGTTGAAATTTTAAATGCGTCTATGAAATGGGAATGCGCCGGCGGCGCGGAGCGACGCTGGTTTTACTATAAATTTGAATGGCTGGCGCATTTTTGGCTAGTTTCTGGGATCTTATTATGTCGAAGATTGAGCGCAATCGAAATTGGGGTAGGCCACCAATTTTTTCAATTTTTTTGCCTTCAATCATCGTGAGATGCTCGCTATACAAATAAGCCAGTTTTTTCACCCGCAAGTAAGCATATTGGACCTTTTCCTTAACATTGCTAACTTAACTTAACAAGCTTAACATTGTTCTAGAAGGCGGGACTTCAAGAGCATGACGCGTTTCTGATGTTGGCGCATTTTCGGTGCCTCATTCTTGAAGCGAATCTAGTTGCCGCAAGTTTGGTGCATAGCACTTGCATGGCGCAATTCCAGATCTTGACGCCCCTATTATTAAAAAAACAGTTAGTTGGCGCATTTTCGGTGCATGATCCTTGGCGCGAATCTAATGCTGACGCATTCCTCGATATATCCCTTTCTCACCTTGTGCAGCACGACGAGAACGAACGAGAGCCTGGGCGAAGTTTGCACTCAAACAATCCACGAAGGGCGATGAGAGAATCAGCGAGAGCGTGATTGGAATCCATATGGAATTTCTGAAAAATCAATACTTTTTGAAATCTCGACTTTAAAAAAACTCACATTCTCGCCATATTGGATTTGCCAATCAGCTTCGAAATCGGCAAAGCAATATGAAACTTTGCTCGATTCCTTTTTGAATTTCGATCGGAGTTGTCAAATCGATACTGAATTTATTGATTGATATTTGAAGACTCGTTGGAATTTGTGGGCGGAGCCTGGGAATTGGAGTAGGGCAGAGAGGGGTCGAAAACACGTTGAAAATTTTATAAAAATTGTTGGAATTTTTTAGTTGAAGGGGATTTGAAGGGTCACGTGGATTATTAATTGTTTTCTGATTTTTAATTTTTTTGTATTTTTCGGATTCTGAATTCTGAAAATTTCGAGATTCTGAATTCGAAAATTTTGAGCTTCTGAATTCTGTTAATTTTGAGATTCTGAATTCTGTTAATTTTGAGATTCTGAAATTCTGAAAAAAAATTTATTGCTTTCAATATAGACAAAAAAAGAAATTTAAGGCTCCGCGACATTTCGAAAGTGTGACGTTTCGAAAGTGCGACGTTTCGAAAAATTTTTGATTCTGAAAATCTGAAAATTCGGAATTCTGAAAATCTGAAAATTCTGAATTCTAAAAAATCTTATTGCTTTCATTGAATCCAAAAATGTAAAGATGAAACATTTGAAATCTGGAATTTTCGAAAAAAAGTTGCATCACAAAAAAAATTGAATTTACAGAAAAAAGATCCTATAAAATAGTTCAATAGAGCACAAATGGTGGCCGATTCTTCAGTGTCTCGCGGATTTTTTGATCCTCACTTTTTGATCGACGTTTCATCGGCGGTGAGTAGTAGCGACGGATTGGATACTGAAAAAGTCGAAATCGGGATGAAAAGAGCTTCAAAATGAGTATAATCATGACCTACTTTGGGTCCCGCCTAGAAAACCTGGGATTACTGTAGTTTTCGTGGTGGGACCCAAGGTAGCGTTAGACTATTCGTGTGGGGCTCATTTGAAAGCTCTCAACGAGCTGGTTTCAAAAATTTAGTTTTCGTCACCTGATAAGTAACCATTGGCTTTCCGTTGGCCGTGTTGATATGGGATTTGAGGTGGCTGGACATTCGGTCCTCGGATCTGGTTTCGCGAAGGGCATGACCGTTTCCCATGGGCTTGGAGGGCTCTGAATCTAGGGCAACGTCGACGTCTGGATCTTCGAGGAGACTTTTGACGTCTTCTGAACTTTCTGAATCCTCTCCATGGCTTCGGACGTTTTCTGAATCTTCTGGGACACCTTTTGGCTTTTCGATTTCTTCAGAATCATTTCTGACGTCTTCTGAATTTTCTGGGATGTCTTCAGAGCCTTCCAGTGGATCCTTGACGTCTTCTGAACCATCTTTTGGGCTTCCAATGTCTTCAGAATCTTCCAGTGGATCTGCGACGTCATCTGAGCCTTCTGGAACGTTTTCTGGATCTCCATTACCCTTAAAGTCCTCTCCGACGTCATCTGAATGCTGTGAATTCTGAGGAGTCAATTCTTGTGGTGTGGCTTCTGACGGGATATACATTACTGTAACCTTTTCAGATTCCTCGGATTCCAAATCCTCTTCTTCAGATTCATCGTCGATTCTGTTGTCATCAGAATCATCAGAATCCAGAATTTCAACGTCATCTGAATCCTTCACGTCTTCTGAATTCCCTGGAGAATTTTTCATCGTTTGCGCGGGGCTTTCCGGTTGTTCTGGCATTATTAAAGTGAACGGAAGGTCGGCTCCCGGGGCAATGACTTTGGGATTCGGATGTTCTGGAGTGGCGGGTCGAGGTTCAGATGATGTTGGGGATTCAGAAGTCGTGGGGTTGATTTTTGGGGATTCAGAATCTTCTGGAGCAGTTTCAGATGACGTCAACGCTTCGTGAAGAACCTTCTTCAACTCTTCTTCTGGATCCTCTCCTGATTCCTCCCTAGGTGTCACAATCTCCGGCGTCGTTGGATCTTCAGAATCCTTCAGGGCCAAAATCGGGGGTTCTTCAATAATTGGTTGAGCTGGTTTTGCACACACTGGTTCCTCTTCTGGCTCCTTAACGTCGTCCAAATCTTCAGAATTCCCTACTTCTTCATTCTCCACAAAAATCATTGGTGGCGCGGAGCGCTTGCGGCGCGCCAACTCCTCGGAGGATTCATAGGAAGAGAGAAGACGTTGAGATTGTTGGATCAGGGTCTGCAATTTTGAGATGAAAATATGATAGTTGGACTTGGCTCAAGGAGAGCTTTCGAATGAGTATAATCATGCCCAGGTTTGGACAGAAAAGTTGAGTCTCACGACGACTACAGTAATACCGGGGTAACTGTAGTTTTCGTGGCGGGACCGCTAAAATCTCAAATTGGAGGGAGGTATGTCATGATTATACTCATTCGAAAGCTCTTGATGTGCTGAATATGAATTGAATTTCAAATTTTCAAAATTTCCATCGTTGAACTTTATGGAAACCCAAACTCCTTAGGTTTTGCAAAATTCGGTAAATTACTATTTCCACTAGATTTGTCTCTTGATGAGCTTTTGAAAAAGTATAATTATGACTAGGTTTCATTCCAAAGTTAGGTTTCACCGCGAAGATTACAGTAACCTTGGGATTACTGTAGTTTTCGTGGTGGGACCCAGTTTCATTCAAATTAAAGCTAGCCTAGTCATCATTATACTCATTTGAAAGCTCTCGATCTCGTTAAATCAAAAATGAAAATTTCAAAGCGTTTAACCCGAATTTTCCGATTTTCTGGGGTCCCCCTTACCTTCAAAATCGTTGCATCCAAACTAATCATTCCCTGATTCCTCTGTGGCTCTCCATCACCTTCAGACCCTCCAATTTTCTCTCCAATTTGTCCAATAATCTTCAGAATCTCTCCCTCCACCTCTCTTCTCTCCTCCAGAATCTCATCATCCTCACTGAAAACTTCTGGAATTTTCGGTGGAGCCGAGATTTTTTTCAATGAGCTCAGCGAGCCTGTCGATCCCTCTCCATCGGATTTTCGAATCTCATTTTTGATATCCTCATTTGTGATCTCAAAAAACATCACCGAATTTGGACGTTCTTCTTTGAAGGAGTGCTCGGCGAGCAAGTCGACATGGGATTTCATGGATTCCAAAATTTTGGAGATTCGGGTGACGGTATCCAGGTCAAGCGGTTGGAATGTCTGAAAATGTGGTCGGATTTGGGTTAGGTTCGCTGAGAGCTTCAAAACGAGTATAATCATGGATAGGTTTGGAAGGAAAATTGTGTCACGCCAAGAGTACAGTAATCCGTGGCCCGAGGTTACTGTAGTCGTGGTGGGACCCAACTTTGTTAGGAAACCTGGTCATGATTATACTCATTCGAAAGCTCTTTGTGAGCTGAGTTTGATTTTACTAAAATTTTGAAGTTTCGCCCAAAATCCAGAATAATTTTCAAAATTCGTGTTTCTCTTCGGAATTTTAGTTTTTTCGATTTTTCAGAAACATATTTGTGCTTAAAATTCCAGGAGCTTCAAAATGACTATAATTATGCCCTATTTCGCTGTGAAAGTTGGTCACCACCACGACTACAGTAATCCAGGATTACTGTAGTTTTCGTGGCGTGATCCCATAAACCCAATTTGCCGCAAACATAGTCATGATTATACTCATTCGAAAGCTCTCAATGAGCTGAATTCAAATGTTTTACTTACACTGTAATCCTTTGCCTTATTATTGAGTCTGACCACATGATAATCCATTTCATGAGTCAAAGTTTCCACTTGTGAAATACAAGTGTCCAATGTCATATCAATACTTTTTCTTCTTTCAAACATTATTGGGGGTCCCGGTTTTCTCGGGGAAATCAAAGGGGTCACATCGCCATCTCTTTTTTCGATTTCCAAAGCAGCCAAGCGAAGAATCGGGGTGATACTTGGCGGGAGCCAGTGGCGGCTCATCTGGAATCGAAAAATGAGCATCTTAACTTTTCAAAAACTTTGACTTACATGAGCTTCTGAAAATTGAGTCTTCAAATCTTCAATCGCTTGGAATAGGGTGGTTGCCGAGAAGCTGTTCTTGCGAAGGAGGTCCTTAAAAGTCAATATTATTAGAAAATAAAGCTGAATTTGAATTCAGCGCGCTGAGAGCTTTCAAATGAGTATAATAATGGCTGTATTTGCTTTTTGGAATGGATTACTGGAGGTGGGACCCCGGACCCAAATTTGAGCAAACCTACCCATGATTATACTCATTCGAAAGCTCTCGATGAGCTGAATTCAAATTTCACAGTTTCAGAAGCAAAAAACTAACCCCAAACTGCCGGCTCCATTGTGTGAAAACATTGCACACTTTGATATTCTCCCGCGCATTCGACGCGGCGTCTCGAATCAATGGCATCAAGACTTCCAGCTCATTTGTGAGCTCCAGAATCTTCTCACGGCGAGATTCCCTGATGAAGTTGTCCAAGCGACCCATCAATTCATCGCCATCCTCAAAGTCGTTGTCGATGAGAACAGCTTCACAGTATTTTTCAATGTCCTGAAAATAGTAAAGTTGTGTTTAGGAGGCTGAGAGCTTTCGAATGAGTATAATCATGACCTACTTTCTTGACAAAGTTGGGTCCCGACACGACTACAGTAATCCTAAAAGGGTTACTGTAGTTTTCGTGGTGGAACCCAACTTCGGAAGCAAACCTAGTCATGATTATACTCATTTTGAAGCTCTCAACGCGCCAAATTCAGATATGACATTATCATCTCAAAAAATTCGAACAAACCCCAATTCTGCTCGCCAACGGTACATCCACGGCTCGACACATTGCGCTGAACAACTCTGCACTATCCCTCTGGGGGTGTCTTATAACTCTATCATTGAATTGTCTCAGCTGAGAAGTTATGGCTCCGACAAATGCTCGATAAGCGAAAAGTTCGAAAACTTTTGGATTTTTGGGTTGAGATCTATGGCTCAACGGAGCCAGTAGAGGGGGCGTGGCTTGTGGCAAAAGAGGCGGAGCTTGTGGGAAACTGTGATGATGCGGATGGGGTGGAGGAAGAGTTGGTTGATAGTAGAATAAATGGTTGGGAAGCGAATTAGTGTGGTGGTTGGCGGAGGAAGATGAAGAAAGTTGACGGATCTGGAAAATACTGAGTTTCAGGTTTTGAAAGTTGGATATTCGTTTTTAGGCTGGCGAAAGCTTTCAAATAAGTATAATCATGCCCTAGTTGGGTCCCACCACGATAACTACAGTAACTCAGGATTACTGTAGTCGTAGAGAGACCCAACTTTGACAGCAAGACTAGCCATTATTATACTCATTTTAAAGCTCACGACCTCCCGAATTCAAAAACACTAACTTTTTCATCCTTTTCAATAATTTCCGCTTGCAATTTGACCACTCTTTGCAACAAATTATTTCCTATGGATCGATTACTGTAGATTGCACGATTGTGAGATTCTGTAGACGAAGCAGAGGATCGGAGGGAATGATTGGCAGAGGAGGAGGGCTCTTTTCCAAATTTCGAATAGAGGGTCCGTTTTTTGACAGAGGAGTCGGAGAGGGATTGATGAGGATGGATCTTTTTCTGAAAAACTTCAGTAATCCTGAATTGAAAATTTCAAAAAGTTCAAAATTTTGAAAAAAATTGGTTCCGCGACATTTTGAAAGAAAAATACAGTGTAGCAATTCTGAGAATCGTCGCACTTTCGAAATGTCACTCCCCACCCCAAAACCCACCCCCTGTATCATTGGCAACATTGGCTCCTTCTTCTTCCCCTCTTCCAAGAGTACTGTAGGTACTGTAGGAATACTACTCGACCTCCTGGCTACGCCCACTTTCGTCGTGGCCGCCGATGTGGGCCTCGTGCCTAACATCCATTCACTATCGAATACAAACGGTGGGGACCCTCCGACCTGAATCAGATCCCCGCTGTGGATTTGTACCTGCAAGAAATTTGAATTTGAATTCAAATTTTGGCGCCAGATTCAAAATTTCAAAATTTCAAAGCATACCTGCCCAAAAACAGGTCTATCATTGACTTTGGTGATGCCCGATAGCGAGTGCTCCTTGAGAATATAACCCGTGGAATTAGATTCAATCGATGCATGAACTTCAGCTATACCTTTTCCCTGTAGTTTTTAGTCATTGAAAATATGAAATCCTGATTCAGCATGAAGAGAGCTTTCGAATGAGTATAATCATGACCCACTTTCCTTCAACTCGGGTCCCACGACGAAAACTACAGAAATCCCAAGGTTATTGTATTTTCCCAGCTTCCGCGGCGAGACCCAGCTTTAGGCGAAAACCTAGTCATGATTATACTCATTCGAAAGCTCTCATCATGCTGAGTTCAAATTTCACAATTTAAAATAGGATTACTGTAGTTTTACCTTGACAACTACATCACAAGTGGGCGCACTTCCAATAGTGGTTCGACGCGTTTTCAGTAGAATTGTGTCTAGATTCTTGGAGTTGTATCTACGAAGCATGTTCTTATGGAGACATTGATGTTTGGTGTACCCTGAAGAGAAAAAAATGTGAGAAAAGTTTTTAAAAGTTCTTTTTTTTCTGAAAGTTTTTGAAAATCGCCATAACTTTATACTGGAGATTGGAACGTTGTCATTATTGATGATTTTTGTTCGATTTTAGCTGTCAAACAAGTTTTTATTAATTATAAATAATTTTAAACATTAAAAAACATTTTTCTTGCGATTTTTTGAATAGACAATAGTAAAGTCAGAATTGAATTTTACAGAAGAAAAATATAAAAATAGTACAGAAAAGCCCTTAAAACCCTAAAATGCTGTCCTATCATCATTAGCTTCCTAAAAAACTAATAGTCGAAAATCCAAAAAAATTTCTTGCGAAAATTTTTTTCTTAAAAAAGTTTGAAAATTTTTGTTTGTTTTTCAATTGTAATTTTTGTTGTAGGTCAGTAGTACGTTGAAAAACCCTAATTATGGATCCCAAGCATCATCAGTTTCACAAAAAAACTATAGTCGAAAAAAATTCCAAAAAAAAAAAAATTTTTTTTTGAAAATTTTTTTCAACTCAAGTACCATGTGAAAATTTTTTTGGAAAAAAAAACTACTATTAGACTACTACTTTTTTTCAAACAGCTGTCATAATTCAAAAAAACCACTAAAAAGCCTAAATTGGGATCCCTAGCATCTGTAGTTTTCGAAAAAACCGTAGTCAAAAAAATCCCAAAAAAAAAAAACATTTTTTTTTTGAAAAAAATAGTATTTGACTACTGCTTTTTCCAAACATCTGTTATAATTCTCCTAAAAAGTCCTCCTAAAAAGCCTGGCTTGGGATCCCTATCATCATCAGTTTCACAAAAACACCAGTAGTCAAAAAGTACAAAAAAACATTTTTTGAAAAATTTTTTTCTCCAAAAGTACTACTTTTCCCAAAAACGTTTCAAAAACTAAAACAAAATTTCCATTTCTATTCGGAATGGAGTGGTGCTCCGTCTGAGCACTCCTCGCCGCCAAAAAGTGAAAAAGAGAGAAAAAGAGAGAGCAGGAGCAGCGAAAAAGAAAGAGCAGTTGTCATGGATACCCTCTCCCTTAGAAGTGATACAGCCCCATTTGTGCTCGCGGAGCACAAACTTCTCCCCGACGAAACTACTAATCACCCTTATGTCTCTCACTTATACATATGTATGTATAATTCTAAGCTTTGTGTCTCGGGAAAACGGCGGAAAATTGAAAATTGAAATTTAGAAAGACAGAGAGAAAGAAGGAAAAGTTAATCATAAGAATAATAAGATAATGTTATTTGGTATGTATGTTTGATTGAAAATAGCAGTGTGGACTAGAAAGCAAGAAGGTTTTACCACTAGAACAAAATTCTATGAGAAAAATTATGGTCTGAATAAATGACTTCTTGGAAATCAGGGCTGAGCGGCAACGAATTTCGACAACTCACTCAAATGTGAACAACTTTTTTCAGGGGGTTCGGGTAAAGTACGGTCAACATAAATAATGTTCCTTATTAAAAAGCTATCGATTGGTTGAAAAATCGTCAAATTTGATCAAAGAATAACAGAGTTTCGCTCTGTGTTGCCGAAAAGTTCACGACTTCGGTAATCTTTTCGGCATCACAAGGCGTAACCTTGTTAACTTTTGATGAAATTTGTCGGTTATTAAATCAATCGATAGCCTTTTCAATAAGAAATATTTTTTATGTTGACTGTATTTTTACCCGGCCCCCCTGAAAAAAGTTATTCACATTGCCGCTCAGCTCTGTTGGAAATACACAACAGTAACAATGAAACGTTCAAAAAAAACATCGAAATGGAATAAAAATGGCTCCCCGACGTTTCGCCACCAGTCATTTCGCAACCGGCCATCTCGCAACCGGTCATTTCGCAACCAGCCATTTCTATTTCTATTTCTATTTCTTCTTTTTTTTATTGTCGGTGCTTGGTGAAAGCTCCCCATGCAGATGCTATCCGTCGTTGGATTTCGTTGTTGTTCGGCTCAAATGAGACGTTACTTCCAAGATAGGTGAACTTTTCAACAGTGTTGATAATATGGCCGCCTATCTTGATATGATGGTTGTCGGGAGAGGTGGCTGGTATGTTGGTCATTGATACTGTCTTCTTCTTGTTTATCACAAGACCAACTTTCTGGCTTTCTCTTACTAACTCATCAACCATCTTTTGCATAGTCTCTTTATCATGTGCAATCAATGCGACGTCATCGGCGTACCTCAGGTTTGTAAGCCTGTCTCCATTTATTCCAATGCCATATTCTTCATTCTTTTCCCATTCCCATTTTTGAATATCATAGAAGTTAAAATAACCTATTTTTTTCAGTCATCAAACCGGTGCGTGCCTGTCGATTCGGAGCCATCCAAGTGATTGAGCAAGTCTTCTATCTCGTTATGCGCATCACCAAGTCTATCATGGAGACGAGACAGATACCGTACCTTCGCGAATACGATGCACTGGAGCTTTACCACATTAAGAACTTGCGAAATGCATACGGCGATTATAATGAGACGGAGAAGGATAAAAATAATATGCCATCAAAGGCCGATATAAAAAAATCTTGTGAAGATGATGCGAAGGCGGTGAAAGCGTACTGTGACGGGAAGTACAATGCGTACCTGGCTGAAAAGCAGAAGAAGGATTTGGAGGAGGAGAAGAAGCCGAAGGAGACTTCGAGAAAGTCGAAGAAGTCGAAGAAGCCGAGGGAGTCTAAAGTCGAAGGCGTCAAAACCAAAACATCTGAAGATGCACCGAAGTCGAAGGGAAAGAAATCCAAGGTTTCCAAAGAAGGTGCCAAGAAGAAGTAGAGAGAACTCGTGTATTTTTGTCTCTAATAAATGTGATTTTTTTTGTGAAATTGTTTTTTTGAAGTTTGAAAATAGTAGGAATCTGGCAACATGATTTCCAGGAATTTTTCTTCCGATTTTTTTTCGGAAAAAAATTTTCTTTAAAAACTGATTTTTCGTCAAAATCTCTAGTTTTTCGACAGTTTTCGTCTATTTTTTTCCGATTTTTCGTCGAGAAAGTTTTCCGAAATTCTTTCTCGAGAAATTTCCGGCCGAAAAATTTTCCGCTTTTTCCTGTATCATTTTTTGCCCCCCAAATTCTTGTCATTCTATTTTTTGTTTTCTCTTTTGTCATCAACACCTACCAACCTACAATAACACAAAAAAAACAATGTGATTCAGGAATTTTCAGAGAGAAAATGAAACTGGTTCTTGTTTTCAGTTTCATTTTTTGGAAGATGGCATACAGGAGACATTTTTGTGTACATTTTCTAGGGGACTTGAAAAAATATTATAAAATATTACAATTTTTTTGAAATTTCGCCATTTCAAAAGTGACGTTTCGCAAGTGTGACATTTCGAAAGTGTGACGTTTCGCAAGTTTCACAGAATGGTTTGAAATTTTTTCTTGCGAAACGTTGCACTTTCGAAATGTCCCGTATTTTCCCAAATTTTTAAGAAAAACTACAAATTTAAAAAAAAAAGATTTCAGAAAAATATGTACGAAAATTTTCAAAAAACAATTCCATAAATTTTCAAAAACATTTTCAAACCCCTTTTTTTCAGTTTTATTTTTTCTGAAAATACAGGCATTTGGAAGCATTTTCGTATACATTTTCAGGGAAAATATGGTTTTTGGCATTTGTGGAAATTTCGAATTTTCGGAAAAAAATTAAAATGTTTTTTTTATTACGACATTTCGAAAGACGACTTTTTGAAAGTGTGACATTTCGCAAGTGTGACGTTCCGCAAGTTTTCCAGAATGTCTTGAAATATTTGCCTTCGAAACGTCACACTTCGAGCCAAAATTTCAAAATTTCAGAACTTCATAAGGGGCCATTTCTGAAGGGAATTTGGAGCCGCAATGTGTTTTTTATGATCGTTTTCAGTAGGATAATTGAAAAATACATGTTTTCAACACTAAAGAAAACATTTCAACAATAATTAGAAAAATTGTTTTTTCAAAATTTTTTAGACAAAAAAATTCCAAAAATTTTCTTAAATTTTCCGAAATTTTTTCTCCAAATTTTCGATATTCATTTATTCCTTCCCATCTTCCTTCATAATCCTCCATCCATCCTCCGTCACGGATTCTGAATCACGATGATTCCGATTTCCATTCATTACCGCCCCCCCCCCCCCCAAAGCGTTATTATCTGTGTCTCCCCGCCGTCGCAAAATGCAAATCGTGCCAAGACCCGAGAAATAGTACTGTATTTAGAAGAGACGCAGACATTGCGAAAACGATGAGACCAAATACCGTAATCCTCTATGTTGCCAACTTTCTGGTTATTTCTACTACTCCCATTCCGATGACTATTACAATAACTTACCACTAGTTTTTTTTCCACATTTCGATTTTATATAATGTATCTTTCTATAGAAGTTATTCTATAGAAGGTGTCTTTTAGAAGACGTCAAATCTCCGAAAATGAGAAAAAAAAAAGTTGACAAGAGACTTTCAAAAATGTTGCAATATTGTCTAGACTTGTCTTTTGGCTAAGATTTGAATGGGATTCTAAGGCTTAGAATCTAATTTGGTATTCAGTTTCATTCACTTTCAGCAGAAAATTAGATTAGAAAAAAATCTGTACCAAAAAAATTTTTTTTCAACTGTATCTCGATTTCTAGTGTACCAATTTTAATGATAATTATACCGATGGAAAGGGAAATTTGAACAGATAATGATTTTTCAAAAGTTATGTATTATTCTGTTCCTATTAGTAAAAAACCAAATTTGAAAAAAAGTCGGTAACAAAAAATTTCTTTTGTGTTTTTTCAACTGTATCACGATTTCTAGTTAACCGATTTTGATGAGAATTATACCATTCGAAAGGGAATTTTAAGCAGATTATAATTATTTTTAATTTTTTTTCAGTTTCCATTAGTAAAAATTTCAAAACTTGAGAAAAAAAATGGCACCTAAAAATTTTTTTCGATAATTTTACTGGGCTGTATCTCAATTTCTAGTGGACCGATTTTGATAATATTTATACCGATGGAAAGAGAATTTCAAGAAGATTTTAAAAATTTTTAGAAATTGTGAGCTAACTATGATCATACTGTATGGAAAAGCCTGTCATATAACAGAAACTCAAATTTATTGAAAATTATAGAGATTGTAAAAAAATTTTTAAATGTTTGTCTGGTTTTTATCGAAGTGAATGAGCAGATGGGACCCAGAAGTTTTCATGTCGGAACTGAAAAAAGAAAATTGAGATTCAAAAATTTTATCATGATCCCCTTAAAATTTCCTATCGATCTGTATAATTTTCATGAAAATTGAGTTACTTTTTGTATAGATAAAGCTGCACAAAAATTTTTGGATTTTTCATGGCACGCGAAGTCGAAAATGAACAGTGCTGAAAAAATGCAAAAGTTCTTAAAAAAGGAAAAAAATCTAAGAATCTCCCGATTTTGACCGCTTGTATCTCAACTCCCAGTAGTTCAATTTTAATGAAAACCATACCAATCGATAGGAAATTTAAAGGAGATCAAGCACAGCTATGTAAATTATGTTGCAAAAATTTCGAAAAAAAATTACCTAAAAATAAAACATTAAAAGATTTTTTAAATCTAAAAATTCCGAATATCTATATAAAGGTTAGCATTTTTGGATTCGGATGTTTTTAATTACTTTCTAAAATGTCTGTCTCTCCATTTTTTCAAATTTCTTCAATGATCAGCTGATCCTGAATACCCAGAAAACCTGCTCAACTTTTTTTTCCAAAAAAAAATGCAAGTGTTCCTTATCCTCTCATTTCTCCCCATTAAATCCAAAGGAATGTTCTTCTTTTTTTTCCGAAACTTTGTCACCTAATCCTGGGTCGCACCTACTTTCAAGAATGCTTCTTCCCCTAAAAAGGCTGGACTCTCATTTTGTTTGTCTTTTCGATCATATTCCTTCTTCTCCGGAATCGATCTATTTACACGATACGGAGTAAAAGCACCACTATTTGGGGGGGGGGGGGGGGGGGGGATACGGACAGAAAAGAGAGCGACACCTTTTTTGTCTTGTTTAGCAATAGGACATGTTGTATGTATATCGGTTTTCTTTTCCTTTTCTATTCGAATGGTTGTAGTGGTTTTTTTTAAGCTTACTGTATGTATAGTTACTGTATTAGCTGAACTTTTGAAAATCTAAAAGTTCAGTCGCTTTTTGTATTAAAATGATGTTCCCAATTCCAGAGAACATATTTTTTCATAAAAATCTTTGAAACTCGAGAGAATCGATTCTCAATTTTCGAACTGGATTTTTTTTCTAATGTTTCAAAAAAACGTGTAGAATTTTTAGCTGTTTTTAATACGCCTGATATCACTTCTCAAAACGCAATAAGAAGTTTTTTGACAGCTCTGAAAATACTTCGTATTAACTCGATTTTCTAAATTTTTTTGGAATTCTGAAAATTTTCGACATTTTGATTTTTAATTTCTAGAATTTTCTGTATTTCTGAATTTTTTGATTCTCACAAACTCGGAGTTGAATTTTATTCTTTCCACTCAATTTTTTTCAATATTCTGATAGTGAATCTAGAAATTTCAAAAAATCTCCATATTTGGTGTTTTCGAGTTTCGCAGAATTTAAAAATCTGAAAATTTGAAAAAAATTGAATCTCCGCATTTCGAATTTTGTAATGCTGAAATTCCATAATTTTTTATGGAGATTTTTGAAAAAAATCCGAATTTTAATACTTGATTTTTTTTTTGAAGTTTTCGAAAATTCCAGATTCCAAGAAATTCTGAATATTCAAGTTATTTGAAGTCCTTCAAAACCTCTAAATACCCACTATCTTCCAAAATCTCAGAATCTGTTTTTTTTTCAAACTTTCCTGATCCCCAACTCTAAACTCCGAAAATTTTCAGCCAAATCGAAACTAATTGGAAGAAACCAAAACCCAGTATTCAAATCTCCTTTATTTTCCATTCAAAATGAAACCAACGAAATGAACAAAGAGATTCAAAACCAAAAGAAGAAGAAATACTCGCCCGACTCGAGTACACCTCCTCAAACGATTATGATGCGCACGACTCCCGAGTCTTCGGATACTGTAGGTTTTGAATATTGATTTTTGGGCGGGAAATTTGAACATTTTTTGAAAAAGGGAGATAGCAGATTTATTGTGCCCTTGAAAATGTGGCTCTTACTTCCCATTTTTATGGGTTTTTAGATATTTTTTGAAGTACGAAATAACTGGTTGCGAAACATCGTCGTTTTTGACCTCCCAGAGCTATAAAAATTGCTTGGGCCACATTTTCAGGGTTCAAAATTCCAAAAATAATTTCAGATCCGCTACATTCGACGAAAAGATGAAATTGAGCAACAACAAGTCGCTACTCGGCCGGCTCCGCCCCCTTATATTGGTCAAGCGATTCCAAGGGTAAAACCGATAAAGACATTCACACAAAAGGCACCCAATAATAGTAATAATTCTGTTGGAGAGGTAAGGCGATTTTATAAACTTCTGAAAATCTGAAAATCTATAAAATTTTTCTCTAAATTTTTCTTAAAATCGGAAATTTCTATATTTCTAGGTACTCGGATCCCAACAAATTCTGAATTTTCTAAATTTTCGATTCCTTGATTTTGGAAAGCTTTAAGAAATTTCGAAAGTGCGACGTTTCGAAAGCAAGAATTTCTAACCGTCAAATGGCTTTCGAAACGTCGCACTTTCGAAACGTCGCACTTTCGAAACTTCGCACTTTAGAAATGTCACGCTTTCGAAACGTCACACTTTCGAAATGTTCGCTTTCGAAACGTCACACTTTCCAAACTTTACACTTTCGAAACGTCGCACTTTCGAAACGTCGCACTTTCGAAACTTCGCACTTTCGAAATGTCACGCTTCGAAACGTCACACTTTCGAAATGTTCGCTTTCGAAACGTCACACTTTCCAAACTTTACACTTTCGAAACGTCGCACTTTCGAAACGTCGCACTTTCGAAACTTCGCACTTTCGAAATGTCACGCTTTCGAAACGTCACACTTTCGAAATGTTCGCTTTCGAAACGTCACACTTTCCAAACTTTACACTTTCGAATCGTCGCACTTTCGAAGTTTCACACTTTCGAAACGTCGCACTTTCGAAACTTCGCACTTTCGAAATGTCGCAGAGCCAAAATTTCAGAATTTCGTAAAGGACCCCTTCTGATGGGATTTTGGAGCCGTAATATGTGTTTTTTGGGCATTTTCATTACGATACGTTAAAAATATTTTTTTACCTATTGAATCCATATGACAGTAACCCGTCTTCAAAAAAATTTGCGAAAAAATTTGCAAAAAAAATTTCCAAAAATTTCAAAATTTTTCAGGAAAGTCGTTGTACTTTCGAAATGTCACACTTGCGAAACATCGCACTTTCGAAACGTCGCTTTTTCGAAAAGTAGCAATTTCGAAATGTCGCACTTTCGAAACGTCACACTTTCGAAATGTCACACTTTCGAAATGTCGTCTGCTATTTTTCTGTAATACTTCCAATGTTTCCAGAATAGCCGCCCGACCTCCCGCCGCTTCGATACATTCGGAGAGAATGCGCTCGAAACGGTCAGTTTCTTTCTCTCCTTTTTATGACGCATTCTAGAAGACACGTTATGCAAACACGCATACATATATGCAAATAGAAACAGAAAATACCAAAAAATCCATGAATTCGAAAATAATAATAATACGAATTCAGATTTATGACCAATTCAAGTTTCTGGACGAGTCGGATGAGCAGGAGCCGCCCACCGCCGCGCAGACGCCCACTTCTGTCAATAGTTCACGTCCGATTATGGCGATGAATGGGAAGTGAGTGTAAATGTGCTCTATTGAGACGAAAATTTGAAAAAAATTGGGGAAAAAATTGAAGAAAATCGGTCCAAGGGGACGGAAGTTACGATGATAACTGTGAAGACTAGGAACTATGGAGGCTTCAAACTACAAACTACAAACTACAAACTACAAACTACAAACTACAAACTACAAAAGCTACAAACTACGAAATCATGAAAACCCTAAATTCGCTCCAAAAAATTTTTCCCTGGCCAATTTCGACGCCTCATTCGAATCCCTCTCCATCTCAAAGAAAGCAAGTACGCTTCACCCAACTTTTTTCCGTTCCAGAAAACGACGAGGACAACGAAGGCCTGCGATGATAATGTACTGTATACTACCGTGTCTGGAACTGTTAGCGGCCATAGCGATAATTGCAACCTCTTTTTTGGCGGATAGGAGGAATTGGGAGGTGAGACTACAAACTATTATACAAACTAATTTGGTGTGTCGATTTACGAGGTGCCGCCCACTGGGCCCTACAAGTGCGGCAAAGAAACTAAGCCAAAAATCAAAATCTGGGAAAGTTAGTCACGATTATGTTTATTTTGAAGCTGAAATCGAGACAAACTCAAAAATATAAAAATCAGAAAATTTAGAGCAAAACAGGCCAAGTTATGACAAAAAAGAGTTTTTCAGATTTTCGAAAGTTTTCGAAAATCCATAACTTTCTTTGTTTTTGAGCTAGAAAGACGATTTTAGGCTCAAAATGTGTAGAATTGAATCGAATTTGCTGAACAATACAATAATACTAGAAAAAATAGAATTTTGAAGTTTTTCGAAAATCCATAACTTTGTTGGGTTTTGAGCTAGAAGAGTGTTTTTATGCTCAAAATGTGTGGAATTGAATTAAATTTAAGCAAAAAAACAATATCACTAGTTACAGTGATCCAAAATACAATAGCGCTTGCACTTGTGCCCCCCACTTATGCGCGGAGTTTCGTAAATCTAAAAAATTCCTTATTTCCAGACCCATCCCTCCAAAACCGACTTAACCGACACATCCCTTGCCTCCGAAGCCATTCGAACACTCTCGATTCAAAATGCCCTATCTACAGTAATCCCCGCATTCTTCCAAATCGTGAGCTCATTCTTCGGATTCTGGCCAATTTTCCCCACTTTCCTCCGACGCTCCGCCCAACTATTGCACATATTTTTCAATGGAATTGTCATTGTTTTATGGTTCAATGCTATCTACGACCTATTCTTCAAGGTATCCATGGAACACATTCTCCAAAGTCCTCCACAGACGTCAGATGAGAAATTTGTGATTAATTTGATCATTGGATGCATTATTTATTTCTTCACAGTCGTGTTATCCGGGATAACTCTTACTGTAACTGTGAATAATTTGTGTTTGATGAGTAGACGGATTGAGAAATCGTTAACAGCGATATCGATCTCCTTGGGGACCGTACTGTTCTCATTGGCGACACTTGTGATTGCGGTGTTTATGGCACAGGCGAACTTGAGTGGAGAGAAGAATTTGTGAGTCGTTTTCTGCATTTTTTTAGATGATTTTTAAATCAAAATGTAGTTTTTGAAAAGATCTACAAAATGATATGAAAAACAACAAAATTACTGTTTTTCGTTTTGCTAGAAAGTCCGTCAAAGAGAGACCTTCCTCAGGTTAAAAGGCTTGATGTTGAACGGTCCCTAGAAAAAACTTGAAAAGTCAAAAAATTGAATTTGATACCGTTTTGTAGCCCTTATTAAGCTCTACATTTTGGCATAAAATTTGATAAGAAAATTTTGATTTTGACCTTTTTATAACACAAATATTAAAGTTTTTAAATTTTCTCCAAATCCCCTCAAAAACCAAATTTAGTCTTCGGTCTTTGATAGACTTTTGAGAAAACCTGAAAAACGTAACGTTATTGAATTTAATGTCATTTTGTAGCCCTTATTAAGATATACATTTTGATATGAAATTCAATTAGAAAATATCAATTTTAAGCAAAAAATTCTCCCTTTTTCAGATCGGACTCTTCGACAATGTACGCCTATGGCCTCAAGGAAGCAATCGTTTTTGTATTCGTTGTCATTGTTGCCATATTTTCCCTTATAATAAGCCTTCAGCACAATCCACAAATGATAATAGCAGCGATAATTGGGCAAGGGTCAGTTTTTATTTTGGAATTTTTGAATTTCGCTCGCATTTTTGCGCTAACAATTCACTAAACCTCATTAATACATCACAATATGTAAAATAAAGTTTCAAAAGTTAAAAATTTTCAGAATAAGCATTCTATCCATATCCAGCGAACTGTTCACCTCCGATCGGATCTCAGCGATTTTCAACGAGTTAAAGACATTCGAAACTGCCGGATCCACTATTGAGATAGGGTGAGAATTCGAAGTACAGTAATCTTTCCAAAGGCTTTTCGAAAAATGGAAATATAGCAAAGTTATACTCAATTTGAAGCTGACAACTAGCCAAACTCAAAAATGAAAAAAATCGCAAAGTTTGGACTAAAATTAACAAAGTTACGACGAAAATGAAAATTCCTATTTTTCAAAAACTTTTGAAAATCTATAACTTTGTTGGTTTTTGAGCTAGAAAGGTGGTTTTAGATTCAGAATGTCTTACTACTTTTCAAAAAAAAATTACATTTGATTTGATTCTACAAATTTTGAGCCCAAAACTACCCCTCTATCTTAAGAACCAACAAAGTTACAGTACCCTGAAAGCCAAGGATCATAAAATTTGGAAATTCGAAATGTGACAAAGGTGGTCCGACAGTTCAATGATTTCGAAAAGTTTCGAAAATCCATAACTTTGTTGATTTTTGAGCTAGAAGGGTGATTTTTTGCTTAAACTTTGCTATTTTTTTCTTAATTTATTCAATTCCACACATTTTGAGCCACGAATACTCTTCTATCTCAAAAAAACCAACAAAGTTACAGTGTCCCAAATGTCAAGGCGCAAGAATAACCTTAAAATTTTGATGTTCTACAAAGTGGGTCATGGTTATATTTATTTTGAAAAATAAGAGAAACTCAAAAATATGAATATCTTGAGATTTGGACCAAAACCAACCGAGTTACGACAAAAATAAGAAATTTTGCAGTTTTCGAAAATTTTCGAAAATCCATAACTTTATTGGTATTCAAGCTAGATGGCTGATTCTAGGCTCAAAATGTTGGAAATCAAACCAATTTTCATAGAAAAAAACCAATGGATCAAAATATTCCAGAATAGTGCTACTAAACGGGTGTGCCGTTGCATCACTCCTCCTCCTGGTCCTTCAACTCATCATATTCCTTTTCTGCGTCTCTCCGCATTCCACACTCTCTTCATCTTCAATCGGCTCCACCCACTCGCTCCTGTTAATGGATAACAATCGGAATGGACCCTCAAGACAAGTCGAGCGAACCGCCTTTTGAACTTTTTACACTTTTCGGTTTTCTTTGCTCAAAACTTCTTTTCCCAACAAACACTTTCTTGTCCACACATACATACTCTTGGAAAATAAAACTCTTTTTTTCTCTGCGTCTCTTTCTATGAGAAAAACGGGAGGGAACAACTGCTGTGCCAAATGAGTTTGGTCAACATTGTAGAGTTTTCACGGGAATTTCATATGGAGTCGAAAAAAATGTGTAAACCTTAATTTTAAGCTAGAAAACAGTCAAGTTACTTCAGTTTTCGTGATTTTTGGTTTGAAATGTCGTTTCACACTGTGAAATTCGCTGCGTAGCAATGTTAAGTTGATACAGCAAATTTCACTACGTAGCGATGCTAAATTGATACAGCAATATTGGCTGCGTAGCAATGTTAAAATGATACTGCAAAAGTTCGCTGAATAGAAATGTTGAAATGATACAGCAAATTTCACTGCGTAGCAATGCTGAATTGATACAACATATTTCGTTAAAATGATTCAGCAAAAATTCGCTGCGTAGCCACATCAAATTGATACTGCAATTTTCACTGCGTAGCAATGTTAAGTTGATACAGCAAAAAAAGAATCGCTGCGTAGCAATGTTAAATTGATACTGCAAAATTCGCTGCGTAGCAATGCTAAAATGATACAGCAAATTTAGCTGCATAGCAACGCTCAATTGATACTGCAAATTCAACGTTCCGTTGATTTCTTGATCCTAATCTACATTTTCGATACTGCTGCCTCTACTTTCATCCACTTTTTTCCCATAATCCCATTACATTCCCTAATCTCATCAAAGCCCTCTAATTCACTCTTAAAGGAGGATTCCGGGCAAAAATTTTTATTGCCTTAAAAGATGCAGATTTTTGCGCTGATTCCGAATATCACAACGAAAACGCTCAAAAACGCCTACAACCGCTTCAAATAGGCTCCCGAAACCCGGAGGTGTCTCCGGTGGCCGTGGCCGAACTTCGCCGAAGTGGCGCGCGCAATGATGCAAACGCGTTGCGCGCGCGCGTTAGAGAGCGCTCATTGGCTGACTCTGCCCACTTCAACGCATTTTCTGCATTGCGCGCGCCACTTCGGCGAAGTTCGGCCACGGCCACCGGAGACACCTCCGGGTTTTGGGGGCCTATTTGAAGCGGTTAGAGGCGTTTTTGAGCGTTTTCGTTGTGATATTCGGAATCAGCGCAAAAATCTGCATCTTTTGAAGGAATAAAAATTTTTGCCCGGAATCCTCCTTTAAAGTGCTTCATCTTCTTTTTCCTTTGATAATATTATCCGAATCCCCAAAAAACACATGATGCAAAAAAATATGTCGAAATTTCATAATCCAATACAGGCTCCGCCCCATATTCCTTTCCTATTTCAAAATTGCATCATGCAGCCTTCTTTTCCGTTTTTTTCTTCTATTTTTTAGAAAGGACGCCTCTTCTAGGACACTTTGAAGCAAGAGGAGCCGGAGCATATTCATTTTTTCCTTGTTTTTCTACTACTTTTTTTTCTACGCAAACATTAATTTTTCTTTTGTGTCTACATCTTTGTCTTGATGGGTTACATCTGCTCTTTTAAATTTTCAGTTTTTCAAACTTTGGAATTTTCCGGACTTTAAAGATTCAAGATTCTGTAAACTGTCACTAACATGTGTACTTGACATGAAAATTACACCCTTTTTCCATATTCTTCTCGTTTTTTTCACACTTTCCCTTCTATTTTTTTTTTCTATTGCATCATTCTCCTACATTTTGGCTTATTTGTGCCTATTGCTCATTCTATTTTCGGATGACGACATAGTTGAGCTTTTTTAGCCTTTGTAGTCTATGCATACATAGGTATATCATGTGATCAGATATAGTGATAACGTGAGATTCAGAAGAAAACTTGAAACTCTTAAAGAAAATTCAATTTTCGAGGGAAGTTATTCATCTGAAAGTGTGAACTTCAAATTCTTAGATTTTTTTATAATGCAAAATCTCAGGAACTTTTAACTCGTAAACTTGAATATTTGAGTGCCTTATAGTCTTGACAATTAGATCTTTGAAAAAATCGGAATCAAAACTTGTCTGAAAATCTCAAAAATTCCAAGAAGGAATTCAGAATGCCCAGAATCTGAAAATCTCTCTGGAAAATCTGGAAGAAAAGTTTCTGAATCTCAAAATCTTAAAATCTGCCAATGAGATTGAGTTCTTCAAAACGTCTATGACCAGCTTCAGAATCTGAATCTCGGAAAACTAAAATAGTTTGAAAATCTATCAAAACTTCTAAATTCTGAACCTCCGTATTCTTCAGTATCAAGAATTCCAACACCTTGTATCTCCAAGTTTTCAAACTTTTTCCAGATTTCTATGTCATTTTTATTATTTTCATATCCCTCTAGAATCTCCACATCACCAAAGAACCAATCTCTTCTGGCAAAACTCCAAAAGTCCAATCCACTTTCTCTGCGTCTCTTTATCCCCATTACTCTCTCCCCACTTGTTTTTTCTCCTATAAGAATGACTCCTTCTTCTTCTTCTCACAAAATTTCGTGCAAATCACGTAAACGGGTCCCTCTCGTTTCTTTGCTCTCTTCATGCTCCATACTCTCTCGCTTTCGGCTCTTCTTCTTCTTCTCCGTGCCATCGATTCGTCTGGCGCTGTGAGCAGGCAGAAGAGAGAGGCGAAAAGAGCCCCGGGGCCCCTTTGCCTCGACGGCTGCCGCTCAATTTTATCAGCTCACTCTTCTACACTTGTCAAAGACGGGCGGCTCTCTAGAAGCGAAGTTCTAGAAGGTTTCCCCTCATAAACAAGTTTTCTCGGGTCACTTTTTTTCCGACAATTGCCATCGTTTCCGCTTTTAAATCAAGTTTTCCTTCATAATTGGATTATTTTTCAGGTAATCGTTCTTCGCAATGGCTTCCTACTCGCAATACTTGACCAAGGAGCAAGAGGATGAGCTCCGCTCCATCGCCAACGCCATCGTCGCCCCGGGAAAGGGAATTTTGGGTTAGTAGTGTCTTAAAAATTAGATTAATTGTCAAATTACCTGTATATTTTTTTAACTGGGCCGAGAGGCACCGTATCAAATATAAGCAGTTGCCCGTGGTATCGGGTATAGGGTCCTGTAAATCACCAAAACCAACACAAATCACACGATTAAACCAATTTATTGCTACCCAGAAGCAACAACTGGGAGAATAGAGGCAAAGACAATTGAGAAAACTCTAAAACTAATTTCTTCCACGATCAAAAGGACGACGGTGTATGGCGGGGCATCGGGACGCCACGTGGCAGTCCTCAGGCCACGGAGGCGTGGGATGGGTTTTGCCTTTGGCAACTAAGCAGTAAAAGTTTGATGCTCAGCCCATTTTTTTTACTGCGCCATATTATGCCAGTCTCATCCAGTGTCAGTCCTAGCTGAAGTTTCCCCGGTTTTTTGGCTGCGATATCTCACGAAAATGCTTTTATGGCAGTTTCCGTCAATGTCAGTCCTGGCCGAGTTTTCCGGATTTTTCGGCCGCGATATCTCGGCACGAAAATGCTACAGTAATCTATTAAAATTTAAAGGAACATACCCTGATTTTCAGGCCAATTTTTTAATTTGTCATGTTTTTTCAACAAATTTCGGAGTGAAATGTAATTTTCGGAGCAAGAAATAATATTTCGCTTCAAAATTCACTGAAAATCGTTCGAAAAACATGACAAATTAAAAAATTGGCCTGAAAATCAGGGTATGTTCCTTTAAATTTTAATAGATTACTGTAGCATTTTCGTGCCGAGATATCGCGGCCGAAAAATCCGGAAAACTCGGCCATTACTGACATTGACGGAGACTGCCATAATACAGTAATATATTCAAATTTAAAGGAACATACTCTGATTTTCAGGTCAATTTTTCAATTTATAATGTTTTTCGAACGATTTTCTACAAATTTCGGAGTTTTCAGAGCAAAAAATAACATTTCGCTTCAAAATTTATCGAAAATCGTTCGAAAATAGAGTACCGTGCCGACTGGTAATATTGCCGGTAATACCGGAAAAACCGAGATTTTTGTTGCCGGCAATACCGGAAAAATTTCGTGTCGGCGAGAAAAAACTGAGTTGTTACCGGTCGGTAACCGTTGTTTACCGGTTACCGGTAAACAAATTGTTGCCGGTAAACGGTTACCGGTAACCGACGGTAACCGGTAAACAATTTTTACCGGTTACCGGTAAACAACCGGCGGTTACCGGCGGCAGCTGGCCGAAGATTGTGGCCTAGAAAACTCCGTGGTGTACTCCTCGTGGAAAATATATTTTTTAATGAATTTTTTGAGATTTTTTCTTATTTTATGCTGTGATATGAACAAATTTTCGTTTTTTTTATTATTGCATTCGTTTTTGATAGATGAGGATCAATTTTTTCAGAAAAAAATGTCTGAGAATCGATCGATCGCCTGGATGTTTTTCAGAAAAGACAGACGAGAAAAATGTTGAGTGCATGAAAAAGAAAAATGTTGAGTGTCTCGCTCGACATGGGCTCTTTTCTCCCCAATCGTCTGCTCAAGTAGAACGGTTATTCAGGTTTCTATATTTAGAAGAATTTGTGTTTAACTAATTATTTGCAGAAAATGTGGAGAGATTGTATCGTCCAGTCGCCGCAATCGAATGTTCTCCCAAACGATGAAGACAATTTTAATGAACGCTGCTCTTTTCAATTTAAAGTATCTTCAGTTCAAATGACACGCCACTAACTGTTGATTTTCAGAAACAACAAAGAAGACGAAAAAGAATGGGAAAAGACGTACGACGATCAAGAGGAAATAAATGTTTTTGACGGTCCGGCCGCATTATGGAGTAGTTCGACGGAGAAAAAAAGAAGCAGAAGCGATCCGCCCCGTAATCACTGATTTTTTGTTCCACTTCAAACCGTCTCCTCAATTAAAAATTCAAACTTCAAGCTGAAGTATGGTAAAATTCGAGAAAATGTGGCTAAGCAAATCTAGAAGAAAATTAATCATTTATTACAGCGTCTTTCAAGCAAAATATATACCAGTAATAAATGTAAATAAATTAAAAAGGTGTTTAGCGCCTTTTTATCGTTGCAACAACGAAATCGCTTTCTTTCACAAACCCTATTTTCACATCAAAAACGCCGAATTGCGATAAAAAGGCGCTAAATACTTTTTTAATATTTTTTTTATTCATTACAGGTTAATTTTTTGCTTGAAAACCGCTGTGATGAATAATTGATTTTTTTCTAGACTTGCTTAGCCGTATATTCTCGAAATTTATCTTACATCAAATTGCAGTTCGAATTTTTCCTTGTTGTCGTTATTATTTGTTATAAAGTTGTTACGCGTTACTGATTTCTTTCCTTTGTTAGATGAACAACAATAAAATTCAATGACGAACATTTCTAGTTATGAAAAGTTTAGAAATACTTCAAACTAATCGAAGAAACACCTTGAAAAGATACGGAAATACGACTTGTCCGCGAGGACTACACGGAGTTTTCTTTGGCGAAGTTTTTGAGCTATCGAACAAACATAATTCTTTGAAAAATTCTCAGAAAAACGCTCAAAAAATCAAGAATTTCGACTTGTCCACGAGGAATACACAGTGCCGGTTGTTGCCGGTAAATTACCGGTTGTTTACCGGTAACCGGTAAAACTTGTTTACCGGTTGCCGGTTGTTTACCGGCAACCGGTAAAATTTGTTTACCGGTTACCGTCGGTTACCGGTAACCGGTAACCGGCAACCATTTTTTTGCCGGTAACCGGTAACCGGCAGAACACTACCGGTAAACATTTTTTTTTTTGCCGATCGGCACGGTTTTTGCCGGCAACATTTTTTTCTACCGAGCGGTAAAAATTGCCGGAAATCGTGCCGGCACGGCACTCTATTCGAAAAACATGACGAATCAAAAAATTGACCTGAAAATCAGAGTATGTTCCTTAAAATTTTAATATATTACTGTAGAATTTTCGTGCCGAGATTTCGCAGTCAAAAAATCAGGCAAATCCAGTTTGGACTGACAATGACTGAGAGTGGCATGCCCAGACTTCAAGACGTGTCATATTAATAACGAAATCGACTAGTCAATTAGCATAACAATACATTTTATTGAATTCTTCTTGAAATTTCCTTTCGATCCGTATAGTTATCATCAAAATCGGTGAGCTGGTTCTTGACATACATTCATTTAAAAATGCGGTAGTTTTTAGTGCGGCTGATACTTATACAAGTATTGCGTAGTTAACAATTTATCCAAGTGTTTTATTATGAAACGATTACCCAACAAATTTATTCTATTTCCAGCCGCCGATGAGTCCACCGGATCCATGGAGAAGCGTCTCCAATCCATCGGCCTCGAGAACAACGAGGAGAACCGCCGCAAGTACCGTCAACTTCTCTTCACCGCCGGCGCCGACCTCAACAAGTACATCTCCGGAGTGATCATGTTCCACGAGACGTTCTACCAGAAGACCGACGATGGAAAGCCATTCACTGCTCTTCTTCAAGAGCAAGGAATCATTCCGGGAATCAAGGTCGACAAGGGTGTCATTCCATTGGCGGGAACTATCGGAGAGGGAACCACCCAGGGATTGGACGATTTGAATGCCAGATGTGCTCAGTACAAGAAGGACGGAGCACAGTTCGCCAAGTGGAGATGTGTTCACAAGATCTCGGGGACCACTCCATCGGTCACTGCTCTCAAGGAGGTCGCTCAGGTCTTGGCTAGATACGCGTCGATCTGCCAACAGAATGGATTGGTACCAATTGTCGAGCCAGAGGTAGGTAATAAACTATAAGCTAAGATATGCATGCCACGGGTCCTTGGAAACCCCATAACTTACATTTAGCTCAAAGTCAGCCAATTTCGACAAGAAATTTTAGGCGACGCTGTGAGCACTCACATTCAACGGCAGTGTGCCGTTGTTTGAGTATCAAAAGCTTGAAGAAAAGTTTGATAGTCAGTCAACAGTGACATGAGACAGTTAGAACCCCCACTCCAACATCTCTCTTTTCCAGATCCTCCCAGACGGTGAGCACTGCTTGGCTCGCGGCCAAAAGATCACCGAGACCGTGCTCTCGTACGTCTACCACGCTCTCAACGAGCATCACGTCTTCCTCGAGGGAACCCTCTTGAAGCCAAACATGGTCACTTCTGGACAATCTTTCACTGGTGAGAAGCCATCAAACGCCGACATCGGATTGGCCACGGTCACCGCTCTCCAACGCGGAGTTCCATCTGCCGTTCCGGGAGTCGTCTTCTTATCGGGAGGACAATCCGAGGAGGAAGCCACCAAGAACTTGAATGCTATTAATCAGGTGAGCAGGGGGTCCAAATATGGATATTTTTGTATGATTGGGTCACGAAAGCTTGTAAAGACTCAGTAAATTTCAGTCCTGGTTGAATTTTCTTTATTTTTCGACTGCGATATTTCGGCACGAAAACGCTACCGTAATATGCTTATTAGAAAAAATACGGTGCCCAAGGAAGTTGTTCTGGTCTTGGTCGCGATTTCCTCTTTTTTTGCGCATTTAAATTTTTAAAACATCTTAAAAGAACGTGGCTGCACCCAAAGTTGAGAGCGTGACAGTCAAAACAGTGCAATACAACCAACGTTTTGAAATTGAGCCCTATTGTGGCTCTTTTTCTAGGCAAAACGCGCTCCGCTGCACTAGGCGGCGGACTAGGAGAAAGCTCTTCCACCGAATACAGTCCTTTTAGGTGGAAGAGTTTTCCAAAAACGCTAGTCCGCCGCCTAGTGCAGCGGAGCGCGCTTTGCCTAGAAAAAAGAAACACAAAACCATTAAAAAATCGTGATAATGAACCCCATCTTCCAGGTCCAAGGAAAGAAGCCATGGGCTCTGACCTTCTCCTACGGACGTGCTCTCCAAGCCTCCTGCCTCGCCAAATGGGCAGGAAAAGACGAGAACATTGCCGCGGCTCAAGAGGTTCTCCTTCATCGTGCTCAAGTCAACTCATTGGCTTCCGTCGGAAAGTACACCGGAGACGCTTCGGCTGACGCCGCTGCCTCGCAGTCGCTCTTCGTCGCCAACCACGCTTATTAATTTGGTGCACGTGGAATGCACATGGATCTCTTAAACCTTCATAACTTCTCTAAACTAAATTTCAAGTAGTTAACTTCAACTGTGTCTCTTCTTGCTCTGCTTTTTGGAATTCAATAAATCTTTGTGGTAGGTGCAAACAAATTTCTCTCAAAATATTAGCGTTTGAAACGGGACGTCCCGGGGCGTCCCGCGTATTGTAGCAACTGGAAGGTTCTCCAACAACGGACCGACAGTTTTCAAGACAATTGTAATTTTTTGGTACAGAATCAAATATAAGAACTAAAAACTCAAACAAATTGAAATTTCGTTGAGGCGGGACTCGTCCCCGTCGCTTCAAAGTTGGGCGCGGGACGTCCCGGGACGTCCCATTTCGTCCCATTTCAAACGCTACAAAATATATACACTTTGTGACTTTCTGATTAGACGCATCTTCTTTTTTTCAAAAAATGTACCCACAAGGGATAACGAATCCAGTTTTGATGGATTGCTTATCAAAAAAGAAGATCAAAACACATTATGACTGAAGAAACAAAAAAACACAGTCGGATCTCAGACCACGGATTATTAATATTCATAATTATATCATAAGCACCCCTCCTTGACAAGTCATATTATAAATATACAACGGATGACTATCCACATAACCCATCCATTGTCCTGCATAACTTCCAGACTCAGCACAGTACACCAGGTTGCCTCCGGCATCTCCGAGCCACAGAGAGCTATCATCGAATAGAGTTGGATAGCTGTCAGATGGGCAATTGAGACGGGTACTGTAAACAGGGCGACTACTGTAGGAACCCAAGATGTTAACTCACTAGCACATATCAATTGTGGGATCATCACTTTCTGCCACCTTCCCCAATTGGTATTTCAAACCGAGCTCTTCTGGAGTATGGCACCAATTTAAGATACTTGGGCTACCGTAACCCTGACAAGTGCTGTTGTAGATTTTTGAGCATGTCGTGCAGGCTGAAATAATTTAGATTACGCTTGTTAGAGGCTTAGGCTTGGAGGCTTAGGCTGCGAGGCTTAGGCTTCGAGGCTTAGGCTTAGAGGCTTGGGCTTAAAGGCTTAGAGGCTTAGGCTTAGAGGCTTAGGCTTGGAGGCTTAGGCTTAGAGGCTTAGGCTTAGAGGCTTAGGCTTAGAGGCTTAGGCTTAGCGGCTTAGGCTTAGAGGCTTAGGCTTAGAGGCTTAGGCTTAGCGGCTTAGGCTTAGAAGCTCAGGCTTAGAGGCTTAGGCTTAGAGGCTTAGGCTTGGAGGCTTAGGCGCTTTCTCGAATAGATGAACTCACGATATACTACAACAGGATCCACATTTTGGGTTGGAATACATGCGTCTACAGTAATCAAGGATAAAGAATACAGAATCAGCATTCTGGAGATCATTTTGATTTGAGGTATATTGATACCTGAGGATATATAACCTCTTCTTTTTATCCAGTTTTTTGTCTCATCATAATCAATTCTGATGACAGGGACAAAGTGAAACATCTGAATTGCGCAACAAGTGATGATGAGGAAAGTCTAGTTTGTCCATATTTAGAGGAATCAAAAAAACATGCATTGAAAAGTTCTTTATAAAACGACTGGTCTTACTATTAGATTGAAATAGTTGCGAAATTATCGAGTTTCAAATAATTATAATATCTGTTGTTTCCAAAAGTCTAAAAATGTGTAGGTACAGTAATACTAGGGCTCCATGATGTTTCGCAACTTTTGTAACTTTCAATCTTTGCCATCAACAATAAACCATTTCCGGTAAAAAATTTTCCAATGAATCACTTCTCAATAATTTCATCTTCTTGTTATAAACTGGTTTTTTGACCCTATCTTCTCCAATTTCTTATCTATTCTTTTTTCAATTTGTCCCCTAACTTCCCAATTTTCCGATGTAAAAAATGCTTCCAAAAATCCCAATATTCACTACAAATTCCACCGACATCATTCCCATATTCTATTTTGTCATCACATTTTTGGTATTAATTTTGAGTTTTTTGAGGCTAATTTTCAATACCGAAAATCCGATTCTCAACATTTTCTACACTATCATTGTTATTTTTTCGTGGCTTTTGATTTTTAGTATTCTATTCTTGGGGTATACTGTATTCAATTGGATTAATAGAAAATGGGAAATCGAAAAGTTGAGAAAGGCGAGAAATGGATTATTGATTGGATTATTCGGAAGTTTTTCGAGTGGAATGTTCCCCAGAATTATGTCTTTTTGTACGGATTATCATGTGGTTAGTTTTTGGGGTTGGAAAAATTATGAAAATTGGAAATTTAGAAATCTCGAGATTCAAAAATTTTTTGGGATTCTGAGATTCTGATATTTCAAAGTTTAAAATTTCTAGAATATTGTGATCTTCGGAATTGTCAGAGTTCTCAAATTTGGATGGATACAGGAGTTCGAGGATTCTGAAATTCTGAAGTTCTGGAATTTCGGAATTCGGGGATTTTGAAAATCTGAAACTCTGATTTTCTGGAATTATGATCATTCTGGGGATTCCGAAAGTCTGAAATATTTCAATTTTTAACGTTTTCGGAAATTTTCAAATCGTCTGGATCCCAGAATCTCAAAAAATTGTGGAACTTTTGAACTTCAGAATTCATCAGAATCCTAGACTCAGAATTTTAGAATCTCGAGATTCTGGAAATCTAGACTTCTTGGATCTAGAATTTTTTTTGGGATTCTGAATCATCTAAATTTTTGACTTCTTCTGGATTCTGAAGATTTATAAATTCAGATTTTTGACGTTTTCAGAATCCAGGAGACTGATTTTTCCAAAAAAAAAATATTCTTGGAATTTTGATAGAAGATAACTGTAGAATTTTCAGAATTTTTGGTTTTCCGGGACCTAAAATATTTAGATTCTTAGAATCTCAGATTTTTTTTTTGAATTTTGGTATTTCAGAATCTATGAGAATTCAAAATCTAAAAATCTCAAAAGTTCAGAATTTCAGAACCTCAGAATCTTACAAGGGAAGTGTTTTCAGAGGGGCTTTGAGAATTTTCTAAAAATTGGCGCACTAGTACTTTCGACCATGCTGAGAAACGTGGTAAATTTATTTTTTGCCCCTTGCCTCCGTGGGCCGAGTTATCAGCCGACAAAGCTGTCCCCAGTACAAATAAGGGGATTTTTCGAGAGCCTGTAATTTTGCTTCTAGGCGGTTTTAGAAGGTCTCGTTTTTTGTTTTGGACTCAGAATTGATCGTATAACAATTTGCGGTACTTTCTGAAGAAAAAATTTTTTGAGCCAAAATTCGAAATTTTGCCACCATTTGGATGCGAAATTTTTTGAAGTACGTGGATTTTCAAAACTGTTTTTCCAATCTGGCAGTTCTTGGCTGGAAACGGATTTTTGAATCTGAGAATATTGGAATCCTGGTAACCCAGAAGCTGAAAATTTTGGCTCCGCGACGTTTCGCAAGTGCGACGTTTCGAAAGTGTGACGTTTCGCAAGTGTGATATTTCACAATGCATCGTTTTGCCTTTGAAATGACACACTTTCGAGATGTCACACTTGCGAAACGTCACACTTTCGAAAGGTCACGGAGCCAAAATTTCAGAATCTCAGAATCCTTCAGAATCCAAAAATCTCTATTTTTCCAGCTAACCAATCTCTCCATCTACATTTCCCTTGGCTCCATCCTCCTCTTCTACTATTTCTTCATAATTCAAGCTCGCTCCATCGCAAAACTGAAATTCAAACGCAACGATAAAGTCTCCTGGACTCTTCTGATTCTGAATCTTATAATTTTCTTAACTGCTCTAAGAATCGGATTCAGTTTTGAGGATCTATCGAAACAAAGAGCGATTTTTATGAGTGAATTTGGATTTTGTGCAATTTGCACTCTGAATATTATTGAAATTTGGATTGTTTTGAGTGGAGGATTGGAGCAAGAATGGAGTTTTATGGAAAAAGAAAGAGCTGAGAGAGATTTGATTGAGGAAGGGAGGAGAAGAGAGTGAAGAGAAGAGCAGAATCGAAGAGCAAATGAGGAAAGAAATGAGGATTTTACCAGGAGGTAGAGAATGGAATTTTAAAGTTTGGAATTTTTTAAATTTTTCAAAAAAAAATTTTTAATTTCCAAAAAAATTTCAATTTTTTCAAAAAATTTTTCGAAAAATTCAAAAAGCTCTAGAAGCTCCACCCCCTTTTAGATGATTTGTAATAATCTCAAATTTCAGAACTCAAGGACAAGTTGAAAAATTACTAGAAAAAATTGACGCCAGTAATCATCCACCAATACGGTAAGTGATATTCTGAGATTCTGAAGTTTCGAAAGTGTGACATTTCGAAAGTGTGACATTTCGAAAGTGTGATATTTCGAAAGTGTGACATTTCGAAAGTGTGACATTTCGAAAGTGTGATATTTCGAAAGTGTGACATTTCGAAAGTGTGACATTTCGCAAGCAAAATGCTTTTTTTCAGAGTTTACACCCCAGAAGGTCTGAAAATCGAAGAATCATCTAGCAAAAAAAGAGATTCGGAATCAAGGTAATTTTTTAAAAAATATCTTCCAGGAGCCCAAAATTCGTGAATTTTAAAGACGCAAAGCCACAAAAATTGTAATTTTTAAAAATTTTTGTGAACTAATACTCTATTCTCTATTTTGGTTGATTTCCGTCCGAAAACAGGCTTAAAATTTGAACTGTCGTAGGGTTTGGCGCATTGTACGCAGACACTAGAACTCTCGCAAAAATGCACCGACTACTGCTGTCCCACCATCTTTAAGCCTTCAAAAAACTTTTATTTCAACTTTTCAGACTCGAATGTAAGATCTGCATGGAAGCCTACAGTAACTGTCGAATTCCAAGACTTCTCAAAGAATGTGGGCATACTGTATGTGAGAAATGTGCAGATAAACTATTGGATTCCAATAGTTTTCATCATTTGGTTTGTCCATTCTGTCAAAAAGAGACAATAGTTAAAGGTAAGACAAGAATTACACAAAAGTTGATAAAAATTTATTTTCATCTGATATTTTTCTAACCTATATCAAAGAATGTAGAATTTTTTCGCTGATTCGATTGAGCCTAAATTTGTCGCTCAAACCCCTGTAGAAAATTTTTTTGTCGATTTTTAAATTTTTGAATTTTCAGATTTTTTAGAAAATCGTCCAATAAAAATTTTAGTGAACAATACTTATTATTTTCGTAAATATTGAAATGACGACGATCACTTAAGTAAAATTATAGCTTTTTTATTGAAAAATGTTTCAGGACCCGCCAACTGTCTACCCAAAAACTTCACAATTATGGATTTATTGGAGGAGAAGAATCAAGGAAAATAATTTTTTGTTTCGCATTCATTTATCCCTTTTTTGTTTGAAAATTGGTGAAATTAATGAATGATAATCGAAAAAAATTTTTAAAAAAGCGAAAAATTAGTGAAAACACTTTTTAAATTCCCTCCTTTTTCGACTTGCACACCTCTGAATTTTCGTGTTTTTTTCGAATTTTTACAATTTCCAGCATCGTTTTCAACGCAGATTTCGAGAAAAACTCGATTCTTTTTCCTTTTTTCACATTTTTATAGTTTTTCTGAGTCCGTAGCAGCTCCCCACACTTGTTTCACCACAATTTTCTACCCTTTTCGCTCCATTTTTCCTTCTTTTAGGCCAAATAAATTTTTTAGGCCAATTAATTTCTCTGTTCTCCCTTTGTTTTTAGTACTCCATTATCCTCTCTTCACCTCTATTTATGCTTATTTTCGTTATTTTTCGGCCTGCAAAACTCATTTTTGCATAAAAATCGATAGAACTCGAAAAATCGAATATTCAAATCGGGAACAAAAATTTTTTCTAACCTATTTCCATGAATGTAGAATTTTTCGCTGATTCGATTGCACTTGAATTCGCCTCTCAAAACGCCGTAGAAAATTTTTTCGATGATTTTTTAAACCTTTGCCCTGAAATTTCAGTAAATTTTTAAAGGAGGGGTCCGGTCAAAAAATTTTTATTGCTTATAAATATGCAGAATTTTGCGCTGATTCCATATATCATAACGAAACCCCTAAAGAATACCTCCAACGGCCCGAAAAATCGCTTCAAAAATAAAGAAGTTGCCTTAGGTCGCCGTGGCCGAAGTGGGCGGAGTCAAAGCAACTTCTTTATTTTTGAAGCGACATTTCGGGGTGTTGAATGCATTTTTCAGCGTTTTCATTGTAATATTCGGAATCAGCCCTAAATTCTGCATATTTCACACCAATAGGAATTTTTGACCGGACACCTCCTTTAAAAATTTACTGAAATTTCAGAACAAAAGTTAAAAACTCACCTAAAAATTTTTCTACAGTGTTTTGAGCGGTGAAATTAGTCGCATTCAAATCAGCGAAAAATTTTGCATTTTTTGAAAAATAGGTTAGAGAAAGGTTCCGGGACATTTCGAAAGTAAGACATTTTGAAATTGTGAAAATTTTTCTCAATTTTTCGAACTTTTCGTTTATGGAGTTATTCATTAGCATTTTAATGCATTAAAAATACACTTTAAAGGAGGATTCCGACCAAAAAATAATTATGCTTTAAACTGTGTAGGAGAGTGAGTAGATTACGAATATCGAAGTGAAACAGCTCGAAAAAAATCGCAACGCTCAAAAAACGCGATCGCCGGTGCTCAAAGTGATCCCTGATGGAAGAGAAATTACGCGGCCGCCCGCAAATTTCGCAATATTTTTCAAATTTCTCTTCCATCAGGGATCACTTTGAGCACCGGCGATCGCGTTTTTTGAGCGTTACGATTTTTTTCGAGCTGTTTCACTTCGATATTCGTAATCTACTCACTCTCCTACACAGTTTAAAGCATAATTATTTTTTGGTCGGAATCCTCCTTTAAAATGCAGTGGTACTGCGAGACCCAAAAGCCGAATAAATCGATGCACCTTTAAATTTTTGAAATTTTGCACAGAGAATTTCAAATATTTAAAGGTGCATCGATTTATTCGGCTTTTGGGTCTCGCAGTACCACTGCATTTTAATGCATTTTTATTTGCATTTTAATGCATTAAAATGCACTTAATGAATTGAATTAAAGTGCGCATTGAATTGCATTTTAATTAAATGAATAACCCCATTACATTTGCACAAAAAATGTTATTTTCGTATAACATTTGTGCAAAAAAATATATCAAAAGTTTCAAAAATTGGACAAAAACGCGATTTCACACTTTCGAAGTGTCCGCTTTTGAAATGTCCCGGAGCCTAGAAAAAAATGAAAGTTGACGATTTGAAAATCGATTTTCTCGAGTTTTAACGATTTTTATTCAAAAAAAATTGTTATTTTCGCAAATACTGTCGTTTCAAGAGAATCTCGCAAAAAAAATTTCCGAAAAAAATGCGCGCACTGAAAAATAAGCAACGCCCCTTTTTGCAACTCCGCCGCACACTTTTTCCTGTCTTTTTCGAAGAGAGGGGTTCGGACTGGGTTTTCGATGATTTTTTCTGAAACCACACGATAACAATAACAAAAAAGTTTCTAGAAACAAACAATTTGCATGTTAGCTTCGTTCTAGGTGGTTTTTATTTCGTAAACTCGAATTTGAACGGAAATACGCACGAACAAAGATTTTCGACGATTTTTTTTCGATTTTAGGGCGAATTATTGAAATAAGTAACTATATATATATTATAAGTTGCAAGAAAAGCATCAAGAAATGTAAATGGCCAATTTTTCGAGCAGTTCAGCGAGAAAAACGATAAAAAATCGTCGAAAATCTTTGTTCGTTCGTATTTCCGTTCAAATTCGAGTTTACGAAATAAAAACCACCTAGAACGAAGCTAACATGCAAATTGTTTGTTTCTAGAAACTTTTTTGTTATTTTTATCGTGTAGTTTCAGAAAAAATCATCGAAAACCCAGTCCGAACCCCTCTCTTCGAAAAAGACAGGAAAAAGTGTGCGGCGGAGTTGCAAAAAGGGGCGTTGCTTATTTTTCAGTGCGCGCATTTTTTTCGGAAATTTTTTTGCGAGATTCTCTTGAAACGACAGTACTTGAGTACACTGTACGAGTACACTTAAAAATTCCACCCATTCTTTTCAGGTAACCAAATGTATTGGCCCGAGAAGGTGTTCCTATTCTACATCTTCCTCGCTGTCTCCCTCGTCGGATTCGGCGTCATCAAACTTGTCACCAATCCAGAACGTGATGATGAGAAGATTGCTACAATCATTCTTGGCTTTTGCTCAATCGGTGGTGCCATCTTAGCTGTTCTGAAGGTTATTTTCGTGTTTTTTGAAAAAGCGAACAAGACTGGACAACTGGGAAAATGCATTTTCAATCGAGCCGTTGGATTTTTTGTGATTACTCTGTGTGGATTCTTTCCGAGGATTATGAAGATTTTTGTCATCAAAGAAGGCGGACATCTTGACTACTTTTTCGCGACCACTCCCCTCATCCTCGCGAATGTCTCATATTTTCTGTTCGTTGTTGGTACCCATAAATACTGTACTTGGGACAAGACCATCTGCAAAAACATTACAAAATGGAACATTTCGATTCAAGCCGTCATTCTCATTTTCTCAATTTTATTGTGTCGAACAAGTTTTATCGAAAATTCGCATCATGGCTTCTATAATTCACAAGGACACTATAAATCGGAGTATCATCGCCACGTTCGAATTCTGTCGGACTACCAAATCGCTATCCAATACATTTTCCAAATTGTATTCGCCGGAATGTGCTTGGCTGGAATTCAAGAGATTTTCGTTATCTATAAGGGAGCGTTGAAATTGAAGGATGCTGGAAATTTGGAGACTGTGAGAGTGGACTCGAACGAAATGGACCCAAAGAAAGAAGCATCACGGTGAGTTTTTGATTGACTATCAGGGCTGGGCGGCAACTAATTTCGGTTTCAAATGTGAATAATTTTGGGGGTTCGTGTAAAATACGGCCAACATGAAAAATGTTCCTTATTGAAAAAGCTATCGATTGATTCAAAAATCGTCAAATTCATAGAAAATTAACAGAGTTACGCCGAAATGTCCAAAATCGGCAGAAAAAGGCGTAAATCTGTTAATTTTCGATTAAAGGAGGATTCCGGGCAAATTTTTTTCTTTCAGAATATGCAAAATTTCGCCCTGATTCCGAACATCACAATGAAAATGCTCGAAAATTTCTCGAAACACCCGAAAAATCGATTCAAACAGGCCCATTTTCTGGAGGTGTCTCCGGCGGCCGTGTGGCCTAACTACTGGAGGTTTCTCTTCCACCAGACTCGGCCACCGTTTTTTGCTTCGATTTGTTCACTTTTCACTGCTTTTTCTTTGAAACTCAAATGGAACGCGAGCATTTCAACAAAAAATCATGGAAAAAACAATAATTTTAACCGAAAAAGACAGTGAAAAGCGAAAAAATCGGCGCAAAAAACGGTGGCCGAGTCTGGTGGAAGAGAAACCTCCAGGAGTTAAACAGAGACACCTCCAGAAAATGGGCCTGTTTGAAGCGATTTTTCGGGTGTTTAGAGGAATTTTCGAGCATTTTCATTATGATATTCGGAATCTGGGCGAAATTTTGCATATTTTAGAAAAAAAATTTTGCCCGGAATCCTACTTTAAACCTGACGATTTTTTAACCAATCGATAGCTTTTTCAAAAAAGATCATTTTTTCTGGTGATCATATTCTCACCCGATCCCCCTTTAAAAAGTTATTCACATTTGAATGAGTCCCTGCTCGAATCTCGGATTCCAAAAAAAATCGATAACATTTTCAGACCGGAATGCAAAATCTGTATGACTCCATACTCGGAACCATCGAGAATTCCAAGAATCCTCAAAGAATGCGGTCATACTGTATGTGAGAAATGTGCGGGAGAATTGCTCAAGGATGGCAAACTCATTTTCTGTCCACTCTGTCAAACGGTTACTGTAGTTAATGGTGAGTAATAATATTGTAAATGGGCAGTCCTTCTAACTCCCCCAGGTGCTCCAAAATGTGCTCTAAGATCTTCAAAATTCCCTATTTTTCAGGACCAGCCAGCACCCTTCCCAAAAACTACGAAACCATGGATGCAATGGATTCGATGAAAAATTGAAGACTGGAATTATACCGCTCCTAGATCCCCCCTCCCCATGACTGTTTTCCTTTTCCCATTGGAATTTTTCAAATTTTTTTAATGGTATCGTTTTTTTCGCCCCCTTGGTTTTTTTCCCTTTTTTGCGCTATTACACAGGGTCGCAGTGCGGTACATGATTTGAATTGCCACGCAAATTGTCGCATGCGGGATGCGTCGCGTGTCAGGTGCGACATATTCGCTGACAGAGCGCGCTTTCTCGATGTACCGCGCTGCGACCCTGTGTATTATATAATTCTGCTATCACTGTTAGCCATTCATTTTGTCCTTTTTGTTGGAAAATTGAATAAATTTAATGCTCAATTTTTTCGAATCTTTCACAGAATTCACAATGCAACATTTTTCAAATCTAGAATTACTAAAAATCGAAATAGAGATTCCAGAATCTGAAAATTGTTGAATTTTCATAGTTCTGAAAATTTCAAACTTTTAAAATTTATTAGTACTTCAAAGTTTTCTCCGATTTTTTTGACTCCGCGGCATTTCGAAAGCAAAAATTTCAAAACCACTTGCGAAACGTCGCACTTTCGAAATGTCGCAAAGCCGAACATTTCAATTTTGAAAATCTCGCAACAGCAATATAATAACAATCCTTCAGAATTTCAAAATTTTAAACTCGAATTTTCCAGAATCCTCCAAACTTGTCTTCGAAAATTCGGCTCCGCGACGTTTCGCAAGTGTGACGTTTCGCAAGGTTTTTTCACACTTTCGAAATGTCATCTTTCGAAACGTCGCTGAGCCAAAAGTTCAAGATTTTTGCTAATTCTGCATAATTCAAAATTTTCTCTTTTCTCAAGTCCAGAATTCCCAAACTTCGATTTTTCAACGTGAAATCACTTTTTCTTTGCCCCAATTTTTTTCTTCCAACTATCCACGTATTTTTTCACAAATTTTTCCATGAATAAAATCAGTATCGATTCAAAAAGTCGAAAACCTCAACGAGATCTTTTCTCCTCAAAAAAAGGTACGGGACAGTTTTCAAAAACTAAGAATACGGTAAGGTTTTTAAAATTTTTATGGTTCCTAAAAATCAGTTTTTTTGCAGATCGAAAGTTCTGATGTTAGTTAGCAACGACTGTCACTTCAAGAATTTTCGTCGTAAAAACATGTGAGTTTTTGAAATATTTTCTGGAAATTCAGAATTTTGATATTTAAGGCTGCACCCGATCCTTCTCGTTCTGACTCTGACACTAGCGGAATGTTCCAGAAATGTCAAGAATTATCCGTCTTCTTCACAGCTCGATCGTTTTCGTCGTGATGAGACTGGTAAGAGAAAGTTAAGCACCAGAAAAGCGTCAACACCACAAACGCGCCAACTTTCAAAAAGCGTCAGGACACCTGAAACGCGCCAGCACAAAAAAACTGCGCCAACGGCTAGTACCAGTGCGTAGAGAACTGAAAATGCACCAGCATTTCTTTTCTGAGAAAATGAGCGTTGTTAGAAAAGAGCCCAGGACGAGAAATGCGTCAACACCACAAACGCGGCAACATCCAAAATGCGTAGAGAACTGAAAATGCGCCAGCACTCTTTTTGGTGACAGTAAGAGCGCCAGCACCAGAAACGCGCTAAGTTCCAGAACAATCCTCAAGAAACGTGGCAACCACGTTTCTTGAATACAAATGCAACCACGCTCCACTGAAATCCACCCAACTTTCTTTTTTTCAGCCGACAAGCTCACCCCGCTAGTCGAAAACATGCAACGCCTCGCCCGTCTCACCAACGGAATCGCTCTGGAAATTGGACTGATTGACGGAACGATTTCATCGGATTCAGTCATATCGGAATTGCTTCACATGGACACTTTGAAACCAAAAGATATCACTGATCTCGATCCAACAATCATTGATAATGCATTGGTGGAATTGGATAAACTACATCAAGAAGTGAAAGTATCCGGTGAGGTTACTGATATTCAGAAACGATTGATTCTGCTGAATGACGTTGGGGAGACGGCTAAGACTTTCATGACGGAGTTTTTTGAGTTGGAAGGGAAAGATGCTTATAAGACTGCTCTAGAAGGTTTCGCTACTTCTTTGCCGATGATTTCACAGCAAGTAGCATTGTTGAAGAAGGAGCTTGTCTCACTGGACGGTGCAGTTGATACACTGAATAATTATCCAGTTTTCACGACCGAGACTGATGCAAGTGATGCTCTGAATCGCATCACAGGCTATTTTGCCTCTTTCAGACAAATGCAGAAATTGGCCACAAGTTCCGAACCTGTCTGGACAGAACTTCAAAGCCTGAAAAGCCTTAAAGCCAAGTCGGACTTTATGCAACTGATCGAGAAAGAGCAAAAACTAAGAGACGACTTGCGTCAATACAGAGATGATCCAAGACCTAAAGATGTAGATACCTTGAAAAATATCTTCAAAAAAGTCTTTGGTGCTCGTGATAAAATAAAACAGTCACAAGCTTCATTCACTACGGTCAATAAGCTAGCCTTGAGTCGAGCTACCCGCCGCCAATCTTTAGTGTTGACCGGAGGGCTTCCAAACGGAAAATCGGATATTGAAAGTCTCAATAGTGATAGCTCAAATCCATGGATTGTGGAACGTGTTGACGATAGTTCAGTCGTCACGGCTAGTCTCAAGATAGCGTTTGCAAGTTTCGATGAGTTCACCAGAGAGTTTGGAAATGTAGAGAAGAAGTGGAAGGATATGGTCACAAATCAAGCATCAGTGACATCCATTCTAGACTTACTCTCGGTACTATCAACATCTGATAGCGATGAGATTGAAATTGCGGCAACAGCCGATTCGTTGATAACTTGTCACACCAGCCTCCAAATTCCAAATCCTGAAAAAATATGGACTCCAGTTCAAGATAACGTGAAAAAACTCAACAGTCTTCTAGATCAAATAAATAATTTGAAAGAAATCGAAGAGTTGAAAGATATGAAATCGGTTATCGGTATTCTTCAAAAGCATACTGAGCAAGGTGACAAGATTCAGATTGCCAATAGCATTGTGAAAGCCGTTAAAGAAGATGCCACGTATAAGAAGGTTTCGGGTATCATTGTGAGGCTCAAGAAGTATTTGGATGATCACGATAAACTGATCGCAGAGATCACTTCCACTATACCCGCCATCACTGATTCTTACAATGAGATAAACAAATATCACTCGGGACTGAAGCATCTGCCAGTTTACCCAAAGTTTTTCGATTGTCTTTACGCAGTTGGAGATCAGGGAACACATCTGAAAAAATCAATGGATTTTGTTCAAAAAATGCAAACAACGGATTACAAATTCAATGAAGTACGGTCTGTGATCATGCCATTTCTCGATTCGAAATCCGATATGACACTTTTAGTGGAGTCTGCTGGAAAGATAAAGAAATCGAAATTCAAAGAAGCACACACCTTGAAACCAAACTTTTATGATTCCATGGAAGTTTCTCGAAGACTGAGCAAAGCTGTGCCAGGATTTGTTGTCATTAAGGAAATTCAAGAAAAGTGGAGGGTTTGGGTTTCATTTGTGAGCAAAGTGAAGAAACTTGAGAAAGACCCTAACAGGAATTCGTGGAGCAAAAACAACGAACAGAAGGTTCAAGAGTTGGTCAGAATCAAGGACGATGTGGAAAGGACTATTGGAGGAATAGAAGATTTTTTGAAGGAGTTGGATGAGACTGGCAGCCGGGAAGAGTACAAAAAAAGAGTGTATCGAGGAAGAAGAAGTGAAGATAAGGTGTTGGATCTGAGGGATTTTTGGAAATTGTTCACGGTAGCTGAGGATATTCCAGATGTTAGAGTGGTAAAGGAAAGTTTGGATGGAATTAAGGTATGAGAAAACTTTTCAGACTTGAAAAAATTATAATTTTCAGGAGGCGGTGACTGAAATCAGCAAGAATACTTCGAAAATGATCAACGCTGGATTGGATGAGATTGGAAGGTTGAATTTGGAATTTTCAAAGTTTGGATTCGAAGATTCTATAAAATCCCTGGCTGCGATTAATCTCTTCTTCACAAATTACGGCACCGATATGGCTGAAGTTGAAAAGATTGTGGTGGTTCCTCGATTTACGCAGGAAGTTGTGGAAGAACCGGAAATTAATTATCAATTGATGTGAGTTTCGTATTGCGGGGGAAATTATTAACCAGTCGCCGACCCCTTGGCCTCGGCAACAACGACACTCCGCAATGATTCAGTGCGTGTTGCTTAAGGTAAATCGACACAAGATTTAAAATAAGTCACTAAACTCGAACTTATGCGGCTCGGAGTACGTACAAGACCAATTTTCCTACAGAAAGTCTTGAAATTACTAAAATCATCAATAAAACTGACTTATTTGAAAGCTTTTGTCGATTTACATTAAACAACGAGCACTAAATTCTTGCGGAGTGTCGTTGTTGTGGAGGCTCAGAGGTCGGCGATTGAATAATAATTAGAAATGACATTTTTTTTCCAGAGAATTCCTCATCTGGGGACTCCCTTGCTCAATTGGATTATTCATTCTTGCTTTCGCCAAACAATTGAACTACATTTGGAGAAGATGTCACAGAAGGAATTACTAGATTTTTGGATTGTGAACTTTTTTCTATTTAATTCATAAAAATATACTTCATTATTGGAATAAAATGATGTACGTTAAAGAAGTTTTGAGAGTTTTGGATTTCGAAATTTTAGGAAATCAAGTCTAGCAGACCTTTCGGAATTCCATAGTCTATTGAATTGTAAATTTCAAAAAAAGGCAGGCCCTATTCAGAACTTCTAGAATCTATCGGAAACTTCTAGAAATCCAAAATTCTCAAATTTTAAATTATTGACGTGAAATTCAACCCCCACCCCACCCCCCCCCCCCCCCCCCCACGAAAAAAATCCACGTTCTACCCTACTCCATTTCCCTCCTTTTTCCCTTCAGTCTCTCCGAAATCAATCAATAAATTCAGTATCGATTCAAAAAGTCGAAAACCTCAACGAGATCTTTTCTCCTCAAAAAAAAGATACGGGACAGTTTTCAAAAACTAAGAATACGGTAAGTTTCAAAATATTTCGAAAATTCCAAACCTATTCATTTTGCAGATCGAAAGTTCTGATGTTAGTTAACAACGACTGTCACTTCAAGAATTTTCGTCGTAAAGACATGTGAGTTTTTGGAAGCTATTATAATGTTTCATAATTTCGATACTTCAGGCTGCTCCCAATCCTTCTCGTTCTGACTCTAGCACTAGTGGAATGTTCCGGAAACGTCGAGACTTCTCCGTTTTTTGTGGATTCGTCTGGAAATATCTCCAATTCCCATCTGAATCGTTTTCGTCGTGATGGAGCAGGTAAGCGGGGGAATGGGCACAAAAAAAGCGGTAAGGACGAAGAACCGTCGGCATCACAAATGCGCCAAGTAACCTGAAATGCGCCAAACATTCTCAAACGCGTCAGCATAAAAACTGTGACAACAGCCACCGAAAGTGCTCCAAGAACCGCGAACGCTCTAGAACGCGCCAAAAACGCGCCAGCTTCTTGCTTTTGATTTTCACGACTTGCCACGTCTCACTTGTTGGAAATTTGTATAGAAATACTTCCCAAAAACTAGTTTTCCGAGGTGTTCCACGTGGATAAATGCGATAATTGTGGCGGTAAAATGCAGCTGAACGCGCGCCACCGCACTCCTGTGGTAAAAGGTCCCGACACGGTGATTTTTCCACTGGAGTGCGGTGGCGCAAGTCCAGCTGCATTTTACCGCCACAATAAGATCCCAGAAACGCGCCAACACGGTGATTTTTTCGCGACCACTTATTTAGTTCATCGAATTTGAATGCATCTTTTGGCTTGCAGGAGAAAGTTAGGCCGCGTCTGCGGAGCTAAAAATTGCCTGCGTCCTGATTGGTTAGAAACTTATGCTCATTCGTCACAGGTCAAGCGGCCACGCGAAAAAGTTCGGCCAGGCACAAGAAAAGCCGTTTTAAACCATGATGGACAGTTTTAAACTTTCCCATTTTTGGCCATAATATTACTTATTTAATTTAGAAAAAATCTATGGAAGGAAAAATAGTTATGGACTCAATTTTGAGAATAACGGGTTTGAAGCAAATCGCATTGCAAAATCAACTAGCGAGCGTGGCCTAAAAATTCCACCAAGTGGTCGCGAAAAAATCACCGTGCGGCAAAGATACAGCGTTGAAATGACGCTCCACTGAAACCACCCAACTTTCTTTTTTCAGCCGACAAGCTCATCCCGCTAGTCGGAAACATGCAACGCCTCGCACGTCTCACAAATGGAATCGCTCTGGAAATTGGACTGATTGACGGCACGATTTCATCGGATTCAGTCATATCGGAATTGCTTCACATGGACACTTTGAAACCAAAAGATATCACTGATCTCGATCCAACAATCATTGACAATGCATTGGTGGAATTGGATAAACTGCATGACGAAGTGAAAGTGTCCGGTGAGGTGCCTCAGATTCAGAAACGATTGATTCTGTTGAATGACGTTCGGGAGAAGGCCAAGACGTTCATGACGGATTTTTTCAAGTTGCAAGATGCTGGGGGGAAAGCGGAAAGCTTTAAAGCTGCACTTGAAGCTATTTCCATACTTGACCACAAGAAAGAGATTCAAGATTTATCGGCTGAAATCAACAAAGCTGCAGGTGCTATGCAAACGTTGAGCCAGTTAACGGAAGAGGTTAAAGCTGATAAAGCTGCTACTATAATTGGAGAAATGAGCTATGCAACAGACAAGCTTATAGCCATTCAGACACAGGCTGCCAATTTCGATTCAATTTTGACTGTTCTTGAGAAAGTTAAAAATCTCAAAACAAAATCCGAGTTTATGAAATTGATTGAATCCGAAGAAGATCTCCGTAGACAGCTTTCTCCGAAATTCACACCATCTCCAGAAGACTTGGCGATTGTGAAGAAAAATTTTGATATAGTATACGGTGTTGGTCCCAAAATGAGTCAGTCACAGGCATCGTTCAATACTATTGAAAAATTGATTGCCAGTCTTGCCAACTTTGAGACAAGCGAGTTGAAGTTGACATCAGGATTGCCACGTGGAAAGACTGATTTGGAGAGTTTGAATAGTGATAGTGCAAATAGTTGGATAACTGAAAGAGTTGACGATAGCTCTGTGGTTACGGCTAGTCTCAAGAGAGCATTCACTAGTTTTGATGAGTTCACCAAGGAGTTTGGAAATGTAAAATCCAAGTGGAGTATTCTGGATCAGGGTACTAATCGAAAGTCACTCCGAGAAATTTTCGCTTTGCGAACCATGCTGATCACTCAGAAGAAAAAGTCTGAAGATGTCACGAAAATTGTCGATAGTCTCGCTAAATGTGAAGATGGTGCGGTATTCCCTAACCCTGATACCGCTAAAATAAAACTACTCCAAGGGAATGTTATAACACTGAACAAGTATGTCGATCAAATCAATGATTTGAAAGCGATTGAAGAGTTTAAAAACGTGTCTTCTCTAATTGACATTCTAAAAGGAGCGAGTGATCAAGGTGACAAAGTTGAAATTGCAAATAAAGTAATGGCTGCTTTGAAAGCTGACGAGAAATTCGCGAAAATTGCCAACATTGCCGAGACGCTTAGATCATATTTGCCTAAACATAATGAATTGATCGAGCAGGTGCCACAGTTGGTTAAACTGGTTCTCACGAATTATCGAAGCTTGAGAGATCATCATGATTCTGTGAAAATAACCAAGTATGAGACCTTTTTCGCTTGCCTGGACGCTGTCGGTGATCAAGGGTCTAATCTGAAGGAGTCGATGGATCTTGTCCAAAAAGTTCAACTTCCTGACGCAACCTTCACCGAAGCAAAGTCCACTATCAAGTCGATTGTTGGCTCGAAAACCGATTTGGCTCATTTCCGAAAATCTGCGAGGAAGATGAAAAAGGTTAAGGCACCAGAAGCTCTTGCCCTGAAGCCCAACTTTCAAAAATCCATGGAAGTTTCTCAAAAACTGAGCAAAGCTGTACAAGGATTAGCCACCATCAAGAAGCTTCAGGATGCGAGGAAAACTTTGGACTCGTTTTCGACAGAAGTGAAGAATCTGGAAAATGATAAGAAGTCGTGGTCGAAAGAAGATGAGGAGAAGGTTCGGGAATTGGCAAAGATTCGAGATGATTTGGATAAGACACTGGCTGGAGTGGATGCATTCTTGAAGGAATTGCAGAAGGTTAGAAGACGTCGGAGAAGCAGTGCTTATCGGAGGAAGAGAAGTCAGAAGAAGAAGTTTGAGTTCAAGGCTCTTGGAGATGTTTTGAAGGCGGCTGGAAAGGTTCCTGGTGTCAAGTTGGCATTGGATAATTTGGATAAGATTAAGGCATGATTTCCAGTTTTTAATTCTAAAAAATAATCAATAAATTTCAGACCACTATAACCAATATCCAAACAACTGCCAATAAGAATTTCATTTTGCCCGGCTTGGACCTGCTCAAAGAGTTGGGACAGAGCTTAGACTTGTCCACTATTGCATTCGATTCTTCTGTGTCTTCCCTAGCGGCTATCGATCTCTTCTTCACTTCATACGGTACCCAAATGTCTACAGTATCCCAGTCTCCTTCTGGAAACCAGTCACCACCGTTGGCTCCGGGAGCAACTCCGGCTCCAGCACGGATTATCATTGTGACAGGGACTACGGCTCCAGAGGCGTCCAATCATATAGGGTTCGCTGGAAATTTTGAATTTCGCGTCAAAATTCTTGAAATTTTCAGATTGCTCATCGCCATTTGTGTCGCGGTTCTGTTTATTGCGGTTGGTGCGATTCTCTATTTTTGTGTTTGCAAAAAGAAGTACAAGAAGTTGCCGGATGATAGTTGGATGGACGATTTGGATAAGACTCAATGTAAGAAAAAAAGTTTTAAAAAATCTCTAAATTTTTTTCAGTGGACGATGAGACGGTCTCGTCTCTCGTCTCCAAGGCGGTCCGCACGATTGAAATGCTCAATACGGAGATGAAACAGCTTCCTACTTTCTATGGAGAGCACATTTTGAAGAACTTGGATCAGTCGGGATATTTGTATGTGGATGAGAAGCAGAAGGCGACGAAACAGTCGCAAAGACGGTACGTTTTGAAGCTGAAAATAAACCAAACTCAAAAATGCAAAAATCTCAAAATTTGAAGCAAAACAAACCGAGTTATGATCAAAATAAGAAATTTTCAGATTTTCTAAAATTTTCGAAAATCCGTAACTTTGTTGGTTTTTGTGCTAGAAAGATGGTTTTTTGCTCAAAATGTGGGAAATTGATAAACAAATATGATTACAGTATCCCAAATGCCAATTCACATGAAAACCTAAATTTTCGAAATTTGACAAAAAAAAGTCATGCTTATTATCATTTTGAAGCTAAAAATGAACCAAACTCAAAAATATAAAAATCGCAAGATTCGAAGCGAAATCAACCGAGTTATGAGCAAAATAAGAAATTTCAAGATTCTTGAAAATTTTCGAAAATCCATAACTTTGTTGGTTTTTGAGCTAGAAGGGTGGTTTTAGGCTCAAAATGTGGGGAATAAAACCAATTTTGATGAAAAATATAACGACTCTAGTTACAGTATCCCGAATGCTCAAAATGAATGAAACATTTCCAGCCATATCAAATACATTTGCCTCGAGTCAACAATGCCAAAACTGGTCGGATATGAAGATCCGTTCATCAATGCCAACGAGATGCTCCTTGGTACCAAATTTTGGATCATGAGTCAGGCACCCCAGGACGGCACGGAACCCGAACAGAATCGACCCGGGAAATTCAAAAAGGACACTTGCGAGAAGTTTTGGGCGATGATCGATCAACGGATGGTGGGCGCGATTGCGCAGACTTGTAGTCTTGTGGAAGATAGTACGATATATTAGCTACAGTAATCCTCGAATTTTCGAAATTTTCAGAAAAACCCAAATGCGCCAAATACTATTCGACGCAGTTGGGTGGTGAGGCGGTGTTCGGGCGGTACAAGGTGAAAACGATCAAAAAGGAGACGAACATGGCACAGTTTCCGGAAAAGAAGGAGTTCGTTTTGTACACTGTACAGTATACGAATACTCTTGAGTGAGAGATTTGGAACTTGAAATTTTTTAAGAGAAAGTTTTAATTTCAGACCAACCCAGAACCCAAAAACCACTCAAATCTTGCAATACACTGGCTGGCCCGATCAAGGATCTCCGGTGGACCCGGCGCCCGCTTTGGCGATCATTCGATTCTTGGATATCACTGAGGTAAGTTTAGAAGGCTTAAAATAAGTTTAGTATGGCAAACAAAAAACAGCAAAAAATATTTGACGTTGGTGGGAATCGAACCCGCGACCCTTTGAACCATAGTCAGGAGCACTACCACTGCGCCACGGGGTGCGGAAGGGTATGGGCGCGGGTTCGATTCCCATAGGTATCAAATTCTACTAATTTTGGTGAAAATTTGAAGTTTCTAGCTTATCTGGGAGTTGAGATACGTTGATTCGAAGTTGGAGGATGAGAGAGTGGGGGGAAGGGGAGAGACGGCAGACAGCGAGGGTGTCTGCTTCTCTCCCCTACGCACACTCTCTCGCCCTCAATCTTCAAACCTTTGTATCTCAGCTCCAATAAGAGCTAGAAGCGTCAAATTTTCACAAAATGTGTAGAATTTAATGCAGTTTTTAAATCTTATAGTTTTGAATTAGCTATCTAAAATTTTGCAAGATTAAATACTGTCAAAAATGGGAAAATAATAGCGAGTTTATTGTACCATTAAATTCTTCGTAATATTTCACACATTTCTGTGAAAGTTTGAAGTTTCTAGCTCATCTAGAAGCCGAGATACGTCGAATCAACGTTGAATAGTGAGACAGTGTGGGAAAGGGAGAGACGGCAGACGGTGAGGGTGTCTGCGTCTCTCCTCTACGTACACTCTCGCGTCCTAAATCTTCAAGGCTTTGTATCTCAGCTCTCATAAGAGATAAAAACGTCGAACTTTCACAAACATGTGTAGAATTTAAGGCACTTTTTAATTATTCAAATTTTTACAAAATTAAACAAAAGTGTTTCCAGCAAAACGTCGTAATCCACTGCTCCGCCGGAATCGGACGCACCGGAACCCTCATGTGCATCAAGTACGGTATCAAATTGTGTCAGGATCGAATTGTGGAAGATATTGTGGATGGTAATTGCTGAATTTTAAAATTCTCGAACTTTCTTTTTTTTTCAGTGATCAAACCAGTGCGTGCGTGTCGTTACGGAGTGATCCAAACGCAGGAGCAAATCACCTATCTTGTGCTCTGCATCACTAAGGCTCTCATGGACTCTCAGGCAATACCGTATCTCAGGGATTACGATGCAATGTATTTCTATCATAAGAACAATGTGAACGGACGATATGCAATTACTGGAGAGAAGGACAGAGTGGCTGAAATGAAACAGAAGTTGGCTGATGATAAGACGGGTGTTGAGGAGTACTGTAAGGAGAAGAAGGAAGAGTATGAGAATGAAGTGGAAGCGAAAAAACAGAAGGCGAGGGATGAGAAGAAGAAGAAGGATCAGGAGGCGGCGGCGAGAATCGCAAGAAAATTTTGATACTTGATACTTTTTTTTGAATTGAAATGAATGAATGTGTTTTTTTTTTTGAAACATTCGCTTTTTCTAACTTTGAAATGTCCCGCAAGTGCGACGTTTCGAAAGTGTGATATTTCGAAAGTGTGACGTTTCGAAAGTGCGACGTTTCGAAAGTGCGACGTTTTGAAAGTACGTTCCGAAAGAAGACATTTCGAAGGTGCGACATTTCGCAAGTGCGTCATTTCGAAAGTGTGATATTTCGAAAGTGAATTTTTCCAAGTGTGACGTTTCAAAAGTGCGACGTTTCGAAAGTGCGACGTTTCGAAAGTACGACGTTTCGAAAGTTCGGCATTCCGAAAGTGCGACGTTTCGCAAGTGCGAAGTTTAGAAAGTGTGACGTTTCGAAAGTGTGGCATTTATCTTAAATGATTGCTTTCGACACGTCTTACTTTTGAAACGTCACGTTTTCGAAACCGAACGTTTTCAACTCGTTTTAGGATGAGAAAACACATTCATTGAAAATTAAATTTCTACAATTTTCCACAAAATGAAAGAGTGAAGGATGAGTAATCACAGAATGAACATAATGGTGAGTGAAACAAAAAATCAAATGCGGATGAGAAAGCAATATCATAGTCTAGAAGCAGATTTCAAATTCTCATCGATTCCATTGTTTCCAAGGTTTCGTAGTTTTTGGGAAGAGTGCTGGCGGGTCCTGCAAAATTTCGAATTTTAAAGGTTTTAGAGCACATTATGGAGCTTCTGGGGAGTTTCAGAAATCGCAAAAACATCTAGAAAGACTCCAAAATCTACAGTATTCTTACTCACCATGAACTACAGTAACCATTTGACAGATTGGACAGAAAATATGTTGTTTGTGTTTCTTGAGCAATTCTTCCTCACATTTCTCACATACAGTATGACCGCATTCTTTGAGCATTCTTGGAATTCTCGATTTTTCCGTGTATGGAAACATACAGATTTTGCATTCCGGTCTGAAGATATTATTGATTTTTTCGGGCCAGCGATTTTCTTCTATATAAAATGAGATTTTTTAAATCGAAAATCATATCAGAATGTAAAACTCGATGAGATCTACAAAATAAAAAGTGACTCTATTCATTCTCTCGATTTCGTGCAGTTTCTCGAACAATACACTACCCTAATTCATTTTTTCACGAAATTGAGCGAATTAATATTATAATTTTGTATGTCATTTTGTAGATCTCATCGAGACCTACATTTTCATATAATTTTCGATTAAAAAATCTCAATTTATATAATAGAAAATCGCTGGCCCCGTTTCCCCTGTCTGTTTCGAATAGTAAATCGAAAATTCACTGTGATTTTTTTCCTTTGGATCCATTTCGTTCGATTCTAAAGTCTCCAAAATTGCAATATCCTGCAACTTCAATACTCCAAAGAAAACCAAAATCTCGTGAATTGTAGTGAAGCACATTTCAGCGAGCAGAATCATGCCGATGTATTGGATACCGATTTGAAGTTCCGATAAAATTCTCTCCCGTCCGTAATCTTCAAATAGGATTACAATCATTTTTTGAAATTTTCTCAAATGATCGTCCCAGTTCCAGTGTTTGCGAAAATAACAATATTTTTTCACAAAAATCGTTAAAAAAAGATTTTCACCTGAAATTTTTTTCAAAAACTTATTTCAATGAATGTAGAATTTTTTGCTGATTCGAATGCACCTAATATCGCTGCTCAAAACGCATTTTGAAGCGAGTTATGAGCGTTTAAAGTTTCAATATAAGAGACGCAGAGAAAGCAGACACTCTCGTTGTCGAAGAGACGCAGAGAAACAAAACTTCAAACGCTCATAACTCGCTTCAAAATGCGTTTTGAGCAGCGATATTAGGTGCGTTCGAATCAGCAAAAAATTCTACATTCATTGAAATAGGTTAGAAAAAAATATCAGTTGAAAATCGATTTTTTAACGATTTTTGGGCACAAATATTGTTATTTTCGTAAATAATGGAATGGGGACGTTCATTTGGGTAAAATTAAATGGATGAGTGAATTCCTACTTTAAAAAAGGACAAAAATTAAAAATTCCCAGTCAAAATTCGTAATTTTTGGGAATCGGAAATTTCAAAATTTGGGGGAACTGTTTGTAATTTTTTCCCGGAGAAATTGAAGAATTTGAGCATAAAAACCTTCGGACAACGAACCAAATTTTTCTGCCAAAAATAATCTAGAAATCGTGAAAAAATAGAAAAAAATGTGAAAATTAAGTTTTGAGCAGCGATATTAGGTGCATTCGAATCAGCAAAAATTCTACATTCATTGAAATAGGTTAGAAAAAATTTCAGATGAAAATCGAATTTTGAACGAAGAAAAAAATGAAAGTTTAAGAGGTGTGCAAGCGCGCTCGAAAATGGAGGGAATTCAAAAAGCGTTATCATAAAAAATTCGATTTTTGTTTGATTTTTGACTGAAATTTCAAGATTTTGAAGTATTTTTTGTTTCAATTTTTCTTATTATCATTTCCTTCCCATCTTTTTCAACTCCTTCTGTTTTCCTTCCCCTTAAAATGTAATTAGTGCTCTTTTCTCCCCCCTGAAGTATGTCTAGTTCTCTCTTATTTTCAGAGTCTAATTAGTGTCATTTTCCATTTCCACACTATGTTGTGCTATAGTCCCTTTTCTCTTCTTATTTATTACATCGTCAATTTCTTCTTTTGATTATTACGTATTTTTGAGGATTTTAGGAGACCAAAGGTTCTGAAAATAGTTGTAGATTGGACGATTTGAAATTCTGAGAGTTTAAAATTCTTCTAAAATCTAGAAAATGATAAAACTCCAAGCTAAATGGTGCCAAAATTGAGAAAATCTCAAAAAGTTTAAAAATCTTTCAGAATCCTCGAAAAATTATCAAAATCTAAAAATTCTAGACAATTTCGGAATTTTATAACTATCGAATCTATAACTTCCCCGAAATCCAAAAAATTTTAAACGCCTCTGCAATCTGAAAGATTCCATCCAAACATCATATGAAATTCTCGAATCTTCAAAATTCTTCATCTAGAATATTCTATTTTTTCTTATCTTCTTTGAAAATCTCGAAATTTCTTCTGTCTTCTTTCTTTCTCCGATCTGAAATAAAGCATCCACATCCCATTTTCGAAAATTCAATTCTGAAGCGAAAAAAGAAGAGAATGAAGTCAGTGCTCTCTCTTTTTCTGACGCCTTCTTCTTCTTCTTCTCCGTACATTTATTTGTATCCAAAAAAAGAGAAGAATTTTCTTCTTTTTTTGGAAGAAACCACAGAGGATGGACCCCCCTAATTTGTGTGTCCGGCTGTGGTAGATAACTGAATTTTTCTCTGGATTTTGGGAGGGATACAAAGTTTTTACTTTTCGCTTTTGTTTGATGGAAAACTGACTGTTTTTGGGTTTTCTTGGTTTTTTTCACATCAGTATCTTATTTTTTCTTCAAATTTGTTGTATCATTTTCATATTGCTACGCAGCCAATTTTTTGAGTAGCAATTCAGTTTTTTAAATCTAAAAATCCCACTTTTTTGTCTGTATACATCTCACTTTGCAGTAGTCCAAATTGAATGAAAATTATACCAATCGATAGGAAATTTTAAGAAGATGTTATTTTGTTTCAGAAATTATTTAAAATAGTTTTACTTTCGGATATGAACACCATAGTTCAGCTGTCACCTTTCTTACAGCTATGTTACTTGGGAAACTTCAATTTCAATCCCATGTATCTCCACTCACCGTAATCCAATTTTTATGAAAATTATACCAATTTGTAGGGAATTTAAAGGAAATTCTATTTACTTTTTAGAATATTAGAAAAAACAAGATTCTTTTTTTTTTGAATACTGAATTCTGGCAGACACCTATTTTGACACCTATTGGTGGAGGAGCTTCAACTTCAGTCCTATGTATCTCTACTCTCCGCTATCCAAGTTTTTAGAAAATTATACCATTTTGAAGGGAATTTTAAGAAGATTTTATTTACCATTAAGCATTAAAAAAAATAACGTTTTCCCTTTTCTGTACTCCAAATTCCAGTTGATACCTTTTTTGACAGCCAAAGTACCTCGAAAAACTTTAATTTCAATCCCATTTATCTCGACTCTCCGCGGTGGTCCAAGTTTTTCGAAAATTATACCGATTTGTAGAAAATTTTAAGAAAATTTTATTTTGTTTTTAAAATTACCAAAAATAGCATTTCAACCTCTTCGGAATGCTAGACACCAGCTGACACTTCTTTTGACAATTATACCTTAATAAACTTCGATTTCAGTTGCATGTATCTCAATTTCCAGTAGTCCAAATTCAATGAAAATTATACCAATCGATAGGAAATTTTAAAAAGATTATATTTGTCCTTAGAATTGCATAAAAAAATATAATTCTTATCTTCTCTGTACTCCAAAGTCTAGTTGACACCTTTTTTACCAGCCATAGTAGCTCGAAAAACTTAAATTTTGTTCCCATGTATCTCAACTTCCAGTAGTCCAAATTTTAGAAAAATTATACAGATCGATAGGAAATTTCAAAGATAGTAGAACAAAAACAACTTTCACGTCTTCTGAACTCTAGATTCCAACGTGGACAAAATTACTTTTCAATCCAAAACGCGTTAACATTGCGGCATCTTATTTTCAAAAGTTACCCCATTTAAAATTTTTGGAAGAGCTAACAAAAAGTGTTCAAAATGTGTGTGACGGAAAATAAACTTTTTGAAAGCATTTTTCGAGTAGCATAGTACAAATGTAGTCTCGAGGAGCGAACTCATGAAATATGGATCCCGATTTTATTCCGTTTCAATATTCTGGATACATTTTTGAATGCTTCTATAGAGCACTTGGAAAATGTGTGTTTCTTTGAATTATTAGCGTATAGATTATAAATTGATTGTGGCTATGCAATGAATTTCCGATTTTACGGTTAAAAAAAAATAATAATTTTTTGCCCAATTCATGACACAAGAATTTTCTTTCACAATTTTCCCACACTTGTAATCAATTCTGTTGACTTTCCTCCTCCTCCCCACACACTCCATTTTTTTTACCTAGTCAATTTTTTCTAATTTTGAAGTAGGAAAACTAATACAATTTTAGATTGAGATTTCGGCTCCGCGACCTTTCGAAAGTGGGAAATTTTGCAAGCTGAATAGCGTCGCGCAGCCAATTTTTTGAGCTTCTGATGCTTTTTCCGGTGTTTTCACAAAAATGTTTGTAATTTTTTTTGATTAATTTTTTTCCGAAGCGTACTTTCGAAACGTCGCACTCTCGAAATGTCCTGGACTGTTTATAATCCCACAAAATCTCAACAACATCCATTATTTTGAATCCGCGACATTTCGCAACTGTGACATGTCGCAGGTAACATGCTACCTCAAAAAATTGTTTCTAATAATCAAAAATTCTTCTTTTTTCCCTCTCTCTCTACCCCAGAAAAACGTAAAAATCTTCCTTTTCTTCGTGCCTTCTGGTATATCTTCTTCTCTTCTTTCTTTTTTTCGGAGGGTCCATCCCCTTTTGGTTCTTCTCCTCCTCCTCTTCGTTTTAGAAAAAAGGAGAGAAGAGCTCCGTGAGCTCTTCTCTCCTTTCTTTTTCAATGTCTTTTTGGTTTCCCCGGGGAACACGAGAAGGAAAAAGGAAAAGGAAGGAAGGCTCTTCTTTTATTTCCCATTTTTGATTTCTTCGTATTTTCTGCAATGTACTTTGAGAAAAATCTAGAAGTCCTGGAACCTAGAATTTAGAAATTTAGAAAAAAATTTAGAAAAAAATTCTGAAAACTTTTAAAACTAATCCATTTTCACTGATTGTGTGTCTTTTGTAGAACATCATGCAATGTTATTTGCCGATTTGGAAAGTTTTGTAATTTTTGTGGAAAGTAGAATCAATTTCCCACATTTTGAACCTAATACCACCCTTCTAGCTCAAATACCAACAAAGTTATGGATTTTCGAAAATTTTCGAAAATCTTGAAATTACTTATTTTTGTCATAACTCGATGGGTTTTTGTCAAAATTTCAAGATTTTTATGTTTTTGAGTTTAGCTTGTTTTTAGCTTCAAAATGAGTATAATCAAGGCTAACGTTGTCAATTTTCTAATTTTTGAGGTTTTATGTGCCTTGACTTTCGGAATACTGAACAACTAGTACTACTGTAATTTTCAATTAAGGTCAATTTGATTGTACACATTTTGAGAACAAAAACCACCCCTCTAGCTTAAAAACCAACAAAGTTATGGATTTTCGAAATTTTTCGAAAATCTTGAAATTTCTTATTTTTGTCATAACTTGGTTGGTTTTTGATCAATTTTTGAGATTTTTATACTTTTGAGTTTTGCTTATTGTCAGCTTCAAAATGAACATAATCATGGTTAACTTTGTCAATTTTTGAATTTTCGGTTTCTGTGTACTCCTCGTGGACAACATTGGATTTTGACTTAAAACTGTTCAAATTTAATCCTTTTTTTCGAATTTTTTTACTTATCCTTCCTCTCTTCATATTCAACCCCTTAATAATCCCCCAAACAATTTTCAGATTAGGCTCCGCCCACTTTTCAAAATATGGGTACACAACAATAACTGTAATAATGAAGGCGATACCATTTCTACTTGGTTTTTTGGTACCAACAGTGGGAACACTGTTGAGAAGTTTGGATGAAGACAGTAGTCATGAGTGGTGAGTTTTTTTGAGAACTACAGTATCCAAGATAAAAAGTACAGTAACCTGAAAATTTTCGAAGGTTGAAAAAAACTGTCTAAGATACAGTAGGCTCAAGAACTCCAATGTTTGAAAAAAAAACACACGAAATTCATTTTTTGGACATTTCGCAACCAACACATTTCGCAACCAACACATTTCGCAACTAGGACATTTCGCAACTAGTCATTTGACAACTAAGACATTTCGCAACCAACCCGCTTCGCAGCTAGGACATTTCGCAATCAAGACATTTTGCAACCAAGACATTTCGCAACCATGACATTTCGCAACCATGCCATTTGGCAACTAGGACATTTCGCAACCAAGACATTTCACAACCAAGACATTCCGCAACCATGACACTTTGCAAAAATGACATTTCGCAACCGGCCATTTCGCAACTTTACTCATTTTCAGCCTATTCAACTGCCCAAAACGTGCTCGAAATGTGAGCATTCCGAAAACCGAGAAGGCTTGTATGGGAGACGACGCAATTATAGGTTTGTGTTTTTTGGAGGCTGAAATTATAATTACATGTAATATTTCAGCTCAAATTCTCGATGGATACAACAAATTGGACCTTCCGGGAGGTGGACATGTCGAGGTTTCTATTGAGGTAAGTTTTTCGAAAAATCGCACTTTCGAAACGTTACACTTTCGAAACGTAACGCTTTCGAAACGTCGCGGAGCAAAAAAAATCGCACTTTCAAAAAGACGCACTTTCGAAATAGCACACTTTCGAATCGTCATTTTTTCCAGATTTGGGTCCAAGAAGTGTCAAAAATCATCGAAATTACATCAGAATTCGAGTTGGACATTTATGTAACCGAAAGATGGACGGATCCATCGCTAGCCTATGCACATTTGAATCCGTGTAAAAGGTTAGTTACCTGCGAAACGTCGCACTTTCGAAACGTCACTTTTTTCAGCAACATGTCCGTCGATGGAGCCACAATTCTCAACAAAATCTGGAATCCACATGCATGTTTCGTCAACAGTAAACTCGCTAATATCCACGAATCCCCATTCAAAAACATTTTTCTTCAAATCTACAGTAATGGATCCATATGGCACAATTATCGCATCAAGTTAACGGGGCCGTGCTCGAGTACATTGAGGTTTGTCCACGAGGAGTACACAAAAACCGAAAATTCGAAAGTTTGACAAAGATAGCCGTGTTTATACTCATCTTAAAGCTGAAAACGAGAGAAATCCAAAAATGTAACAATCTCAACATTTGAAGCAAAACTAACCAAGTTATGAAAAAAAAAGAAATTTTTGAATTTTCGAAAAGTTTCGAAAATCCATAACTTTGTTGGTTTTCAAGCTAGAAGGGAGGTTTTTGGCTCAAAATGTGTGGAATTAAATCAAATATCATTAAAATATATAATATTTTTAGTTGCAGTAATCCGAAGTTCATTGCACATAAAATCTCGAAAGTTCAAAATTTTCTAAAAGTGTGACATGATTATACTTACTTTGAAGCTGAAAATCAGGCGATTTCAAAAATGTGAAAATCTCAAAATTTGAAGCAAATCTAACCGAGTTACGACAAAAATAAAAAATTTTCAGATTTTCGAAATGTTTCGAAAATCCATAACTTTGTTGGTTTTTAAGCTAGAGGGGCGGTTTTAGGATCAAAATGTGTCAAATTCATTCTATTTTCCCCAAAAATTATTTTCCAGAACCTTCCCCATCGACCAACAACGATGTATGCTATTCTACGAGAGTTTCACTCATAACAGTGATCAAGTGAAAATGGATTGGATAACTACAGTACCCCCGATTACAATATTGAAAGGGAATATAACACTTCCCGATTATGTATTAGTCGATTTTTCGGCGAGCAGTGAGTTGAGGGTGAGTTTTTGAATTTTTGACGGCGATTGTCCACGAGGAGTACACAGAATCCTAAAATTGAAATTTGACCGAAAATAGTCATGATTATACTCATTTTAAAGCTGAAAAGGAAACGAGTTTGAAAAAATAGAAATCTAGAAATTTGAACCAAAACTAACCAAGTTATAGCGAAGATAAGACATTTCAAGATTTTCGAAAATTTTCGTAAATTCATAACTTTGTTGGTTTTCGAGCTGGTAACGTGGTTTTGGGCTCAAAAGTTGGGAAATTCAATCAATTTTCATGGAAAATACAGTAACCTTGATACAGTGCCCCTTTTTCAGCTCTACCCGCCTGGAATCTTCAACGAACTCATTGCTACTTTTACATTTCAAAGATTATACGGTTTCTATATTCTTCAAGTTTATGTTCCTGCATACATTTCTGTGTTCATTTCATGGGTTTCTTTTACGTTGGGGGCGGAGCAAATACCATCGAGGACTACTGTAGGCGTGAATTCGTTGTTGGCGTTGACGTGAGTTTTGTGGTAATGTGACGTTTCGAAAGTGCGAATGGTTTGAAATTTTTGCTTTCGAAACGTCGCACTTTCCAAACGTCGTATTTGCGAAACTTCGCATTTTCGAAATGTCGCGGAGCCGAGTTTTGGGGATACTGAAAATTTCGAAATTTGATATTTTCTGATTCTGAAGGAATCGAAAAACTGAAATTCAGATTACGGAATTGTATGAAATTCTGAAAAATTATTTCGGAATAAAATTTTTTTCTGAAAAGTTGAAATTCTGGATTCCAATCTGGAATTTAGAAGGATTCATAAGATAAAAAGTTTCGAAATTTTGAAGATTCTGAATTTTAAAAATATTTGAATTTTGAAAATTCAAAAATTTCGAGTTCAAATTCTGTAAGTTTTTGAAATTTTAAGATTTCTGGATTCTCAAAATTCTGATTTTTGGAATTCTAGAAGGTTTCAAGTTTTCAAAAATCGGCTCCTCGACATTTAGAAAGTGTGACGTTTTGCAAAAGTGATGTTTCGAAATCAGACATTTCGAAAGCAAAAAAAATTGCTAAAAATTTTTTTTCAAAATTATAGCTTTCGAAACGTCGCACTTGCGAAATGTCATAGTTTCGAAATGTCACCCTTTCGAAATGTCACACTTTCGAAATGTCGCGTAGTCGAAAAATCAAAAAATGTTGGAATTTTTTCCAAAATTTCAAATTTTCAGCTTCCAATTCGGCGCCGTTGTCAACAATCTCCCGAAAACTTCCGACGTCAAAGCTATCGACGTCTGGATCCTCAGTTCCATGGCATTCATTTTTGCTTCTTTAATTGAATTGGCAGTCGTTGGTTATTTATCGAGAGACGGACAACATGGATCCATAAAGTTTGTGGATTTTGTAGTTTGTAGTTTGTAGTCACATAATTTTTATAGATTTTCTAGATGTCGATGCTCGTGGCTGTGTATGAATTGTAAGGATTGGACGGCGCTGAAAATTGATCAGGTTGGTTGATTTCGCTGCGTAGCAATGTCAAATTGATACAGCAAATTTTTCAATAAAATTGATTAAATTTCCCAAATTTTAAGCCTAAAACCACCCTTCTAGCTCAAAAAACAGCAAAGTTATGGATTTTCGAAAATTTTCGAAATTCCGAAAATTTCTTATTTTTGTCATAACTTGGTTGGTTTTGCTCCCAATTTTGAGATTTTTATATTTTTGAGTTTGGTTGATTTTCAGCTTCAAAATGATTATAAACAAGGCTAACTTTGTCAAACCTCTAATTTTTGAGATTTTATGGGCCTTGACACTTGGGATATTGTATAACTAGTATTACTGTATTTTTTAACGAAATTCGATATGATTCCCCACATTTTGAGAACAAAAACCACCCCTCTAGCTTAAAAACCAACAAAGTTATGGATTTTCGAAGTTTTTCGAAAATCTTGAAAATTCTTATTTTTGTCATAACTTGGTTGGTTTTGTTCCAAATTTTGAGATTTTTATATTTTTGAGTTTTTTTGATTTTCAACTTCAAGATGAGTATAATCAAGGCTAACTTTGTCAATTTTCGAATTTTCGGTTTCTGTGTACTCCTCGTGGACAATGGCATTGTCCTCGATGATTACACTACTATTACAACGAATTTCGCTACGTAGCAACGCTAAATTGATACAACAAATTTTCACTGCGTAACCATAAAAATTGATACAGCAAAATTTGAAATCCACTGCGTAGCAATGCAATTTTGATACCGCAAATGTTTTTTTTCAGAAAATGTTATCAAAGTTTGAACAACTTTGTCTCAAGTTTCTATGGTTCAATTTTTATAAAAGTAATATCATTAGATAGGAAATTTAATGGAGAGTATTTTAAGTTTTTAGATTTTCAAAAAATTCAAATTTTGAAGAATTCTGAGCTCAAAAATCACAGATGACCCTAAAATCGTCACAAATTTTTGAGCAACGCTTAAAAATTTGAGTTTCGCTGCGTAGCCATACAAAATTGATACTGCAAATTTCAGATGTCCTCCATCGTTTTCCCTGTCAGTTTCTTCGCTTTTAACATTTGGTACTGGTTCATTTTCCTCGGGTAAGTATTTTCTCTTTTTTTCCAGAATTTTTCAGGACCCCTAAATGTCATGGCATGTTAGAACTTTATGTCCCAAAAAATTACACTTCTATTACAGTTTTCTTTTCTCCAAAAATGTATCGGACGACCAGATTTCGAAATGAAGCATGTGTAGATGAAATGAAGAAAAAAAGAGTATGAACAAAATTTTGGGTTACTGTATTTGGTTTTTTTTTAGTTTCGCGCTTCAATACTTTTTGGTTCAGTTATTTTGCTTTGTGTTTTTTTTATGTGCATTGTCCACGAGGAGTACACAGAAGCTGAAAATTTAAGATTGATCAAAAATAGTCGTGTTTATACTCATTTTGAAGCTGAAAATGAGAAAAACTCAAAAATATAAAAATCTCAACATTCGGAGCAAAACCAACCGAGATATGACAGAAATAAGAAATTTCAGAATTTCGAATTTTTTCGAAAATCCATAACTTTGTTGGTTTTTAAGCTAGAAGATTGGTTTTAAGCTCAAAATGTAGGAAATTTAATAAATTTTGATGGAAAGAATACAGTAGTACTAGTCATACAGTATCCCGAATGTCGAGCCACATAAAATTTCGAAAATTCGAAATTTCACAAAGTTAGCCATGATTATACTCATTTTGAAGCTGAAAATGAGAAAAACTCAAAAATATAGAAATCTCAACATTTGGAGCAAAACCAACCGAGATATGACAATAATAAGAAATTTCAGAATTTCGAATTTTTTCGAAAATCCATAACTTTGTTGGTTTTCAAGCTAGAAAGGTGGTTTTAGGCTCAAAATGTGTGGAATTGAATTGCATTTTATAGAAAAATACAATAGTTACAGTATCCAAAAAACTGTGCTTAAAAACCGCTTCCCCGCCACCCCCTATGTTCCTATTTTTCATTATTATTATTTCAGCAAACTGTTGGTTAGAACGATCTGAGCCCCCATTTGTCCAACTTCTACTTGTGTTTTCTGTCTCTCTGTCTGCGTCTCTCTTTCTCTGTCCATGTCTACCGTACTCTATCGCTTTAATCGTCTCGAAAACCACGCCCACTTCAAAAACACACCCGCACCGCTTCTTCTTCTACTTCTATGCTTCTTGTGAATACACAAACACACTTTTTCGGGCAAGACTTTTTACACTTTTTCATTTTTTTAAATAATTTTTGAACTTTTTTTTGAACTTCCGCCAAAAACAAGTGCGCTCTATTGTATGTTTGCGCTCTAACGCAGTTCAATGAAGCGTGATTGCTGCATAGTGCAATAGAGCGCACTTTCATCATTTTTTGTTGCCAAAAAAATTAAAACCTTAGTTGAAGCTTATGCGCTCTATTGAACTCTTTGAAAAGTTCAGTGGAGCGCAATTGCTTACAATATTTTTTTAAAGTTAAAAATGTTTATCATTTTCAGGAAAGTCACACGGACACATAATTGGTGAACTCATTCAAATTTGATAATTTATTACTTTTTCTGTACAATTTTTTTGGGAAAGCAAAGGTTTGCAATAAAGATTTTGATGAATTCAATGTTTTTGGGGAACCAGGACGTTTTGTAACTGGACGTTTTGGAACCGGTCATTTCGCAGCCAAGGAATCCAAATTTTTTGCTAGCAACTCTAATTCTAACGGAGTAATTTCATTATGAAAGTTGTAATATGTCACAGTTGCGAAACGTCCGGTTGTGAAAATTCGTAGTTACAAAATGTACGGTTGCGAAACGTCCTAGTTGTGAAACGTCAGGTTGTGAGATGTCGAAGTTGCGAAACGTCGTAGTTGCTAACTTACAGTTGCAAATAGTCGGGTTATGGAAAGTCCGGTGACAAAACTTCGTAGTTGCAAGACGTCTGGTCACGAAACTTCAGGTTGTAAAACGTCGTAGTTGCGAAACGTCCGGTTGCAAAACATCCAGTTGCAAAACATTCAGTTGCAAAACGAAAGTCCGGACATGAACGTCCTGGTTATAAAACTTTGTAGAATCCAAAGGTCCGGTTGCGAAACGTCGTAGTTACAAAACGTCCGGTTACCAAACGTCGTAATTGCAAGAAATCGAAGTTACAAAACGGCAGGTTACAAAGCGTCCTTGTTACAAAACATCCGGTTACTAAATGTCAGGTTGCGAAACGTCGTAGTTACAAAACATCCGGTTGCGAAACGTCCTGGTTACAAAACATCTAGGAGCCATTTTCAGAGTAAACGCTTCGATATTACGACACTTTTTAAAATTCTGATAACATCTGAAAAAAAAGCTTTTTTGACACACTTTAACTTTCAAATGGTTTGTTGAGATTCTCCTTCCTTTTGGAATTTTTGAGTTTGAAATTTCGTCATTTTCAGATTCTACAGTATCATTTTTTTACGACAACGCCTCTAAAATCCTAAAAATCTCTATTCCAAATCCAAATGCAATTCCAATTTCCCCTGTCATCATCATAGAGGCGGTGGTGTTCCACCGAAAAAGAAAGAGAAACGCTTATGGTCATAAAAACCGTAGAATCTGTCATTTTATAAAAGAAAGATAGCGAGAGACGCAGACATCTAGAGAAAGAGGCGGAAAATCCAACAGTTTTTGGGATATCCTCTTTTCTCTGTATTCCTCCTCCGGTCGACCTCCTCTCCGTGTTTTCACTCTCTTTCTTTCTGTCAGTGGATCAAATAGAGACAGAAGAAATGTGTCAATTTTCCTCATTTTTACCTTATATTTTGGTACCAGTTAGCACGCTGGAGAGACGCCGACAGCGAGAGTACTCTCGTCGTCTGCGTCTCTCCTTCGCTGCGTAGCAATGTTAAGTGGATACTGCAAAATTCGCTGCGTAGCAATGCTAAAACGATACAGCATTGTTTCTTGAACATCTACAGATTACTAACGTTAACCTCAACAATGATCATGATGTCATTTGATTCTCGAAAAGTTTGCAAGAAAAAAAAGAAGAAGGAAAACCTTGAAACGCCGATCATCATCATCTGCTTAATAGAAGAAGAGAGAATAAAGAAAAACAGAAAAATTTGTGTGTGTGTTTTCCGATTTGGGCAAACGATTTGCATTTTTTGCCTAAACCGAAAAGGATAACCTGGTTTCTTAGACAGTTTTTCTTTCTTTTTTGATCTATTGATCAGGGTTTTGGAGGTTCTGGTGATTGATTTATCATGAAATTTGCTGTATCAACTTTGAATTGCTACGCAGCAAATTTTGCTGTATCACGTTGTCATGAAAATTGTGCAGTATTAATTTAGCGTTGCTACGCAGTTAAATTTGCAGTATCAACTGTACATGGCAACTCAGCAAATTTTGCAGTATCATTTTTGTATGGCTACGCAGCCAATTTCTGCATAATCTGTTTTTGACTTTAAAACAAGCACTCGTTCATTATTTTAACCGTTTTTGTGAATTTTAACCGTTTCAAGCTACCTTTTTTTTAATTTGTAATTTTCAAACTCATGAATGTACATACCTACAGTACAGTACTCTACAGTACACACATATTTTCAGAACATTTCAAAAATTCCAACTTCAGAATTTTTTTTCAGTTTTTCCCCTCTATTTTCCGCTTCAAGTTACGTTTGCCAAACTGTACCAATCTAACTTCTCTCCTTTTTTTTGATAGTTTTCAGTATTATGAGTAATTTTTGTTTGGCAAATTCATATAGTGTATGTAGTTAGTTACATATGTAAGCCACCCAAGTGATGTGATTCAGTACAAAAAATTAGTATAACAGTTTTTGATCAAAGCTGAAATAGTGATATTAACAATTCGCTGCGTAGCAACGTTAAGTTGATACTGCACAATTCGCTGCGTAGCAATACAGTTTTGATACAACAAATATTCGCTGCGTAGCAACGTCAACTTGATACTGCACAATGTTTTCAGAGTCGCTATGTAGTTTGCTGTATCTAATTTTCTGTTACTCTTGTCATTCATACAATTTCTGTCTTTAATTCTTCTCACCTTTTCTTTCCTTTTCTTGCCTCCTCCCCTCCTTCTTCTCACCATCATAGTGGGTGTCATAAATTTGTCGCCCCTTGTTCCCTCTTCTTCTTCTTTTCAATTGAACCGTATCCGATTAATTTGCATAATATACAATTCCTCCTAACACATTACTACCAAAAGGGCGGAACAAGGGTGGAACAACAACATCACATCAACAACTTTGACTTGGACTATGTGTTAGCAGAATTCTAGTGGAACTTTCGAATCCATGGTATTTTTCCTCAAAAATACAAATAATTTCAAACATTTTGAGCCCAAAACCACTCTTCTAGCTCAAAAACCAACAAAGTTATGGATTTTCGAAAATTTTCGAAAATCTTGAAATTTCTTATTTTTGTCATAACTTGGTTGGTTTTTGATCAATTTTTGAGATTTTAATATTTTTGAGTTTATCTCAACTTCAGCTTCAAATTGAGTATAATCATGGCTATCTTTGGTCAAATTTCGAAGCTTCGAGATTTTTGGTTTTTTGAGATTTGGGTTGATGTGACTAGCGCTACTATATTTTTTCATTAAAACTGATAAGATTTCTCACATTTTGCTTCCAAAACCACCCTTCTAGCTCAAAAACAAAAACTTCAAATATTGAGATTTTTAAATTTTTGAGTTTGTCTCATTTTTAGCTTGAAAATGAGTATAATCATGGCTCATTTTGTAAAATTTCGAATGTTCAGTTTCTGTGTACTCCTCGTGGACAATGTCCATGTTGCCTTTTGGCTAACATTCTACTCCCCTTTTTCGGTATTTAATCCTCTAACTTTGGCATGACCATCACCTTCCTTATAAAAGAACAAGTTTTTTCGGGTTCGTTTTTCTTTTTTGGCAACACCAGCTAATACTACTGTGAATCATCTCTGTATAGAAGTACTAGAGAAAAAGCTGGTTCTTTTTGATGGTGTATCCAATTCTCGATGAGATGCCACTTGTCTTTATAGAAATAGAGGAACATAGTACTTATGAAAAGGACATCGGAATTTTGAAAATCATTTTTAGCTGTTTTCAGCCACTCTTTTCTCTATTAGTTAGCCATATTATCGTAAAATTTTGTCTATTTGACACATAACTGTGAAATTTTATTAATTATACATATCATTGTAACATTTAATCTTCAGTCTTGTTTTAGAATTGCAAAGACTCTTTGGGTCCCAAATTCTTGATACTTAACCCAAATTAAACCACGTCTTGGACTCTAAATTGCCTTCATTGACCCCCCCCCCCCCCCTTTTTTTGGGGGGTTTGACTATACTGTACCCCTCTGGATTCTAAGTTGGACTCAAAAAACTTGAACTTTTGAACCAATCTTCTATTTTTGGTTACTTCCACCCAATTTGGCTTAGGTTCAAATTTAGGGTATCTCTTCTTTTTTTTTTCCCAACTTTACTTTCTCCACGCTCTGATTCTTCCTTGGAGACCACTTTTTAGAAAAATGAATGGTCATTTTGAAGAGGATAAGAGGTTCCCATTAGTGATTCGCACTTTTGAGTGTTTTGTTTTGAATTCAAATTTCTAAATTGGAAAGATCTAGAATGATTGGAAGTGTTTTTCATAATCGTGCCTACAGTATCTTGCTGCCTATTGCTCATTGTAACTTGCCTCCCAGCGGACCAATTTTGATGAAAACTATACCACTCGATTGGAAATTGAATGGAAATAAAGATAGTCTACAGTACTTTTATAAATTTCACTGATTTTTGTCTGCCCGAGTTGTCGTTCATGCCTAAACAGGCCTACAATTTATCTCCCTTTTAAACTGGGAATTTTAGCTTAAAACTTATATAAAAACGTAGAAAGCTATAGGATCTACAGGATGGTAGTAGAATTATCAAAATTCCTAAAAAAATTGGCGTAAAAAATCATAAAACTCCTGTCTGCCAGTAGTCTATCTATTGATCATCATAACTCGCCTCCCAGTGGACCAATTTTGATGAAAATTATACCAATCGATTGGAAATTTAATGGAGATACCGTAAAATTTGTATTGAAAAAGGCATGCCCCTCTATTTTTATATTTCTGAATTATCAAAATGGATAATAACATCTGATTTGAGTCAAATTTTGACGAGGATTCTAATAAGACTAATTTTAATTCATGTGAATTTCAAGAATTAGAGGTGATCTTTGAAAAAAAAACAGTTTTTACGGTATGTTAGTCTGTCCATTGCTCATCATAACTCGGCTCCCAGTGGACCGATTTCGATGAAAACTACACCAATCAATAGGCAATTTTATGGAGATCCTAACTTTGAAAAAATTTCAAGGACCTCATCATTCTTACCCCTTTCAAGGACTAGATTCCAGATGACATTTTTTTAAACAGATTTATTTTGAGAAATTTTAATTTCAATTTTATTTATCTCGACGCTCCGCAATCCAACTTTTTTGAAACATATACCATTTTATAGGAAACCAGCCTGCTTGCAGCAGGCTGGATTCGCGGCTTCGCCGCTCACCTTTGCTTAGAAATATCACGTTTTTATACGCCCCCGATCATTTCGATTTTGTTACACGTGTGGTGTAGTTGGTTGTGGGCTGCACTGCCACGCGATAGTCGTGGGTTCGATTTTGTGGCGCGACCAAATTCTTTAACTTTCGGAAAACTAAAGCGGACATCGTGACCAAGAAACGGACAGACTTTCTAGCGGATTATATATAAGTAAGATTTAAAGAGAAACATATTCATTTTTTAGTTTTTGAGATTTTTTAAAGTTGAAAATTGTAGCTTTCAAAATTGTTGAATTTCTAAAATGTTTTTGAAATTCAAAACCTGAATAACTCTGCTCATACTAACCTAATTTTTAATATCAATATACCAAAAATTAGATAATGAAAAGGGCTACAAAATGCATAAGACAATGTTTTGGAAAAAACAAATCGCCAAAGTTTTGAGGTCCAAAACCCCAAATTCCGTCAGTTTTCAGTTCAAAATTTAAGAAACGGAATAACTTTGTTCAAAGTTAGAGTTCAAGAATATTTTTTTTATTGAAAAATAGCTCAAGACGTTTCCAAGAAGACTATGGGAGCAAATTTTAGAATTTCGGCCTTGTTTTCGATCTGTGATCCAAAAAACTAACTGTGATACTGTAGGTATACTGTAGGTATCTTTTTTCCTACAAAATCCCTATCTTTTGATGTTTAGTATTGTTTTTTTTTTCGGCTATTCTGTTTTCCAGCCATTTCTTCCCTAAATTTCCTCAATTTCAGATATTATCTTCTTATTCCAATTTTACTTCCACTTGACTGACCACAAAACAATATCTTTCTTGTTCTTTTTTTTTCAACCCTCGCCCCAAAGTCATAAATTACAGACCATTGTCATCTAACTATAAAACTTATCTCCTTCCAACATCTATCAATTACACCCCCTACCAACTTGTACAAAATTTAAGAAATCGGAAGATAGAAATCTTTCATGTGTCTATGTACCTCATAAAGTACCGGTTTTCGAGTCGAAAATTTCGACTAAATTTCAACTTTTTATGAGGTAAAAATGATGCAAACAGTTGAAGGATTATGTCTAGTTAGAATCCGCATGCTTGAAAACCTTGGTGTGCCAATTTTCAGCTCGAAATCTCTACTTTGAGTCAATATTTGAAAACCCTGCCGCCAATTGCAAAAGTGTGCGGAGCCTATTTTTCAATTAAAGTCAGATGTTTTGCTTCATTCTTAATCAGCATGCTTGAAAACCTTGGTGTGCCAATTTTCAGCTCAAAATCTCTACTTTGAGTCTAGTCTTGAAAACCCTGCCGCAAAATTGCAAAAATGGGCGGAGCTTAAAATTCGGATTTTTTTGAATTTTTTTGTTGTATTCTTACTCAGCGCGTTTGAAAACTTAGGTGCTTAAATTTTCAGCTCGAAATCTCTAATTTAAGCCTGTATTTGAATACCATGCCGCAAATTGCAAAAGTGGGCGGAGCCTATTTTTCAAAGTGGTCCGATCGCACTGAAATTTGGTATATAGGGGTAATCAAACACGCTGATTTTGAATATGATGTTGGATTTTTGATTGAGCTAAGCTCTGCCCACTTATGAACAGTGAGATGAGACGTCAATTCAGAGGGAACTGACCCCAAACCCCACAGAAACAAGAATAAGAAGGAAACTAACGACGTAAGCGATGAATAGAATAATAGAATAGGGGAAGTACATCATATTCTTATTAGTTTTCGGCGGGATTCTTCGAGAGTTTCTTCACAAGTTGTCCTTGGCCCAAACTTGAGAAAATCGAGTATAGAAAAGTCATTTGTGGTATGCTAAATATCTCTTGGTAATTAGCTTGTCTTCTTTTAGTTATAATTGGGGTCAAATTGCTATGCTTATTACTTATTACGTAAAAAAGGTCGAGTAGGTTGAACCACTTGAACAGAAATTGGCGGAGCTTTATTCTATGTATTTTTCTAAGCAGTAAATCCAACATCAGCGCGCTTGATTACCCCTAACCACTACATTTCATCTCGATCCGAGCAGTTTTAAAATTTAGGCTCCGCCCACTTTTGCAATTTTGCGGCATGGTTTTCAAATAAAGACTCAAACTGGAAGGTTGAGCTGAAAACTAGTGTGCCTAGGTGTTCGAGCACGCTGGTTAAGAATAGAAAAACAAATTTTGAAAATTCATTGAAAAAATTAGGCTCCGCCCACTTTTGCAATTTTGCGGCACGGTTTTCAAATATAGACTCATAATGGAGGTTTCAGCATGAAAGTTTGTGCACCCACATTTTCAAGAATTCTAAGTAAGAAAATGGTCAAAAAAAAATAGAAATTCTAAAATTTAAACTCCGCCCACAAAAAAAATTCCAAGTTGTTTTTCTCATATTTTTTCCTGTTCCGCGGAGGTCATACTGTCAGATTAGTAGCCCCTCTAATCCTTCTATTTGGTAGTTTTCTTCAGTTTTCTCCTTTTTTCTATTGTTCAGTTTCCTTTTACAACCGAAACGTCTTATTGTTCATTTTTGTATACGTTTCACTTTTCACAAAAGATTTTACACCGAATTTTTTTCACTTATTTTGGGTCTAATGTATTTTTCTAAAAAAATACATTTGATTTCACACATTTTAAGGCTAAAATCAGCCTTCTAGCTCAAAAACCAACAAAGTTATGGATTTTCGAAAATTTTCGAAAATCTGAAAATTTCTTATTTTGGTCATAACTTGGTTGGTTTTGCTTCGAATTTTTAGGTTGTCTAGTTTTTGAGTTTGGCCCGTTTTCAGCTTCAAAATGAGCTTAAATTTATCTGTTTTGTTCTAACTTTTGAGGGCCTATGCACCTTTAAAGTTTAGACTACTGTCAAAACCTGTAAAAATTTTAAATTGGCTTAAAATAGTCATGCTTATACTTATTTTGAAGCTAACAGTGAGCCAAACTCAAAAATGTAAAAATCATAACATTTGAAACTAAACTAACCAAGTTATGACAAAAATAAGAAAATTTTAGATTTTCGAAATTTTTCGAAAATCCATAACTTTGTTGTTTTTCGAGCTAGAAGGGTGGTTTTAGGCTCAAAATGTGGGAAATTTATTATATTTTTCAATAAAATCCACAGCAAACATTAGAAACTTCAGAGATTCCTTCCATTCTTCTAGAAGTTTCATTGAGTGTAATTCTGACCAAGTCTCCACTAAAAATCCCACTCAAGAACCATAAAAAAGAAGTAGGTGTCAGTTTAGAAGTGTTTACCCATTCTTTATGACTATCAGAAAGGGGACAGTGATCACATCTTCTTCTTCAACATTTTTAGGTTTATTTTGTTATTCTGATCACGTTCGATGATCAGCTGATTTTCTCTTTCATGTCGTATCAATTTTTGAGATTTTGGACTACGAAAAAATTCGTCAGTTGATGATATAATTTCCTTTTATTTTGTTGCAATTTTAGCTAATTTATGGTCAACTAAGAGAGTGCCTTGGGTACATTTGGAATTTTCGAAAAATATTTTCATTTGTGACTATTTTTAGAGTTTTTGAAGTTTTTCCTGGTTTAGAATATAGATGTTTTCTAATTTTGAATGTTTGAAGCTGCTCATATTCAAAAAATTTGAATTTTGAACAGTAGAAAACTCGCTTTATTGAGAACGCACGGTTTATAGTAGAGCGCTTTTTCTAGGCCTTTTCCTATATTTTCTGAGATTTTTGATCGCTAAATTTGATTTATCTTGTTTTTAGCCTTATCTCAAAAAAGTAGAAAAAGCGCCGGAAATCGCTAAATTTAAAAAAAATTAGCTACCGTAGTCCAGCAAATTTTTGGCGATTTTTCGGTTTTTTTTTCGATTTATCCAAAAAATTTACATTTTTAACAGAAAAATTGAATTTTTCAACCGAAATCACATTGAAAATACTGAAAACCCCGAAAAACCCCCCGAAAAATCTCGACAAATCGATAAAAATCAAAATTTCCCTCCGACAAATTTCCCCATGCGCCTTTAAACTTTTCGGGTTACTGTAGCCCTCATATTTTTCGATCAATTTTCCTTTCATTTTCACTCAAAATTCCCCATTTTTCCTCGATTTTTTTGCATTTTTTTGTGTTCCCCTTGCAAAAAGGACAAAGTTTCTGAATTTTCCACCGAAAATAGCCAAAAAATCGCATAAATCTCCATCAAAAAGGACCATTCTCATCAATTTCCCATGTTTTTTCGTTTTCAATGATTTTCAAATGACGTCGTAAACATTTTTTGGGGACAACAACGACAAGATGGGTGTGATTCTCAATTCAACGAATTCAGAGAAATTCATTTTTCTTCGGGTTCCAATTTTCGCCCCCAATCAAAAAAAAATGAGAGTAATATATCAATTATATAATCATTCCCTTCAGAAGACGTCCATTTTCTTCTCTTCTCTGCGTCTCTCGATTCTGAATACTCTCTCGTCTCTCGAGGAGACTTAGAGAAGATAAGAAGACACTATTCCTACATTTTTTTGGTCTTTTTCAAAAGAAGGCGGAATTTTTAACCATTCTCTCGAGATAACCTGTTCTATTCCATCATTACACATTCCTAAAATCTTCCGATTTCTTCCATTTTTCCGTTCGAAAAATTTCAGACTCAAAAAAAAATCTGAAAAAATTGTTTTTTTCGAAAAATTTTTGGGTTCATTTTCCTCAATATTCTTGTTTCTAATTCAAAAATTTGAATTCCCGCCAAACCAAAAAATTCAATTTTTTTCAGAAAAAAGGGCCTGGTGGACGTCACTACACAACGAGTATCCATGCCTTCCAGTGAGTGAAAAAGAAATTGGAAAAAAATGAGAAAAAATGGCTGAAAATTAGAGTTTTTGACTGAAAATAGATGGAAAAATATGTGAAAAACAGTAAAAATTTTAAAAAATCTGAAAATTTCGACAATAATTTGAAAATTCCGAAAAAAAAAAATTTTTTTTTTTGAAAATTTTGAAAAGTTTTTTTCTGAAATTTTTCAAAAAATCTAAAATTCCAAAATTTCAACTAATTTAAACATTTTTAGCTCAAAATTTAAAGCTTTCGATGTTTAAAAAGTATGAAAATCGGTCTGAAAATCTAAAAATCGAAAAAAATTTCAAAAAAAAAGTTTTTTTCGAAATTTTTGAAAATTTCAAAAAAATTTGAAACTTCAAATTTGGAGCAAATTCAATGCTTTTGACACCAAATTCAAGATTACAGGGCTTAAAAAATCAAAAAAACACCCTGAAATCTGAAAAATCAAAAAAAGAAAATTGAAAATTTCAGAAAAAATTAAAAAAAAAATTTTTCAACTTCGGTCCATTTTGCTAAATGTTTTGTTTTTTGGTCAATAACACTTAAAAGCCCCTTAATTTTGCTTCAAAATAGGCTCAAACTCACAAAAGGGTCCCCAGTGGCCTAAGAAGAGAAAACTAGGCCACCTGGAAATTTATCGAAATTTTGTCTAATTTTCGTTAAAAATCCTCATTTTTAGCTCAAAAACTCTCTAAAACCCCTAACTTTCGCTTCAAAATCGGCTAAACCCACAAAAAATTGACCCCAGTGGCCTAAGAAGAGATACCTAGGCCACCTAGGCCATTTTCGAGTTTCTAACTTAAATTTCATGATTTCAAAGCTTCAAAATCAGCTCAAACTCAAAAAATCGACCCAGGTGGCCGAACTTTTTCAACGAGAGAAACCTAGACCACTTGGGCCATTTTTCTAGTTTCAAAGCCAAAAAATCTCAATTTTTACTCAAAAACTCCCTTTTTTCCAAATATTTCAATTTCCAGGCAGTAATGCATCGAACGGCACCTCGTCGTCAACACCGATAACCTCAAAATACAGTACTCGTCGAATGACGTGTTGGCAATTGGCCATCTCGGCACTTCTCATTGGCACTGGATCTTTCTTGCTATTCGGAAGTCTTATTACACACACTCTGGTGGTCCCCAGTGTCGTCAAGAGTAGTATTGAGGATGTAAGCAAATACGCTCTATTGAGAACTTGTAGTTTTGTCATTGGAGCGCATTTGACTATCCAGGGTTAATTGCGCTTTAAGGAACTTCAAAATTTGAATTTTTGCATTAGAGCGCACTTTCTAGTGAAGATAGACGTTACTAACCTTCCTCTGGTGCTAATCGCGCTCTATCGGACTTTAAAATTTCGAAAAAAAAAATTTGCATTGGAGCGCACTTTCTGGAGCGCTGCTCTCTTTGTAGAAAATAATGCTCAAAATTTAATAGCTTTTGCATTAGAGCGCACTTTCTCCCTCCTGATAGTCTTGTGATTTGAACTGACTGAACTAGATCGTTTTTTGATCAAAGTTTATTCCCTTCGTTTTTTGTGTCGCAATTTGTCTTCAATTGTCCTCTTCTTCCCCATCTGACACCCATCAATTTTCCTTCCGATGACGCGTTCAGAAGGAGAATTGGTAGAAGAAGTGACGTTTCGGAATGTAATAGGTTGAAGTGATAGGAATCTTCTTCTTCTTCGTCTTCTTTGTACCTAGTTTAGTCACATATCGAAAAGAGGGTACATTGGAACTTACAATGCCAACTTTGGAGATGGCCTAGGAATCCAGGAGGCGAAGTTTTAGGTCATCGGAAGTTAAAAATGTAATTGGAGACTTTGGAGAGGCTCACTAAGCTTTTAGAACTAAAAAATCTGATTTTTCTTCGTTTATGAGACCTAGCAGACAATCCTTCAGTTTCAAAGTGGAAATTCACTCTCTTTTTTATTTCTACTAAAATAATCTCCCCAATTCCAGTATTTACAAAAATTACAATATTTTTGAATAAAAATCGTTAAAAATCGATTTTCAAGCTTCAATTTTTTCTAACCCATTTCAAAATATGTAGAATTTTTCGCTGATTCGAATGCACCTAATATCGCTGCTCAAAACGCAATAGAAAAAGTTTTAGAATGATTTTCAATTTTTTGTGCAAATTTTAAAAAGTCGCTTCAAAATGTTTTCCACTCCACAAACGAGCCAAAACGGACCATTTTGAAGCGTGTTATGAGCGTTTTAAGTGTCAGTAAGAGAGACGCAGAGAAAGCAGACACTCTCGTTGTCGAAGAGACGCAGAGAAACGAGAGTGTCTGCGTCTCTTTTACGGAAACTTCAATCGCTCATAACTCGCTTCAAAATAGTCCGTTTTGGCTCGTTTTTGTGGCAGAAAACATTTCAATGCGGGTTTTTTTCAAATTTCAGTACAAAAAATTAAAAATCGTCTTCAAAATTTTTTATACAGAATTTTGAGCAGCGATATTAGGTGCATTCGAATCAGCGAAAAATTCTGCATTTTTTGAAATAGGTTAGTAGAAATGTTAGTTGAAAATCGATTTTTAACGATTTTTGTGCAAAAATATTGTTATTTTCGTAAATAATGGAATTGGGACGATCATTTGAGAAAATTAAAAAAATGACTGTAATCCCACTTTAACGACCAAAAAATAGACTAATTTTCACCATTTTTTTTCCAGAACTCGCGCCTTGTGAACAACTCAATGCTATGGCAAAAATGGACGATGCCCGAATATCGGATACGATTCAATTTGTTCGTCTATTCGATGAAGAATCCCGACGAATTCATGAATGGAGCAATTCCAGAAGTTTCCGGCTCAGGACCCTACGTTTTTGATAAGAAATTGGAGAATCGGGTTGTCGAGGCGTCGAATGGGACTGTCAAATATCAGAGATATTTGTCGTATCATTTCAATGAACAAGAATCGTGTCAGACGTGTATTTTGGGAAATCGAGTGTGGATTCCTAATATGATTTATCAGGTAAATAGAAAATGTGGGCGGGAAATTTGAAATTCCAAAAACAAATCTTTTTGAAATTTTTAATATTCGGGGGTTTTTTTTTTGAAAAATTGAAATTTGTAGCAATTAGAGACCTTGAAAATAGCTGAAAATCAAAATTTCAGGGTTTTAAATCCCCAAAAAAAAAAAAATTTTTTGTAAGAAATTAGTGAAAATTCGAAAAAAAAAATTTTTTCAAAGTTTTTTTGTCCAAAATATTTTTTTTGAACCGAAGTCGAGAGGAATTTGAGACTTTTAAAATAGCTGTAAAATTAAAATTTCAGTGTTTTAATCCCCAAAAAAGTTTTTTTTTTCAATTGAATGAATAATTCGAAATTTTGATATAAAATTTTTGAATTTTGAAATTTTCCAAAACAATTTTGAAAAAAAAAAGAAATTTTGGATCGACTTGAAAAGTCGAAAAATCGGCTTAAAATCGGCTTAAAATTGAGATTTTCCAACTTTGACACCACCATTTGGTTTCTCGTGAAATTCACTTTTTTTTTCAAATTTTGATGACCTAGAAATCTCAAAATTTGGTTTTCTAGGCCATCAACCTTAAAACTGTCGTAACTTGGCTAAAAATCAAGATTTTTTGATTCTAAAACCGTTTATGAACTCCTCGGAATCTCTTCTACTGTCTGAGCACAATAGTGGCCGAACTTTTTCACTTGCGAATTTCTAGGCCATCAGCCCATCTAGAACCCCAAAATTCATTTTTCCAGGTTTCCATAGACCGTTTTTCTCATTTTCACGCTTTTTCAACTCAAAAAATTTCCAGAAATTCGTCGAAGCCGCTTCGACCGAAGGAATGAAGGCCGCCGCGACAACACTTCTCTCTCAAACCGCTTTTCTTGAAGTAGAAGTGGAAGAATTGCTATTCGAAGGATACAAAGATCCATTCCTCGACAAAGTCTGCGAAATTCCATTCATGAATTTCGTTTGTGAAGCGATTTTGGATGTTCCCGAGAGAATCGGTCTATTCTACGAGGCGAATAATACGGCGTCGAAAATGTACGAAATCGACGATGGAACGAAGAATTCGGAGAATTTGGGACGAATTCTGAAGTATGACGAAGAGCCGTTGTTGGATGAGACATGGTGGAGTACTGAGGAATCGTTGAAGATTCGGGGAACTGATGGATCTTTATTCCATCCTTTCCTGTCGAAGGAGGAGAAGTTGTGGGTGTATGTGGCCGAGTTGTGTCGGTCGATTTGGTTGGAGTTTAAGGTAAGAGAAATGGGGAGAAAAATGATGAAAAGTGGGCAAAATCGCCCAAATCTGGTACTAAAATTGGCACAAATGCTCAAAATGTGTCTTGAATAGTCCAGAAAGCAACAAAATTACTCAAATATCGATGAAAATTAGTCAAAACCCAGCGAAAATGCTTAAAACTACTCTATAATCGCCCAAAATAGTCTGAAAATTCTCAAAATTTGACTTTCAAAATTCCGAAAAATTGGCAAAAGTTAAGTAAAATTAGTAAAAATTACCCAGAACTTCTCAAAATATGAATAAAACCATCAAAATTTTTTAAAACAGTCTAAAAACCGGCGAAAATTCTCAAATTTTGATAAAAATAAGCCAAAAAACGATGAAAAGCTCTAAATTTTACTTTAGTGGACCAAAAATGCTGAAATTCCGACCAAAATAAGCCACAAATCGATTTTTCATTTGAGATTTCGGAATTTTGAAATTTTTTATTCTGACTTTTCTAGTTGGAAAAAGGTAAAAAAATCGCTCAAAACAGTCCAAAAACTAGTGAAAATGCTGAAAATTTGACTAAAATCGTCCAAAAACTAGCGAAAAGGCTGAAAATTTGACTAAAATTGTTCAAAAATAGTCCAAAACTAGTTAAAAAAAACCAGTAAAATGCTCAAAATTTGACAGAAATTGGTCAGAAATCAGAAAAAAATGATCAAAAATAGTTTTAAAAAACAGACGAAAACAGCCAAAAAATCAGAAAAAATACCGAAAAATTCGACTCTGCGACATTTCGAAAGCAAAAAATTGGCTCCGCGACGTTTCGAAAGTGTGACATTTCGAAAGTGCGATGTTTCACAATTGCAATGTTTTTCTTCTGAAAAGCCACACTTTCGAAATGTCGCACTTTGGAAATGTCGCACTTTCGAAATGTCACACTTTCGAAATATCGTACTTTCGAAACGTCGCACTTTCGAAATGTCGCACTTTCGAAACGTCACACTTTCGAAATGCCACATTTTCAGGAAGAAGTCGAGTATCGAGGCCTCAAAGCCTACCGCTACGTGGTCCCCCCAGAGGTCTTCGACATCACTCACAAAGGAAACGAGGGTTACTGTAATCCATCGGAAAAAGAGTTCTTCTCCGCTTCCTCTCAAAACGACTCCACAACATCCGGATGTATGCCAAAGGGACTTTTGGAAATTTCGAAATGCCAAAAATCGCAACCACCGATTACGATTTCCCTACCCAACTTTTTGTTCGCGCCTAACGAAGTTAAGGAGAGTGTGAAAGGGCTGAATGAAACTGACGATATCAGGGACTCGATTGTCGTGGATATTGAGCCGGTAAGTGGTGGCCTAGAAAGTGAAAATGAGGGGAATCTAGGCCATGGAGAAAAGGAAAAAAATTGGGTTAAAAATCACGGTTTTGAGCCGAGATATGAAGGTTTGAAGGTGATGGCCTAGAAATTCATTTTTTGGATTTCTAGGCCTCCAAAATATGTAGCATTACACGAGGAATCGAATGGTAGTTCTGAAGTTGTAAAACGTCAATTCTAAGCCGAGCTACAACGGTTTTAAGTTGATGGCCTAGAATTCCAAATTTTGGATTTCTAGGCCACCAAAAAATTCCCCCATTTTTTTTCAGAGAGTCGGTGCAGTACTGTACGCTCGTCGCGTCTCACAAGTCAATATTGAAATGTGGAAGGGCAAAAATTTGACATTCCCGTGAGTTTTGAGTCACCTGCGAAACGTCGCACTTTCGAAATTTCGTACTTTCGAAATGTCGTACTTTCGAAATGTCGTACTTTCAAAATGTCGTATTTTCGAAATGTCGTACTTTCGAAATGTCGCACTTTCGAAATGTTGCAATTTTCCCCAATTTTTCGTTTTTTTTCAGAGTGAATTTGAAGAAAATGAAATCCGCTCTGATTCCCGTTTTGATACTACACGAAACTTCGGAAATCGACGACGATTCGCTGGAACAGATACGGTCACAGTTATATGAGACGGAGGCTCTCGCCTATACATCGTGTAATATTATGATGATTATCGGAGCAATCATGTTGGCACTCGGATTCCTGTTTTTGGCGTTTTCGGTTAGTTTTTTGGGGTGAAATTGATGGAAAATTGAGAAAAAATGAGGGAATTTCGGTATCAAAATTACAAAATTTTTACAAAATTTTTTGAGAAAAGATTGAGAAAAATTTCAATAATTTTGAAAAAAAATTCAAAAAAATTTTTTTTTAATTTTTCAAAAAAACTTTTTGGACAAAAATTTGAATTCCGGTCTGGGAAGTTTTTTATCAATGGTTACTGTAGTTTGATAAATTTTCAAATTTTTAAAAAATAAATTTTTTTTTCAATTTTGGAGATTTCTAGGCCATTTTCTATCAAATGGCCTAGAATTCCCCATATCGCATTTTCTAGTCCCCCAGAGATTTTCCAATTCCTTTTTCAGCTCGGCCTCTTCGACGCTCTCCTCGGTCGCCGACCGAAACGTTCCGATGGTCTCTCACCGGAACCACTTCCACCGTATATTCCGAAAGGAGAACCCAATGGATTCCATCATAATCATGCATACATGTAGTCGTTTGACAATTTTTAATTTTTTTGGAAAAAAATATTTTTTTTCGAATAATTTATCTTCTCCCATCTGAAAATTCGGTACTTTTTTATAGCTTTACTCACTATTTTTTCTCTTATATTTTTGACTCCATTCCAGTTTTTTTCCTCCCAAAATTCCTCACTTTGATTTGTTCAATTTATATTGCACACGGGTTCCCCATATATTCATGTACTAAAAAATGATACTTGTAAATAATTTTTTGTGAATTTTGAAGCTTGCATTAGAGTATGACAATAAATTGTTGCTTTCTGTGTTCTTTTTTGTATGAAAATTTGAAGAAAAACGAGGAAAAATTAGCCTCAAAAAATTTTAAACTCCCGCTAAAATCCTTGGTGTACGATGGAGCACAGTTGCATACGCATTGAGGACGAATTTGAATTTTTTAATTTTGCAGCGATTTTTATCGATTTTAACGATTTTTTCGGGGTTTTTTTCGTAATTTTTACTTTGACAAAGCATTGAAATTGCATAAATTAATATAGGAAACCAAATTTTTGGCTGGAAAATGATGAAAATTATGAAATATTCGACTTCTTGTATTTTTAATCATTTTTTCTAGATTTTAGGTTTCAAAAACCAGTTTTTCATTTATTTTTCTTCATTTTCAACAACAAAAACAAGTCAAAGTTTCCCCCAAGAGATTCTAGAATCCAAAGTTTACGTGCAGATGGCAACTTTTCGAGGAGGGAAAAGAGATAGAACTGTGTGTAAAAATATAGGGAAAATTGAGAGAAAAGAAGAAAACTGATGAAGAAGTGCACGTGAATCCATAGTGTGTTTGAGGTCTTCATTTGAAGAAAGTTTTTGGATATTTTGAAAAAATGTTTTTTTTTGGAACATTTTTTGAAAACATTTTTTCAGTCATTTTTCGGATTCTTGGGTTAGAAATAAGTCGAAAATTCGAATTTTCAGATCAAAATTAGTGTAGAAAGCCATTTTCAGGCTCAAAAACACTATTATCGAATCGAAAAAAATGTCAAAAAAAAATTTTTTTTTCAAATTTTCGATTTTTTTTCTAAATTCTCGGCCGTTTTTTTAGGTTTTTGGCCTAAAAATAAGTTGAAAATTCGAATTCTCATATTAAAATTAGGCTAAGTAGCCTTTTTTTCAGATACAAAATATGTATATAAGTTTTAGCCCAAAAACAGGCGAAAAAAATTTTCAAACAAAAAAAACAAAAATGAAAATTTTCCGCCTACTTTAAAGGCTACAGTAGGTCGAAAATTCGAATTTTCAGGCTAAAATTGGTCTAAAAAGCGTTTTCAGGCCTAAAAACATTATTATCAAGGCAAATAAATTTTCGAAAAAAAATTTTTTTAATAAAAAATTCTCCCATTCTTTTCTCAATGTTTCCAACTTTTCCGTATTTCTGTGCATCCAGATGCCCATCGGCCTCCTATTCCGATGGAATTCACATGATTTCTGATATCAAAAAAAATAATATCGAATTACTTATTTTTATTTGAAACAAACAATTTTTCTCCACTAATTTCTGACCATCCATTTCAACTATTGTGTGTTCATTCACATGACATTTTTCTTCCCATTTCTCTGCGTCTCTGCTACACTCCACACTCTCTCCTACTCTCTCGTCGTCTGCGTCTCTCATTTTCCCAGCCAACCGACCACAGCAGCAGCAGTCACACTGACGTTTCCTCACTTTTTCACTTCGATTTTTCTCCATTTTTTCGATAATAAACTTGTTTAGAATCGATTTTTACTTAAAGTTTTCAGAGGAGCATGTTGTCCGCCAAAGGCCCACAAATGCGCGCGTTTACGCAGCGTATCGCCGCGTTTTCTACTCAGGTTAGTTTATACCGATTTTTGAGGGGAAAATGAAGACATAATGAGAAAGAAAGGTGTTCATGAGATTCTGGAGAAAATTTAGAGTCGAATGGTACCAAATTTGATGGGGAAATTCTGCAGGAAAATATTGAAAATTGAGTTGAAAAAAAAAAGAGTGAAGTTTTGAAAATTGATTTTTTTGGACTTTTAAGGGCTAAAAATCACGTTTTTCAAGCTAAAAATGATTAAAAAACACCAAAAACATGGTCTAGAATCGAAAAAAGGAGAATTTTAATACATATTTTTCCCGAAAATCGAAATTTCTGAAAAAAAATTTTTTTTCGAATTTTTGAAAATTGATTTTTTTTTTTTTTGATTTTTACGGGCTAAAAATCACGATTTTCAAACCACAAATTGGTCTTAAAACACTTTAAATATGGTTTAAAATCTAAAAACAGTAAATTTTTAATTTTTAAAAAATTTACAAAAAAAAAACAATTTTTTCAAAAAATTCAAAATTTCTGAAAATTGATTTTTCTGGGCTAAAAACCGCGATTTATAGTCTAAAAATGCTTTCAAACTGCTCAGAATATAGTTTAGAATCGAAAAACAATCATTTTGGTTTTTTTTTCGAAATTTAGAAAATCTCAAAATTTCTGAAAAAGTAACAATTTAAAAAAAAAAATTTTGTTGGACTTTCCCAAGCTAAAAATCACAATTTTTAAGCTAAAAATTGTTTCAAAGCACCTTAAGTATGGTCTCTAGAATCGAAATCAATTTTTTTGGATTTTAAAAAAATTTCAAAAAAAAGTTTTTGGGCTCAAAATCCCAATTTATTCCTAAAGAACCCTAAAAATTCAAATTCCCGCCAAAACACCCCAATTTTCCAGGTCCAAATCGATCCAACCCCAATCGTTTTCGTCGGCAAGGGCACCACTCGTAAGTCAATCTTTCAAAAAAATTCAAATTTCCCTCCAAAAAACCCTAAAAATTTTCAGCTCGTCAAAACTCGCTTCTCGGACCCAATGACAGCCAGTATCCTTTCCAGGGAGACGTTTCGTTCGCTCATAAGGTTAGCGAGAAGCTAAATGCAATCGCGCTCTATTGGACTGCTGAGGCTGTGTAGTCCTCGAGGACAAGATGAGGAACTATTTTTATAGTTTTTGAACGACTTTTTTATTTAAAAATCGAATTTTCGGCTTGAAATCGTTGGAAAACACTGAAAATTGATATAGAAACCGCGCTCCATTGAGAAAATGGCTGAAATCTGAAAATTCAATTTTCAGCCATATTATAAATGGAGCGCGATTTCTATAATCAATTTCCAGTGTTTCTCAAACGATTTCAAGCAAAACAATCAGGTTTTAAACGGAAAAACAGTCGAAAAAACGATGAAAATTTAAGCAGAGATTATGATTTTGTCCACGAGGAGTACACGAGGACTTTGTTCAATAGGGCGCGATTTCAAGCTTACCTAACGAAATAGTAGCTATATTTTCAGTTTTTATGCCATTTTTAGGGGTTTTTAAGCAATTTTTAGCCTTTTTCGGTGTTTTTAGGCCATTTTTTAGCCATTTTTTTCAATTTTTCAGCCCCTAAGCCTCCGCCAACAGAAGGAAAACTCGAAAATCGAGAAAGTGATGGACGATACGGAGCACAGTCTCATTAATCTGCTCTCCAACACTAACATCGAAGTGGACCGGACTCATTTGGCACAATTGAAAGAAGAAGCGATGGAAGAGATTCAAGCGAATGCCGCTGATGTTGAGATTGAGTTGTCGGCGATTGAGGCGCCAAAATTGTTGAAGAAAGGTGAGTTTTGAGAGAAGAAATGGAATTGGGGAACGTTTTGGAGCTAAAAATACGCTATTTTTTGCCTTAAAAATGCTCAAAATGACCTGAAAATTGGATTCCGAAGAGAAAATTGATATGGGCTTGTGGAAAGTTTGATTGAAAATGACCTGGAAATAGTGGAAAATCGAAATTTTTGAAAAAAAATTTTTTTTGAAAATTTTTCTGTACATCGAAATGATGGAACAGGTGAAAAAATTCCATAAGTAAACGAAATTTTCTCCATTTTTCAATTAACTCAAAACTGACAATGTTTGGACTAAAACTGAGCTCGAAACTGAAATTTTCGACCTAAAAATGCGCTCGAATAGTGAAAATCGAATTTTTTTGCACAAATTTTATTAAAAATTCAAATTTTCAGGTTCATTTTTTTAAATCTCATATAGCGAGCACTTACATGGAGAGCACATTTTGAAGTCAAAAAATTCAGCTTCCGAGCTCATTTTTAGTAGAGAACATGGCCAGATTTAGGCTATTTCAAAAATGGAGACATTTTTGATGAAAATCTGAAATTTAAAAAAAAATCAAAAATCCAGAATAATCCCATTGAAATTTCCTATCGATCTGAATAATTTTAACTTTTCTCGAATTTCTGTGAAAAAAAATTCTGGCCTTTTTCTAGTAGAAAAATCTCAAAAAATGCCAATTCTCGCTCGTAAAAATGAGCTCATGGGGATTTGGTGTTAAAAATTCAGTTTCCGAGCTGATTTTTAGTCTCAAAGAACTGCCAATTCAAATTTTTAAAAAATTCAAGAATCAAAAAGGATCTCCTTGAAATTCCCTATCGATCTGTATAGTTTTCATCATATCTCAAGCTACAGTAATCCGAGAAAAGTGAAAATTATACAGATCGAGAGAGAATTTCAAGGAGATTTTTTTTTTTGATTTTTAGATTTAACAAAATTCTGAAGCCTTCTTAAAAATATATTGTAAAAATAGATTTTTAGTTAAAAAAATCATGAAAAAATTCATTTTGAAGTTGTCGAAAATTTGAATTTTAAAGGATTCTGAAGGCTTAAAATGGATGCTGAAAAATTCACATTTTGACATTTTTTCTGGAAATATCACAAAAAATCCAATTTTGGCTCGAAAAATGATCTGAAACCCCAAAAAATATGAAAATTTTCTAAGTTTTTACCGAAAACCGTCTAACCTCCCATTTTTCCAGAAATCAAATTCCTGTTCCCACAAATGGAGACGCAAAATATGTCAAATGTGACCGTATTCTCAAAATCCAAATTTTTAAAAAATTCAAGAATCAGAAAGGATCTCCTTGAAATTCCATATCGATCTGTATAAGTTTCATCAAAATCGGTTCATATCTCAGGCTACAGTAATCCGAGAAAAGTGAAAATTATAAAGATCGATAGGAAATTTCAAGAAGATCATTATTTAGATTTTTTCGAAAATTTGGAATTTGATTTTTTTAAAAGAAAAATCACCAAACATTTCAATTTTATTGCTTAAAAATGAGCTCACGAGAATTAAATGCTAAAAATGAAGCTTTCGAGCTCATTTTCAGGCTGAAAGAACCGCCTAACGCCCTTTTTTGGGATTTTTAGGAAATTCACAAAAATCCAATTTCGGCTCGAGAAATGATCAGAAAACCCAAAAAAAAGAGGAAATGTTAAACTATTTTCTTCCAGAAATGAAATTCCTGTTCCCACAAATGGAGACGCAAAAGATGTCGAACGTTACCGTATTCAATCTGACCCAAAAATCGGAATTCGACATGAAAGCATGGAGTGAATCGATGGAAGAAGAGCGAGAGAAACTGACCGCCTCGTTCATAATGTCAGCGAATGCAATCTGTTCGACACTTCATCGCTTCGGTTATTGGGCCGATTTCATTGATCCCTCATCGGGACGTCCCTACATGGGAGACTACACGAATCATACGCTCTTCGAGACAAACGACGCCTACAAGCAGATGGGATTCAAAATTGAGGATTTGGGATGTTGTAAAGTGTTGCAACACGCCTGCTGGGGGTCCCATGCATTCGTTGGAACCATCTTTACCGATGCTCCAGTCGATAGCACTGCCGTTTGTGACATTTTGAAGAAGGTCACGCAGGAGGTGAGGGAGCAACTAATGAGCTGTTTTTTTTTTGTTGGAAATGGATTTTTTAGTAATTTTTATAGTAGAAAAATGTTTTTTTAAAGAAAATACAGAATGATCTCCTTGAAATTCCCTATCGATCTGTATGATTTTTGTTATAGAATATATCAGGCTACTGTAATCCAATTTCAGCAAAAAATATATAGACCGATAGGGAATTTCAAAGAGAGCATTTCAGGATCCGTAAAGAAGGACGTCTTCTAAATTTTTAAAATATGAAATTTGAAAAAAAAAGTTTTTTTTTTGAAGATTTTAAAAAATTTTACGAAAATTAACAATCGGAATGTTTTAAATTTCGAAAATCAAAAGAAATCACCTCCAGAATCCACAAAACGTCATCAGAATTTTTGAAAATCGGAAATTTTTCAGCAAAAATTATTTGGAAAAAGTTTTGAAAATCGAAAAAATCAGAAAAACAAAAACCAACAATGATCCTCTTGAAATTCCCTATCGATCTGTATAATCTTCATTTTTCTTGGACTACTGTACCCTGAGAAATTGACCGATTTTCAATCAAATCGGCCCACATCTCAGGCTACAGTAATCCGAGAAAGGTGAAAATTCTACAGATCGATAGGGAATTTCAAGGAGATTATTCAGGATTTTTGATTTTTTTTTAAATTTCAGATTTTCATAAAAAATGTCTCCATTTTTGAAATAGCCTAAATCTGGCCATGTTTTCTACTAAAAATGAGCTCGGAAGCTGAATTTTTTGACTTCAAAACGTGCTCTCCATGTATGTGCTCTCTATGGGATTTTTAAAAAATGAACCTGAAAATTTGAATTTTTAATAAAATTTGTGCAAAAAAATTCGATTTTCACTATTCGAGCGCATTTTTAGGTCGAAAATTTCAGGCTACAGTAATCCGAGAAAGGTGAAAATTATACAGATCGATAGGGAATTTCAAGGAGATTATTCTTGATTTTTGAATTTTCGGAAATTTTAGATTTTGAAGTATTCTAAAACATTCAGAAGAGGAGATTTCAAAAAATAGCCAAATGAAGGTTTTTTGAAGTAAAATTTGCAAATTTTGACTCTAAAAATGAGCTCACGAGACTTCGGTTCTAAAAAGTGGGCCACAGGGTTCTGGGAGCTCAAAAAACATCGTGAATGAAATTTTTTGAATTTTTAAAAGTGAAAAATTCAAAAGGATTACAGTATATTTGAGCCAAAAAAATGTCTAAAAATCCAAAAAAATTTGAAATTTTCCAACTTTTTCAGATCGACGAATAAACTGATGGTGATCAACAATTGTGTGGACGTCTCTTCAGAATCCGCCATTGCTCATCATTAAATATTTTTTCTCCCTCGTTTTTTTCCCCCAAAAAATGCCATAAATATGAGTCGATTTCCCCATTTTTTTTTTCATTTTTCAATGCCCCATTCTTCCCCAATTTTTTCTCCCAAAATCCCGGCTGTAAAATGATTTATTTTTGGTTTTTTGTCCACCTACAGTATTCCTTACTATTTTTTATTATAGTTGCTCCCTGGAATAAATTAGAGAATTTTCATGTGCATTTTTTTAGAGAATAAATTCAAATTTCGCGCCCTTTGATTTTGACTTCTACTTTCTTTTTTTCTATCTATTTTAACTCTTCTTTACTTCTTCCAAGGTTTCTAATCTATCCAGGTACGGTACTTCTGAAAATATGTAAGATTTTTGAAAAATTGGAAAAAAATCGAAAAAAAAATATTTTTTTGGAAACAAACGAAAAAAAAAATTAATTGATTCAAAAATTCAACAAATATTTTGAAAAACTAGAGAAAACTAGTTTCTCATAGTCAGAGTCCACAAACAATGACGTCTTCTGAATTTAAAGAATCAGAAATTTTTCGAGAAAATTTATTTTTTTTTGGAAGTTTTGAAATTTTTTTTTAATTAATGATCTGAATTCGAAGATTACAGAATCCAAATATAAATAAATATTCGAAAAAAAAATTGACTGGCTCAGAATCCACAAATATGACGTCTTCAGAATTTTTGAGAATCTGAAATTTTTCGAAAAAAAATTTTTTTTGGAAAATTTTTTTGACGTCTACTGAATTCTGAATTTGTCTATTTCGGTCTGAAATTCGAATTCTATTTTTAAAATTTTTTCAAAAATTCAGATTTTAACGTCTTCTGAATTCTAAAATTTCGGAATTTTTTCAAAAATTCAATTTTCTCAAAAAAAATTTTTGACGTCTTCTGAATCTTCTGAATATTTCCAGATGACGTCATCAGATGAAGACGAAGCGGACGTGTACAGAAAACCAAGGGGACCACCCTATAATACTAAAGAAACGACGATTCAGGACGTATTGGTGGTGTATTTGAATCGGTTTACGGTAAGTTTTCGATGGCCTAACTTTTCCCCCAGTGGAGAAAGTTAGGCCATGACCTAGAATTCCCCCGAAAAAACTAGTAACTCACTATTCCAGGGCTTCTAAAAACCAAAAATTCACTCGTGGCCTAGAATTCCGACAATTTCAATTTTTCTTCCAGAACTTCTCGGTGGCCTAGAATTCCCTACAAAAACTAGTCCCCCATTGTTCCAGGGCTTCTAAAAGCCAAAAATTCGCCCATGGCCTAGAATTCCGACAATTTCAATTTTTCTTCCAGAACTTCTCGGTGGCCTAACTTTTCTCCCAGTGGAGAAAGGTAGGCCATGGCCTAGAATTCCTTACAAAAACTAGTCCCTCCCATTCTATGGCTTCTAAAAGCCAAAAATTCGCCCATGGCCTAGAATCCTCCTCAAAAAAACGAGTCCATTTTCAATTTCTCTTCCAAAACTTCTCGATGACCTAACTTTCCCCCAGTGGAGAAAGTTAGGCCACCAAACATACATTTTTCAAGCAAAAAGCATGCCGTGGCCTAGAATCCCCCAAACTAGTCCCTAATTTTTCTTCCAGAGCCCATTTTTCCGCCAATTTTGCCCGTGGCCTAGAATTTCCCCATTCTTTTTTTCAGAAAACTCTTCCATCATTCACTGCTCAAATCGTGCTCCTCTTCTGTGTTCTACCCGTCTCTTTCTCCATCGCCATCTTCCTTGTCACCGCGATTTTTAATTTTGGAATCGCGTTCATTGCACAGAGTAAGGAGAGGTGGCCGGAGTTTTGCAAAAGTTAGGCCACCAAATTTTTTTCGAAAAAATGTTTAAAAATAGTGAAAATTGGCTTCAAAATGAAAGAAAATAGTCAAAAATGGCTCAGATGACCAAAATTTTGCACTAGGGGAAAGTTAGGCCACCAAATGCAAGAAATTTTGAAAAAATATCCGATAGTTAGGCCACCAATTTTTTTTTCGAGAAAAAAGTTTTAAAATAGTGGAAATTGCATTCAAAATGAACCAAAATAGTTAAAAATGCTCCAGGTGGCCTAACTTTTGCAAATGAGGAAAAGTTAGGCCACCAATTTTTTTTCGAGAAAATAAATCCAAAATAATGAAAATTAGCTCAAAATGGAATTTCTTCAAAAATTGTTTAGGTGGCCTAACTTTTGCAAACGGAGAAGGTTTGGCCACCAAATCGAATTTTCGGCTCCGCGACGTTTCGAACGTGTGACGTTTCGAAAGTAAAAATTTTCAAAAAAAAAGTTGCTTTCGAAACGTCTCACTTTCGAAATGTCACACTTTCGAAATGTCACACTTTCGAAATGTCACACTTTCGAAATGTCACACTTTCGAAATGTCGCACTTTCGAAGTGTTACACTTTCGAAACGTCACACTTTCGAAATATCGCACTTGCGAAACGTCACACTTTCGAAACGTCACACTTTCGAAATGTCGCACTTTCGAAACGTCATACTTTCGAAACGTCGCCCTTTCAAAACGTCGCACTTTCGAAACGTCACACTTTCGAAATGTCACACTTTCGAAACATAGCACTTTCGAAACGTCACTTTTTTTCAGCCATCTCTACCGTAATCCTATTGCTCATCCTAATCCCAACCGTAGCCGTTTGCATCGTCAGCGCCGTCGCCACCGCCTACATTCTTCAATTCACTCAAAATTTCTATCGAAGAATTTCGAATTCAAATTCAAATTTCCCGCCTTCTCCGGATTCCCAAAACTACCGTAATCGTTCGATTTCGCCGCCTCCAGAATATCATCCGAAAATGGAAATTGAGGAAAAATTGAAGACTTGTTAAGACTCACTTTTTTGTGGCTCTGCGACATTTCGAAAGCACTTGCGAAACGTCGCACTTTCGAAATGTCATACTTTCGAAATGTCACGGAGCCTTGTTTTGTACGTTTTTTGTAGTTCTAATACGGTTTTTTTTTGTGTAACTTGTCATTATTATTATTATACATTCCAATTTTTTTTCGGTTTTTTCAAATAATTTACTTGTAAAATATGAATAGATAGATAATAAATGGATAGTTTTTTTTTGGAAATATCGATGTCTAACATTTCAGAACAAAAATTTTGACAAATTTTTTTTCTGAAAAATTTTTTTTTTTTAATTTTTAAAAATTTTTTTTTAACTTGATTTTTTTTGTAATTTCAAGTTATCCTTCATTCCAAAACTACAGTAATCTAATCAATAGAAACATGAGAAAACTGAAAATCGAGTTCAAATTTTCGGATTTTGATTCCAATTTTTGCTCTTCAGATTCTTCAGATTCAGATTCAGATGTTTGAAGAATTCGAGGTTTCTGAGTTTCTTTTCTTGGATTTTCAATTGGGGATTTTTGAGTTGGTATTGGTCTTGGAAGGGTGGTGGTGCTGAAAACCGACGATATAAAAATTCAAATTTAGAAGATTCAGAATTCAAAAACATTTTCACCTTGTAGTCTCTACAGTAGTCGTTGTTTTCAAATGGTCCCTCGAACCTTCCAAAACACAAAATCCGTCGAAATTTTCATATCCAGAAGAGCTTTCAGATTTAGGAATCGATTTTACATCAAAAACCCATAAGTTGAAATCCTTTCTGAAATGACATTTTTTAATAAATTTGGAAAATTTACGTAAAAATTGGCTACACGACGTTTCGAAGGTACGACGTTTCGAAAGTGCGACATTTCGCAAGAAAAAGTGCGACGTTTCGAAAGCAAAAAGCTCAAACCATTCTGGGGAAAACACTTCAAAAGTGATGTACTGTACTAAAGGGTATTTTTCTCCAGAATGATTTGAAACTCTTGCTTTCGAAATGTCACACTTTCGAAACGTCACACTTGCGAAACGTCACACTTGCGAAGCGTCACACTTTCGAAACGTCGCAAAGCCAAAAAAACTCACTCATCTCCCAAAACACAGACAATCGGCCATTCTGTCTGATCATTTATTACACATCCAATTTTTTTCTGATTTGGATTCAAAAATTCTAAAAACTCTTTGGTTTCAGAATTTTCTTTCAAAATTTCAGTTTTTTCATCATCAGTTTTGGTCAAAAATTGCTCCAAACTCTCGGAAATTTGAGATTTTTGATTTTGAAACTGTTGGATCCGAGCGAATCTCCTTTCATCAGGTTTTTTGCCGATTTCAACGAGTTCAGAGCTCCAAATCTAAAAAAGTTCAGAATAAGAAATGTGCAAAATTTAATTTCAAATCGATTGGTATAACTTTTAGTGCTCAAAAATGAAAATAAACCGAGTTCTGAGCAATTGAGAAGTTAAAATTTTTTTTTTCAAATTTTTGTAAAATTGTGTCTTGAATATTTTTTGATTTTCAAACCATTTCTAGATGTGAAATTTAATTTCAAATCGATTGATGGAAATTTTAGAGCTCAAAACTCAAAATGAGCCAAGTTATGAGCAATTGAGCAAAAAATGTTTTGCAAAAATTATTTTTTCAATTTTTCGTAAAATTGGGTCTGAAATTAAAAAAAAAGTTTTGTGTTTTTAGATGTGAAATTCAATTTCAAATTGATTGAAATAATTTTTAGAGCTCAAAACTCAAAATTAGCCAAGTTATAGGCAATTGAGCATTTTAAAAAAATTAATTAAGTTTTTTCAAAATTTTTTTGTTTTTGTTTTTTTAAATGTTTCTAGATGTAAAATTCAATTTCAAATCGATTGATATATTTTTCAAAGATCAATAATCAAAATGAGCCGAGTTATGAGCCCTACCAATTCATGCATATTTGGAATACTGTAATTCTTGGCCAATTCCCATCTCAAATCATTCAAATCTTCCAAAAAACCTCCAGAATCTCCCAGATAAGTCATAGTATTCGAATTTTTCGGAATACAGTATCCATTCTCATTCTCAAATCCTCTAAAACACTCTGATCCAGGAGTTTTGACACCTTGAAAGTCGAAAAATTCGAATTTCCCGCTGAAAATTTCAAATTTTTTGGAATTTCGGAGTACTGTAGGTTACTGTACCTGCTGCCAATAAAACATGCAATCATTGATTTTGTATCTGTGAACTTTTTCCCGCATCCAATCGAAAATTGAACCGGATTCAAAAGTTCCAAAGTCTTCAAATTCTTCAATTTTTCCTCCCTATGCTCTTGTGTGGTTTTCGAAAGTTGCTCCAACTCATTTTCCAAAATTTTTTTGATTCCAAAATACGATCCAAGGATTACTGTACGTCTCGTGGGATTTTCAAAGGATTCCAAGTCAGAATAGTCAGTGGAATCCATGATTCGAGCCAAGTCTTCACTCCAAATCTGAATTTGTTTTCAATTTTTTTGCTAGCTACAGTAATCCCTACCAATTTATGCATATTTGGAATATGGTACTTGAGGGCATACTGTAACCGATTTTCGTTAAGTTCCAATAGAAATTTTTCACGAGATCCGAAGAATTCAATTTTTGAAGAATTTTGGGTTACTGTAGATGTTTCTCTGAATAATTTTTTTCTCAAAAAGTTATCTACAGTAATCCTGGAGCTCACTCTATCCCAATAAGACATAATACAAAGGCTTCCGCATTTTCAATTTTCCTGGAGCATCCTATTATTGTTTCAGTTGCATTCAGGAATTCTGGATTACTGTAGTTGGTGGGGATACGGTAGTTGGGGATTACTGTAGATCGATATTTCTGGTTTAGGTCGGTCCAATTAGATTGGGAGGAATAGTCAAGGGCTTCAGATGTTTTGGAGAGGTCCTCGTTCCAGATCTAGGGGATTTTAGAGAATTTTAGAAATTTCTAGACTCATTTGTTTTATTTTCTCAGATGATAATTATAATTCAGTATTTACGAAAATAGCAATATTTTTGCACAAAAATAGTTCAAAAAATCGATTTTCAATTTAATTTTTTCCAACTTATTTCAAAAAAATCAGAATTTTTGCTTCTCAAAACGCAATAAAAATTTTTCTGGTTTTTTTTTTTCATCGTTCTGAACTAAAATTTAAAAAAAACCGTTTGAAAATGCTTTCTACAGCAAAAACGAATCCAGAAAAACCGATTTTATAAACACATTTTTTTCTAACATACATTTTTCCAATAGTGAATTTTTATTGCATCTAATAATGCATAATTTTCTCTTCAAAATACTCCAAAAACTGGCAAAAACGGAACATTTTGAAGCGAGTTATAAGCGTTTAAAGTTTTAGTGAGAGAGGCAGAGAAAGCAGACACTCTCGCTGTCGGAGAGACGCAGAGAAACGAGACAGTGTCTGCGTCTCTCTTACTGAAACTTCAAACGCTTATAACTCGCTTCAAAATGATCCGTTTTAGCTCATTTTTGCAGTAGAAAACATTCTCAAGCGATTTTGTAAAATTTCAGTACGAAATTTTTTTAGTTAATTTTTTTATTTTTTAGTACTGAAATTTTAAATAGCCCTTATTAAATGTTTTCCATCCCAAAAACGAGTCAAAACGGACCATTTTAAAGCGAGTTATAAGCGTTTGAAGATTTCGTGAGAGACGCAGACACTGTCTCGTTTCTCTGCGTCTCTTCGACAACGAGAGTGTCTGCTTTCTCTGCGTCTCTCTAACGAAAACTTCAAACGCAATGAAATTTTTTCAATTTTTGTACTGAAATTTTGAACATCTGTTTCAAAATGTTTTCCAGCCCAAAAACGAGTCAAAACGGACCATTTTGAAGCGAGTTATGAGCGTTTGAATTTTCATTAAGAGACGCAGAAAAATCAGACAATCTCATTGTCGAAGAGACGCAGAGAAACGAGACAGTGTCTGCGTCTCTCACGAAATCTTCAAACGCTTATAACTCGCTTCGAAATGGTCCGTTTTGACTCGTTTTTGGGCTGGAAAACATTTTGAAACAGATGTTCAAAATTTCAGTACGAAAATTGAAAAAATTTCATTAAAATTTTTCTGTTGCGTTTTGAGCAGCGATATTAGGTGCATTCGAATCAGCGAAAAATTCTACATTATTTGAAATAGGTTAGAAAAAATGTCAATTAAAAATCGATTTTTTTACGATTTTTATTCAAAAATTTTGTTATTTTCGTAAATACTGGAATTGGGATTATCGTTTGAGAAAAAATACTGTAATTCAATTTTTAAAACTTACCAACTTATTCATATTCTCCATTTTATTATCCATCGCATACTTTTTTCTAATAATATTGATTTTTTCCAAAAATTCTTCGGCATATCCGACATAAGAAAGTGCAGTGGAATTCAGAGGTACACATATTCCAGAATCATCTCGAAATCTTGGTCCACACCCGTTTTCAGATTTCAGTTTCAGTTCATTTTTGAAAAAAAAAGATTGCTCATCATAAAATTGCTCGCCTCATAACTCACTCAGGGCCAATAATACACACAATGAATGGATCCTGCAGATAGTATTGTGGTCCGCAGCCAATCAAATTTTGATTTGGAGCAATGAAGTCCAAATTCATGGACTCTGAGCCTTCCAAAAATTGCGGCCGAGAATCTTCATCCATTTCCAAATATTCATCCGTTATAGATTTGATAGCTTCTACAGTATTCCGATATTTCGAAATTTTCAAAATCCGATAGTTTGGATTGGTCGCTTTTGAATCGTAGTCTATAGCTTCTGCGATTTCAGCGAGTTCCATGTTCCAGGACTGGAAAAATATGTATTTGTAGTTTTCTTTTGTGAAAAAGACAAAAGAACAGTACTCACGAACTCATGCACCTTCGAAAACTTTCCATCCTTTGCATACTGTTTTCTCAAACTGTTCAAATCATTAAAAAAGTTTTCTTTGGACCCAAAAAACGAAATATCCGTCGATTTAAGTGGAGAACATAAGCCGTCATTGTTCTCAAAACCTTCCATACAATCAGATCCCGGAATGTCGGTTGATGGAGTCTCGAAATTGAATAGTTGTCGTTTGTCTCTAGAATTTTCAGTTATGCCGTAGACAAGTTTTAGTCAAATTTTTTATTGTTTCGCATCAAAATTTAAAAAAAAAACCGCTTCAAATTGCTTTTTGCCGCAAAAACTAGCTAAAATGAACCATTTTGAAGCGAGTTATGAGCGTTTGAATATTTCGTGAGAGAGACGCAGAGAAAGCAGACACTCTCGTTGTCGAAGAGACGCAGAGAAACGAGACAGTGTCTGCGTCTCTCACAAAATCTTCAAACGCTCATATTGTCGGATTTTTTAAAGTGAGACTCGGTGTTTGCAGACTTTACAGTATCGCAAGCCAAATTTGGCTTGGTGAACTCGCTTCAAAATGGTCCATTTTAGCTAGTTTTTGCGGTAGAGAACATTTTAAAGCGACTTTTAAAATTTCAGTGAAATAATTCAAAAATTGAATTAAAATGTTTCTACAGCGTTCTGAGCTTCGATGTTAAATGCACTGAAATGAGCGAAAAATTCCACATCTTTTTAAATCGCTTAGAAAAAATGGCAGTTGAAAATCGATTTTCAACAATTTTTATGCAAAAAATTGCTAATTTCGTAAATACTGGGCTTGGGACAGACATTTGATGACATTACTGTAATCCTATTATACTTTAACTCTTATTTTTGAAATCAGTATCAAATTTTGCGTCGAAACGATATATATTTATTATTATTTTTCGGTCTGGGAACCTAGAGATCTGGGCTCTAACTTTGTTTTCTTTTTTTTCTGTCTAGAATCAGAATGTTGAAAGTTCTAATATTCCAAAACTCACACATTGCCCACTATACAATACACGAAGCTGTAAGGATGCCTTTGAACAGTCTCACACCCAATGATTGTCTGTAATGGGGAAACAAGATCCACTATAGACCAGATATCGTAATCCCTTTCGTCAGAGTTATCTCGCCAATTAATACCTCTCTTCATATAATCCTCAAATTCCTCTGGAAGTTGTCTTTTGATAGCATCATAGGAAACCACGTCAACATAACGCCAAGGTCCGCGAACGACCTCATATTTTGTTTCGACATCAATAAATTTGACAATGTTTTCAAGGTCGTCACTCCAAGTCTATTGTTTTAAAGATGTTACAGTCTTATTGTAGCATTCAAAAAACTGCCACTCGGTGTTTACACCAACAACGACACTCCGCAAATGCCGGCAGGCCACACCTCTTGCAACCCTGGCACGCGTTAATTTTTTTGCTGATTTTCAAATTTCCTCGTTTTTCAGCTAAAATACAAACAATAAGACACAATTTTTTCCAAGGTAACAACAAGAGCAGTACAAAACCTATGATTATTCATTTTAAAATAATTTATTTTTCGATATTTGGTTCTTTTTTCTCACTACATATTTTTTATAAAACATTAGTCATTATCGCAGCTGAAAAAAATCTCGTGTCAGGGTTGCGAGGGGCGTGGCCTGCCGGCATATGCGGAGTGTCGTTGTTGGTGTAAACACAGAGTTGCAGGTTTTTAAATGCCACAATGTATTGATATTCTCACCAACTCGTGCATATTCGGCACATTGAACCTCTTCGTAACATTTCTACGATAATCGTTGATGGCGTCCACAAACTCATATTTCGTCGTATTCACTAGAGCTTTCAAAGGACGCCGTGGTGGTTTTGGAGGTGCCGATAATGATAGACCGATCAGAATGACAAGCAGAAAAAATACATAATTCGGAGACATTTTTCTAATACTGATAGATTTATGAAAACGTGAATGTAAGGAAAACATTTAAAACGTGAACCTTATGAAAAGTGGCGCAATTGAAAAAAGTTAAAAGTTCATGCCACGTTGAGAAACGCGGAATTTTGGTAAGCGAAAGGAAATCGAAATCAGTTCAACGCTTTGCTCAAAATGAGTAAAATATGTGCTCTTCTTCTGATTCTGGTGCCTCTGTGCCAGACGACGACGCTCGAACAACGAGAAATTCTCGGAAAGCTGAATGAAGCTAGAAAATATGTTATAAACAAGTACAAGTTTCCGAATATGTATTCATTGGTAAGTTAGGTTGAATTATCATAATCTCAGAAGAATTGTTCCAGAAGTGGAATGAAATATATGCCGAACTGGCTGAGAAGGCATCAAAGGAAACAACTTCCAAGAGAAATAATCCCCTACGGCACTTTTATCTCGATTTGCAAGGTCTAGAGAAAAGCCTTCGTGGCTCTGTCATAGAACTGGATTACGGTAGTGCAAAAATGGAATCTTACTACGACGAGAACAACGACTCATACGGAGATCTGGAATTGTTGAATTCGGCTCAGCGGATGATAGGATGCTCAAAAAATGTTGTGAGACGACAAGAAGGCGTTGGATATTTCTGTATACTGGGACCAGCGTGAGTGCTTCCTTTCTTTACAGTACGCATAGACTAACCCTGAATATTTCAGCCATCATTTCGTTCGTTTCGACTCCAAGAAGGCTCGTGAGAAGGTCCAATACGACTGCGGCGCTGAGCACTATTTGCAAGCACGCACTTGCGAGTTTTTGGGTTCGCCCAAAAAATTTGTTGAGGATTTGAACAATGTGAGAAGGAAATACGCAAAGTTGTATGGCATTCCAGATATGCATGCAGTGGTGAGTAGCTACAAAAATATATTTTTCCTTCAAGTTTCTCTGATTTTCAGTCTTGGACCCCCGAATACGTCGAAATCGCCGAGCACGCTAGAGTTTCTCCAAATGATCGATGGCCAGAGTCTGGAAAATATTGGCGATACACGGATGTGTTCACGTATGATGAATTGGAAACGAATATCGATTTGCATATGAAGATGTTACTCAAAAAAAGTAAAGTGGAGAGAGAAAAATATGTCGCTGGACAGCAAATAACTCATATGACACCGGACTCCTGGACATCCCACTCGATTTCGATTTCAGAGCTGTTAGAGCCGCTCCAAAAGTTTATCGGGTGTGGACAATCTACTGTTAAAGATCATTCAGAAGTTGTGAATTGTGTGCTGGGGCCACGGTTAGTTTTTGAAATTACAGTAATCTTGAAGGAGGATTCGGGGCAAAATGAGTTTATGGTTCAATCGATACAAAATGTCATGCTGGTTCCGAATATCACAATTAAAACGCTCAGAAATTCTTCTCTGACCCAGAAAACGCCGTCAAATATTTTAAAAAGTTATTCCTCCTAGCCTATTTTATTGCGCAAACAGTACGAATATTGTAATCCACGTGGAGGACACGATAAAAGTTCGGCCACGGAGATAAAGTTTTTTGCAACTTTGAAGGCGTTTTTTGGGCGTTTTAATTGTGGTATTCGGAATCAGCATAAAATTTTGCATCGATTGAACCATAAACTCGTTTTGCCGAAAATCCTTCTTTAAAGGTGGTGGGACAGCAAAATTTTAATTTTTCTGAAACTCCTGTAAATCGAAGCTACAGATAGTGTAAGCTGATTCTGATATGCCAACAGTTCTATTTTGCTAGATTTCCGTCCGAAAACAGATCGAAAATAAGAAATGTCGTAAGGTTTGATGCATTGTACGCACACACTATAACTGACACGCTCACGCAAATATGCACGATTTTCCCCCGGAATTTCCCCCGAGAAAGTGCTGTCCCGCCAAGGTTACAGTAATCTCAAACAATGACTTTGTTTCAGAGGGACTTACAAACTATGGGATACGGACAACAATTCGACGGCAACCGCTGGCTCACAATGCTCTACGGGTTATAAAGATGAGGATGGATTGTGTACACCGATTGCTGGAGAAGATTTGACACTATTTGGAGATTACAAGAATTTCTTGACGGATATCAACAAGTTTAGACGGGAATTTGCGAATGAGCATGGTCTTGATGGGATGTATGAGATTGTGAGTGGTTTTTTTGGACTTTTGAAATTTTTAAAATTGATTTTACGAAATTACATTTACAAAATTTTACAAAACTAAGATTTTTAAAAAAATTTTTTAATTACAAAATTATTTTTTTTCCAAAAAATCGTTTAAAAATCGATTTTAAACTGAACTGCTTTTACACCTATTTCAAAAAATGTAGAACTTTTCGCTGATTCGAACGCACCTAATTTCGCTGTTCAAAACGCAATAGAAAATTTTTCGGCAATTTTTTCATTGTTTTGAGCTGAAATTTCAAAAAACCGCTTCAAAATGCTGTCTACCGCGAAAAAGAGTCGAAACGGACCATTTTATAACGAGTTATAAGCGTTTGAAGGTTCAGTATGAGAGACGCAGAGAAAGCAGACACTCTCGTTGTCGAAGAGACGCAGAGAAACGAGACAGTGTCTGCGTCTCTCTCGATAAATCTTTAAACGCTCATAACTCGCTTCAAAATGGTCCGTTTTGGCTCGTTTTTGGGTGAAAAACATTATTGGAAGATTTTTTTTATTTTCAATATAAAAATTCAAAAATTGATTAAAAATGCTTCTACAGTGTTTCAAGCTGCATTATTAGGTACATTCGAATCAGCGAAAAATCTACTTTTTTTAAAAAATTGGTTTGAAAAAATGGCTCCGCGACGTTTCTAAAGTGTGACGTTTCGTAAGTGTGACATTTCGAAAGTGTGATATTTCACGAGTGCATAGTTTTGCCTTTGAAATTATACACTTTCGAAATGTCACACTTGCGAAACGTCACACTTTCGAAACGTCACACTTGCGAAACGTCACACTTTCGAAACGTCATACTTGCGAAACGTCACACTTTCGAAACGTCATACTTGCGAAACGTCACGGAGCCGAAAAAATTGAGTTGAAAATCGATTTTTTAACGATTTTTGTGCAAAAATATTGTTAGTTTCGTAAATACTGGAATTGGGACGATCATTTCAGAAAAAATTGACTGTAAACCTACTTTAATAATTTTTATTCTGCCCAATCTGAAACAAAAAAACATTTTAAAACGATTTCTAAAATTTAAGTACAAAACAATGAAAAAAATTGCCAAAAAATTTTGTGCATTACTTTAATAATTTTTTTCTGCCAGATCTGGGACAACGAGCTCGAAAACATTGCCAAATCATTGGATTGGAAAAATCGATGGCCAGACTCTCCACGAATGTATCGTTACGTGCGAATCGGAAGTTATCAAGGAGTTCGAGAAGATCTTCGAGATGAAGTTCAAAAACTGAAGAAGTTGACGCCTTCTGAAACTGAAGAACTAGTTGGAAAGAGAACAAATGGGATCTTGGAGCTCTTGGTGAAGAAGCAAAAGTTCATCGGTTGTCATCATCAATTGCTAGATGCAGATTTTGTTATCTATTTTTTATTGGGTCCGAGGTAAATAATTTTAAAATTTTGAAGAGTATACATAAATATTTCCAGCGAAAAATTCGAAGTGCTTGAGGCACAAAAGCCAGAATCTCCAGGAAAAAGACAAAGAGTTATAAAACATCCCGATTGCTCATATGGATACGAAAAAGTTGATGGATTGTGCTCTCCTCTCAATTCGACTCAATTATCGTATTTTGGATCCTTTGAGCAATTTGTACACGATTTGAATGAGTTGAGACGATTCTACGCGAAGAAGTATAATGTAGAATGGATGCATGAGCTGGTGAGATTTTTTCGAATTTCGAAACTTTGAATTATAGAAGTATGGCTTTTTTCAGACCTACAACAAAGATCTTCATCATATGCTTAAAGTTCTCGACTACGATGAGCCGACATGGCATGGAGTTGGGGAATCATTCAGATACAGTATCCTAAAATCATACAATCTCGTCTTCAACGATATCGAAAAAGCGATGGCGAAAATGGTGGTCAGAAATTTGGACGAACAGCGAAAATTCTACGACGATCCGAATGCGTCGAAGAACCATTTGGAATTCTTGCTCCCGAAGCAGTACATGGTGGCTTGTGAGATGAAGGTCAAGAAGAATAAGGAGTCTTTGATTTGTTTATTTGGGCCAATGTGAGTCTTTTTTTCGAAAAAGTACAGTAATCCCCAATAGTTTTTGAACATGCTATCCGCCTTCTCTAACTTTGACGCGTTTTATCTCGAAAAGGGGCGTTGCTAGCAAAAAACTTCTAACTACAAAAATGTATAAAATTTAATGTTAAATAAGTTTATAATTTAACACTTTTTGATAGCTCCGCTCCTTTTGAGATATGCGCCTTTAAAATGAGAGCAAACGATGAGAGCGCAGAGAGTGACGGACGCACCAACTTTAAAGGCGCATACCTAAAAAAGAAACGGAGTTATCAAAAAGTAGCAAACTACAAAATTGCGCATCATTAAATTGTAAATATTTTTGTAGTTGAAAACATCTTAGTAGCTCTGCCCTTTTTGAAGATATGCGCCTTTAAAGTAAAAAAACCGCAGAGACTGGAAGCACTCTGTCTGGCGGGCGCACAAACTTTAAAGGCGTATATCTCAAAAAGAGACAGAGTTATTAAAAAGGTTTCAACTACAAAAATGTGTAAAATGTTATGCTGAGTAATTTTGTAGTTAAAATAATTTTGCTAGCTTTGTCCCTTTTAGAAATTTGCGCCTTTAAAGTGAGAGACGCTGAGAGTGCTGCGGAGAAGTCAGAGAAATTAGGGTCGGCGCTGACTCCTCAGACCGTAATACGATAATAAACGTATTAAAAGACAAGTTAGAGGTTAGAGATAAGCGGTGCACGAACAGAAGACGGTATGTGCTAAAGAATCCATTTATTATGAACGAAAGGGAATAATAAATGGCGGATGAGTAAATATATGCGAAATTTATTATAAAAGGTGTGGAAAACCCTACGGCGGGCGATTGGAGTCGTCGAAAGGAGCCGTGGGATGAAAAACCACTACGAAAGGATGCCCAAAAGGTGGAAAGGTGTTGGTCACTCAAACTATGTGGTTTGAGTGGCGGATGGGGTGAAAGTTACGCGCAAAACGTGGTTTGGCGGCTGGAAAATGATAGCACGCTGACCAACGACTAATGGGACGCTCCAAACGGAGAGGGAGTCACAACGCACCGTACGCGACGACCGTTCGACGTGCAACTGCCGATTTTAGGCCAGAGTTTCGAATATGTAGGTCGACCGCGACGCGACACGTACGCGTGTGGGAGCACTCGTTCCTCATTAGCGCGCGGCGTTCAAATAAGGGTTTTTCTGTGTAACAAAGACAACGGAATGGAAATGGAGTTGTTAATGAATGATTTAGTGAATAAAACGGGAAAAATGTAATAAAATAGGAAAGATCTGATGCTCTAGTTTTGAGGGCAAAACCAAAGGGAGTATCTGATGCTTTCAAGTCGTCGAGAAGAGCTTAGCTCTTAGGGAACTTGACGACATTCCCGGGGGTGGGGAGCGACAGATCTGCTAGCTGCGTGATTGTCCTTGTTCTGAGGAGGCTTTGAAGTAGATAGATGTAGATCTGGAGCTCTCCACAGGTAGACAATTGAACTTGACATATTCCACTGTGGGGAATGTGAATAGCTTAAGCAGTGAACTGTGCGTTGTCCCTTCACTATCATCAACTGATTCCAAATCGGAAACTGTGCCTTGAAACAGATAGATCTCGTGGACCTTTTAGAGAGGGTGTCATCAGACTTTGAATCAGAGAGAATAAAGGGAGATTGAAGCAACAGCTTCCATCTCCAGATCCTCTTCCTACTCGTTATGTATGGTGGTTCGTGATGTGATTGGAGAGTGGAGGAAGTTGATTGGCGATAGTTGCCGTGTACTCCAACTGTTAACTGAGAAGTCTCTGCCACAGAATCGGAGTCAACTCTTCATCTGACCAACTCATCGTCTGATTGACGGGTTGTATGGAGTGCAGTTTCGACTGGCGAACCTGGTGCTTGTGTGAGAGCCCAAATCATGTTGTTTTCAGAGTACGCGTATGCTCCTGAGGTGTTATAGACCCCTTTGTGGGATTCACAAGGTTGCGGTCATTTGGAGGAGGGACTGTGATAGCGATCTGATTTTTAATTGGGGTCACTAGGACTTTACTCACTCCATGAGTTTGTGGTCTGCTGACTGATGTGATTCAATGCTAGCAGACTGTGGATGAGAAATGTGATCTATAGGAGTTTCCGTATTGATCAGTAACGATCGGGTCCAGACGCTAATGTATGCTGTGACAGCGTCTGATCCTGATAAGGACTTATTATTACTCTATATTGAGGACTGGTCGGTTTCTCAAGTCGACTGTACCTGGTGTTGGGTAGAGTATGAGAATGAGTACTGGCGGTTTATACTCCGGTCAGTGTCAGAGATAAGAATGTGAAATCCACGAGCTAAACTCCGGTTATGTGATAGCTATCGATCAGCTATAGGAGCTAGCGACGATCTTAGGATTTCTATCCAATTTCGGAGGGATACAATGTCGCGTGACTAAGGCGACAGTCCAACTTCCATCGGATACGTGTGTGGTTTCTACAGAAAATTGTTTACACCTATGTAGACTCGGAAGCTACACTCTTTTACTTCGATGTAGGCCTTGAAGTGACACGGCACTCTTGCACAGCTGCATTGCTGCAGTACAGCTGATCGTCACATACGCTCCGCGGGAACGTATTATGATACTCGATTTTCTCACGACTGGGGAGTGCTTAAGTTGTTTGTCAACTTAATTTATACGTGTCAACCGACTTGTTACGTTCTAGATATCCCTCAGTCGGGTTAGGAAAGGTTTTGGGCTACCAGACGGGTCAGGTAAGGTGCCCTGGTGATATTTCGAACGTAGCCCATATAATCGGGACATATGGGCAACCGGACATTTCAGTACGTCATCCCTTGCCTTCGGGGAAGACGTCTGCTCAATGGACCGGGCAATTGAGTGTTGATCTACATGCTCGTATTTGGTGGACTTATGTTGAAGTGCTATATGAACAAGTACTCAAAGTCTTGAGTTGTATTGTATATGTTACGAATTAGCAAACTCTTCACGTGACTGTTTGCAACAACTGTAGGTACGGTTAATCTGGTTTGGACTATGCAGACCCTAATGCTTTCGATGAAGGCGGATACTGAATGTGTGGCCAAGGTGCATCTCATCGATCAAGAGGCACTTGTCTTATCTATCAAGACAAACCAACACAACTAGTAACAATTGAAGCGTAAGTCTGAGTTGATAATCGAAGAGTTCGAGCGGTTGCCTTATTCGGCGAGAACTTTCAATGATTCTAGTAGTTCGACTGAGAACCGTTTTGTTATATACGGCGATTGTTTGGGTTTTTATGTCATCGTGACGACCGTGTTTGTGAATGAAAGTTCCCGCAAGGTATTATAAAGATAGTGTCTCATCTTTAGTGGCTAACACGCATGGGTTGATAATTCAGAGTCACTGAACGTTCATCTAGAGCTAATGCCAGACGAGAATAAAGCACTAATGCCGATTTAGTCGACATCGTCTCTTTCCGCCGTATGATGATCAAGATCTTTCAGAGACATTTGCGGGGTACCAGCCCGAAAATATCGTAGTGGGATTATCATATCCTCGTTGGTTTTGTCAGTCGTTCGCTGGCCAATTAATTGGCGGATGAGATAGCGATTGTGGCTGATGTGACAAGAATTACGATAGAATCTACGAGAGTTGGTGGCTCTGTGGAAGCGGCGGATGTCTACGACGATATCTCGTAAATGGCAGTAATGTCGCCTCCCGGCGAGAACTAACACTAATGGCTAGAACTTTCAGTGAACACTAAATGTTCTTCGATGTGTGAATAGTTTACTTCACGTTGATCAGTAAAGGAGATGATGTTATGAGCTTCCGCTGCACAGTGACACAAGAATTGTGGCAGCATACGGATGCTCATTGAGTTGTGGGCACGACGGTGTTACGGTCGGCGGCATGTAAATGATTCTCTAGGAGAATCATGAGGTGGAATACATTACAAGAGAACAATGTGGTTCTTATATGTGTCCCTTAGTGATGTGAGTGTGGCGGATATCTGATGTAACACGATACTGTATACTGTGTAGTGAACTTGTTCTTTGTTATGATTAATGTTACCGTTTGTTAGATAGGAATTATCTTCTGTATCTGCTATGTAATTGTCTCTTGTTGGTGTTAGCTCAGTGTAGAGTACATGAACAATAAAGAGTTAATCTGTTTTGACACAAAGCAGGAAACAGTAACAATAACAAATTGTTTAACAGTATGTGAAGGATAACATTGATAAACGATGTATTGTGGTTAAAACCATACAGGTAAAGATAGGTTGGCGGATGGAACAGAGAGATTAAGATTATCATTTCCAGTCGACATCTGTCCGGAGATCAACGCACGTCTGCCTTGTCGTCGAAGGCGTTCTGACGGCGGATGTTTGTGGTCTGCGCTCTGCGAGCTCCGACGCGATCGTGGACTTTGATGACTGTCTTGTGGAGATCCTCCTGTTGTACTTGTCTTCTGAGCCGAGAGCTCATGACTGGAATCGTACCACTCTCTGTAACACTATCTTTATGAATGTGAAGCGATAACTCGAATAAATACCTCTCTGGCGGATGACAGTTGCCATTCTCTCCGGTTTAGTGGTCTTGAAGCTCTTTGGCGGATGTTATGCCTTGAGCGAGTTCACTGGCTCTTTGAGCGACAAGCTTTGTTGCTCGTTTGAGCGCTGATGGACGTAGTGTTGATTCGGAGGGCCTGGACCATGCCTGAAACCAGATGGTTGTTTTATGTTATGAACTGCTTCACTATCTTACTTCGAAGATGTCCCATCTCATGATGTTGAGTTGCTCCTGGGCTTTGAGGTTGCGAGTCTTCTTCGCCGGAAGAGACTTCTTCAGTGGCTTCGTCGGTAATCCTTGGCGGATGTTGTGGGAACCAAGGCAGGTTGTGAGACCTTGGGTCGGCTTTTGCATTTCATGGCGGATGGACATGTGAGTCGAGGAAGCAGGAGTTGCACGAGCGGTGTCCGGCCATGAGTTGCTGCAAAAACGCATGTATTAGTGAGATGATGTGACAATCGAGAGAATATTTATCAAGATTATCGCTGAATTTGACTGATTATCTGAATTGTTCGCTTGTGCTTCCGTTTAAATGACGTGATTTTGTGTGCAAAACAATGGAATTTCCATTGTGCGCTTAATTGTTTTGAATATTTTCGAAAAATTTCGAAATTCGCGAGCGCAGCAGACAGCCGCGACGCGACACGCACGCGTGTCCAATGGAGCGCATTTTCCTCAGTGGTCACTTTTTTTGGAGAGGAGTTGTCGAAAAAAACACTATCTGGGCTGGAAATACTTTCTACCAATTCGACGCAAGATTTGTAACGAATCATACAATGGTAGAGCCACGCGAAGTATTCCGACCGGTTTTTTGCGAATTTTTCAGATTTTCTGGTCTTTGAGGGAGCAAGAATGCAATTCTTGGGTGATTTTTCCCCTTTTTTCGTCATTTTTCCATGAGAAGAGTACTAACTTCGCGTAATTGTTGGCGACTGGCGGATGTTGACTCGAACCGAGATGGTGAGTGTGCTGCCGATGTCGCTGGCGGAGTTGAGAGCGAAGTGTCGCTGCTGACGTCTTCTTTCTGGAAGAATAGGTTGATTAGACTGTGAATTCAGTGATTTTATTGGGAAATTGTGCGAATTCGAATAGAATTCGGGTTTTTGGTGAGTGAAATTAGGAAATTGTATGTTTTTGAGCATAATGTTAGCTTCGATGGGAGAATTTTTAAGTCTGAAGCGACAAAAAATCGATAAAAAATCGATAATTCTCAGGTATTTCCTAATCGCAATTTCCCGCAGCATTTGGCGATAGCCTTCGGCCGCATTGAACGTAAAATTCACAGCGAATCGTGTTTTTGTGGCGGATGATGCAATTTCGGCGTCGGAAATGACTCTGCAGGCCTCTTTTGGCTCGAAATCCGCATTTATGCTCTTTTTTTGAATTTTTCAAGTTTGAAAAATACTTACATCGCCGTTGGCGGTGTTGGAGGAGTTTGAGTGGTTGGCGGATGACGAACAAGCCTTTTTAGGCGGGATGTTGGCGTCCGACGTCGTCGTGTTGATGGGAATCGGTTGGTGATTGATTTTCTGTAAAAAATTCAGATTAAAATCACGGAAATAACGCGAAAATTATAGAAAAGTCAGCGGAAAGGACGGAAAATTCGAAAATTCGAGTGCAATTTGTCCTAAAAATTTTAGGCCAATGCGAAAATATTTCGCGTACGCAAAAGTGCGTAGTGTGCACGTGTCAAGTCCGCAATCGTGTACCGTAGTCGTCGGCGCGAAAATAATTTTTCAAATTGAAAATTTCGGCCAATTGACGATTCTAACGTAGGAAAACGCGAATTTCAGAGAAATTTCTGACAGAAATCGAAGGAAAATTGATAGCAGACGTTTAGAAAGCATTAAAAATGCTATTGGGAGCAATTTACAGACGAATACGTGACTGAATGCAATTCCCGGGGGGTAATTCGTCCCCTGACGTCGTTAGGCTATCGAAAAATGTGTTTTCCGAAATTCCCTCACGAGAAATGAGTCAAATTAACGCAATTGGGACCGCCAAGAGCGTGTAGTTGGCAGAGCGTTCGTCAATACCGATAAATCCACCAAGGGGATGTTTAGTTACCGAATTGTCATGGCAACGTGATGTTTAGCTGCCGAATAGTCATGGCAGCGTGTGCTCTGAGAGCTCGAGTTGAGTTCCACTCTGTGGATTTTGAGTACTCGGCGTGGCGTTTTACTCACTATAGTTTTCGCTATGTGAGGGTAGTTCGCTCTGCGAGATTTTTTAGGTACTCGGCGTGGCGTTTTACTCACTATAGCTTTCGCTATGTGAGGGTAGTTCGCTCTGCGAGGTTTTTTATTTGAGAGTGAGTGAAACTCGAGCAATAAAAGAGCGGTAAAAGAAAGAAGGACATAATATGGGGTTCAGTGGCGATTTTTTAACGTTTTGCATCTGCTTGCACCTACTAACGCGCTAACTAGAAGCCGACAAGGGTTCTAAATGCCTAATCAGCAATTTTGCTGAACGGTCGATGCACCATGCGGAGAAGTCAGAGAAATTAGGGTCGGCGCTGACTCCTCAGACCGTAATACGATAATAAACGTATTAAAAGACAAGTTAGAGGTTAGAGATAAGCGGTGCACGAACAGAAGACGGTATGTGCTAAAGAATCCATTTATTATGAACGAAAGGGAATAATAAATGGCGGATGAGTAAATATATGCGAAATTTATTATAAAAGGTGTGGAAAACCCTACGGCGGGCGATTGGAGTCGTCGAAAGGAGCCGTGGGATGAAAAACCACTACGAAAGGATGCCCAAAAGGTGGAAAGGTGTTGGTCACTCAAACTATGTGGTTTGAGTGGCGGATGGGGTGAAAGTTACGCGCAAAACGTGGTTTGGCGGCTGGAAAATGATAGCACGCTGACCAACGACTAATGGGACGCTCCAAACGGAGAGGGAGTCACAACGCACCGTACGCGACGACCGTTCGACGTGCAACTGCCGATTTTAGGCCAGAGTTTCGAATATGTAGGTCGACCGCGACGCGACACGTACGCGTGTGGGAGCACTCGTTCCTCATTAGCGCGCGGCGTTCAAATAAGGGTTTTTCTGTGTAACAAAGACAACGGAATGGAAATGGAGTTGTTAATGAATGATTTAGTGAATAAAACGGGAAAAATGTAATAAAATAGGAAAGATCTGATGCTCTAGTTTTGAGGGCAAAACCAAAGGGAGTATCTGATGCTTTCAAGTCGTCGAGAAGAGCTTAGCTCTTAGGGAACTTGACGACAAGTGCGCATGTCGTTTACGTCGTCTAGCGGGCGCACCAACTTTAAAAGCGCATATCTCAAAAAGGGGAGGAGTCATGGAAAAGTAGTCAACTACAAAATTCCTCAGCATTAAAGTTGAATTATTTTTGTAGTTGAAAACATTTTGGTAGCTCCGCCTCTTTTTGAGATATGCGCTTTTAAAGAGACTGGGTCGCAGACGCTGTGAGTGGTGGGCGCACCAACGTTAAAGGCGCATATCTCAAAAAACGATAGAGTTATTAAAAATTTTTAACTACGAAAATATGTAAAATTTTATAATGAGCATGTTTGTAGTTGGACACGTTTTGATAGCTCAGCGTTTTCTTAAGATATGCGCCTTTAAAGTGAGAGACGCTAAGAGCGCAGAGAGTGACGGGCGCACCAACTTTAAAGACGCATATTTCCAAAAGGGGCGGAGCTATCAAAAAGTGGTCAATCACAAAATTGTTTAACATAAAATTTCAAACATGTCTATAGTTGAAAATATTTTGCTAGCTCCGCCCCTTTTAGAGATATGCGCTTTTAAAGTGACTGGGTCGCAGACGCTGTGAGTGGTGGGCGCACCAACGTTAAAGGCGCATATCTCAAAAGGGTGGAGTTATTTAAAAGTTTCAACTACAAAAATGTGTGAAATCATATGCTGAGCAATATTATAGTTGGATATTTTTTGATAACTCAGAGTCTTCTTGAGATATACCGCTTCAAAGTTAAAGCACCCAAAAAAATTCACACTGGACAAAATGTGCAATAATTTTCATTTTCAGAGGAGAGTTCGATTTACTGTGGAATTTATTCGGACAAAGTATCTACTCTTTAGCATCTCAATGTGCTGAAGCGACACCTGGATTCGTGAAGAATGATGGATTGTGTAGCCCTGGAAATAATACAAAGATCAGTTTTCTGGGATACCGAAAACCGTTTGTCAAGGAAGTGAATTTGGCCAGAAAATACTTGGCTCACCAGTTCAATGTTCCGGGCGTTATGAAATTGGTGAGTTTTTTGTTGTGAGGGTTTTAAAATATATCAGTTTTCAGATATGGAATGAGACTCTCGTCAACATTTCCCGTACCGTTCCATGGACTTCGAATCCTCGTCCCTCCCTCTCGGATCTTGGAAGCCATCACTGGCGATATTTCAAAATCTGGAATTACGACTGGTACGAGTTGAAGCTAACAGATCCACTGATTCATAAGCTTGCCTGGAAGACGAAGGAGGAGCGAGCACAACTGGTGAAAAAGCATCAGAAGGATAGTTTGGAGATTTTGGAGATTTTCGAGCCGAGACAAAGTCAGATTGGATGCGCACCGAGATCTGAGAAGGCGGAGACTTTTCTTTTGTGCTTGTTGGGACCAAGGTAAGAAAATATGAACGTATACCGTAAAATCTGTATTCCATCACCTGAAAAAATATTTCCTGAATTCACAAAACTTATCATAACATCTGTTGGAAAAGAGATTTGAAAAATATTTTGTAATATTTTTAGACAACTTTTTTCAACCCGTTTGGATTTCAAAGATGTGCTCATTTTGAGCTCATCGTTCCCTTTTAATACAGATTTTACGGTAGAAAGACTTAATTATTATTTTTCAGATCCGATTTCCATTTGGCCGATCTCGATGACGGCTGGCCTATTAAAACCGGAACCCAATGCCCACGTAATCATCAGAATGAAGGTGGACTCTGTGCCCCCAGACCGAAGTGAGTTTTTACTTTTTGAATTTACTTTTTTGAATAAACATTCATTTTCAGAAGAAGTTCCCAAAAATCCAAAACAAATCCGAAAACCGCGACGACTACTAGTACAACTACAACTACAACGAAATCGGCTGAAAATCGAAATGGATTTTCACTTTTATTTTTGATTTTATTGTTCTCTTACTTGTGATTTTCATTATTTTTTCTTTTTTTATGGTTCTCGTTATAGTTTTTTTTCAAATTTCTCCATCTGAACTTGACCGTTTTTAATAACTTCACCACCAATAAAGTAATCTGAAGAATTTTTTGTTTCATAATGACCTCAATACAAAATTTTCAAATTTCAGGTCAATTGCTCGGTCCAAAAATTACCAATTTGTCTTTTGCATGAGATAATCTTAAATTACATATTTTTTTAACAAAAAATAATTTTTAAAATCGAAACAAATATTTTATTGAAAATTTTTTTTCAGATGAAGTTTTCTGTATTTTTAAGCTCTCCAGGGTGGAATAGACTCAAAAAATCTTGAATTTTCAGTCAAATTTAGATTTGAATCAACAAAAATTACAATGTTTTTTATGTTCAGAAAAAAATGAAAAAAAAATTTTATTTGAAATTTTTTCACTCAATTTTTGGTATTTTTGAGTTTTCTGAAGCAAAAATGATTTAAAAATTCAAATTCCTCATAGTTATGAGGCAATGATGCGTCTTAACGACCACTAGATGTGAAATTTGATTTAAAATCGATCGGTATAATTTTCAGAGCTCAAAAACCAAAATGAGCCAAGTTATGAGCCTCCAAAATCTCAAATTTTCCAAAAACTTTCAAAAACTCCTAAATTGCTTGGAATACAGTATCCTTTCTTATTTTGAAATTTTCTAGAACTCTCTAATCCTGGAATTTTGTGTCCTTGAAAGTTGAAAATTCTAAAAACAATTCGATTTCCACAATTCCAAATTTCAGGCCTATTTCTCGGCCCAGAAATCACCAATCTCACTAATAATGCAATCATGCGTTCGAAAAATAACTTGCAGTATCATTGAACTAATTCGAAATCACTGAATACCTCATGCGCCTTTAAAACAAGACACAATTCTCTAATTAAAGAAAACCGGAACATCATTTGATTTATGTTCTTTATCAGTACTGACTAAAATAAGTTACGTTTTCAGTTAAAATAGGTCAACTTTGAACGCCTGAAAAAGTAATTTTCAGGCATCCGATTTTTTTGAAATTTTGTAGCTTTATAGAGCAACTTAAGGACTCTATTTTTGTAGTTGACAACTTTTTTATAGGACCACAATCCAGTTAGTTATGCTACGTTTACTGAAATTCGTCTAATTTTTGAGCCTTTAGGTTTCCAGGCGACATAACTATCTGGATAGTGGTCCTATAAAAAAAGTGTCAACTACAAAAATAGAGTTTTTAAATTGTTCTATACATCCACAAAATTTGAAAAAAATCGGATCACTGGAAGCTATTAATTCAGATCTTTAAAAATAACCTATTTTCCTCTGGAAATTACAACTTTAAGTGAAATATGCGCTAACTTTGATCATGTGAAAAATATGCAATGAAATTTTTTGATTTTATGTGAGCATAAAGTTCTAGAGTTGATATATACCTCCACAAAATTTTAGAAATATTGGATTCCTGGAAGCCACTTTTTCAAACCCGCAAAGTTGTCCATTTTGAATTCCGGCTAAACTGGGGTCTTGAGGCCCAAATTAGAAAAAATCAAACTCGATTTGTAAAAAATCGCACCATTCTTTTGTGCACTTTAAACCCCAATACATAATTTCCTGCTGATAACATAGTCGCCTGCGTAATAAAACAAAAAACGCATCTCCTTTTTCCCCAAAAAGTGTTTAATTAGCAGTAGAAAGAAGAAAAAGAAGACAGTGTCTTCAATTTTGTGTCCATCACGGTCTTCTCCCAGTAGTAGTGATAAGATATGAGAGAGTATTGGAATTTGGAGAGACGCAGAGATAAGATAGTATTCTTTCGATGATTCCCGTCTCATTGTTCTTTATTCACCTCTTTTTTCCACTTGCCCCCAAATTAGTATTATATTAGTCCTATTTTTTAGACTCGTTTGGGGGGGGGGGGGGGCATAGTTCTTCTTTGTTTATTGGTTAGTGAATCTTGAAATCACACGATTTTTTGTATGTATTTGTGAGAAGTTTATATATTATCAAAATAAAAATAGAAGAGTTATAAAGTTTTTGCATTAACAATTCTAGAGATTGAGACCATAAAAACTTGTTTTTAAAAAATTGAAAAAAAAAGTTTTTTAAAACTCAAATTTTAATAGTTGTGGACTTTTAAATTAGGATTTTTAAATTAGATTTTTGAACGTCCAATGGATTCCAAGATTTGAGAAGATTTTAAAAATTGCAAGTATAGAAAAATCTGAAACCCGGATGTTCACAAATTTACAGTTTTTGAGTGGTTTCAAAATTTCAGGTTTTTTGAGTTTTCTAGAGGATTGTTCTTATTGTAATATTATTTTTTATATCTAAATGTTTCTCTGATTTCCGCTTTTTTGAGAATTTATGTTGCACAAGTCATAACTCGACTCCCCGTTGTCTATCAATTGGAAATTTAATGGAGATTATATTACTTTAATTTTATCCTTGAAATTTCAAAAATTTGACCGTATTTTGCTCTATTGGCTTTTTTAACAGGGCCGGCTCCGCTAGCCTGGAAAAAAATCAAAATTTTGATTTTTGAGATTCAGATTTTTGAGAGTCCGAAGGATTTGGAGATTCTGAAATTATAAAACTATGAGATTCAAAGATTCTGAATCTCGGGGAATTTCGAAAACTTTATAACTGAAATATCCAGCTCCTCAGATTTTCAAATTCTGCAATTTAATATACTGAAAATTTTCTGATTTTCGAATTTTCAAAATTCAAATCTCCGGTTTTCGATATTGTGTCAATTTTTCAAAGTTTTCAACACCTAAAAAACATTCTTCTTAAAATTCCCTTTCAAATGGTGTATTTTTCACAAAATTTGGCTCATTGGCTCTTGAGATATAGCACTTCGAATTATTTCAAATAAAATACAAAAAATTTTAAATCATTGCTTTTCTGAAATTCAAAATCTTTTGAGCTCATTTAGAGTATTAAAATTCTGAAACTTCAGAATCTCAGAATCTCATTATCAGGATCCCACAGTGCTCAAAGTGTTTCAAATTGTAGAAGTCAGATATCTCAAATTTTCAGATTTTCAAATTTTCAAAATTTGAGATCAGAAATTCAAAAATTCTGCGATTTCAAACATTGGTAAGCTTGTAATATTCAGAATGTTTTTTTTTAATTCTAGGGAACTGATATTCTGAAATTAGGAATATTTTTATATTAGACTCTGAAATTCTAGAAATTCGAAACCCAAGAATCTCACTGTCAGAATCTCCACAGTTTCTAGAGTCTAAAATATGAAAATTTTTACGTTTTTTACATTTATTCTTACATTTTCTAAATCCCAACATCTCCTTTATTCTTTTCTCCTTTTTTCGCTCAAAAAATTTCAAATTTCAAATTCCCTCCAACCCATTTTTCTTCCAGGAAAAACAATGACAAATGAAACAGCCATCACCCTAGCTGCGGCCCTCATCGGATCCTCTTATTTTTTGTATTGTAAACTTTTGAAATCCCAAAAATTATCTCTTCCAAATGGACTATCAGTTGATAAGCAAGCCGTTGAAGTTAAGGTGAGCAATTAAAAATTCAAAAAAACAATTTTTTTTTGAATTTTTTTCAAAAGTTTTTGTCCTCCTAGAAATCCAATGTTTTAAAAAGTTAGGCCATGGCCTAGAAATCCAAAAATATAATTTCAGGGCCAACCAGGTGTCTGGAAAAGTGCTCTAATGGAGCATGAGCAAGAAGATGTGCTCACGAGATTCTATCCAGAAGTCGCCACGATTCATGACGTCTTTTTGAAGGGAAAAAAGGTAAGTAATTCGAAAAAAAGTGGGCGGAGCCCACTTTTGCTCAAAAATCGATATTAGATTCGCTGAAAAAGCTCGAGCTTACCTCTAATCAAAATTTCAACTTTATATTCGAAATCAGCGTGCTTGATTACCTCTACCCACCAATTTTCATCCCAATCCGACCACTTTGAAAAATTAGGCTCCGCCCACTTTTGCAACCTTGCGGCAGGGTTTTCAAATTTAGGTTTAAAATGGAGATTTTGAGCTGAAAATTTGTATCCCTACGTTTTCAAACACGCTGAGTCTGAATCCATTGAAAAATTGCAAAATTTTGAAAACTTAATTCCGCCTTTTTTTGCTACATTTTTTGTCAACTTCTGAATATTATGCTCCGCCCACTTTTTAGTATAGTCTATCTGGTATCTGTCTAAAATATCTGTCTAAAAAAAGTTCCCCCCCCCCCCCAAAAAAAATTTTTATGTCTAGATGTCCTCTTCTGATGGCGTGATATGACCATTTAGTGTCTTTTTTTCTTTGAAGAAACACACGAACTTTGTTTTCTTATCTTATCAGCGTTACATACTTTACTTTTTTTTCCAAAATAGGGTAAAGTTAAAATAGAGATACAAAGAACGTGCAGAAGGGCACATCTGGACATATGGATCGACAGATAGAGACGCAGACAACGAGAGAGCTCTCGGTGTCTGCGTATCCTTTAACTTTGAAGCGCTATATCTCAGAAGTGAGCGGAGCTATCAACAAAGTTCAGAATGCAAAATGTGTAAAATTTTGTGCTGAGCAATATTGTAATTGGGCACTTTTTGATAACTCTTTTCCTTCTTGTGATATAGTGCTTCAAAGTTAAAGCACCTTTACAAACAAAGAGAACCGGTCGCCTCTAACTTTGAGCGCTTGTATCTCAAAAAGGGGCAGAGTTATCAAAATAGTTTCAATTATAAAAATGTGTGAAATTTAACGATGAGCAATATTGTAGTTAAAAACTTTTTGATGGCTCCGCTCCTTTTTGAGATATACCTTTTTTCAGGAAAGCAAAGGAGGAGCATGTGTCGGAACGCGAGCCTCCGCAACTTCGGAATACAGTTTCTTGAGCTATGATGAGGTTCACGAGAAGGCCAAAAAGTTGTCAATGGCGATGATTCATGAGTTTGGATTGAAGCCAGGTAAGCTCCGCCCGCTTTTGCAAATTTGAAAAAGTTTTCAAATTTATACTTAAAGTGGAGATTTCGAGCTGAAAATTAGTGTGCCTACGTTTTTAACCACGCTGAGTCAGAATCCATTGAAAAATGTTTTAATTTTTTTCAGGAAACACCACAAACATTGGAATCTACGCTCGAAACTCTCCGGAATGGCTCATTTCTGCCATCGCCTGTATGGAGCAGTCTATGGTAGTTGTGCCACTTTACGACACACTTGGAGCCGAGGCAGCCTCTTTCATAATATCTCAAGCGGAAATTAGTGTTGTGATTGTGGATAATTTCAAGAAGGCGGAATGTTTGATTCAAAATAGAGCGAGTATTCCGACACTGAAACATGTCATTGTTATTGATAGTGCAGAGTTGGTTGAAGGAATGGTGGGTGATTTGGCTGCGTAGCAATGCTGAAGTGATACAGCAAATTTCAAAATTCGCTGCGTAGCCATGTAAGAGTGATACAACAAATTTCACTGCGTAGCAATGCTTATTTGATACAGTAAACTTTTACAACGTTTCGTTTCATGTTTCTACTTTTGGAACCTCGAATCTTTAATTTTTTGGCAAATTTTCAAAAATTTCGAAACCTGAAAAGTAATCTCTTTCAAATTTCTTTTCAAATGGTATAATTTTCACAAAATTGAGATCATTAGCACTTGAGATATAGAAATTTGAATTTTCAAAATTTTCAAAAAAAATTTCTGACAATTTTTTTTGAAAATTTTTTCCCTCGAAATTCAAAAAAATGTGTCAACTTTCCAAATGTTTAAATTTTATAAAATATTCTCCTTAAAATTTCCTTTCAAATAACATATTTTCACAAATTTTGGCTCACTAGCTCTCGAGATATAACTCTTTGAAATTTCGAATTTTTCGACGAAAAAATGTTTTCTCAAAATGTTTTTTCCTCGAAAATCACAAAACTGAGCCAATTAAATTTCAAAATCTGAGGAATATTTTTCTTCAAATTTCCTTTCGAGTGGTATATTTTTCAAAAAATTCGGTCAAAAATATCTTGAGATATAACAATTTGAAGTTACAAATTTTTCGGAAAATGTTTTAGAAAATTCTTCTTGAAAAATGTTTTTTCTCGAATTTCAAAAAACTGTGTTAATTTTCAATACACAAATAATTACACTTTAAATTTCCTTTCAAATGGTATATTTTTCACAAAATTTGGCCCATTAGCTCTTGAGATATAGCAGTTTGAAATTATAAATTTTCAAAAAAAATTACAAGAAATTTTTTTTGAACATTTTTTCTCGAAATTCAAAAAATTTTGTTGATTTTCAAAAATATCAAAACCTAAGAAATAATCTTCTTAAAATTTCCTTTCAAATGGTATATCTTTCACGAAATTGGGATCATTAGCTCTGGAGATACATAGCAATTTGAAGATTCAAAATTTTTTCAAAAAAAAATTTCGACTTCGAAATTTTGTTGTTTTGCTGCCTAGAAATCCCAACTTGATACAACAAAATTCGCTGCGTAGCCACATACCCTTGATACAACACATTTTCCAGACCACCTTCGACACCATCCGTGTTGAATCCTTCGACAATGCCATCTCCCTTGGTGCCCAACACGGATTCACCAACAATCTACCAAAACCAGAAGACAATTACATCATTTGTTATACATCTGGAACGACTGGAACACCGAAAGGAGTCATGTTGACTCATGAGAATATTGTGGCGAATATCAGTGGATTCTTGAAGATTTTATTTGCGTTCCAACCATCGATGATTGATGCGACGCAGGTGAGTTTGATGGGGGCGTATCTCTATTAGGAATTGAGATTTTAAAAAAAATTAAACCAAAATGTAGAGCTTAATAAGATCTACAAAATGGTATACAAAAAAACAATGTTTACTCTTGCACTTTTTTTCTGAGAGCCCTTGAATGATAGTTAGATGTATGACCAATCCTGGGTCGTTTGAGACGCTATATCAATTACAGAGTGAAGCTAACAAGTAATTTTTAACTACAAAAATGTGTAAAATTTTATGTTGAGTAATATTGTAGTTGAGCAGTTTCTTATAGCTCCACCTCTTCTTGAGATATTGGGCTTCAAAGTTAAAGCGTCATCAGGCAAAGGGTACTTGCCGTCTCTAGCTTTAAGCGGCTGTAACTCAAAAAGGGACGGACTCATCAAAACAGTCAAAACTATAAAAATGTGCCAAATTTTATGCTGAGCAATATTGTAGTTGAACACTTTTTAATAGCTTCGCCCCTTTTTGAGATACAGCGCTTCAAAGTCAAATCGCCCAAAAGACAGGCAATGACAATTTCTCCGACGCCTCTAACTTTGAACAGCTATAACTCGAAAAGGAACCGAATTATCAAAAATATTTAAACTATAAAAATGTTAAACATTTTATGCTGAGCAACATTGTAGTTAAGCACTTTTTGATAGCTCCGTCTTTTCTTGAGATATAACGCAATTTTTCTAGGTCCATATCTCCTACCTCCCACTATCCCATATGATGGAACAGCTCACCCACTGGACCCTTCTCGGATTCGGATCCAAAATTGGTTATTTCCGTGGAAGCATTCAAGGACTCACAGATGATATCAAGTCACTGAAGCCTACCGTATTCCCAGTGGTTCCACGTCTTCTCAACAGACTCTATGATGCGATTACGGTAAGTTTGAAAGTACGCTCCATTGCAAAAAGAAATCGAACTTATTTAGAGCAAAGTCCAGCAGCAAGGATTCGTCGCTAAGCTCGTCTACAACTTTGCATTCGCTAGAAAACTCGCTCAAGTTCGCTCGGGAAAAGTTGGTCGTGATACGATTTGGGACCGCCTGGTGTTCCGAAAAATTCAAGAGCAAATCGGTGGAAAAGTGGATCTTATGGTCACCGGATCCGCTCCGATCTCATCTACAGTACTTGAGACGTGTCGCGTGACACTTGGAGCAACAATTGTCGAGGGTTACGGTCAGACTGAGTGTACTGCATTGGCGACATTCACATGGTTGGGAGATCCGAGTACGGGACACTGTGGGGCACCGGCTCCGTGTGCATTGGTCAAGTTGGGGGATGTACCGGATTTGAATTATTATGCGAAGGATGGGAAGGGAGAGGTAAGTGTAGCTTTTTTTTTTGAAAATTGCATTTGAAAGAATGTTGTTAAAGAAAAAAATTAGCTTTGAAGCGCTAAGAGCCAAGAAAACTGCGTTTGAAAAGTTGTATCTAATTTCAAACTACTCTAACTTTGTAGACAATTTTCTGTATTTAAAACTGTGATTTTCTAAACGAAATTTATACCAAAATGTAGAACTTAATAAGATCTACAAAATGGTATCAAAACTAAAATATACAGATTTTGATAGTTCAACCAAATTTGGCCTTGAACCACTAGGAGCCCAGCAAAAAGAGTCAAATTTTGGGCTCAATTTTTCTGTTCAAATTAACCATTTTTCAAACAATATTTATACCAAAATGTAGAGCATAATAAGATCTACAAAATAATTTTAAACCTAAAACTTACAGAGTTTGATAGTTTAACCAAATTTGGCCTTGAACTACTAGGAGTCGAGAAAATTGAGTTTTAAAAAAGTGTTGTATCAAATTTTAAGCAAGTCAAACTTTGGGGTTAAATTTTTATATTTTAAACTATGATTTTGAAGGCGATTTTTTTACCAAAATGTAGAACTTGAAAAGATCCACAAAATGGTATCAAAAATAAAACGTTCAGATTTTGATAGTCTAACCAAATTTAGCCTTGAACCACTAGAAGCCAAGAAAATTGCTTTTGAAAAAATGTTGTATCAAATTTGAAGCAAGTCAAACTTTAAAATCAATTTTCTCTATTCAAATTAACAATTCTTAAGACAATATTTATACCAAAATGTAGAACTTAAAAAGATCTACAAAATGATAAAAACTTCAATAAAATTACGTTACTTGATTTTCCTCGATAGTCCGTTAAATATTAGGTATAGCGCACCTTGGTCAACATCAAAGCGCACCGACTTTAACGAAACGTAGCTTTCTCAAAATTGTGCTTTCAAAACCTAATTGTTATATCAAAATGTAGAACTTAAAAAGAGCTGAAAAGTGATATTAAAATTAATCAAATTACTCCTTTTCCAGTTCCTTCCGAGAGCTCTTGATACGTCGTCGGGTGTGGGGAACTTTGACGCACGATATTTCTTGAACGGGCGGAGCTATCTAAAAAGTTTCAATTGCAAAAATGTTGAAAATTTTATGCTGAGCAATTTTGTAGTTGATCACTTTTTAATATTTCCGCCAGTTCGAAAGGTATAGCGTTTCAAAGATAAGTGGATCGGCCGTAGGCTGCCGGCGGAGACTGGGCAACTTCAAAACGTTATATCTCAAAAAGGGGCAACGCAATTAAAAAGTGCATAACTACAATATTGTATAACATTACATTTTGCACATTTTTGTAGTTTAAAGCTTTTAGAGAACTCCACCCATTCCCGAGATATTGTGCGTCAAACTCGGCGTCGTTTTATGCGCGCTCTAATTTATATATCTCGCGAATCAGTTGAGCTTTCGAAAAAGCCTAAAATTGCACACATTTTTGTAGTTTACAGTATTACAGTATATTCAATTTCTCCACAATTTTCAGATCCGCATCAAAGGCCCCTGCGTCACCAAGGGATACTACAAAGACCCAGAACGTACCGCTGAACTTTTCGACGAAGAAGGATTCCTACAAACCGGAGATATCGGAGAGATGCTTCCAAATGGAACGATTCGTATTATCGACAGAAAGAAGCACATTTTCAAATTGGCCCAGGGAGAATATGTGGCACCGGAGAAAATTGAACAAGTTTATATTAGAACACCAGTGGCGCAACAGGTTTATGTCGATGGAGATAGTTTGGAGAGGTAGGGAAGGAGCTAGAATTGGGATTTTTGGACGAATCTTATAGAAAAATGTAGAGCTTGAGAATATCTATGAAATGGTATAAAATACAGTAATATAAAATTTGGAAATAAGGCTCAGGGAGCCGTTGAAAAAGTCCGGGGTTTCTCGGATTTTAGCGCTATTTTCAATACCGTATCAAGCTCTGCATTTTCATATAAATTCCGACCCCAAACTCACAATAGTACATTAACACATAGAAAAATGTTCCTTCAGATGGCTCATCGCTGTGGTCGTCCCGGAGCCCGACGTAATCAATGAATGGAATGAGAAGCAAGGAGTCGGAAAGCGAACAATGGAAGAGATTTGTAATGATGAAAAGGCGAAGGAATTTGTGCTCAGCGAGCTGCATACGATTGGAAAGGCAAACAAGTTGAATTCTATTGAGCAGGTACTTTTTTTTATTTTGACCATAACTCAACACCCAGTGGACCAAATTTTATGGAAGTTACATAGGTCAATTGGAAATTTAATGAAGATAATGTTAGTATTTTTTCTTTTTTCAAAAATCTCAATTTTGAAAATTTCGATTTTTTTGCATTTTTGTGCTTGCGGACTCTTGAGCCCCCGCTTATTTCGCTTATAGCTTGACACCCAGTGGACCAATTTTTATGAAGATTATGTAGATCTATTGGAAATTTAATTTAGATAATTCAGTATCTTTGTTTTTTCAAAAATATCAATTTTGAAAATTTCGATTTTTTGCCGTATTAAACCCCGCCCGAGGAGGCGCCGGAGGCCCGCCAGCTTTTATTGTAAAGATTTGACGAGAAATCGTTCAAATAAAAAGTCTCCAACGATTTCTAATCAAATATTTTACCTATAGGCCTCCGCTCCTCCGGCGCGCCGAGTCGGGGCTCAAAAATGCAAAAAATCGAAATTTTCAAAGTTAATATTTTTGAAAAAAGAAAAATGGTAAAATTATCTAAATTTAATTTCCAATCGAACTATATATTTTTCATAAAAATTGGTTCACTGGGTGTCAAGTTATAAGCAAAATAAGCGACGGGAAACGAGGCTCCGCCCACAAGCTTGCAACAACAGGTGTGCCGCACTTGTGGGCGGAGCTTCGAAATTTTTATGCATCTGTAAGTTGTCTTAAACGATTTCTCGGTGAATATTTTACCTATAAGCCTCCAAGCCTCCGGCGCATCGCCCGGGGCACAGAAAGACAAAAAATTCAAAATCTCAAAATTGAGATTTTTCACAGTGGTCGAGCGACTGAGGTATGCAAACGCGCTCTCTGGAGAAGCCGGGCCTAAAATTAATTTTTTAGACCCGAATTCCGCTCATTTTTTTGAAAATTGTATTTTATTCCGGTACTAAATTTAGTCGAGAATTTTTCTGAAACAAAAAAATTTAGAAAAAAGCACTGGAATTTGAATAAGAAGGCGTCAAAGTTCGGAAAAAAGTGCCAAATCAGGGGAGCGCGTTTGCATACCTCTGTCGCTCGACCACTGTGATTTTTCAAAAAAACAAAAATTCTTGAATTATCTAAATTCATTAAAAACTCTAGAATTATCTAAATTCAATTTTTCCAATCGACTTATGCAATTTTTAGATGCATATAAACACAGAAAAATATTCAAAAATTGAATTTAAAAAAAATAATTTCAAATTTCAAAAAAAAATTTAAATTAAATTTCTAAAAAATTTCCAGGTAAAAAAAGTGATCCTCTCCGCGGAACCCTTCACAGTCGAAAACGGACTTCTCACGCCGACGCTGAAAGCTAAACGACCACAGTTGAGGTTGAAATATAAGGATGGAATGGCTAAAGTCTATAAACAATTCCCAAATCTTTAAAAATTTTTTGAAAAACATTGCATTTTTTTTTGGGCTTCGTGACATTTCGCAAGTGCGACGTTTCGAAAGAAAAATTTTTAACCATTCTTTGATTAAATATCCTACTGTACTTTTTACTCAGAATGGTTTGGAATTTTTGGCCTGCGAATCGTCGCACTTTCGAAACGTCACGGAACCTTCTTTTTTCTAGTCTTTGTATATTGTAGTGCCATAACAATATGAGAAAGTACTTTATTGATAAAAAATGAAATAAAAAATTCAAAAAAAAATATGCAGTATCAATTCATAATGGCTACGCAGCGAATACAACTTCAAGGGTTAAAAATAAAGAAAATTCAAAATTTCAAAGGGTAAAAATTACAAAAAAATTCAAATTTTTTAAGCAAAAAAAAATCGATAAATTCTCAAGTTCCACACCGTTCAAAAACCTTATACAAATCGTGCGAATCGGCCAACTGTTTCACAATTTCTTTCTGTTTAAAATTCTCGGGAGGAATGAATTTCCTCTTGACGAGTGGCATCAGAATCTGTTTGATTAGTGGTTTCCAGAAGATTCCCGAGAATTCCGACACTTTTTTTTCTGGGGTTATGAATTGTTTATGGAGGGTGAAGAGCTCTCCGATGGCACGAGAAATCGAGTCGAAACATTTTTGCTCCTGGAAAAAATTTTCAATTTTTTTCTGTGACATTTCGAAAGTGCGACGTTTCGAAAGTGTGACGATTTGAAAATTTTTCCCAGAATGGTTTGAAATTTTTGCTTTCGAAACGTCACACTTTCGAAACGTCGCACTTTCGAAATGTCACACATTTTAAATGTCGCGGAGCCATTTTTTTAAATTGAAAAATCTTATGATTTTTTTTAAACAATTTTGAGGCAAAATTTAAAAAATTGTTTTTCAAAATTTTTTTTTCGAAGCGTCGCACTTTCGAAATGTCACTTTTTTAATGTCGCGGAGCCATTTTTTTGAGTGAAAATTCTCATGACTTTTTATTACAAGTTTGAGTCAAAATTTTCGTTAAATTTTTTTTTCAAAATTATTTCCCTTCGAAATGTCGCACTTTCGAAATGTCCAAACTTACATCGTCATAATCCACATCCATCACCAACGACGCCACCAAAAATGGCAATTTTTCGAGTTGTGGAACATAGTGATGTACCAGAGACGGAATTTCAGTGATGTGGAGTCTGGAAAAAAATAGAATTTTTAGGATGAGCAATGTAGGAAAAACTGTAATTTTTAGTCTATTTTGGAAGGAAAAATTTCTTTATAAAATTGTTTTCTGAATATTCAAAATTCTTTGAAATCATATTTTTTTTAGTTTTTCGGAATCTAAAAATTTGAAAATTCTACTATTTTGCGTCTCAAAATTTCGACTCTGCGACATTTGGAAAGTGTGACATTTCGAAAGTGAGTCACTTCGAAAGCGTGACGTTTCGAAAGTCTGACGTTCAAGAAGTGCGACGTTTCGAAAGTGTGACATTTCGAAAGTGTGACGTTTCGACAGGCCGGAGTTTTGCAAGAGTGACGTTTCGCAAGTGAGACATTTCGCAAGTGGAAAGTTGCAGAAATGGGACATTTCTTTTTCAATTTCAATTTTTCAACAAATTTTGGATTTTCAAATTTTTAAATTTTCTTTAAAAATAATTGTTTTAATTTGTTCCTTTAAAAAATTCCATTAAAAACAAATAATTTGTAGTCTCTTCCTTCAAATTCGACTTTCCAGGAGTATTGAGATTTTTTTTTGAAAAAAAAATCGCGACGTTTCGAAAGTGCGACATTTCGAAAGAAAAAAAAATTTTGACTCTTTTTCTTTTGAAAATTTCAATCTTTTGCGAATTTTTCCTGCTGTTTTTCAAATCAAAATTTCTGATTTCTTGGAATTTTTTTGTAGTTTTTCTATCTTTTTAATACTTTTTTTGCTAGAATTTTTATAATTTTGTACTTCCTTCTCTACCGTATTATTATTACCTCTGCCCAATCCACTCCATTTTAATCGAAAAATAGTCATTCAACATTTCCAAATGCCATCCCAACACCATTTCCGCCGCTTTTCGTCTCTCTTCCATTCGAAAAATTCCAAAATTTCCATAATTTTCCGCATCTTTTTCACTCAAATTTCCAATCAATTCCAGCAAATCCAAAATCGCAGGAGGCTCGTCTTCCATTCGATAACTACCGTAGTTTCCAAATGAGAAAATCGATATTTGGTAGAAGAATTCGCGTAGGATTTCCGAGAAATTTAATTGATAAAGTGAGGTTCCGAATTGAATTAAAACAGTTTCTGGGTCGATGGCACCGACGAATGTACTCGTTTTGAAAAGATCACGAAGGGACAGCGAAGATGAGGAGATTATTTGACGACGGAGGGTCTCCAGGGATTCGAAATGGAATTCACGGCTCGTGGAGGAGGGCTGAAAATTGAAAGAAGACGTTTCGAAAGTGAGAAAAAATCCTAATATTTTTTTGCAAATAAAAATTCGGATTTTGAAACATTGAGGCACCGAGTCATTTTGTAAGTGTGACGTTTCGCAAATTTGAAAAATTAAAAATTTTTTGAAATTTCAATTTTTTTGAAAATCCAAATTTTAGGTTTTCCCGGAGTCTGAAAACTTGAAATGTTCATTTTTCATTGTTTTTCAAAATTTCGGGCATTTCGAAAGTGTGACGTTTCGCAAGTAAAACATGAAAATTCTAAAATTTTTTGAAAAATATAATTCAAAATTTGAAATTTTCGCAATTTCAAATTTTTTGAGTATCAAAATTCTTAGTTTCTCCGGAATTAGGAATTTTGAATATTCTACTATTTATTTGTGTCTCAAAATTTCGGCTTCGCGACATTTCGAAAGTGTCGAAATTCGAAATTTCCAGATTTTGAAAATTCAAAATTTTTGATTCTCTAATTTTTTATTTTTTTCACAAAAATATCCAAAATTTGGAACTCGTCAAAATCTACAATTTCAAAATAAGCAGTTTCTGAAAAATTGAGAAAAAGTTACTGTGAAAAGGGATTCACAGACATTTCGAAAGTGCCAAAAAATCCTGAAATTTTTTGAAAAATATAATTCAAAATTTGAAACTTTTGAAAATTCAAATTTTTTGGTGTCTCAGAATTTCGGCACCGCGAAATTTCGAAAGTGTGACGTTTCGCAAGTGAAAAAACCCTTAAAATTTTCAAAATTCAAAAGTTGAAACTTTGGGAATTATAATTTTTGGTCTTCCCGAATCTGAAGTTTTGAAAATTCTACAATTTTTTGGTGTCTCAAAAATTGGGCTCCGTGACATTCCGAAAGTGTGTTCGCAAGTTAAAAAATTTGTTTAAGTTTTAAAAAAAAATCCATAATTTAAAACTCGTCAGAATCTGAAATTTTGCAAAGAAAAAACCGGAGAATTCGGGCTTTGCGACATTTCGAAAGTGTGACGTTTCGAAGGTGAAAATCCTAAAATTGTTTTGATTTTGATTTTTGGTTTCAAATTCTTTGAAAATCCCAATTATGTTTTTCGTTTTCCGTAATCTGAAAATTTGAAAATTCTACCGTTTTTTGGTGTCTCAAAATTTCGCCTCCGCGACATTTCGAAAGTGGTTACGCTTTTCGAAAAAAAGTAGATTTTTAAGACCATCTAAGCCTCTAAGCCTTACCCCGCCCTCGTTCTCCTCCTCGTCCTCTCCCAAATCCTGTGATTCATTCAACTTCCTTTCTCCTCCTACAGTACTCGAGACCACCGAGACCATCGACACTTGATCATCCAGATACTCTGTCCCTTGGGTCATCTGAATATGATCCTCCACGTCCACGTAGCCATCAGAGTCCTTGTCGACGACGTCTTCTGAATCCATCGTTCGTGGCCTCTTCAGTGGCCCACGGACGACAAATTCGTCGATTTTTCGCTCCTTGGAATCGGTTCGGACCTCCATGTGGTCTACACGCTTTTTCGGGTCGGTCTTCCAATTTTGAGACGGCGACGGCTTGAAGGCTGGAAAAAAAGGCTTAGGCTTAGAGGCTCAGGCTTAGAGGCTCAGGCTTAGAGGCTTAGGCTTAGGCTTAAAGGCTTAGGCTTAGAGGCCTAGGCTTAGAGGCCGTAGGCTTAGGCTTAGGGGCTTAGGCTTAGAGGCTTAGGCTTAGAGGCTTAGGCTTAGAGGCTTAGGCTTAGACCTTTGGCTTAGAGGCTTAGAGGCTTTGGCTTAGAGGCTTAGGCTTAGGCTTAGAGGCTTAGGCTTAGACCTTTGGCTTAGAGGCTTAGAGGCTTAGGCTTAGACCTTTGGCTTAGAGGCTTTGGTTTAGAGGCTTAGGCTTAGGCTTAGAGGCTTAGGCTTAGAGGCTTAGGCTTAGAGGCTTAGGCTTAGACCTTTGGCTTAGAGGCTTAGAGGCTTAGGCTTAGACCTTTGGCTTAGAGGCTTTGGCTTAGAGGCTTAGGCTTAGAGGCTTAGGCTTAGGCTTACCATTCTCCCCACTCGTCCCGTTACTTGGCCTTCGAATCGCCTCAATCGATTTAATCGTCTGTGCCGTCGTCAAAATTGGAATCTGCGAGAATCGAAAGTCCAAATCTGTATCTTCTTCGGCCTTCGTGGCCAACGTCGTCATGGCGCCAGAATCCCGTGGCTCGAAACCGAATAAATCGCTAACGAACGACTCGAAGTACGCTCGAATCTCGCCGATAATTTCCTTTTTTTCCAGAAAAATCACCGAGCTTTTTGTCGGATGCACGTTGACGTCGATGCGGGTTTCGTCGATTTCCAGATGGACGGAGAGGAATTGACAGAATAGGGAGCGATTCTGGAAATGAGAAAATGGTTCAAAATGGCCTAGTTTTGGATTCCTAGGCCACCAACTAAACATGGCTATAACTTGGCTCAAAATCAAGATATTTGAATTCCAACACCACCAATAGCTTTCTGGGGGCTTGCTCTCCATTTTGAATCTAAAAATGGCCTAGAAATCTCAACTTTGGAATTCTAGGCCACCACTTTGAAAAAGCTATAATTTTGCCCAAAATCAAGATTTTTGGATTTCGAAAACAGCTTTCGGATTTTTAGGCCAGTAACTAAAAATGGCTATAACTTGGCTCAAGATCAAGATTTTCGGATTCTGACACCACTAATGGTTTTCTAGTGACTTTGTCTTCCTTTTCAGTGAAAAATGGCCTAGAAATCTAAAATTGGTTTTCTAGGCCACCAATTAAAAATGGCTGTAACTTGGCTTAAAATTGAGATTTTTCAATTCAGACAGCGCCGATAGCTTTTTGGAGTCTTTTTCTTTAGTGAGTGTAAAAATGGACTAGAAATCTCAATTTTGGATTTCTAGGCCACCTACTTATAATGGTCATAACTTGGTTCAAAATTGAGATTTTCGAATTCCGACACCACCAATAGCTTTCTGGGGACTTTTTTCTTCATTTTGAGTATGAAAATGGCCTAGAAATTCTATATTTGGATTTCTAGGCCACCACTTTGAAACAGCTATAACTTGGCTTAAAATCAATATTTTTTGAATTCCGATAACACCAATAGCTTTCTGGCGACATTCTCTTCATTTTGAGCCTAAAAATGGGCTAAAAATCCAAATTTTGGATTTCTAGGCCACCAACTAAAAGTGACCAGAACTTTGTTGAAAATTTAGATTTTAGGATCCAGACATCACCATTAGCTTTCTGACGACTTGCTCTTCATTTTCAGTAAAAATATGACTTAGAATTCTAAATTTTGGATTTCTAGGCCACCTACTTATAATGACCATAACTTGGTTCAAAATTGAGATTTTCGAATTCCGACACCACCAATAGCTTTCTGGGGACTTTTTTCTTCATTTTGAGTATGAAAATGGCCTAGAAATCCAAAATTTGGATTTCTAGGTGACCACCTTGAAATGGTCATAACTTTGTAGAAAATTGGGATTTTTCAATTTTAAGTCCACCAATAGCTTCTGGGGACTTCCTTTTCATTTGCAGTGAAAAATGGCCTAGAAATTCTATATTTGGATTTCTAGGCCACCAACTTGAAAACGCTATAACTTGGCTCAAAATTGAGATTCTCGGTCTCCGACACCACCAATAGCTTTCCGGGGACTTTTCTTCAGTTTAAGTGAAAATGGCCTAGGAATTCCGAAATTTGGATTTTCTAGGCCACCAAAAAAGTTAGGCCACTGGCTTCAATTTCTCATTTCGATGCATTTTTTGAGAGGATTTTCGTAGTTTTTCTTCGTGTTTGTTCGCTACAATTATCTTTTTGACGGTCTAACTTTTCCCCAGTGCAAAAGTTAGGCCATCTCCTTTCAATTCCTCACCTGTAAAACCTCGTCCAACGGATGTTTCAGAATATCACACCGAACACTTCGGCCATTAATGAAAACCGAAAAAAACGATCGAGAAGTTTTCCGATTTTGTGATACTTTCGCTGTGGCCGCGGCGATCGGTTTCGAGATGTTTCCGGTGAATTTGAATTTGAGACGAGTGGATTCAAGGGAGAGTGGAACGATTGACTGAAAATATGATAGTGGTGGCCTAGGAATCCAAGTTTTGGAAAAAAGTTAGGCCACTTTTATGCTCAAAATGAAGAGCAAGTCCCCAGAAAGATATTAGTGATGTCGGAATCCAAAAATTTTGATTTTAAGCCAAGTTATAGCCGTTTTAAAGTGATGGCCTAGAAATCCAAATTTCAAATTTTTAGGCCATTTTACACTCAAAATGAAGGAAAAGTACCAATAAGTCTATTGGTGGCTTTGGAATTGAAAAATCTCGATTTTGAATGAAGTTACGACCATTTCCAGTTGGTGGCCTAGACTTCGCAAGTTAGGCCACCAAAGGCATTTGTTGAATTTTCACCGTTTTAAATAAGGATTGGTGGCCTAGAAACTCATATTAGAGAATGTTAGACTGAAAATCAAAAATTGGGTTTTGATGACCTAGAAATCCAAAATTTGGATTTCTAGGCCATCACTCTAAAATGACTATAACTTGGCTCAAAATTGAGATTTTTGGATGCTGGCACATCTAGTAGCTTTCTGGGGACTTAATATTCATTTTGACATGAAAATGGCCTAGAAATCCAAATTTTTGGATTTCTAGGCCACCACTTTGAAACGGCTATAACTTGGCTTACAATCAAGATTTTTTTCAATTCCGAAACCACTAATAGCTTTCTGAAAATTTGCTTTTCATTTTCATTTAAAACAATGGCCTAGGAATCCAAATTTTGGATTTCTAGGCCACCACTTCAAAACGGCTATAACTTGGCTGAAAATCAAGATTTTTGAATGCCGCCACCACTAATAGCCTCCCAGGGACTCTTTTTTCATTTTTAAATAACCATGGCCTAACTTTTTCATCCTGAAATTTCTAGGCCATCTCACTTACATCAGCCAAATCTCTTCCCAACAAATTGCACACCACGTCTCGAAACTTTCCGTCTCCTTTCGTTCGAAAATCGCTCGATTGATTCTGATGGAGCGCGAATGAAACATCGCTGAAAATTAAAGATTGTCAATGGAGCGAAGTTGCGTTTTCGGAATTTTTGAAAAAAAATTCCAAAGAATTATTTATTCAAAATTTCAAAATACTATTTCTCGGCCAATTTTCGACTGTTTTTGACGATTTTGGGCTCAATTGGATTTTTTCCTGTCTTTTCAATGGAGCGCAGTTGCATTTTTTTGAAATTTGAATTTTTTGAGACAGATTTTTTTGAAAAATCCGTTTCTCAGTCCATTTTCAACCGTTTTTGATGGTTTTGGGCTTAAAAAAATCAATTTTTTCCAGTTTTTTCAATGGAGCACAGTTGCATTTTTTTCGAAATTTGAACTTTTTCGGACTAAAATTTTTTTGAAAAAAATCTTTTTCAGTCAATTTTTGACCGTTTTTGACGATTTTGGGCTCAAAAAATTAGATTTTTCCAGTTTTTCAATGGAGCAAAATTGCATTTTTTTGAAATTTGAATTTTTTGGACCAATTTTTTTTGAAAATTTCATTTTTCAGTTAATTTCCGACGGATGTTGACGATTTTGGGCTCAAAAAATCAGAATTTTTCCCCCTTTTTTTAAAAATAATAATCTCACGGTCGATGAATAGCGAATTTCAGCAAAGTATCGTAGACCATTTTTGCCTCCTCTCCGTGTGTGGTCATTTTATTTCTTCTCGTTGGAAGGTTGTAAAATAAATCGGTGGCAGTGATACAGGTCCCATTTTTACCAGCAGATGGTTTAGTGGGAGCAAGAAGTTTTCCGTCTGGAAAAATTGGAAAAAAATTAAAAAAAAATTTTTTTTTAGAAAATTTTTTTTCAAAAAAATTTTAAATTCCTGATCCTCACCCAAAAAGTCTCCCCGATAAGCACATGAAGCATCTGCTCTTTTCGAAACAATATTAACCCTTGAAACATGGCTCAGAGAGGCCAGCGCCTCCCCTCTGAATCCATACGTCTTCATATGCATTAAATCTTCGAATTTCTGTAATTTCGAAGTGGCGAATCTCTCGCAGACTAATTCAAAGTCCTCTCGCTCGATTCCTTTCCCATTATCCGAGACTTGGAGCATTTTCAGACCCGCTTGTTGCATATTCACCATGATTTCTGTGGCTCCGGCGTCTAAAGAGTTCTCTACGAGCTCTTTTATAGCATTACACGGTCGAGCTAATACCTCACCGGCCGCCATTCGGTTTACAACGTCTTCGGGAAGACGTTGGATTAGACCCATGCTGAAAATTCCTGAAAACTTCATTTTTGAACGGTTTTTGCAGGTTTTTTTTTGCTACAAAATTCAATACTATTTATTTCAATTTATTTTCGATTCAATTCTCTCTTTTTTTTCACCAAAAATCGGTTCAAAACCCCCAAAAATCACCCAAAAAATCCAAAAATTGGTTGAAAAAATTCAAAAACTGAAACTTCCCGCCCAAATTCCTGTGCAATGTGTCGTCGGTGTGTAAATGCGTACAATGCGTGCAACTTTACGAACAATTTGGGAAATTCATTTTTTTCAGATTTTCAGACCAAATTTCAGTGTTTTTCAGGGTTTTTCAGAGGAATTTTCGAGAAAATTGAATGATAAATGTAAATTTCCAGGTAAAAGTATTAAATAAAGGCAGAAATTCCTAGAATTTCGTCGATTTTCAGCGAAAAATAGGCCAAAATTCAAAAATTAAAAAATCGGCCTAAAAATTGGAAATTCTTGAAGTTTCGAAGCAAATTTTGAGTTCTGAAGCCATTAAAATTCTTGAAGTTCATATTTTTCCCTACTTTTTCCAATTTTTTGGGTGAAATTTCGTCGAAATTTCCAAGAAAAATTGTTTTTCCATTTTTTTTTAAAATTTCCAAATTTTCACTAATTCCCAGAAAATCCAACAGTTCTATCGCTTCCAAGAGCTCAATTTTTGCTCAAAAACTTTCTGAAATCCAAAAATTTCACCTGCAAAAATCTGAAAACTCCAAAAAAATTTCCAAAGATCTGCAAAATCCCAAAAAAAAAATTCTAAAAAATCTGAAAATCCCAAAAAAATTTCTAAACATCTGAAAATCCAAAATTTTCTCCCTAAAAATCTGAAAATCCCAAAAATACACATACAATTCTCTACAGTTTATTTCATTGAAACACACCGTGTTGGCATAATGAGAGAAATGGAGAAAGATGGTCTTGTTGATGTTGTGGAGGCGGAGTCTTTTGATTTTGGGCATAAAAAACACCAATAAAAAAGCTATGAGAAGAGGGCGGGGCTTATTGGGGATGCTAAAACACATCGGAAAAAAACTTAAAGACTAGGGGGGCGTGGGGCTAAACGGGGACAAAAAAGAGGCCAAAAGAGCAAGCGAGAAAAAAATATGAACTAAAAAATGATGCTCCAGAGGGGGCGGAGCTTATAGAATAAAGCATAGGGAACAGAGAGAAAATTATAATAAAAAATTCAATTTTTTTTACAATGAGGAACCGTTGGGGTGAGAGCAATTGTGTGTGTATAAGCGAGAGAAAAAGTGAACAAAAAATAATTTTTAATGGCGCGAAATTTGAATATTTTCTACTGATTCCATTCCGTCTCGTCGACACCCTCCATTTGATCTTGTTCGAGACGAGTATCGACGTCGATTTTTGTCGACCACGCTGCGGCGACCTGAAAAATTTGAAAAATTTAGTATTTGGGGACTTTTGGTATGTTGAAAATGCGCTCTAGGGAGAATTTGGGGGGTCCCTGGAGCTCTGGATTTGCTCTTATGGCTCAAAAATATGCAAAAAATCATGCAGATTCCGAATATCACAACGAAAACGCTTGAAAATTATTTTCTGACCCACAAACCCGGTTAAAAATTGCGAAAAGTTATCCCTAATGGCCGAATTTTTTTCTCGGATTTTCCTCGTGGAGTACAATTTCTCACATGAAAATTTAGGCTTTTTTTGCAGAAAAACTCAAATTTTCTTGTGAAAAAATTGTACTCCACGTGGAAAACTCGAAAAAAAAGTTCGGCCATTAGGGATAACTTTTTGCAATTTTAACAGCGTTTTTTGGGTCAGAAAATAATTTTTAAGCGTTTTTCATCGTGATATTCAGAATCAGCATGGATTTTCTGTATCAATTGAGCCATATACTCATTTTTGCCCGAAAAAGGAAATCCAGAGCTCCAGCAGCCGCCAAATTCTCCATGGAGCGCATTTTCAACATTTTCAATCAGAAAATTGGAAAAAAAATCAGACAACGGACAAGAATAGAGGGAAAAGAGTTGAAGAGGAGTAGGATGAAGCCATGACCAAAAAAATTGCGATTTTTAATGAAAAATTTGAAGAAATTTTCAGCCATTAGGAGTAGAGAGGCTAACCAAAAAAATAAAGCGATAAATTTAAAAACTAAAAAAAATTTTTTTTTCGTCTGAAAATTGAATTTTTTGAAGTTTTCAAAATTTCAAAAAAAAAAAAAACTGAAAATGGCCTGAAATGACGACGTTTCGCAAGTGTGACGTTTCGCAAGTGTGACGTTTCGAAAGTGTGACATTTCGAAAGTGTGGCATTTCAAAAGTTTCACGTTTCAAAAGCAAAATGTTGCCCTTGTGAAATATCGCACTTTCGAAATGTCACACTTGCGAAACGTCACACTTTCGAAATGTCACGGATCCGGAAATTTAGCGCATTTCTGTCGTTTTCAGCCATTTTTAGCGAATTTTAAGCGTTTTTGCACTTTTTTGAGCTGAAAAATGTCAAAATCTTGAAATTTTCAATTCAAAATATCGTTGGTGGCCTAACTTTCTCCAGTTAGGCCATCAGAGACAATTGTCATTTTTCAGCGCTTTTTAGGCTCACAGAGGTGAAGTTACAGTAATCCTTACCGCATAAAATACACCATAGAAATTTATAGATACGTCTCAATGACCTGAATTTTGAAAATTTTTAGTAAAAAATTTTTTGGAAACCAAAATTACATCATAGTCCTCATCCTCTTCTTCCTCATTCTCTTCTTGATTTCCCTGAATTTTTGTCGGCGTCAGAAGACACGCGGGAATTCGAATTTGAGGCTCTCGGGGAGCTTGGGGCTCAGAATCCGAGCTCAAATCCACGAGGAGCTCCTGGGATGAGCGATGCTCATCGGTAAAATACTCCGAGTCTTCTGATTCTTCTTCGTGACCCCATTGCTCATCATTAATTACCTGTTGACGATCCGGAGTGTGTACACTCTCGACGGCGCAACTTTGCATACTGTGAGCGATTGGTGTCGGGTGAGTAGTGGAAGAAGCAGAAGCAGTGGATGAAGAAGAAGGCGTCTGTGGATTCTGATGGCCGGCTCCAGATGACGTTGTAGCAGATGACGATGTTGGCATCTCCGAGTGACGGACGGAGGCGGCGATTGGGCGAGGGACTGGAAAAATTGGTGATTATTGGTGGCCTAGGAATTCCGGGAGAAAAAAGTTAGGCCATCTCCGGGAGCACACGGTTGGCGACAAGGTGGCCTAGAAAATCATTAAAGGAGGAATCGGGGAAAATTGTTTTCTTTTATAGTATCTAAAATTTCCCCCTGATTCCGAATATCATAATGAAAATGTTCACAAAATCATCTAAATACCTAAAAAATCGTTTCAAACAGGCCCATTTTCTGGAAGTGTCTCCGGCGGCCGTGTGGCCTAACTCCTGGAGGTTTCTCTTCCATCCGACTCCGCCAGTGTTTTTTGCGCCGATTTTTTCACTTTTCACTGCTTTTTCGGTGATAATCAAATGGAATACGAGTATTTCAACTTAATTTCACCGAACAAGCAGCGAAAGGTGAAAAAATTGGCGCAACAAAAAAAACGGTGGCCGAGTCTGGTGGAAGAGAATCCTCCAGGAGTGGGGCCACACCGCCGCCGGAGACATTTTCAGAAAATGGACCTGTTTGAAGCGATTTTTCAGGTGTTTCGAGAAACTTTTGAGAATTTTCATTATGATATTCGGAATCAGGGCAAAATTTTGCACATTTTAAAAGAAAAAAATTTCCCGGAATCCTTTTTTTTATTTTAAAAATTTGACCACAAACGTTTTCTGATCCTCTAGATTTCACAAGGGGCTTCCTCGAACTCTTGAGTTGAACTTTTTCTGAAACTTCGGTCCTAGACTAAGTTAACCCTGAAAAACCCAAATCTGCAATAAAAAGTGGCCAAATGTTCACGTAACTCAAGATATGAGCCCTCAAAGTTGCAGCCAACACTAAAATTGGGGTATTTTGAGGACCCATATCTCAGCTCAAAATCACTTTCAGAAGGTCTAGTTTTTTGTATTAGACTCAGAATTTGCCGATCAACAAAGTCCAATACTTTTTGAACAAAAACATTTTTGAGCCAAAACTTTGAAATTTTGCCACCATTTGGGTGGGAAATTTTTCGATCAATCTGGAGTTACCAACTTTATTTTTCCAATTCCCTAAATGATGGAATGAAACAAACTATATATGTTCGTAACAAGGTTTTTTAAAGTTTCATGACATTTTCCGAACTTTTTTTTACTTGGCTGACCTGTTTAGGGCCAAAAACCTTCTAGGATTTTCAGTCGTCATTTGACCTATAAAAAGGTTCCTAACCGACAGAAAAATACATGAAATTCATGAACACTTTTTTGCAAACATTTATCTTTTGATTTCAACTTTCAATTACCAAATTGGACGAAAAGAAATGGCAAAACTAGCAATCCGCACCCATTTGGTCGGAAATTTTCGTTGTTCTGGCTCAAAATTTTTTTCTACAAAAAAGTATAGGACATTGTTTGGTATAAAATTCTGAGTACAAAACAGAAAACTAGACCTTCTGAAAGTGATTTTGAGCCAAGTTATGGGTTCTCAAAGTGCCCCAAAAGCACTGTTAGCTGCAACTTCGAGGGCTCATATCTCGAGTTACGTAAACATTTGGCCACTTTTTATTGCAGATTTGGGGTTTTCAGGGTCAACTTAGTCTAGGGACGAAGTTTCAGAAAAAGTTCAACTCAAGAGTTCGAGGAAGCCCCTTGTCAGATTTTCAGTGAAATTTCTAAAAAATTGTGAATAAAATTTATATCGAATGAAATGAATGAAAAAATGAGTTCTCTCTCTATCTATGAGTCTTCTTAGCTTCTCGAATTTACCATTCTTTCTCGTTGTGAGTCTGAAAATCTGGTTTTTCGAAAAAATGAAAACAATTTTTGTTCATTTTCAGTCGAATTTCAGCCAAATTTTCTGCTCAAAAACCGAAAAAAACTCACTCGACGAGAAAACGCCATCCGGCTTAAGCGAACGGAACACCGGCGCTGCTTCCTGTCCAGTCATCCAGCGAGCGGCCGTCGTGACGGGTTCCCAAGTGACGAGAGCATCGGGGAACAAATCGTCCTGGAAGACGTCCTTCTTGATTCGTGGCACACGGAATACGATTTGTTCGAGATTCTTGTCGGAGAGTCGCCAGCACACTTGGAATTCAACTGCCATCACATTGCATCTGGAGAAAAAAGCTCATTATAAAATGCTCCAAGGGTATTTTTGAAGGACCTGTGTGGTTTTTCAAGGCTTAGATGGCTCTGGGAGCTTCTGGAAGCTATCAGAGCGTTCTAGAATTCTCCAGAATCAATTTTGAGCTTTAAAAACTTTCAGAAGACCCTCTCGGAGCTCCAGTCTATTTAAAAATTCTCCTAGTGAATTTTTGAAGGGCCTGTGCGATTTTTATAACACTTTCAGAGCTCAAGAGTCCTCCAGACTGCTCCTAAGCATTCTTTAAAGCTTCGGGATAGTTTTCAAACATATGAATTGCTCCGGGAGATTTCAAAACTGATTTTTCGTGCCTAAAAGCTTCCAGAATCAATTTTTGAGCATTTTTCGCAATTTCTGGGGTTTCAAAAAGCTCTGGCTCATTTTAGAATGCTCCAAGGAGATTTTTAGAGGTTCTGGGTGGTTTTCGAAGGCTTAGACGTCTCCGTGAGCTTCTATGTGGTCTAGGAAGACTCTGAGAGCTTTCGGAGCATCCCAGACTGCTCCAAAAGCCTCCAGAAGCCGTCTATGGCTCTCCAAATGCTCTCGGAGCTGCCGGAGCCTACCAGAATGCTCTTAGACCAATTTTTGAGCCTCGGAACAATTTTTAAAGATCCGAATTGCTCCGGGAGCTTCTAGACGGTCTAGAAGCTCCAGACACCTTCCAGATTGCTCCAAAAGCCTCGAGAAGATCTCTGTGCCTCTCCAGACGCTCTCGGAGCTCCAGAGAGCTTACAGGCTCAATCTTTGGGTATTTTTTCACAATTTTCTCAACAAAAACTCACTTAATCTTATGATGAAACGCGATGCCCTGCGATCCAACAGGCGACATGAACGGCGCCAGCGGCAACAAGTACGGCGAATCGTAGATCACCTCGAACATGTTCACGAATCGATCACCTTTTCCGCTCAAAAAGAGCACATTCGAGTCGTAGTCGTAGTGGGGAACCAACGGCTGTGTGGCCGAATCGATGACTTGTGTGTAGATCGGACGAAGGTCGGTTGTCGTCGCGTCGTACATCTGCACCTGTCGTTGCGAGCTCTTCGTCATTCCGACGACAATAACGATACGATCATCGCAAGCGAAGAGGACCCGGGCGGCACGCGTCGACTCAACGACAGACTTCCGTTCGTAGACCCGTTGCTCGGCCGAAGCGGGCTCATGGACAAAGAGTGTGGCGTCTTTTCCAACAGAAGCGATTCTCCGTCCGTCCGCCGACCAGGCGATTCCCAAAATTCCACCAGTGTGCTGCACGAATCGACTGTAGAGCTTCGGCTCGGCAACGTCCCACAGCTCAATCGTACTATTCGACAAGGCGACAGCCATAAGATTCTCCGCCAACGGATGCCATCTCAACGAGGTGATCTTCTCACCACAAATCTAAAATTAGGATTACAGTCATTTTTCTCAAACGATCGTCCCAAGTATTGTCTGTTCAATAAAACGTCGGCAAGACACGCCCCTTTTCGGACACGCCCCTTTTCACGTAACTACTAAAAAATTGATCTACAAGCAAGCGTGAAAAAATGGACGTGTCCGAAAAGGGGCGTGTCTTGCCGACGTTTTATTGAACAGACAATACAGTATTTACAAAAAAAAAAACGATATTTTTGCACAAAAATTGTTAAAAATTGAAAGATTTTTATTAACAGCAAAAATGATCATTCTCATACATTTTTGTCATTTTTTCAGTAAAAAACAGTGATTTTTCTTATTTTTCGAGCCAAAATTGGATTTTTCTGTGATTCTTCTACTGAAAAACGTCAAGATCCAAATTTTCGAATTTTTGAAAAATTCAAAATACCAGAATGATTTCCTCGAAATTCCCTATCGATCTGTATAATTTTCACTCTTCTCGGATTACTGTAGCTTGATATTAACCGATTAAAATGAAAATCGGCTCATATCTCAAGCTACAGTAATCCGAAAAGAGTGAAAATTAAACAGATTGATAGGAAATTTCGAGGAAATCATTTTGGCATTTTTCTACTGAAAAAATGACAAAAATATATGAGAATGATCGTTTTCGCTGTTCATTGTCTTTTTTGTTCATTTTGAGACAATTTGAATTTTCAAAATTATGGAACTTCAAAAATTGGAGTAATTTTCGACGAAAATCTGAAAATTTTAAGCGAAAAAAAAGCGATTTTGAGAGACCAAAAATGAAGCGAATGCTCCAAATTAAATCTCCAAATTAAATTTTAAGCTAAAATTCCAATTTTGAGATTTTTTCAGCTAAAAAAAGTGTTTTTTTTGGCTGCGAAATGCCATGGAGCCTAAAAAATCACTAAATACCTACTTTAATCTGTTTCTCCGGTTCCATCTCATTCCTCGGCCCGTCTTCCGGCGAGAAACGCCACAAATTAATCTGCCCACAGTCGGTTCCCACGGCCAACTGCGCCTCGTCGAACGGATTCCATTGGAGGTCGGTTACGGTAGCCTTGTTGAAAATTCCATCCATGACACCGTCGGGAAGCTTTCCGGGGGCTTCTACGTCGTAAATTCCAACTACGCCGAGCCCAGCCAACGGCACCGCGGCCCACCGATTCGAGCAACAAACCCCGTTCGACTCGGGCGGCAGGCGGGTGTTCACATTACGGAGATTCGAGAAGACGTGGCCCGATTTGGTTCCCTGTTGCCCGTCGACGTGACGGAATTTCGATGTAATCTGTCCGACGACACAAGACTTTGGACGGACTCGCTGCGACAGTGGGACACGATTCGATGCTCCGATCGGTTTGCGGAAGTTCACTGGCGCTTCTTTTGTTGGCTCTTTCGGCTTCTCTCCAAACGCTGGGCCTACGGTAGTCGGTGTGGAGACGGATGGCGAAGAGGCGGAGCCAGAGACCGGCGGGGAGACTACGGTACTTGGAGCTGTGGTCTTTGCGACTACGGTAATTGGATCCGGGGAGAGTGGCGAGTTCGCTTGGGTGCTGCTCGTCTCGGGGCTCTTTACGGGAGCCTGAGCCGAGCCGTTTTCCTTCTCGAAAACTCCATAGTTCAACTCGCGAACCTCCTCTTTTTTAGCGGCAATCTTTGGCGGCACAATATTGTTCGACGAGATTGACATTGGCTTCGGGGCCGCTGGAGCCACATTCTGTGGCGGCATCGGCTCCGGTGGCGGTGGCGATGCCGAGCTCGTCGCGGGTGCCATACTAGTCTTGGGTGGCGCGGCGTTGGTTCCGGTGAGCCATTCGCTGGCGGAGCATCCTGGCTCCGAGCCTCTCGTGTCCGGGAACAAATCGGCGTGGAAGTCGCGGTACGAGCGGCGCGGCACAATACATGGCGTCGGGACAATCGAGTTCTTCGTCAACTGATAGTACGTGTCGACTTCTCCGTCCATCACGTGTACTCGTCGCTTGGCTCCGACTGTGGCTCCGAGCGTTTGCTCGGGGAGGGTGAGTTCGAAGACGTGCGATAGGTAGGGTTGGCGATCCTGGAGTTCCAACATGAACAGTTTGTTCGTTCCTTTACCCGAAAGGAACACCAAACGAGTGTCCGGGTCGTAGTGTGGAATAAGAACGCCTGTCGTGGAGACGAATTCCTGAGTGTGGATTGGCGAGCCCCATTTGCCCGTGTCATAGGCGCGCACTTCTTGGATTCGTTTCTGAAAGACGATGGGTATTTTAACATGGGAAAAGTGGATTTTTCTGTATTTTTAATGTTTCTGGGGCGATTCGAAGCCTTCTAATGCTCCACAGACTCGTCTAGAACCTTCTGAACGCTTCCAGATGCTTCTACGGATCTCTAGAGTTTCCAAGATCGTTCTAGAGCAATCTAGATACTTCTTGACGCTTCCAGATGCTGCTATTTATCACTTTTAGGTCCCTGAATCTCTTCGAAAGCTCCAGAAAACTCTATAGGACTCTAAATATCAGTTTTTAAACTTTTCAGTTTTCCCGAGTTTCCCAGACTCTTTTAGATCAATCTAAATGCTTCAGAAATCTCTAAATCGCATAAGAATCCCTCGAGAGCTTCAGGAGTCTTCCAGAATGCTCCGAGAGCTTTTTCACAGTTTCATTATCATTTTTCAGGTCCTTAAAGCCCTCCAGAAGCTCCACGGACCTGTCTAGAGCCTTCTGAAATCTTCCAAACGCTTCTAGAGCTTTCCAGATGCTCGGAAAAGCTTCTAGAGCAATCTAGGTGCTTCAGAATTTACCGATTAACCTCGGAAACTATAGAAAACTTCCTAAGCCTTTCAGGATGCTTCTAGAGCTTTTTTCGACATTTTTTTATCATTTTTAGGTTTCTGAAGCTCCAGACACCCCCAAAAATCCCAATCTTCAAAGCCTTACCGTTGTGAATCCCGTACTAATCAATCGATTGCCAGCGAACAACACGCGTGCCTCTCTTCCCATTCCACCGTGTCCCTCCAACGTCTGTATCGGCTCGGCGCTGGCGCGTGGATCGTAGACAACAATCTGTCGTCCCTTATCACCGCTAACAGCCAACAACCGCCCATCCTCACTCCAATCCATCGATTGAGCCTTATCCGTGATGCCCGTCAACTCGATGGCGACCCGTTTCGTCGAGATATCCGTAATGTACGCTGCAGAGTGTGAGCCGACGGCAAGCAGATTGTCGGCCGTCGAGTGAGCACGAAGGCATTCGGTGATGACGCCGGCGCCAACGTCGACTTCGGCGGCGAGTTGGGGGACCGTGTCACGAGAGAGCTTCCAAATCTTCACCGGCTCGTCGCGAGAGCATGTGGCGAGCAGTTGATCGGCATATGTCATGAAGCAGAAATCGCTCACTTGTTCTGGAAGAAAGTCTTTCTTAGAAAGTCGAGATATAGTATGAGATGTTTAGGTGGATTTTGGGGTTTTCCTAGGGTTCAAGAGCTCTAAAATCGCTCTGGAATCATTCAGAAGCCTCTGGACAACATTCAACACGCTCTGAATCACTTTAGAATCGTCAGAATCGCTCAAGAATCATTCTAAAGGCTTCCGAAGCTTTAGGAGTCGTTGGAAGATTTATCAGCCCTTCCAAGTGCTCCAAAGCGCCTTTCTAGATTCCTCCTGGATTTTGAACCCTTCCAAGAGTACCAAAACGCTTTGGAATGGCTCAAAATCATCCAGAAGCTTTCTAATTGCTCCTAGAGCTGCAGGAAGCTCTATGAAGTACTGTAGATGGTTAAATCGCTCTGGAATCGTCCAAACTGATCCATGAGCTTCCCAAGCTTTTAGATTAATTCAGAATCATTCTAAGAGCATCCGAAGCCTTCGGAGAATCGTCAGAGGGATTATGAACCCTTCCAAGAGCTTCAAAGCGCTTCAAAACGGCTCAAGTTCCACTGAAAGCCTTGTAACTGCTCCTGACGCTTCAGAATCTTTCTAGAGTACTGTAGATAGTTTATAGAGGTTTCTTAAGGGATCTGAACCATCTAGGTGTGTCTAAACCGGTCCAGACACATTTTCAAAGTACTCCAGAAGCTTCTGAAGCCCTTCAGACTCTCTATTTCTCCATTTTTCAACATTTTCAGTCCCTCTCTCACCTCCATGCGCGGCAATCGTCCAAATATCGTTGCGCGTACGTCTTCCCTTCGCTCCAATCGGCAATACTCCGAGCTTTCCGCCCTCTCCCTCAATGTGGAACGCGAGAAAGTCGGCACTGGCGTGAATTCCGTCGTTCGTGCATGACAGATTTCCGATCGGAACGTCGAAGATTGTGTCCTGGAAGAAAATGGAGATTTTTTGGGATATTCGTACTTTTTAGGTCATTTCGACGATTTTTAAGTCATTTTTACGGTCTTGAGATTTTGAGAGCGTTTTTCGACCTTTTAGGGTACTATTTTTTACTTGAAAAAATCGTTCATACCAGTAATTTTCGGCTACATAACTATTCAGTCATCTTTTTCGATTTTCAGGTAATTTTTCGACTAAATTTTGTCCCAACTTCCTGAGGAATATTTAGATTATTTTTCGGCATCTTTGAGCCATTTTTAGCTCTCTTTCCTCGAAAAATCGCTTAAAATAGTGATTTTTGGCTTGAAAAGCCATTTTTATCACTTTTCCGGTCATTTTTTCAAATAAATTTCAAATTTCTCTTGTAATCGAGGGCCGTGCAAAAGCTTGTCAAACATAAAACATGAGGACATGGGACGAAAAAAAAAACAACAAATAATTGGACAAAGAATTAGGCAGTCTTTGGGGGGCTCAGCATTCAACAAAAAATGGGACATTTTTAAGCGGGAAATTCAAAAATTTTGCGAACAAAAAAACGGACCATATGAATTTTCATTTGTACTGTCATGGAAATGGCATCATTTGGATTTGCTTCCGATGCTCCAGAATCTTCGAGAATCGACGTCGACGTCATCAGGCTAGAACTCAGACGTCTTCTCTCGTCGTCGTAATCATCATCATCGTCAACATACATCACTTCTCCAAGCTCCTGGAAATGGAAACCAAGGAGAAAACAGGCAAAGAAAAACGGAAACAAAAGGAAGGGAAAGGACATACAGAAGGGGTGTTAGAAGTGGGAGGACGGCATGCATAGGTGGACTTAAAAAAGCGTCCAAGGTGCGCCAGGCAACATAAAAAGTCGATTTTTGGGCTCCGCGACATCTCGAAACCGGACATTTCGAAACCGCGACATTTCGAAACCACGATATCTCGAAACCGGACATCTCGAAATCGGACATTTCGAAACCGGACATTTCGAAACCGCTGTAACGGGTGAAATTTTGATTGGAAAAAGTTCATGTTTTTTGTATAATTTTTTCAAATTTTTGCTTCGAAAATGAGGAATTGGCTTGAAAATTTGAATTTTCAATTGGCATATTTCATTTGGCACTGCTGCACCATCTCAAAATAGTCTCCTTGCAATTGCAACTCGCACAACAACAGTTCGTTCTCTGAGGATCCAGATTTTTGAAAAATGTTGTTTTCGCTGTTGCTGATCTAATGGGACCACTTTAAGAAAAAACCATTTTTTATTTTTTTTTCAGAAAGAGACACCATAAAAAAATTTTCCTAACAATTCAAAAATAGTGTAACAATGCCAAAAATGGTGCAGCAGCGCCAAATGCAATATGCCAATTGAAAATTCAAATTTTCAAACCAATTCCTCATTTTCGAAGCATAAATTTGAAAAAATTATACAAAAAACATGAGCTTTTTCCAATCAAAATTTCACCCGTTACAGCGGTTTCGAAATGTCCGGTTTCGAAATGTCTGGTTTCGAAATGTCGCGGTTTCGAATTGTCTCGGTTTCGAGATGTCGCGGAGCCGATTTTTGAGCCGAAAATCGCTATTTTTAGTGAAAAAAACACGAACTTTGGTAAAGAATGAGTGAGAAAATCGATTTTGAGCCAAAAATCCCTTTTTTCGTGCAGAAACATGAATTTTGGTGTAAAAGTCGATTTTTGAGGTAAAAAAACATATTTTCTCGTGCAAAAACATGAATTTTGGTGTTAATTGAGTGAAAATGCCGATTTTTAAGCGAGAATTATTAATTTTTGGTGGAAAAAAATCGATTTTTGTGAGTTTTTCAAGGCAAAAATCGCATTTTTCGTGCAAAAACATGAAATTTCCGTTGAAAAAACGATTTCTGATGACTTTTTCACGGAAAATCGCATTTTTGGTACAAAAAAACATGAATTTTGGTGAAAATTGAATGAAAAAGTCGATTTTTGGTGAAAAAAAAATGGATTTTGGTGAGAAATATGTGGATAAGTCGATTTTTGAGCTTCTTTCGTACAAAAAAAATATTTTTTTGGGTGAAAAAGTCGCATTTTTCTTTCGTGGAAAAAGATAATTTTGAGCTAAAAATCGTACTTTTGGTGCAAAAATCATGAATTTCGGTGAAAAAGTCGATTTTTGACTATTTTTGAGCTAAAATCACATTTTTCGTCAAAAAAAAGAGAGAATTTTGATGAAAAAGTCGATTTTTTAGTGAAAAATTGCATTTTTGGTCCAAAACACATGAACTTTGATGGAAATTAGGCGGAATAATCCATTTTTTCAACGATTTTGAGCTTTTTTTGTGGAAAAACATGACTCTCTGGTTAAAATGTCGATTTTTGAGCATTTTTAGTGCAAAAAAAAATGGATTTTGGTAGAAAAAGTCGATTTTTCGGCGGTTTTTTTGAGCGTTTTTTGATCGAAAATTCAATTTTTAAGCTCATTTTTCGTGCAAAAATTCCAAAAAATCCAAAAATGCTGTTACCTCCTTTTTTGGCACTTTTGGCGTCGTATTCTTAAACTTGGACGCTGCAAATCTCCAAGCCATTTTTCTTCTTTTGGTTTTTCCTGTCGCCTATTTGATAATGATGATACTGATGATGATGAGAATGAGAATGATGGTGATGTGATAAATATGTGTGTAGTAGTGGATTTTTCGGAGCGGGGCCTCTGAAAATGGAAAATTTCCTTAGAAATGAAGAAAAAATGACGGAAAATCAGAAAAGTCGCAAAAAAATCGGCAGAGAAATAAAAAAGTGGGCGGAGCTAAGATATGAGTCATATAGAAAATTTTGGGGATTTTCAGCTGATCAAAAATCGATTTGATCAGCTGAAAACTGGAGAAAAATGGAGATTTCTAGAAAACAAAAGAAGAGAATGACGTGGAAAAAAATTCAATTTTTTGAGACGAAAATTGGGTTAAAATTGAGAAATTTTGGATTCCAAAACTGTAATTTTCCAATTTTTTGGAAAACTTGGAGAGCGAATTTTCGATAGTTTTTCGCCCAAAAAATTGAATTCCCAATGAAGATTTTCTGAAAAACAAATGAATTTTCAACCAAAAAATTGCATTTTTCGAGTGATTTCTCACCCAGAAATATCCAAAATTGAGATGAGAAGTTTCTGGTCTCAACTTTCGATATTTCTGAATGAAAAATCACTCAAAAAATGCAATTTTTTGGTTGAAAATTCATTTTTCCAAAGGATTTTTAGTGAAAATTCAAATTTTTTGGATGAAAAATCGCCGAAAATTCGCTTTCCAAAATGTTTTTAAATAGTCGTAAAATTTGTGAATTTCGGACTCTTGGAATCCAAAAGTCTCCAATTTAAACCCAAATTTCGTCTCAAAAAATGATAAAATCGCTAAAATTTTAGAATTTCGACCAGAAAATTGGCTATAAAATAGCTATTTTGACCACTGTTAGACTCGTTGGAACTCCGAAATTCCAAAAAATCGCAATAAAATCTAATAAAATCCAAAGCGAAGAGCACACAGAATACCAACTAAACGAGCTCACTTCATATTCCGAAATTTCGATGAAAAATTATCGTTTTTTCTTCTTTTTTTCTGACTTCAAATCTCAATGTTTTGAGTCTCAAAATCTCCATAAAATCTATAAAAACTCCAAAAAACCTCCAGAACCTCAATTTCCCAGTTAAAAAGGTCTCTGGGACCTTTTTAACCGGAAAATTGAGATTCTGGAGGCTTTTTGAATGTATATAGATTTTCATAGAGGTTTCGAGGCTCAAAAATTGAGATTTGAAGTCGGAAAATTGGGGAAAAACGATAATTTTTTCTGGAAATTTCGAAGATGAAGAGAGCTCGTTTAGTTGGTATTCTGTGCGCTCTTCGCTTTGAATTTTATAAGATTTTATTGCGATTTTTCGGAATTTCGGGACCTCCTATGAATCTAACAGTGGTAAACACAGCTATTTTTATAGCCAATTTTCTGGTCGAAATTTAAAAATTTTGACGATTTTATAGATAACTTTATAGCAATTTTGAGACTCAAAAAATCGAGATTTGAAGCCAAAAACCAATAAATTCACATCTGTTAGTGATCTGGAGCCTCCAGATTCTGGAGAGGGATCGAAAATCTTTCTTCGAATTTTCCAAAGGAACCAAAGCCTTTGGTCCAAAGTGCCGAGAGAAAAGGAAAAAGAGAGAAAGGGATAAAATTTTGAATCCAAAAAAACCAAAACGAATGGATTTCGAAAGTGGAAGAGAAAGCGAGAGATGAAGAGACGCAGAGATACAGAGAACAATGCATTATGTTCTCTGTGTCGAAATTTAAAAAGAAGAAGTGAATTACTTCTTTTTTTTCGTTGGAGAGAGAGGGAAAAGGGTGAGAATAGGTAAGTGGGAAAGGGGAGAAAAAAAGGCGAAAAAATAGTGGAAAAATTTGTAGATCAAATGGTAGATCGAAAACGTTTCAGTGTATTTTAGAGCAAATTTTAGCTTCAAACTCCTGGATTTTTCGGCTTTCCTCGATTTCTCCGATATGTTGCTCATTTTTGAGCTCCCTAAACTACTCATACTCGGGCTCGTTCAATTTTGCCTCATTTTGTATGCATATGAATGGAAAGAGCCCCACGGAGCAAGAAGAATGACAGGAGCCCCTCAGTTGGGTTGTATCAAGATTTTCTTCGTTTTGATGAATCGGTCATTCTTTGGGAGCATTTTGGAGCACTCTGAGCTCTCAGATTCTTAGAGAGAGAGAGAGAGAAGGGGAGAATGAGTAATGACTTGAGTAGTACGAAAATCGAGGCGGATTTTTCTATGTAGTATCAATGAGAGAGGCACTAAAAATGGAAAAAAATCCAGGAATTCGAAGATCAAATCTGCTCTAAAATACAATGGAAAGTATCTGAGCCTTGTGAGAACTCCAGAGCTCAAATCTGTGCTCCAAGAGCTTCAAATCAGTGAGTCGGAGCGTTTAGAGCACAGACTAGACATGGAGCTCTCAAAATGCTCTGTTACTTTCCACTGTATTTTGAAGCGAATTTTACCTTGAAACTCCCGTTTTTTTTTTAATTTTTGGCTCCATTTTGAGCATTTGAGCTTTCAAGACCCACAAAAATTCCCAGGGCTCTTTGATAACCAAATTTTTCATTTTTTTGCAATTTCAGCTGTATGGAAGTGCAAAAAATGGCAAATCTGGCTACCAAAGAGTCATGAAAACTTCGATGAGTTCTGAGAGCTCAAAATGCTCAAAATTGAGCCAGAAAACCAGGATTTGAAGGAAAATTTTGCTCTAAAATACACTGAAACATACCAGAGCCTTCTGAGAGCTCCAATGCCTCCAATCTGTGCTCCAAGAGCTTCAAATCAGTGAGTCAAATTAGAATGAGCAATCTAATTTAACTGATTAATTTAAGAGCTCTTGGAGCACAAATTGGAGACATGGAGCTCTCAAAAGGCTCTGTTACCTTCCAGTGTATTTTGGAGCAAATTTTACTATTAGAGCAACTCGAGGCTCAATCCGGAAAGGAAAAAGAGCCCAAGATGACTCAAATGCTCAGCTCTTTCTGCTCCAAACTGACCACCAAACCCAACAACAACAAGCGAGTGCAAATGAGGAGGATATAAATTGCCTCCACATAGCTTAACTCGGAGAGCCAAATGACCAAAGACGGAGAAAGAGTAAGAGAGGGGTGGTCCCTAATTCCTCTTGCCCTTCTGGAGCCCAGCAAAGTCTCCAATAAGAGCTTCTGCCAAACACAATAAGCTTTCGCCTTCTCCTTCTTCTTCCTTGGAGGCTAATGAATCCGCGAACGCTTCGAAGAGAGATACAGAGACGCAGAGAAAAAAAGAGGGAACCCAATTTAGTCATTGTCCGCTTCTTCTGCTTCTTCTACCAGTCAAAACAATTGTGCATTCAATTGTGCGGGAAAAGAGAGACGGGGAATGAGCAATCCTGACGAAGAAGGGAGACATATGGTGTCCGTGTCAAGGAGAAGAAGATCACTATCGTCAAGAGAGGGGCCCCCTACAATCTTCCATGTAATTGGAAGAAAGAGTTGTCAGGCAGAACTGACAGGGGATTCAGATGGCTTGGAGCCATAATTCTGGGCTCAAAATTCGCTCAAAAAAGCGGAAAATCGAATCGCAAGCCTAATTTCGAAATTAGAGCTTTTTTGAGCTCAAAATCACGAAAAAAGAGTAAGAAAAACGCGGAAAAGAGCTCCAAATAATCCAAAAACTCACGGAGCCAAACTTTTGGCACAGTTTTTGCCGTCAATGTACCGAAATTGGCTCAAAAAGGCGGAAAACCAAATCGTGGTCATTTTCTCGGAATTTAACCTTTTTTGGGCTCAAATTCTCGAAAATAGACTCAAAACTAGCCTTAAAATTCCGTGAAAAATCCAAGATTTCAGCAATTTGTCTATTTGTACTAAAATAATCGCCCTAATACCAGTTTTTACGAAAATAACATTATGTTCTTCCATTAAAAGTCGTTGAAACTTGGGAAAATCGAATCGCGAATTTACATTTTTAAGCTATTTTGAAAATGTTGGAATTTTTCGCTGATTCAAACGCGCCTAATCTCGCCGCTCAAAACTGTAGAAATAAATTTAGACGAATTTTTCAAAAATGTACTTAAATTTCAAATAAAAAGTAAAAATCGCATTATTCGAAATAACTGCAATGAAAAGTTTGATCTATTTTAATTGAACGATCAAATTTTTCATCGCAGTTCTTTCGAATAAGGCGATTTGTAATTTTTTTTTTTTTGAAATTTAGGCACATTTTCGAAAAATTCGTCTAAGAATGTTTTCTGCAAGGATTTGAGCGTCGAGATTAGTCGCATTGGAATCATCAAGAAATTCTACATTAAAAAAATAGCTTAAAAATGTAAGCACACGATTTGAAAATCGATTTTCTTAAGTTTCAACGATTTTTAATGGAAAATACTGTTATTTTCGTGAATACTGAAATCGAGACGATCTTTTGAGTGAAAATAAAAATTCCAGAAACCTCTTTTTCTCGGAATCAAAAGAGAGACAACGTGGCGTTGTTTCTGAAGAGAGAAAGTGACGCCGGAAGGCCACTGATAATAATATTCCACACACCAAAAATGATAAAAACCGTGTCAACTTTTCTATCTTTCTGGTGGTGTGTGTGTCACAACTATGATAAGTCAATTATACCAGCGATTAGAGAGAAGAGAGTGAAGAGACGCAGAGATACTGTGTTCAACTTCAAACTTCTAATGGTAAATTAATTGACACTTCTTCTTTTTTTCCCCAAAAAAACCGGAAGTCAAGTGGTTTCGGTTTAGGGATACTTCAGAATAAGGAAAAATGGGGAGAAAAAAGAAAGGAAAACCATCTTTGTTTCCATTCCCCCCATTTTTGGTTCATTTGTTTCCACATGAATCATTAGAAAAAAGGGGCGGAGCCTAGAAGACAATCATATCAACCAAAAAAAAAAATGACTAATGCCAAAATGGTATCGTCATTTTCTTGGAAAGAATCAAGAATGGCAATGGAAAAATCAATGGAGGTGTTGTTTATGAGTTCTATGTACTATCCATCGTAAAACAAAAGGAGGTCATGGGAAGGAGATAGTGATGGGTGGGAAAATTGAGTCTAGAATCGAAAAATATCGATTTTAGTACCAAAATTGAGCCCAAAATTTGAAAATGCACATTTTAGTATCAAAATTAAGCCGAAAAATCGGAAATTTTCGATTTTAGTACCGAAATTGAGTCCAAAAACTGTAAAATCCATATTTTTAGACAGAAATTGACCCAAAAACTCGAAAAATGTACATTCTGGGACTAAAATTATGACCAAAAATCGAAAAGCTCACATTTTGGAATCAAAATTGAACCTTTATGCTCCAAAACCATGCAGATTTCATGAAAAACCTCAATTTCCATGAAAAATTCAGGGTATTCCGGCTAAAATTAGCACAACAACCGTTTCTCCGGCTGAAAATGTCTCTCGAAGATCGTAGAAATTTCAGAAAAAGTTCAGATTTCTTTTCCGAATTTTCGCTTCAAAATTGAACAATTTCAAGGGGCTGAAAACCTTCGAAAATTGTAGAAAAATGGCTCCTGAACAAATTAATTTTCAGCTACACATTTCGCATAAATTGCTCAAAATGAGCAGAAACTCGATAACACGTTATCGTAATTTTTGCAGTCAATTTGAGCCATTTTTCTGCGAAAATAGAGTATTTTTAGCTGCGAAATGTCCTCGAAGCGCTCAAAAATAAGCCAAGAACGGTCAAGTCCAGCTGAGCAAAGATTGAATTCGGGATTCACACCCTCATGTTCGAATTTCCGTGTCGAAAATGCTATTTTTGAAAACCAAAAACAACAAGACGGGAAGGAACACGAAGACAGCATTTTTGTGTTAACACTAAAAGTGTAAATAAACACGAATGTTGCGAAACTGATGAATGGCAATCAGGAGGAGAAAAAAAACGATGATTCATCTATCGGATAGGAGGAGAGAGAAGCTGGAAATAAACTGATAAAACAGACGTTTCCAGGAGATGAGGGATACTGTAGAAATTGTATCCTACAGAACTCTTGGCCTTCTGGAACCATTTGGGCTCAATTTATGGCTCCAGGACATTTCGAAAGTGGACATCTCGAAAGCGGTCGTTTCGACAGTGTGAAATCGCGTTTTGCCTAATTTTTGGAACTTTTTATATTTATTTTTGCGTTTATGCATAAAATATTTAAGAAATGTTCCACAAATTAAGCAACAACGCGATTTCATACTTTCGAAACGTCCGCTTTCGAGCTGTCTACTTTCGAATTGTCTTACTCTTGAGATGCTCACTTTCGAAATGTCCCAGAGCTCAATTTGAAGCCGAAGGCACAAGGCTAGGACTTCCAGACCCTTCTCTGATTCAATATTTCAGAAAACTTTAAAAATCTTCTGATTCCTTCTGAATCCGTCCACGCCAGGAATAAGGAATACTGTACAAATTGTATCCTACAGAACCATTCGACTTTTGGAGCATCTTAGGCTCAATTCGATGTCAAAGGACAAGGATCTTCGAATATCGAGTGGAAGCTGTGAAATCAAAAAAATGGCATTTTTCGTCGAATTCCCGAATTTTCAGATTTGCAGAATCTTCCGATTCCTTCTGAGCCTTCGACTTCCAGAATCTTCCGTATCCTTCTGAATCCCTCTCCATCCTCTAATCGCTTGCCCGCTTCTTCCCCAGATTTCTCAACGTCTTCTTCTTCTTCCTCATCAACTCCTTCTGGAGCATGTTCCTCCTAATCAAAACTTCTCCAGGAACCCCTCCTCCAAATCTTGTCTTCAGGAAGCAATGTCCATCTCTCTTCCTCCTCATCACTTCTATCCCTCGTTGTCCATTTCTAGAGACAGGACCACCAAAAGGGCAAAGAAGAAGAAAACGAAGAGAGGTACACATCGTTGACACGAAAAGAGCGCATCTCGGATGGGACAAAGTGCATTACGCAACACCCGCTCAACACATTTGACTTCTCTTCACAAAAACTTTGAAAGCGGGCCCTCTAGCCACCTCATCTTTCAAATTTGGCGGGCGGAAAAGTTGAAATTAGATGAACTACTTAGGGTGGGGGCCCGGTACTTGAAGAGGAGCACATTTTCATGAATGAATGGGTCCCCCCGTTAGAGTTAACGAGATCTTCCTGAAGAGACGAGACTTCTGGAGACAGACCCCCATTCATTCCGATAGTTTTGGGTCTTGCCCTGTGCTCTTCAACTCATCTGAAGCCATCTCCAGGAGCCATGTCAGTCCTCGCTGAATTTTCCCGATTTTTCGGCTACGAAATCTCGGCACGAAAATGCTACAGTAATGTTTTAAAATCTAAAAGAACATACTCTGATTTTTCGGTCAATTTTTTTTATTTGTCATGTTTTTCGAACAATTTTCAACAAATTTCTGAGCGAAATTTTAGTTTTTGCTTCGAAAAACATGAGAGATTAAAAAATTGACCTAAAAATCAGGGAATGTTTCTTTTAATTTTAATATATTACTGTAGAATTTTCGTGCCGAGATATCGCAGCCAGCCAAAAATTCGGGGAAATTCAGCCAGGACTGAGACTGGCATAATAGCCTTCTTTCTCTTCCGAGATCCTTCAGAATCCATCTTCAGACCTTTGAGGCTACAGTACTACCTCTGTATTCTGTGCTTCTCAAAATTTACTCTTTCCGCCGTCATTTTTGAGAAAAAAACTCAAAATTTCAAAGTCTTCCCTTCTTCTTTCTGCTTATTTTTCCACTTGAGACAAAAAGTCTTCAGGTTCAAAAAATAAGGAAAAAAGAAAAGACACCCATAAAATGTTTGTTGTTCTCCTGGCCACCATGGTGAAATGTTCGTCTCTTCTATTGTTCATCCTTCCTTTTTCCGTTTCTTTGCCATCCATTTTTAGTCCCTCTTCTCCAATGATGATGGATATAATTTTCCATTTTCAATTCCGTGTTCATCATGAGGGAACAAATTAGAAGATTAGAGACACCCATATGACTGGGTGGGCCCATTTTTCATCTTTTTAGTCGCGAAAAATTCGTACTAAAAATGAGAGCCTCTTTCGTTGTTGCTCCGACCGCGAATAGTCCGCCATGGTCGGAATTTGACCGTTTTTGGACTGAAAATATGGATTTTTCAGAGAAAACCCGAATAGACAAGCCGATGAGGAGGAACCGAAAACCAAAGATAGCTGAGACTTCGAGTGGTTGAAAAGCAACACAAAAAACGACAGGTGAGCCGAACTATTCGAAATAGGAATTTCTTTGGCTTGACCGTTTTCAGGCGATTTTTCAAGCCAAACTGGTCAAAAAACGGAGGAAATCCGTCTTTGGTAACCTAGAATCACAAATCATAGATTTCTAGGCCACACAGAACCGTTTCTGACCGTTGCTTAGGTATTTTTTGGTCCAAAAACCAAGAAAAAACAGGGTTCCTATGATTTCCCGGTTCAAAAAACCAAAAAATCACCTTCGGAGCCCAGAAAAGTGCGAAAAACCCAAGAAATTGAGACTTTCTCTCTCCATCTCTCTTTCTCTTGGTGTGCAAGTGAGCGTGTGTAATTTTTTTCACCTGGCCGTTTGATTAGGCTAGGGTTACAAATACACAGTCTCTTTTTTCCCTTCCTATTACATGTCCTTTCTCCACAAAATTCCCAGTGATGTTTCTCTGTGCTGTTCAAACACACATAGAGAAATTCGACTGTATATGGAGATGATGGAGCAATATGGAGAGACTCAGACAGGTAGATTAGGCAATTCCTCACCTAAGAGCGTGTGGAAATACGAGAGACGCAGAGAAACAGAAATCAATCACACGCAATACACACCGACTAATCTGGTGGGGTAGCTGCCATTGGGAAAGAGCCGGAAGGAAAAACGGTATACGCGGGCGGTCAGCGGAGATATCAGAGAGCTGATACCGGGATCGGAGAAATCAAGAGCCGATAGCTCATGAGCAATGAAACAAAACTGAGCGAAATCAGAAGAGAGTTATGAATTTTCTGACGTTCCGAAAATTCAGAAGACGCGCAGACATATTTTTGAAAAAAAACTGTCTAGAGGGCTTCAGATTCTTGAAGACAGGGTGTCTGAGTCCAGAATCGTTCAGAATGACTTCTGATGAGGCCTAGAAGAATTTGGACGAATTCGGACCAAAAAATCACAAAAATTCTGAGTTTCTTGATCAAAACAGTTAATTTCAGACAGTTTTCTGGTCATATTTGGTCGTTAGGGAACTTCTGACGTCCAAAGAATTCAGAATGCCTCCCGGACATATTTCTGGAAAAAAATTGATTTCACAGTTTCAGTCTATATTTGGCCATATAGAAGACGAAAACTTGTACGATACAGTATCGACGAAACTCAGCTTGATCCCAACGGAAAAAAACCAAATTTGACATAAAAATCCGTGGTTTCACATTAGAATAACCAATTTTCTGTTAGAAGGCCGTCGGAAATGGCTCCTGACGACTCTGAGGAGAATCTGAACGATTTTGAGCCAAAAAATCCCAAAATTCCCGGTTTTCTTGATCAAAAACGTCAATTTCAGACATTTTAAGTCTAAATTTGGAAACATGGCAAGGCTCGCGAACGACCGGCTTTCGGCCGCGGCTTCGGCTCGGCGGTTAGACCACGATAAGGGTCATTCAAACGTAAAAAAAAGCCTGAATTGACATGAAAATCTGAGTCGTTCTCATAGAATAACCAATTTCCAGCCAAATTTAGCCCACAAAAATCCCCATTCTTCTTTCAGACAAAATGCCTCAACGTCTTCATCTCTTCCTCCTTCTCCTTCTCCTCACCATCTCCACCTACTCCCTCACAACATGCCCCCGACAGTGCATATGCCACGAACACAGTATAGCATGCTCGTGAGTCATCACTTTTTCAAAAAAACGAACATCAAAGTGGAAAACGAAAAACGAAAAAGAGCTCCATTGATGGTAGTATGTTGGAGCTCTCGGCCTGAGAGCACAGAAAAAAACGACTGACTGAGAAACAGAGGGACAGAGAGAAAACAAACAAATGGGAGGAAGCGAGAGAGAAACAAGTGAATGTCCACTTTCTAGCTACAGGTGGTGGGAGGATAGTGTGTGTTAGGTGTCATGTGTAGAGAGTGATAAGACACATCTTTTTTGGCACATTTGTATACATTAATGTGTACATATGAAAAGAATATCAAAATGATACTGCAAAAACATGTGTACATTGCGCGTGGGGGTGTTTTTAGTGAGCCATTTGAACTTTTCAGTCGGAAAAAAGTTAATGTCAGTCCTGGCTGAATTTTCCTGAATTTTTGGCTGCGATATTTAGGCACGAAAATGCTACAGTAATATATTAAAATTTCAAGGAACATATCCTGATTTTTAGGTCGATTTTTTAATTTGTCACGTTTTTCGAACGATTTTCAACACATTTCGGAGCAAAGAATAACATTTCGCTTCGAAATTTTGTTGAAAATCGTTCGAAAAACATGACAAATTGAAAAATTGACCTAAAAATCAGGGTATGTTTCTTTAAATTTCAATATATTACTGTAGAATTTTCGTGCCGAGATATCGTAGCTAAAAATCAAGGAAGTTCAGCCAGGACTGATAAAACGGGATCGTAAAGTCTCAACGAGCTTGGAATCTCGAGTTATGAAACACAAAATTTTCCATTTTGACCAGAAAATTCAAATTTTCAATTTTGATTTCCTAGGCCATCAGGATCGTATTTAGACCTTTCGGGCTTCCCCGGAGCTCGAAAACTCTCATTTTGCTCTCTAAAAAAGGTCTAAAACCTTTAGGAACTTCTGTATCAAAATCTAAGCCACAGCCTTCTTCCCCATAAAATCAAAAACACCAAAGCCACCCCTATAGTTCCTGTTACCACAATACGGCCATTTCCGACCGGGGGGCAGTAATAAAAAAATTTGCATAAAATCAAAAATTCATAGCCTCTGTCCGTTTTCCTCTAGAAACTAGCGGAAGAGAGGAATAGAGAGACCATGTGTAATTCGATATGCGTACATACATATTACAACAACCGATCTACTGCTGCTGACCATTAGGGACACTGGTCGGCTAGATGGGCTTTGGAGCGAGTCGAATCAAAATTTTGAGAATTTTCTTCGATTTTTCCAATCTGAACCAGGAAAATCGAGGAAAACTGCCGTCTCCGAGAAAGGAGGCCCTCTTCGCAAAGAAGAGGGTGTCAAAAACTTGTCCAAATATTGGGCAATCGCCGTAGTAATGGCCGATGATGATGCCATCATCATCATCTTCAGTTCACGATATCAATTGTGAGTCAAGAATAATAATATCGTTGAAGAAGAAGGCTCCTACGAAAAATTGTATATTTTCATGTGTATCTAAACATGATTCATCGATTTTTCTAGAAGAAAGGGGAGATGGTGACCCGGAGGAAAAGAACCAACACACGATTCAATCAACTAGAAACTGTTGGGTTTCTAGAAGAGATTCGTGGGCTTCAGAAGATTCTGAGCATAAAAAAGGCTCGAAAGGTCCACCTTCCGGATTCTGAGCTCGTAAAAGGCCCAAAGGGTCCAGATTCGGGATTCTGAGCTCGTAAAAGGCTCCAAAAATTCTGATTCTTCATTCCAGACGATGATCAAAATGGGCGAAGATTCAGCGATTATTTTATCTTAGCTGTACTATAGTTACCGAGAACTCCAGAAAATTCTGAGCTCATCAGATGGTCCACGGACCACACGCGGAAATTTCCCAATAAGCCTAATCCCTTCCGTATCTTGCCATTGGGTGGTTCTCAAGCTAATTACCAAAAAAAAGAAGCGGCGGGGAATCTAGGAGAGACGACAGATGTGTCCTTCCATTCGCCTCTCTTGGTGCTTATTAATTTTTTTTCTTTTGGAACATTCGTTGACCATAATAACCTCTCTTCTCTTCTAGGGGGAGAAAGATACCCTTTAATCATATGGGGGACATATGAGGAAGAGAGTGGTCATTTGGGGGTCATGAGCGGGAGGAATTTCGGAGGGAAACAATTTGGTGGCCTAGAATACCAAATTTGGAGTTTTTAGGCCGTCCGGAAGTGGTGAAAACTGTGTTCACGATAACTCAACAGAGAAAGGACAGATTATGATGAATATTCTGAGGAAATTTCAAGGAAATTCCAATAGTCAGATTTTCGTGAAAATTGTATTGGGATGTTTCAACGATGGCCTAGAATTCCAAATTTGGGATTTCCATGCCATCAAAGTGAAGCTGAGCCCTCGAGCCCTCGTGAAGCATATCTCAACCTCCAATGGACTAATTTCGACAGAAATTGTACCAATGGAGAGGACATTACCAGGATGGCCTTGGATACCGAATTTTGGATTTCTAAGCCATTAAGCTGAAGCTAAGCCCTCGAGCTCCCATGGAGCATAACTCAACAACCAATGAACTGATTTCGACGGAAACTGTGCAAATGGAAAGGAAATTTTCAAGGCCGGCCGAATTTGGGATTTCTAGGCCATCAAAACCGGAACTGAGCCCTTGAGCCTCTATAGAGCATATCTCTACAGCCAATAGATTGATGTCGACGGAAATTGTATCAATGGAGAGGAAATTTCATGGGCGGCCTAGAAAACCGAATTCGGGATTTCTAGGCCATCAAATTTGATCTGAGCCCTTGAGCTTCCATGGAGCATATCTCAATCACTAATGATCGGATTTCGACGGAAACTGTGTCATTGGAGAAGAAATTTCAATGATAACCTAAAATTCCAAATTTTGGATTTCTAGACCACCAGAAAGTGACGAAAACTTCGAAAACTCTTCCTCGAGAGCCAATTGACCGATTCCGATAAAAAATATACAGATCGAGAGAGAATTTCGAGGAGAATACGACTAAGCAGAAATGTCAGGCTTCAAAATTACGAGTACCACTGAAATTTACATTTTCAAACTTTCTGTAGCAAAAATCCATATTTTGAGACTTTGAATACACCGAAAATCCCATTTTTAAGACTGCTAGACCATCTAAAAAGACCAAAAACTTTCCCTGACTGAAAATTTCAAATTCCACATTTCAAAAAACCGGTCCTGACCCTATTATTTTTCACTGTCCCTATATTCCATAACTTTTAGAGGATTCAGAGGGCACAAAAAACGTTCAGAAAGACTAAAAAACGATGGCAAAATGATTTTTTGGAAGGAAAAGAAAAAAGAGGGGAAGTAAATGTGTCGGTATTTACTCAAGGTGGTGGGGGGGAATAGAAAGTGGTAGGTGGAATATTTTATAAGACGAAGTGAAAATAAAGGAATTAGAGGGAAAATAGAGGGAAAATAGAGTCGAAAAATCGAAAATTCAAGGGATTTTTGAGCAAAAAAGAGTATTTTTGAAGTAGAGGAGCCCTGGGAGAAGATTTTCGAATTTTTCATGGATTTTTTGAGAAATTTGAACATTTTTAACTCTTAAAAACAATGAAGTTAGAGGTTTTCCTAGTGAAACTCAAATTTTTGACAATTTGAGCAACAAATCATTTGAAATCCCTATTTTTAGCTTGAAAATCAAATTCCTTGTCCATTTTTTAATTATGAAACCTGAAAATTAAAAAATTAGAAACTGAAAATTGATCGAAACAAAAGTTTCTTGAAAAAAATAATCGAAAAAAAAATTCCAAATTTCAGGTGAAAATAATACTTTTCTCGTGTTTTTCAGTGATTTTTTCATCCAAATTCGTTATTTTCATAAAAAATGACCCAAAACTCGCAAATTCGAGAAAAAGACTGAAAAAATTAAAATTCAAAAATCCCAAAATCCCTAGTTTTCGTTGGATTTTTCTAATAAATCCGCTTATTTTAGCATAAAAACCACCCAAAAATTCAATTTTTCTATCAAAAATAAACTAAAAACGACTAAAAATCGAATTTTCAAAAATTGGAGGAAAAAATAGAAAAACAATTCTCTTTGGGAAAAATCGAAAAAATCCCAATTTGTGAATGAAAAATATGTTTTCCTATGTTTTTCAATGATTTTTTTCATACAAAATCGCTTTTTTCATCAAAAATTGACCCAAAAACTCGAAAAATTTAAAAAAAAGACTGAAAAAATTAAAATTCAAAAATTCCGAAATCCCTAGTTTTCATTGGATTTTTCTGATAAATCCGCTTATTTTAGCATAAAAATCATCCAAAATTCCAATTTTTCTATCAAAAATACCCCAAAAATGACAAAAAATCGAAAAAAATACGAAAAAGTTTTTTTTACGAAAAAACCCCAAAAATGGGAAAAATTACTAGAATTTCCAGGTAAAGCCTAATAAAATCTCAAGTTTCAGACACATTAAACAGAAAAATAGTAAAAATTTCACTTTCAAAACACAATTTCTCACTGAAAACACCACCGCCGAACTCGCGCTTTCAAAACGAAAAAATTCGCGGCGATTTTCCGAGCAATGCAAGCGCGCTCCATCGCTTCCCCCCGATGTCTGCGTCTCTCTGGCGCTGCACACTATCTCGTTCGACCTTGAGCGGTGACTCAAAAAATGATGGACAGGTGTGGAGAAAAAGTCGAGTGGTTCTTTTTCCTTATTTTAGAAGATGAATTGAGGAGATAAATAAAAAAAATGTGAAAAAAAAGAACGCACCAAAACAATTGGTTTTGAAAACTTTTCGATGACAATGACAAATTGAACTTTTCCTGTGAAAATCTTTTTGAAAATGGCGCTTAAAAATTGTGATAACCGAAGATAAGTGCAGTTCCAGCCATAAAAAGTCCTAAAAAGTGACTGGAAAAACGTGAAAATTGGTTTTTTTCAGTGAGTTGGAATTTTTTTTCTCGCAATTTTAAATTTGCGCGTGGATTACGGTGTGTTGGGTGTAGACACCGTTAAAAATATGTTTCAGTGCAGAATTTCGCATAGAATTCGAATTAGTGGCCTAGAAAACCAGAAAATAAGTTTCTAGGCCACTAATTACTGAATTCAATGGGTAGTTGCAAACATACGGAAATCACGTTACAACGCGTATTTTTAAAGAGTGGCCGAAAAAAATCCAGGGAAAAGTTAGGTTATGAACTCAATTTTTTTGTAGAATTCAAATCTGTGGCCTAGCAACAACGCAAATCAAATCCTAGGCCACTAATTACTGAATTCAATAAGTAGTTAGAAATAGACAAAAAGCACGGTAAAAGTCGTATTTTTAAAAAAAGTGGCCGAGAAAAATTCCTGGAAAAGTTAGACCATCCCAGACTAAAATTTCCCGTAGAATTTGAATTTGTAGTCTAAAAAACCTAAAAACAAAGTTCTAGGCCACCAAAACTCAAAAAAAACTGAAAACAGCTTATTATGTAAATAGAACGGCTTAAATAGCATTTACAAAGCTTGTTGGCCAAAAAGAAGGTAATATTATACTAAACTTTTGCGTAGAATTTGAATACGTGGCCTAAAAACCCCGAAAATAAATTTCTAGGCCACTAAAACCCAAAAAAAATGAAAATCCCTTCCTATGTTGGACTAACCTACAAAATTGCTCACACAGCCTAATATAAAACTAAATGGATTAAAAATAATACTTTCTAGACCAAAATTTTTTCCTAATTTCAAATCCATGACCTAAAAATCCCCAAAATCATTTTCTAGGCCACCGAAACCCCAAAAACCGACAATCGCTCGGTCAACCTACAAACTAGCTTACACAGCCTTCTATAAATCCAAACTGCTCAAAAAGTAACTTTCTAGACCAAAATTTTCCCCTGAACTCAAATCCGTTGCCTAAAAATCCCCAAAATCAATTTCTAGGCCACAAAGCACCAAAAACCATCACAAATAGCCAAAGAGTGTATTTATGCGCCTCACCTCTCATTTAGAAAAGGACAAATGTACGTATTTAGGGATTACAAGCCACCCGAACAAAAGGGGAAGAGGAGCCCCCTTACAGTAAACAAGAGAGATAGAGAGACGCAGAGAACATCGAAAAAATAGTGTATTTCAGGTGTGATACGGCAGACAAGTCCGAGTTGATCATTTCCTCTTTGGGCAGCACATATATCACTTCACTTGTCGTGCACACTTGTGATAAGGTAGGCAATGATGAGCAATTTATTTATGGAAAGGAATGTGTTTTGGGTGCATGTGTGCTCAAATTACAAATCAGGGAAAAAAAATTTTTAAAAAAACGTTTTTTTGAAAATTTTGAAAATTTTTGATTGTTCCTTCTAGGCCAAAATTTTTCAAAAATTTCAAATCAGTGGCCTAAAAATGGCTTTCTGGGCCACCAAAAGCTACAGTAATCAATTTCAGGTTACCGTTCAAAATGGGAGTTTTTCTGGTGTTGTACTTGTGGAGAGATTGTCTTTTATTGCTATTGGTGAGTTTCTTTGGAAGTTAAAGTTTGGGAAAAAAATAGGGATTTTTAGGATGAGCAATGGTGAAAAATGGGTTTTCCATGAAATTTTGATCTAGAAACTGTGAAAAATTAAAAATAAATGTATTGGGGATTTTTGTTATTTTTTATGAAACTCGAGAATCCCAAGTCTTTGAGTTTAAAAATTGGGAAGTTTTTCAGACTGAATTTTGAGGAGAAACTACTGGTTTTCTAGTATAAATAACACGAAAAAATCAATTTTCCATAAAATTTTGACCCAGAAACTCCAAAAAAATTGAAAATGGATGTATTAGAAATTGTTGAAATTTTTTATGAGATTTTCAAAAAATTCGAATTTTTTCAGCAAAAAAAGGGGATGTCTTAAACTATATTCTGAGAGGAAAGTAGTGGTTTCAAAGGAGAAATGACTATAAAAATAGATTTTCCATAAAATTTTGAGCCAGAAACTTCAAAAATTTGAGAAAGGTCGCATTTGAAATCGCTGAAATTTTTGATAGAACTTTCGATAATCCCCAAGATTTTGAGCAAAAAAGTGAAATGTTTCATACTGAATTTTAATGGGGAAATAGTGGTTTATATATAGGAATAACATGAAAAATGAATTTCCCATAAAATTTTGACATTGAAATTGTGAAAAATTGAAAATAGAGGTATTTGAAATTGCTAGAACTTTTGATGAGATTTTAGAGAATCCACATTTTTTGAGCAAAAAAGTGGAACTCTTTAGACTAAATTTTGAGAGAGAAGTAGTAATTTTTAAGGGGGAATAACATGAAAAATAAATTTTCCATAAAATTTTGACCCAGAAACCTATAAAATTTTAAAATGGATGTATTTGAAATTGTTAAAATTTTTGACGAGATTTTTGAGAATCAATTTTTTGGGTTAAAAATTGGGATTTTCAGACCAAATTTTTAGGAGAAAACAGTGTTTTTCAAGTAGAAATAACATGAAAAATGAATTTTCCATGAAATTTTAATCTAGAAACTTCAAAAATTTAAACAAACAAATTTTGGGAAGTACTGAAAATTTTGAGTTCAAATTAAGCGATTTTTCATTTTTATTCACAATTTTTACACCAAAATTTCTTTTTTTTTAAATATTTTTTATGTGGCTCTGGTACCAAATTTAGTCTAAAACTTTCTTAATGCTAAAAATTTCAAAAAAAATTTTTCAAAATAATTCAAATTCTCAAAAAAAAAGCGGATTCTTGGAGGATTCGAACTTTTTTGAAAACTTTTTCTTGAAATTCTTTAAACCCCAAAATCTCCCCAAATTTCCAGGCCGCCTCTACTTCGAACCACACGCATTCAAAGACATTCTTCAAAGTCCGAGACAATTGGTAATTGATGAGGTAAGCCCCTCTTATTATAAATTCCAGAAATTCCCCAACAAAAAAAAGTGACATTCTGAAGAACAGTTAGGTATGCCTATACATTTCTCTGATTCTCTGCGTCTCTCACTCTCTCTCATTTTGAAAGAATGAAATCTATTACCATTTGAAGAGCGAGAGAGTATGGGGAATAGGGAGAGAGCTAGAGAAAAAAGTACGGTTAGAATTGTGAATGAAAAGAGAAACTGGTTTTCGAGAGAGAGAGAGAGAAGGTTCTTCTCCCGACTATTAAAAGTACGTTCACAGTTAGGGAACGGTTCAGGGTGGATTTTCAGGAGGAAATGGAGATTTTTAGGATGTGCAATGCTGAAAAATGAATTTTAAATAAAATTTTGAATCAAAACCTGTAAAAAAATTGAAGATTAATGTATATTTGAACGTGCAGAAAGTTTTTATGAGGGTTACTAGAATCCCCAATTTTTACAAGGGGATTACGCGAGGACGCGAGTTGAACTTTTTACCATAATTTGGGTCAAGATAGAACCGAACATGCTGATTCAGAATCTAAAATAAAAATTGGCGAAATGATTACGTGAGTCGAGTTATGACCTCTTAAAAATTTGCTAAATTTTCACGTAATAGTCTATGAGAATATTATCTATAGAATTCAACAACGTGAGTGGTGAAGTGGTAAGGAGTTAGGATTCCAGTAAGTAAGCCATGGTTCGATTCCCCCGCGGTCAACATTTTTTGGAAATTTTTTTGTCTGTGTTCCAGTCAATATGTATGTGCTCGAAATGATTTTTTGTGCATTTTTTCATTGTTTTACTGCATTCTGAGGCAGTTTCGAAAAGTTTGCTAGAACTGACTTGATAATTCATAATTCGACCGAATTTCGAGGTTGCCATTGGTTCGGTGAATGATTTTTCAAAACAAATTTCATAATTCAAACTTTAGAATTGAATCGCTCAAAAAGTTCGTCAACCTAATCATAGACAGATTTCCGGCTTCGGTCGAATTATGAATTATCAAGTCAGTTCTAGCAAACTTTTCGAAACTGCCTCAGAATGCAGTAAAACAATGAAAAAATGACAGACAAAAAAATTTCCAAAAAATGTTGACCGCGGGGGAATCGTACCATGGCTTATTTACTGGAATCCTAACTCCTTATCACTTCACCACTCACGTTGTTGAATTCTATAGATAATATTCTCATAGACTATTACGTGAAAATTTAGCAAACTTTTAAGAGGTCATAACTCGACTCACGTAAACATTTCGCCAATTTTTATTTCAGATTCTGAATCAGCAGGTTCGGTTCTATCTTGACCCAAATTATGGTAAAAAGTTCAACTCGCGTCCTCGCGTAATCCCCTTGTTAGAGCAAAAATAAGTAATGTTTTGACTGAATTTCGAGGGGAAATTTTCAGACTTGTGATTTTCCGGGCCGGGCCGGGCCGATGGAAAAATTTTGCCGGCCCGGCCCGGCCCGGTCGGCCCGGGTTTAAAAAAAATGTGTGATTGGTAGTAAAAAAAAATTCCCAACAACAGAAATTTTGCCCAAATCTTACTAAAACTAACAAGGGATGCCTTTTCAAAAAGGCCCATAGAATTTTTTCTAAATTGGCTCATTTATAGAGTCGGATGAGAGCTTTTGATTGCACTATGTGGCTACCTGCACAAACGCCTAGAACTCGAGATATCGGGCTCCAAAGTTTGGTGCATTTTTCACCATCTCCGGCGCCGGCCACATTTCTCATTTTCCCCACTTTCCTCATTCCAATTAAACACCACTAAAAACCGAGCAGTGGTGGCAGAGTGGGTAGTGGCGTTGGCAGCCGAGGGAATGACCATGGTTCGACTCCTCGCCACGTCCATTTTCTTTTTTTATTTTTTGAAAGATTTTTTCGAACTCCTTTCCAAAAGTTTCATAAAATTTTTGCTCTTTTTTGTTTTCCATTTTTTATGGCGGTTTTTTTTTTCGTGGAGAAGCTTCTGGAAGAGCTTCCGAGCCACTATAAAAGAGCTGGATTTTCCATATACGTGTCATTTCCCATTTTTCAACTTTATTCTCTGCCTTTTATTGCTGTTCTGTTGCCCTCAAGCCATGATCAACGTTGACAAAGTCTTTGACTATTTCCATGCTTACTGGAAAAGACTCCCAAAACGTCCCCATCTGGATCAGGAGGATACCGAGTTCGCTAATTTCTTGATTCAAGCCTTTGATGCGGCTGCCAATGGAACATTCCAAATTTTCAAAGAAGAATTTTTCACAGAATTCGAAGAGGATACCAAGGATGCTAGTAAGTTTTTGATTAAAGTCCTGCAAACAACTCTCTTCATCAGATTGGACCCCCGAAGACGAAGAATACCACAAGATAAACGTCTACAACGATGTCGAGGATCTTCCAGGAAAGCCGAATATGATCCAATTCAGTAGAGGAGAATTCGTGGAGTTGGATAAAGTCAAGGAAGCAGTGGAATATTTTGGATCGAAACCAGGATTCACCAAGTTTGGATCTCGAATTCGCCCATCGTTGCAGTCAATCAATGCTCGTTTTCGTTTCATCAAGGATCGCAACCATGTTCAGAAACTCCGAGATTATGAAACCAAAAGTAATTTTTAAAAAACATTCTCGATTCGTAATCTGATATTCCAGACACCATCAAGTTCGATCGAGCAAACAATTTAAAATTCATATCCGAGGAGCTTGGAAAAGATGTCAAGAAACATTTGGAGGCTGGAAAAATTCTCCATGATGCCACACTACGTTTTCTGATAGTCGACATCATCAGAAGATTCAAGATTGAGATTGACTTCAAAGCATCGGATGCCTGGATCCAAAAGTGGAAAAGAGGCTTTGGACTTTCTTCTCGTAAGATTACGAAGTTTGTGACTCACATCCGACACAAGAACCGAGACCAAATTGAGAAGGAATCGAAAAAGTTCGTAGAAGAAACCAATCAAATCTTGCCCAATTATCCGCCGTCCAGTGTCTTCAACTCTGACCAGTCAGGATTTCAGTTGGAGATGCATACGGGACGAACATTGGCCATCACCGGAACCAAAGACGTACATTGTGTCGTTCAAAGTACCAACTCCACCACGCACTCATATACTGTGCTTCCTCTGATCGCCGCCGACGGGACTCTTCACGACAAGCTGTTCGTAACTTTGGCGGAAAGAAAAGGAAAGTTCCCGAAGAAAGGACATTACAAAGCAGCGAATCTGGTGGTTACCTGTCATACTTCTCATATTATGACGAAGAACTTGATGAAAAAATTTTTCGAATCGGTTGTTTTCCATCCTTCGATGCCAAAGGACATGCTTCTCTTGGTGGATTCTTGGAGTTCCTGGAAGGACCAAGCCGCCATTGACAGTGTGACACCCACATCCAACAAGCTGGAAATTCGAATCATCCCACCAGGATGCACTGGACTTGTCCAACCTTGTGATGTGGGACTATTTGGAGGGTTCAAGAAGGTTGTGAAAACAATCATGGGACATGGGCAACTGACCCATCCGAAATACAAGATTTACACCACAGTTATAGAATGTATCAGTTTCAGAAAATTCAAAAAAAGTGCAAAAATTTTATGAAACTTTTGGAAAGGAGTTCGAAAAAATCTTTCAAAAAATAAAAAAAGAAAATGGACGTGGCGAGGAGTCGAACCATGGTCATTCCCTCGGCTGCCAACGCCACTACCCACTCTGCCACCACTGCTCGGTTTTTAGTGGTGTTTAATTGGAATGAGGAAAGTGGGGAAAATGAGAAATGTGGCCGGCGCCGGAGATGGTGAAAAATGCACCAAACTTTGGAGCCCGATATCTCGAGTTCTAGGCGTTTGTGCAGGTAGCCACATAGTGCAATCAAAAGCTCTCATCCGACTCTATAAATGAGCCAATTTAGAAAAAATTCTATGGGCCTTTTTGAAAAGGCATCCCTTGTAAGTTACAAGGGTTAAAAACATATAATTTTGCCTAAAAATCGCTCAAACTACAACAAAAAATGTCAATCACTGGAAGATTTTGAAAGAAAAAAACAATTTTTGAAAAAATCCGGGCCGACGGGCCGACCCGGGCCGGGCCAACCCGGGCCGGGCCGGGCCGGGCCGGAGAACTTTCCTGTTTCGGCCCGGCCCGGCCCGGCCCGGCCCGGCCCGTGACAAATCTGGAAATTTTGGTTTTCAAGTTGTATAATCAATAAAAATGAATTCTACATAAAATTTTGATCCGGAAACTGTGAAATATTGAAAATAGGTTTATTTGAATCTGCTGAAATTTTTGATCAGATTTTCAAAAATCCTCAAATTTCTGAAAAAAGTGCGATGTTTCCGACCTCATTTTGAGGGGAAAATGAAGGTTCTAATATAGAAATAAAATGAAAATTTAAAAAAAAAACTCAGTTTTTCAATTCCAAAGCTTTTTTGGTTACTGGATCTAGGATAATTTTTATAAGGATTACTGTAGGTTACTGTATATAAAAAAAACTAAACCGCAAGAAAATCGCAAACCGAAAAACACAAAAATAAAGCAACACAGAAAAATGAAGAAAAGCGGAAACTGTACCAAGAAAAAAATGTAACTAAAAACAAAGAAAGATTGTTTTCTTTTTCGAATGATTCATCGTTTTTTTCTTCTTGGTATATTGAGAAATCGGAATGCTTATGTTAGAGAGGAAATTATTTGGAAAACTGTTGCGAAATTTTATAGAGAAAAGGGTTTTTACTAGGTGGATAATAGTCTGGGAAAAAGAAAAAACAGTAGAAAAATTGGGGATTTTTTTCAAATCTAGAAACAGCATAACTTCAAATTTCGGCGAGAATTCAAGTTTTTCTGACAAAGACAATTGGGAATAGGAAAAATAGCGAAAAATGAGAACTTTTTGAAATCCAGAATACAGTAATCGTTCAACTTTAGGCGGGAATTCAAAACTTCTATTAAAGACAGTTTTCGCTATAAAATATTTACCCATTTCTTTCTTTCTTTTCACTGTTCATGTTCTTTTTTTTTTCAAAAAATTGGTTGGTTAGTAACTATTCTTTTCTATTCTAGGTGCATTTCTATGTTTGTGCACCGAATTGGCGAATTCGGGAGAAAAAGAAGGGGAACAGTGGGTAAACTTTGAAGAAATTTTAGAAGAAAGAAATTGGGAAAATATAGGGAACTGGTTATAAGTGATCAATCAAATTTCAGGTCTGAAAAAAGTTTTGGAAACTTTTGGAAATTTAGAAAAAAGAGTCATTTAGGGAAGTGAAAACGTTAGTATGACCGGTGTTGCCAAAAAAGCTTTACACAATCAACGAAAGCGTTTTGAGCCTGTTTTAGACAGATTTTTGAAATCTTATAGCCATTTTCGAACGTTTTAAATTTGATATTTAGAATCTACGCTAAATTTCAAATATTATGAACCAAAATTCACATAATTTAAGCTTCTAGAACTTTGATTTACAAGAAAAAGAAAAACATGAGAAAAAATCATCCGAAACGCAAACTTTTGCACTTGTTTTTACTCTCTCTTTTTGTTTCAACAAAAGATTACACTTTTGTTTCGAAACACGGCATCCTCAAATGGAAATAGAACACACGCTACTTTTCTAGAAATGTTTTTCAAATCTTTTGTAAATTAGTACTGAAAACCCAGTTTTTAGATTGTATTAAATTCCAAAAGGCTAATTTTCAAAATCTGGCATGGCCAAATTTTTCTAAATAGCTTGAAGTTCTTATTGACACAAAAAACGTCTAAAAACGTTAGGTTTGGAGAAAGTTATTTCAGTTCAAAATTAGGCCCAGAAAATAATAAAAGTTGATTTTTTCTTTTATATGGATCAATCCGAAAAATGTGTCTTGGCCAAATCATGGGAAATTTTTTTGCTCATCTTTTGAGCCCAAATGCAAAAAATTAGGTCGAACCTGAGCATAGTTATTTCAATTTTTATTTTTCCAGTCAACATAAAAGACGACATGGGACACTTATAGTACTAAATTTAGGTTCAAAATGATCAGGAAAAACAGGGCAATCTTTCTGTCATTCAATCTTTGTACAGAGATTGACTACTTTTGAATAAATAGGTCAAAAAAAAAAGTTCACGGTGAAAAAAAAAAAGTTCACGGTGAAAATCTGCTAATTTTCTAATTTTCTATTTCCATTTGAGGATGCCGTGCGAAAAATAATAAAAAAGTTCAAAAATCTTTAAAAAATACAGTAATTAAAGTGCAGTGGGACTTTGTCAAATAATCGTCCCAATTACAGTAATTAGAAAAAAAACAATATTTTGCATTTTTGCATAAAAATCGAACTTTTTTTTTCAACTAAATTTTAAAAAAAAGGCATTTCAAAAATGCAGAATTATTCGGTGATTCGAAAGCACTTTAAACAAGCCAAAACGGACCATTTTGAAGCAAGTTATAGGCGTTTGAAGTTTTCAGTGAGAGACGCAGAGAAATCAGACAATCTCGCCCTCGAAGAGACGCAGAGAAACAAGACAGTGTCTGCGTCTCTCTTACTGAAACTTTAAACGCTCATAACTCGCTCCAAAATGGTCCGTTTGGACTCGTTTTTTGTGGAGAAAACGTAGAATTTTTCGCCAATTCCAATGCACCTGATATCGGTTTTCAAAACGCTGTAAAATTTTTTTATTCAATTTTTATAATTTTTGTACTGAATTTTAAAAAGTTGCTTAAAAATGTATTCCACTCCAAAAACCATTCAAAACGGACCATTTTGAAGCGAGTTATGAGCGTTTAAAGTTTTAGTGAAAGACGCAGACACTGTCTCGTTTCTCTGCGTCTCTTCGACAACGAGAGTGTCTGCTTTCTCTGCGTCTCTCACGAAAACTTCAAACGATTATAACTCGCTTCAAAATGGTCCGTTTTGACTCGTTTTTTTTGGTAGAAATCATTTTAAAGTGAATTTTTGAAATTTCAGTACACAAAATGAAAAATCGACCAAAAATTATTGTATTGCGTTTTGAGCAGCGAAATTAGGTGCATTCAAATCAGCGAAAGTTTCTACATTGAAATAGGTTAGAAAAAATGAACGCTCGATTTTTTAAAAGAAAATTGTCTACAGTAATCCTATAACATTTTTTTCAGTGCACCATCCCATCCTTGGCACCAGTCGCGTTTGCCGGACTATCCCATATCGATCATTTATGGTGAGCAATTTTTCAAGAGAATAGAATAAGTTACCTAAAACCCTGGCCTAGAATTTCCTCAATGGACAAAATTCTAGGCCACAAATATTGTCTGTTCAATAAAACGTCGGCAAGACACGCCCCTTTTCGGACACGCCCCTTTTCACGTAACTACTAAAAAATTTGATCTACAAGCAAACGTGAAAAAGGGGCGTGTCTTGCCGACGTTTTATTGAACAGACAATAGATATATGGCTCCGCAACATTCTGAAAGTAGAAATTTCGAAATTATGACGTTTCGAAAGCAAAAAACTCCCTATTTTCCAGGTTCCGAAACTCCCAGATCGACGTAATCGCAATGGAAGCGTTCCACTATCTAACCAACATTGACTATATCTATTTCCACAAAACTAAAATCGGTCGAATCGAGCGAAAAGCGTTCTCAAAAATGTACCAAATCGATCATTTATATTTCAAAGATTCCATTGAAATTGGCTCATGCGAATCCGAGGCATTTTCCGAGAGTCAAATTGACGAATTGATTATGGATGGAGTGGTAATGGATACAGCACATGACACTTTTTTGGTTAATGTGGATGCGGAGAATTTGATAATGAAGAATTGTACGGTTTATTTGGTGCCGAGGAAGGAGGAGAGTACGGTAGAATTCAAGGAGGAGCAGAAGATGGTGGAGAGGTGAGGAAAGTGCTCGAAAATACAGTAATCTACAAGGTTTAGGGTTACGGTTGCTATTTTATTAGAAAAATGGTACCGTACCAAATTCAAAAGAAAAAAGGGGCGGAGCTTAGCAGACTAGTGCTCTAAAGTTGCTCTAAACTACAGTAATCTGCAAAAAATCAAGATTTTGAGCTCAAAATAGTGATTTATAGACAAAAATTTCAAAAAATTTCACTGAAAAAAATGATACTGCAACTTGCTGCGTAGCCGTGTGAAATTGATACTGCAAATTTTTCACTATGGATTACGGTAGCTATTTTTGTGTATTTTATTCAAAGGTTACTGTAGCAACATTAGGGGCGGAGCTTAGCCCCTTATTTACAGTTTTTTTTATGGGAAACTCGGCCACGATCACCAAAATCAACTTTTGGTGATTTTAAACCAAATTTTAGACTCCGCGACATTTCGAAAGTGTGACGTTTCGAAAGTTTTTTTTTTGAAATTTTGAAATTTTTTGAATTTTCAGAGTTTTTAAATATTTGCTTTCAAAACGCCACACTTTCGAAACGTCACACTTGCGAAACGTCGCACTTTCGAAACGTCGCAAAACCAACTTTTCAAGGTTTTAAAGATTTTGAGCTATTTTATGCCCTTTTTGAAACGAGTTTTGAGTTTTTTAAAAATGATTTTTTGATTTCCAAAAATTCACACAATTTTTTTCAGATGCCTCATCGATTCCTCCACTTTCAACATTATGAGCCCTCATAAATTGGGATGTAATGTTCTAGAAGTGACCAATTCGAATATCAAATGGATTGGACCGGTTTCGAGGGTTTGTTTTATCAAAATTGAATTTTTATAAAAAATCTATTTAAAATTCTGAACATTTTCGTATTAAAACCATCAAAATTGAGTAATTTTGAGCCATTTTACAGTCAAAATTAGAAAAATATTAAATTTTTTGGATCTGCTTGACTTTATGAAAAAATTTTGCGTTCAAAATAGTAATTTTTCTACAAAAATTATACGCAAATCGAAATCTCCATAAAATGTTAGCCTAGAAACTGATTTAACAAGCTCTAAAGTACAGTAATCCGCAAAAAACCATCACGGAAGCTCTAAAAAACTTTGATACTGCAATTCGCTGCGTAGCAATATTAAATTGATACAGCACATTTTTAACCGCGAAATTAAAGATTACGGTCACTAAAAAAGTTACTCTACCAATATTAGGGGCGGAGCTTAGCAAGAAGCTCCGGAAGCTCAAATAAGTACGATACCATAGAATTCGCTGCGTAGCAATGTTAAATTGATAATGCAAAAGTTCCTATTCAAATTCAAATATTTCCAGGATATCGACACCCCTACATTCCGCCCGGAGCCCTCGATTACCTCCACCCTAAACTCCATAACCTTCTCAAATTGCTCCATTGGCTCCGTGGACTCTTTCTCCTTTACAAACTACACTTTATCAATTCTATCCTTCAATAACTCTATTATCCAAACATTCAAACCAAAATCCATTGAAAAATCGAAAATTCAACGGTTGGAATTGGGGGGAACGAAGATTGAAACTTTCAATGGATCGAGTATTCATAAATCGAAAATTGAGAACTTCGAATTGGATTCCATGGAAATTGGAGTTATCGAAAGTGATTGGATTCAGAATTCAACTATTGGAACGATGAAATTGATGAATTCGAAAATCGAGAATTTCGAAAAGAATATTTTCAAAGGATCCAATTTTGAGGAGATTCAAATCGATGGGAATAGAGTTATGATGATGGATTCGGAGACGTTTTATGGGGAGAATCAGGTGAGAAATTTTAGAATCTTTTACTTTATGAATAAAAGCGCTTGAATTTGATATAATATGATCAAAGTTTTAGGTGAAAACTCAAAAAAACAATTTTAAAGCTTATATTACTGACTATTTTAAAGACTAATTTTGAATTTGAATTTCGCGCCTTGAAAAGTTAGAAATTCGCTGCGTAGCAATGTTAAATTGATACCGCAAAACTTACAGTAACTTTATAAGTACAGTAATCTCAAAATAACAGTAAACTTATAAGTACAGTAACCTCATAACTACAGTAGCGTCATAACTCAGTAACCTCATAAGTACAGTAACATCATAAGTACAGTAACCTTATGACTACAGTAACCTCAAAATAACTGTAACCTCAAAGCTACAGTACCCTTATAAGTACAGTAATCCCATAAGTACGGTATTTTTAGACGTTCGGAGGATGAAATTTTGGGAGAATGTTGCTCTCATTTGATTCAACATCAAATTCTATTGGAGTCTATGGGAAATATTACAGCTTAAAAATCTTGATATCATAAAACACTTTTTTCCAGACTTGGCAAATCCCGGGCCAGTGGAAAGTTTAGCCGGCCCGTCCCGGCCCGGTCGGCCCAAGTAGGGAAAAATAGGGAAAATTTTCGAACGTTTTTCAATTTTTCGCTGTCAGAAATGACAAAAAATGTTCAGTCATCAAAAAATAAAGCCCATTCGGAAAAAAATCTCCTCTTTTTTAGATCTCCACCCTCTCCATCACCGCCAACGATCTCTCCACCTCCACCCCCTCCCCCTCCTTCCTCTCTTCCCCCCAATCCCATCCCACTCAATTCATCCTCGCCAACAACACCATCGACTGTTCTCCATCCGACTGCTCCACCAATTCCTTCCTCCTCAACTCCCCGAAACACTCTCCTCTCCTCTATCAAATCTCCAATAATCGATGCCGTCCCCCAAGTCAGAATCCTTGCGTCGAACCTCGTTCCATCTCAATCGACGACCACGGAATCACATGTCGAATATCAAGCCTTGTAGCGGATTGTGCCTGCACATCTTCCACGTCTTCAATCCCCTCCAGATTCCCCATCGACTCTAATATCTCTATAGTGATTCTGGGCGATTGTGAGCATCTGGTCTTGGATCAAAAGTCCGCGAAGTTCTCTCAAATTTACATCTTCCGAACTTCTAAATTAGTTGTTATGGAACTACCAACTACCTTGAAGGTCCTCAAGGTCTTCCATTCTACAGTATCCCTCGTTAGATCTCAACCTGATACCGTAACCCGTGGATCTTGGGAAATCTCCAACTCAAAGGTGGACCTCGTGGGGCCCTTCGGCCTTTCCAATCTTCAAATCACCACCCTCTACCTCCATTTCTCTCGTCTCCCGCATATCCCATCCCACGCCACTCGCTCCTCCAGAATCCAAAATCTTATCATCCAAAGTTGTTACCTGGAATCCACGGCACCACTCTTCGAAGTCTCCCAGAATCTTAAGATGAGCAATTCGTGGATATTCTCATCCCCGAGGGGCCTCGGAACGATATCAAGTGCTCAACTTCAAGTACGAAATTATAGTTCCAATTCCATTATTTACGAAAATAATAATATTTTTGCACGAAAATCGATTTTCAAAACGCCAACTTACATTTTTCTAACCAATTTCTCTAAATGTAGAATTTTTCGCTGATTCGAACGCGCCTAATTTCGCTGCTCAAAACGCATTTTGAAGCGAGTTATGAGCGTTTGAAGTTTCAGTAAGATAGACGCTGTCGCGGCAGCAGAGTTTCTGCTCCACGACTTCCACTCAAGCAATCTAGAAACACCTCTAGAATGACGCAAAGTCATAAACAGTTATTCTTTCTGTAACGGATTCTCCGTGACCCTTTCTTATCTTGATCGCACTGACATCAACCTTGACCTCTGGTTCACCTCCACGTCATCGTCAGCCGCTATAAAAGAAGGGAGAATCGCCAGAAAGATGGATTTCCCAAGGAGTAGTCCCTCGGAGTCTCTGGGACTTTCCTAATCTGAGCGCTACGGATGCCAAGGAAGGACAAGCCGATGCAACCAAGGAGTTCAAGCAATGAACCAAAGGAGATGTCAACGGATCTGCCAAGGAGCACCATCCCCGACGCCGCCCGGATGCGATCGGATCTCTACTACGGATGACTGTGCCTCCAAACCGACAATCCTCTCTCCGCCTCTGTCAATCCAACTGCCTTCCTGCTCGTCCTAGCAATGCCGATGAAGTCTACAGATCTGTCGTGGCTCGTCAACTCAAGGATTCCGCCAAGAAGAACCATTGAGAAACTCCTGTCATTTAATCCTAATAAACTGTGTCTAACACCCTATCCTTGTATCTATCTCGACACTGGGTACACCAGCCCATTAAGGTGTCTTGACAGACGCAGAGAAAGCAGGCACTCTCGTTGTCGAAGAGACGCAGAGAAACGAAACTTCAAACGCTCATAACTCGTTTCAAAATGGTCCGTTTTGAATGGCTTTTGAACCATTCGAAAGAGAAAATTCCGCATTGTCAGATAAATAAACAAAAATCATATTTCGAAAACCGGTTCAAAAAATTCCATTTTAAAGTATAACTTTTGTTTATACATCTAATAATACATGATTTCTTCTTCAATATGGTCCAAAAACAAGTCAAAACGGACAATTTTGAAGTGAGTTATGAGCGTTTGAAGTTTCAGTGAGAGACGCAGACATTGTCTCGTTTCTCTGCGTCTCTTCGGCAACGAGAATGTCTGCTTTCTCTGCTTATCTCGCTAAAACTTCAAACGCTCATAACTCGCTCAAAAATTTGTTTTGAGCAGCGATATTAGGTGCATTCGAATCAACGGAAAATTCTACATTTATCGAAAGAGGTTAGAAAAAATTTCAATTGAAAATCGATTTTTTACGATTTTTATTCACAAATATTGTTATTTTCGTAAATAATGGAATTGGGACGATCATTTAAGAAATTAAAATATGTAATCCTACTTCCAGAATAACACACTTCTCGAGTGTTGTCGTCATCCATTCGTCCCCACCGACTACCGTAATCCGATGGGTCTCGACACGATTGATATGGATCCACGTTGTGATTTGCACTTCTATGGGGCGAGATGTTTCGATTTGGATTTGATGGATGAGGAGGAAATTGCTCATTTGCCAATAACCTCTTCTTCTGCTATTTGTATATTTCAGATGCTCAATTTTTGTATGTATATTTTGCTTTTTTGGATTTGAATAAATATGTTTTTTTATAGAAAAATTTTATAGAATTTTTTGGAATATATGGTCTCCGCGACATTTCGAAGGTGTGACATTTCGAAAGTGCGACATTTTAAAACTGCGATATTAAATGGCGCACTTCCGAAACGTCGCACTTCCGAATGACACACTTTCAAAATTTCCTCTTTCGAAACGTCACACTTCCGAAACGCTACACTTTCGAAATGTCGCGGAGCCAAAAAACGCATTGAAAAAAGAAAATTGAGCAGAACTTTATTTGAAGTATTCAAAATAGACTACAAACTACAATTTATTGTCAAAACTTTCCCGAAAAAAGTTAATGGCGCTCATTGGCAAAAGCATCTTCTGGATGTCCTTTCATGCTGAAAAACTCAAATTTCTTTTCAAAATCATCCTTTTAACTCACAAATCCTGTGCGAACAGTCTCTTGTTAGTCTTGCTCTCCTCCAATTTCTCAATTTCCTCATGGGTCAATGAGAAATCGAAAATGTTGAAATTCTCTTGAATACGATTAGCATTAATCGATTTTGGAATGATTGCGATTCCACGATCAACAGCGTAACGGAGAAGGATTTGAGCGGGAGATTTGTGATGTTTCTCGGCGATTGAGATGACGTTGGCGTCGTGGAGTTCGGATGGGGCGGGGCCGAAGGGTTTGCTGGAAAAAATAGTGCTTGAATTTTGCTGCGTTGCAAGGTTAAGTTGATACATCACAATTCGCTGCGTAGCCACGTAAATTTGATACTGCAAAATTCCCTGCGTAGCTGTTACAATAAGATACTGCACGCTTGAAACCTGCAGATCTTAATAAAAGCATCCCAGACAAAGAAATTCCAAGTTCTTCAGACAAATTTTACATTTTTCTTGGAATTCTCTATTTGCTGCGTAGCTATAGTACATTGATACCGCGAAATTTCGCTACGCAACCGTGCTAAAATTATACAGCAGTATTCTATGCATAGCTTTGTTAAAATGATAGTACTACAAAATTTGCTGCGTAGACACATAAAAATGATACCGCAAATTTCGCTGTGCAGCCACTTGAAAATGATGAAGCATATTTCTTTGCGTAGCCACCTAATTTTGATACAGCATATTTTGCTGGGTAGCCAATTTTTAATTCATACTACATAATTTGCAGCGTAGCAACGCTCAAATGATACAGGACATTAGATCAAAATTTGGGGATTTTGAAAAAATTTGGGGATTTTGAAATACTGAGTATCAGATTTACAGAATTATAGGATCCCCAAGATTCCAAAGCCAAGGCTCCTAGAGCCCAAAACTTTCTCTACTTACATTCCATTTGGAAGAGTAAAATTCACTCTTCCCGGACTACCCAAAGTCGAATACGAAGTCACGGCAATCCCATTCTTCTTACAGTAATCCACATGATCATGTTGTGGAAAATACAAATGCAATTCCACTTGGGAGTTATGCACCGGTGTGAGCCCAAGTGCCAATGCTCTTCCAATTTGTTCATTATTCCAATTAGACACTCCGATTGCTTTGGCGAGTCCTGCCTTGTGAACCGCGTCGAATTGACGCCAGATATCTTCGACGGACTCGTGGATTTGTTCACTCATATCTTCGTTAGTGGCAGTTGGCATGTGGGCGAGATAGAGGTCGACGTAGTCGAGTTGAAGTTTTTTGAGCGAGGCGCGCAGGGCGGAGTCGAGTTTTCCGGGCGCGAATTCGTGCGTCCAGGCCTGGAAATAGAGGAAATTGTTAAAGGTAATCAGTTTTCGGGAAAATTGCGGGGGGAATTCTGTGTATTTTTTCGTGAGCGTGTCAGTTGCAGTGTCTGCGTACCATGCGTCCAACTTTACGACATTTCAAAGTTTAAGTCTGTTTTCGGACGGAAATCAACCAAATTATAACTGTTGGCATAACAGAAGCCTTACACTAACTATAGCTTTAGCTTACAGTAGTTATAGAAAAATTACAATTTGGCTGTCCCCCCATTATTTTGATTTTTCAATCCCAACCTCACCTTGGTAGTAACAAACAAGTCCTCTCTCTTCACAACTCCTTCCTCAATCAACTCTTTTATCGCCGTTCCAATCGCTTCCTCATTACGGTACCCGGATGCCGTATCAATTAGACGATAACCTGCATGTACAGCAGCCTTCACTGCAGAAATCACTTCTTCCGGGGTCGATTGCCAGGTTCCAAGACCGACGGCTGGCATTTTATGGCCATTTGAGAGGGTGATGGTGGGGGATACCATGATTCTGGAAATGAAGAAAAAAATTTTTCAAAAATAAGAATACGAAATTTGCAAATGAAGAAAACCCGGGAAAGAAGTTTTGGAATTCGTCGTGTTTTTATTTTCATTTTGAACCTCATAGATCAGAATTCAATTAATAACAAAGAAAATTATAGAAAAAGGAAACTTTCCAAAGAGTGTCAACTTCCACCATTTGATGATTGGTTATCAGTTTGCATCGGAAAATTTTTATATATTTGTTCTCGATATATTGATAAACAGGTTTTTGTCATCATAGACTATTCATAGGTTATGATGACTTTTTTCCGAAATTTCGAAGAAAGAAATGTTTATAGATTGATTTTTTAGCAACTTTCATTTATGGTAAATATAAGCAAACAACCGAACCATTAACCGCATATTAATGGCTTGAACCCGATTCCGGGTTTCTTTATGATAAATGCTCTTTTGATCTCTATTGTACTTTCCCTTGGCTCTTTCAATATTGTATTATTGTTATCTGTCACATTCTTCGCCCACGAGATTCCACCTCCCAACATCACTTTCTTCTTACTTTATTAAATTCTCATGTATTTAGCTCCGCCCCTTATTGACCGGTATAAAAGCTCTTGGAGCTATATGATTATTGTGTTATCCTATGTAACGATATGATCTAATAAATGTACCATTCAAATTATTATTGTTGAAGCTATTATAAAAATCAAAACGAACGTTCAAGCTGAGAGTGTGTATTTTCGCACTCCTAGGAGCTCCTTGTCCCGGTATTGTTTCTCTACTATTCATTTTTCTTCTGATTTCGCACATGGCGCATCAACGACCTTTTTGTGTACTTTTTCACAAATAAATTACTTTTGAATGCTCTCACTCTTTATATTATTAAACAAAATTGATATTTCAAAAAGGAAGATCTCGACAATTCGCATCCTTATTACAATCCACCAAACGAGACATGTACCATTCGGACTTCTCTGATCGATCCAATGGGGCCACTATTTTTATGACACAAAACGGCCAACTCAGAATCTTAGCTTGCCGCCGTGTTCAAACAATTTCTCAATTATTTATTTCCAACAAAAAGCATATGTATTACCAACTCTTGCAATTGTCAAGTTCGCATTGTCCAACGTAGTACAAGTAATAATTCAATGGGCTCGACAAATTCTGGTGCCATCTTAGTGCATACATGTTCTCATCGAATGTTCCATACGCATGGATGACCTGAAGATCGTTTCGAGGAAAATTCGCATTGATGAAGTTCAAACGACGGAAATAGTATGGGAACAGGTGGACTGAAATGGAAAGAAACTTTGCTGGAAGGGAGTATTTTAACAAAAACATACTTCCACCAGTGTTTATAAGCTTATTGAGTCTGACTTGATCGTTAGCATCATAAGCAATCATAATGTTTGCCACTTGGTGTTTAACAAGCGTCATTGCAACTGTAACTTTTTCGGGATACGAAGGACCGGATCCATGAGAGGCGACAAGGAAGAGAGTAAGGAGAAAGATGGAATACATTTTTGAGTTTAGAGGAAAAGAAGGAATATTTAAGAAAGGCGAGATAATCGAATATAACTTTTATGACCCCGTTCCCAGCTCTAATTCGATTATAACCCGGGTTCCTTTGCATAAAAATCTCTTCCTTTTCCCCATTTTCTCTGAAAAATGTCATATCTTCTTTGTCTTCTTCTCCTTATCGGCGCATCCGAAGCATGGATGAATGGTGGACCATGGCTCGTTGGATCCACAGCTCAGGAGACCACTGCATTGGATCAGGCCAATATCCATAAGGCAGCTGTAATTCAAGCATATGTCACTAAAAACGAGACGGCTATTGATGCGTTGTTGAATCGACACGGACGTGAGTTTTGAGCCGACACAGGGTCGCAGCGCGGTACATGATTTGAATTGCCACGCAAATTTTCGCATGCGGGACGCGTCGCGTGTCAGGTGCGAAATATTCGCTGCGTAGCGACTCAATTTTGTTTTTCCTACGATAAACTTCACAAAATTTGAATTTGGCGGGAAACCGCATGCTGTCTGCGTCTCTCTCTCTTGGCTTGGCCGTGCGACAGAGCGCGCTTTCTCGATGTATCGCGCTGCGACCCTGTGAGCCGACCTACGAGCCTCCGCAACAACGACACTCCGCAAGAATTTAGCGCGCGTTGTTTAACGTACATCGACACAAGCTTTCAAATTAGACGCTAAGCTCGAACTTAACAAATAATAAGTGGGTCGGAGTACGTACAACCAAAGTATCTGAGTTTGGCTTAGCTAATTATAGCAGCATTCCAGGGGAAAAACCAACTTTTTTTGCTGTGAAATATGCAGAATTTTGCGCTGAATACAAATCTCAAAACAATAACGCTTAAAAATGTTTCTAACATCCCGAAAAACCACTTCAAACATGCGATTTTTTCACGACAGAGCCGCAGGTGGCCGTGACTTGCTCGCATGCGTTCAGGGGGCTGACTCCGCCCACAAATTGGTACAATAATATTTTCGACCATGCTGGAAAAACATGGAAACATTTTTTTCGTCCGCCAAACTCTCGTGAAACGAGATATTATGCCGGAAAATGCAGCTGAACTTTGCGCCACCGCACTCCTGTGGTAAACGGTCCCGACACGGTGATTTTTCCACAGGAGTGCGGTGGCGCAAAGTCCAGATGTTTTTTGGGCACATAATATCAGCTAGCAAAGCTGCAGTATTTCGAAGACCTGTAACAGTGGCTCTGTGCACTTTCAGAAGGTCCCGTTTTTTTGTGTTGGGCTCAGAATTTGATTTTTAACAAAATCTTGTACCTTTTAAAGCCAAAACTCGAGGTTTTTGACTGATAGTCCCCGTTTTTCAGTCTACCTTCCCCTGTACCTCCTTCACGATCTCAACTTGCTCGTCGCTCGTATCCGAAACTACAACGAAAACTATGCGTTCGGAAAGTACAATGGGAATATGTATCTGATGCATTTGGATAGGAAGGATACGAGTTCAACGGGATGGTACATGTCTCGGTTGATTGAGTGCGAGAAGAATATTTGTTAAACTTTGCAATTGTTAATGAAGAAAATCTACATTTCTAATACAAGGCAAAAACGTTTCACAACCTCCGACAAAAGTGAGGAAATCCAAAAAAATCAAAAAATTGAGCCAAAAATTAGTTCCCAGAAGCCTTGGCGATCGCATTCTCCACAGCCTTCTTAATCGTTGAAATCGCGACGGCCTGATCCGGAGCCTTGATGATTCCCGTTCCACTGACAATGGCGTTGGCTCCAGCCGACGCCGAAATTTCAATGTTTTCCGGGGTGATACCTCCATCGACTTGGATTGTGAGGGATGGATGGGCGGCGCGGATGGTGCGGACCTGGAAGGTTTAGAGGCTTAGGCTTAGAGGCTTGGGCTTAAAGGGCTTAGGCTTAGAGGCTTAGGCTTAGAGGCTTAGGCTTAGAGGTTTAGGCTCAGAGGCTTAGGCTTAGAGGCTTAGGCTTAGAGGTTTAGGCTCAGAGGCTTAGGCTTGGAGGCTTAGGCTTAGAGGTTTAGGCTTAGAGGCTTAGGCTTAGAGGCTTAGGCTTAGAGGGCGTAGACTTAGAGGCTTAGGCTTAGAGGCTTAGGCTTAGAGGGCTTAGGCTTAGAGGCTTAGGCTTAGAGGTTTAGGCTTGGAGGCTTAGAGATTGAGGCTTAGGCTTAGAGGCTTAGGCTTAGAGGCTTAGGCTTAGAGGGCGTAGACTTAGAGGCTTAGAGGCTTAGGCTTAGAGGCTTAGGCTTAGAGGCTTAGGCTTAGAGGCTTAGGCTTAGAGGCTTAGGTTGAGAGGCTTAGGCTTAGAGGCTTAGGCTTAGAGGCTTAGGTTGTGAGGCTTAGGCTTAGAGGCTTAGGCTTAGAGGCTTAGGCTTAGAGGCCTAGGCTTAGAGGCTTAGGCTTAGAGGCTTAGAGGCTTAGAGGCTTAGCTTAGGCTTAGAGGCTTAGGCTTAGAGGCCTAGGCTTAGAGGCTTAGGCTTAGAGGCTTAGAGGCTTAGAGGCTTAGAGGCTTAGGCTTAGAGGCTTAGGTTGAGAGGCTTAGGCTTAGAGGCTTAGGCTTAGAGGCTGAGGCTTGGAGGCTTAGGCTTAGAGGCTTAGGTTGAGAGGCTTAGGCTTAGAGGCTTAGGCTTAGAGGCTGAGGCTTAGAGGCTTAGGCTTAGAGGCTTAGGTTGAGAGGCTTAGGCTTAGAGGCTCAGGCTTAGAGGCTTAGGTTGAGAGGCTTAGGCTTAGAGGCTTAGGCTTAGAGACTGAGGCTTAGAGGCTTAGGTTGAGAGGCTTACTAGGGAACGTTGTAAAGAAAAGGTGAGATCCATCAAAGTGATGCACACCATTCGTAAGATCATGTTTTGAAACCAAGAAATTCATCTTCCATTTTTGCGGAACGACCTTCTGAAGGCGTATTAACGTCTTCTGAAAATTTGCCAAACAACCAGCGAATTTTTATACGCATTTCCGGTCTGCATAAAAATGTGAATGGATGGCCTAGTGGTGTGTGCACAGGTCGTTGGCGTTCATACGCATAATGTGTCCCATATGGATGGCGCTCATATGATAACGGTACAAGCAATGCGTCCCAGGAGCAGCCATATATGGGGCATTTGGGACACATCGCCCACCACCTCTGGGACGCATACGCGATCCATCCAGCCGCCCGATTATTCCTTCGTTCTCGTTCCCTAGGAAGCATCGAAACATGAATTTCGATGCATTTTCTAACTAAATATGCTCTAATATGATGTGATATTGCTCAGGTCTTCCAATTTCGTTCTCGTTCTATTTCTTTGGAACTATTTTTTCAAGACTTTGAACTTTTACTCTAATTTTTTGTTCTGAAAAAAATATGGCTGGAATTATGAAAATTACACAAATTTTACTTCACAACAAACGAGAAACTTACCAACAAACCTTTTCATCCACCTGAAATATAATTTATCTCATCGTTATGAAGTGAAAACTTGAATATTTTATGTATTTCAGTGTTGGAAGAAAAAAACAGAAAACGCAACTCAACAGAAGAAATTTTCAGAAAATTTGATGAAAAAAGTTCAAAATTATCATTATTTTAGCAGCCATAATTTTTTTCAAACAAAAACTTAGAGAAAAAGTACGAAAAATCAAGAAAATAGTACAAGTTTGGGACTTGGTGAAAAAAAATGTCGAGATCGCCGGTCACGATTTCCGCTAAACAACGATACAGCGTTCTTTCGGATCGTCGTTACAGATCGCCCATTTGGGATCCATCGCTCGCGCATCCATGACACATCTGGGATCCATCTGCCGCCGCAGCGGAGTTTCTAGGCACGTCCATATCCCATCCATTTTAGACCCATCGCCGTCCATAGATGGCTGATGTGTCTCAGATGGATACATTATGCCTCGGGTATGGATAAGAGCCATTATGCGTATTAGTGCCCACGACCTGTGTGGGTTTGGCTGCCGACAGTGATGATGCTGGTTCGATTCCAACTTTTTTCAAACTTTTTTTGCGACGTTTTTTCAACTTTTTACAAGTCAAGTACGCCCCCAAAAAGTTTGAAACGGTATTAATTGAATAGTTTGAGCTGAAAAATACATGTGAAGTAAAAGATACATGGTTCATAGATGTGGCTTTTCGAAATCAGCAAATAATGTTAATCAAGCTGTCACATACCTTATGATCTACTTGAAATACAAAAATCAAACTTTTTGGGGGCGTACTTGACTTGTAAAAAGTTGAAAAAACGTCGCAAAAAAAGTTTGAAAAAAGTTGGAATCGAACCAGCATCATCACTGTCGGCAGCCAAACCCACACACCACTAGGCCATCCATTCACATTGTTATGCAGGCCGGAAATGCGTATAAAAATTCGCTGGTTGTTTGGCAAATTTTCAGAAGACGTTAATACGCCTTCAGAAGGTCGTTCCGCAAAAATGGAAGATGAATTTCTTGGTTTCAAAACATGATCTTACGAATGGTGTGCATCACTTTGATGGATCTCACCTTTTCTTTACAACGTTCCCTAGTTAGGCTTAGAGGCTTAGGCTTAGAGGCTTAGGCTTAGAGGCTTAGGCTTAGAGGCTTAGGCTTAGAGGCTTAGAGGCTTAGAGGCTTAGGCTTAGAGGTTTAGGCTTAGAGGCTTAGAGGCTCACCTTCTCCATCATATTCTCCATGAACTTTTGTCCACCGAATCCAGGCTCGACGGTCATGATCAAAGCGTTGTCGAGATGCGAGGCATGTCTGGAAATTTTGTAGTTTGCAAGTGTGACATTTCGAAAGTGCGACGTTTCGAAAGTGCGAAATTTTCCGCCGTTTTTTTTCTGGTTTTTTTTGTCTTTTGTAGTCTCTAGGGGATACTGTACTTGTATTCGTTTGTGCTGGATTGTTTTGTAGTTTGTAGTCTAGGCTTCTGACGATTGCTTGTAGTCCTTTTTAGGGCTTTTTTTTTCTTTAGATTTTTGTTTCTTTAGTATTGGGATACTGTAGATTCAGGGATACTGTAGCTACTTCAGTAGTAAAACTCTTCCTCACTTCAAAATATGCTCAACCGACGTGCCCGGCTTCACCGACAGCCCCACTTTCATTCCGCTCTCCTTGATCTTCTGAATCATCTCGGAAACCTTTCCATCTCCACCATCAACCGCCTCGTAATGAAATGTGAACTGACTGGCCCCGGCTTTGGCCATTGGCTCAATCCATTGTCCCGGATTGGAAACCATCAAATGAACATCGAAAAATGCATCGGGGCCGAGGGATTTACGGAGGGACTCGACGACCGGGTGACCGAATGTGAGGTTGGGAACGAAGTGACCGTCCATTACGTCGAGGTGGAGCCTAGAAGGAGAAATTTAGGTATAAGAATATTATCAAGAGAAAAATTTGCGGGAAAAATTAGCCAAAAATCAAGAAAATCTGACGATTTTGAGCAAAATTAGAGTCAAAAATCTGAGGCTGAAAATCGAAAATTTTGAAGAAAAATTAGAAATTTATTGCTTCAAAATATGTAATCAATATCGTAGACTTCAAAAATCACAACGAAAACTTTGAAAAATTGCTCTGAAACTCCGAAAAAATGCTTCAAATTCTAACAAAAAAAAAAATCAAAAATTGCCTTGGTGGCCGTGGCCGAAGTTTCTCCAAAAAAAAATGAGCGGAGCCAATCAATAGACGCTATTGAAATCTTTCGGAAAGAAAATTTCGATACCGTTCATTGATTGGCTCCGCCCACTTTTTGGGAAAACTTCGGCCACGGCCACCAAAGCCAACTTACAGTATTTGGTCCATTTTGAGGCGTTTTTTCATGATTTTTGAGCAATTTTTTAGAGTTTCTGTTACGATTTTTGAAACCTACACTATTGATTGCACATTGTTTTGTAAAAAAAAATTTCAAAAAAATTTTTTTTTTTCAATTTTCAGCCTCCAAACTTTTCCCTCTAACTTTGCTCAATATCATCCAATTTCTTTGATTTTGGGCTCATTTTTTCCCCAGATTTTTCCTTTTTCCATATTTTATGCCCTTCATTCAATTATTATGCTTACCAATCCGCTCCAGCCGCCAACAGCTTCTTGCATTCAGAAGCCAACGACGCCAAGTCGGCGTTGAGGATCGATGGGCAGACGTAGGCGCGGAGGGGCATCTGGAAATTTTGGAGGGAAATTTGAATATTTAAATTGGAACACTGAAAAAAAGAAGCAAAAAGAATCAAATTTTGAAAAACAATGTTCCAAAAAAATTTTTGTTCAAATTTTTTTTCAGATTTTCAAATATTTTTAAAATACAATTTTCATTGATTTTCTTGATTCTGAATCCATTTTTTCTTCTGAAAATTTGAATATTGAAATTATTGGAAAACTAAAGAATAATCTAAAAAACCAAATTCCGGAAAATTTTTTTTTTGAAAATTTAACTTTTCAAAATTTTAAAAAATACTAAATAATCTCTACGATTTTTCTGATTTTTGAATACAATTTGGAGAGAAAATTGAATATTGGAATTATCTTTGAATCAGGAAACTCAAAAAATCCAAAAAAAATCAAATTGAAAAAAAAATTTTTTTTGAAAATTATTTTTTCAAACATTTTTTTCAATGTTTCGGCAATTTTTCTGGATTCAGAATAGGGTAATTGAAATTCTGAAAATATTCTTGAATTTAGAAACTCGAAAAACTAAAAAAAAAATCAAACTTTGGAAAAAAATTTTTTAAAAGAAATTTTATTATTTTTTCGAATTTCATCCTTTTTGGTTTTTAAAATACAATTTTTCTACGATTTTTCTAAATTTCTCATCCTATTTTCCAACTAAAAAACTCTAAGAACTCTAAGAAGAAATCCAAAACATGGAAAAATTTCCAAATAATTTTTTTCCCAAGAAAAATCAATTAATTCTTATTTATTCATAAAATTAGTAACTACCCAGAAAATCATCAGAAAAACCAAGAATTGCTATATCAAAAACATATTTACATTTGGAAAATAGAATAGAATATCCAGTAGTAATAGAAAGTTCGAGAAGAATAGAGAGACGCAGAGAAAAAATGGAATACTTATCACAGGAGAAGGCAATCAAAGGGGTTATAGTACACAGAAATCGATAAAAAAAGGTTTTCTTATCATTTTTAGGTCAAAAATTGAAGGAAAAATCGAATTTTTAGGTTTCGAAGGGTGAAAAAATCAATTAATAATCCAAAAAATGGTAAAAATGAGGCATGCGGAGATGACGGCCGCCAGGATCAATGTGTTCTTCTGCTTTTTCGTCTTGATTTTTTGCATTAAATTGTTGATCGCTGGATATTTTTCTGGAAAGAAATGGAAATTTGGAGGGTTTAGGGGGCGAAAAATTGGATTTTCTAATTGAAAAATCCATTTTTTCGGGTAAAAATTAGCATTTTTGAGCTTCTTTCAGTTGAAATTTCGAAAAATTAATCAGTTTTCTGGAAATAAAATTGGGATTTTTTGTCTGCAAATTCCTAATGAAGGAGGATTTAGAAACGAATTTACAGAAAAATTTGGGGTCAAAATTAGCATTTGTGAGCTTTTTTCAGTTCAAAATTTCAAAAATTCAATTAATTTGAGATTTTTTGAAATTTTGAAAATTGGATTTTTCGTCGTCAGAAATTCAGAATGTCTAAAATTGCTCATTTTTCGATAAATTGGCTCAGAAATTACCTTTTTTGCTAATTTTACGATTTAAAAAAAATCGTGACAGTAAGAAAATTGTTTTTTAGAATTTTTAGAGCAAATTCTGCAAATAATTTTCTTTATTATTCTATGCTAAATTTTTGAAATTTTGATGGATTTTTGATGGAATTTGTACATTTTGAATCGAATTTTTCCGATTTTGAGGTCAAAAATACACTTGTTTCGCATAAATTTTGCTCAAAATAGGCTATTCTTGAGCCAAAAACTTCAAATTTTCGATTTTCTTTCAAAAAAAATTTTTTCAATGGAATTTTTTCTCTTTAGATTCAAATTTTCGATTTTTGGTTAATTTCGTTCATTTCGAACCTAATTGAATTTTTAATAATTTCAGCTCAAAAATCACTATTTTCATCTGAATTTCGGTCGAAATGATACCATTTTTGAGCCAAAAACATCAAATTTTTGATTTTCTATCAAAATTTTGCTTTTCTGAAATTTGGGGTCAAAATTGGCATTTTTTACCTTTTTTAAAGTTAAAATTTCGAAATTTGGGATTTTAAAAAATTTGTATTTTTCTTCGTCTAGAATTAGGCGCCACAACGATTTTTTAAAACTTAGTTTTCCTCAGAATTATTTATATCATCGTATTACCCGTATCAATATTAGTACAATCCTGAAATTTTTTTTCCAAAATGTTCATCCGCCCTCGAGTTATACCCATTTTAAGAACCCTCCTTTTCCATCATTTTCTCCGAGGGCGTTGCAGCGCGCGCGGAAAAGTGGGCGGGGCAAAGTGGGCGGAGCGTTCTCATTGCAACGCGCCGCACAGAAAATCGCCGATTTATTCTTTGTGTTGGTTTGTGTTGGTTTGTGTGATTTCAATTAGGTTTTCGTCGTCACGAAGGTCGGAATCGAGTAACTTGAAGACAATAAAAGAAAAAGAGTTTAAAAAACAAATATTTATTACGCCTATATTCTAACTTTATCGTTTTTCAGGTAGAAATTACACAATTCAGTGAAGTATCGAGCGAAACGACCGATCGGAAAGACAGTGGATCAATCATTGATGATATTTGAGTTTTAGAAATAGAAAATTCTGCTTCAAAAAGCAGTTACCAAAAGTTTGAAAGGGGAATGATGCTCAAAAAATGAATAGCCCATTGGATCTCCGATCGTTCGTATTGCTCGATGCTTTTCTGCCGGAGAAACAGTGGTAAACTAAAGAGAACGTTGAAAAATATACTCAATTTTTGAAATCTGATTAACAATAAATAGAAAAAAACCTAAATTTAACTAAAAAATATCAAAATTTAATGATCTCGTCATCAATTAACTTTTGGAAGGCATCATAATCAAGCTGATTTGGTTTCTTGTCGCCGTCATACTGAAGTGTGGCCGTAGTTTTTCCTCTGAAAATACGAATATCAAGTAAAAACCCATCTTTTCCTTTAGAAGAATCGACGAATTTTTTCCCAATTCGTTCATCGTCACTCAGTATAAGCTGTCGGGCGTATCCTTGCAAACCAATCAAATCTTCCAGTTTTTTCACAAGCGCATCGACAGAAAGCGGCTTGGAATTCGCTGAGACGGTGAAACTTGAAGACGGAGCAGACTGCTTGATCACGTGCTTTCTAAATTTTAATTGAGCGGAGAGAGCATCTATTTTTTGTTTATCTAGAGATAATTTAGCAAGCCCTGTTTTTATTTCTCGAGATGTTTGCCAGAAGCCCAGGGAGAGGATATCACTTGTAAATTTGCATCGGTCTTTTACTTCTTTCGCCTCTTTTTTCGCTGCAAGCTGGTTTTTCTCTTTCATTTGTCTCAAAATTACAGTCTCGATAGCGATTTGACGCGAGTGATCAGCATTTCTCATCTTTTGCAGAGCCGCCCGAGATTCGTTCAAGATTATCTCTTGTTCGTCAACGGGCAGCTTCTGGAGCCAAGGAAGGGTGTGATTTTTTTTGAGAAGAGTAAATGCTACTCTCACATCAATTCGCATATTCGGTTTTGTATCAAAAAAGTGAGACATCAGACCAAACACCGATTCAATATTTCGGTTAGTTGCAGGGGCAAAGCCCGTTTTTTCTTTCAGAATATCCACATCATTGCAATACTTTCCGCCAGGAAGGAAGAAAGAAAAAGCTTTGGTGTAATAATCCAAAGAAGATTTGCAAACTAGAGATGCTACTTCTGTTCCCATTTCCGATGGATCGCTTCTCACAAGCGCCTGTAGCAACAAAGATGAATTTGTTGGGCTGTTCACTTCTAAACTTGGAGTTGGCGACGATCCATCAAAGAAACAAAGGGGAAATGAAGAGCACTCCTCTAACCAAACTTGCAGCTGAAGAGCATACTGGCAAGTATCCAGAATATGTTCGCAATCTTCAGAAATTCTCCACAACGGGCCCGTCACCAATTGATCTAAGAGCCCGAGAACGTGTAAATGTTCTATGATCATCTCGTTTTTCAACATATCTCGAATTTTTTTGAGATCTGTCTTAAAACCATCACACTCTTCGATAAATTCCAGTAAATGGTGGCGGTGGAAGTAAATCCGAGATGCAAGAACAAACAGGATATTGAACCGATTGCCAATAAAAGAGGGAAAAGTGAAGCAAATGACCCCAAATTTCCTACACCAAGCATTCCATAACTGAAGGATTCCATGTAATCCTGATCCTCTTTCCCCAAACAACTGACTCACAATCTTGATCAAACTAAAAACAGATGGCTCTGACAACTTTGAAACTTTTGTAACTATCAACTCATGCTCGAGTAAACTTTTCAAAACGACGTTTGTGAAGTTTGCAATCACATGGAGCTGACAGAAAAACGGGAAAAATTGTGTAAACTCCGTCTGATCTTCTTTCGATAGTTTTTCAAAATCCTCCACAACTTCAGGAACCGCTTTAAGCCTAGCTGACTCAATAAGTTCATTGAGTTTTTTTTCAGTACGAGCAGAATCAGACATCGTACTTTTTACAGACACCAAAAACTGTTTAAAGAGATTGGGCGGAGCCGAAGGCAGTTGAGAAATAGTGCTCTCAAGTGCATTAAAGGCTGTCTGTGCAGACTTTTCTGGTACGGGCTCAATTCCTAGGCAAGTGAAACTGCCGTCGGACTTATGAACGCCGAACGCCTGAAGCTTAACGGTTCCTTTCGTTGTCTCGTCAGATGCAAAACACACGAATTCCCCATTGTCCACAACATCAGCGAGAATACTCGAGATGTGCCTTTTACTCAAATTGAGAGCAGAGAGAGCATAATTTCGGCACGTTGATGCAGAAGGAACTGAATCAAATTCAATCTTCGCCAAAGCACCGACCGTTCTCAACACATCTCCAACTCTTTCATCAGCCACCCCTAGTGCCTTCAAGTTGATTACAGCTTTCCACGTCTCATTTGAATAAGCATTACCCTCTTTCAGCTCAACAGTAACAGAAGTATTATCCAATTTCCATTGAGCTTGTCGGAGAGCTTTATCTTTTTCAACGAGTTTGTGTTCCGCCGCTATCAATTTGACTTTAATTTTTTCAAAATTTTTAAGGTGTTTTTGATTCAAAATATGGGCCTTTCTCAGTGATGCTTTGAACAATCGAGAACTGGAGATAAGATTTTTGTTGTACACTTTCCAGTGATTTAAAGTGTTCAAAGTTTTTTGAAGATTTTTATACTTTTTTCGCAACTGATCATATTGGGAAATGCAGGAATTGTGAATTTTTTGTTCAAAAAGAGGAATATTTGCTGGCCATGAGAGATCGATTGAAGTGAACGGCTCGGTTTGGGTTACTTTTTCTCGCAACAAAGTGGATTCACTAATTCCAGAACTGTCTCCAATGACTTCAGACCCAGCAAGAGGAATTTTTTCGAAATTATCATAACTGCACGTCCCATTATTATCAAATGCGAAAAAATCTATATCAAAAGCAGTTTTTTTTGAAAAATGCAAATACTTATCTTCGTCCTTATTCTTCTTCTCGTGTCTGAGATCCTTCTCGATTTGAATCAATCTTCGTCGAAACTTATTGTAATCGTTCTTGTCATACCCATCTAATCCTAACATCGTTTTCGTGACCTTCAAAATCTCCGACGTTGGTAGCTTCAAGGCAATGAGAGAAATAACGACTTCATTTGGAACCGATTCTTTTTGGATAGTTGGCTCGAACGAAGACGTGATCCCATGTTGCTCCAGGATTTGTTGATGATGAACTCTCAGTCTCTCACTTCTCGATGGCGTCAAAATTTCTGAAAATCACAAATATGTTCACCATTATATTGACAATTTCTTACCTGGTCTGGGAACTTTTGGTGAAGGCTCAGCGTCGGATTCACTATCTATCATTGTTTTGAAACGAAGTTTTATAGTAACTAATACTAATCTTGAAAAAAATTTAAAAAAAACGGAATAATTTCAATTCTGCAAACACGATGACGTTAAATTACAGAATCTTCTTTAAAGAACTCATAAAAAAAACTCTGGAGTGGACACGGAATCGAACCAGTGGTCACTACCGTAGTGGTGGGAGACACTAACCACTACACCACGCGCGCACTGTCACTGCAGCCTCAATAGGCAGTTATAAATGGCCCGCTTACTCGTCATGGCGACCAGCTTTTTCACGATTTTCATCAATTTTTTTGAGCAAAAAAGAGCCTCCAGCAAATTTCAGCTAACTTTTGGCAAAAAAGTAAGATTGTCTTTAGATGTGAAATTTCATGTAGAATCTAATGAAAGAATAAAAATATGCGAGATCGACCTGCATACCGTTCAAATTGGCAAAAAACCCCAATTTTTTGGTTGCACTCCACATTCTATCTTGAAAAAAAACATGTTCTCTACGCTCAAATTTTTTGAAATTTTCACCATAGATGAATGAAGAGACGAAGATTATTATGAGCTTTGAAAAAATCATAATATTACTGAATTGATTGCAGGAACGTAGGTGGAACTTTGACCTCATGTCGCAAATTTCAGCTAACTACCAGCTTGATTTGGACATCAAAGGCCTTTTGAAAATGTCTAAAACTATCTAAAACAAAAAAAAAATTATGCGAGATCGACCTCTGTGAACAATTTTTTAGCCATTTTTTGGTGCCGTCCACAGTTTTTTCCTGATATCGAAAAAACTAACGTTTTTCCTACAATAAAAACATGTCCATTCGATTCTACGTAGTCGATTACATAAGGACACCAAATTTCATAAAAATTGATTCATCCAGTCCCGAGTTACACACCTTCAAACAAGCCAGATACCCCCGCGGAGAAAGTTTTTGACGCGCCTCTCCCCTCCCGTTGCGGTGCCTATCTAGAATTACTCATTATTGTACTACTTTTGAGTCGAAAAGTAATTTGAAAATTTGAATTCTTCTGGCTCATTTTTATGCTTCAAATCCTAGTTTTTATCCATTTTTCAGCTCCTCACTTGTAATATAATGCAACCGATTGGAGATTCCTCTCAAATTAATTCCCTGTCTTGCCACATTCTCCTTCGTCGACATTGCCATTTCGATTTGCTCGTCGAGCAGACGATCACAAGCATTGATATGATCGTTTTCCTGGAAAAAATAGAAGATTTTCGGCTTTTTTGAGCAGCTTTTAGTCAAAAATTCGATTATTTTTAATCGAATTTAAGCTAAAATGAATTTTTTCAAGATTCACAGCTTTCAGATGGAAAATCAGCCAAAATCGCTAATTTTCCACAATTTTTGGTACAAAATATGGTCAAAGTTCAAGTTTTTAAATGGGATTTCAGCTAGAATAGCTCATTTTTAGTCTCTTTTTCGAATTTTGGGTCCAAAACTCGCGTTTTTAATATAACTTAAGCTAAAATAGCTCATTTTTTGTCTTTTTTTTCGACTTTTTGGTTTCAAAACAAGCTAAAATAGCTCATTTTTAAACCAAAATTGACTATTCTCACCTTCAAATACATATCATATCCACGAGCTCGATTATTGACCGATGGATTACGAGATTCGTTGTTCGAGCTGCTCAGTAAGAGTTCTCTGCAAAAAATGGAGGATTTTTGAAGATTCCGACTAATTTTTGGTGGTTTTTAGTGCGATTTTTGCAGAAAAACAATTTTTTCAGGTTTTAAGGCTCTTTTTGGATATTTTTGAGCAAAATTATGAAAAAATTGTTTTGGGTGTTCTTTGCATGATTTCTGGCCGATTTTTTGGTCCATTTTCAGCAAAAATTTGAGCAATTTTAATCATAGAAAAAGGATAGAATATAAGAATAAACGATTCTGGAGCAAAAATGAGTCTAAAATCTTGAAGTTTCGAGGTTCTGAAGTTTTCTTATGAATTTTTCAAACTTCAGAATTCTTACTGTACTCTCTGAGATTCTTCAGAAGTTAGGTCACTTTTTGGTGGTTTCAAGTGCATTTTTGCAGAAAACCACCATTTTTTCCATTTTTTGGGCTATTTTTGAGCTAAATTATAAAAAAATAGTCTGGACGTTCTCTGCACGATTTCTTTGTTTTTTGGTCCAAATTTGAGCCAGTTTAGGCAGAGAAATGGGCAGAATTCAAAAATATAAGATTCTGGAGCAAAAATGATTCCGAAATTTCGAGGTTCTCAAGTTTTCTTATTCACAGAGTTTTTAAACTTTTCAAATTTCAGAATTCTTACTGTACTCTCTTTGGTGGGTTTTAGAGCTATTTTTGAGAAAAATGACCAATTTTTCAAATTTTGGCGGTTTTTTTTTTGCTATTTTTGAGCTAAATTATAAAAATACTCGTTTTGAATGTTCTCTTCACGATTTTTTGTAATTTTAGTGATTTTTGGACCATTTTTAGTGCAATTTTTGCAGCAAAATACAATTTTTTTCATTTTTAGGGCTCTTTTTGAGCTAACTTTTGAGAAAATTTGTTTGAGCGTTCTCTGCACGACTTCTGATCACTTTCTTCTCATTTGAAACAATTTTTGGTTTATTTTTAGTGCAAATTTCGCAGAAAAACACCATTCTTTTCCCTTTTCGAGCACTTTCTAGGTCAATTTTCTAATTTTGACTCCATTTTCATCACAATTTAGGCCATTTTGAGCCAATTTTCAAGTCAAAACCAACCTCTGCAGGACCTGATCCACATTATCCCGGGCACGTCGATACTCACTACCGTAATCTCTCAGAATCTCTCGATGACGTCGGAGAGTGTGTTGGATTGCGGGATTGTTGGCCCACGAAGCGGATGATTGGGCTCCGGCGACGTCGTTCATCTGGAAAAGGGGCGGAGCCTAATTTTTTGCTCTAAAAGGGGCGGAGCTTATTAGGTCCGAATTATGGCTCTCTTGGAGCATTTTTTGATCAAAAAACGCTCAAAAGGAGGGCGGAGCTTAAGGAGAACGAATTTTTGGCATTTTTGGAGGATTTGGAGCTTTTTAGCTCAAGATTTCCGCTTTTTTCGCTCAAAAAGGCTCAAAAAGGGGCGGAGCCTATGATATCAGTTTTTGGCACTTTTGGAGTATTTTTAGAATTTTTAACCCATTTTTTGCTCCAAAAATTCTTCTTCTAGAAAACTCACATCATCATTAATATTGGTCAACTGCTCAATGAGCCCCTCGATTTCGGTGGTAACCGTTCGGAAACTCGTTTGTCTTGAGGACACCGTCTTCTCGTCGATATCGAATCCGCCTGTGGGAAAAATGGAGATTTTTGGAGGGAATTTGAAATTTTGGAGCTTTTTTATAGGGATTTTTCGTTTTTTTCTCGATGTTTTAGCATCTAGAGCTCACAAGTGCACTTTTAGGCTTAAAAATATCAATTTTCGGTATTTGTGGATCGATTTTTTGTGAAATTTATCAATTTTAATCTTGAAAATCTTGTTTTCAATCGTTTTTACGCCATTTTTTTTCATTTTTGATCAAATTTCGATATCGAATCCGCCTGGAGGGAATTTGAAAGTTTTAGGGTAAAATTGCTCAATTTGGAGCATTTTCCTGTCAAAAACTTGTCGTTTAGATCGATTTTTGGCCATTTTGCCCTAAATTTTTTTATTATGCCCTAAAAATTCAATTTTAGCTTGAAAAATCTCAATTTTTAGATCAATTTTTCAGTTGTTTTTTTGCCAGGAGGTGAAATTTATCAATTCCAATTGTTTTTTCGCAATTTTTCTCGTTGTTGCTCGAATTTTTTACTCTGTTTTGCCCAATTTACCATGCGAGCTCGCCGTCAACTTATTCAACGACACCAACTTGACGTCAATCGAGTTCTCCGTGCTTCGCGCCTTCTTTCGAAGCGCTTCCCATGTTTCTGACATTTCTGAAGACTTGAGATTTTCAGATAGATTGGAATATTCTGAATTAATCCAAAAAAATATGTAAAAAATCGAGAACTTCAACGATTTTTTTTGGAATTAATAAAACTTTTTTAAAAAATTGCTACAAAACGATTCATTCATTATAAGCACCATTTCCTAATGGGAAAAAAGGCAAAAAAATTGAAATTATTCAAAAAAATCATTCCTCGTCATCACTGATCGCTTGCATTTGGAGCTGTTGCTCATCAGCATTCGATTTGTTCTTGCGGTGGCGTGGTTTTCGAATTTTTGCTGAAAAAATGGGGATTTTTAGAGCTGAAAATGAACATTTTAGGCTTAAATGTTCTCAGAAAGATTTCTAGACTTTCAGGGACAAAAAATGGCAGAAAAATAGGATTTTTGGAGGTGAAAATCTAAATTTTGAGCCGAAATTTTCTCAGAAAGATTTGAAGCTTTTAGATGAGTTTTTTCGACTTTTAGGGACAAAAATAGTTGAAAAATACGATTTCGAAGTCAATTTTGACACTTTCAGAGCTGAAAAATACAAAGTTTGGTCCAAAAATTTATTTTTAAAATGTAGAGATTTCTAGAAAAGATTTCAAAAGTTTGGGGACGAAAATGTTTGAAAAATACGATTTCTGAGGTCAAATTGAGCATTTTTAGTCGTTTTATTGGTATTTTTTAAGTAAAATTTAGGATTTTTGTGGGCTGGAAATTCAATTTTTGGCTCAAAATCTTCTAAGAAAGATTTGAAGCTTTTGAGATGAGTTTTTTGAAGACTTTTGGACAAAAAATATCTGAAAAATGGGATTTTCAATGTCAAATTGAGCATTATCAGTTGTTTTTTAGCTTTTTTGGGTCATTTTCGCCATTTTGAGCGAGCTCAAAATTCTTATTTTTTCACTTTTTTGCTCCAAAACCTCAAATTCTCCCCAGGATTACTGTACTCCGAGTATTGGCAAAAATGGAAATATTGGCGATTTTTCGAGCTGAAAATGTAAAATTTGGCCGGGAAACTTTTAGGACAAATTGCAAACTTCCAAATAAAATTTCTGGATTTTTAGGGACAAAAATTGGCTCAAAAATACAAATTTCTATGTCAAATTGCACATTTTCATGCCGTTTTTACAGTTTTCAAGCCTATTTCCCCATTTTCGGCTCAAATTTTCCAATTTTTTTTGCTCCAGGATTACTGTACCTGGCCGAATCGAGCCTACTCCTTCTTGATTCGCTCCATCATCCTGATCATATCCATATCCATCAGCCTGGCGCTTCACTGAGGCATTGGTGTGTTCTGAAAGAATTGAAATTGGGACTAAAATTTTATTCAAAATTAGGAATCTGTGGTATCCAAAAAATGGAGCAGGAAGGGGTGGGGACAATGGGGAATATTAAAGCCCACAAGCTCCGCCCACTTTCAGCTACTCTACAGTAGTCTTACTGAAGAAAGTAGGCGGAGCTAGAGAAGCAAAGTTTCTGTAAATTTCTGCTTGTAAATTCACAGAGATATGGAAAATTCAAAACTGCGCTCTATTACTGTGGTTCAACAGATGAGGTCTGCAATTACGCTCAAATGCAAAATTGCAGCGAAATTTCTCGTTGACTGAGTATCAAACTTTAACATTACACCGGGTTTTTGAAATTTTTTGCGAGCGAATTTTTTTTAAAGGGAAAAAATTCGAGCGCAAAGAATTCCAAAACTCGATGATAATGTTAAAAGTTTGATACTCAGTCAACGAGAAATTTCGCTGACGCTGTTCGCGTTTGAGCGTGATTGCAGACCTCGCTTGTCAAAGCATAGTTGAGGATCAGAAAGAAGAGGGGAAAGTCATCGAGAACGCTTCAGAAGACGTCTCTATTCCCATAACACCATAGAAGAATGCAATTGCGCTCTGATGAACTTTTGAGATGATTTCGAAGAATGTCGTTATCAAACAAATTGTTAGGAACAATCAACTATTCGACCGGTTTGAGCTCAAACGAGAAAAAAAGTTGCTAGAAATCTTCAAGTTCGATTTGAACTGTTCAAATAGAGCGCGTTTGCATCGTACTTCTTTTCTCTCCTCATGAGGTTCGAAAACTCTCAATAGAGCGCAATTTCAAACTTTAAATCTTTGAAAGAGAGCTCGAAAAAACTGGAATTGAAAATGCTCAGAGCCAAAAAGAGTTCATAAACCGGAAGTTCACCAGACTTTTGGCTCCGAAAATTTCAAAGCCAAATTTTCCAAGAAACTTCTTCCTTCCATTCATAAGTCTGGAGATTGGTTTTGGAACTTCAAAAAATCTTTAAAAAATACAAAAATGGGCCAGGATAGAGGATAAAGGCAAGAAACAACATAAAGTGAAAATCCAATAGGAAATTTCCAAAGAAAAAAAACGCAAAAAAAAGAGAGAAAGGGAGAAACGTGTCTACCTCCTCCTCCTCCATCCCTTGGCAACGTCGTCTTCTTGTTTCCTCTTTCTCTTTGTTGAAGAAGAAGCTGTCCTCCGTAGCGGCGTCCATTTCCATTTCCACTATTCTCATGGTCGATGCTTATCTGCTGGTGGTGGCCACGGGATGAAGTGGAAGAAGAATATTGGTGACGATCGGAATAAGAAGGAGAACGACGTTGATGGTAATAGCCATCGTTACGGTTGCTGAAATATACATACGGGGGGTTAGAGGGGTTTCCATGACCATTGAAAGTCGCCGGAAGTGTCTTCTGATGAATATGGTGAATTGAAGAGAGTACAAACAAAAATAAACATAAGTGTGAATTGAAAGGGATGCAAATGGGTAATCAAAGGACATTCCGAGCTCAGTTTAGACCCGAAAGCCAATTGATATACAACATTCAGGCTTCGTATGATCAGAAATATTCACGTGATCCAGAAACTTCCAAGCGACTCTGCCTGATTTAATGAAAAATCATTCAGCATCATCTCTGACAAGAGAAGATGCTCTTGAAGGTCCGCATAAGGCTTCAAAACCATATGACCAAGTTTTCAGTCAGCCAGAAAGCCTCTTGTTTGCTCAGCCTCGAAGGAACTGGAAATTGTCAGAATCCGTCACAGAGCTTCGACGGCATCTTCTGAGCCTTTGAATGCTAATGAGATATAGCGTGTTCTAAAGTCCAGAGAACTTATGAACTTTTTCCAAAATACTTAGATGTTTGGAATCCTTCTCAAACATTCACACAAAAGCTTCAGATGACTTCAGATTCTTCATGAGTCTTAGAAATCCATTGGAACGATTCGAGAAGCTCATATCAAGCCTCGGGTGGCTTCGCTGATTGAAACGAGGTTCTGAGCAGATCTTTGGTCCGGAAGACCCTTCAGAAGTCAAGCATAGACTTCGTAGTCTTCTGGAACCTCGAGCGAATTCTGGAAGACTTTCCGCTTGTCCTGAGCACATTCTGAAACCTAAAAGAGCCCTCTGAAGCCAACCAGACTCGTCATATAGTCTTCTGGAACTTTCGGTAGGCTTTATTAGAGTCTCGGGAGTCTAGCATCTAGAAAACGAGAAGATTCTGAATCTTTCGAAATTCTACTGACGTCCAGGAATCTCAAAAGAGCCTTTTGAAGGTCATCAGAGACGTCAAAGTCTTTTGGAACCCTTGCCAACCACTTCTGGATATTCTCGAATCCTACTGCATCTGCAGAAGTTCAAAGAACCAATGAGGACCTTCTGAAGTCCACCAAAGCCTTCGTAGTCTTCTGGAATCTCTAGTGAACTCTGGAAGGCTTCCGCTTGCTCTGAGCACATTTTTAGGTCCAAGACCTTCTGAATCCCTTCACCACAAAACAATCCTCCAATACATACAACAAAACCAAAGCATTCCTCATTACCTAAACTCCCTTTCCTCCTCGAACATCTCCCTCTCTCTCAACTGCATCTGCCTCTCCTGCATTCTCTGTGTCTGTAGTGCCAAATCGAATTCCCTCTGCCTTATCTCCTCCTCCATTTGCATCTGCATTTTCCGCGCATTGATCATCGCGAGCTCCTCTTCAATCTCCAAAAGACGCTTCTGACGAGCCAATTCTTCTTCGGAGACTTCCAGGGCTTGTTGTATGGATCCATGAGGTTGCGAATTCGCTGGGAATGCTTGACGATACTGTGAGACGAATCCCGGATCCAGAGGGCTCTCTGGAGCCAAATTCTGAGCTCTACCGTAATCCGGAGCCAATTGATTCCTTGAAGCGAGTAATTGAGCCAGCGAATCCGTCAAACGAGGTCCCAACACTTCGGAGACATTGACATTCGGCATGATTCCCGGTGGCGGAGCACTGAAATCCAGTGGTGCTCCAAAAGTTGTCATTGGAGCCATGGAGCTATAAGCTTGAGCCTGAGCCCATGGAGCAATCATTGTCGGGTCTTGAGCCGAGCTGGTGGGTGCTCCGTGGTTACTGTAGGAGGTGTAGAAGTCCGTGGAAGACGTTGGATTCGGATTCAAAGGTGGGGCCTCGGTTTGGAATCGTCTCCACGGCTTGTCAGCGTTGTACCTGGAAAAAATTGAATTTCAGTTCAGTTTTTGGTATTTCAGAGGTTCAAGGGTCCGACGCGTTTTTCGAAAATTATGCCAAAAATGCACTAAAATGGCTCAAAATTGCCTTCAAAATACTCAAAAAGATCGAAAAATAGTCCAAATTTGATGGAAATAAGCTAAAATGGCTTAAAATCAACCTAAAATATCTCAAAATGCACAAACTTGACAAAAAATTAGCTGAAATGGCTCAAAATGCTCCAAATTAGGCTTTTTTTTTCCAAAATGATCTTATTGAAATTTCCTATCTAACTGTATAGTTTCTTCGGGGTCTATTTTGGATTAAAAACTTCAAAATTGTGTTTAAAATACATCAATATGAGAAAAAAGAGGGCCAAAGAGATATTATTAGAAGAAGAAGAACATAGTGTTCCTCTTCCGCTTCCTGACCTCTTTGATCCCCCCTTTCTAATCCCAAAATTACCAAAAGTGGGCGGAGCCTAGGAGAGGATTACGGTGTCTAGCGAGGGGTCACTGAAACATAGATAAGGTTTAAGAAGACAATTGGAGGAATGAATTCAGGTCAAAGTTATAAGAAGATTGGCATTATTTCGGCCTAGAAATTCAGGATTTGGGAAAACTAGGCCCATACAAGAAAAATGCGTCAAAGGTACGCAGATTAATAAAAAAAAAGGAGAAAAATTCTAAATTATTTTGAGTGTTTTTGACAAATCTGGCGCACCTTTGACGCGATTTAGGCTTTCAGAAATGAATTTAGGCCAGAAATTTATAATTTTTCCCTCAAAATGGCTTTAAAAAGTAAGTTTACTCAATTCCACTGAAAATCGTGTTATTTCAGCTGGGAATCGTTTCGGAGCCTTTGGGGATCAGTTTTCAAAAACCTTTTTTTTTGCTGAAAAAATTTAGTTTCGTCGAATTTCGGTCATTTTTCAACGGTTTTAGGTGAAAAATTTGGGTTTTGGCGCTTTTTTAAGCTTAAAATGCCAAATGTTGGCTTTTTTTAGCTAGAAAAGGCTAAGACGGCCCAAGTTTCGGTCTATAAACATTTCTGGATTTTTTAGCGTTTTTAGGTCGAAAATCTGGATTTTTAGTAATTTTTTTAGCTCAAAACGGGACATTCCGACCTATTTTAACGCCTTTTAAATGATTTCACTTGATTTTCAGCGCTTTTTCGAGCTCAAAAGTACAATTTTTGAAAATTTGACCCTATGGAGCGTTTTTAGTCCAATTTTCGTGGTTTTTTGCGATTTTAAAAATAAAAATCCTCCAAAAACCCACCAATCCTCATTCAAATACTGATATCCTCCTCCTCCACCTCCTCCTGCAGTCTCTTGTCTCGGCCATGAATTCTCATAAAAATCTCTGAGTTGCTCCGTGAGCCCTGGCTCTCTCTCAACAAATGGCTTCTGTACCACCACATCCATTAGTCCCCGTATCGGAGGTCTTTCCTTGGCCAAATGAGTCAAATCCACTCGAATCGTTGGCTCTTTCGGCTCTTTTTTCTTCTTTTCCGGATTTTTTGGTGGTTTTTCCGCTTTTTTCATTGGTTTCTCCGAGATTTCTTGAATTGGGACGCCCAGATTTTTCTGGTATTGTTTTTGAGCCTTTGCCACTTTTTTCTCCACCGCTTTGATATTCACTGCATTCATCATGACCGATTTATTGAGCAACCAGGTGAGCCGAAGTTTGAAGCGATGCTTTTTTTGCATTTTTCTGGTCGCTTTTGGGTCGGGAAGCTGGAAGAATTAAGAGGTTTTGGTGTATTTTTAGTGGTTTTTTGAGCTCAAAGTGGCGAATTTTGGCTTATTCTGGCTGGAAAATAGATAAAGAAGGTCTAAATTTCAGTATATAAGAATTTCGGTAATTTTAAAGCGTTTTCAGCTCACAAATCTGGATTTTGAGTCACTTTTTAAAGTCCAAAAACGGCAAACTTTGAATTTTGACGTTTTTTTTTTACTTCAAAATAGTGCATTTCGGCTTTTTTTAAGGCCTCAAACAGTCTAAAAGTAAGATTTTTCAATTTTGGTAATTTTTAAGCGTTCTCAGCTAAAAAATCTGGATTTTCAGTCATTTTTTGAGCTCGAAAAGATCAATTTTGAATTTTCTGCGTTTTTTTTTTGAGCTCAAAATACTGAATTTTGGCTTGTTTTAGGCCGCAAACAGACTAAAAGTAAGCTTGTTCAATTTTGGTCATTTTCTTAACGTTTTCAGCTTAAAAATCTGAATTTTAAGCCAATTTTCAACAGTTTTCTGTGCTTAAATTGACAATTTCTGGCTTATTTCGGATAGAAATGGCTCAAGTGGTCTAAGCTTCAATCTATGACGATTTTGGTAATTGTTAAGCGTTTTCAGCTAAAAAATCTGGATATTTAGTCAATTTTTGAGCCCGAAATTATTAATTTTGAATTCAAAGATTTTCTGTCGATTTCCGATGATTTTTAGTGCTTTCTACTCAGTTTTGGATTTTTTTTGAGCTCAAAATAGTGTATTTTGGCTTATTTCAGCTAGAAAACGCTCAAATGGCGTAAGCTTCCGTCTATGAAGATTTTGGTAATTTTTTAACGTTTTCAGCTCGAAAATCAGGGGTTTTAGTCATTTTTTCAGCCTAAAATGGTCATTTTGAACTATTTCAATCTTTTTAGGCGTTTTTACATGGTTTTTAGTGCTTATAAAGTCAGTTTTTGCGTTTTTTGAAGCTCAAAATGGTGTATTTTGGCTTATTTTAGCTGGAAAACGCTCAAATCGTTTCTGCTTCGACCTAAGAAGATTTTGGCGATTTTTGAACGTTTTCAGCTCAAAAATCAGGATTTTTAGTCGTTTTTTGGGATCGAAATGGTTAAATTTGAATTTAAAGATTTTCTGGCAATTTTCGATAATTTTTAGTGCTTTTTTAGTCAGTTTTGGCGTTTTTTAGAGCTAGAATGTCAATTTGGGCTTATTTTTGCTAGATAAGGCTCAAATGGTCTATCTATGACAGTTTTGGTAATTTGTGAATGTTTTTCGCTCAAAAATCTGGATTTTTAGTCGTTTTTTGGGCTTGAAATGACTATTTTTGAACTATTTTCAAAAAATTTTAACCAAGAACCCCTCAAACGATTCTCAGATGATTTTAGATGATTTTCAGCGATTTTTTTAGCTAAGAAAATACAATTTTCGAGAGTTTTAGCGTTTTTCGTTTTTTCAGCGATTTCTACAGTTTAGAATGATTTTTGTACATTTTTCAGCGAAAAAACTATTCTAAACGACCCCCCAGCCGTTTTTCAACGATTTTCAGCTCGTAAAATAACTTTTCACACCAGTAATCGTTCACAAATCGACAAAAGACGATTCTTCTTACCACATTTGCATCAAGCCACATCGTCAATGCCTCTTTCTCGATTTCTGTCAATTTCGCTGCTTCCGTATGCACAAAAGCTCCATTTTCACTGGGTGGCAATCCGGTTTCTGTGATTCTAAAGCATTTTCAATCATTTTTATTCAAATTCCCGCCAAAAAACTCTCACAAAGTGGTCATATCCACTGGTTCCATATATTTCTTCAACAAATCCGGCGCTGCTTCTTTCACCGCTTTTCCCGGCACTGTTCTCACTTTTTTCGCCGATTTTTTCTCTTGTCTTTTCTGTACTTTTTGAATTGCTGGCGCATTTTTGATTTTCGCCGCTTTTTTTGGTGGTTTCTGAACTTTTGTGGGCCCATTTTTGGATGGGAATGTTTGAAGGGTTGGGGGCACTCCGATGACTGGAATCATCTGAAAAAATTGATTTTTTTAAGGGAAATTCAAGAAATTCAAGATTTTTTACCCTAGAATCGTCGCAAACTTTAAAAAATGGTTTTGAAATTCAAGATTTTCGTCTGAATTTGAAATTCGAATTTTTTCGTCATTTTCCGGCCAATTTTCTCAAAATTTTATACTAAAACCTCACTAACCTTCTCTTCCATCTCTAGAACTATATTTTCAGCAAAAAAAATGACGAAATTTCGAAAATTCGAGCTTAAAAATCACAAGTTTCCACTCATCAGGTCACCTCTCAGCAATGCATCAAATCTTACGACATGTCCGCAAACACCGCGACGACAGAATGCACACTTTTCGACGTGGCAAAAATATTTTTTTTTCGATGAATTTTTTTTGGTTTGCAGATGGTTTTTGAGGAAAAATTGAAGTTTTTCATAATTTTGTGAACAGGAAATCGAAAAAAATTAATTTTAAATGATAATACAGGTGGAAATCGCCAAAACCTTGAGTTTTAGCTGCGAAAAACAAAAAAGATTTTTTCCAAAAATTAGATTTCAATGTTTTTAGGCGGTTTGTTGGGTTAAAAATGAAGTTTTGCATAGATTTTTGTGGCTTAAATTATTTAAAATCGCAGAAATTCAATAGTTTTCATGCAAAAACCGTCAAAAGTCGAGAAAAAAATATTTCCTGAAAAATAAGCGTTTTTGCCTAAAAATGCCTTTAAAAATTCACAGAAACAGCAATTTATTCCATAAAACAGGTGAACACAGATAGCATGAGATGAGTAAACAAGTGCATTTTCACAGGTAAAAGAGATTTCAATGGGGGGAGAGGAAAAATGAGATGATCGAGTTGAAAAATACCCAAAAATGAATAGAAAAAACCGGGAAAAAAATTAGGAATTGGGAAAGAAAAGACAAATTAAACCTTAAAAATGGGAAATTGGGGCTGGAGAAACAGATAAAATGGATGAAAATTAGCCAAAAAAATTTGAATTTTAAATTGAAAAAAATTTAGATTGAAGGGGACTCCGAAAAAAAAACTTTTATGGTTTCAAAATATGCAATCAATGACGTAGATTTCAAAAATCACAACGAAAACTCTTTAAAATGGCTCAAAAACCTCGAAAAAACGCTTCAAATAGCACCAAAAAACCAAAAATTGCCTTGGGTGGCCGTGGCCGAAGTTCCTCCAAAATGAGCGGAGTTAACTAACAAACGCTTTTGAAATCTTCTGTAGCAGGAGATTTCAAAAAAGTTCGTTAGTTGACTCCGCCCATTTTGGGGAAACTTCGGCCACGGCCATCCAAGGCAATGTTTGGAGTTTTGGTCCAATTTGAAGCGTTTTTTTAAGGTTTTAGAGTTATTTTTTGAAATTTTCGTTGTGACTTTTGGAATCTACGCTGTTTATTGCATATTTTGAGGCAATAAAATTTTATCTAGGAATTCCCCTTTAATTTGGAATTTTGGGCGGATTTTGGCTTCAAAATGAGCTTTTTGGGGTAAAAAATCAGTCGAAAAGGTCAAATTAATAAACCAAAATCTCTCCATCAAACTGATGCTCCGGGGTGTATCTCGTCTCAATAAACTTCTTCGCCACCTTCACTCCATCATCCGTCGGATCCGACATTGCCATTCGCAGCCTTCTGGGCCTGAATTCCATTCCCCGATCCTGTGTGGTTGCCGCATCCAAAAGTGTCAGTGCAACACTTTTTCTTCGAATAAACGGGTCCACCCATAGCCTATCCACCCCGACAATCCAATCATTTATATCCTCTCCTTGACTAATTTCTCGTCTCGTTTCATTCGTCCACGCCTTCTGAATCTTCTCCACAATCAGAAGTCCTCCAATCGTCATTCGATTCTCCACTACTTTCAGTATCAGAAAAATTCGCTTATTTTCAGTCCATAACTCGTCTACGGGAACCGAGTAGCCTAGAAGAGTGTTGATTTTTTCAATGTGTTTATTCATGAGTTTTTTGAACGGCTCCTCGGCAAATGCACCACAATAGAACACTTTCAGCACTTCGTTCATGTCTCGATTCGCGAATGCTCTGAAAAAAAAGAGTATTTTTGCAGTCTTAGGTCTGTGAAAAACCAGAAAAAATGGCCTAAAATGCTTCAAAACATGAACTTTTTGGCAAAATTGATTTTAAAAAAACTATCCAAATTCGGTTTGGAGCTAAAAATGGTGAGAATTTTGTTTCAAAACCTTCAAAAATGAATAAAATCCATAAAAGTAGTCAGAAATGCTCCCAAACCTGATTTTTTTTGTAAAAATGGTCAGTTTTTGACAATTTTTATGAAATTTTTTGGGGTTTGGAGCATTTTTTGTGCATTTTAAACGATTTTTAAACAGAATTTTTGGCTTAAAATGCTCCAAAACCTGGAAAAACTGTCCAGCAGCATTTTCAAACGTTTTGCAGCATAAAATAGTGAGAAACTTGCAAAAAAATAGTCTAGAATCCATAAAAATCACCTAAAAATTCTTCAAAAACTGAAAAAAATTGATAAAAAATGTCAAAAAAACTTCCTAAGCTCCTCTTAGCATCAATTTTTCCAATTTTGGGGCTGAAAATAGTGAGAAATCACAAAAATTGATCAAAATTGGTCAAAAACTGCCTTCGGCCAATTTTACTCTATTTTTTGGGTTTTCGACGATTTTTTTGTCACTTTTATGGGTTTTCAACCATTTTTAGGCGTTTAAAAGGTGATTTTCTACTCTTTTTAGCTCCAAATTTAGAAGCCTGGTCATTTTTATATCAATTTTATCAATTTTTTCGGGTTTTTGACTATTCTTTGGTGATTTTAGTGGATTTTTGAACTATTTTCACAGGTTTTGAAGCAAATTTTCAAACAATTCGGTCAGTTTTCGACCAATTTTATCAAAAATTTCAGGTTTTCGGCCTTTTTTTTGCGTTTTCAACTATTTTTGAAAACTCACAAGAGCTGCATTGCATGATGGGATGGAATTTCGAACTGTAATTGTGATTTCTTGTGAAATTCTTCATGTGTCCTCAGATCTTCCTCATCGTCCACACAATATACCATTTCGCACTGAAAAACGGGAGGAAATTTTAGATTTTTAGGTCGAAATTCGGATTTTCGTAAATTTAGAGCTGAAAATTTTGAATTTTGAACCAAATTTTCGACTTTTACTGCTGAAATTGATGGTTATTGATAAATTTAGGTTTCTAGTCAAAATTTTGAATTTTCTGGTTAAAAATTTGGGTTTTTGAGTTAAAAAAGTTATTTTTCAGATTTTTCCAAATCTAGAACTGAAAACTTCGAAATTTTTAAGTTTTCCAGGTGAAATTGAAGGTTTTTGATAAATGTTTTAGATTTTGAAGCTGAAATTCGAGCAATTCAAGTCGAAAATTCCAAATTTCAGGTCGAAATTTGAATTTTCTGGGTCCAAATAGCTATTTTTGGAATTAAAATCTAGAATGAAAAATTCGAAATTTTCAAGTTTTCCGGCTGTAATTGAAAAATTTTGATCGGTTTTTTAGATTCTAAGCAAAAGTTTGAAGGTTTTTAGCCAAAAATTCGAATTTTCAGGCCGAATTTTGGATTTCCAGGGTCCAAAGGACTATTTTGGGATTTTTAACAATCTGGAAGAATTCTCGAAATTTTAAGTTTTCCAGGCGAAATTTAAGGTTTTTGGTTCAATTTTCGCGATTTTTAAGCTGAAAATAACGGTTTTAATAGTTTTTTTTTTTTTTGATTTTTGAGTTCAGAAATCGAAATTTCAACTGAAAATTTTCAATAAGCCAAAATTTCCGTTTTAGACTTGTTTCTAGTCAATTTTTTTTGTGATTTTGACCTCCCTTAGTCCTGTTTTCTCGATTTTTCACATCAAAAATCATCAATTTCGGTTATATTTTCGCCTAGAACGTAGTCTCTTCTTGTTTTTTTTCGCAAAACCCATACTTGTTCACAAGTGATATTTCCGATATTCTTCTGTCCTGCGTCTAACACCATTTGTCCTTTTCCCACATTCGCACCGCGTTTTCGTATCGCCCGTTTTTCTGTAAACAACAAAAAATTTTACAAAAAAAAATTTTTTTCCCTAAAAATAAAATCGCTTTCTCTCACTTTTCCCATCCGTTCCATCATCATCATCGTCGGGAAGCACTTTTCTCTTTGGACATTTCAAATTTTGCACGTTCACAGTGCCAGCGGCGGTGGATGTGCTTTGATCTGTAAACAGAGAATGGGAAAATGCAGAAAAATCGGGTTTTGGGACTATAAAAACTGTATTTTAAACCATTTATTCAATATTTACACCCAAAATTTGATATAATTACTTTGATTTTCCTCCTTTTTCTCTTCCTCGTTCTCTTTGGCTTCTACTGGCTTCGTTCGCTGAAAATAGTCGCTGATTTTCGATTTTCTCGGCTTCGTCATGTCTGAAATACTAGAAAAGTTGAAAAAAAATGCAAAAAAAAGGGTAAAATTCATTAAATTTTTATTGAAAACAAAAAAATTGGTTCAAAAAATTAATTTTTCCGCCGCCAAACTCCATGCGGCGCTCTTGCAAAAAGGCGCGCCGCGCCTTGCAAAACCTTGACTCCGCCCATTTTAGAGAACACTCGATTTATTGAATTTCCAGTTTTTTAGCTTTTTCAATGCGAATTTTTGACATTTTTCGGAATTTTTTTGAACATTCTTGTAGAGAATTGAATGGCGAACATTTTGAGTGGTGAAACTTTAAGATTTAGGTGGAAATGTCGGCAAAAAAGGGGGAAAAATTGACCTTCACCTCGATGACTCATTGTGACACGTTTAGCATTACGTTTTCTTCATAAATTGCATCATAAACTAGTTTTGTATTGCTTTCAAAGCGATTTTCGTTCGATTTCTGTTTTTTTTTCAAAAAAAATTGAAATAAAAAAAATTCCAGGTAGTAGCCGAAAAAACAATGTCAGAAGGTCGGCAAAAACTCGCCGATCTTTTGAAATCCTTGAATATTCCAAACGAAAAATCACAGGAGATTCAAAAGTAAGTCGAATTTTCCTCCGCCAAAACCTCAATTTTCTCCAGATACATTGACAATAACTATGTCGAAAAACCGAAACGAAAACCGCTGTTTTCGGTCGGCGAACAGGATTCCGATGATTCAGAAGAGTCTTCAGAAGACGTTGTGGAGAAAGTGGAGACGGGAATTCAGTGTAAACGAGATACGGAAATAGTGGACATGGATGCGGGTCGACCAAGTTTTGATGAGATTGCCCGCGATTGGAAAGAAGGTAGAAAATGCGAAAAATGTTTTCAGAGAAATTTCAGAGAAAAATAACCTAAAAAATTGAAATTTTGAGCCTAGAATTGCTCTAGAAACTTTTTTCCTTGCAAAATCCGTAATTTTAGAGATTTTTTACCCTAAAAGCTTATAAAAAGGCAGTGTTCTTAAAATCCAATTTTTAGAGCGAGAATCACTTAAAATTTGAATTTCAGAGGTAAAAAACCCGGAAAATCGATATTTTCAGTCTAAAATTGCTTTTAGACGCTTTTTTTTCTTGCAAAGATTCGTAGTTTATGGTAATTTTTACTCTAACTAGGGAATGGTGCGAACTTGACAATGACACTTCGATATGAGACAGGTACCATTAGAAAGAGGAGGTTCTAAAATGTACACATCCGCTTTCAAAAAGTGCAGTCGACCTCCAGGAACTGAGATATGGGCTCCGAAAGTTTGCTCCTTTTTGCGGATAATAGTCTACCTCCTCCACACTGTAGGAAATGTGTGGCTGGATGGCCGAGGGGGAAGAGGATGGCACATGAAAAGTGAGGTGTTGGTTCGATTCCTCTGTTGGGTTAACTTTTTTTGTTTTCTTTTTCGGGCATTTTTTGACCATCTATTCTCATTCCAAGTTTTTTTTCAAACTTTTTTTTATTTTCTTGGTGCTCTTGTTTGAGAAACGATGATTGTGCAATGAAACTCAAGCAGAATCATCAGATTTTTGAATTGGCTTCAAGATTCATTACAATTGATCGAAAAGGCAACTAGAAAATAAAAAAATGTTTGAAAAAAAACTTGGAATGAAAATAGATGGTCAAAAAATGCCCGAAAAAGAAAACAAAAAAAGTTATCCCAACAGAGGAATCGAACCCACACCTCACTTTTCATGTGCCATCCTCTTCCCCCTCGGCCATCCAGCCACACATTTCCTACAGTGTGGAGGAGGTAGACTATTATCCGCAAAAAGGAGCAAACTTTCGGAGCCCATATCTCAGTTCCTGGAGGTCGACTGCACTTTTTGAAAGCGGATGTGTACATTTTAGAACCTCCTCTTTCTAATGGTACCTGTCTCATATCGAAGTGTCATTGTCAAGTTCACACCATTCCCTAGTAACAGCTTCCGAGGCTTTCAAAAAAAAGCAGGGCTCTTAAAAATCCATTTTTAAGGCAAAAATAACCGAAAAAGTCAAATTTAAGGGGTAAATTTAGCCAGAAAATCAAATTTCCAGGCCTAGAATTGCTCCAGAACTTTTTTCCTTCCAAAAATCGGTAATATTGGAGATTTTTTACCCTAAAAGCTTCCGAATCTTTCAAAGAAGACTGGGGTCTTGAAAATCAATTTTTAGAGCAAAAATGACCCAAAAAATTAAGGCTTCCATTCGGACGAATTTTCGTCCGTCCGGTCCGTCCGCCGTCCGGTCCGTCTTCCGTCCGTCCGAAATTCGTCCGGTTACGGTTTTTCAGTACGCAAATTCGCGTCAGCGCAGTGCACAATTTGCATTTTAATTGACGACAAATGTATTTTTCATTGGATTTTGTCAGGTTTTGCCCTATTTACTACGGTAGGCAACGCACACTGACGCGAAATTGCGTAGCACGGACGAGCGAGTCGGACGAAAGTCGGACGGACGACGGACGGACGGCGGGGGTCCGATTTGTTTTCGTCCGAACGGAAGCCTTACAAAAAATTGAATATTAGAAGGAAAAAACCCGAAAAGTCGATATTTCCAGGTTAAAATTGCTCCAGAAACTATTTTCCTTGCAAAATTTCGTAATTTTGGAATTTTTTAACCCTAAAAACTTCCGAAGAAGACAGTGATCTTTAAACCCCATGTTTAGAGCGGAATTAACTCAAAAAATTGAATTTTAGCTGTAAAATACCTGAAAAATCGAATTTCCGAGTCTATAATTGCTCTGGACACTTTTTTCCTTGCAAAAATTCGTATTTTATGGTCATTTTTACCCTAAAAGCTTCCGATGCTTCTAACGAAGGCAGTGATCCTAAAAACCAATTTTTAGAGCAAAAATGACCGAAAAATTGAATTTTAGAAGTAAAAAGATCCGAAAAATCGATTTTTTCAACCTAAAATTGCTTTAGACAGTTTTTGCTTTGCAAAAATTCGTAATTTTGGAGTTTTTTTACCACATAGTTTCCAAATCTGTCAAAGAAGGCTGGGGTCTTGAAAATCAATTTTAGAGCGAAATTAACTCAAAAAGTTGAATTTTAGAGGTAAAAAAACCGAAAAAATCGATATTTCCAGCCTAAAACTGCTCTAGACGCTTTTTTCTTTGAAAAAATCCATAATTTTTCCTCATTTTTACTCTAAAAGCTTCCAAGGCTTTCAAAAAAAGCAGGACTCTTAAAAATCAATTTTTAGAGCGAAAATGACTCAAAAATTCGCATTTTTCAGTCTAAAATTGCTCACGAAGCTCATTTATAGCTAAAACGATCCGAAAAATCCAATTTTTCCACTGAAAAACCTCCAAATTTCAATTTTTCAGGCAAACCAGTGGCTCATGGAGAAAGTGTCCGACTGCTACGACGTGGAACAGCGAAATCTCGAGAACTCGAATCTCGTTTCCCTCCAGAAGAAGCAATTCAGATTCGGAGGAGTTTTATTAATAAAAAAGTGGACAAATTGCCATATCTTCATTATGATTATACGCTGGTTAGTAGGAAAATTGAAAAATAATTTTATAAATATATTTTTAAGCTAAAAATCGCAAAAATTAAATTTTGAGACTCAAAAAATGATTGAAGTTTGCAAAATTATAATTAAAACCTTGAAAATCGACAGAAAATGCAAATTTCCAATACAAAGTACGAATTTTAGCTAAAAAAATTCTCAAAAAGTCAATAAACACATTAAATTGTGCATTTCAGAGCTCAATATTGTGAAATTTTGCATTAAATAGTTGAATTTCAATTCTGAAGCTCGAAAAAATGACAAAATTTTTAAAAATTAGTCTAAAACTCAAAAATGGGCAGAAAAATCAACTTTATAATGAAAAATTGGAATTTAGGGCAAATAATCGAACAATTTACGAAATTTTGAATCCTGAAGTTCAGAATCTTTAAAGATATGTTTTTGCAACAAAAAATTCGAAATTTCCAGTTTTTTTAAAAACGATTTTCAAGCGTTTCGAGACCTTAAAACCTCAAAAAATCACCTGAAATTTGGTTTCAAAACCTCTAAATATTAAAAAATAGCCAAAATGTTTAAAAATCGACGAAAAATTGAAATTTTGAGATAAAAACGAGAATTGACTTCAAAATCTGAAAAATATCAAATCTTTTGTCAAAATTTGAAAATTTAAAAAAAAGTCTAAAATTCCATTTTGGCACTAAAAACTGACCGAAAATCAAAAAATTAGCCTAAAATCATCAAAAATCGGTTGAAAATTCGAATTTTCATCGAAAAATCGAAATTTTTACGAAATTTTGACTCCTGATGTTCAAAAAAACCATTTTTGCAACTAAAAATTCGAAAATTTCAATTTTAAAGGGGGAGTACACAATTTCCCAAAATTTTGAGATTTTGGTATCATTCGATGCAGAATTAGGGCGCGGGAAATAAATTCTCTTGGACCATAGTCTGAAAATGCCCCATTTTCGAAATATAGGTCGAAAACAGCTCAAAAATTAGTACTGTGAGGGTGCAAATTGAGTGTTTTGGGAGTAGTGAGAATCCTTGAGGGTGCACGTGAAAAAATGAATAAAAACGTGAATTCTTTTCGCACCCTCACAGTACTAATTTTTGAGCTGTTTTCGACCTATATTTCGAAAATGGGGCATTTTTAGACTATGATCCAAGAGAATTTATTTCCCGCGCCCTAATTCTGCATCGAATGATACCAAACTCAAAATTTTGGGAAATTGTGTACTCCCCCTTTAAACGATTTTCAAGCCTCCTAAAGCTTCAAAACCGAAATTTCCCATTTTGCAGGCCGCCGAATCGTGTTGCGAGAACATCATTGGCTATATGCCGATTCCAGTCGGCGTAGCTGGTCCCCTATCTCTAAACGGCACCACAGATATCTATGTACCAATGGCAACAACAGAAGGAGCTCTAATTGCATCCACAAATCGAGGAATGAATGTGATTCGAGCCGCCGGAGGTGTTCAAACGACTATTTTTAGCTCTGGAATGACGAGAGCACCGGTAGTGAAGTTTCCAACGGCAAGAGAGGCTGTGTAAGTAGAAAATATTCGAAATCTGAAAAGTTAGAGCCTTGAAAACGCGTCAAAGACGCGTCAGACATTAAAAAAAATGCTCTAAACATCATGAAAACTTTTGAAATCAACCAACCTAAATTTCTTTTGATTTCCAACATTTTTAGAGAATTTGGTCCACTTTTTTGATTCTCAAAGCAGGGAAAATGAATAGGTTTTCTTTCTCAATCTATTTTCTCATTTTCAGCTCGCTAAAAATGTGGCTCGAGGACCCGGTGAACCAAAAGAAGGCCCGCCAAGAGTTCGAATCGTGTAGTCGTTTCGCGAAACTCAAATCGATCCACGTGACAATTGATGGAAATTTGGCATATCTTCGTTTCGATGCACACACTGGCGACGCGATGGGAATGAATATGATCTCGAAGTGAGTACAGTAATCCTTATATAGACTAAGTAAAAAATTCGGCTAATATTAACATTTTTGGACTCTAAATGGTCCAAAATTTTTAAAGATGGAAATTATCAAAGTTTCAATAGAAAAATCCATTTTTTCGTAAGAAAATTCGTAAGCAATGGTAGAAAATTCGGAAATCTTCAATTTTTTCAAACTCTAAGGGCTCTAGAATCTTTCTAAATTGCTCAGAAATGATTCTCAAAGTTTCCGAAGAATCCAATTTTTCGAGGACTAATTCTAATGAAATTTGTATAAATTGAAAGGAAATTTCAGCAAAATTCTCACCTTTTTTTTTAATTTTCAGAAAAAATCGCAGAAGGCTTGAGATTCTGAAGGCTCTAGAAGACGTCAAATTTGGAGATTTTGAAAAATTTGAAATGTGTTCGTGATCTCCTGAAAATTTCTCATCTTTCTGTATATTTTTCACTAAATTTGGACGCCTGGAACTCGAGTTATGGACTTTAAAAGTTCGAAATTCTGAAATTTAATTTAGAACGTCTCCTGGAGCCTCCAGAATCTCGAAAATTCAGATTCGTTCTAAGAAAATGATCTCCTGAAAATTTCCTATCAATCTGTATAATTTTCACTGAATTTGGACTATTGGGAGGAGAGTTATAGTCGATAAATGTTCGAAATTCTGAAATTTTGTTTTTGACGTCTTCAGAAGCCTTCAGAATCCCTACAAATTCAGATTCAATGAATCAAAATGATCTCCTGAAAATTTCCTATCAAACTGTATACTTTTCACTGTAATTGGACCCTTAATGATGGAGTTACAGACTAAAATAGTTTAATTTTCAACGCCCAAATTTAGAATTTTGAGAAAAATAGATTTCGAAGTCTTCTGGAGTCTTCAGAATCACTAAAAATTCACATTAATTATACCAAAATGATCTCCAGAAAATTTCCTATCGATCTGTATAATCTTTACTAATAACAACCAGTGATTTCTGTATGTCTGTTTGTATGTGTCACGCTGTAACTCAGCCCAAACTGAACCGATTTGGATAAATTTTTTACAGAAAGATCAGAAATTTGTCTACGTTGATGCCCATATGTTTAGAATTTTTTTATCTCAAAAATTGAGCAAGTTACGGCTCTTTTTGTGAATTTTCAGTACTAATTTCGGTACCGAAAATGTGTTGCAAGTCATAACTCTCTTCAGAGTTTACCGATTCTTTTGAGATTTCCACAGTTTGTTCCTGATTATATGAGGATGATGCACGTCTTTTTAGTTTTTCAAAATTCCAATTTTGAAGCATTCTGGAGCACTTTTTATGAGCAACTTAGTTCATTTTTGCACGCGCGACGACAGAGAAGCAGAGTCGCGGCGGCAGAGAGGCGGCGCACACACAAAGTATAGTGGCCGACGCGAACCCGGTTAATGTCGGCCGCTTCTCTGAACTACCCCCGCCGGCAGGAGAGGAGAAGCCGGTTTAATTACCCAAGTTGTTTTGTTTGAAGTCCGCCGCGCGATGGAGAGATATTGATAGGTCGAATTTTATATCATTCTGTTCGTCTCGACGCGAGGAGACAGAATATGTAAGAAAATTTTGGAAAGGTTGAATTTAAAGCAAGGTTATCGGGGTTTGAAATTCGAAAATGTGCCTAATATGATTTCCACAAAAACTAAATGTGTCGCGTTATGGTTCCGATGGTTTTCTATATCAGGGAAAAGCTCCTAAAACTCTTAAAATAGAAACGACGGTTCCCAGCCTCAGGAAAAAGAGCCGAAGGCTCTGAAAATGGGACCGTCGGTTCAAAACACAGAGTAAGCGAAGGCCAGGTGGATGAGCCCCGGAGGGGCGACAGCCACCTGGTTAACGCTAAAAATGGACTTCTGGAGCACAAGCTATAGTCGAAAAAAGTTCGAAATTTTGAAATTTTGTTTAGCACCTCTTCTGGAGTCTTCGGAAAATCTCGAGAAAATTCCCTATCGATAGGTATAATTTTCACTGAAATTGGACCTCTAATTCTTGAGTTATGCCCGGCTACAGTAACCCGAAAATTCAAAAACCTCAATTCAAAATACCATCAGAATCACCTTCCCCCAGAGGGAGAAGTTTCCTTTCATTCAGAAAAATGAGTATTTTTTTTCCAGAAGCTGCGACCTAACAATGCGATTCCTCCTGGAGAGATTCCCCGACATGCGAGTCTTGGCTCTCTCCGGAAACCTCTGTGTTGATAAGAAGGCCGCGGCGAAGAATTTCACAGAAGGAAGAGGACGATCAGTTGTAGCAGAGTGCCTTATTAAAAGAGATACAGTACTAAAGACCCTCCGGACGACTCCAGAAGCCTTGGCCTATCTAACAACAACGAAACTGCATATCGGCTCAGCGAGAGCCGGAACGATCGGAGGATCGAATGCTCACGCGGCGAATATCGTCGCTGCGATCTTCATAGCGACGGGACAAGACGCCGCTCAAGTTGTCTCATCGGCAATGTGCTCCACAAGAATGGAAGTGACAGACGATGCGGAGAAGAATCTCTATGTGTCATGTACACTTCCATGCGTCGAAGTGGGTACTGTAGGCGGTGGAACCATTCTTGCACCACAACGAGCATGTTTGGAGAGTCTCGAATGTGCGGGACCGAATCAAGAGAGACCCGGAGGGAATGCGGAGAGGCTCGCCGAGATTATCGCTGCCACAGTCTTGGCTGGAGAGCTCTCGTTGATGGCCGCGTTGACGACGAATGATTTGGTGTCGAGTCATATGAAATTGAATAGGTAAGGAGGAGCAGACTTGACGCAAGTCGATTTGAGCTTCAAAATTTGAAAAGTGATATTAAAAAGACGTGAAAAACTGAAGAGAAAAACAGGCAAAAATCGTTAGAAAAACCATTTTAATTTTTTTCTATTTTTGGCTTTCTAGGCCACCAAATTCAATTTTGGGCAATTCTGAGGAGTCCGGGGCCCTCCAAATTTGCTGAAAATCGAACTTTGTGGCCTAGAAAACTCGAAAAATCGAGAAATGCTCCGAAAATGAGCCCATTGAAGTCCCTACACCTCAAAAATTGAACTCGGAAGGCTAGAAATCCAAAGCTACGGTTTCTAGGTCTATGGATCTAATTTTGATGCTTTTCAGCGATTTTTGGTGGCCTAGAAATCCCCCAAATGGCCTAGAAGTCCAAAAATATAATTTATAAGTTTACGGATCCAATTTAAGGGCTTTTCAGCGATTTTGGTGGCCTGAAACTTCCCCAAATTACCAAAAATATAATTTGATGGCCTAGCACACCGTAAAATTGAAAAAATTGCTCTGAAAATTAACGGTGGCCTAGAAATCCAAAATAATTGTGTCTAGGGAATCTGATCCGATTTTGAGGCTTTTCAGCGATCTTAGTGGCCTAGGATTCCCCCAAAGTACTGAATTTCGAATTTGGTGGCCTAGAAACCCCCACAAGTCGGAAAAATGCTTCAAAAATGACTCCGGTGGCCTAGAATCCTCCAATTCCTTCTTCTTCTTCCAGATCCAAACAACAATTGTACGCGGACGACTCGGGAAAACCAACGCATTTTCAACGGGAAGTCGAAAAAGCCGGCTCCCTTTTGTCCGGGACCCCAGGGGGCGGAGCCTCGTCTGGCCTAATTAAGCTGAAACGACTACCGCAGGATGTTGTACAGTGCTCCAATATACTGTAGTTTCACTTTTTTTGGCTCAAAAATGCTGTTCTTATAATATATATCATCCCTATGTGCATTGTTGCTCTTTTTGTTATCAGGAAAATTGGGAATTCTGTGAATTCTCAATAAAGCGCATTTGCAGCTTCCATTAGTAGTAATAGTTCCATTTTCTTTAGGCTTCATTGTTTCATTATTTTAAATCAAAGATAATAAAAAACGGTTATCATTAGAGCGCACTTCCACTGCTCAGAGATTATAACTTCAAAACCGGGGACCAATTCTTCAAATACATCTCGACTGGATACATCGTCGGCAACACGCGAACCGTCTTTTTTGGAGTGATTCGACGGCGGAAGGGGTCGATTTCGATGTAACGAGTGACCATTAGGTGGACACCATTTTCAGGGCAGAATTCGACACGTTCACAGAAACGATAGGTGGTGGTGTGAGAGATGGGAAGGGCTGGAAATTGAAAATCATTAGAAATTGAGAGAAAATGGTCGAAAAAAGGCCTAAAGAGGCCTAAAATTCAATAAATTTGGGGAAATTGAAGAAAAAAAAATGACCGAAAAATCCGGAAATTTATAAGAAAAATATGGCAGAAATTATACGAATTTAAAAGTGATTTAGAAAAAAATTAATATACATTTTTTTTATTAGAGCCAAAAATCAAAATAATTGTGAAAAGAGAGTTTAAAAAAAAGAGAGCTTTAAAAAATATTGAATCTCAATTTCCATTTTCGACCACTTTTCGATCGAATTTTTACCAATTTCGATCGGATTTCGACCATTTTTCGACCAAATTTTGACCGAATTTCAGCCAAATCTAGACCAAAAATTAATTTTCAGTCATTTTTCAACTATTTTTTCAACCAAATTTCGACCAACTTTAAACAAATTTTCGACCAAATATCGAAAGAATTTCGACCAAATTTCGCCCAAATATGGACCAAATTTTAGACGAAACATTAATTTTCAGTTATTTTTCGAGCATTGTCAGCTATTTTTCAACCAAAATGTCGACCAACATTTCGACCAATGTTGACCAATTTTCGATCATTTATCGACCACATTTCGACCGAAAATTAATTTTCAGTCATTTTTCGGACATTTTTCAACTATTTTTCGACCAATTTTTTGACCGAATATCGCTCACATTTCGACGATTTTGTGACCATTTTTAGACCAATTCCCCACTATTTTACAACCAAATATCGACCAAATTTTCGACCATTTTCGAACACCATTTTTCGACCGAATTTCGACCACATTCGGACAAATTTCAGGCCGTTTTTCGGCCGTTTGTTTTCAATTTTCGTCTACCCAATTATTTACCAGATTTCGACGAAACTTTGACCAGATTTTGACCAAGTTTCGACCAAATTTCAAGACTAATATGCCGGTCTCAGTGAATATCAATGTCAGAACTAAAAATGTTCAGAATTTTGACTCTCGCCCATTTTTCTCCCATTTTTCGACCAATTTTTCGACCGATTATTTTTTAAGATCAATTATCTTTCATTTTTCAGTCAATTTTTGACCAATTCTCAAAGTTATTCTTGGACTTTTATGACCAAAGTTCGACCATTTCTTGCCCATTTTTCGCCCAAATCTAACCTCTTCTCTCATCCCCAATCGCTTCCAACAGATTCCATTGTTGCTCCGTAAACTCGTTGATGGGGAAATTCGCGCGAAGATTTCTGACGATTTCCGACGTCTCGAATGACGGAAGAATCTGAAAATCAAAAATGGATTCAGAATTCTTCAGAGTTTTCTCCTACCTGACATCTGGAGAGTTCTGTGTATTCTGGAGAGCACATTTTGAGCAAAAAAAGAGAAGAATTTGAAGGGCGAAAAAATGTTCGAAAAAAATTTGACCCAAAAATCCACGTCATTTCCAAATTTCAAGAACTCTGATTTTCCACGTGGATTTCGGGGTCACGAGGGCATTTTTGGAAAGAAAAATAGAGAAATCTGACGCGCCGTTGGCGCGTTTTTGTAGAAAAAGAGACTTGAGATTCTGAAGGCTCTAGAAGGCGTCAAAACTATATTCAAAAATTCAAAAAATAGTCGTTATCTCCTAAAAATTTCCTATCAAATGGTTTAATTTTCAGCGCAATTAGACCACTGGCTGGTGCACCTCTGACGCGTTTTTAGGAACGCAGAAAGATTAAGATTCTGGAGGCTCTAGGAGACGGCAAAATGGGAATATTTAAAAAATTTAAATGTAATCATGTTTTCCTCAAAATTTCCTATTGAATGGTATAATTTTCATCGCAATTGGATCACTGGCTGGTGCGCCTCTGGCGCTTTTCTTCCAGTTTCATTTGTTACGGTTACAATTCGAAATCTCCGAACTAATTCGAAATCTCCGAACTACAGTATCCCAAACAAAAAATTTTAACGCTTATGTGAGAACGCAACGATAAAACCGTCTAATTCGATTAACACCTCTTGCATAAATATTCCGTTTTCCCTTTGTATTTTCCAAACAAAAAATGTATTCTATTTTCTTCTATTTCTTCATTCTTCTTATCGGAGCCACCGAGGCATCCGACAAAGTTTCATCCATTGAAATTGCCCAAATTCAGAGGGAAGCTATTATTCAAGTGTATAATTCAGGAAATATGGACAAGTTGGATCATCTGATGAATTCGCATGGAAGTGAGTCAAAACAGAGTTTTACGCTGATTTCGAATATTTGAACAAAAAATCTTAAAAATGGCTCTAACACCACAAAAACTCGCTAAAAAACACCACGGTCACCTGCGACACCTCTGTGGAAACAGGGCCAGTTTTCATCTGTTTTTCGAGGTGTTACACTCATTAATGAAAATTTTTGTTATGATATTCGGAATCAGCGTAAAATTCTGCATAGAATCCTCTTTTAAAATAAAGTTGTACTGTAAAAATGCTCAAAATTTGAGTCAAAAACGGTGCGGAGCCAATAAAGTTACACGGACGACATTAGTTAAGCAATAATTTCCAGCCTACTTCCCTGTATTCTTCTTCGAAGAACTAAACCTCTACAGTGCCCAATACAAGTCTGCCGATGAGATATTCGTCGTAGCCACCCATAAGGAGAATAGATATGCAATGTATTTGGATCGATCAGAGAAGAGTCCGACGGAATGGTACATGTCTCGTTTGGTGGATTGTAATAAGGATGCCAATTGTTGAAGACTTCTTTTTTTTTCACCGATAAGGGAGTGCTTTTATACGTACAAATAAAAATTAATAGCAAAGAAACGATATTTAATGTGTGAGAATTAAGAGGTGTTAGTGACGCGTGAAAAGGGGCGTTTCCGATAAGTCTCGCCCCTTGCCGACGTTTTAACAGACAATATACAGTACCGGACAAAAAGAAATGAACTTTTACTTTTTTTGGGATAACTTTTTTTTGAGAAAAGGTATCAACGTCAAATTTTAACACGACATTTCTGGTATAATTAGACACATGTCTGCCGATTTTTATGCAAATACATAAAAAACTGACGATTTTGTGAGCGAAAAGGTAATTTCGCCAAAAAGTCGATTTTCATTGGTTTTCAGTAAAGCATTCATATCTTCCCAGAAACAAATTGAATTTTATCTAATTATGGGTGAAATAATTTTCAGAGTGTATTACTTGATTGTAAACCCTTTCTCATCAATGATGATCTCCATCTTCTGAAGATCGAGTCGATCAAAGAATTGGTTCTCGACACCAATATCCGATTCCATTCTAGCTGCAGTTGGGCGAATATTTCATATCCTTTTTTGCGTTCTTGTATTCCAAACGTTTAGCAGTGTATTTTCATTGATTTTCAATCAAATTCGAGTCCGGGGATTGGCTTGGCGGGTCCTGACGTTGCTTCGGAGGCTCTTGAACCAATCCTGATGGACAGAAATACTGCACTGAACCAGTTTTCTTCTCAAATTGACGAATGTTTTGGATCATTTTCTTGTTGAAAAAGGCTTCCACGTTCCCTGGCCTTCAGATGTAGTAATATTTCCGATTCCAGAAGGTTCTTATGGACAGAGAGATCCATGATTCCAACCGTGGTCGGATGACAGTAAATTCCTACTGTTTGGCAGTGCTGGAAGTCAATGGATTACACCTATTAACACCAGATGCAAGCCACGTCGCCAGTTACCAACCGTGAAGCAATAGATCTTTGAATCCATTGACTTCCAGCACTGCCAAACAGTAGGAATTTACTGTCATCCGACCACGGTTGGAATCATGGATCTCTCTGTCCATAAGAACCTTCTGGAATCGGAAATATTACTACATCTGAAGGCCAGGGAACGTGGAAGCCTTTTTCAACAAGAAAATGATCCAAAACATTCGTCAATTTGAGAAGAAAACTGGTTAAGTGCAGTATTTCTGTCCATCAGGATTGGTTCAAGAGCCTCCGACGCAACGTCAGGACCCGCCAAGTCAATCCCCGGACTTGAATTTGATTGAAAATCAATGAAAATACACTGCTAAACGTTTGGAATACAAGAACGCAAAAAAGGATATGAAATATTCGCCCAACTGCAGCTAGAATGGAATCGGATATTGGTGTCGAGAACCAATTCTTTGATCGACTCGATCTTCAGAAGATGGAGATCATCATTGATGAGAAAGGGTTTACAATCAAGTAATACACTCTGAAAATTATTTCACCCATAATTAGATAAAATTCACTTTGTTTCTGGGAAGATATGAATGCTTTACTGAAAACCAATGAAAATCGACTTTTTGGCGAAATTACCTTTTCGCTCACAAAATCGTCAGTTTTTCATGTATTTGCATAAAAATTGGCAGACATGTGTCTAATTATATTAGAAATGTCGTGTTAAAATTTGACGTTGATACCTTTTCTCAAAAAAAAGTTATCCCAAAAAAAGTAAAAGTTCATTTCTTTTTGTCCGGTACTGTACATCCACAAAATTTCAAAAAAAAATCGGATATCTGGAAACAACTTTTTCAGAGACTCAAAGTTTACCTATTTTAACCGGAAATGTCATTGCGCGCATTATTTTTGGCCAGTACTGTCCATTGCACATCATACCCCGACTCTCCAGCGCATCGATTTTCATAAAACCGTACTAATTTATTGGAAATTTGTCAAATAAGGTACCCCGTTTTTTTTTTCACTGAAAAAACAACCACTTTGAGGAGTTTATGAAAACATGTAACGATGACAGAATATACATTAAAATTAAGAAGAACTAGTTCCATCTGAATCCTCATAATCCAACTGACATACTTCCATTGAAGAAGAACTAATTTCATCTGTATCGTAAAAACCGAACACAAATCTTTCCATTGAAGAAATACTCGTATCGTCTGAATCCTCACCGTTCAACAGATGTCCTTCCGTTGAAAGAGAACTATTTCCATTTGAATCCTCAAAATCCAACGGACACCCTTCCATTTTAACTGTCAAAAATCGTTTCGCTTTGTTTCGACAATCGCCTTCCTCTCTCGAGTTTTCTTGTTGTTGGAAGTCTTCCAAAAGGGTAGTGCATCTACAAACGGTTCCAGAAGCTGGAGCATCTTCTTTGCTTGAATTTCCGTTTTTATAATTGTTTATTTGAATTTTCAGGCTTGTTAATAGTTTATGCAACCTTGCACATGTTTCTGAAATCTTTTTCGCGTCTTTTCTCGAAAAGGATTTAAAGCAGTTCGAGAATATTCGCTTCCCCGTTGCCTCCATTCTAGCTTTTCGAAGTGCGCAATCGATCGGTCCTGTTGTTCGTTGAATCGCTTTCATTAGACTTTCCCTAACTATTTTGCGCGTTTCACTCAAAAGAGCCAACTTCCAATATTTCGGTTCCTTGTTTGTGCAGTTCATACGATGGCACGCTGGTGGCACATCCATTTCAATTTGAATCATTCGAATTTTCGCAACTTCGATTTGATTGGGTTTGATAGCCTGACTAGAACATAAAAATCATTTCTCATTTGGTTGGCGGTTGCGCGAAAGGCTTACCCTCGTTTTATGTGCATCATATCAAGCATACTCATTTTCCGTTCATCCAAGGCAGCACAGGAAACGCCCACGTTTTTTCTGATCAATTCGATCAAACAACGGATGCATAGTGATTTGAATTCAGGCTGAACTGGGTTTCATTAGCCTGACAAAGTAAGAAGAACAAGAAACTGAGGCCGCTGTCGACTCTTATGAGTAGGAGATTGTTATACATAAAAGTTTTTGGTTTAAAACAAAACACTCGGCTTTCTGCAAGGGATTTTGAGCTGGCCATGAGCTAACAAGGAAGCTCCTTAAATTTTTTCTTAAGCTTTGGTCCTAGGCTATATCAGCCCTGATAAGACCGAATCTGCAATAAAATTCGGCTAAATGTTCACGTAACTCGAGATATGAGACCTCGAAATTGCAGTCGTCATGGCTATTGTGAAACTTTTTCATAACTCAGCTTAAAAGTGGCGGCACAGAAGTTTTGCAGGGGGAAATGGCGGGGGAATTTCGTACCTTTTTGCGTGATCGTGTCAGTTGTAGTGTTTACGTACCCATGCATCAAACCTTACGACATTTCTCATTTTAAGCCTGTTTTTGGACGGAAATCAACCAAAATTAAACTATTGGCATATCAGAAATCGCTTACACTATCCATAGCTTTAGTTCACAGATCTGTCAGAAAAATTGAAATTTTGCTGTCCCACCACCTTTAAAAATACTTATGCCTAAAATTTGATGCATAAAAAGTTCCTATTAGTTTTATTAGTTTTGTTTTGGACAATTTCATATATTTTCTTCTGATTAGAGTGATGTTTTTAGGCCAAATGATGGCTGGAAATCCACAAAGCTTTTTGGCAGTCAACAAGCCTACCAAGGGATAAAATTTTCCGGAACAGTTGTGAAAATGTTCAGAACCTTTTTACAGATACGTGTCATACAGAGATGAGCGGAATTCCGCCTTCCGCCTTCCGCTTTCCGCCTTTCGCCCATTTTTTCCATTCCGCCTTCCGCCTTCCGTAAAAAGTCGAAAAAATTAGACGGAAGGTGGAATTTCAAAATTTTTTTCCCAAACTTGATAAAAATAGTGATTTTTCGGTCAATTTATGGTTGAACCCCTAAAATTAAGCAAATCAGCAACTAAAACGTGTATTTTAGGCATAAAAGATCAGGTTAGGAGACGGCTAAATTCCGCCTTCCGCTTTCCGCCTTCCGCCCATTTTTTTTATTCCGGCTTCCGCCTTCCGCTTTCCGCCAAATTTTCAGTAGTTCCTTCCGCCTTCTGCCAAAATTTTAAAAATTCCGCCTTCCGCCTTCCGCCATTTCAAAAATGCTCTTCCGCTCATCTCTGGTGTCATATGTTTCCTAACATCATTTACTGAATTACATCAAATTCTTAGTACAAAACAAAAAAAACTAGACTTTCTGAAATCGATTTCGAACCGAGATATGGATCCTCAGTACCCCAATTTTAGTGTTGGCTGCATCTTTGAGGGTGCATATTTATCTCGAATTACGTTTACATTTAGCCGAGTTTTGTAGAACAAATGTTTCGGGAAAAGTTCAAGTGCCGAGGAGCTTCCTTGTAAGATTTTGTATGAAGTTCCGTTTATTTTTTGTTTTGTCTCTTGGCCACGGCCTCCTAGAGTGTCTATTAGGGTCAATCGTTGTTGGCATATGTGGCAGTTCAAGAAATATTCAAAAAATTCAACTTTTTCACAATTCACTAGAATTTTGCACTGAGATTAGGTTGAGTGCGACGTAATCGGTGATGTAGGATTGATTTCGAAATTCTGCTCACAAGGGAAGTGTTTTCAGAGGGGCTTTGAGAATTTTCTGAAAATTGGTACACTAGTACTTTCGACCATGCTGAGAAACGTGGTAAATTTATTTTTTGCCCCTTGCCCCCGTGGGCCGAGATATCAGCCGACAAAGCTGTCCCCGGTACAAATAAGGAGATTTTTCGAGAGCCTGTAATTTTGCTTCTAGGCGGTTTTAGAAGGTCTCGTTTTTTGTTTTGGACTTAGAATTGATTGTATAACAATTTCCGGTACTTTCTGGAAAAAAAATTTTTTGAGCCAAAATTCGAAATTTTGCCACCATTTGGGTGCGAAATTTTTTGAAGTACGTGGATTTTCAAAACCATTTTTCCAATCTGGCAGTTCTTGGCTGGAAACGATAGATGGAGATTTGTAGAACAATTCTTGAAATTTTCATGTACTTTTTCACTAATTAGGGTGCTTTTTATAGGTCAAATTATGGCTGAATTTTTTTCAAGGTTTTTGGCGCATAACTGATCTAATTTTTTGAAAAAGTGACAAGTATTGTTACGAAAATATGGAGGAGGGCTGTACAAATATCCATCTATCGTTTCCAACCATACTCTGGAAGGTTGAAAATTTTTTTTGAAAATCCAAAAAACTTGGAAAAATTTTGCACCCAAATGGTCGAAAATTTTCAAGTTTTGGCTCGAAATTTTTTCTCTCCAAAAAGCGTCAGAAATTGTTATACAATCAATTGTGAGTCCAAAACAAGAAATTAGACCTTTTGGAAGTGCCTAGAAGCAAAGTTACGGGCCCTCAAAAATCGGCAATTTTTGTACTGGATTTTGCTTTTTTAGCTGATATCTCGGCCCACGGGGGCAAGGGGCAAAAAATAAATTTACCACGTTTCTCAGCATGGTCAAAAGTACTAGTGTACCAATTTTCAGAAAATTCTCAAAGCCCCTCCGAAAACACTTCCCTTGTCAGGTAAATTTTTTAAAGGCTCTTCTCTTTACATCGCCAACTTTGATTCATTTGAATTGGTACTGAACTGATTCAGTAATTTTGAGATTCATTCTCGCTATAGGTACCTTAAGTTTGCTATCATCAATACAAAATTCAATAAATTCTGGACCAATTCAAATGAATCAAAGTTGATGTTGTAAAAGAAAGAGTTTTTCGAAGATTCACGAGAGCACAATTCCGAAATGAAGAAAATTGGGTCGGATATTCAAGAAAAGGAGAAAAATGTACAAGAATCCCATATAACTTTGAACCGAAATAACTTCAGAAGCGTCCAACAGAAAAACTTCAACATTTGCACAGAGACTGAAAATAGTGTTCCGAAAAGGTTTACCAGAGCAGAATTTCGAAATCAATCCTACATCGCCCATCACGTCGCATTTAACCTAATCGCAGTGCTAAATTCTAGCGAAACGAGAAAAAGTTCGATTTTTATATTATTTTTTTGAACTTCCACAATTGTCATCAACGATCGTCCCTAATAGACCTTCTAGGAGACGGAGCTCGGCTTGAAATGCCTGCCATTCACCATTCTTGACTGACCATTCCATTTCTCAGCCAACTTTCCACAATTTCAAACGCTTCGATGCCATTGTGCTCACACTCTCGCTCACTTCTTAATTCTGTAATTGTGTTGCATCATAAAACTATTCAAATACTTTGAGCAACTCACCCTCCAACGTACAAATTGGACAATCTTTTTCATATTCCGAAAAAGTTGTTTGAAGATGCTCCGGGTACTGAAAAATTATTGAAATACTTCGTTTCGTCCAAACTCCAGTTGTTACCTTTTCTCCCAACTCTGAATATATTTCTTTGCTGGTTTTCTCATTCGCTGTAAAGTGTAATGGACACCCAGAAATATTCAAATGATTCCATAATGATCGGAAATGATACGAATCCATGTAGACGTATTGGTACTCCACTAGGTTGTTGCACTCCACTATTTCTTTGCTTTTCCACTTTTCAAAGCAAACGACGCATTCACATTTCCATGCGGGGTCTGATGAAATAGCCGAGAATTCTTCCACTTGCCGGTCCACGCTCTCTATCAATTTTTTAACTAACTCCATCCTGATCAATTCCGAAAACCATCCACATTCTCCTTCCTTCGAATGTTCTGTGTTTATCAAAACATTATTCAACTCGCTAACTGTTTCGCGAATTCTCTCCCAACGAAGTAAACACTTTTCCATCCATCTTTCTGGGTTTTCTTCACGGAACAGATCCAATAAAATACGAGACGAAGCCATTTTGATATCCAACTCGGCGAATTTGATATCCTTCAATATCAAATTTTTATGTCCTTCATGATCATTTAGAAAGCATTCCGAGCAGAAAACGTAGTTCGCCAAATGCAGGAATTCGGTGGTATAGCTTAACCTCAGACGACACTGGGATCGTTTATTTTTGCACGTTCTTATACCATTACAAATTAGACATATTCTAAGGTTGGATGATTCTCTGGAACACAGCGAGCAACATCCTCGACCAGCTAGCTGAAAAAGAAAAAACGTTGTTGTTTATGTGTACCAAAGTAATACAAAAAGGGGCAAGGTTTGTTGCACTGCATTCTTTGGAACACTTTTTCAGAACGAATGCAGAATCTACATAACATTTAATGTGACCCAATTGGTGTATGGAAGTTTTGATTCAAAATAAGCTCATTGAGAAGCAGAGATGAGCGGAATTCCGCCAAAAATCGAAAAACATTTGGCGGAAGGCGGAATTTCAGATTATTTTCAAACTTGCTAAGAACATGGATTTTTTAATGTCAATTCATGCTTTAAACCCGAAGATTAATCGAAGCAGCACCAAAAACGTTTCTTTTAAGCAGAAAAATCCGAGTAGAAGTAGGCGAGATTCCGCCTTCCGCCTTCAGCCAATTTCAACTTCAAATAATTACAGTTTTGTTCATATTTATTCAAATCACTCCAAAATGCGTTTCGTAGCTAATAAAATGAAGCTTATCAAATTAAAGCCGAATTTTATCTAAATGTTCCAGCGGCCCGCGCAGTGAAAAAAATCACGGTCAACTTTTACACTCTTGAACTTTCCTCTCACCTCACTTCTCCACAAATTCTTAAAAACCGTCCAATTATTATTCTGATATTCCTCGATAATCCGAAGAGCACCATAGTTAATAACACATTCATCAAACGAATTCTTCGCATTACACATTGGACAGTTTTTATTGTCAATTAATTCATAACATTCCGCGCATATCGAATGGCCACATTTTCCAACACACGGTCTTCTCTCGTTTAGATCTAAAAAATAGTTGTTGAAATTGAACGTTGTTGTCAAAAATGTTACCATATAGCACAGCTTTATCCTTTCGAATCAAACAACATGAACAATAGAGAACCGCCAAGCGAAACATTCTAGAATAAGACGTTTGTGAAAGTGAAGAAACGGGCAGAAACCTCTTAGTTGATAACATTGTTTGTATAGTTTTACGCAAAAACGTTTCGAGTTTGTAAATAATGATGACTCAATTGGTTTCCGGTCGGCAAATAAATTTATACATATTAAAGTAGGATCACGGTTTTTTCTAGGTGATCGTCGAAAAAAATCAATTTTCAAATCGCGAATCAAATCGCGAAAATACACTTTTTCTAACCTATTTAAAAATTTAGAATTTTTTGCTGATTCGAATCCACCTAATATCGCTGCTCACAAATCATTTCGAAGCGAGTTATAAGCGTTTGAAGTTTCAGTATGAGAGACGCAGAGAAAGCAGACACTCTCGTTGTCGAAGAGACGCAGAGAAACGAGACAGTGTCTGCGTCTCTCGCTGAAACTTCTAACGCTTATAACTCGCTTCGAAATGGTTCGTTTTGCTTCGTTTTTTCCACATAAAACATTTTTAGCGAGTTTCCCATATTTCACGACAAAAACATTTAAAAATAACTAAAAAAATTTCTTTATGGTTTTGGGCTGTAAACTTGGGTGCATTCGAATCAGCAAAAAATTCTACATTTTTAAATCGGTTAGAAAAAAAATCGAATTTTCCATGTTTTAACGATTTTTATGGAAAACAAACATTGTTTCGTAAATATCGGAATTGGGACGATCGTTTGAAAAAAATGACTGTACTCTTATTTTAAGGATTTTGGAACGGAGGATACTATATTTCTCAACAAAAAAGTACATACATAATCTCCATTAAATTTCCAATCGATTGGTCTAGTTTTGACTGAAAACGGACCATTGGGAGCCGAGATATGACCTGCAATATACAGTATGTCTTTTGGGATCGTAACTACAGTACCCCAAATCGAACAAACATTCATAAAATCCCGGAAGCCCCCGCCGCTTCCTGAGAACGCGATCATAAAATTCGCTCTAATTCGATTATCTTCCCTTGCATAAATACCCCCCCCCCCTTCGTATTTTTAAACAAAAAATGAATTCTTCCATTCTCCTCTGTCTTCTATTCCTTGGTGCATCCCAAGGGTTCTTTGGAAAGGGTCCTGGAGATCAAGTAGCGATGTTATTGGTCAAGACTCAAATTTCCGCTATTATGGATGCATATACTCAAGGCGACCAAGTCACACTCAATCATCTTATGGAGGCTTCGACAGGTGGGGATTTTCAGAAATAGCTCTATCAAAAGTGGGCGGAGCCTTTCTTACAGACATGGCTACATGTGTGGACATTGTGTCGCCGGCTAGCTCGCAAATTTTTATTTTTTTTACCTTTCTAGCTTGCATTTTGAGTAATTACCCACATTTTTAGCTCGCAAATTCTTCAAAAACTGTTATACACGATTTCAGCCCTTCTCCCCACTTCCGAGTTGCAACAACTCGACATCTTCCTGGCCAAACACAAATCGATAAACGAAGTGAATGCGTATGGAACATTTGATAATAATATCTATGCGATGAGAATGGTGAAGAATGTATCGAGTCCGACGACATGGTACATGTCACTGGTTACGGGATGTCAAATTGGAGATTGTTTTTGAAAGTTTTTCTGGTTTTGATAATGAAGGAAATGAATGATTGAGCATATTATCCAGTTGTGAAATTTCTGGTTGCGGAATTGCAAAGTTGCGAAATGCCATGATTGTCAAGTTTCGAAGTTGCCGAATACGTCTGGTTGCGAAATGTCGAAGTTGCTAGATATCATGGTTACGAAATGACTGGTTGCGAAACGTCCTAGCTGCGAAGTTGCTAATTGCGAGATGTCGCTGTTGAGAAATGACTGGTTGCGAAGTGTCGAAGTTACGGAATGTCATAGTTATAGAATGTCGCGTTTTTTAAATCGATGTGAACTACAAAATGACTGGTTGAAAAATGTCGGGTTGCGAAATGTCTTGGTTGCGAAATTACTGGTTGCAAAAGTTCATAGTTGCGAAATATCAAAGTTACGAAATGACTGATTGCGAAATGTGAAAGTTACGAAGTGTCGTAGTTTTGAAATGTCGAAGTTGCGAAAAGTCATGGTCTCGAAATGACAGGTTGCGAAACGGACAGTTGCGAAATGTCCTATTTGCGAAATGTCATGGTTGTGAAACGTCATGTTTGCGAAATATCGCGGTTGGGAAATTTCTTGGTTGCAAAATGGGCGGTTGCGAAAAGTCATGGTTGTGAAACTTACTTCTAATTACAGAATGACTGGTTGCGAAATGTCAAAGTTGCGAAATGTCCTAGTTTCAAAGTGTCCCAGTTGCCAAATGTCTCGGTTGCAAAACGGTATTTCTTATCAAGAAAAGTACACAAATATGAATCGCATGTAGTTTATTATGGAATTGATTATCTTTTAAAAATTGGGACAGTTATTATCACAGAAAAAAAAACAAAAAATGACATGGCGAAATGGCAAATACAGGGAAAAGAGTACAAAATTTAGGGGAAAAATGAGCTTAAAATTAATTAAGGATGAGCAATGAAATTAGAATGAATTTTGAGGGAAAATAAGGATGAGCAATGGAATTTGAAGTGAAAATTTCGGAATTTTCGAAGGACAAGATTGAAAATTTCGAGGAACAAAAAAATTTAAGTGAAATTTTTTCGAATTTTTTTAAATTTCAAGGAAAAATTATTAAAATTGAATAACTTTTTGATGTTCCACTGAAAACTTGTACTCTCCACACTCATAAACCGTCTTCAATGTTCCATCCTCCAAATACCGTACCATCACGGAAATTCGCTTCTTAGATTCCTTGTCCCAAGTAACCGAAACCAGTGAGTCCTCCTCAAAGAAAACCTCCTTGACCCGATTTTTCTTCTCCATGGGCTCATTGAGCTTATCCAAGGCCACATGGACCGTACCCGGGGTACTGTACTTTGTGTGGATTTCTTGGAAGATATTTGTTGTTTCAATGAAGAGGTCAGAGGCGGCAAAAACGGATTCCGAGTCGATTCTGCTGGCTTTAAGGAGATCGGCCCATCCATGGACCCTCTGAAGCTTCCAGGATCCTTGGATTTCATCGTGGAAACTTTTGATGTGGCGGCTCGTTACGGGATTCGGGACGTCGGACCAGAGGAGGGCCTCGAGCGGCGAGATTTGGAAGTCTTCGGGTTCGGCCTGCTCAGCTGCCAGGGGAATTTCGTCTTCAAAGGGGGCCGGCTGAGCCTTGGTAGAGGTCCCAGGGGATGTTACGTTACATTGGGCCTTCCGTGAGTCTCTGGCCTTCTTAGAAGCCCTCGGGGCCTTTTGGGCGGTTTTTGGCTTGGCTACGGTACCTTGGGCCGCCTTCTGAGCCTTGAGGTCCTTCTTTGGAATCGCGGTACCTTGAGCCGTCTTCTGAGCCTTCGGAGCCGTCCTTGAAGGCCTAGCGATATCAGCAACCATTGGAAGCATTCGAAGTTGGACCAGAGGCTTAGCGGCAGACTTAGGGTCCGTAGCACCATCGGAAAGCATTCTCAACTGGACTAATGGCTTCTTATGAGCCTTAGAAGAGGCGGAGCCCTCTGAGAGCATTCTCAATTGAACCAAAGGCTTAGGAAGCACAAATGCCTCCGGGGCCCCCTCCTTCACCCGCTCATAGATCCTCAAACACTCACTATCCACCATTTCCCCATCGATTCGGACATTATGATGCGACGAGATGTGCAGCCTTCCCTTCTTGATGTACCGATTCTCATGGACGAAAATCTTGTTCTTCCCGCCAATGTAAATTTGTTGATTCGTTTCCAATACATTGTTCCTGACATGACTCCACACTTTGGTCCTTCCCGTGAATTGTTCTCGATTCAGCCGACAGTCCATTTTGACGCAAGTTCCGTCGCGAAGAACTTGAGATTGACTAAAGTTCACACCGTCACATGTAAAGGTGTGTTGAGCCTTGAGGAAGAGGTGGTCGGCTTGGGGACCCGCTTGTCGCTTTGCCAGAAAGGATTGGGTACCGGTCCAGACCACGATTTTCCATGTGCCGTTGATGGTGTCGGTGATTGGAAGAAGGTCGGAGGGGTCGCTGGTGCGATGGATGAATGGGGTGGTGGTGGGCATTTTGGGGGTACTGTAGTTTCTGGAATAACGAAGGGTATTAGGAGGGGTCACAAAAAACAAAAACTATAAAATGGGAGGTAGATAACATTCTTATTTATATAAAAGCGCATAGACGGCCAAAGACGAATTTGGAACTAAAAAATTTGAGCCGTCAAATTTGGGCCTTTAAAGTAGGATTACAATAACTTTCTTTAAAAAAAACTGCCTCAATTGGAGTATTCACGAAAGTAACAATATTTTTGCACAAAAATCGTGATTTTTCCAAAAAAAAATTTTTTATGAAAAATTTTCCATTTTTCTAACCTTTTTCAAAAAATGTAGAATTTTTTGCTGATTCCAACGCACCTAATTTCGCTGCTCACGGATCATTTTGAAGCGAGTTATAAGCGTTTAAAGTTTCAGTAAGAGAGACGCAGAGAAAGCAGACACTCTCGTTGTCTAAGAGACGCAGAGAAACGAGACAGTGTCTGCGTCTCTCACCAAAAACTTTAAACGCTCATAACTTGTTTCCAAATGGTCCGTTTTGGCTTGTTTTTTGTGCGTTCGAATCAGCAAAAAAATTCTGCATTTTTAGAGATAAGTTGGAAAAAAATCGCTGAAAAATTGTTATTTTTGTAATTACTGGAATTTGATGATTATTTGAGAAAAACTGACCATACTCCTACTTTTGATTGGTTTTTCGGGTGGAAAACATTATTTTGAAGTGATTTTTCAAAGTTTCAGTACACAAATGTATAAAATTGACAAAAAATGTTTCTGCAGCGTTTTGGGCAGCGACACTCGAATCAGCGAAAAAACCTGCATTAAAAAAAACGTTAGAAAAAATAGAAAATAGCGGTTTGAGAACCGATATTTATGAAAAAAAATGTTATTTTCGTAAATATTGAAATTAGGACGATAACTAAAAAAAATGACCGTAATCCTACTTGAAGTACTGTAAAAAGGCCTAGAATGTCAATAGAGAGACTACATTACTACGAGACTAAAACAGAATAAGGAAAAAGAGGGCCAATGAAAAATAATGATTCTGCAGAAGACTCAAGACATATACTAACTGGAACCGGAAAAATTACTATCTAGATTTTTGGCGGGAAAATACACATTTTAGGGTGGTCAGTTTTTCCTTCTGGGAAAAATGGCTGTAAATGAGTACTGTAAACAATAGTGGTCCAGGTGTAGGGGTCCCCCCTACATCTGGACCCCCATTGTAAACCGTAATCCCTGGGACCATACGTCTTTGATCTTTAATTGATGTGAAGGGAATTCATGAATGTCGTAAGACTGTATATGTGATGATGCAATTTGTGGGCGGACCCTCGCAAAAATGGTACTTTCGAAACGTCGCGGAGTCAAAAAATACTAACTCTGTAATCTCGGGTTACTTAGTCTTGAATTCAAAATTCGAAAAATTAGAATCCCTGAAAAACGATATTACACGAAAATTCACACTTTCGAAACGTCAAACTTTTGAAACGTCGCACTTTCGAAATGTAACACTTTCGAGATGTCACACTTTTTAAATTTCAAATTTTGAATTCAGAATCCCCCCGAAAACCCTTTTTTTTTTAAATCTTAGAAGTCTGGAATTCCTATAATTCAGAATCTAGGATCTTCAGAATCCTAGAAACAGAAGTATTGAAAATGTTCAGATTTTTTTTCGAAAATCGAAAAAAAATTTCAAAACCGCAAAAGTTCAGTTTTCTTTGAGTTTAGAGTTTCTCAAATTTCAAAATCTCGAAATTCAAAAAAAAAACTTTCGAAATGTCACACTTTCGAAACGTCAAACTTGCGAAACGTCAAACGTCACACTTGCGAAATGTCACACTTTCGAAATGTCGTAATTTCGAAACGTCGCACTTTCGAATTGTCACACCTTCGAAACGTCACACTTTCGAAATGTCGCACTTTCGAAACGCCACTCTTTCGAAATGTCACACGTTTGAACCCATTTTTTCAAAAATTCACTATTTTTCTTTAAAAATTTTCAAAATTCCGTGAACTTTTATTTTTGCTCTTTTTTTTTCAAAAATTCCAACTGGTCCCCGGAAAAAAACTTCGACAAGTTGAAATCAAAAAATCCCCCAAACTTCAGTTCTCAAAAACTTTTATTTTGATCGAAAAATTTCCTCGAATTCTAAAAAACACAGTGAAAAAGAGTAGTAGACAATATGGCTGCTGCTCCACCGACAACAACGAAGATCTCGTTATTGGTAAGGAATTTAGGATTAAACCCAAGAAATTTGAATTTGGCGCGTCGAGAGCTTTCGAATGAGTATAAACATGACCTATTTTGGAGAAAGTTGGGTCCCACCACGAAAACTACAGTAATCCCGGGTTTTCATGGTGGCCTAACTTTCTCCAGCTGTTTCCATTTTTTATGAAATTTGCAAAAATGGATTCAGCACGTCAAGACGGTCAGAATGAGTATAAACATGACCTAGTTTTGGAAAATTTTTAAAATTTTGGGTCCCACCACGAAAATTACAGTAATCCAAATTCTACCAAGCTAGGTCATGATTATACTCATTCGACAGCTCTCGACGCGCCAAATTCAAATAATTTAATTTTATCTTGATTGGGGCCCTAATTTTCAGACTACCACCCATGGCCCATTCGACAAAGGGTGCGGGTTTTTTGATTTCAACGATTTGGCAGTGGTTTTGTGGATTATTGCGTCGGCGACGTGTTTTTTGGCACTATTATCCACTATTTATACCGTATTCAATGCCTATCAACTGTGGTCTACGATCAATGACTTGGAAAATTCGATTATCGATTTGATTGATGAGGTTTTAATTTTTGGGCCTAACTTTCTCCAGAGACATTAATTTTTGATGAAACTTGCACAAATGGATTCAGCGCGCAGAGACGGTTAGAATGAGCCCTCACACGACTATCCTAGCGTTAATTTGAAAAACTTGGGTCCCACCACGACAGCTACAGTAATCCAACTTTCCCCAAACTAGGTCGTGTTTATACTCATTCAAACCGTCTTGACGCGCTGAATTCAAATATTATAATTAAAATCTAAAATTCCTTCTCTATTTCCCGCTAGGCCTGCCAAATCCTCCTTCCCATCGGAATCTGCAAACAAATTTGCCATCCTCATCACATTGGAACCGTCAACGCCCGCTACGGTACCAAGGGACAGAATCGTGAGGATTACTGTACTTTTCTTCCCAATTTTTGAATTTAATTTCAGAAGACGTTAAACCTGGCACCAAAGATAGCCGATACCCGGAAGACGTCACGTTTCCACCGTCGGATATTGAGAAGGTTTACGATGTGATGGGAGGTTCGTATATTCAATTTTTCATTGATGAACATAGAAAATTTGATTTCGGCTCGTCGAGAGCTCCAAAATGAGTATACTCATGACCTACTTTGGTTAACTTCGGGGGCCCACCACGAAAACCCGGGATTACTGTAGTTTTCGTGGTGGGACCCAAAGTAGGTCATGATTATACTGTAGTTTGTAGTCTACCAACCAATTTTCAGACGAGGAAACTCGAAAATCGAAGCTGGTTACAGTATCCCTGGAAGAAGGAAGTTACGATGAGAAGCCACCGAAGAATAGTCAAAGTGACAAGGTATAGACTCTCTAATTTTGCTCAAATCTCAATTTGGAGCACATTTTTGAATTCAGCTCGCCGAGGGCTTCAAAATAAGTATAATCATGACCTACTTTGCTTGAGATAGTGGCTCCCACCACGAAATCTACAGTAATCCTGGGGTTATTGTAGTTTTCGTGATGGGACCCAACTTTGAGATAGAATAGGCTCATGGGGGCACATTTTGAAGCTCTCTACGTGCCCAATACAGTAATATAAGTTTTAGGAGTTTTGGAGCATTTTTGGAGCCCATGAGCTAACTTTTTTTTTTGGAAAACTTCGATTTCGATGCCAGTTTTGAATTCAGCTCGTTCAGAGCTTTGAAATGAGTTCAATCATAGCATATCTAGCTTGAACTTGGCGAAACTTGGGTCCAACCACGAAAAATACAGTAAACCCGGGATTACTGTAGTTTTCGTGTTGAGACCAAACCTAGGCATGATTATACTCATTTCAACGCTCTTTTCACGCCCAATCCAAATTTTCTACTTTCAGAGAAAACCATTGACTCCCGCGGCCCCTCCGACCCCATCAAATCCCAACTTGAGACGTCCATCCGCGGAAATCTTGCTCACTCCTAAACAGTCGTTGAAAACTGCAAATGAGGGAACGAAAAAGACTGCAAGTATGGAATCCCTCCTTCCGAAACGTAGCCGTGAAATGCTCACCCCTGTGGGGAATTCTGCGGGAAAACGAAAAAGTGGAAAAGATCGGATGGAGCCGTCGACGGATAAGAGAAGCAAGGAACAGGTTTCTGGAGGAGGATTGGTGGAGAGAAGGACTCCGAGTCGTGAGAGTGTCAGCAATAAGATGACTAATAGCAAGAAGGTAAGTGCGCTCTATCGATAACTTCAAGTTTTGAAAGTTTTGGGTACGGTAACTCCTTCAAAACTCACACAATCTTTTTTAAAGTTAAACCATTGTGTTCAGCTCGTCAAGAGCTTACGAATGAGTATAATCATGCCACACTTCGAAGAATTTTGGGTCCCACCACGAAAACTACAGTAGTCTCGAATTTTCGTGGTGGGACCCGTTTTTTCTCAACTTTGAGCTACACCCGTCATGATTATACTCATTTTGAAGCTTTCAACTTTCTAAATCCGAAAATCAGGATGAAATTACTTTTCGAAATTTTGGAAAAAGTTTTGGATGTGCTTTCGTCGATTGCTCATGTTAAAATGAGCAATAAAAATTTGAAAATTTTACAATTCAATTTTTCTCATCGAGAGCTTTGCAATGAGTATAATCATTTTAAGATTACTGTAGTTTTCGTGGTGGGACCCGATTTTTCTCAACTTTGAGCTAAACCCATTGTGATTATACTCATTTTGAAGCTCTCGACCTCCTGAATTCAAATTTGCTATTGATGGCCTAACTTTTTCAACATTGAAAAAGTTAGGCCATAATTTATCTTTTTTTTCAGACCATCCCACCACCGCCAAAAATGGGAACCGCTGAGCCAATCTGATTACTATTTTCATGACACTATAGACATTGTATTGTTTATTGAATGAACAAGATTTTTTAAACAAAAAAATTTATGAGCGAGATTTCGGAAAAAAAACTTTTTCAAAAAAATAAATTAGAACAACTTCTGAGTCATATCGATATCATCATCAAAGTTATCAAAATTGAAATCCGCGCCGAAGTCCTCATCATCGTTGTATGTCCCGAAGTCGTGGTCTTCGCGCTGGAAAAATTTCAATTTTTGAACATTAAGATTTTTTTGCTTTTGGTGGACTAACTTTCTCCGAGTACTTCCATTTCAGATAAAAATTACAAAAACGGATTCAGCATGTCAAGACGATCAAAATGAGTATAAACATGACCTAGTTTCCTTAAAATTTAAAAATTCGGGTCCCACCACGAAAACTACAGTAACCCAACTTTCACCAAACTAGGTCATGTTTATACTCATTTTGAAGCTCTCCACGCGCCAAATTCAAATCTGACGTCAAAATGGAAAAATGTCCCCACCTCAACCATTTCGAGCCACTGTGCATTGTGCCATTTGAAGCGTTCGCCAGCGATACGTTTTGCCCAGTCCTCCGAATGCTCGCCCATTATCAATAGAGCGTTATCGCAGACCTCCCTGACTGCCGCATTCGCGTCATGCATCAAATCAATCATATGTGCTCCGAGAGCCGAGTCTTGGGTCATTAGACGAGCCGAGAGTTCCTGGAAGATAAAGTTTGTAGTTTGTAGTCTAGAAAAAGTTACCTTATGTTTTAGCAACTGTAGGAATACATAGAGAAGTTGGACCACGAATTCATCGTCGATTTGACAGGCTGAAAAATGTTTAGTTTTCTTGAAATCGAAAATTTAACAGAATATTTGAATTCGGCACGTCAAGAGCTTTGAAATGAGTATAATCACGCCATATCTAGCATCAATTTGAAGAAAATAGGGTCCCGCCACGAAATCCAAGGACTACTGTAGTTTGACCCAAATTTGTCCAAAATTGAACTAGATACGTCATGATTGTACTCATTCGAACCCGCTTGACTCGCTGAATATGAATTTGAAGCCAAAATTTCAAAATTACTAGGGCGAAAAATTTTAGAAATCGGAACTTTTTTTACTGTTCACAAAATCTTGATAATAGTATTATTTTCAAACTCAGCACGCCAAGAGCTTCAAAATGAGTATAATCACGACATATCTAGCATTAATTTGAAGAAAACTGGGTCCCACCACGAAAACTACTACAGTAACCTCAGGATTACTGTAGTTTTTGTGGTGGGACCCTATTTTCTTCAAATTAATGCTAGATATGTCGTGATTATACTCAATCGAACCCGCTTGAGATGCTGAATATGAATTTAAAGTTAAAAGTTTGAAATTGCCGATCTCAATTTTTTAGAAATCGCAACTTTTTCACCGTTGATGAAATTTGGATTCAAATAGTATTTTCAAATTTAGCACGTCAAAAGCTTCAAAATGAGTATAATTATGACTAGGTTTCCTTTCAAAGTTGGGTCCCACCACGAAAACTACAGTAATCTGGGTTACGGTAGTTTTCGTGGTGGGACCCAACTTTGAAAGGAAACCTAGTCATGATTATACTAATTTTGAAGCTCTCAACGCGCCCAATTCAAATATAACATTTTTATTGCAAATTTCTCAAAAACTCACACTGTAGCAGCTGAACAAAAGTGTCAATCAAGGGAACCAAAAGTCTCGCGGCATCCAACTGTCTCGCCATAGTACCACAAGCAATAACAATTTGAAGTTGCAATGGTTTGATTTCCCGGAGTACTGTAACTTCTTCAGATTCGTCGATGCCTTCTTGAAGTTGAGTTTTCATCCAGGGGACCAGGGATTGCGATTGCATGATTCTTAAAAACTACAAACTACAGTAGTAATTCAAAATAGAACAAACCTCGCCCATGGAGCAACTTTGATCTCGGCCACTGCTCCCATACATTCCAAACCAAATGAGGATTTGGACTCAGAACTATCGGTTCCTTCGGATTTCGCAATTTCCAGAAGGCGCTCGATCCATTTCTGAAAATTATGGAATTTAGAAAAGAAATTTGAATTTGGCTTGTCGAGAGTTTCAAAATGTGTATAATCATGACCTAGTTTGGGTCCCACAACAAAAATCCGAGGATTACTGTAGTTTTCGTGGTGGGACCCAAAATGAACCAAAGTAGGTCATGTTTATACTCATTTTGAAGCTCTCGATGAGCTGAATACGATTTTATAAAATTTAAATCAAGAAAATTAAGTTTTCGAGAATTCTAACAAAATTTTTTTTAAATTTTTCAAAAATTCAAAAATTTCGCAAACTCACCAAAAACATATTCTGAGTGGGCCCATCATGGCTCGAAATCGCCCTTATCACTTTTATCAACATTAAATCCCTCGATTCCATTGACATTTCCATCAGCAAATCCAATCCCTGACCACCGGGCCCGCAGACCAGTTGAGCGTTCCGTTTTTCGAGACAAATATTTAAAAGGACCGCTTTGGTGACTTCACTGCCTTTTCCGCCGAGCACATCTCGCATGAGCTGAAAAAACAGGAAATTTGGGAAATTTTGGTTTTTGGATGAAGAGATTTGGTGTATTTTGAGCCGAGTTATAAGTGTTTGAATTTTGAGGTGTGCAAATTCGCTCTGTTGGAACGTAAGTCAATTGGAAATTAGGCTGACTAACAAATGTAAGCAGCCAAATAGGCTAAACTGAGTATCAAGCGCAGTGGCTGTCTATCAACCGTAAAATTTGATTCACTAAAAATTTTGACAGCGAAATCAAACTTTGACTGCCAATCAAATATAAGTAGCCAAATGGGTTAGACTGAGTATCAAACGTAAGCAGCGAAATTGAAACTAGGCTGACTACTAAACGTACGCAGCCAAATGAAAGTTAGAGTGAAGACCAAACTGTATTTGCAGCTAAATGGGAAGCCTCTTGCTGAGTATCAAACGTAAGCAGCCAATTTAGTTTTTAAGACTGCGTATCAAACGTGGGTTGCAGCCAAATTTGAACCCTATAACTGAGTATCAAATGTATGCAACCTAATTAGAACGCTTGCCGTAAGAAGAGAAATGGAAACTAGACTGACTATCAAACGTAAGAAGGCAAATGTGTTAAGCTGAGTATTCAACGTAAACAGCGAAATCAAGTTCTCTAACTGAGTATCAAACGTAAGTAGCGAAATCGGTTTCTGTTCCCATTCACGAACAAGGAATTCAGACTCTCATATCGATTAGCAACAATCCGACTGTTTGTCAAATGTAATCAGTCAAATTCAGTATCTCGACTGACTATCAAACGTATGCAGTCCAATCGGGTCCCCTTTCGAGGACCCTTTTTCCAAAAATTGTTCAAGACGGGGGGAAGTGGAAAGTGGCGGATGTTGAGAAACCAAGTGGTAAATGTTGAGAATTGGCGGATGAATGTTTCATTGGGTTCCATATTCGGCAAGCTTTCACTTGCGAACCCCTTCCGTCTCTGGAAACCGGCATCAACGAGAATCCGCCGCCACTTAAGTAAAGCGCGCAGCCGACACCTCACGGGTTCCGCCGCCCACTATGTTTTGTGTGCGAGGGGGCGGGACATCGCGTTTCGCCGGATTTGGAGGGTTTTCTATGGATTTTTGTGGTTCAACATGGAGTTTTTATGAATTAGACTTGAAAAATCACTATTTTCATTAAAAAAAACCACTTTTAGCAAGAAAATGAGCTAAAATCGATTATTAGGGGTTTCAAGGGAATTTCAATGATTTTCATGGTTTAAGAGTGATTTTAGGAATTTTAAACACTTCTAATCGACATTTTCTGGCATTTTTAACTCAGAAATAATTTTTAATTCGCGAAAATTGAGCGAAAAACAGCGAAATCCGGCGAAAACGCGAAGCCCCGCCCCCTCGCACACAAAACATAGTGGGCGGCGGAACCCGTGAGGTGTCGGCTGCGCGTTCTATATAAAGGGCGACCGATTTTCGTTGTAGTCGGTTTCCATAGACGGAAGGAGTGTCCGCCGAACGATGGGTTCTTTTTGGACACCCGAAACCCAACCGCTATTCCAATCAAAATGACGCCACGCGGATCATATATATACTCCCCGTCGAAACAATTTTTGGAAAAAGGGTCCTCGAAAGGGGACCCGAAAGAGACTGTACAAATCGGAAAGAATGTGCAAAATCCACCACGTCTGAATGAACCAAACACCGAAAATTCTGTAAACCGCACGGTGAGTGATACGGTCGTCAACCTAGATGTACGCAAAAAGTACGCAAACACCAATCAGTTAAAGGGGGTGAGACAGCTCGCAAAATGGGGGGGGGGGGGGGGGCAGAATGGGGGGCGATTTTCATGCCTCCTTTTATACGCCCTCGGTCGGCGCGCCCGCTTGCGTCCGCGTGGCGCAGCCGGTAGTGGGGCTGCACCCGTAGCAAAGCACCCACAGGTTCGAGCCCACCTAAGGTACATTCTGGCAAAATTTGAGCAAAACTTTTTTTGAGGTGTCCTACCACCTTTAAAAGAGCTGTTTTCGGCATTTGAAAAGTCTCTTTTACAAGTTCCGTGATTTTTAATGCGAGATTTCAATTTTTCGCTCTGAAAATAACAAGGGAACTCATGATAAAGGCCGTAGAAAAGTAAGCGATTTTTTCGAATCGGGGTTACTGTAGATTTGGCTCCGTGTCAAGAGATTTCAGAGAAGCGCGTTTCCGATTTACGTAGCGAAAAATTCACCGTGAAACCGTACTATTTTCAGTTCATAATTTTTTTAAAAGTAGTACGGTTTACAGAATTTTCGGTGTTTGGTGCATTCAGACGTGGTGGATTTTGCACATTCTTTCCGATTGTTTCTTTGCAATTTCCATTTCTTTTCGATTTGTACGGTCTCACCCGAAAGTCAACTTTCGAAAGTTAGCGGCCTGGATTTAACGGGTTATGGTAGAGCTCAGTTTCCGTTAAAAAAATATATGTATTTCCATGATGAAATGCCGTCAAAGTACCATTATCTGGAACTGAAGTGGTCCCAAATGGAAGCTTTTTTGCGCTAGTCCACTTGCCAGCTAATTTTTCCGATAAAATTTTAAATTATTCATAGAATGTAAAATTAGCTCACAATGCTGTTATAAAGTTTTTTAACAGTTTTTCGCTGAAAATACGCAAAATTTGGTTCGGAAATTCTATTGTAACTTTACTGTTCGAGTTATTTCGTGTAACCAAATCCCCCAATTTTGATTTCCTAGGTTTTCAAACACAACCGCTGTATTTTTGACGTTTAGAGCTTCAAAATGAGTATAATCATGACTAGGTTTGCTTCAAAGTAGGGTCCCACCACGACTACAGTAATCCTCATTTCGTGGTGGGACCCACTTTTTCAAACAAACCTAGTCATGATTATACTCATTCGAAAGCTCTCGGCGAGCTCTGTTCAAAAATAGTGTGTTTAGCTCAGTTAGAGGCTCTTCATTTAAAAAAAAAAGCTCACCAACTGAATCGCATCGGTATACGCCAACATGGCCTTCGCATCATCATTGCAACTCAACAAATACATCATATTCAATGCCTTATTATCCGTTTCGATAAGCGATGCCATATGCGGAACCAGTCCCCCATTGACCATTTTTGGAACGTTTTTCGAGTCGAATGAAAAATTGAACAGCAATTGGATTACGGTTTTTCGAAGGTCGGGGTCCTGGATGGGGAATAGTTTGAGCAACTTTTCGACTGTTCCATTTTGCTCCATTACTGTCTTATTTTCCTCGAAAATCGATAATTTTAGAAGAAATCGACAGGTGGAAATGGCCAAAGGACTTGAGGAATCCGATGACATTTGGAGGCATCTGAAATTTTCAAATTTTTCGAAAAATGGCCTAGAAATCTCACTTGACCAAAAATTGAACCAAATTCCTTCTGACCATTTTCAACTCCACACTTATATCCGAAGCCAAATTAGTGAGCAGGGTGATGCATGCTGGAAGAAAAAAACCGATGGCCTAGAAATCCAAAACTCGGCCACCAACCTGCCAACAACATTGCCTGCTTCCTCAGCGCGGTTTTCAGTTTTCTCTGCGTCTCTTGGTCGGCTTTTTTGATTTCAGCTATCCATAAATCATATCGCTTTGTTTCATGCTCTATTGCATTCACGCATAGGGAGCCAATCTGGAAAATATGATAGTTGAAAAGAGCTCGAAAAGAGCTTCAAAATGAGTATAATCATGACTATGTTTGCTTCCAAAGTTGGGTCTTGCGACGACTACAGTAATCCTTGAATTACTGTTCTTTTCGTGGTGGGACCCAATTTTTTTCAAACCCTATCATGATTATACTCCTTTTGGAGCTCTTAAAGTACTGGATATGAATTTGAATTTTAAATTCTGGAATTACCGACTTTAAAAATTTTCGGAACCCTAACATTTTAAACGTTGACTCAGTTTGGATATTCACATTATTTTTGCATTCAGCACTTCAAGAGCTCCAAAATGAGCATAAACATGCCTAGGTTCGCTTCCAAAGTTGTGTCCCGCCACGACTACAGTAATCCTGGGGTTACTGTAGTTTTCGTGGCGAGACCCATTGTTCTTCAACTTTGAGCTAGACCCGTCATGATCATGCTCATTTTGAAGCTCTTAAAATGCGAAATTCAAAAATAGTATTAATGTCTCAATCTGATCAATAATAATAATAAAGTCAAGATTCTTACAAGGGGATTACGCGAGGACGCGAGTTGAACTTTTTACCATAATTTGGGTCAGGATAGAACCGAACCTGCTGATTCAGAATCTGAAATAAAAATTGGCGAAATGTTTACGTGAGCCGAGTTATGACCTCTTAAAATTTTGCTAAATTTTCACGTAATAGTCTATGAGAATATTATCTATAGATTTCAACAACGTGAGTGGTGAAGTGGTAAGGGGTTAGGGTTCCAGTAAGTAAGCTATGGTTCGATTCCTCTCGCGGCCAAAATTTTTTGAAATTTTTTGGTCAGTGTTCCAGTCAATATGTATGTGTTCAAAATGATTTTTGTACATTTCCTCATTGTTTTACTGGATTCTGGGGAAGTTTCAAAAAGTTTCATGAAATACATGTTTACCCATGGTTAGCTGACGATTTTTTGAGCGATCCATAAGTTTCTAGTAACGGTGAGCCACCAAAATTTGGAGCACGCTCTGATAAAATTTATGAAGTTTTTTTTTTGAAACAACGTTCACTGGTCAAGTTATTGAAACTTTTTGAAACTTCCCCAGAATCCAGTAAAACAATGAGGAAATGTACAAAAATCATTTTGAACACATACATACTGACTGGAACACTGACAAAAAAATTTCAAAAAATTTTGGCCGCGAGAGGAATCGAACCATGGCTCACTTACTGGAACCCTAACCCCTTACCACTTCACCACTCACGTTGTTGAAATCTATAGATAATATTCTCATAGACTATTACGTGAAAATTTAGCAAAATTTTAAGAGGTCATAACTCGGCTCACGTAAACATTTCGCCAATTTTTATTTCAGATTCTGAATCAGCAGGTTCGTTTCTATCCTGACCCAAAATATGGTAAAAAGTTCAACTCGCGTCCTCGCGTAATCCCCTTGTTAAATTTTCGAAATCGGCAATTTCAGAATTTCGATTAAGAATTCATATTCAGCACTTTAAGAGCTTCAAAATGAGTATAATCAAAGAATATCTACCTTCAATTTTAAGACAATGAGTTCCCACCACGAAAAGTACAGTAATCCAAGGATTACTGTAGTTTTCGTGGCGAGACCCAAAGTAGGTCATGAGTATACTCATTTCGAAGCTCTCGATGAGACAAATCCAATTATAACAATTTTAAGCCTAAAACTTCAAAATTCCCCACCTTATGATGCAGCAAAATCCCATGGAACATTGAAAACTTTGACATATTTACAAACAAGTTCATAATATTCGTGGCCACTTCGAAATGCTTCTTCCAGTCTTCACGGAACACTCGAGCCAGGGCCATCATTAGGGTTTCTGAAAAAGAGGGCATAGGTGGCCAAGAAATCTCAAAGGGAAAGTTAGGCCACGTTTTCGAAAACCTACCATTGTTCACCAGTGGGGTCAAATTTTGAGGTTGTTTCGAGAGCTCAAATAATGCCAAAGCTCCTTTGTTCTTCTCCGCGGAAGTCTCGCCGTAGAAGCATTCGATGTATTCCTGGAAAATTGGTGGCTTAGAAACCCAAAAAAGTTAGGCCATGAAAAGCCGTAAACAGCGAAATCAAATTTTCTGACTGAGTATCAAACGTAAGCAGCGAAATCAAGGCTGCGTATCAAACGTAAGCAGCGAAATCGATTTTCTTGGTTGTTTTTTTGTTTCTCATATGAAACCGCGAATTCCGTCTCTTTATTTGATTTAACAATCAAGCTGCGTATCAAACGTAATAAGCAACATTAGATTCCTTGACGGACTATCAAACGTACGCAGCCAAATCGGGTCCCCTTTCGGCGACCCTTTTTCCAAAAATTGTTTCGACGGGGAGAATGAGCTCGTATACAAGTTGATCTCTGTTTTTGGGTTTTTTTTTGTGTTTCCGAATTTCATCCTTCCGTCTGTGGAAACTGATGACAAGGAAAACCGGCCGCCCCTTATGTGCAACCCGCAGCCGTCACCTCATGGGCTCCGCGGCCCACTATGTTTTGTGTGCAAAAGGGGCGGGGTTTCGCGATTTCGTCGATTCTTATGGTTTTCGCTCAATTTTGGTGATTTAATAACGAATTTTGGATGTAAAATGTCGGAAAATGACGATTAGAAATGTTTGAAATGCAAGAAACGACCTTTCAACCACAAATATCTTTTAAAACCTCTTGAAATTCATTGAAATCGATTTTTGCTCGATTTCTCTTGTTCAAATTGGTTTTTTATCATTTTTTCTAATACAACTAGCAATATTTCAAAGTTCCATTCCGAAAAATCCGCTACGAACTACAGAAATCCATCCTTTCGTTTTAGAACCTCGGATCCTTTCGTTTGATACTCAGCCAACAAAATAATTTTTGCTACTTATGTTTGATACTCAGTTTACGACTATATTACTGTTTGACTTCTTGATACTTCGCATTTCGCTGCGTAGCCATGATATTGCAAACTGCGTCAAAAGTATGGCATGCTGACCTTACAGTATTCGACGCTTAAGTTTGATACTCAGTCAAACAATTCAATTTGACTGATTACGTTTTGATCTTTGTTTTATTGTCTGACTGAGTACCAAACGTAGGCAATCATATTGAGTTGCTTGGCTGAGTATCAAACGTAATTATCAGCGCTGTTCTGCGTCTCGGCGAACTAGCTAACGGCCTTCTTGCGACTTTGAAAAGCAAACTTCAAAGTTCAGTACTTTCGGGTCCCCTTTCGAGGACCCTTTTTCCAAAAATTATTTAGACGGGGAGAGAGTTTTGTGGAAATTTGGTTTGTGGGTTTGTTTCAGTTTTGTTTGGGTTTGTTGGGTTTCCGAATTCTCCATCCGTCTAATGGAAACCGACGACAACGAAAATCGGTCACCCCTTAAGTAAAACGCGCCGCCGACACCTCGCGGGTTCCGCCGCCCTCTATGTTTTGTGTGCGAAATGGGCGGGGCTTCGCGAGTTTGCCGGAATCGACGGTTTTGAATGGATTTTCGCGATTTAAAAACGAATTCTGGGTTAAAAATGTCAGAAAATGTCGATAAGAGGTGTTAGAAATGCGGAAAATGACTGTTAATCCATGAAAATCTGTTAAAAGCTCTTCAAACTCATTATAATCTATTTTTGCTCGATTTAACTTGCTTTTTGGTTTTTTAGCATTTTTCAAAAACTAGTTATATTTAAAAGAGAAATTCTGGAAAATCCACTACGAACCACGAAAATCCATCATTTTCTAGCATTTTTAATACAAAATAATTATTGAACATTTTTCGGAAACATTAGCTGGAAAATTGATTCTGCGAAAACTCTTCCATTTGGGACCACTTCAGTTCCAGATAATGGTACTTTTTTTCATCATGAAAATACATACAATTTGAGCTTGTATTAAGGTGATCTCAATAAATGAGAGTTCTGGCTGAGTTTCCCCGATTTTTCGGCCGCGATATCTCGGCACGAAAATGCTACCATAAAATATTAAAATTTAATGGAACATACCCCGATTTTTAGGTCAATTTTCAAAATTTTCGTGTTTTTCGAACAAATTTCATCAAATTTCAATGCGAAATGCAATTTTTGGATCAAAATAAAACATTTCGTAACAAAATTTGATGAAAATTTTAAGAATTGACCTAAAAAACCGAGCATGCTCCTTTAACTTTTAATATATTACGGTAGCATTTTCGTGCCGAGATATCGCGGCCGAAAAATCGGGGAAACTCAGCCAGAACTCTCATTTATTGAGATCACCATAATATGTTAGAAACCCGTAATACACCTAGAATTTTTCGAAAACTGATTACCGGGTCCCCTTTCGAGGACCCTTTTTCCAAAAATTGTTACGACGGGGAGTTCCACGCGACAGGGTTTGGGGTTTGCTGTGATGGTGAAAAATGGTTTAAAAATGGCTCGCTTGGCGCCTCTCATCGGAAAGGTCCACAGCGGTTGGGTTTCCGTTGTCCAAAAAAGAACCCATCGTGTGGTGGACACTCCATCCGCCTAATGGAAACCGACGACAACGAAAATCGGCCGCCCCGTAAGTAAAGCGTGCAGCCGACACCTCACGGGTTCCGCTGCCCACTATGTTTTGTGTGCGAGGGGGCGGGGCTTCGCGATTTTGGCGGAATTAACGGTTTTGAATGGATTTTTGTGGTTTAAAAGCGTATTTTAGCTTTAAAATGTTAGAAAATGATGATTAGAAGTGTTAGAAATGCGAAAGATTACTTTTAAGCGATGAAAATCAGTTAAAACCTCTTCCAACTTTTTGAGATAGATTTTTTCTCGATTTTCATAGTTCAAAAGTCGTTTCCCGCGTTTTAAACCTTTCTAATCATTATTTTCTGACATTTTCAATCCAGAAATTGCTTTCATATCGCGAAAATCCATCGAAAACCCCCTAAAAATCGGCAAAATCTCTAAGCCCCGCCCCCTCGCACACAAAACATAGTGGGCGGCGGAACCCGTGAGGTGTCCGCTGCTCGCTTTACTTAAGGGGCGGCCGATTTTCTTTGTCGTCGGTTTCCATTAGACGGATGGAGTGAAGATTTCCTTCGTGTATCTTCGGAAAACCCAACACGAATACAGTAAGCATCCCTTTTTTTTATAGAAGGCAAAACCTCCCCGTCTTGAAAAATTTTTGGAAAAAGGGTCCTCGAAAGGGGACCCGACAGTGGCAAAATGTCTTCTCCGTTTTAGAATCCTCGGTTCCGTTTGTCTCGTTTGATACTCAGCCAACAAAATAAGTTTCGCTACTTATGTTTGGCACTCAGTTTCCTCCTATAGGAGACACAGGGGTCGAACAACAAAGGTATGCAAACGCGCTCTCTGGAGAAGCCGGGCCTAAAATTAATTTTTTAGACCCGAATTCCGCTCATTTTTTAAAAATTGTATTTTATTCCGGTACTAAATTTAGTCGAGAATTTTTCTGAAGCAAAAAAATTCAGAAAAAAGACCACTGTGCTCCTAACGTATTGTTTGCCTTATTGATACAGCATATTTCGCTGCGTAGTCATAATAAAGTGATACTGCAAATGTATGTCGAATGTGTGACTAACAGTACTCGATGCAGTGTACCTTAGCCAACTTCGGACTTTTCTCTTCAAGACACAGTATCCGTAATAGCACACTATGCTGTACCAATAACACTGTCGGGTCCCCTTTCGAGGACCCTTTTTCCAAAAATTTTTTGACGGGGAGAGCTCTAAATATCAATGCGACCCGACTAGGTCAACATATTTTTTGCGTGATTACGAATTCCGAATCACAGATGGACTGAAAGTCATTTTGAGTATTCGGGTTGGGTTTTCCGAAAATCGCCGTAAGGTGATCTTAACTCCATCCGCCTATGGAAACCGTCGACAACGACGATCGGTCGCACCTTAAGGAAAGCGCGCAGCCGACACCTCACGGGTTCCGCCGCCCACTATGTTTTGTGCGCGAGGGGGCGGGGCTTATGCGATTTCACCGGATTTGGCGGGTTTTCGATGGATTTTTGTGGTTTCAAAGCGTATTTTGGGTTTAAAATGTCAGAAAATGATGATTAGAAGTGTTAGAAATGCGGAAAATGACATTTAATCCATGAAAATATGTTAAAACATCTTCAAACTCTAAGGGATCGGTTTTTGCTCGATTTTCATAGTTCAAAAGTCGTTTCCCGCATTTTAAACGTGGGGCGGCGGAACCCGTGCGGTGTCGGCTGCGCGATTTACTTAAGGGGCGACCGATTCTCGTTGCCGCCGGTTTCCATTAGACGGAAGGAGAGATTAGGAAACCCAACCCGAATACAGCAAACTCAATGACTTACAGTCCATCTGTAATGAACCAGGAATTGTTCATAGAACGTTCCAGTTGGCACGAAGCCTCCTAACTCCCCGTCTTCAAAACTTTTTGGAAAAAGGGTCCTCGAAAGGGGACCCGAAAGTGACAAAGTGTTTTTCTTGTTTTAGAATTACGTTGGTTACGTTTGATATAATCATTCAATGTAAGTTTGACTGCTTATGTTTGGCACTCAGTTTCCGACCAAAGTTGCGCGGAATTCCGACTTCAGAGTTGAAAATTTTATTCAGAGTTGAAAACAAAAAAAAATTTGTTTAACGTATTGATTGAGTATATTTCGCTGCGTAGTCATAACAAAGCGATACTACATACAAATGTATGTCGATTGTGTGACTAACAGTACTCGATGCAATGTACTTTAGCCAACTGCGGACTTTTCTCTTCAAGACAGTATCCGTAATAGACACTTTGTTTACCAGTAGTACTGTCGGGTCCCCTTTCGAGGACCCTTTTTCCAAAAATTGTTCAAACGGGGAGTGGGGACCCGAGTGGTCCTGCCCGGATGGCATTTAGACCCCGAGTGGGCCATTTCTAGCGGTTTACAGATGAACTGTAAGTTATTTGGGTTGCATTACTCTGGTTGGGTTTTCCGATAAATCTCCGAGCGAGATCTTCACTCCTTCCGTCTCATGGAAACCGACGACAACGAAAATCGGTCGCCCCTTAAGTAAATCGCGCCGCCGACACCTCACGGGTTCCGCCGCCCACTATGTTTTGTGTGCGAGGAGGCGGGGCTTCGGGGTTTCGCCGGATTTGGCTGGTTTTCGATGGATTTTTGTGGTTTAAAAGTGGATTTTAAGTTTCTTTTGACGAGAAATGCTATTTTTCATAGTTTCTCTCGCTGAAAATGTTTTTTGAACAAGAAAAATAAGCCAAAATCGATCTTAAAGATTTATCATAGTTTTTCATGGTTTAAAAGTCGTTTTCCGCATTTTAAACCTTTCTAATCGTCATTTTCTGACATTTTTAACCCATAAAGAGTTTTAAAACCGCGAAAATTGAGCGAAAAACAGTGAAATCCGGCGAAATCGCGAAGCCCCGCCCCCTCGCACACAAAACATAGTGGGCGGCGGAACCCGTGAGGTGTCGGCTGCGCGCTTTCCTTAAGGGGCGGCCGATTTTCGTTGTCGTCGGTTTCCAAAAGACGGATGGAGAGATTTCGGAAACCCCACAAACTCAAACAAACCCAAAACCAAACACCAAGAATACCGCTCCCCGTCGAAACAATTTTTGGAAAAAGAAAGGGTCCTCGAAAGGGGGCCCGACAATGTTGAATTTAGCTGCCTACGTTTGATAGTCAGTCAAGGGAATGAATTCTCAGTCAGAAAGTACAGCAAAGTTCCAAACGTAATCAGTTAACAAGTTGACTTTGTCGACTGAGTATCAAACTTAAGCAACGAAATTTCGAAGTACTTTGCAGTATCAATTGGCTGCTTACATTAGATACTCAGTTCCAAAAACTCGATTCACAAAGACTACTGTAGATTACTGTACTCACATCAACCTTCTCCAACTCGACATTTAAAATCGGCATCGCTTGACTGGCTCTCCGTTCAAATGACACTGCCGATGAGCTTCTCGATCGAGCACTCATTCTGGGGGTCCCTCGTTTTTGAAGGAAATACAGTACCTGTTCCAATTGATTTCGAGATGTTGCTGGGATATGAAGACATTTTTGAAGGATGACATTCGATAGAGCACGAATGTCCACTTCGGGGGTCATGTCTTTTAGGTGGATTCTGGAAAAAAAATGTCAACATTTTTTTTGGTTTCAACGGAGCACATTTGCTTTGCCTTGTAATTCCAACTGTTTTGGGGAAATTTGAACTAAAAACTCAAAAAAAAATTTCAGAAAAAAATCGCTAGAAATTCAAAAAATACAAAAGTTTTGTAAGCCAAAAAATTATTGAGTCTTTCAAATTGTAGCTGAGTATCAAACGTACGCAGTCGAATTGGTTTTTTTTTTCGGCTGAGTATCAAATGTACGCAGTCAAATTCAGTTTTCTTTGGTTGAGTATCAAACGTACGCAGTCAAATTGAATTTTTAATTGAGTATCAAACGCACGCAGCCAAATAAAATTTTTTTGGCTGAGTATCAAACATACGCAGCCAAATTAATTTTTCTGACTGAGTATCAAACGTACGCAGTCAAATTCGACTAGACTGAGTATCAAACTAGTCATCTAACATGATCAATTTCGTTATTTATGTTTGATGCTCAGTTAGTAAATTTATTTTCGCTACTTACATTTGATACTCAGTTGGTTTTTTGAAATTGAAAAAAATATGTTCAATAATTATTTTTTACAGATTTTATAAAAAAAAATGTTTTCATCACTTTTTTTTAAATTCAAATAATTTGGCTGCCTTCGTTTGATAGTCAGCCAAAAAAGCATACATTTCGCTACTTATGTTTGATACCCAGTAGTGTTTTGAAATTTTTTTTTGGAATTTCAAAAGAAAACCCAATTTTTCAAAAAAAGTTTTCTTTCAAAATTTTCAAAAAAAAAATTTTTTTAACCAAATTTTTTTTCCAAAATTTCAAAAAATTATCAATAGAGCAAACTTCACCAAAACTTCTGTCATCGATATTTTTTCTTCGAAATTGATTTTGAAGTTATTTTTTATTGTTTTGCGATTTCTCAAGATTATCAATGGAGCAAACTTTCTTCTTTTTTCTCAAATTTTTATAATTACTTTTTTCTCTAAATTTAAAAATTCTCTCACATTTTCTGATGCCCAAGAGACTCCACATTGGCCGAAGAAGCACGCTTCTTGAGCGTATTTGATGGGGAACCTGAAAATCGATATTTTCACTGTTTATGACAATTTTCAGGTTAATTTTCGATGAAAAATCCAATTCTTCACCTTAGAAACCCTAAAAAAGAAGCAAAAAACAACAAACCCGCAAGGGTATCGAACCAAAACCCAATTCCGCCCTAAAAATCGATATTTTCCGTGTTTAGGGTGAAAAACAGACAATTTCTAGGGTATTTTTTGATGAAAAATCCATATTTTCACTTAAAAATCCCTCAAAATGCGTTACAGCACCCCTAAAAAAGAAGCAAAAAACAAAAAACCCGCAGGGGAATCGAACCAACAACCCAATTCCGCTCAAAAGTCGGACGCCTAACCGCCTGCGCCACGCATGCAAAACCAGCTTCTACCCCCAAAGGGCAATGATAAACATTCCTCTTTTCTCACCTGGCGCATCAATCCTCACCACAATCGCTTGCTCCGTCGGATGTGCATCAATCGTCACATGGTGCATTGCACTAAAAAATGGAGCAAAAAATTGGAAATTTGTGCTCTTTTCCGTTTTTATTTACCTATTATAGCTAACCGATGAGCCGGGGCGCAGCATTTTCGAGAAAAGCGGCTCGCGGAGCAAAAATCGATATTCCGGGGGGCCCCGACTCTGTTCGTCTGGCAGAAGGGGTGGTGCACTCTCCTTGGAGACACAACTACTCATTTATTGTCGGGAGAGAGAGAAGAGAATTAGAGAAAAAGGGGGCGGGGATTAGGAAGAGGGGGACCAGTGTAGTGTTCTATTCCAAAAACTTTAAAAATTTTTCAGTGTTTCTTGTTCGAACATTCGACAATAATATATATATAGTATACGCTTACAATATAAAAAAAAATTGGGATGTTTAGATTTGGAGGAGGAATTTTAGGAGTTTAAAGAAAAAAAGAAGAACACAAACTTATTTTGATCTTAGAATTTTATGAGGGGGGACAAAAATTGAGCCAGCAACTCTATTCAAAAAATTTTAGACAAAAAAAAATGGATGGTCCGCAGAGATAAAGTATTGGGAGTGGAGGAGGAGGGGAGGGGTGACAACGAAAGCTTTTGAGAGAGAAAACGAAGGAATAGATCCTTATCTGTATGTGGTTTGTCAGCCTGTCAGAAGATCATTTCGAAATTTTGTTAGCGAAAAAAAAAGAAGAAGAAATTCTTTAGAAATGGGCTCACGGCCAAAAAGAAGAGAGCAACAACTACAGGAGTCGATTTGGGGAAGGAGTGTGTGTGTAACAAAACGAAACGAAACGGTGTTGTCGGTATTGTTCTGGGCGGTGTGTTAGATGAAGTATTTACAGATGGATAGCCGAAAAGAGACGAAGTGGAGCAAAAAAAAGGGAGAGAGAAAATTGACACAAAAAGATATATATAAAAATCGGGGGTGTGTGTGTGCGTTTTATTATATCACTTCTTGGCGCCCTTCTTCGGTTGCGCGGCTGGCGCGTTTCGTGGCGGTGTCACCGGGCGGTTCGAGCCAACTCCTCCCGCTCCGTATGGATACTTCTTCTTGTCGGCTGGTTTCAGAATCTGCAACAAAAAATGATTAGTTTGGGGTATTTTGAAAGCTCTAAATCTCATGAATCTGCTATTCTACACCTCAGACAAATGCCTCATTATCACCCTAATTAGAAGCGGCGATGTCTTCGAAGAACTCGAATTCAAAGCCTGGTTTAGACTCGTCTGACTTAACCGTATTACATCACTGGTGAGATTTCCGGTTAAAAACAACCAGACTTGGCAAACCGGGCCAGCGATTTTCTCCCATTCAAATTGAGATTTTTCAATCGAAACTTAGATGAAGACGTAGGATTCGATGAGATCTACAAAATGACATACAAAACTATGATATTTATTCGCTCAAATTTGTGCTGCTTCCCCAAAAATACTCGGACCGACAGAATGAATTCGAGACAGGTTTTTTTTTGGGGAAGCAGTAAAAATGTGAGCGGATAAATATTATAGTTTTGTATGTCATTTTGTAGATCTCATCGAATCCTACGTTTTCATCTAAGTTTCGATTGAAAAATCTCAATTTTAATGGGAGAAAATCGCTGGCCCGCGTCGGCCCGGTTTTCCAAGTCTGAAAAAAAACTAAGAATGAGCAATTTACCTGGAACGAGCACATTAGCGTCTCGTCGACTGTCATCATTGATCCGGCGTTATCGAACTCTCCGCAATAGTTGGGAGCACTGAACAGTGTGACTAGTTGTCGTTTGGCGAAGAACTCGTACCCATCTTCTACGACCTGAAAAAATTGAGATTTAGCGTGTTTTTGAGCGATTTTTCGGGTTTCTACAACTGAAAAACTCCGATTTCCATTTTTTAGGAGCATTTTTTGTTTCCTACCTGATGGGCTCTGCAAATCAAATCCAAGTCGTGCTTGTGCAGGAACTTGGCCACAACTTCTGGTCCGAAAGTGAACGAAACGCCTCGATCGTTTTCTCCCCATCCGGTGACGTCCTGTAGCAAAAAAAGTGTCAATATTTGTGCGAATTTTGCAAGTTGGGCGATGGTAACCGTGTAAACACAGTCATAAAAACGGACACACAAACAATAAATCACAGCATTACACACCTTATCCGGATCCGACCACAAAAGATCGCACAACAATCCCTGATCGGGTACGTCCGTCGGCCGCATAATACGACGGATTTGCTCCATGGACTGAAGGTCGGGCGAGAGACCACCGTGACAGCAGAAGATCTTCTCGTCGATGATCGCGGCGACGGGGAGGCAGTTGAAGCAGTCGGTGAAGGTCTTCCACAATTTGATGTTGTATCGCCGCTTGCCTGAAAGAATATGAGCATTTGGGGAAGAAGTTATGAATAGAGTCTTGATTGGTTAGGTTTTTTAAAGAGGAATTCCGGGCAAAAAGAGCTTACGGTTCAATTGACGAAAAAAATTATGCTGATCCCGAATATCACAGTGAAAACACTTAAAAAAAAAAAGCTTTTCTGACCCGAAAAACGCAAAATTCGGGGCATTTTTTGGGTCAAAAACGAATTTTTGAGCATTTTACTGTGCTATTAAGCCAGTCTCAGTCAATGCAAGTCCTGGCTGAATTTTCCGAATTTTTTGGCTGCGACATCTCGGCACGAAAATGCTACAGTAATATATTGAAATTTAAAGGAACAGACTCCGATTCACAGTTCAATTTTTTAATTAGTCATGTTTTTCGAACAAATTTCGGGACGAAATGTAATTTTTGGAGCAAAAAAAAAAATAACACTTCGCTTCGAAATTTGTTGAAAATCGTTCGAAAAACTTGACAAAAATCAGAGTATGTTTCTTTAAATTTTGATATATTACTGTAGCATTTTCGTGCCGAGATATCGCAGCCAAAATATCCGGAAAGTTCCGCCAGAACTCTCATTTATCGAGAACAGCATGATATCAGTGAGAACGCTCAAAAATACTTCTCTGACCCCAAAAAAACGCAACTTTTGCGGCATTTTTCGGGTCTGCAACGATTTTTTTGAGCGTTTTTAATGTGATTTTCGGAATCAGCATGATTTTTACAGCGATTGAACTATAAACTCGTATTGCCCGAAATCTCTCTTCAAACTGGAATTTTGAATAACTTTCCAGCTCTTTCACCTCAGACAAATGCCTCATTATCACCCTGCTTGAAAGCGGCGATGTCTTCGAAGAACTCGAATTCAAAGCCTAGTTTAGACTCGTCTGACTTAACCGTATTACATCACCGGTGAAAGAGCTCTCTTATAGTTTTATAATCGTCACAGCTCTGATAATCCTCCTAAAAAAATCCCCCCTACTAACATTCGTCATAGAAGCCATAAATTCTGTTGATCGACGCGCACTCGTGATTTCCTCTCAACAGGAAAAAGTTCTCTGGGTACTTGATTTTGTAGGCCAACAGAAGGCAGATCGTCTCCAACGATTGCTTTCCTCTATCAACGTAGTCGCCGAGGAAGAGATAGTTGGACTCGGGCGGGAAGCCTCCGTACTCGAACAATCTCAACAAATCGTAGTATTGTCCGTGCACATCACCTGCAAAAAATATGGTCATTTTTAAATTGAAAATATCAATTTCCTGTGCCAGGAAATGACGCCGCTTACCGCAAATCTTCAACGGCGCTTCCAGCTCGAGCAGAATCGGCTGGCTCAGGAAAATCTCCCGCGATTTCTGGCACAATCCTTTGATTTCGCTCTCCGTGAGTTGCACATTTTTCCCCGGTTTGGATCCTCTGACTGGAAACAAATAGGTAAAAAGGGGAGAATCGAAATTTTTACAAACCTTCCAATAATCTGGAGATGATGTTGTCCAGATTCAGCTTTTCTCCTTCCATTTGTTGCGAGAAATCGCTCGAACAACCCAATAAGATCTGCAAAAAATCGAATTTTGGAAAATTTCGGGGAAGATTATCAGGCGAAAAAATCACATTTTAAGGTCAAAATTTGAGGTTTTCAATATAAAATCCAGAATCTACGTCATTTTGTTGTGTTTTTACAGAGAATAATTGATTTTTGAAATTTTTTGGGGTCGATTTCTCGACGAAAAATTCCACTTTTTGGGTCAAAATTCGAGTTTTTCAACGCGAAATCAAAAATCTACGTCATTTTATCGCATTTTCACTGTGAAAAATTGGTTTTTCAAAAATATCCACGTCAATTTTAGACGATTTTCCGACGAAAAATCCAGTTTTCCGGGTCAAAATTCGTCATTTTCATCAAAAAATCAATAAAAAATCAAAAGTCTACGTTATTTTATCGCGTGATTACTGGGAAAAATTGATAAAAAACATCGACAAACATGTCAAAAATCGAAAGATATTTGGAGGCAGAAAGGGTCGAAACGACTGAATGAGCGGGCGGGTCTCGCAACGAAAATGCGACCACATCCGAGGGGTACGGTGGCCGGTGGAGCGCGTTTGCGGCGCGGCAAATCAAATTTTGACCGCATTTTTTTGGAGGGAAATTGAATTTCGGTGGGCGGGAATTTGAGGATTTTTTCGAGAAATTCGCGATTTTTGCGTAATTTTTTGAAGTTTTGACTATTTTTTGGGGTTTTGAAGGGGTTTTGCGCGATTTTTGATGTGAAAAGTGTGAGAAACGAGTGGAAATGCGTGTGGAATGAGAAAAATTGAGATGAGTTTGGAAATGACAGTTTAAAGCTAAATTTCAGGTTTTTCGTCCAAAAATACCCAAAAAGTCAAGAAAAAATAGTTAAAATCGAGATTTTACGATTTACTTACTTACTTAGATACTTTTCCTGGAAAAATTGGATTTTTCTCCAAATTTTCGGCATTTCCAGCGATTTTTCTGCTTTTTCCAATAAAACATAGTGATTTTCAGCTAAAAATTTAATGAAAACGCCTACTTTTCGATGAAATTTCGCAAAAACGGTTAAAATAAAGAGTTTCTGAATTTCTCCGGTTTTTCTCGAAAAAATCGAAAATTTCAGAGTTTTTGAGCAATTTTTATGATTTTTCCACCGGAAATTAGTGATTTTTAGCGAAAGAATTCCATGAAAACAACTAAATTTTGATGAAATTTCGCAAAATAAGTAACAAATAAAATTGCTTAACTTTTCGATTTTTTCCTGAAAAATTCGTTTTTTTTCCCAAATTTTCGGCATTTTTAGCGACTTTTTCTGCTTTTTGGACTGAAAAATTGTGATTTTTCGTGAAAAAATACATCAAAACACCTAAATTTCGACCAAAAATAAGCAAAAACGGCCAAAATTGAATTTTTTTGAATTTTTCGGTTTTTTTTTTCTGGAAAATCGAAATTCATCAAATTTTTCAGTATTTTTAGCGATTTTTGATGCTTGTTCGATCTAAAAATAGTGATTTCCAGCCGAAAAATCCATTAAAACACCTAAATTTCGACAAAAATCGGCAATTTTTGCTCTTCACGAATTTTTTGGCCAAATTTGGTGTTTAATTTTACCTATCTTTGATTTTACCTATCTTTTAATTTTACCTATCTTTGAGCTAAAATTCGTGACTTTCAGCCTAATTTCAGTCAAAAACAAGCTCGAATCGTCGGGAAATCATTAAAAAAAAATTTTTTTTTAATGAAGAAACATTTTTTTTTAATTTCGAAAACCTGTATTTCTAATCAAAATTTTGCCTAATTGAAATTCTTATCAACCATAAAAAGAAGAAAATTGTTAAACTAAACCCAAAAAAATCGAAAAAAAGTTCTAGAAGACAGAAAGAGAGAGATGCGCGCTGATGTTCCTTCTCTATTGTACATTTATATTTGATGTCGAAAAAAAGAAGAAATCGGAAAAGGAGAAGAAGAAGAACAGAAAGATGATCAAATCATGTGCGAATTGTTTTTTTTTTCGGGCCGAAAATGGGGGGATAGTGTAAACATGAGAAGAAGGAGAGATGGGCGGACATTTCGGCGATTTTTGAGTGAAAATTGATGAATTTTGATGTTTCTGAACCCAAAATCTTGAAATTTCGACTGTTTTTGGTACGAAAAATGGTCGGAATGGTTCAGAATTGTGATTTTTAGAGTATTTTGAAGTCCAATTTGACCTGGAATAGATTTTGTTTTGGCTCGAAAATAAAATGTAAAATTTAATTTTCGGTTTAATTTTCGAGCCAAAAACATAGATTATGAACAATAGATGGTCAATTTTGACTCAAAAATACACTGAAATTCACAATTTTGAACCATTTGGACCATTTCTAGTACTAAAAACCGTCGAAATTTCAAGATTTTGGGCTCAAAATGCATCAAAATTCATCGAGTCTCACTCAAAAATCGCTAGATGCCCAAGATTTTTGGCTCAATTTTCCAGAACAATTTTTAAATTTTCGAGCTGATTTCTGGCAATGTTGAACGATTCCAGGTCAATTTTGACTCAAAAATACACTAGAAATCACAATTTTGAGTCTTTAAGACTATTTGCACCAAAATCTTTATTTTTTCGACCCAAAAACACTGGGAATTCATATTTTTGGTTGTAAAATTTTGAAAACGCTCAAAATTTGGCTGGAACATTTCCAGATAAATTTCCACTTTAAAATACACTAAAAATCGCAATTTTTAACCATTTGGACTATTATTAGTACCAAAAATCTGCAATTCAGGCTCAAAAAAGTGAAAATTCATATTTTTATCTTTAAAATCCTAAAAACTGTCAAATTTCGCCTGAAAATCAGATGCCTGGCTCAATTTCAAGCCAATTGGCTAAAAATCACTCAAAAATTCGAAAATTCTCATGATGAAATCCATAGAAAATCGATTCCCCAGCCAAAAAAAAAAAGAGCAAAATGCTCTTCTCTCTGCTCTCACAGCTCATGGATCCTCCCTTTCTCTCTCTCTCTGCCTCTCTGCGTCTCTCCATCCCTCGTGACTTGGAAAAAGAGACGAGAGAGTATGGGAAAAGAAGAGGGCGCCAGAGAAAAAGAAGAACTTCTCGCCCATGTGTAGAGACTACACGTGAGAAGTGGTGGCTTCTTTTCGCTTCTTCTTCTAGTGAAAAAGAGAGATCATCGATCTTCTCTTTCTTCTTCTTCTGATTCTACCACTGTTACTGGTGATACGACACATTTTTCCTCCCCCCACGTTTTTGTTGATTTCTCCTTCTTTTTCTCTTCAGAATCCCCTTCTTTGATTTCCGTAGAATCCATCCATTCTTAGACCCTTAAAATGCCCCCAAATCCGGCACACGGTGGCAACGGTGGTGGTGGCTCCAAGAAGAAGAAGAAGGCCTCAAGGGCGGCTCAGGCTCAGAATTCGGTGCCGGCGGAGGCCCCGGTAGCGGCCGTAGAGGTTCCAGAAGAAGAATACGTCAAGAAGGAGCCGGAGGAGCCCAAGGATCAGGAGCAAAAGGAGCCAGAAAAGCTTATGGAGCAAGAAAAAGAGCCCGAGGAGCAAGAAGAGATGATCGCAACGATTCCAGTGGTAATTTCTATTTAAAATAGCGTTTTTATGCTTTTTTTTTTGAATTTATAACGGAAAAATGAGGAAAAACTGCTCGTTTTGAAGGGAAACCGAAGAAATTATGAAATGTTATGAAATCTAGTAAATTTGAAGAAAAAAATCTTGAAAATCCGAAAATTGACCATAAAATTCATATTTTGAGCTGAAAATCGCTCAAAAATCCAAAATTTTAGCTAAGAACCGAAATTTTAACTTGAAAATCAGTTTTTTTGCTGTAAAAATGACAAAAATGACTCTGACAGTTCCAAAGTTCGCTTTGAAAAAAAAAACGCTGCAAAAACCGAAATTTTGATCCAAAAATCACTTTGCTAGCTTTGAAACTGTCAAAAAATCATTAGAAAATGGGCTTTTTAGAGGTAGAAATGACTTTTCCAGCTGCAAAATTACATTTTGGTGGCTGAAACGCTCAAAAATTCGAATTGTTACCCGGAAAAACCACTTTTTTGGCTTTGAAAATGTCAAAAATCGCTAAAAAACAAATTTGACTGCCCCGAAATCACATTTTTTTTTATTAGAAAACTGCTTAATAATCCGAATTTTGAATTTAAAAACCAATTTTCTGGCTTTAAAACTGTCGAAAACCACTAAAAAAGGACTTTTTCTGCTCCAAAATCACAATTTTCGTTGGAAAACTTGGATTTTTTGTCTAAAAATCATCATTTTCCGGTGGTTTTTAACATTTTGCATTAAAAAGAAGCACTATTTTTCACACAAAAGTAATTTTCGCAGTCTTTTCAAAATGTTTATATGAGAAATAGTACATTTTTGGCTTTAAAAATTTCAAAAATCGTCGGAAAATTACGATTTTCCGACGAAATTCATTGAAATTGAACTTATTTTTTTAGATCCGGTTTTTTTTTTCAAGAGAAATTGTGATTTTAGAACTTCTAAAAAATAGCTCTCGAAGTCATTTTTGAAGCTAAGAAAACGCTCAAAAATTCAAAAATTGACCTTAAAAATAAGTTTTCTGGTTTCAAAAATGTCAAAAACCATCGAAAAATCATGAATTTGACTTTGCTGAAAAATCCGAGTTTTTCAACGGAAATTGTAATTTTTAGGCCTCAAAGCTTCAGAAGTCTTCTAAAAACTGTGCTGTATCATTTTAGCATGGCGACGCAGTGAACTTTGCTGTTTTTTTAGCTTCTAGCAAAGACTGAATGAGTTATGCGCTCTGAGCAATGGCAATTATCAATTTTTCATGAAAAAAGATTGGAAATAGAACAAAAAAGTTGGTAGAAAACAAAAATTCAGTTTGAAAATCAAAATTTTTAGTCAGATTTCGACTGAAAAATGGATTCTACGCGACTACCGTACCTCAGACTAATACTGTGTGAGTCTGCCTAGAAGTTCAAAAAAATGGGCGGAGCTTAGGTTTTATGACTTGAAATTGCCGATAATTATTGTTTCTATAATAATTATCCCTCTCACCTCCCCTCAGAAAGCAACAAAAGTGTAAATGTGCTCTCTCGAACACCAGAGAGAGAGAGAGAGAGAGAGAGAGAGAGAGAGACACACATATGTCTCTGTGTATTGTCCCTCTCTCCTTCTCACGAGGAAGGGTGTCAGGAGGTCTTCTCATAGAGGGACAATACCCCACTAAAAATTACTAGACGAGGAAGGGTGTCAGGAGGTCTTCTCATAGAGGGACAATACCCCACTAAAAATTACTAGTGGTGGTCATAGACTCATAGTTGAAAAAAAATACTTACTTACTTAGATACTTAGATGTCCGTGGGTTTCAAGCTGGAGCAGCTGCGGACAAAATCAGACCACAAGGATCGGTCCTTCCTGGCTTCGGTAGACCAGGTGGTCTTCGGTAATAGGATTCCCAGCCTTTTCCTTCCTTCGACAATGCCATTTCGTCTCGACTGGGCGTCTTTGTATTCTCTTAGGGCGTCTTTGATGTCATCACTCCATCGTTTCTTCGGACGACCACAATTCCTCTTGCCGTTCCTCGGTTGCCATTCTGTGACGATTTTTGACCATCTGAGAGAACTGGCTCTTGCGATGTGTCCAGCCCATCTGCACTTCTTGGCGAGGAGTATATGTTGGATGTCGGGGAGCCAATTGGAGATTTCGCAGGAGTTGGCGATCGCGTTGGCAGCCGATTGGAGCCGATTTATGGTAGGGGCAGAGGTGTTCCATGTTTCGGCGGCATACAATAGGGCAGGGAGGATGTTCTGGTGGAACATGTACTTCTTTTCCCTCTGGTCCAAGGATCTGACTAGGGGTTTTAGGGAATGAAAAGCTGCCCAGCCTGCCTGGATTCTTCTGGAGATTTCGTTGTCGAGGTTGCCTGAGCTTTCTATCCAACGTCCTAGGTAACGGCAGCCAGAGGATTTTAGGATTTTGTCCCCATCTATATCGATGGAAAGCAGCGTCGGAATGTTGGAGAGCAGGACAGTTTTTGAAGCATTTATGGTGAGCCCTATGTCCTTTCCATATTTCTTCAACAGTTTTAGTCTTTCCTTTATTTCGATCTCATCGGAGGCGAGTAGTACGACATCATCGGCGAATTCCAGTCGGCGGAGGTTTGCTCCGTCTATCGAAAGCCCTTCACCTTCATACTCTTCATCGGCTCTGTTGAGAGCAGACTGGAGCGACATTGCGAGCAATGGCAATTATCAATTTTTCATGAAAAAAGATTGGAAATAGAACAAAAAAGTTGGTAGAAAACAAAAATTCAGTTTGAAAATCAAAATTTTTAGTCAGATTTCGACTGAAAAATGGATTCTACGCGACTACCGTACCTCAGACTAATACTGTGTGAGTCTGCCTAGAAGTTCAAAAAAATGGGCGGAGCTTAGGTTTTATGACTTGAAATTGCCGATAATTATTGTTTCTATAATAATTATCCCTCTCACCTCCCCTCAGAAAGCAACAAAAGTGTAAATGTGCTCTCTCGAACACCAGAGAGAGAGAGAGAGAGAGAGAGAGAGAGAGAGAGAGACACACATATGTCTCTGTGTATTGTCCCTCTCTCCTTCTCACGAGGAAGGGTGTCAGGAGGTCTTCTCATAGAGGGACAATACCCCACCGCAATCGATTTTGACCATTTTTAGGGGCATAGATAATAGAGAGACCTCAACATAGAAAGAGAAAGAGACGTCATTTTATTTACTTTCTCTCTCTCTCAAAAAGTTGTTTTTAGTTAAAAATTACTAGTGGTGGTCATAGACTCATAGTTGAAAAAAAATACATTGATTTTTGAAATTTTGGGGAATTTTTTGGCCTTTTCTAGACTAAAAATTGAAAATTTTAAAAATTTTCAGGGTTCCAAAAGTGTTAGAACCCAAAAAATTGAGTCAAAAATAGGCCTAGAAACTAAAAATTGAAAATTCTTGATTTTTTGAAGATTTTTACAGTTTGTTTTTTCCTAGATTTGGAGCCTATTTCTTCAGCTCCTGAGCCGCATTTTTAAAGGTTTTAAAGATTTAGAATCAAAATTTTGACATCCAAAACTTGAAAATTTGTGTAAAAATTAGTTAGAATGAACTAAAAAACGACAATTTTCAACTTTCTAGACATTCTAATCCAATTTTTAGCGTTTTCAATAGAAAATTAGGTACTTTTTCATCTACTAGATGTTTCTCAGCTCTTTTTAAAATGCAATCAAGTCATTTTTTCGATTAAAAAAAAATCTAAAACAAAAAATTCAAGTAATTTTTTGTTTTGGATGGTTTTTTTATCGAAAAAATGACCTGATTACGTTTAAAAAGGACCGAGAACTATCTAGAAGAAGAAATAGTACCTTATTCTCTATTAATAATGTTCAAAAATTGGATTCGAATGTCTAGAAAATTGAAAATGGTCTTTTTTAGTTCATTCCAGCCTATTTTTACATGATTTTTCGAGTTTTGGATGTTGAAAATTGGTTTTAGAGTCTTTCAAACCTTCAAAAATGGGGCTCAGAAGCTGAAAATTGGCTCAAAGTCTAGAAAAAAAATGCTGTTAAAATGTCCAAAACAATTGGATTTCCTAGTTTGTAGGCCCATTTTTAAATCTTTTTTTCTGGATTTCAATACTTTTTGGGGACCCAAAATTTAGATTTTTTAAAAAATAGTATTTTTAGGTTTTTTTAAAGTAAAATGCTCCATTTCCAGCCTAAAAAATGAAATTTTAAGGATTTTGGAATTGAAAAAATGAAGATTTTTCGAAAAAAAAATAAAAATTCTCAATTTCCACTTTAATTTTAAGAATTTTAAAACTAAAAACTAAATCTTTCTTCTAAACCAAAAAAATCGATTCTAAATCCTTTTTTCTAGATTTCTAGATCGAAATCTAAGATTTCAATCCATTTTTCTGCCTCTTTTTTCCCTCCAAAACGAGTTTCTCTATATACTAATACAACTACTACCAGAAACCTCTGTGTCTGCGTCTCTCGAATTCCTCTGAAATTTCTCATTTGACTGGAAATTTCATGTTTTTGTGTGTCCTTCGCTTGAACATCACACTTTTTTCTCTCTATTTCTCTAATACTCTCTTTGATTGACACACTCTCTCTGCCTTCAAAAAAGAGAGAGAAAAAGCACTGACTTTCACTTTCCATTCAATCAGGTGACCAAGATCACAACAGAAATGACCTTCTCTTTTTCTATTTGTTAACTCAAAATAATTAAATTTACTCCTTTTTTGATTAAAATTGATAGAAAATTTCGTAATCTGTATTTGGAATTATGAAATTTGAGCCAAAATTGATAATTTTGAAGCAATTTAAACCCAAAAAAAGAGTACTAAATAGTTTTTTGGGCTCAAAGGTGAGCAAAAAAGTGGTTTTCGAGTGAAAATTTGATGATTTTGAGCCATTTTGAACTAGAAAATGTGATTTTTGAGCCAAAAACTGGGCTTTTATGTGAAAAATTGATGATTTTGAGGTATTTTGAACCTGAAAAATGGTACTTCATGGTTATTTTGGCTCAAAAATGAGCAAAAATTGAGATTTTAGAAGGGAAAATTGATGTTTTTGAGGGTTTTTTTACTAAAAATGACTAAAATTTCCATTTTTCGGTAAAAAAAGTAATTTGAAAATCATTTTTGGCTCAAAAAACCTCAATTTTTGCTCACTTTTAACGCCAATTTCTCGATAAAGTACCCTTTTTCTGGGTTAAAATTCCTCAAAATCATTAATTTTACACTTTGAAAACTCAATTTTTGGCTTTAAAATTTGCCTTTTTAGAAGTTTAGACTGATTTTGGCTATTGTAACCAAGTTTTTACCTCAAAAAAAGATTGTCAAATCGAATTTTTACCAGTTTAGAGTCATTTTTGGATAAAAAACCAGTTGAAAATCGATTTTTTTAGGGTTCTTTTACCGTAGAAACTCAATTTTTGGAATCCAAAATCTTCCCCAAAAATCACTAATTCTAAATTTCCTCATAAAATTTTTGTTTAGGTAAAAAAGTCAAGTTTTCCCTCAAAAAACTACAAATTTCAGTCTAAAATGTCCCTAAAATCCTCATTTTCAATCAATTTTTCACCAAAAATTTGAATTTTTCAGTCCTAATCTCGCTCGTTTTTTTGTCCTTGTCTCTCTTTCTAATGTTTTTTCCCCCATACTTCTCAATTATCCTTCTAACTGTTTTCCTTCCTTCTAGTTTTTTTTTCCATTTTTCTTTCCTTTTCTAATTATCCTTTTTTTCTTGTGTGTCTCTAACTTATTTGAATCTCAAACTCCTTGAAAATACTTAATTTTTGAGCAGAAAAATCGATTTTAGATCGAAAAAACCTCAATTTTGGATTAAGATAACCAAAAAACCTATTTTTAGACCAAAAGTGACCAAAAACTCAATTTTTGGAACGAAAATAACCAGAAAATCATTTTTTTAAATGCCCTAACAATGGAATTTTCCTAAAAACGAATGTATTTCCAATAAAATCACTAATTTTTTCTACCTCCTTATCTCCAATAATCCCCCAGTCGTTTCCTGAACTTTTTTTAATTTCAGGAGGAATCACAACCACCTCAAAATCCAAAGTCTGAAACCCCAAAATCTGAAGAAAAAGTAGAGGAGGAAAAGAAATCAAAAAAGGACAAAAAGAAGCAGAAAAAGAAGGAAGAAGGCGTTGTGACGAAGGATTCAGAAAGCGTAGAAGAAGAAGCAGAAGAAGAAAACAAAGTTACAGAAGAGAAGGTGGCCCAGACCGCCGAGATAGACGAAAAAATTAGTGGGGATTTGTTGGACTTCAGCTCGTCCGACGATAGAAGTAGTTTGAGTAGTCGACCGGTGAGTGTGAATGGAGAATGGAGTTTTGAGGTGAAAAATCGATATTTGGGACGGAAAAACCAGCTAAAAATTACTCAAAATCGATATTTGTAGCTGAAAACCCTGGAAAAAACGGCCAAAAATAACCGAAAATCCATATTTTGGACTGAAAATCCGGGAAAAAACTGCACAAAATGATCCAAAATCCATTTTTTTAAAAATCTCAAACCCTATAAAAGACGGTTAAAATCGATATTTTTATCAGAAAATCCCGAAAAACGGCTAAAAATGACTAAAAATCATATTTTGGACTGAAAAACCCGAAAAAATGGCTAAGAATTGAAATTTTGGTCCAAAAAATGTCTAAAAAGACCCAAAATCGATTTTTTGAGCTGAAAATCTCGAGAGCGGCTGAAATAGGGTAAAAATGAGCCAAAAACCACTATTTTTAATCTAAAAACCCTCGCAATTTTGGACAGAAAATCCTGAAAAAATATACGTTATTTTTTGTCTAAAATGTCCAAAAAAGGGCTAAAATCGATATTTTTCATCAGAAAAAGCCCGAAAAAAGGTTCAAAATGACCCAAATTCCAAATTTTGAACTGAAAAATCCTATAAAAACGGTAAAAATGCCTAAAAACGTAATTGTGGTCCTAAAAATCCAAAAAAAAAGGCTAAAAATAGTGAAAAACGCTATTTTGGTCTAATCAACCCAGAAAAAAACGGCTAAAAATTGGTATTTTGACCTGCGAACCAGGAAAAATTCGGCTGAAAACAGCCCAAAACCACTATTTTACTCTGAAAAATCCGTAAAAACTGCTAAAAATCCCCAAAAACTTTGCCATTGAGATCGTGAAGGATTCGCCGGAAGAGGACGAGGACGACGTTCATCTCAGCCGACCGCCCCCAGCCGTGGCTCAACAAAGTGCTCCACCATCCCAACCAATCGAAGAAATGCTCGTTGACATGTCCCTCGACGACGACCACCCATCGGCACCACCTCGGAAGACTCATCAGAACTCCCAACAACCACGACAAGCTCCGCCCCCAATTCCCTCAATGAACACAATCATCTCGTCGAAGCCACGTGGGGCCCAAGGAGTATATCCGCGAGGACAAATTGTGAAACAGAGTGCAGTGGAGCAGCAAACGCTGGCGAATCAGATGGTCGATTTGATGGCAATGGGAATTTCGGGAGGAGCGAAAGGATCGCAGGCTCAAGGGGCCGGAGGGGCACTGGTGGCCGCCGAGAAGGCCGAGTGGGTACAGTTGACGACGGTGGAGAAGGCGGGGGAGCCGAATGAGAGATTGGAGGTGTTGATTGTGGGATTGTGTCGAGGATATCAGATATGGACGATGGGATCGGTAAGGATTTATGGAAAAAAGGGGACGTTTCGAAAGTTCAAAAAAACTAAAAAATTGTGAAAACTTTTCTGTGAAAATCGCGTTTTTGCCAAACTTTTTCTTCTTCAAAAAAGTTCCGAAAAGCAATTTCACACTTGCGAAACGTCATACTTTCGAAATGTCGTGGAGTCGAAAATTTTGGTTATGAAGAGTTTCAAAATGTTTTTTAACGCGATTTCACACTTTCGAATCGTCACACTTTCGAAACGTCGCACTTTCGAGATGTCGCGCTTTAGAAATGACCCGTTTACCTTTTTTGAAATTAAAAAATATTAAAAGTTCCAAAAAACGCGATTTTCACACTTTCGAAACGCCACACTTTCGAAATATCGCGGGGCCCCGAACACTTTCCCCCTTACCGTAATCAGACACCATTCCAGACGCCATCCGACTTTGAGGAAGTCCTCTCCGAACGCCAAGGACCCATCCGCGCCCTCAAAGTCCTTCCCAACAATCTAAAACTTCGCGGAAAAAAGGACCCGTTCTCGGAGTCCCGCCCCCTCATCGCCATCGTCGACGCCCAATCCCACCACCCGGATCGTCAGTACTGTAGCGTATCCATAAAATCACTTCTGACCGGAAAAGAAGTCCACAAGCTGAAATTCGACGAACCCGTGTGCGCTGTGAATGTCTCTGATCAATTCTTGGTGGTCTCTCTATCGAATATGGCCTATGCATACAGTATTCTGACATTTGACGAGGTCCGTCAGATTCGAACGGCGCCTTCTGTGGAGAACAATCCGCCGGCACTGTCCCTGTCGTGTCAATTGCTGGCCTACGCGGATACTAGGGTGAGTTTTGCCTTTAGAGCAAATTTGAGTGAAAATTGAGTGCTGCAGGCTAAAAAATTGGCTTAAAAATTGAAACGTTCATCTGGAAATGGTGCAAAACACTTTAAAATTCTCTAAAATTCATCAAAAAAGCTCAAAAACGATTCGAAAACTGTAAAATTTGACTCAAGAGCTCCCTGACCGATTTTTTGGTTCCTAGGCCACCAATACCCAATTTCGCTTTAAAATTCATATTTCCTTCACGAACCATCTGAAAAATGATTTTTTCTGTCTCAAAAACGCGTTTAAATGAGCCAAAAACATTGAAATTGAGCCCAAGAGCTTTCTGACCGAGTTTGGAATTGCTAGGCCACCAAAATCTCATTTTCAGCTGGCAAATTGGCCAAAAAATCGAATTTTTAACTAGAAAAGGTATAAAACACCTAAAAACGGTCTAAAATTGACCAGAAAAGCTCAAAACCGCCCAAAGGCAGTGAATTTCGACTGTAAAGCTTCCTGGCCTAGTTTTGGATTCCTATGCCACCAACAGCCAATTTCCCTTAAAAATTCAAATTTTCAGCTCGACGCAAGCCTTCAATCCAGCGGCGGCCTCGCCGCCGAAGTGGAGACAGCCGCCACCGAAAAGTATACAGATCACATTTTCAATGCGATGAGTGTAAGTGTAGATGGTCTAGAAAACGGCAAAATGGGAGAAAGTTAGGCCACCGCCTTCAAAACCATGTCTGGGTGCCCTAATGGTCTGGAATGCGTTGGAGGGCCAGAAAATAGTGTACAGGGAAAGTTAGATCAATATTTCTGTTCCGAGGGCCCTTGACGGCCTAGAAATCCGCCGTGGCCTAGAAAATAGCATAGGGGAAAAGTTAGGCCACCACTACCGGTCTGAGGGTGCTTGATTTCCTAGAGAACCTACGGGGCCTAAAAAATGCTAATAGGAAAAAGTTAGGCCCTTGTTGGAAAACTGAAAGCCATTGATTAGTAGCCTAGGGGAAAAGTTAGGCCACCGTAAGGTCCCTGGAATTCTTTCCTAGGCCACCACCAATATTCCCCTTCTTTCAGTACTTCTCCCGCGGCGTCAAATCCATCTCCGAATCCGTCGGCGCCACTTCCGGAAACTCTACAAAAAACAACCAACCTCAAGGAGTCATCACCGTCCTGAATCTCTCCAATTCCGACGACTCAGAAGGCGTCATGTGTCACTACGTGGCCCACGTCGACCCCATCTCGTACATTGCCTTCTCACCGGACCAGCGGCTTGTCCTTTCCGCCGACGCGAATGCCAACGGCTTCAATATCTTCCTTCTGATGTCCCACGCGACCACGTCGTCTTTGGCTTCCGTGCAACACCTCTACAAACTCAATAGGGGAAACACGCCGGCCAAGGTGATCTCGAGCGCCTTCTCCGAGGACTGCCGATGGTTGGCCATCACCACGAACCACGCGACCACCCACGTCTTCGCCGTATGCCCATTCGGCGGCCGGCCCAATCAGCGAACCCATGGGGACACTTTCGTTAACAAGGAATCGCGATTCCATCGATCCGCGGGGCTCACGGATGCGGCAGACGTCACGGCTTCAATTGGGCCGAGCCGTCATCGAGCCATGGCCGACTCGTGTAGCTACACCAAGGACCACCCAATCGCTTCGAACTCTCTCGCAAAGACCAATGGAAACTCGCGCGTTGGGCCCTTCCCACCGCCTCTTCTCCTCACGGCCACCGAGAAGATTAAAGACTCGAGATACACCAAAGAGGACCTGACGGCGTGGGCCGCGGACATGACAAGCTTCTCCTACCAAGGGGCCCCCACGAATGCCGCCGTGGCCGCCAGGAAGCGCCTCGAAGTGTCCCGGATGTCCGTTTTATTCCGAATGCGAAGTTCCAACTCGACCACCTGCAATAAGACATCGAAGACCACGAAAACGTTGACTTCAATGTCTCTAATAGTGGCTAAGGTCGACCCGGCCCAAGGGGTAGTCGTAATGCAGCACGAGATCAAACCGATTCGAAAGGAGACCACTGAGCCGAATCTCGAGGCCCCGCCGGCCATTGATATCACTCCTGCGGGCGGTTGGATACTGCAACGGACCAAGAATAATGCGGATATTCATGCGCCGATGAATTCGCAGTGCCCGCTGATGGCCTACGCGGTGGCGGATGTGGAGCAGCCGAAGAAGGCCAAGGATGAGGAGGTGAGGGGAATTTTGACGAAAAAGTTGGGGGAAAAAACGAAAAAATAGCCTAGAAACTCAAATTTGAGCCTGAGGCCTAATTTGGGTTTCTAAAAAAGTTAAGCCGGCGGACCATTTTGGGCCTCTGGACAAATTTAAGCCTACGGACCCTAGGGCCTCTGAACCACTTTTGGTCCGAGGACAAATTTGAGCCTTGGGCATAATTTGAGCCTATTAGCCGATTTGAGCCTGAGGCTCAATCCGGGCCTATGGATCTCAATCCCGACCTCTGGGCTAACTTGAGCCTTGGGCCGAATCCGGGCCTCCGGACCAATTTGAGTCTAAGGCTCAATTCGGGCCTATGGACCATTATGAGCCTTTGGACCATATTGTGCATCTGGACCAATCTAGGTCCTTTGTAATAATTTGGGCCTCGGGACTAATTTGAGCCTATGGACCATTGGACCGCTAGGCCAAATTTGAGCCTGAGGCTCAATCCGGGCCTCTGGACCAATTTTTTTGAGCCTCTGGGCCAATTTAAGCCCCCACCCATTAATTTTTCTTCCAGGTCTGGACCCCACACGTCGAGACCCGCACCTACTCCCATCCGCCTCGTTGGCTATGGCAGGGCCCTCAATTCGGCCTATTCGAATACCGCGAAGACGATCAACCATCGCTAATGTCGCCCGGCAACAAGGGATCCAACGCGTCGTTCAAATCGATTCCGGTGCTGGTCGGATCCGAAGCCATTGCTATTAGTGAGTACCGAATTTGAGCCCAATACTAGGAAAAATGAGCCAAAAATGACCCAAAAATCGGGATTTTAAGCCAATTTTTCGATCCCTGAGCCCTGGGCTCATTATGGTGGCCTAGAAAACTCTGTTTTTTTTTCAGCCAAAAAAGCCATCCCAGCCGACGCCACTCGAATCGAATGCGGATCGTACACATCGGCCAACTCGTACAGTATCGATCAGTGTTCCACGGATGCCGTGATCGGAGGCTACAGTAGTACGACGAATGGAGATGTAAGTTTGGAAGAGAGCAAAAGGGAAAAATGGCAAAAAATGGCCGAATTTGACCCAAAATTCAAGAAAATCGCCCAACAGATAGGCCAAAGCTCAAATGTTCAGTTAAAACTCCAGAAAAACGGCACGAAATACCGTTTCTAGCCTAAAAATGAGCCAAAAATCCAAAAAAAAATGGCCTAGAAACCTCGAATTTTGGCCTGCGGATCATTGGGCCTGAGGATTCTATGGCCTTTTTGAGCGCAGAAATCGCGTGTTGATGGCCTAACTTTTTTCCATGGCCTAAAAACCTCTATCTCTTCCATTAGGATCCCAACTAACTTATAGATCATAGGACGACTTAGAAACCTCCAAAAACTCTTCCATTTTTCCAAAAAAAAAATAAGGTATTCTACGGCCCCTTGAGGCTAAAAATCTATTTTTGATGGCCTAGAAACCTCCAATTCTTCAAAAAATCTTTCATTTCTATAACCAGAGATTTCATGGCTCCTTTGAGCCTAAAAATGCCCTAACTTTCCCGTGTCCTAGAAACCTCCAAAAACTTTTTGGGAGACCTAAAATTGACCGCCCTAAAATGACTTTTCCGTCGCCTAAAAGCCTCTAACTCTTTCATTTTTTCCACCACTATGTTAAAGGTTTTACGGCCCTTTGAGCCTAGAAATAGCCTAACTTTCCGTGGCCTAGAAACCCCCTCCAAAAACTTTTCCATTTTTTCAGTTCGTCGCCACCATCGCCGATGCAATGCGCGACATCAACAGTGACGACGATTTCTGCAACAACAAGAAGAAGACGTCACCCGGTGACGACGACGAATTCTTTGATACAGAATCCTCGACATCGTTTGCCCGAAATGGCTCCGTCGGAGCATCCAACGGAAATGGGACCTCAAAATCGACGAAAAAGAAGAAGACCCCGCCGGCGTCGGCTCCGTTGCCGTCGTCGTCAACGTCTTCGAATTCTTCGAAGAACCAGAATTCCAGCAACAAAAAATCGAATGGAAATTCGAACGCCAACGAGTCTTACGATTTTGGCACTTTTGATATGGATGATATTTGATTTTTATGTAATTTTTTGTAAAAAATTTTGCCCTTTTTTTTGACCACTGGTTGGTTTAGACCATTTTTTAATCAATTTTTGCTTTTTCAAATTTCAAATTTCCCGCCTAAAAACCTCGAAAAAAACTTGTGAAAAATCGCCCCCCAAACACAAAAAAATGATACGGTATTTTTTAATTTTTAATTTTTCTATGTACTTTCTAATCCTCTTCTTCCTCTGTAACACTGCTTTTATGTATGTACTCACTATTTTTTTTTGGGATTCGAAAGGCGTGGCCTAGATTTGGATTTCTAGGCCATGATGTTGAAATTTTGAATTAGGAGGTTTTTCGGTGAGCCAAAAACCCCTCAAAATTCAATGTTTTCCTTTATGGCCTAACTTTTGAATTTTCGGATTTCTAGGCCACCATGTTGAAATTTTTAATTTGCCGGTTTTTTTGTCGAGAATGGCCTTAAAACTCGAAAAAAAATTTTGGACTTTGGTGGCCGAGTTTAGGGTTTCTAGGCTATCAAATTCGAATTTCGATTTTCAAAGTTCTCGGCCCAAAAACGACCCAAAACTCCTTAATATTTAATTTTAATCACGATCGCCTAACTTTTGAATTTTTGGATTTCTAGGCCACTGGAAATTTTGAATTTAGAGGTTTTTTTTTGTCGAAAATGGCCTAAAATTCGAATTTTGACACTGGTGGCCCAATTTTTGATTTTCTAGGCCATCAAGTTAGAATTTCAATTTTCGAAGTTTTGGCTCAAAAACGAGCATAAAACCTCTTAAAATTCAATTTTAATCTTTATGGCCTAACGTTTAAATTTTCGGATTTCTAGGTCATCAAATTGAAATTTCGATTTTTTAAGTTTTTGGACTGAAAAATCATCGAAATTTCAATTTTCAATTCTATGGCCTGCCTTTTGAATTTTTTCGATTTCTAGGCCACAAAGTTAAAAACTTGGAATTTTGAAGTTTTTTGGTCGAAAATGAGCAAAAAACCGACCAAATTTCAATTTTTTTAACGATGGCCTAGCTTTTGGATTTCTAGGCCATCAAATTTGATATATGATTTTTGACGTTTTTGGACCGAAAAATGGCCGAAATTTCAATTTTCCCCTTGATGGCCTAACTTTCTCCGATTCGGATTTCTAGGCCACGCCCCTTTTCGAATTCTCCAATACTAAGTTGCCTTATAATTTTTCTTGTAAATTTTCCCTTTTTGCCTTATTTTGATTTTCCAAAATTAGAAATTGGGTTAGCTCCTTCCCCTCTTAGACTCCGCCCCCTTTTTTCCATTCATCAATTTTATCATTTTTTCATTCAAATATTATTATTATCCATTTTTTGTATGCCCCTCTTCTTCTGACAATTTTTACAGATAAAATTGTAAAAAATAAAAAAACTTTGATTTTTTTTTGTAAAAAATTCCAGTACTTCTACTATTCTGGATCATATTTTTGACATCTCGAAATTTCAGATTTTCAGATTTTTTTTTCAGAGAAAATATGGAGCGACGAGAGTTGGAGCGTCGTTTTATGGTGGAGAATTTGGTGGTGAAAATTGAGGAAAACGAGGGAAATGAAGAAAATAGGAGAGCAATGGAAGAGGAAATAAAAGAGGCAGTGAAGGGGGTTTTTGAGAAAATTGGGTGAGAAATTCTAAATTTTTGAGTAAAAATCAGTTAAAAATTGGAAATTTTGACCCTGAAAAGTCTAAGAATCGGAAGAAAAATGAACCTGAAATCTTGAAAATTCAACAAATTTGAAACTGAAAAAAGTGAAAAAATTCCAAAAAAAAATTGAATTTAAAAAAAAATTCAATTTGATTCCAGAATTTCAAATTTCCCCGAAAAATCCCGAAAATGTTTGAAGATAAATACAGAATCCCTGTAAAATTACAGAATTATGGCAAAAGGAGCCAAAAAACGGCCAAAAAGGCGTCGAGGTACTGTAGAGGATTACTGTAGTTGCACAAAAAAAGAATAGAGAAAGTTAGGCCGCTGAGATCGGAAAAAATGTTCGAAAATCTACAAAACCGCCTGAAAGTCCAAAAAAAAAAAACTATCTTGGTGGCCTAGAAAACTCCAGATGGCCTAGAAACTTCTGGAAAACTATCTAGACGGTCTAGAGAGTTCCCAGACGCCTAAAAATGGATTTAGTGGGTTCGGAACCTATATTTCTTCATGGCCTAAAAATCCAAAATTCGGCCACCAGCTTCCAAAAACGGGTTTTTCTGGCTCGATTTTTTTTCAAACTTTCTCCATCTACAGTAATCCCCCTACAGTATCTTGGCCGAATTTTCACAATTTGTGAATTTCTAGGCCATCAACTTTCGAAAAACGTTTCTTCTTTCAGATTCACCTTGAACAACCCCTCAATCACCATCAAATCGTACGGATACATGCCTGATGAGCAATCGGACAAAGAGCAGAGATACTGGACGACATTTCATGTCGATCAGACATCGGCACTGGAGATTTGGGAACAACAGAGAGGAATCAAGGAGAGAATTCGAAATTTTAATATGGAGATGTATGGAGAAGGGGATTCTGAAAATAAGAAGGCACGATGGTTGATGTTGAAAAAACATCAAGGGACACGATATGAGGCGATTATTCGAACGTTGAGTATGGCCATGAGGTACTACTGTAGATGGAAGAGAAACAGAGAAAGTTAGGCCATGAAGGGCAAAGTTTCAACAAAATTTCAAAAAAAAATTTTTTTTGGGGAAAAAATTTCAAATTTTTTTCTGAAAATGTTCACATTATTTTTGCCAAGAAAAAAACCGTTCAAAATCAAGTAATAGCCAAAAAAGTCGTTTTTTGGAGCTTGGTGGCCTAGAAATATCCAGATGGCCGCGTTTTTTGGACTTCTAGGCCACGAAGCTTTTTTGGGAGTTTTAAGGAGATTGGCGAGCGACTTTTTTCAGTTTTTGGATTCCTAGGCCACCAATCTCAAATTTTTGACCTTGCTGGCCTAGAAATCGCGACCTAGTCCCCTTTTTTTTACTTTTTTTCTTCAGAATCCTCGCCAAAACCGAATACACCGCCGAGGATGGATTCCATTTGGCACTGAGCGATACCAAGGTTCAGATCTATTACGATGAGCAATTGGATCGCGAAATCTCGCTCAGAAGTTTATATATTGAGTATAAGGAGGTGTTCAATGAGGCTGTACAGGTTGGTGCGGGGGTTTCTAGGCCATGGGAAGAATTTTGAAGTTTTTATAGTTTTTTTGGGGTTTTCTGACCTCTAAAATCGATTTTTTGTTGATGTTTTGAGCTATCTGGAAAGGTTCTGGACCATCGAAATGAATTTTCAGGAGTTTCTAGGCCACCTAGGGGGTTTTCTATGCCATGGGGAAGAATTTTCAAGGTTATACTGTTTTTGGGGGTTACGGACCCTCTAAATCTGTTTATAAATGTTCTAGACTATTCAGAAAGTCATTGAATTGTTTAGAATTTTGTTCCAGAAGTTTCTAGGCCATCTAGGGGGTTTCTAGGTCATAAAGAGTTTTCAAGTTTTTACAGTGTTTTTTTGGGGTTTTCTGACCTTCAAAATCGATTTTTCTGATGTTTCAGGGCCATATGGGAGGTCTTTAGACTGTCTAGAGGAATTTTGCAGAAGTTTCTTGGCCGTCAGAAGGTTTCTAGGCCATCTAGTGAAGTTTTCTCGACCATAAAGGATTTTGAAGTTTCCGCAGTTTTTTGAGAGTTATAGATCCTTCTAATTGATTTTTGGACGTTCTAAGCTATCTGGGAGGTTTTTAGATCGTCTAGATGAGTTTCCAGGAAATTTCTAGGCCATTTGGAGTTTTCTAGGCCACCAGAGTAGATTTCTTAAACTTCCAGGTGCTTTTATAGGTTTTGGGGCAGTTTTTTGTTATGGACACTTTTCTCAATGCGATTTTGAGCTCAAGAAAAATTTTCTAGGCCACCTGGAAGGTTCCTAGGCCATCTAGAGTTTTCTAGGCCACTAGAGTAGATTTTTAGATTTCTAGGTTATTTTGAAGGTTTTGGGGCAGTTTTAGATTATAGAGATCTTTCTAAAAGTTTTCAGATCATATTTTAGCTTGAGGATGATATTCTAGGCCACGTGGAAGGTTCCGAGGCCATCTTGTGGTTTTCTAGGCCACCAGGATAGGTTTCTGGATTTCCAGGTGGTTTTGGAGGTTTTGGGGCAGTTTTTTAACTATGCAAATCTTTCTAAATGCGCTTAGACCATTCTTAAGCCTATGGAGATAGTTCTAGGCTACCTAGAGAACTTCTAGGCCATCTGGAGGTTTCTAGACCATCAAGGTAGATTTTTGGATTTCTAGATTACTTTGTAGGTTTTCGAGCAGTTTTTTTTGCTATCCAGGCATTTCTGACGATGTTCAAGCTATTCTTAAGTCAATGGAGATGTTTCTAGGCCATCTGGGAGATTTTCTAGGCCAGCATAATTCTTCTATCCATCATTTTTCCAGACCCTCCGCGGCGAGAAACGTGAAGAAATGTACAAATTCGCCGAGAAAATGGAGCGTCTCTCGTCGTCGTCCCGCAAACGTCCATTTCCATTCAATCCGGACGAAACCGTATCCTCCGCAGTCGCGACCACGCCCATTCAAAATAAACTCGTCCATTTGGCCACGCCCATTTCGAAGAAAATGATGAAAATGGCGGAGATGGAGGTGTCGCCGAGTTTGCCGAAGGATTATGACTTGGAGAATTGATTGTTTTATTTATTTTTATGTATACTTGATGTTTATTGGAATTCAAATTTGCTCTATTGGACTTTTTCTCGATGGAGCGTACTTGCAGACCCTTCGTTTTTTAAAATAGCTTTATTTGCACGGAATCTCATTTTTTTATGTACTATTATTATTATTCATTTTTTATTGCGCGTTTTACCCGTACTGTCTTTCTTTTTCCTGTTTCATTAATTTATTATGTATAGAGTAATATAATATGAACTGGAATTTTGATGAGCTGAAAATGAAGAATTTTACAGCGAATTTTTTTTTGCGACAAGTAATTTCAGGAATTTTTAGCGAGAAAAAGGTTTTTGGAAATTTTGAGTATTTTTGGAAGATTTGAGTTTTTTTTTTGAAATTTTGAGCTTTTTTAGGAATATTGAGTTTTTTAAATAAATTTGAAGTTTTTTGAAAATGTTTGAGTTTTTTTTTTGAGTTTTGAGTTTTTTTTTTTTGAAATGTTGACTTTTTTTTAGAATTGTTGAGTTTTCTTTCAGAAATTTAGAAATTTTAAGTTTTTTTTTGAAAATTTGAGTAATAATTGAATTTTGATTTTTTAAAAGATATTTTCCCAATTTTGAGTTTTTTAAAGTTCTGAGTTTTTTTGAAATTTCGACTTTTACAAGTGCGCCCTATTGGACTCTAAGCATAGCATATATTCCATGCAATTCTGAGTCATCTTTTATATATATTTTTTGCAAAAAATGGTATTCCCTCTAACAAAAATAGGCATTCGACTCCAAAAAAACTGAGTCAGCATATGAATTCCATAGAAAGTTGGAAAATAAGAAAAAAACTGATAGTGAGTCATCACAAGCATACCAAGATGGACATGCACACATAGTTTTTTTGCCGTATTTTTTTTTACATTTGGTACTGTATATAGAAAAAAATTTACAAATTTTGATTGTTGGCCTAAAAATCCCTATTTTTTGGGTTCCTAGGCCATTGAAATTAAAGTAATTTTCCTTCGTGCACTATCAATTCCTAACGGCTACGCAGCGAATTTTGCTGAATCAATTCTTTGAACATTTTTTTTGTTGAAAAAAAAACTATTCTTCTTTTTTATAAATTTTAAAAATGAAGAAATTTGGTGTGGTTTTTTGTGACTATTCTGTGATTTTGACCATAAAAAACTCTGACTTTTTAATAACGAATTTGTGGTATCCAAATTTCAATTTTGAAAAAAAGTTTTAAAAACTGATATTTTTTAACTTGAAAAAGGAGAAAACTGAAAAGCTAAAGTCGAGTTTTCTAATAGCGATTTTGATACTGTAAATTCTGAAAACTGTTACATTTTTTCTTGGTAAAAATAACTTTGAGCACTTTTATCTCTTTAATAGTTAAATCTAGCAAAAAATTGTCAACTACAAAAATGTTCAGTCTAACATTTTACACATTTTTGTAGTTGAAACCTTTTTTCTAGCTATAATGGTTCTAGAGATATAAGCGTTCAAAATTAAGCGCTATGCGAGAGCGCCCTGGCACATCGCCCAACTTTGAACGCTCATATCTCTAGAACCATTATAGCTAGAAAAAAGCTTTTAATTACAAAAACGTTTAGCGTTAAATTTTACACATTTTTATAGTTATTGTTATTTTTCTAGCTATAACGGTTCTAGAGATATAAGCGTTCGAAGTTTTATTCCAAATTTCATCAAGCCCCTTTTCTCTCGTAAAACCATCCATCAAAATGTCCATTGATTCCCCATCACAACTCGTGTGAATCTCCTCTTACTGATATGCATTTTCCCAATATTTTGATTTGCTTTTCCTCTCTCTTTTCGACGACAAACACTGCCCGTTACGGCCTCATGGAGACACCATCAACACTCTCCGAGAAACTCTTTTTTGATAAGAAAAAGAATGTGAAATTGAGGTTTTCTCATGATTGGGGTTTTTTTTAAGTTGAAAATAGTATTGATGATATAGTTCTGTTTAAATGGGGTAGATACTGTAGTAATTATAATAAAAAACTGTATTTTTGAAAGAACATTGTGTATTTCCTTTAGCTGACTATATCTCAAAAACTAAAACAGATATCAAAAAGTTGTCAACTACAAAAATGTTCAGCGTTAGATTTTACACATTTTATTAGTCAATATATTTTTTCTAGCTATAATGTTTCTAGAGATACAAGCGTTCAAATGTAGGCGGTGAAAGTTAGACGACGCTCTCGCTTCTATGCACCCTCCAACTTTGAACGCTTGTATCTCACAAACCATTATAGCTAGTAAAAAGCTTTCAACTACAGAATTGTGTAAAATTTAACGCTGAATATTTTTGTAGTTGGCACATTTTTGCTGGCTTTATTCGTTCAAAAGATACAAGCGTTCAAAGTTGAGCAATGCGCCACAGCGCTCCCGCCTCTCTGCGCCTTCCTCCCTCCCACGAGCCCCTCAACTTTGAACGCTTATATCTCTAGAACCATTATAGCTATAAAAAAGTTATTAACTACAAAAATATGTAAATTTTCACGCTAAACATTTTTGTTGTCAAAACCTTCTTTCTAGGTCTCTTAGTTTTTGAGATATTCTTAAATTTCTAAGCTTCTTTCTTACGAATTTTCTGATTTTTGTGCCCGCTTAAACAGCTTGTCAGAGAAGTAGTTCAAGTAGTCATTTTCTTCCATATTAATAGCATTAATTATTCCCTAAAAATAGAAGCTCGTTGACTTCTATATCGGGTGCTGGGCTCGGTGTTAATTGATAATAAAATTTTCGTGATTATTTTGGTCACTTCCAAGAATTTGGTCTATTTAAGACGGCACCAAAAATAGAAGAGTTTGTAACCTCGCTTATCAGTCATTTTTTGGCGGTTTGGTTTTGGAAATCGTGTGATATTCTAGAATTAACAAAAACGGTAAAATGTGAGGTTTTTTGTTCGAAGATAGAGGATTCGTAGCTTTTTTACGCTCCTAGATTCAAAACAACGTAAAAATTGTACCCTTCAACTTCAGAGAGCTATATCTCAAAAACCAAAGGAGCTAGAAAAGAGTAGTAAACTACAAAAATAGTCAAGGTTAAATTTTACACATTTTTGTAATTTACACCTTTTTTCTAGCTTTAATGGTTCTGGAGATATGAGCGTTTAAAGTTGGAAGACTTGCGAGAGAGAAGAGCGTGCAGAGAAGCGAGAGCACTTTGGCACATTGCCCAATTTTGAACGCTTGTATCTCAGGAACCGTAATAGCTAGAAAAAATTTTTAACTACAATACTGTGTAAAATTTAACGCTGAACATTTTTGTAGTTGACAAAATTTTTCTAGCTATAATGGTTCTAGAGATGCAAGCGTTCAAAGTTAGGACCCAAGAGAGGGAGGGAAGGCGCAGAGAAGCGAGAGCGCTTCGGCGCATAGCCCAATTTTGAAAGCTTGTATCTCTTTAATAGTTACAGCTAGCAAAAAATTGTTAACTACAAAAATATTGAGCGTTAAATTTTGCACATTTTTGTAGTGAAAACTATTTTTCTAGCTTTGATGGTTCTTAAGATATGAGCGGGAAAGTTAGGGAACACACGAGAGAGAGAGAGGGAGGGCGCAGAGAAGCGAGAGCGCTCTGGCGCTTGACCTAACTTTGAACGCTTGTATCTTAAGCACCATTATAGCTATAAAAAAGTTATTAACTACAAAAATATGTAAAATTAAACGCTAAATATTTTTGTAGTTGACAAATTTTTGCTAGCTATAATGGTTCTAGAGATATAAGCGCTCAAAGTTGGGCTGTGCGGAAGAGCGCTCCCGATTCTCTATGCCCTCCCTCCCTCTTGTGTGTCTTTCAACTTTGAACTCTCGTATCTTGGTAACTATTATAGCTAGAAAAATGTATTTAACTACAAAAATGTGTAAAATTTAACGTTGAACATTTTTGTAGTTAACAAATTTTTGCTAGCTTCAACTGTTAAAGAGATACAAGTGCTCAAAGTTGGGTTACTTTTTCTAGCTCTTTTATTTTTGTTTTAATGTCAAAAATACCTATTTCAGCCAGTTTTTTTGCCCCAGAACTTCATACATTTTCCTCCCAAGTCGTCTTTTTTTTGTCATACATTTTCCCCCTTCCAAACCGTCTCTCAAAATGCAATCCCCTCTAAATTTACGACCCCGTTTTGGCCACGGTAGCGATTGGAAATTGAAGTGATAATAAAACTGCTCTCTTTGTGATACATACATTTATTTGTACATGAAATATGTGTCAATACTCATTTTTAACATAATTTTACTAAAAAATTCTGTGAAAAAGTCAAAATCGAAACTTCAAATTATTTCCATTGAATTTACCATGTCGAGTGCTTCAAAATGAGTATAATCATGACCTGGTTTGCTTTCAATGTTGGGTCCCACCACGACTACAGTAATCCAAGGGTTACTGTAGTTTTCGTGGCGGGACCCAAAATGAGCCAAACTAGGCGTGTTTAGGCTCATTTTGAAGCTCTCGACGAGCTGAGTTCAAATTTTGAAGCTTCAACTTTTAAAAATCGATTTCAAAATTTTTGTGAGTCATTCCCCTCAATCCCACTCATATTCTCTTTTGAGTCATTACCATTTCTCTTCCCTATTTTTGAGTTATTGCTCTTCTGATTCACCTTATTTAGGCTCCGCCCACTTTTTTCTTTTCCCTCAGTTGTAATCACCAGCCTCTCATTTTCTTCATTTTCCTCTCGCATTATTTGCGAATTTTCGAATTATCAACACTCAAATACCCTCCCGCCTCCCCACCCCCTATTATCATTGTATTTAGACTGTTTTCAGGGTGTGTTGGGGAATAGTGACGTAGCCAATGTGATGTTGGTGGTCTAAAACTTTGAAAAATGTGAGGCAAAAAGAGGCGAAAAACTTCAGAATAAATATGGACCCAAAAAGAATCGAACTTTTGTCTTGAAATTGATAGTCAAGGGTGTTATCCACTGCGCCATAGGGGCGGCGCGCGCTACCAAAGCAGGGCGGGCGCGTGTGGCGCAGTAGGTAGAGGGGTTGACTGGGGAGCAGAAAGTGAAAAAAGAGGAAAAGTTCGATTCCCTGAGGGCCCCAATGTTTTTTGCTTTTTTTAATAGTGATTTTTAGAATATTTTAAAGCTTGGGAAGATTATTTGAGGCAATTTTGAGTTTTCAATTTGCCAAAATCGACTCAAAATAGCTTCAAAACTTCTTCAAAAACTCTTTAAAAGTATAGAACTTTTGTTTCTCAATTTACAATCATCCCTGTTACCGTTACGCCAAATGGGAACCTTCAAAATTGTTTAAAACCAAATCCCAAGCTCAAAAATAGGTCGAAAACCCCTATTCAAAGAAGCAAAAAACATTAGAACCCCAAAGGAATCGAACTTTTCCTCTTTTCCCCCATTTTCCGCTTCCCAGTCAACCCCTCTACCTACTGCGCTATGCGCGCCCACCTCCTTTTTTTAGAGCGCGCCGGCGCGCGCCGCCGCAATAGCTCAGCCGGTAGCACTCTTGCCTATCAATTTCAAGACAAATGTTCGATTCCACCGGGCCCCAAATTCTTTTTTATTTTTTGTATCACATTTTTCAGCACATTAGTACATTTTTACGTCAAAATTTCGACCGCTGCCCAAATTTTTTTTCTTTTTTGAATTTACATAGATTTCTAGACATCAGAAAACATGGAATGTCTATTTTTTTGCTAATATTTGTTTGTTTGTTCTTCCCTTTCTTTTTTCACTTTTTTTGCTATTTTTTCCTCTAACAATCCTGTCTTTATGTTTGTATTTCTCCATCTGACTTTTTTTCGCTTCCCATGTGACCTGGAAACTTCCGAGTTAAAGGCGCATAGAGACTAGATACAGTAGTCTCGGCCAAAAAATTTCGTTTAGAATTTAAAGGCGCATACAGTAGTCTCCTAATTTCAAACATTGAGTTGACTGTAAGCTACCGTTTTTTAAATATCCAGTTCAAGTTTAAAGGCGCATAGAGGCCCCCTACAGTAATCTGGGCCTAAAAAGTTCAGTTTCAAGTTTAAAGGCACATACAGTAGTCTTTGAGCTTCCCAAAAGCCAAATCGCGCCTTCAAACCTCACTAAACGTAGGGTACAAACATACACACGTAACCCCGTGGTATTTACATGAAGCCAGACGGGGTAAAATCGAGAAAAGAGCATATTTGTGTTGCTCAGAAGAAGGGGAACATGGCTTATTTGCATAGTGTTCGAGTTTAGAACCTCCTAGACCCCCCCCCCCCCCCGTTATTACTTTACCTGTTGCGTAAAATTGTTTGTTTGGTGGTGGAGGTCTATTGATTTTCTTGGCTTTAGCGAAATTTGTTGTATCAATTAAACATTGCTACGCAGCGAAATTTGTTGTATCAATCCAACAAAGTCGAGAAATTGGAATTTTTATTTTTAAAAATAATATTTTTTAAAAATTTCGAAAATTGTTAATTTTCAAATTGTTATATCTCCAGAGCTAATGAGCCAAATTTTGTGAAAATTATACCATTTCAAAAGAAATTTTAAGGAGAATATTTGTTAAGTTTTAAAATTTTGAAAATTTTGCAACAAATAGAGATTTGTGAGGTTCCAAAAGAAGAAACATCAAACGAAATACCTTAAAAAAACCTGATACCCAGCGAGTTTTACTTATTTTTCATGACTAACTGTCTGAAAATGCCTAAAAGTTAAGTTTGACTCATGACTCATCATAAAATTTCTTATTTTTCAAAAAATTTCAAACTCAATTTTCAATTCCTGTTCTCTTTTCCTACGCCTCCATGTTCTTTATTAATACTTATTTTCTTACTTTCCCTTCCTCAAAAAATGTTTTTTCTCAAATTTTCATTAGTTTTTTAGACCCTTATCAGGACTAGTCAGTGTTATTGTTATTGATACTGAATTGAACACCCTCCAATGAGTATTCCTTTTTTCATACCATATGTAGTTTTGAAATTGATTTTTTACACTTTTTTGGGAAAATTTCTAGTTTTCTCTGATTTTGATTTCTTCCGGACCAATTTTGGGGATTCCTTTATAATCTATGAAACAGTGATATATTGTCGAATTCGCTAGCCATAGTAAATTGATACAACATATTTTCTGGTAGCAATAACCAATCTTACTTTGAGTCCAAAGTCCACAAGACATTCCCAATAAAAAAACTTTCCTGACCAGGGAACGTTCTCCAGGGGGGTCAAAAGTTTTTGATGATATTCTGGCAAAAGATAGTAGGCAGTGTGCCAAGAACAATCACAAAATATTAGCGGCCCGTTTTGAGGTTCCGAGGAAAAAATTGAATTTTTGTGATTTTCGAAAAAAATTTGGTTCGAGCTGTTCTAACCCCGATATTTTCGTTCATATCAAAGATTTTTGCGATTTCTTTTTTGTGTTGTGTAGCTGATATGACGTTCTTCAAAAAAGTCTCTTGGCTCAACATTCCATCATGCACTGGAAAAATGATATTGTACAATATGCGGAGTCATCCAAACTACCACTACTTCAGAAATCACATCCTGGGGATAGGGGAAGTGGTGGCACCATGTTAGCTGGAAAGCTGATGGCTAACAAAGCATAATAGCACACAAAAACATATAGGTCACCGCGAAGTTACGAGACTTTTTTTCGATTTTTTCTAAAATTTTCGAAATTTCATCGTATACCTATACGTCGATTGTCGAAAAAACTGCAAAAATTGAATCGCTTCAGAGCTACTCCGTTTTAGCGTTTTGTGGTTAACTAGCACTTATTTGTTTCAAAAAAGCACCCCACTTCTTTATTTCAGCAACTTTCCGGTTTTGAGAATTTTAGTACAAAATGCAACGTATAGGTATACGATGAAATTTCGAAAATTTTAGAAAAAATCGAAAAAAGTCTCGTAACTTCGCGGTGACCTATATGTTTTTGTGTGCTATTATGCTTTGTTAGCCATCAGCTTTCTATCTAACATGATGCCACCACTGCTCCTATCCCTAGGATATGATTTTTGAGGTAGTGGTAGTTTGGATGACTCCGCATATTGTACAATATCATTTTTCCAGTGCATGATGGAATGTTGAGCCAAGAGACTTTTTTAAAGAACGTCATATCAGCTACACAACACAAAAAAGAAATCGCAAAAATCTTTGATATGAACGAAAATATCGGGGTTAGAACAGCTCGAACCAAATTTTTTTCGAAAATCACAAAAATTCAATTTTTTCCTCGGAACCTCAAAACGGGCCGCTAATATTTTGTGATTGTTCTTGGCACACTGCCTACTATCTTTTGCCAGAATATCATCAAAAACTTTTGACCCCCCTGGAGAACGTTCCCTGGTGAGTGTTTTAGGATACTGCGAAATAACTTTGAGCATATCTCAGCTTACAGTAGTCTAAATTGTATGAATATTATACGTATGGATAGGGAATTTCAAGGAGTATATTATCAGTTTTTAAAAGCTTCAAAAACAGGAAAAGTGTAGGGTTTTGAGCCAGAAAGTGTTTTATTGCCATCGAACTTCAAGGAGCTGTGTAACTTTTTTAACTTTCTTACTTAATTATACTTTTCAAAATCTTGTTGCGGTCTCTAGAAAAGCAAAAAACCGTGGATACTGCATTTCACTGCGTAGCAACGTTAAATTGATACTGCACAACTTTTGAAAATAGATTCCTGTAAATCTTATGGGTTTTGATGTCCTAAAACTTGTTAAGTTTTCATGTTTGGATACTTTTCAATTATTTTTCTGATAATTCGATTTCCCAAAAACTCTTTTCTTATTCTTGGAGGTATGTATTGTAACCTAATGCCAAACAAAAACGTGACAAACAGCAGTCTCAAAAACTACCACCCATGTGAGAGCGAGACCGCCAGTTTTTTGGTAAACACAAAAATTTTCAGTTTCTTGGGTTTTCTTGATATTGATTTGAGCCTCCTTCGGAGCCATGGGGAAGGTACTTGAGCTAATCTTCTATGAGTCTAGCAGCCCATGCTTAGACAATCGGTTGACCGGAAAAAAGTGCTCGGGGAATTCCCAAGTAGGGACAATGGTGAGAGGTCTAGTTGTTGCAAACATGCTCCAATATGGAAGTGATCTATTCTCGCTGAAGCATTTGAATTTCAAGTGTTTGGTGAGTTAGTAAGATCGGCAGGTGTGCAAGTTTTGCAATTAAGAATTCATGAAGATCAAACTTTGTGATTTCTCAAGTAATGAAAGGTCAAAAAAATTGCAAAACTTTAACTTAAATTTTTACAGTACTAAGCTCGAAATTTCCCATATTTTCATGTTAAAAAACCTCCAGATCTGCTAACTAAAAACGCGAACTTTAAAATGGGCTTTTGCTAGCTTAAAAATCCAATTTCATATATAGTTTCTAATCGATCATATACTCCTTGAAAGTTCCTATCCTTACGTATAATTTTCATAACATTTGGACAACTGTGAGCCGAGTTATACTCAAAGTTATTTTGCAGTCCTTCAAATCTCAAATGAACGTTTTTTTTGTTGGATTTCAAATGTTTCGCGTGCTTTTGGTTCAAAGTAAGATCTGCAGGTTATTCCTACTAAAAAAACTATGCAGTATCAATTTAGCATGGCTACGCAGTGAATTTCAGTATTTAGGGAAAACAGAAACTTCGAATGTTCAATACAAGGGAAAAACTGTTTCCAAATTGAATTTTCCTTGAAACTTTGAAATTATTCTGAGTAATTTTTTGCCGGGAATTCAAATTTGTAGGTGAATAAATGAGTAGAGGTCAAAGTACATCTGTCCCAACTTCTCCGTACTTTTTCTATTGTGACTTTCTGAAATAGAGTGCAGTACCATTTTACCATTGCTACGCAGCTAATTATGTTGTATCCACTTTTCCACTGCTACGCAGCGAATATTGCAGTATCCTCTAAAGTTCAACCCGTTCAGACCTCCCAGACTCTTCCTAATTCCTGTGTCCTACTGTACTTGATGTGTCGTTTCTTCTTCTTCTCATGAGCTTGCCGCATGTTTCTTCTTCTTCTTCTTTTAAAACTTTCTTCTTCTTATTTTCCAATGTTGACTCAGTCAATCCTCTCCGCATTCTGCCCCTCTCCTCTGTACTGTCTTTTCCGCTTCCCCGCAATACCGCTTGTATTGTGGTGGTGTTTGAAAGGAAAGAAGAGCAAAAGTTTTAATTATTTATCATTTTGAAGAAGAGAGTGACTCAACAATACGATTCATCAGTGAGCAGAAGAACGAAAGATGTCGTACAATCACAATCAGTATAATTATCAGGTATGTGTGGTTTTGGGGGTGAAAATTATGCTTTGAAAGTAGGAAATTTGAATTCAGCGTAAAATTTTGGTCTAGAACTTCAAAAAAATTGAATCGGAAAAATTGAAATATTAAAAAATTATAAAAAAAATTTTTTTTGGAAAAATATTTTTCCTATTTGAGAATGGGGACTAGTTTTCAATGTTATAGAATTCTAGGCCATTTACATATTCGCTGCGTAGCCATGTTAAAATGATACAACATTTTTTGTTTCGAGTATAACTCAGCTTCCCCTACTCCAATTTGTATGAAACTTATACATATTGATAGGAAATTTTAAGGAGGATATGATGGCCTAGAAATCCATTAAATTTAAGGGTTTCTAGGCCACCAGAATTTCCTTTTTCTAGTGTATAGCTTTTTTTGTTGAATGTAGCAGCGATTTCAGTGGATGGAATTTGATGATTTTTGTATGAAAATTTGAGGAATTTTGAGAAGAAAATTTTTTTTTCGAATTTTGAAAAGAAATTGTTGGTTTTTTTTGGATTTTATATCAACAAAACGAAATTAAAATCCAATTTTGTTTGTAGTATCAATTTTCCAAAAAAGAAACCAAAAATTTAAATTTTTCCAAAAAAAATGTTGACTCGAAAATTTTTTTCAATTTTTTTTCCTAGATTTTTTTTCAGAAAATGTAATATCTGCAGGTACAGTATCAATATCTTTCGGCAATACAGTCAATTACAGTATCAAATATTTTTAACTTTTCAAAAATCAAAAAAAAATCCCTCGAAAAAAAATTTTTTTGAAATTATTTTTTCGAATTTTCTAACTTTTTTTCTCCCTGAAAAAAGCACCCTGAACTTTAACTTCTTTCGACCTCTTATACTTATAAATATGTAATTTCACATAGTTTCTTTCCTTATCAGCCTTTTTTTCTTATCCTAAACACCAAAAAAAAATTTCTTCGGAAAAATTTAAAAAATCATAAAACATCACTTTTTTTGTAATGCCAAAAAAATAAGGGAAAATTTGAAAAAAATCAAACTGATCTTGATGAAATTTCAAAGATTCAAAGAATACTGTACCAGAAATGTGAAAAATCCAATAAAAATTGCCTGAAATTCGAAAAATTTCAAAAATTAAAAAAAAATGACCTGAAGTTTTACGTTCGAGAAGACTTAGAATTTGAAAAACTGATGGCCTAGAATCCCAAATTTGTCCACTTTCCCATAATTCAAAGAGGTAACCCTATCCCCTCGTTTCCCAACTCCATTCATCTAAATTCGGAAATTCAGTATTCCTCCTCCCCTCCCTTCAATTTTCCCCCAAAAGGTGTCCAAACATTGGTGTGGACCCCACCCCCCCCCCCCTTTATATGGTCTCATATTAACCTCTAAATTATGAACGAAAAACGACGACCCTCTTATACTTTTGACGAACCATTTGCTGGCAATGGACCTCAGGTTACTGTAGAAAATTTTCGAAAACTTGAAATTGGCATAAGTTCAAGCTCAAATATCTTGAGACTCCCTGAACGAAAAACTATGATAAATATACCACAACATAGGAAATTTTCTGAGCTTTCTAATGGTATAACACAATATTTAACTTTTTCCAGTTTGAGCGCCTAAAAAGCGCTGAATAACCAAAGTTTCCTAGGCAAGTATGCTCTACTTTTCAAACCTAATTATCTCAAGACTCCCTTAATGAAAAAAATATGAAAATTATACCAAAATATAGGAAATTTTCTGAGCTTTCTAGTGATATAAAGCAATATTACAGTGTTTTGAATTTTGCCCTTAAAAACCCTTAATTAGCCAAAGTACTCCCATCAGCATTGTTCTATTCTCAAACTTAATTATCTCAAGACTCCATGAACGAAAAAATATAAAAATTATACCAGAAAATAGGAAATTTTATCAGCTCTTAAGTGTTATAAATTACTTTTTTGATTCCTGTAATTTTTACTTCCAAAAACCTTTAATTACCTGAAGTATCCCAAAATCAACCCAACAGTTATTTGCGACCCCATTTTCAAACCAAATTATCTCACGAACCCCGGGACCCTGAAAAATGAAAATTATACCAAAAGATAGCAAATTTTCTAAGCTATCAAATCATGTAATCTATGTTGTCAATTTTCAAAGATTCAAAAAACCCTTCAATTAACTGAAATAGTCCAAATCAACCCAAAAGTTTATTGCGACCCCATTTTCGAACTTAATTATCTCAAGAACCCCGAGACCCTGAAAAATGAAAGTTATACCAAAAAATAGGAAATTTCCTCAGTTTTCAAATAATGTACAACACTTTTTGAAAACATTTTCATATTTTAGTTGAAAATCCCTTAATAGGAAACCAAGAAACTATTTTCCAAAAAGTGTTTTTTTCAATTTTTTCAAAACTTTATTTTCCTATATTTTCAGATCGCCGTGGTATTTGCCATTGTCATCGGTGGTGTCCTTCTCCTGGCCGCAGTTGTTTATGCAATTTATGTTGTCGTTGTGAAAGGAGTGAGTTTTTTTTTTTTGAAATTTTCCAAAAAATCGAGGAAAATTACGCTTCTCGAGGGATTTTAGAGCCCAAACCCCCCAAAAATTATTTCCAAGCCTTTCAAACACATTATTTCACACTTAGAACCCTCAAAAAAGAAAGCAAAAAGGGTTTCCACTAACTGGGGTTCGAACCCCCGTCGACTGTTTCACAGGCAAAACTGTAACCACCCGCGCCATTCGATGCACTGTGAAAGAGGAGGCAGACGGCAGTGATAAAAGCGCGAGTCGGCAGCTTTTTCTCGGTGCCAATGGAGGCTTGTCACTCCAATTTTTGCAATGAAAATTTTCTGAAACTTTTCCTTCACAACAAATTTCTTTCCAATCTATACGATTTTTGTGTATTTATGCATCACCTTTCTGTCTTTCTTATAACAGAGAAAGAGATGGGCGGCTGGCTCACACACAAAACGGAAAAGAAAAAGAAGAATTTCGTATGCTTTTGGAGAGAAAGAATCATCCATATGTACATGTAATGTTTGTATTTGCATGTGAACGGAACAGAATTCGAAAAGAGTGTGTAGAGAATCAGAGAGAGCGTGGAGAAAAACAGAAGCATTCTGCAAATAAACCTGGGAAGAGGCAATAGAAGGTCAAGGCCTTAGGCTTGTGGACTTTGCGGAGGAACGAACTAAATTTCGACTTTCTGACTAATTTAAAGGGACATGGAGCGTAGAAAAAACAAGCAAAAAAGATTTGGAGTAGTGGGGGGTCGAACCAGGATGGTGAGATTTATGGGGGAAATGTGTAACCAGTTGCGCCATGCGCAGAGTGAGAGAGGAGGAATGGAGGGCGTATAGAAAGGCGGGGGATTTCGGAGCGGCGAGGGAGAGAGGAAGAGGTTCTTTTGCTGAAAACGGAAGCGGAAATATTGAACGGAAAAAAAATTTTAATCTAAAAATTCAAAATTCCAGATGAGAGGCGACGATAAACAACGGCTGCATTCTGGCAGGAACTCTGCACAGTGGACACAACCACCACAACAGTTCAGGTAAGATTTTGAGTCGATTTTGAAGAGTTTCAATACTTTAAACTCAAATATCACAAAATCTAGAAAAGCTAGAAGAACGTTGTCAACTACAAAAATGTGTGAAATTTAATTGTACACATTTTTGTAGTTGACAACTTTTGTCTATCTCTAATGGTTCTTGAGATATAAGCAAAAATGTTTCAGAGACCAACCAGTGTCCGATTTCGCCTACAACCCGGCTCCAACACAGAACTTTGAGTGAGTTTTTTTTGCGGTTCGAAGAGTATACTGATTTGAATCTTGAATTCGAACAAAATTCTCAACAACGAAAAACGTAAAATTTCAGAAATTTCGAAAAAACATGAACTTTTGAAACTCTCTAAAAATTTGGATTCTAAATGGCTTCTGGAGCAAAACATCATCTTTTTCTTTTTCGAAAATTATTGAGTTTCTATGCTAGTAGATTCTGAAGGATTCAAAATTATAAGATTCTTAAAATGCGAAGCATTGAGGTTTCCCAACATTTTGAAAATTCAAAAAAAATTTTTCACCAAAATTTTTTTTGAATTTTCAAATTTCGCGGGTTTTTTGCTCAAAGTTTAGAAAACTGTGTTATATCACTTTAACATGGTTACGCAGCAAATCTAATTACAGTATCTACAGTAATCACTGAAAATAATTTTTTCCAAAAAAAATGTTTCACTGAAAAAATGTTTTTTGAATTTTCAAATTTTCGCGGGGTTTTTTCTCGAAGTAAAAAACTGTGTTGTATCAATTTAGCTGTGTTGTATCAATTTAGATTTTTCAAATTTTCGCGCGTTTTTGCTTGAAGTATGATCTGCAGGTATCTAGAAAAAGTGTGTCGTATCAATTTAACATTGCTACGCAGCCAATTACAGTATCTACAGTAATACCCCAACGATTTTTTCCAAAAAAAAACTTTTTTGACCAAAAAATTTTTTTTCGAGTTTTCAAATTTTCGCGGGTTTTTCGTCTACGTCAAAAAAACTGTGAAGTATCCATTTAATATGGCTACGCAGCGAATTACAGTATCCATGAAAACCCAGGAAAATACTGTTTAAAAATTCACTTTTTTTTTAAATTTTGAATTTTTCTAAATTTGAAAAAAAAAAATCAAATTTTTTTAGTATTAAAATCTAGTTTAGTATTAATATCAATAGTTTAGTATTAATATTTTTAGTATTAATATCAGATATTATCCTGAGCACACTGTAAACTACAGTAATACTCGGCAAAGCTACAGTAACCCCCAAAAAAAATTCTTTTTGTATTTTTCACCTCCAAACTTTTCCAGCTACAACGCTCCAATCCGTACCCCGGTCAATGCCACTTCCTACACCCCGGTACCATCGGTAACCCCATATAACGTCGCCGTACAACAACAACAACCATATTCCAATGTTCTATTGGCCACGCCCACCCAACAACAGTACATTCAAAGCCAAGGAATTCCACAGTATGCTCCAGACGTCATCTACACTCAGGGACCAACCGGTTATGTTCAACAGCAACCAGTTGAGTATAATGTCCAACGTCAGAGCCCCGGAGCCAACTTTGTGCAGTCGTCGGTTTAAAAATTCAAAAAAAAAATTTTCGAAAAAAAAATTTTTTTTCAAAATTTTTTTTCAAATTCTCACCTATTCCCAAAGTACAACATTTATCTCCCCTCTAGGTTATTGTTTACTCTTAAAGAGTCTTTCTTATCAGGCCATTTTAGCTCTTTTTAATACCTACATTAAAATTGTAATTTCACATTTTCACACCTCTCTTTTTAAATTTTATGACTCTTTTCCGATTTTCGAAAAAAAAGGGACTTTTCTGCAAATGCGCTCTATTGAACCAACGACTTTCAAAAAAATTGTTAATAGAGCGCGTTTGCTGACCCCCCTCCGAACAAAACACACATCTACGCATAATTTATTTTCAAAATTTTTTGTTCGATTTTTTTTGTGATTTTTTGTGCTCATTTTTCCAAATACTCATTCTTATACAACAATAAAAAATAAATCTCATGTACTTTTGCTTTTTTTCTGGAATAAAGTTTTTTAAAAGAAAAATTTTAAATGCAAGGTCGAAACATGAATTTAAACAATTTTTTAAATTTTCAAAAAAAATTGTTTTTCGAAATTTTCAACATTTCAAATTGATATATCTCAAGAGCTAATGAGCCAAATTTTGTGAAAAATATACCATTTGAAAGGAAATTTTGAGGAAAATATTTGTTAGGTTTCAAAATTTTGAAAAGTGCCAAAATAGAGATTTTTGAGGTTCCAAAAACAGAAACATAAAACGAAATACCTTCAAAAAACCTGCTACACAGCGAGTTTTACTCATTTTTCATGACTAATGTATCAAATCAGCATAAGCCAATTGTGTTGTATCACTCTTACACTGCTACGCAGCGACTGTCAAAATTTGCGGTATCAACTTATTGTGGCTACGCAGCCTATTTTTTTAATGTATAAAAAATTGCAAAAAATAGAGGTTTCAAGGTTCAAAAGTAGAAACATGAAAGAATATACGCACTCAATTTTTTGTATCAAATAGACATCACTAAGCAGCGAATTATGCAGTATCCATTTTCTGTAGGTACGCAGGGAATTTTGTTGTATCAATTCTACATGGCTACACAGTAAACATAATTTATTCAATACAAAACAACAAAAATTAATTCGCCGGTTACATCCACATGTAAAAAAGGAATGATAAGTTCTCATTATCGATGACGACAGTCGCTGTGGTTCCATCTTTTCTCATTATATCCATTCCATTCTGATATAGTTCTATAAATCCATCAATCTTGAATTCTCTTTCTTCTGGAATTTTTCGATATTCAATTCCCTTCATGACAATATCTTCTTGATAAGTTTCCCTTTCATCTCTTCTCCAATTCAAAAGCCAAAATGTTCTCATCCTTGAATTCAATCCACGCATCCAAAGTTTCAAAAATCGATTCAAATTCTTATCAGACATATAAGAATCTAAAATGAGACTGGTGGAGTTTACGGACAGTAAACTATCCAGATTAAAATTATCGTTGTTCAGTGCCAAGCTTTGAAAATTGCTTATGAGGATCTGTGAATCTGAACATCCAGTTCCCAAACGCTGAACCGTTGGGAATCTTTTCAACAGTTCAACAGCATACTCTCTACTATTCACAAAATTTGCGACCAAACAAGAGATTTTGAAATCCTTCACAATACTGTATATCCATTCCACTGGAAATGTGTTAGAGTAACAATGAAGTTCCATCTGATTCTGATTGAAAATCGACATGAGATGTTGTAGCCAATCACGTTCACTAAATGATTGTTTCGTCCATCGTTGGTGTTCCCACACCTGAGGTGGTGAGCCCGGTATGGGAAATGAATGCAAAGATCAAATGACAACAACAGTTTATTGATGGACACAAAGAGTTCTCCTTTACCTTTCTTCGACTTGGCATCCTTATCCTTCGGTTCCTTCTGTTCCTTCACAGGAGTCCCATCATTGGCGGAGTAGTCAACATCCATCGATTCGGGATTGGGAGTTGGAGAGTCGGCGGTCAACTTTGATGGAGCAGGCATCGGGGCGATGAGTTGGTCGGTGGTTCTTCGGAGTCTCGAAGTGTACTGACTTCCTGGCGATTTCATCAGCTTATATAGCGTCGTCCTTATCAGTGTTCCAGATCTCTCATAGATCGAATCGACAGATTAGAGTGTAGTTCACGGGAAATATCAGGAGCTTGACAGGTGGAAGAAGAAATGGATAATCACGGCGAATCTCTTTGTGGAACACGATAATTGTTGTTTACATATTATTGAATTGAAACTAGAGGGTGGTTCTAGGGTGATTTCTTAAGAGGTCGTGCAGTAGAGCCTCTCTGCTGCCGCGACACTGGGGGCGGGGGAAAAAGTGTTTTCGAACGGAAGTTTAAATGAGATTTCTCACATATCTCTACTTGTTTCATCTGGTAATTCCAACGGAATGAGTTGGTTGATTGCTCTTTCAATAATGTGGTTTTTGCATTTGAGCCGGACTGAACGGATTTTGCCGTCATTGGAAGGTAATAGTTCAAGAATTCTCCCCAGTGGCCATCTGTATCTTGGAACGTTGGCGGTTTCTACTAATACCATCTGATTTGGCTTCGGGTTTGAGGTACTGTGAACTTTGTCTCTGTATTTCGGTGTTTTTATGCTTGTGTACATTTCATTGTAGAACTCGTCCCAGAGATGGAGTCGTACTGTGTCTAAGTGTTTCAAGTATTCGCGAGTTTGTTTCTCGGTTATTCCAATTTTGTTATTCTGTTGACTGAGAGAACGGTAGTTATGATTTGGAATTGATAGTTCGGCTTGTGGTAACAGAAAATCAATAGGCCGAACAGCTTCTGTGTCTGAGATGCTGATTGGGTTTCTTGTGATTGGTCTGCTGTTAATGATTCCTTCACATTCGATGATGAGGGTTTCAATTTCAATGTAGGACAGCTGTAGTCGTCCGATAGTTTTGTGCAACATGTTCTTCACAATGGCAACAATTCTTTCATATATGCCACCTTGCCATGGGGCGAAGGGAGTGATTTGTTTTACCTCAATGTCTTTAGAAGCAAGGTAAGATGTGAGCGTTTGGCTGGAGTTGATCATGGATACGATGTCGGTATTCATCATCGAATACCCAAGGGAAAATGCCGGGGCATTGTCGGAAAGTATTGTTCTTGAGGTACCTCGCCTTCCGATGTGTCTTCGCATCGCGAGGAGGAAACTTTTTGTGGTGTTGTCGGGAACTACTTCCAGATGAACGGCTCGGGTTAGTAAGCATGTAGTGAGCATCACCCACAGTTTGCCTGTGTTATTTGTGGCCGTCCTGTAGCTGATTGGCCCAAAGTAATCAAGCCCGATGTGCTGGAAGGGTCGGTATGTTTGTGTTCGAACTGCTGGGAGACTGGTGGCGAATGGATATAGGTAGGGGCGGCCATGTAGCCTCTTACAAGTGATGCATTGTTTCCGTACTTTGCGCGTCAGAGAGGTGATTTTTGAGATCCAATATTTTTGGTTAATATCACGGGCAGTGTCTTTGGGACCTTGATGTAGCAGACTCTGGTGTGAATCGAGAGTAATAAGGGTAGCCAAGGGGTGTTTTCTCAAGATGTAAATTAGTGATTTTGGCATGTTTTTGTGTTTTTTATTGACATAGGAGTTACTGAAGTGATAAACTCCGTCTTTGTCTTGCTGAATGTCTCGTGACGGTGGAACATGTATGTCCAATCTACTCGCGGCATCGAGATAATGGTCTCGAATTATGTATCGTTGTGATATCTGACGTTTGGTGACCTCGTTAGCGAAAATAGACGCCATCGCGAATTGCTGCATTGTCGATCCTTTCCATATGTAAGGATTATGCGGATGTTTCTTGTTGTGGGATTCGACTAGTTTGAAGATAAACCTCATGACTTTTTGAGTGATCGTAACAAGCTTTAGGAGACTATTTGTTCTCTGATATGGGATGATTGTTTCATATGTCGAATGGTTGTCAGTTTGTTGGATGTCTATGGCTTTGGGTGCTTCTGTTGTTGGGGGAGTGGAGTTGATGACGAGGCAGTGAAACTCCTTTGGATCCTGTGGGGTGTTGTCCAAGGATTTCGGCCAGGTGGACTGATGGTGGGTGAGGAATTCGGGGCCGTGGTTCCACATCGTACTGTTTTTGAGTTGAGCGAGTGTTGCTCCACGTGACGCGATGTCCGCTGGGTTCAGATTCGTTGGTACATATCTGTAAGTGGGATGTAAATTCTTTTCAGAAAGATTCTGGCGAATCTTCTGAATACTTGTCACTATGTTTTGTACCCATTTGTCGAGAGATTTGAGGTGGGTGATCCAATGGAGAACGGATGTATTATCACAAAAGAACGTGACTAATGAGATGTCGATGTTCAACTCCTCTATCATCGAGACTGCTGCATTTGATGCTATCAGAAGTCCGAGGAGTTCTAACCGTGGGATGGTCAAATTCTTGGAGTGCTTTGGACGAATTTTTGATTTTGAAAACAGTAAGTTTGATGTGATTGTACCGTCTGAGCATTCACAACAAAGGTAAATGCTTGTGGCATAGTGTTCTTGCGATGCATCTGAAAAGATTGCCAGAGAGGCTTTGGTGAATCCTTGCTTTGGTGTTATTTGTCGGGGAATGGTCAGCGTCTGTTCTGTGAATGTTTTGCGGATGGCCTCATACTCTGGCATCAAGTTGTCCGGTATTTGATCTTTCCACTTGATAGTGGTATCATGAACTTTTGACATTAATGACTTGATTGGTGCCATGATTGGAGAGACGATGCCCATTGGGTCATATGTAGACGCTAGGAAGGACGCCAATTGTTTCTTTGTTGGTTTCCCTGCCGGTGGGATAGCGATTTTGATAGTGAATGTGTCCTCTACTGCATTCCAGAGGTGTCCGAGAAATTTGCATTTAGTACTTTTTGCTCGATCGGCTTCCGGAATTTGGTTCATGATGTCCGGGTCGTTACACATGAATTCACGGCAATTCATATGCATCGCATGAAATACTTTTTTCGTGAGCTCATAATCATAGAGGAGCTCTTCTTGTGTCTGTGGTGTGAAAGCGACGTTGTCAACGTACAGATTTTGTTTGATTTTGTCATTGATAGGATGTGGATTGAGTTCCATGTACAGGAGGATTGTGACCGCCAATAGAAATGGTGATGCGGTGATTCCAAAGGGAAGTCTCGTGAAGCGATAGGTAATGATGTTGTCCGGTGGGGCTGGTTTTGTTGGATCTTTCAACCACAGAAACTTTGTTACATTTCTGTGTTGAGATTGGAGTCTTACTTGGTGGAACGCTTTTGCCAAGTCAGCTATCAGCAAATAGAGTTGAGTGCGTGAGCGCAGAAGAATCCCCAATATAGACTTCAGAATGGAGGGTCCGGGGAATATACAATCGTTCAATGACAACTCATTCCTCATATGAGAACTGGCGTCAAGAACGATGCGTAGCTTGGTTGTGAGGGAGTCGAGTTTCTCAACTACTCTGTGAGGGATATAGTAATGAGGTCCCTGATTGGCTTCACTATCCGGGACAAACTCAATGATTCCGCTTTCGAATTGTTGACAGATTATCTCGTGATAAGCTTGGAGATCTTTGATATCTTTCAGTTGTTTGAGCAACGAAAAAAGGCGTTTTACAGCAACCAAATAATTGTCATTGAGATGTTGTTCTTTCCCATTGAAAGGAAACTGAACAAACACTTTGTTGTGTTCGTCTCTGATTGCTGTGGACTTGAATTGTTGAATCAGCTCGTCGTTGAGAGCCTTCTTGCCTTGTACTGCTGGTGGTGGTTCAATGCCCAACATCTCAAGCTCTGACTGTTGCTCGAGTAGTTGGTCTAGTTTGGTTTCTGGGATTGAGTTTCCTTGGGAAATAGTCTCTACCCACAATCCCGATTCTGGCATAGGATTGGTGTAAGTAGATGTCTCTATGGTGAGGATGTCATGTGCTTCGTTCGGCAAGAGTTTGTTCTCATTGGCGCTGGTTGAACTCCCAAGACTGAGCTCTTGTGGAACAGGTGTAGGATGGGTGATGTATCCCAGATAAGTGTCTTCTACAATTCTCCCGCTGGGAAGAATATGTCTGGTGCTTGTGGCTAGCAGATTGGTAAGTACATTATTGCCAATGATAATATCAATCGGTTTGCCACTGAACTTGTTCAGGTTCATTAGATGGTGGGGATTGATTTTCTGTTCTTGTAGAAATGCTTTGTCTTCTTCAGAAAACACTGGTGGTTTGATCCGTGTGGGTAATTCTGCATATTCCGGAATGATTGTGCTCCAAATGTTCCCGTTTTTGTCACGGACTTCGAGCTTGTAGAAGTTTATTTGTTTTGGGCCTGTTGCCGATATGAACCCTTTGAAGGTTATCATTTTCTTTTCATGGATGGGACAACGGAGTCTCTGTGCTGCCTTGGCAGAGATGATAGAAGTTGTGGCACCGCTATCAACCAAAGCATTGATGAGGAGTCCCTGTGGAGAGGATAATTGAAGAATGGGAAGAGTGTATTCTGGATCTGTTATGAGTGATAGATTGATTGTAATTGTGGCATTTGGAGAGGGTGATTCAGATTCAGAGATATATTGAATGTGTTGAGGTGTGATTGTGATTGGACTGTTCAACTGTGAAGATGGTGGACTGTGTGAAAACTGTTTCTGTGGAGAAGGTGTTGACTGATTAAGACTCGATTCCTTTAGAACGAAAAAATTCTTTGAACGCGTCGGTATTGACGAGCGTGATCATTTCTTCCAGTTTCCTCTGCTCGAGGCAAATGGCAGTGTTATGACGTTTCTTGCAGATGGCACAAGAAAATCTCGATTTGCATGAAGACGCTTGATGGCCCTGGTGCAGGCAATTTAAACAACGGCGTTGTTTCCTTGTGGCTTCTTCCTTTTCTTTGTTTGACAGCTTGCACTCGCGAGCCGCATGATTCTCTGTGCAGAAGAGGCAAGGTGCCACTGAGAAGGAAGATCTTGGCTTGTCACTGTTTGTAGAGGTTGTAGCGACGGTCTGATCAGTGTTCTTATGTGGAGGTGGTTTTGCTCTGTTGTAGTTGGAACGGTTGTTTCCAAGGTTGCTTCCGACTTCTCTTTGTGCAGTCACATGATTTGTTTCAGCAATGCAAACTTCAGTGAGTTGGGTACGTTCTTTCTTTCGTCTGTCAGCTTCATCGACCGCTTTGTTGTCGGAAATGAGGGTTTGGACGAGACTAGCGTTCTCCAGGAAGGATAGTGAACGAACTCTGTTTCGTTTCAAGACGGTCCTCATGATTGCGGATGGAAGTTTCTCTACAAAAGTGTCGATGATGAATGGGTCATTGATGGTGATGCCGTTTTTCTGTAACGCGTTCGCGATGCAAATGTGTTTCATTACATCGCGCTCCATCTGAGAATAATCGGTTTGGTGGAACTCCAATTTTCTATAGTTCTCAATGAGTTGTTTGCGACGATCAATGCTACGATTGTATACTTGCTCCAAGTTGGAGCGCAAGTTGTTGTAGGCTTCTTCGGACAAGTCGTCCGAGGTGATAAGTTCTTTGGCATCGTCTTCTAGCAGACTGATCAATATGTTATGTTTCATGATGATATCGATGTTTGGGCTGTTATGAACCAATGAGGTGAAACGAGTGATGAACAGAGAATATTCGTCAGGGTTGCCATTAAATGGTTTGATGGTCTGTAGAATGTTAGTGATGTCTTGAGATTGATATAAGAATGGTGATGTTGGAGAAGGGCTCTTGATGGGGGAGCACAGTGGTGGACTTGTCTCACTGATCTGTTTTGGGGAAAAGAGTTTCTGGCTTTTAGCGGCTTGCTCAGGGCTGTGCTGAGAAACTGGTGGGGACTCGTCTTTGAATTCACTGTCATTGTGAGTCGGTTTTTTCACGTACGAGTGTTCCATAACTGACGGTGGATTTTCCATTTGATCTTGCATGGCAGCCAAATTTGCTTGAAGTGCTCCCATATTCTGGATGATGTGTTTTTGCACTTGATGCAGTTGATGGAACTGGAGGTTGGAGTGATCCGATATTGTTTGAATTTTGTTATCTAGCTCTGTCATGAATCGTGAAAGCAAGTTTTGAACGATTTCTGTTTGAGAATCTTCGCGGTGCTGTAATGGTTGTCCCGATTTGACATTCGGGGAAAACTGATATAGATCATTTCGCAATATGGGCGATTCTTGTTGGTTTGAATGATTGGACACATATGATTGTTGTTCAGGATCGATTGAATCAGTGTGACTAGCAACTGATGGTAATTTGACCGTGTGATGGGTCACGATGTGGTGATCTTGGTTACAAGTGGTTTTGAGCGGTTGGGTCCCATCCTTCAGGATAGTGGTTATTGTAGTGAGCAACGCTTCCATCTCAGTGATCAAGTGAAAGTAACCTTGATTTGAAATGTGAGCAGTAAGAGCTACGAAATTAGCTGTACGTATCTCATTTGTGGAGGATAATGCCGGATGACATTGGATCAACGCAAGAGCTTCACTATCCGTATTGGTTAGCGAAGCTATGAATTCGAGAAGCTTTCTGTAGCTGGTTTGAATGAGTGAAAAAAATTGTGCATCCTTCGGGTTGGTAAGGATCTTTTGGATTTCAACGATGAGAGCTTTCGCTTTCGTGGCTCTTTTCGTGAATTTCGTTTTTGCCGGTCCAAGATTCGTCCAGGTTCCTCCCATCTCGTTCCTATCGGACTTCTTTGAGCGATTCGCAGAGTTGGATGAACTGGAACGACGGGAGTTGATGTGAGACGAGATGCTTCTGGACTTCTTGGGACGGCTGCTTTTCTTGGAACGATCTGAAATCACATTACTTGTGAAAAATGTCGACTCTTGAAAAAGAGTTATGTTGGTTAATTGAATATTGAAATGAACGACTGGTCAACCCTCGGGTTGAAGTATGATATGAAACTCTTCTGAGTATGTCTTATTAGAATCTCCATAGATAGCAGCACTGGCTTAATGAAGGGGAGACAGGTATTTCAGAACTGCGCTTATGCATCAGTGCAGTGAATCAAATATGAAATGGCAATTTTGCAGATTGCTCGGTGGGAATTGAAGTTTTGATTCAAACTCTGAAATCCAACACAAAGATGACCTCTGTAGTCTATTTGTTGATTATCGTTGGCCACCGATAACCCACCAAGACCAAATAAGTAGTCTCCGTGTTCTAATTATTTTGAAGATTCTTGAAACGAACCAATATGTTATTCCCTGCTGAATATTGTGGTTTCAAGAATGTCTGAATAGGAATGTGTGTATATTTCTGTTGAGGATTTTTTGGTTTCCATTTAATCTTTATTCAAAGAAAAAAATTAAAGGATAAGAGAGTAGTTTAGTTCACGAGAGGTCATTGGACGACCGGGATACGAGACTGGCACGAGATTGGTAGATGATGATCGTCGAGTGGGTAGCGAGGAATGACATGATGACTGTATGAGGCTTATCCGGATGGTGGTGCTGATCCAGATGGTCCCGAAGAGGTGGGCAGTTGTTTGCACAAGGCGTGCATATGGCCTTGGCCACATGTTGGGCAAAGCCGACCTTTCCGGGTGCACTTCGACGGAGGATGTTCCAAGCTGCAGTGGAAGCACAATCCCAGCTCCGCAAGGCGGATCCACCGCTGCTCAGACGATGGGTATCCAGGGCAATGGATAGCCCTGTGGGATTCGCTGCATAAGAAGCATCGAACGGTTCTTTGTTTGGATGGTGTTCCCCCTTCAGTTGTGCTGGTGTTGCGCCGGCGACGGTTGGCGGCTTCCTCCTGCACCGTGCGATTCAGTTCTTCCAGGGTGGACTGGATGGATTCCAGGATTGAAGCTCTCCGGGCTTCCTTGATGTCAGCTTTCTCCTCTTTTCCTGTAAATGCCCTTTTGTAGCATAAGAGGTGGTTGTAGGAGGCTTGTTGCGCCTGATAGATTAGCTGTCATTCAATCTCTGCCACCAAGGGTTCCAGCACGGCTTTGTGCACCGTGGACCTTGGTCGATGCACCATGTTCCCACACCTGAGGTGGTGAGCCCGGTATGGGAAATGAATGCAAAGATCAAATGACAACAACAGTTTATTGATGGACACAAAGAGTTCTCCTTTACCTTTCTTCGACTTGGCATCCTTATCCTTCGGTTCCTTCTGTTCCTTCACAGGAGTCCCATCATTGGCGGAGTAGTCAACATCCATCGATTCGGGATTGGGAGTTGGAGAGTCGGCGGTCAACTTTGATGGAGCAGGCATCGGGGCGATGAGTTGGTCGGTGGTTCTTCGGAGTCTCGAAGTGTACTGACTTCCTGGCGATTTCATCAGCTTATATAGCGTCGTCCTTATCAGTGTTCCAGATCTCTCATAGATCGAATCGACAGATTAGAGTGTAGTTCACGGGAAATATCAGGAGCTTGACAGGTGGAAGAAGAAATGGATAATCACGGCGAATCTCTTTGTGGAACACGATAATTGTTGTTTACATATTATTGAATTGAAACTAGAGGGTGGTTCTAGGGTGATTTCTTAAGAGGTCGTGCAGTAGAGCCTCTCTGCTGCCGCGACAGTTGGTAACCTGACCAACTATCTTCATGAACACCACCTACACAAGAATAGTCGACATTGAGTTTAGAGGATTCTTGACGAAAAGACAAATGGTGAATACAGTGGTTATATTGAGATGGAAAGGTGGTTAACTTGAGACCAAAACAAACTCGAGTACTGGCAACAAAACGTTTGATTTGGACTTTGAGAGATTTCACAGATTCTGCCGTTTTCTTGGAACACAGGGAGATCGAGATTCTGAAAACAAAAACATTTATAGATTTCGGGTTTTTTTTAACGAGCAAAAACGGACCATTTTGAAGCGAGTTATGAGCGTTTGAAGTATCTAGAAAAGAGACGCAGAGAAAACAGACACTTTAGTTGTCGAAGAGACGCAGAGAAACGAGAGAGTGTCTGCGTCTCTCGCTAAAACTTCAAACGCTCTTAACTCGTTTAAAAATGGTTCGTTTTGAATGGTTTTTGGACCATTTAAAAGAGAAAATTTTGCATTGTCAGATACATAAACAAAAATCATATTTTACAAACTGCTTCGACAAATTGTTTGAAAAATTCCATTTTAAAATATAAATTTTGTTTATACATCTAGTAATACATATTTTTTTTCAAAATGGTACAAAAACCTATCAAAACGAATCATTTTGAAGCGAGTTATGAGCGTTTGAAGTTTTCGGTGAGAGACGCAGACACTGTCTCGTTTCTCTGCGTCTCTTCGACAACGAGAGTGTCTGATTTCTCTGCGTCTCTCTTCTAGACACTTTAAACGTTTCTAACTCGCTTCAAAATGGTCCGTTTTGACTCGTTTTTGCAGTAGAAAACAATTTCAAGCAACATTTTAAAATTTCAGTGCCGAAATTCAAAAATCGCTGTAAAAATTTTTTTACAGTGTTTTGAGCGGCGATATTAGGCGCGTTTGAATCAGCGAAAAATTGTACATTTTTTGAAATAGGTTAGTGAAAATAAAAGTTCGCTATTTGAAAATCGATTTTTATGAAAAACACTGAAATCGGTACAATTATTTGAGTACAAATTAAAAATTAACGATTTTCGCAAATAAAAACTTACAAATCACACATTTCCATGGATCTGAGTACAGTTGACATCGCTTTTTCAGGAAGGTTTAGTAGTGGGAAAGATTGGACAATATTCTCCATGATTTCAATCACAAAGTGGATCACCTTGAGAATGAGGAATGAATGAGAGAAAGGGTGTCGATGATTCCCACGACTAAACTAGTGGAGCCTTCCCAGAGGGCAAATTGGTAAGCAAAAAAGTGAATCAATAATTCGTTGTCAAAGTGTATAACGAATCGTGCTGTATCACTTCAGCGTTGCTACGCAGTGAGAAAATTATTGTTCGATTTTTTTTTGCTAACCAATTTGCCCTCTGGGAAGGCTCCACTAGATTAGCCGTGAGAATCATCGACACCCTTTCTCTCATTCATTCCTCAAAAAAAAATTTAATTTCGGGTCCGCTTTTGACGACACTTTTTCCGAAAATTGTTTCGACGGGGAGCGAACGAGGAGTCCACACGGCCGGTCAAAAACAGTTTGAATGATGCTGGGGGCTCGAGAAATTTTCACTGATATTCCCTTTTGTTCAGAGTTGCGAACCGTTTTCTTCTTTCTAAATTGTGATTTTCAAGAAAATTTATATGAAAATGTAGAACTCGATGAGATCTACAGAATGATGTTAAAGTCAATGAGGCTTAGCTTTTCGGGGTTTCTCAGATGTTTGTTAAGCCCCTGGGCCGGAGATTACGGCCCGTGCGAGCTACTCACAAGGGAAGTGTTTTCAGAGGGGCTTTGAGAATTTCCCGAAAATTTGAACTACACTAGTACTTTCGACCATGCTGAGAAACGTGGTAAATTGAGTTTTTTTTCCTCTTGCCCCCGGAAAACGAGATATCATCTAAAAATAGCAACATCCAGTACAAAAAATGCCGATTTTTGAAGGTCTGTAACTTTGCTTCTAGGCACTTTCAGAAGGTCTAATTTCTTGTTTTGGTATTACAATTGATTGTATAACTATTTCCCACGCTTTTTGGAGAGAACTTTTTTTGAACTAGTTCAAATAGTTCAATAAAATAAACCATGTTTCTGTGAAGATATGAATGTTTTACTGAAAACCTCTGAAAACCACATTTTCGCTCACAAAATCATGAATTTTTTTACAGTTAGATATGATTATGACAATTGGCCCACATGTGTCTAATTAAGCCAAAAATGTTGTTTGAAAATTTGAAGTTCATTTTTTTTCTCAAAAGTTATTTTAAAAAAAACAAAAAAATTCGTTTCTTTTTGTCCGGTACTGTGAATGATTTCTATAAACTCATCATGGCTACGCAGTGAAAACAGTTTATTTAATAAAAAACAACAATGAATTAATTTTCCGGTTACATCCATATGTAAAAAATGAACGATGAATACTCATTACCGATGATGACAGTCGCTTTGGTTCCATCTTTTCTCCTTATATCCATTCCATCTTTATATGGACGTTCAATTCCATCAATCTTGAATTCTCTTTTCTCTGGAATTTTTCGATATTCAATTCCCTTCATGACAATATCTTCTTGATAAGTTTCCCTTTCATTTCTTCTCCATTCCTGGGGAATATGAAGCCAAAATGTTCTCATCCTTGAATTCAATCCACGCATCCAAAGTTTCAGAAATCGATTCAAATTCTTCGGAGACAGATAAGAATCTAACGTGAGACTGGTGGAGTTTACAGACAGTAAACTATCCAGATTAAAATCATTTTTTCGGATTACCAACTTTTGAAAATTGCTGATGAGAATTTGTGAATCTGAACAATCCGTTCCCATTGCCTCAACCGTTGGGAATCTTTTCAACAGATCAACCGTGTACTTTGGACAATTCACATTATTTTTGACCAAAAAAGAGATTTTGAAATCCTTTAGAATATTGTATATCCATTCCACTGGAAGTTCTCTAGAGTAGAGTCGAAGTTGAAACTTAGTCCGATTGAAAATCGACATGAGATGTTGAAGCCAATCACGTTCACTGAACGATTGTTTGGTCCAATGTTGGTAACTTGGCCGACCATCACCATGAATACCACCTCCATGATAATAGTCGACATTGAGTTCAGAGGATTGTGATTCTTGACGAAAACGAACAATGAAATTGAATGGACTGGTGAATACATGGAGACAAAGTTCATCTTCAGCAGTGATAATTAGCTCTTTGATTTGGATTTTCAGAGATTTCACAGATTCAGCCATTTTCTTAGAGCACAGGGAGATCGAGATTCTGAAAACAAAAACATTTACAGAATACAGTCTTTTGGTTGTTTTAAAACTCAAATTATTGTCCCAATTCCAGTATTTACGAGAATAACAATATTTTTGCATAAAAATCGATTTTTTCTAACCTATTTCAAAAAATGTAGAATTTTTCGAGGTTTCGAATGCATCTAATATCGTTGCTCAAAACGATAGAAAATAGTTTCTAAACAATTTTTTTTTGCTGATATTTTTTTAAAGTCACTTCAAAATGTCTTCGACAGCAAAAAAAAACAAGCCAAAACGGACAATTCTGACTAGGGAGTGCCTCAGACAAAAGGTGGAGTTATGGGACGAGACCTATACCATTCGAAAGAGGATAAAATTTCATTTTCAAATATATGTTCAGATTTTGCTGCGGCCTCCGCTAACTCGAGAAATCTGGATCAGAAGTTTCCAGTTGATTTTGCACTGGAATTCACACGTGAGCGCCCTCCACGTCCACCTTTCTTTTATACCCTTTGAAGAACCATTGAAAACAGCAGTGGGATGGTTCAGTGGTAAAGTGGCGGGGTGGAGAAACGGTACTCTATGGTTTGACTCCTTCGTCATCGAAACTCTTTTTTTATTTTTTGTCTGTTCTATCTATGACCTGTTTTTGAGCTCATAAGTAGTTTGCAGCAGTTTTCCATACTGTACACATTTTTGGCATCTTGTCAAATACCAACAAATCAACTTTTTTCGAAAAAATTTTTTTTGAGAAAATTCACAAGTTTCCATGATCCATACACCACTTTTCAAAAATTTCGAAAAAATAATTTTTTAAAATACATTCTTATTTTCATAAACAGATTTACATTAATGCTCATTTTTGAGGATAAAGTTATCGAAACATTTGAACTCCTTGTACCTGGAGCACTTGAGGAAGGCGAGATTCGGACGTTTCGGAGAGAAACCGTCTTCGTGGTTGACATGTTCAAAGCAGAATTCTGAAGGTGTAAAAAAAGGAGCATCGTAGTCATAGTCCATTTTTTATCCAAGAATACTTCAGAAATGGTTGAAACCACGAAGACTGTTTCTCTCCGAAACGTCCGAATCTCGCCTTCATCAAGTGCTCCAGGTACAAGGAGTTCAAATGTTTCGATAACTTCGACAACGAGAGTGTCTGCTTTCTCTGCGTATCTCTCACTGGAAACTTTGAAAGCTTATAACTCGCTTCAAAATGGTCCGCTCTGACTCTTTTTTGCGGCAGAAAACAATTTGAAGCTACTTTCAAAGTTTTCAGACCAAAAATATGAAAAAATCGAGTAAAAATGGTTATTTTGCGTTTTGAGCAGCGATATTAGGCGCGTTTGAATCAGCGAAAAATTCTACAATTTGTCGCATTTTAAAAATCGATTTTTATGCAAAACACTGAAATCGGTACGATTATTTGAGTACAAATTAAAAATTATCGATTTTCGCTAATAAAAACTTACAAATCAAACATTTCCATGGATCTGAGTACAGTTGACATCGCTTTTTCAGGAAGGTTTAGTAGTGGGAAGGATCGGACAATATTCGCCATGATTCCAATCACAAAGTGGATCACCTTGAGAATGAGGAATGAATGAGAGAAAGGGTATCGATGATTCCCACGACTAAACTAGTGGAGCCTTCCCAGAGGGAAAAATTCGCAGGCAAAAAGGTCAATCAATAATTCGTTGTTGTCAAAGTGTATAACGAATCGTGATGTATCAATTCAGCGTTTCTACGCAGTGAGAAAGTTATTGTTCGATTTTTTTTTGCTTACCAATTTGCCCTCTGGGAAGGCTCCACTAGATTAGTCGTGGGAATTATCGACACCCTTTCTCTCATTCATTCCTCATTCTCAAGGTGATCCACTTTGTGATTGAAATCATGGCGAATATTGTCCGATCTTTCCCACTACTAAACCTTCCTGAAAAAGCGATGTCAACTGTACTCAGATCCATGGAAATGTTTGATTTGTAAGTTTTTATTAGCGAAACTCGATAATTTGTAATTTGTACTCGAATATGTCTCAATTTCAGTATTTTGCATAAAAATCGATTTTCAAATCGCTAACCTACTTCAAAAAGTTCTAAATTTCTTGCTAATTCAAACGCGCCTAATATCGCCGCTCAAAACGCAAAATAACCATTTTTACTCAATGTTTTCATATTTTTGGTCTGAAAACTTTGAAAGTAGCTTCAAATTGTTTTCTGCCGCAAAAAAGAGTCAGAACGGACTATTTTGAAGCGAGTTATAAGCTTCCAAAGTTTCCAGTGAGAGAGACGCAGAGAAAGCAGACACTCTCGTTGTCGAAGAGACGCAAAGAAACAAGACAGTGTCTGCGTCTCTCTCTCATGAAAACTTCAAACGCTCATAACTAACTTCAAAATGGTCCGTTTTTGCTCGTTTTTAAAAAATCCATAATTTATAAATGTTCTACTTTTCAGAATCTCGATCTCCCTGTGCTCTAAGAAAATGGCAGAATCTGTGAAATCTCTGAAAATCCAAGTCCAAAATTTCATTATTAGTGCTCGAGTTGATTTTCGTCTCACTATAATCACCATTCCATTCACTGTTGCTCACCATTTGTGTTTCCGTCAAGAATCCTCTAAACTCAATGTCGACTATTATTATGGAGATGGTCGGTCAAGTTACCAACAATGGACGAAACAATCATTTAGTGAACGTGATTGGCTTCAACATTTCATGTCGATTTTCAATCAGAATCAGATGGAACTTCAATGTTTCACTAACACATTTCCAGTGGAATGGATATACAGTGTTCTAAAGGATTTCAAAATCTCTTGTTTGGACACAAATAAGGTGAATTGTCCAAAGTATACGGTTGATCTGTTGAAAAGATTCCCAATGGTTGAGAGTATGGGAGCTGGATGTTCAGATTCACAGATTCTCAGCAGCAATTTTCAAAATTTGATAATGGAGTACAATAATTTTAATCTGGATAGTTTACTGTCTGTAAATTCCATTAGTCTCACGTTAATTTCTTATCTGTCTCCGAAGAATTTGAATCGATTTCTGAAACTTTGGATGCGTGGATTGAATTCAAGGATGAGAACATTTCAACTTCTTATTCAGCAGGAATGGAGAAGAAATGAGGAGGAAACTTTCCAAGAAGATGTTGTCATGAAGGGAATTGAATATCGAAAAATTCCAGAGAAAAGAGCATTCAAGATTCATGAATATATAGAACTATATCAGGATGGAATGGATATAAGGAGAAAAGATGGAACCAAAGCGACTGTCATCATCGATAATGAGAACTTATCATTCATTTTTTACGTATGGATGTAACCGGAGAATTAATTTACTGTTGTTTTTTTATTGAATAAACTGTTTTCACAGCCATGATGAAGTCATAGAACTCATTTACAGTACCGGACAAAAAGAAATGCATTTTTTTTTGGGATAACTTTTTTTGAGGAAAGGTATGAATAGGGACCACCTCATGATTTTCGAAACCGATTTTTAGCGGGTTTTTCGCATTTTGGGGCATTCTATTGGTCAACACAAGTACATCACTAAAATTTCGTCTCCAAAAAACCATAATTTGTAGAGTTGTGTTCATTTTTGTGTCTTTTCGAAATCAACTGATCTTCGTCCTGTGGGCGGAGCTTAAAAAACGAAAATTCGAAAAATAGAACACGTGAAGACGATGATTTTCATTTTCTTTTGTTTAAAATGATTTTTGCATTGGAAAAATCAGAGAGTAATCGGAAAGTAGAACACGTCTTTACACGTTTTTATCTTTTTTGCAAAAGAAAATGTGGTTTGCTCGAATCTTTAGGCCTAGAATGCACTGAAGTCTATATAAAACGGGGTTTTTGGCAAAAGTGCCAAAATGGATTTTGAAATGATCAACAGATAAAATGTGGGAAATTAAAAGTAGATTCGGAAAATCGAAGAAATAGAAGTGTATCGGATTCCATGACCTAGAAAAAAGCTAAAAACAGTCTATTTGATGAGATATAGGTTGATAGACACGCTGTCATTTGGTTAGTTTTCCATGAAAGTTTCTCAAATTTTGGCCTGGCATACTGAAAAAGCGTATAAAAGTATATGTAAAACAAAGAAAGATTTGGTTGGTTGCAAACTTAGATATTCACTGAGCAACTTTGACCTATTTTTCGTTAAGTAGGGCAATATGAATTTTTTCGAAAAACATATCAATCGATTCCAAATTACTTGTACAATTCGACTATTCAAAAACTTCGAGCGTATCGCGTTTGGATTGTGGCCATTTTGTCACTTTTTCTAATCGGTTCTCTAATTTTTCGCAATACCTTTTCTACCAGTTGACCGTTTTCCACAAAAATCAGGTGACAGAGTCTTTATGGTGGATTACATATATCCCCAAAATTTCAAATCGATTGATCATATGTGAGCAAAGTTACATGTCATCAAAGATGTGAATTGAAAATCGGACGAAAATTTTGAACGCCCCGCCCCTCACGTGTGGTGGTCCCTAGGTATGAACGTCAAATTTTTAAACAACATTTATGGCTTAATTAGACACATGTGGACCAATTGCCATAATCATATCTAAAAAATTTAGGATTTTGTGAGCGAAAAGGTGATTTCGCCAAAAAGGTGGTTTTCAGAGGTTTTCAGTAAAACATTCATATCTTCACAAAACCGTTTTTGTAATACAGTTCAACGTCAAAAACGAATGAATCGTGCTGTATCAATTCAGCGTTGCTACGCAGTGAGAAAATTATTGATTGACTTTTTTGCCTGCAAATTTTTTCCTCTGGGAAGGCTCCACTAGATTAGTCGTGGGAATCATCGACACCCTTTCTCTCATTAATTCCTCATTCTCAAGGTGATCCACTTTGTGATTGAAATCATGGAGAATATTGTCCAATCTTTCCCACTATTAAACCTTTCTGAAAAAGCGATATCAACTGTACTCAGATCCATGGAAATGTCTGGTTTGTAAGTTTTTCGGGAATTCCGTCATTAGTACTCAAATTATCGTTCCAATTTCAGCATTTTGCATAAAAATCGAATTTCAAATCGCTAACTTTTACTTTGCTAACCTACTTCAAAAAGTTCTAAATTTCTTGCTAATTCAATCGCGCCTAATATCGCTGCTCAAAACGCAGTAGGAACATTTTTACCCGATTTTATTCATATCTTTGGTCTGAAAATTTTGCAAGTCGCTTCAAAATGTTTTCTACGGCAACAACGAGTCAAAACGGACCATTTTGAAGGGCTCCGCGTCACTTGAAAACCAGACGGTTGGAAACCGCGACGTTTCAAAACCGCGACATTTGAAAACCCGACACTTGAAAACCGCGACACTTCAAAACCATCCTGCAAATTGACGTGGCGATTTTTCCACAAATTTGTTCCGTTTTTTGTTCAAATTTATTGTTTCCACCCATTCACAGGGTGAGGATGAGCTACATTCGCAAAAGCGCTCTAATGAGAGGTCTCTGCGTCTAAAACGAAGGTACTCTCTCGCTACAGTACGTCTTTAAAGGCGCATGACGATTTCTGCTCGGGTCTGGCAATGCAAACGCCTTTTTGACAAAAATTTGATCAAAATTTTTCATTGCGCCCGCGGCAATGCCAAAAAGGCGTTTTCATTGCGAGACCCGAGCAGAAATCGTCATGCGCCTTTAAAGACGTACTGTAGAGAGAGAGTACCTTCGTTTTAGACGCAGAGACCTCTCATTAGAGCGCTTTTGCGGATGTAGCTCATCCTCACCCTGTGCCCATTTCAACTAGAATTTTGAACAAAAAATGGAAAAAATAACACGTTTTGTGCAAACACCGTCACGTCAAAATGCAGACTGGTATTGAAATGTCGCGGTTTTCAAGTGAAGGGTTTTCAAATGTCTGGTTTGCAAATGTCGCGGTTTTAAAACGTCGCGGTTTTCAACCGTCTAGTTTTCAAGTGACGCGGAGCCTTTTAAAGCCACTTATGAGCGTTCAAAGTTTCAGTAAGAGAGACGCAGGTCGGCATTTTTTGAAATAGGCTAGAAAAAATCGATTATTATTCAAAAATATTGTTATTTTCGTAAATACTGAAATTGGGACAATCATTTGAGAAAAATAAAACAAAAAACCCATATTATGTAAATGTTCAAATTTTCAGAATCTCGACCTCCCTGTGCTCTAAGAAAATGGCTGATTCTGTGAAATCTCTGAAAATCCTAGTCGGAAATTTCATTGTCAACGCTCGAGTTGATTTTTGTCTCACAATAACCACCATTCCGTTCACTGTTATTCACCATTTGTATTTCCGTCAGGAATCCTCTAAACTCAATGTCGAATACTATTATGAAGATGGTATTCATGATGATGGTCGGCCAAGTTACCAACGATGGACCAAACAATCGTTCAGTGAACGTGATTGGCTCCAACATTTCATGTCGATTTTCAATCAGAATCAGATGGAACTCCACTGTTACTCTAACACATTTCCAGTGGAATGGATATACAGTATTGTAAAGGATTTCAAAATCTCTCGTTTGGTCACAAATTTTGTGAATTGTCCAAAGTATACGGTTGATCTGTTGAAAAGATTCCCAACGGTTGAGAGTATGGGAACTGAATGTTCAGATTCACAGATTCTCACCAGCAATTTTCAAAATTTGACAATAATGAAAAATGATTTTAATCTGGATAGTTTACTGTCTGCGAATTGCATTAGTTTCTCGTTAAATTCTTGTATGTCTTCAAGGAATTTGAATCGATTTCTGAGACTTTGGATGCGTGGAACGAATTCAAGGATGAGAACATTTTGGCTTCATAATCACCAGGAATGGAGAAGAAACGAGGAGGAAACTTTTCAAGAACATATTGTCATGAAGGGAATTGAATATCGAAAAATTCCAGAAGAAAGAGAATTCAAGATTGATGGATTTATATATCTATATCAGGATGGAATGGATATAAGAAGAAAAGATGGAACCAAAGCGACTGTCATCATCGATAATGAGTATTTATTTATTTTTCACGTATGGATGTGACCGGAGAATTAATTTTTTGTTGATTTGTATTGAATAAACTGTTTTCACAGCCATGATGAAGTTATAGAACTCATTTACAGTACCGGACAAAAAGAAACGAATTTTTTGTTTTTTTTGGGATAACTTTTTTTGAGGGAAGGTATGAGCGTTAAATTTTTCAACAACATTTTTGGCTTAATTAGACACATGTGGGCCAATTGTCACAATCATATCTGAAAAATTCATGATTTTGTGAGCGAAAATGTGGTTTTCAGAGGTTTTCAGTAAAACATTCATATCTTCACAGAAACATGGTTTATTTTATTGAACTATTTGAACTAGTTCAAAAAAAGTTCTCTCCAAAAAGCGTGGGAAATAGTTATACAATCAATTGTAATACCAAAACAAGAAATTAGACCTTCTGAAAGTGCCTAGAAGCAAAGTTACAGGCCCTCGAAAATCGGCATTCTTTGTACTGGATGTTGCTTTTTTAGATGATATCTCGTTTTCCGGAGGCAAAAAATCAATTTACCACGTTTCTCAGCATGGTCGAAAGTACTAGTGTAGTTCAAATTTTCGGGAAATTCTCAAAGCCCCTCTGAAAACACTTCCATTGTGAGTAGCTCGCACGGGCCGTAATCTCCGGCCCAGGGGCTTAACAAACATCTGAGAAACCCCGAAAAGCTAAGCCTCATTGACTTTAACATCATTCCGTAGATCTCATCGAGTTCTACATTTTCATATAAATTTTGTCTTGATAATCACGATTTCGAAAGAAGAAGACGGTTCGCAACTCTGAACAAAAGGGAACATCAGTGGAAATCCCTCGAACCCCCAGCATCATTCGAACTGTTTTTGACCGGCCGTGTGGACTCCCTCGTTCGCTCCCCGTCGAAACAATTTTTGGAAAAAGGGTCGTCGAAAGGGGATCCGAAAGTTGATTTTTTGAATAACGACATGATGTAGCTTGCAGTTCGAATTTCAAATCGGGGTGCTAAGTGCTCATTGGCCGACTCCGCTAAATTTGTAGAAAAACTCGGCCACCGTCATCCAAGGCAACTTTTGTACTTTTGGTTCTGTTTGAAGCCGGTTTTTGGGGAATCGAAGCCAATTTTGGCAGTGTTTTTTTTGTCATATTCGGAATGTACGCAAAGCTGTGCATATTTCCAAGTAATAAAATGTTTTTTTTCCGGGAACCGCTTATGTAATATAGTTCAACGACAAAAACGAATAAGTTCAATATACATTTTTTCAGGTGCTAATGCCGTGCTTCAAATGCAATCAAAGGGACTGTCTGATAAGCTTATGTTCAACATTTTGTACATGTTTTCTTCTTTAAAATAGAAACCCACTCGATCTCAATTTCTTAACATCATATCTCGATCATTTCTATCAGAGATACTGTACCAGCGCGCACTGCCAGTTTCAGTAGAAATAGGTCAACTTTGAGGGTCTGAAAAAGTGGTTTCCAGATATCCGATTTTTCTGAACTTTTATCCTATTAACACAAGATACTAGTCTCGTTACCAGTTACCGACCGTAAAGCAATAACAACTCGAATCCATTGAATTCTAGCACTGCCGAACAGTAGGAATTTACCTTCATCTGACCACTGTTGGAATCATGAATCGCTTCGTCTAGAAGGACATTTTCGGAAAATGCTACCGCATATGAAAGATATGAGTCATGAAAGTCTTGTTCATCAAGACAATGATCCGAAACACCCGTAAGCCGAGGTAACGTCAGGAGTCTCCAAACTAATCCCCTGACTTGAATCCGATTGAACGTCAATGGAAACACACTGTCAGACGTTTTGAAAGCAAGAAAGCGAAAAATACGGATGAAAAATTCGCTCAACGGCAGCTGGAATGGAATCAGACTTTCGTGTCGGGAGCCGATGCTTTGATCGACTCGATCTATGGAAGGCCATCATTGATAAAAACGGGTTTGCAATAAAGTGCTAAGCTCTGAGATTTATTTAAATTATGATTCGAAGAAATAAACCTTGTTTCTGTGAAGACATGAATGGTTTACTGAAAACCTCTGAAAATCACCTTTTTGGCGAAATCACCTTTTCGCTCACAAAATCATAAATTTTCTAGATATGATTATGACAATTGGCCCACATGTGTCTAATTAAGCCAAAAATGCTGTTCAAAAATTAGACGTTCAGACGTTCATTTTCATAGGACCACGATCCAGTTAGTTATTGACGTCACCTCGAATTTTGTATAATTGTGGAGAACATGAAAGAATATACGCAGTCAAATTTGTTGTATCCACTAGACATTGCTACGCAGCGAATTATGCAGTATCCATTTTCTGTAGCTACGCAGGGAATTTTGTTGTATCAATTCTACATGGCTACGCAGCGAAATTTGTTTATTCAATACAAATCAACAAAAAATTAATTCTCCGGTCACATCCATACGTAAAAAATGAATGATAAGTTCTCATTATCGATGATGACAGTCGCTTTGGTTCCATCGTTTCTTCTTATATCCATTCCATCCTGATATAGTTCTATAAATTCATCAATCTTGAATTCTCTTTCTTCTGGAATTTTTCGATATTCAATTCCCTTCATGACAATATCTTCTTGAAAAGTTTCCCCCTCATTTCTTCTCCAATTCAAAAGCCAAAATGTTCTCATCCTTGAATTCAATCCACGCATCCAAAGTTTCAAAAATCGATTCAAATTCTTCGAAGACATATAAGAATCTAACGTGAGACTGATGGAGTTTACAGACAGTAAACTATTCAGATTAAAATCATTTTTTCGGATTCTCAACCTTTGAAAATTGCTAGTGAGAATTTGTGAATCTGAGCATTCAGTATCCATGCTCTCAGCCGTTGGGAATCTTTTCAACAGTTCAAGAGCATACTCTGGACAATTCACAAAATATGTGCCCAAACTAGAGATTTTGAACCCCTTTAGAATACTGTATATCCTTTCCACTGGAAATGTGTTAGAGTAACATTGAAGTTCCATTTGATTCTGATTGAAAATCGACATAAGATGTTGTAGCCAATCACGTTCACTAAATGATTGTTTCGTCCATCGTGTGCAAATTGGCGGACTATCTTCACGAAAACCACCTACACAAGAATAGTCGACATTGAGTTTAGAGGATTGGCTTTTTTGACGAAAAGACAAACGGTGAAAACAGTGGTTATAGTGAGACGGGAAGGTGGTTATATTGAGACGAAAAAAAACTCGAGTCCTGGCAACGAACTCTTCGATTTGGATTTTCAGAGATTTCACAGATTCTGCCATTTTCTTGGAACACAGGGAGATCGAGATTCTGAAAACAAAAAAATTATAGATTTCGGGTTTTTTAACGAGCAAAAACGAACCATTTAGAAGCGAGTTAACGAACCATTTAGAGGCGAGATGAGCGTTTGAAGTTTCCAGTGAGAGAGACGCAGAGAAAGCAGACACTCTTGTTGTCGAAGAGACGCAAAGAAACGAGACAGTGTCTGCGTCTCTCACGAAAACTTCAAACGCTCATAACTCGCTTCAAAATGGTTCGTTTTGAATAGTTTTTGGACCATTTAAAAGAGAAAATTTTGCATTGCCAGATACACAAAAAATCATATTTTACAAACTGCTTTGACAAATTGTTCGAAAAATTCCATTTTAAAATATAAATGCTGTTTATACATCTAGTACACGGTCTCCTGCGTGAATTTTAGGGACAGCTGACATCACAAAATGTGGATTTTCCAGAAAAATTGAGAAATTTCAGCGTGAAGCATATTTTGGCTTGAAAATCAGGTTTTTAGTCGTTTTCTCTCGGAGAAAAAATATTTTCCAAAATTTTCCCCAATAAATTTCTTTGAAACAGTGAGAGGAACTCTGTGCAGGTTTTTCAGGTAATCACGTACTGCCAATCTGAAGTTATTAACGAAAATGTATGAAAATATACTAAATCGTTTTTAAAAAAAATTTAAAAACGATTAAAAAAAATATGCTTGACGCTGAAATTTCTCAATTTTTCTGGAAAATCCACATTTTGTGATGTCAGCTGTCCCTAAAATTCACGCAGGAGAACGTGTAGTAATACATAATTTTTTTCAAAATGGTACAAAAACCTATCAAAACGAATCATTTTGAAGCGAGTTATGAGCGTTTGAAGTTGTCGCGAAAAACGCAGACACTGTCTCGTTTCTCTGCGTCTCCTCGACAACGAGAGTGTTTGCTTTCTCTGGGTCTCTCTTACTGAAACTTCAAACGTTCATAACTCGCTTCAAAATGGTCCGTTTTGACTCGTTTTTGAATCAGCAAAAAAAAATTTATTTTTTAAATAGTTTAGCGAAAGTAAAAGTTCGCTATTTGAAAATCGATTTTTATGCAAAATACTAAAATTGAGACGTAATTATCGATTTTCGCTAATAAAAACTTACAAATCAACCATTTCCATGGATCTGAGTACAGTTGATATCGCTTTTTCAGGAAGGTTTAGTAGTGGGAAGGATCCAACAATATTCGCCATGATTTCAATCGCAAAGTGGATCACCTTGAGAATGAGGAATGAATGAGAGAAAGGGTGTCGATGATTCCCACGACTAAACTAGTGGAGCCTTCCCAGAGGGCAAATTGGTAAGCAAAAAAGTGAATCAATAATTCGTTGTCAAAGTGTATAACGAATCGTGCTGTATCAATTCAGCGTTGCTACGCAGTGAGAAAACTATTGATTGATTTTTTCTAATTTTCCCTCTGGGAAGGAATGCAGAGGTGCTCTACTAGATTAGTCGTGAGAATCATCGACACCCTTTCTCTCATTCATTCCTCATTCTCAAGGTGATCCACTTTGTGATTGAAATCATGGAGAATATTGTCCGATCCTTCCCACTACTAAACCTTCCTGAAAAAGCGATATCAACTGTACTCAGATCCATGGAAATGTTTGCTTTGTAAGTTTTTATTAGCGAAAATCGATAATTTTTAATTTGTACTCAAATAATCGTACCGATTTCAGTGTTTTGCATAAAAATCGATTTTTAAAATGCGACAAATTGTAGAATGTTTCGCTGATTCAAACACGCCCCCAAAATGCTGTAGAAAATTGTTTACATGATTTTAGATTTTTTGTAATGAAATTTTTAAAGTCGCTTCAAATTGTTTTCTACCGCAAAAACGAGTCAAAACGGATCGTTTTGAAGCGAGTTATAATCGTTTAAAGTAACTAGAAGAGAGACGCAAAAAAGGCAGACACTCTCGCTTACGAAGAGACGCAGAGAAACGAGAGAGTGTCTGCGTCTCTCGCTGAAACTTCAAACGGGAGTCCCACGAAAATGAACTCAGTCGAAAATGAACTTGGCCGAAAATGAACTCGCCGAAAATGAACTCGTTCATGGCTGCCGCAATTCAAAGCATTACGCTCGCATATTCGATTTGTTTGTTTAAGTCATGTATTTATCGACAAATAATGGAGAAAAAGTTTGAAAAACCCAGAACAACGAGCGAAAACACAGGTTTTATCGGCCACGAACGAGTTCATTTTCGTCCAAGTTCATTTTTGGCAAGTTCATTTTCGGGCGAGTTCTTTTTTGACGAGTTCATTTTCGGCAAATTCATTTTCGCCGAGTTCATTTTTGTGGCGAGTTCATTTTCGACTGAGTTCATTTCCGAAAAGTTCATTTTCGTGGGACTCCCCTTCAAACGCCTATAAATCGCTTCAAAATGGTCTGTTTTGAATGGTTTTTTTACTATTTTGAAGAAGAAATTATGTACTAATAGATGTATAAACAAAATATATATTTTAAAACGGAATTGTTCGAACAATTTTTCGAACCAGTTTGTGAAATAAAATGTTTGTTTATGTGTCTGACAATGTAGCATTTTCTCTTTTAAATGGTCCAAAAAACAATCAAAATGAACCACGTTGAAGCGAGTTATGAGCGTTTGAAGTTTTCATGAAAGAGACACAGACGCTGTCTCTGCGTCTCTTCGACAACGAGAGTGTCTGCTTTCTCTGCGTCTCTCTTATGGAAACTTCAAACAGTTATAACTAACTTCAAAATGGTCCGTTTTTGACTCGTTTAAAAAACCCATAATCTATAAATGTTCTACTTTTCAGAATCTCGATCTCCCTGTGTTCCAAGAACATGGCAGAATCTGTGAAATCTCTGAAAATCCAAGTCCGAAATTTCATTGTCAACGCTCGAGTTGATTTTCGTCTCACTATAACCGCCATTCCATTCACTGTTGTTCACCATTTGTGTTTCCGTCAAGAATCCTCCAAACTCAATGTCGACTATTATTATGGAGGTGGTATTCATGGAGATGGTCGGCCAAGTTACCAACGATGGACGAAACAATCATTTTGTGAACGTGATTGGCTTCAACATTTCATGTCGATTTTCAATCGGACTCAGATTGAACTTCGACTGGACTCAAGAGCATTTCCATTGGAATGGATATACAGTGTTCTGAAGGATTTCAAAATCTCTCGTTTGGCCACAAATTTTGTGAATTGTCCAAAGTATACGGTTGATCTGTTGAAAAGATTCCCAACGGTTGAGAGTATGGGAACTTATAGTTCAGATTCGCAGATTCTCACCAGCAATTTTCAAAAGTTGACACTGGAGTACAATAATTTTAATCTGGATAGTTTACTGTCTGTAAACTCCATCAGTCTCATGTTAGTTTCTTATATGTCTTCAAGGAATTTGAATCGATTTCTGAGACTTTGGATGCGTGGATTGAATTCAAGGATGAGAGCGTTTCTACTTCATGTTCCCCCTAAATGGAGAAGAAATGAGGAAACTTTTCAAGCAGATGTTGTCATGAAGGGACTTGAATATAAAACGAATCCAGAAAAAAGAAAACTCACGATTGGAAATATAGAACTATATCAGGATGGAATGGATATAAGGAGAAAAGATGGAACCAACGCGACTGTCGCCATCGATAATTTGTATTCGACATTCGTTTTTTACATATGGATGTAACCGGATAATTAATTTTTCTTTGTTTTGTATCGAATAAACAATGTTTACTGTGTAGCCATGTAGAATTGATACTGCAAAACGCACTGCGTGACAGTTACTAATCGATACAACATAATTGTCTGCGTAGTTATAGAAACTTGATACTGTGGAGTAATTGATTTTTAACAGCGTTTTCAAACGAAAACTTAATCAAAATCTCAAATTTTTAGCAGCGTTTTCAAAGTATTTCTAAAAGTTTTATACAATACGTACTATGAATTTTTGGTATTTTCCTATAGACTTGCGAAGAGTTCAATAGTGGTTCTTTTGCGCTATAAAAATGAGAAGGTGCTATTGAAAGATACATTTCTTGGATTGGAACTTTGTTTTACTGTCTGAATGAGTATCAAATGTAAGAAATCAAATCGAGTTGTGAGATACAGTATCCGTGACCGATATTAACCGTATTTATCAATAGTACTTTCGGGTCCCCTTTCGAAGACCCTTTTTTTTCCAAAAATTATTCAAGACGGGGGGGAAACAACGGAATCGGTTTCCAGTTTCTGGCAATACTATTAGTTGCGAACCCCTTCCGTCTATGGAAACCAGCGACAGGGAAAAATCCGGTCGCCTCTTACGTAGAGCGCGCAGCCGACACCTCACGGGTTCCGCCGCCCACTATGTTTTGTGTACGAGAGGGCGGGGCTTCGCGTTTCTTACCGAGTTTTGGGGGTTTTTCGCTTAATTTTCGCGTTTTAAACACGAATTCCGGGTGAAAAATGTCAGAAAATCAGGATGAATCATGTTTAAATTGCGAAAAACGACTTTAAAACCATGAAAATCTGTTAACACCCCTCCAAACTCTTTATGATTGGTTTTGGCTCATTGTTTCTTGTTTAAATTGACTTTTTAATCTCTTTTCCTGATAAGAAAAGTGATTTTTTTCTGCTTCCAAAAAAACCGCTAAAATCCATCGAAAACCAGCCAAATCCGGCGAAACCGCGAAGCCCCGCCCCTTTGCACACAAAACATAGTGGGCGGCGGAACCCGTGAGGTGTCGGCTGCGCGCTTTACTTAAGGGGCGACCGATTTTCACATTTGTTGGTTTCCATTAGACGGAAGGAGCGTCCACCACACGGCTATTTGTTCTGGAAAGGACATGAAAAGGACAGGAAACCCAACCCGCGGAAGGGAATACCAGTGGAAATCCCTCGAACCCCCAGCATCATTCGAACTGTTTTTGACCGGCCGTGTGGACTCCCTCGTTCGCTCCCCGTCGAAACAATTTTTGGAAAAAGGGTCCTCGAAAGGGGACCCGAAAGCTGATCAACTTTTTTTATTTTTCGTTCTGTTTGAATCCGATTTTTGAGGATTGGGCGCCATTTTTGAGCGTTTTCGTTATGATATTCAGAATCAGTTTTTTCTTTATTTCGTTTACATTTTAATGCACTAAAAATCGTTGCCCGGAATCGTTTTTGTACATAGAATAGTTCACAGTCAAACTTACAAGTCTGATATCCATTTTTTTAGTTGCTAAAGTTACCCATGCCGTTCTTCAAATGCGATCTAAGGAACTGTCTGAAAGTCTTATTTCTTTACATTCTGTTACTGTTTTCTTCTATGAAATAGAAATTTACTCAATCCCAATTTCTTAACATCAGATCTCGACCAATTAAAAAATTGATACTTTCAAAACATTTTTTTAAAACTAATTACATTTTTTTGTAAGTATATCATTTTTTAAAGGCAACAGTGTAAGTATATCATTTTTTAAAGGCAACAGTGACAGTGTTTTCAAACTTTTCATGTTCAATAAGTTAGATAATTTCAACTGAAAATATCGAAAGCCTTCCGAGTATTACTGTACCTACAGTATTAGCCAAAACGAATGGCATTTTCAGTTGAAATTGGTCAACTTTGAGGGTCTGAAAAAGTGATTTTCAAATATCCGATTTTTCTGAAATTTTGTGGGTGTATATAGCAACTCAAGAACTCTATTTTTGTAGTTAACAACTTTTTCATTGGACTACAATCCAGTTAGTTGCGTCGGGTGGAAGCCAAAAGTCTCCAAATTGGAGTGACATTTGAGGTGACGTCAGTCAACTTGACCCAACTAACTGGATTATGGTCCTCTGAAAAAGTTGTCAACTGCAAAAATAGAGTTCTTGAGTTGCTCTATACATCCACAAATTTTCAGAACAATTGGACATCTGGAAACCACTTTTTCAGACACTCAATATTTACCTACTTCCACTATTCACTTTGGCCAGTACTGTATGTAACCTCTCTATGGCTGTATGTGTGTGCTCCACTAAAAAAGGTGTGTGTGAAAACTAATAAATGCCATTACGTAGCTTTTTTACTGCCCCATGTCCATGGAAATGTGGCATAGCACTATCACCTTCTTATCAATAAAGACAGCCGCACCCTTTGGTTGCTTCTCTTTTTTCTTCCCGACTTGAATTTCCACGTCATCATCGAACATTTTGATTGAAAACTCAAGCAAACTATTGGGTTTTTTACATAATAAGTTTATATGTTCTATCGTACTAAGATCTGCAGGCTAAACTTTGCAGTATCAACTTAACATTGCTACGCAGCGAATTTCGGTGTCTCAATTTTTAGAGCTTTTGAAGCCGTCAAATTTGAATTTTACGCACTTTTACTGTTTTAAAAGTGCTTTAATTTGAATTTCCATTTGAAAAACTGTGTTGTATCGCTTTAACATAACTACGCAGTGAATTTTGTTGTATCATTTTAACATTGCTACGCAGCGAATATTTGTTGTATCAATTTACTGTTGCTACGCAGCGAACTTTGCAGTATCAACCTAGCATTGCTACGCAGTGAGTTTTGCTTTATCAATTTAGCATGGCTACGCAGCCAATATTGTTGTATCATTTTAACATTGCCACGCAGCTAAATTTGTTGTATCATCCTACCATTGCTACGCAGCGTATTCTTACTTTTTTCCAGCCATGCTCCGTTTCTTGCTCGGACTCTCGTCCGTGGTCCTCGTCGCCTCTTCTGGATTGTTCAACCCCCTTCTCCCATCCCTTGGAGACTACTTGCTCACGGAGCAACAAGTCAAAACATATTTCTCCACGGGAAACAAGGACTTGGCATTGGGAACGTGTAATAGTGTTCCATTTGCCTCGGCTCAGGTAGGTAGGGGAATTAGGGGGCTAAGCGGGAGGCTTCTGATAGCAGGAATTATGCAGTATCAATTTATAATGGCTACGCAGCAAAATTATTGTATCGTTTCAACAAAGTCGAAAAATTGGAATTTTGATTTCAAAAAAAAAATTTTTGAAAAATTTTCAAATCGTTATAACTCAAGTGTTAACAAACCAAATTTTGTGCAAATTATACCATTTTGAAGGAAATTTAAAGGAAAATATTTTTTAGGCTTCGAAATTTTGAAAAGTTGCAAAAAATAGAGATTTTTTGAGGTTCCAAAAGAAGAAACACAAAGCGAAATACCTAGTAAACTTTTGCTGTATCAAATCAGCATTGCTACGCAGCGAATTGTGTTGTATCATTTTAAGATTGCTACGCAGTGAATTTCAAAATTTGCGGTATCAATTGATAATGGCTACGTAGCGAAATTTGTTGTATCAATCCAACAAAGTCGAAAATTTGGAATTGAAATTTCACAAAAAAAAATTTTTTTTCGAAAAATTTCAAATCGTTATATCTCAAGAGTTAACGTACCAAATTTTGTGACAATTATACTATTTTAAAGGAAATTTTAAGCAAAATATTTGTTAGGTTTCAAAATTTTTAAAAGTTGCAAGAAATATTGAGATTTTTGAGGTTCCAAAGCGAATGTATCAAATCAGCATTGCTACGAAGCCAATTGTGTTGTATTGCTACACAAAAAATTTAAAAATTAGCGGTATCATTTTAACATTGCTACGCAGCGAATTTTGAATCTATTTTTTCAGGCCCCTCACAGAATTTGAACCCCTATAATTTTCTAAAAACTAAAACCCCATGGGTCCCCCCTAATACCGACTACAGTATACCATAATTTTCCCAATAATTTCAGGCCGGATTCGCCTCCGCCGTCGGCCTCCCCTCGACCACAACATGGCGTGAAGCCAACTTGTTGACGAATGCCACAATCTCTATGATCGATCAAGGAATCGATCAATTGGCTGCGGTTTGTGGGTGAGACTACAGTAATCCAAGGCTTAAAAAATTACAGACGTTTCGCAACTATGATATTTCGCAACCAACTATTAAAGTACAGTACTGGCCAAAACCAATGCGCCCACTGGCGGTTCAGGTCTACTTTGAGGGTCAAAAAAAGTGGTTTCCAGATGACCGATTTTTCTGAAATTTTGTGGATGTATAGAGCAACTTAAGAACTCTACTTTTGTAGTTAACAACTTTTACATAGGACCACGATCCAGTTAGTTATTGACGTCACCTCAAATTTTGCATAGTTTTGGAGTCTTTTGGCTTCCACGCAACCAAACTAACTGGATCGTGGTCCTATGAAAAAGTTGTCAACTACTGAAACAGAGTTCTTGAGTTTCTCTATAGATTCACAAAATTTCAGAAAAATTGGACATTTGGAAACCTCTTTTTTTGACCTCAAAGTTGACCGATTTTCCACTGGATATTACAACTTTTAGTCTACTTTGATGGTCTGAAAAATAACCTTCCCGTCAATGAAATTTCTAGATGTTTTGTGAGCATAAAGTTCTTGAGATGCTCTATACACCCACAAAGTTTTAGAAAAATCGGATATCTGGGAACTACTTTTTCAAACCATCAAATTTGACATATTTCAACTGAAAACGTCATTTTTTTGGCGGTCATTTTAAAATTGCTCAGTGCCAATATTACTCATCTTAAAGTTGCTCACTTTTGTGATTACTAATTTCGAGATCGCTCAACTGAGACTGTAGAGAATTGCTCATCCTAAAATTGCTCATTTTTGACATTGCTCATCATAAAATTGCAGAGCCCGTCAACTATTCGTCCAAACTCTCGGCTTCACCTACGACACATGCATCGATCGATTCTATTTGATTTCTTTGGGAAATACGGATTGGTGGAATGTCATGCAATACACTCATCTCATGAAACATCTCGAATTCATTTGCAGTACTGGTTTTGATGGTAAGAGAGAGAGAGGAAAGGGTGCTCTAGTGATAATCATTGAAATAGTAATGACAGTATCCCCACAAAATTGAAAAATTGAGATGAGCTTTTTTGAAAATTACATTCGGCTTGGGCTCCGCGACATTTCATTAGAGGAAATTTCGAAAGAGTGACGCTTCGAAAGGGCGACATTTGGAAATCGCGACATTTCGAAAGCGTAGCACTTGCGAAACGTCGCACTTTCAAAATGTCTGGAAAATTTTTCAACTTTAAAAAAATCCTAAAAATTTTTTTTGTAAAAAATGTTTTAAAATCGTCAAAAAAATTTTTCTACATCGTTTTGAGCGGCGAAATTAGTCGCATTCAAATAAGCGAAAAAATTCAAGTCGAAAATTGATTTTCTCGATTTTTATGAAAGAAACATTTTTATTTTTCTAAATACTTCAATTCCCTTAAAATGGCCTTTCAAACTGTACGATTTCCATAAAAATCGGTTAATTTTGAGCGAAGGTACGGCTCCGCGTCGTTTCGAAAGCAAAAATTTCCAAAAAAATCCGGTGAAAAAACCTCTCGGCTTTTCAAAACGTCTTTCTTTCGAAACGTCGCACTTTTGAAATGCCGCGAAGCCAAGGATACAGTAATTTTCAAATTATCAAATTTTGCACCCGAAATTGCCTGCAGTAACTTTTTAAAAACGAATAAAATTTCTATTTTCAGTAATTACAGTATACCAAAAAAGAAACAAAAAATTAATTACAGCATAAAGTATACCAAAAAACGCAAATTACTGTAATAACAGTCTTTTTTCGCACAAAATTTTTTTTCAAAAAATCGTCTGAAAATTTTTTTTTCGGATACGGTAGTTTCAAATTTCCAATTACAGTATACCAAAAAAAACAAAAAATTAACTACAGTATTCCAAAAAAAATTACAGTATACCTAAAAAAGCGCATATTCTTCATCTTTACTAAGTTTAAACTGTAACTACAGTAGGTTCCTATTGTAGCAATTAAAAACTTGCAACTCGGTGTTTACACCAACAACGACACTCCGCATATGCCGGGGAAGCCACGCCCCTTGCAACCCTGGCACGAGGTTTTTGCATGTCTGTGCGCGCGTAAATTTTTTTGCTGATTTTCAGTAAAAAAGCACGAAAATTTATAATTTTTTCGCGTTTTTCAGCTAAAATACAAACATTCAGACACAATTTTTTAAAAAGTAACAATATGAGCAATACAAAAACCTATGTTTAACGAATTTATTTTCGATATTTTGCTGTTTTTCTCACTAAATATCTCTTCTAAAACATTCGTCATTATCTCAGCTGAAAAACGCTAAAAATTTTTCAGATTTTCGTGCTTTTTTACTGAAAATCAGCAAAAAAATTTACGCGCGCACAGACATGCAAAAACCTCGTGCCAGGGTTGCAAGGGGCGTGGCTTTCCCGGCATACGCGGAGTGTCGTTGTTGGTGTAAACACCGAGTTGCAGGTTTTTAATTGCTACAATAATTACATTATACCAGTCTTATTACAGTTTTTGACTCTAAAATTATTACAGTATACCAAAAAACTCAAATTCCGTATACTGTAATGACAGTCTTTTTTACACAAATTAAAAAAAAAACTTTTTCAGATACGGTAGTTTTCAATTTTTCCGAATGTTCGTTCAAAAAATCCATGGTTCTCAATTACAGTATACCAAAAACACACATTCCTTATACATAATAGCAGTCTTTCTAAATACAGTATACCTTTTTACAGTATACCAAAACAACATCGACTGCATCCGTAAGGGCGAGACCACCGACGGAAACCAATATCGTGCGTGTTTCTACAAATTCAACGCCACCGTCAATGCGAATCCAAATAACTTCTGTGGGGCCACCGAGTCGTTCATCGGATGCATCGGAGACTTCTTCACCAGCGAATGCAATCCGTATGTCGGATGGATGCAATGCGAATTGGAAAGAATCGGTTTCGCTTACGATTGTTATGGTTTGGCTTGTTAAGGTTGGAAACAACCGTTGAAGAAAGGGCGCTCTATGGATAATTCTCAACGGAGCGCATTTTCTTCCTATCCATATTCTTTGTGCTCTTCAAAATCTATTCGAAAATTGACTTGAATAATAAAACTGTCTCTTATGCAGTGAGAATCTCGTACAATAAAACAAAAAGGAGGCTGTAAAAATTGTGGCTTTGCGACATTTCGCAAGTGAAATTTTTGCTTTCGAAACGTCGCATAGCCCAAAAAATTATATAAAACTTAAAAGGATTATTGGAAATTTCAGATTTTTAAAAATTAAAAATTAGAGAAAAATGATTTAAACAGCCTTATGCTCGTCGTGTGGATGATGCTGGAATTCGTAGTCACAATGGACGAATGCTCTCTCGATTTCTGACATTGATTCGATTCCCGTTTGAAGGCTTTCCGCTATATCGTGGGTCACTTTCAGGGACATATTCTGGTCCAGGACGATGTGAACCTGAAAAAATAATGGGGAATTTTTGAGGATTTTGAGGCCGTTTTCACGAGTTTCGAGTATTTTTTTACTCATTTTCGACGAATTTTAGTCTATTTTTGATCATTTGAACCTAAACTTTGAATTTTTTTTTGAAATTTGGGGTTGATTTTGAGGCCATTTTTATAGATTTTGAATGGTATTTGGTCAATTCTGTTATTTTCTAGGGTATTTAATGTCCATTTTTTTGATGGATTTCGAGTAATTTCGAATCAATTTTGTTATTTTCTGGAGTATTTCTAGTAGATTTTGACTTAATTCTGGTCTCATTTTAACTTACAAGAAATTGAACCTAAAAAAAAATGAAAATCGAATTTTTTTATTAGTTTTATGGAAAAATTGAATTTCAGGTAAATTCTGGTTATTTAAGGTCCATTCTGACTCGGTTTTTGGACAAATATGTCGATTTTTGTAATTCCAGGTCTATGTTATGTTCAATTTCGACCTTTTTTAACATATTTTATCAGTTTTTTGCTTTATTTCTGGCGAAATTTGGTATTTTTTGTCCACAATTTCCTATCATTACTGGATTCATTTTCAATCAAATTAGGACTTTTTTGAACCATTTTTCGAATTTTTGGACCACTTTCGACTAGAAATATCTATTTTAGAGTCATTTCTGATCGAATTTTATCAATTTTAAGTCATTTTTTGCTTTATTTTTAGCGAAGTTGGATCACATTTTGTCAGGACCCTTTTATCATTATTTGATTCATTTTCTGTCGAGTTTGTGATTTTTGGACGGTTTTTCCTATTTTTTGATAGTTTTGGCCAAAAAGTTATTTAATTTTCAATCTTTTTTTAATTTTTCAGAGCCCAAAACCTCAATTTCATCAATTTTCAGTGTTTTTCAGTGTCAAAACTCGAAAATTCTAGCTAAAAATAGGTTTCTGTCTTCGTTTTTTTTTTGAAAATATTGGCTTTTGAACAAATTTTTAAATTTCGAGGAATTTCTTGAATTTCCAACGATTTTTCCATTTACAGTGATATTTTAGCTCGATTTGCACGTTTTTTTTCATATTTTTTAGCTTGGAAACTATTCAAAAATTGATATACACAAAAATTAATTTCAAGCGATTTTTCAAAATTTTCAATGATTTTCAGCGAAATTCAATCATTTTATTAGATTTTCAATGATTTTTAGCAAAATTCAATCATTTTATTAGATTTTCAATGATTTTTAGCAAAATTCAATCATTTTATTAGATTTTCAATGATTTTCAGCGATTTTCTCGTTTTTTCTCATATTTTTAGCTCGCAAATGACTCAAAATTTGATATACGCAATTTCATCACATTTATGTCCCCCTTACCTCAACCAAAAACTTGGTCCCATAATGATAGACATAAACTGTATCGATATGAGTAATTCTCGGATCATGCTCTATACACTGATGAATAATCCGATTGATGAGTTCCGGTCGAGCGGATTTTCCACTGAGCATCACAAAATGAGCATAACCGGTACGAATCCACGTGTAGAGAATGTAAAAAGAGACGAGGATGGCTCCGACTGGATCCAAATAGTATAAATCACATCCTTCTGGAGGGCAAATGGCGGGAATCGAGATTCCAGTGGTCTCTTTATCGGGACGAGCACCGAAATAATAGGCGAGCCATGCACATGCCAGAGCCATTGAAATGGAGATACAATCGTTACGATGGTCCAGGGAGAGCACTTTGATCGATGAGTTGGATTTGTATCTGAAAAAATTGGAGGTTTTTGAGGTGGAAAATTGGATTTTTGAGCCTAAATTGAGCAGTGTTGGTTGATTTTCGGCGTTTCTGAGGTCAAAATTGAGCAAAAATTGGAGCATTTTTAGTAAATTCAAAGTTTTCTTCTTTTTAAATTTTTGTTTTCAGGTCAAAAATCTATGTTTTTGAGCCAATTGTTGAGGTGAAAATTGAAATTTTGAGCCCAAATGGAGCAAATTTTGCTGAACTTTGAAATTCGTTCGAATTTTTTGATTTGAAGACTAAGATTTTTGGATTCTATTGATTTTTGGAGCTCTATATGTCAAAATTGAGCGATTTCGGAGTATTTTTCAGTAATTCTTTATTCTAATTTCGAAATTTCCGGCCGAAAATCTACAATTTGGAGCCAAAACTTCTCGAATTTAATTTTTAGAAGGAGGTTTTTAGGTGGAAAAATGGGATATTTTGAGCCAAAATTGAGCAATATTGGCTGATTTTTGGGGTTCTCAATGTCAAAAATGAGAAATTTTGGAGTATTTTTCAGTAATTTTTGATTCTAATTTCAAATTTTTCGGTCAAAATTCTACATTTTTGAGCCAAAATTTGCAGAATCCCTTACTTCTGACAAATCAGATAGAGACTAAGCTTCACAACAATCGTCGATCCCATGATTCCAATCGTCGGCCAGCTAACATTGATCTCATCTTTCACACCGTCGAAAGCTGGAAAATTGGGGATTACTGTAGATATCCTTTATCTGATCTTTGGAAGCACAACAAGTGAAAGTTTGACCTTGAAATTTGATGAAAAACCTTGAAAATTAGATAAAATCTACATTAATCAGATCAAAAACATAGCTTTGATCTTATCTCTGATCGGATTACTGTAGATTTTATCTTATTTTCAAGGTCAAACTTTCACTTCCAAAGATAAGGACACAGCGAAAAATGAGAGCTTCTCATTTTTTAATTTGATAATTTTTGAGTCAAAATATAGGATTTTCGATGAAAAATCTAGTTTTTGAAAAGAAAATTGTGATTTTTAGATTCTTCAAAGAGCTTAAGAGCTTTCTTGATCATTTTTGTGGTCAAAATATAGGATTTCGATAGAAAATATGGTTTTTTGGGTTAAAATGCTGAATTTTAGATTCTAGAGCTTTTCCGGATTTTTGAGTCAAAATATACAATTTTAAAGGAAAAATTATATTTTTTGGAGTAAAATTTTGGACTCTATAGAAGGTTTTTGAGCTTTTTCGATCATTTTTTGCTCAAATTTTCAATATTTTTCGTCATTTTCCCGCCCAAAAGCTCCTAAACCCCCTAAAAACCAACCAGCATCATGAATGCGTCGAATCGACGAAATGATCAACTGAACACTGGCCATTCCCATAATAACACTGATCAGAATGAGCGAAAGTGGCTCAACACGAGTCCTTCCACGTGGATATTGATATGGATCTCTCTTGCGAATCATTCGAGACGAAATCGAAAGAACGGCTCCAGAAGTCAAATCGACGAATGAATCCACCATTGTCGAGATGATTGACATCGATCCCGAGAGGTAGGATGCCGTCATTTTCGCAATTATCAGCACTGGAAAATCGAGGGAAAGTTTAGACCATTTTTTGACATTTTTGGACGATTTTAAGCCAGAAACGGCCAATTTCGAAGAATTTTGGACTATTTTGAACGATTTTGGATCATTTTAGACGATTTTCAGACAAAAAAAAACACCATATTCTGGCGAATTCGAATGATTTTTTGATCATTTTGGACCGTTTTGGTCATTTTAGACCATTTTTGGAGTATTTTGAGCCATTTGAGAACCTTTTCGAACCATTTTGGATATTTTTAGACTATTTTGGACAATTTTAAGCCAAAAAATACCATATTCCGGTGAATTAGAAAGATTTTCAGACCATTTTGAACATTTTAAAGCCACGAACTGTCAATTTAGAAGCATTTTCGCTCATTTTTTTCGGCCGTTTTAGACTTTTTCACACCATTTTGGGACCATTTTAACCAATTTTTGGGCAATTTTGGCCATTTTAGACTATTTTTGGACTATTTCGAATCATTTTTTGATCATTTTGAACAATTTTGGACTATTTTGAACTGTTTTAGAACATTGTGGCCATTTTAGTCAAATTTGCGACTATTTTGGACGATTTTCAGATAAAATCTACCATTTCTGGCGAATTCGAATCATGTTTTGGTCATTTTGGACAACTTTGGGACCATTTTTGGCCGTTTTGAACAATTCTTGGACTATTTTGGAGTATTTGGATTATTTTTGAGCTATTTGCAGCTTTTTCTGACTACTTTGGACCTTTTTAAGCCATAAAGAGTCAATTTGGGTCATTTAATATCATTTTTGACTATTTTTGGACCATTTCAGTACTATTTTCGACGATTTTGGACAATTTTAGGACATTTTACACAATTTTCTGATCGTTTTGAACCATTTTCACCATATAAATAATCCGAAATTGTCCAAAACGAACCAAATTGGTTCTAAAATGACAGCGACTTAAAATGGTCCAAAATCGTCTAAAATGGGTCTAAAATTGTGCAAATTGAATTAAAATGGTTTAAAAAGCCTCGAAATGCATATTTTTCGTCTTAAAATGGTCCAAAATGCTCCAAAACTCCTCGAAATTGCTCATTTGAGGCTCAAAATGGTCCAAACTGCTTCAAAAATCGTCGAAATTCGTATATTTTTTCCATCTCCAAACTCACACAAATTGACAAACAACGTAATCGTGGCCAATCGAGCCGCGGCTCTCTCCAACTCCTTCTCCTTCCTCTCCGCATCTTCGTGTCTTCTCAATAATGAATCCTTCGAATGCATTGAAATCGTCGATGCTTTCCGGTCCACCACAGGTACCGTAGTCCCGGCTTCAGAATTCTCGGATTCTGAATTCTGAGATCGAGCACTTTGCCGTCGTTTCCTCCGTGCCGCTTCTATCTGTTCGCTGTCCTGTTTATAGTGATCCAATATCTCGTTTTGCTTCTTGTAGTACTCATCGAGGTTCTTCTTCGCTGCGGCCGCCTGGAAAATGGGGAATGTTGGATAATTTTGAGACAAAAAATACCATTTTCTGGTGAATTAGAAGGATTTTAAGACCATTTTGAAATATTTTGAATAATTTCTGGGCCGTTTTGAGCCATTTTAGACAATTTTTGGACCGTTTTAGAGCATTCATTTGAGGCCTTTTAAAGCCGCAAAACGGTCACTTTTGAAGATTTTTGGGTCGTTTTGCGCAATTTCAGATCATTTTGGATTATTTTGAGCCATTTTTGAGCCATTTTTGGATATTTTTAGACTTTTGGACGATTTTAAAGACTTGTAATTTTGGTTTTCGGCTTCCTAGAACAGTTAAAATTGAGATTTTGAGATTCCATAGTGTTGGAAACATGTATTTTGGATTGGGATGGATTCTAGGGGGCTTCATCAATCATATTATACTATTTTGGATAATTTTAAGACTAAAAATACCATTTTCTGGCGAATCAAAAGGATTTTCAGATTATTTTGGACCTCTTAAAGCAACAAACGGTCAATTTTTAAAAATTTTAGGTCCGTTTTGAGCCGGGTTGGTTTTTTTTTTGGACTATTTAGACAGTTTTTGGATTATTTTGGACAATTTTGGGACAGTTTTGAGCCATTTTTGGACCACTTTGGGTCGTTTTAGACCAATTTGGACAGTATTAAGACAAAACAATCCCATTTTCTGGCGAATTAGAAGGATTTTCGAACCATTTTGGACCATTTTTGGCCGTTTTGAGCAATTTTCGACTTTTTTTTTGGACTATTTCGGACAATTTTTTAAACGATTTTTAGCAATTTTTAGACCGTTTTGAGCTATTTTTGGTCTATTTTGGATCTTTTTTTGGTCGTTTTGAACAAGTTTTGGACCGTTTTAGATCGTTTTGGCCATTTTAGACCATTTTAGGACGATTTTGGGAGGATTTTAAACGATTTTGAGCCGTTTCCGGACAGTTTTAGACAATTTTCAAACCATTCGGGACCCTTTAAAGATACAAACGGTCAATTTTGAAGAATTTTGGATCCTTTTAAGACATTTTCGGACAATTTTAAACGATTTTTTACAATTTTAAACCATAAATGGTCAATTTTTGCTTTTTCAACTTACCGCTTTGATCAATTTCTCATCCTCCGAGTTCAGATTGTTCGTATTTGAGTCCGAGCTGCTCGAGGCGCTGGAAAATTGGAAAAAACAGTTTTTTCTGATTTTTTTTTTCAAAAAATTGAGATTTTCTCTTTTCTTACCTATTTTCCTCGCCCGAATGCTCTAAATCCGACATAATTCGAATCCTCTCCAACTGAATTCGCTGAATTCGATGGATTCGTTCGATGGTCTCTGAAGTTGTTGAAGAATAGGAGAAGGAGAACATTTTAGCAGAAATTCGAGCTTCAGAATAATTTTTGAAGTCCTAAAAAGCTTAGAAAAAGGGGGCGGGGCCTAGAAGATCGCTGATTGGCTTAGAAAAAAGGGCGGAGTCCAATTTTGTTTGTGCAAAAGAATTTTGAATGGGATTTTGAATTGGTTGGAAAAGGTTGAAGGTGACATTAAACATTGGTAAATGTTAAAAATTTGGATTTCGAAACAAAAATCATATGGGAAATTCGAAATTATCGACTCAGAAAGCCAAAAATCTGCTGAAAATTATTTTTTTACAGATAAAAATCCAATTGAGTCCCAATCTTCTGTTTGGAAGCCAATTTTCGCTGAAAACAAGCAGAAAAACCTCTAAAAACACTATTTTTTGCTCACGAAACGTTTATTTACCACAGAAACACCCCCAATGTAATTTATTGCCATTTGTTCCCTCTATCGACGATTTACGACGCATTATGCGATTTTTTGAGGTGAGATTTTATCGGATAAGGTGTCAAATTACATAATTTCTTTATTAGAACAAAAAAAATGGAGAAAAATCGATGAAAAACGAAAAAAAATTGAGAAAAATCGAAGAAAATAATGGGAGAAATTGAAATATTTTTTAAAGGAACATGCTGGAGGAAATGCGGTGGGTCTCGACGCGAAATAGGAAAGATTACGGTATTTCCCCGCGCAAATTGGATTTTTTCGAAATTTTGAACTCTTTTTTTTATTTTTGGGTTCATTTTTGTCGGAAAAAAGTGGATTTTTTCGAATTTTCCTGCTGAAAAATTGATTTTTAATGAATTTTTCGCAAAAATGAGCTAAAAATGGTACTTTCCGACGAAAATCTCGATTTTTAGGGTGGATTTCAATCAAAAAATTTTTTTGAAAAAAAAAATTGCTTCAAAATGTGTGAAAAACTGTGTAAATCCCGAATATCGTAGTGAAACAGCTAGAAAAAAATTTTAGCGCTTAAAAAATGAGATCGCAGATGCTCGATTTTTTTTCAATTTTTCAAAAAAAAATTTTTTTTTGAGTTCTTCGATTTTTTAAAAGCTGTTTCACTATGATATTCGGAATCTACATATTTTTTCACACATTTTGAAGCAATTTTTTCTTCAATTAGTTTTTCGGAATCTTTCCTTAAAAATCGAGATTTTCGTCGGAAAATGCTATTTTTTAGCTCACTATTGCCATAAAATCATTGAAAACCGTTTTTTCCTCGATTTCTGGGACGGAAAGCTCAGAAAAAATCCACTTTTCCAGCAAAATTGAACCTAAAAACTATTTTTTCAACCCATAAACTCAAAATTGACTATTTTCAGGAAAAACGACGACTTCTCGAAGTCAACGACACTTCCGAAGGACTATAGAGATGACAAACGTAGGTTCAAACCCTCATTTTTCTTTGAAAAAATTACTGAAAATTTTCCAGGAACGACCAGGATACAGCAATTTTGAGGTATTATTGGGTGACAATAAAAAAATTCTTGGGAATCTTCTAGAAGTTTCGATTTCAGGATTATTCGCACTTCAACGACGAGGCGTTTCTCCGCGAGTTGGCCGCCGATCTGGATGACGACGATAGTAGGAGGGATATCTGGATTTTAAGCCCAAAAAAAATTTTTTTAGATCAAAACGATGGATTCGAGAAGTCTAGAGTCTTCACCCGAGTCCCTTCTATTCCCCCGGATCAGGTGAGTAAAATCGAGTTCGCGGCAACAAGTTTCGGCAACTCATTCAAATGTGAGGAAAATACGGTCAACAGAAAAAATGTTCCCTATTGAAAAAGCTATCGATTAGTGAAAAAATCGTCAAATTTCATCGAAAATTAACAAAGTTACGTCTTGCCGAAATCTAGAACTTTTCGGCGACACAAGGCGTAACTCTGTTAATTTTTGATGAAATTTGGCGGTTTTTCACCATTCGATAGCTTTTTTAATAAGGATAGGCACCGCAATGAAGGGGGGCGTGGCCTCTCGATTTTTCTCTTGGGGGGTAGTTGCGCACTTTGAAGGCCTGTAACTCGGCGGAAGATCAACCAATCATCTCGAAATTTGGTCTCACTAAGTAATCGAATACGTAGATTTCAAAAATCTTACCAATTTTTATTGAAAACAAACAGTTTTTCTGAAAAATGAGAAAAACTAAAGTTTTCTTTAGAAAATCTTATTTTCTGGCTCAGCTATAGGGGATCTCGGTCGAATTATTTATAGGTTCTGAAAGCCAAAGAGATGCATTAACAGATTTTGAGGAAGGATAATCATGAGGAGTTCGCGAAAATTTTCAGCTTGCGCTCAAACTTCAAACAATTTTTCTGAAAATGTTTCAGCGATGACCCATATTTTTTAGTTGAGCAGTGAAGAAAGCAACTTTTTAACTACCTATATTCCAAATTTCATAGCTGTAAACCATCTTGAAGTTACTTTTTTCCGTGTCTAAAAGAAGCATGCTTCAGAAATTTATCAGTTTTTCCATGTTTTATATATGACGCTGGTCGATCTCGCATGAGTTCTTACTACGATCTGAATCTACAAAAAATTTCCTACAAAATGGTATATGTGGTTTGTTTGAACGAGTTCGCGAAAAAAATTGTGAGGCATTTTTAGGATGAAAAATCCCTCAAAAATTGAGAAATTCGTTGAAAAAATGGCGGCTGCCGACCGCCGACAGTCTCTCATTCGTATACAAGTTCCGCGCCGCGCGACGATTTTGCCTCCATGGCGTAGTGGATAGTGAGTCTGACCATCGAAAAAATGAAGTGGGGTTCAACTCCGAAAGTGTCCAAATAGTTTTTTCTTCTTTTGTTTTCATATAAAATCTATTTCTGAACTTCATTAGTGATCAGTTTTGTGTGGTTATCCACTTTGTCCCGACCCGCCGCCTTCCCCCCAAGAGAAACTCAGTACTAAAATTTGCGCACTAAAATAGCTGTAACTTTGTTACGGGCGAATATTTTTGGATGAAAAATTGGAATCTGACTATTTTCGAGAAGGGGAACACAATGATATAACTTTTTTGGGATACGGTAAGTTTGAAAATTTTTGTTGCGGTCTCTAAATAAGGAACATTTTTCTGTCGACTTTATTTTCACCCGATTCCTCTGAGTTGCCGAAATTTGTTGCCGCTCAGCCCTGTCGCCAATCTCGGGACGGTACTCATTGCAGTGCTCCAACCGTCCGAGACTCACAAACACGTTTATGTTGAAGGGACTCGTCGAACGCTCGCGAGACTACAACAAGACGATCGATCGAAGAGTGATGACGGGCGCGAGAATCGCATTCGGTGGGTAATTCTACCAGAAAAACTCCGAAAAAACACAAAAAATTCCAGAAGGAGAGCAGTTGAGAAGCGGAAGACCGGCGGCGTCGCACGAGATGGACGTTCTCGCGGCGTCTTGTCAGAATATACCGAAACGAGGGCGCGGAGATTGCTTCGGGAAGCTTCGCAGCGCGGATCTTGATGACGACATTGACTACGTCTTGCCGTCAGGAGGAGCTCCACAATCGGAGCCAAGCTTTTCGAGCGTCAACCACAACAGTTTTCACAATAATAATAACAACTACACTGAGAAATTCTATGTAAGGACCTAGTTTCGGTCAGAAGTCAGGGAAAATTAGGCGGAATTTAAAAGACTTCCTTCAAACTCGATAAAAAGCGGTTTTTTGTCAATTTATGCTCGAAATCCGAAAAAAAAATTTAGTTTAAAGCAGGATTTCGAACAAAAAATAATTTTGCTTCAAAATATGTTAAGTATGGCGCTGATTCCGAATATTATAACGAAAATGCTCAAAAAAAAATTCCACAGCCTGAACACGTCGTCAAAAAGGCAAAAAACTCCGCTCAAAGACTGAAAATAGTATTAGATGACACTCTGAGAGGTAAATCAACAAAAAATTTGACTAATGTCGTCTAAAAATACCAGGAAAAGCAAGGGAGCACTTCTGCCCCGTTTCGACCCCTTTGACGGCGTTTTCTGGCTCGGGGAGAATTTTTTGAGCATTTTAGTTGTGATATTCGGAATCGGCGCCATTTTTACATCTTTCAAAGCAAAGTTATTTTTTGGTCGGAATTCCCGTTTGAAAAATGCTTCCACAGACTAAAAAATCATCATTTTCTCTTCAGCCTCCCCCTCGTCGCATTTCATCACCCGAAACTTACCAAACTCCCTGCTGGACTCCCTCGACCGTCACTTCAAGAGAAATCTCTCGAACACCAACAACACACGACTTTCAATCGCCCCGTAGTTACCATTCCCGAACTGACGCGACGCCACCGCCTGCTAGACACCATTTCAATCCGGAGACTGCGTACAATGGAAAAGTGAGTTTTAAAGCCAAAAATTCACTATTTTCCGTATAAATTGCCTCAGAATGAATGGAAAATTGTCATTTTTCAGTCAATTTGAAGTAGTTTAAGCGAAAAATTAAGCAATTTCGGCTGCGAGAGCCAAAATTACACAGATTTCTTTAAAACGAACCCAAAATTTCCAGATCACCCCGAATTTCCGCTTCAATTACAATCCGCAAGCATCCGCTCCTCCCGGAGCTTTTCATCAGCCACCACCACCGCCGCCGTCAGTAAAGAACACGTTCTCCGGATTCGTTCAGCCCGCCTATCCGTCGAATTTCACTTCCGGTCGTTTCGGACAGCGTTACCCCAAGAGACCTGATAATAATCCTCGTAAGTTTATTTTTTTTGGGGGTTTCAATCCGGGCCGGCGATTTTCTCCCCTTTAAATTGTGATTTCCAAGTCAAAATTTATATAAAAATGTAGAACTCGATGAGATGTGCAGAATGGTAGTTAGAATATCTAAATTCCATGTCTATATTTTCCATAAAACGTCAGATTTCTACCCCTCCACTTTCCGACGTTTTATGGAAAATGTAGTCATCAAATTTAGATGTTCTAACTACCATTCTGTAGATCTCTTCGAGTTCTACATTTTTATATAAATTTCGACTTGAAAATTACAATTTAGAGGGGAGGAAATCGCTGGATTTTTTTTAATTAAAAAAAAAATATTCCAATTTTGCAGAGCTACCATCCGAACCAAAGCATCTCAATCATAACTACTATCAGATCGAACTATACGGAGCCACACAAGAAGAGAGAATTGCACAGAGAATCGAGTAAGCTTTTTTGAATAATTTTTCGATTGCCCATCCTAAATTTCTCTTCAGAAAGACGGTTCGACAGACGGAGACGCCACTACAACGATTCTGATCAATTTGTTAACCAGTGATCCATTTTTTGTCCCCCTTCACCCTGTGCCCCCCCCCCCCCCATTTTTTTGTCTCATTTTGTCTCGCCCTCTTGCTTTATTTTTGCCCATCATCATCCCCGTTGTTTTAGACTGTTTTATTAACTCGCTATAGATATTCAGAGCGTATTGATGTTTTCTCAATTAAGAACATGAAAAATTGTTTTGTTTTATAATTAGGATAGCCTATTTCCATTCTTCCTTCCCACGTATCTCCAACGTAGTTTTGTGCTCTTCAAAAGAGTGAGCATTGCGCGAGAAAATGAGCAAAACCATTGACGAGCAGTTCCAGTCGGCTGTCTGGATTATTCAGGCGCTGCCGAAAGATGGTACGATTTCTTTTACCCAACTTTCGTCTTTAATTTTCTCTATTTTTTTCCCAATAGGACCCATCAAAACCACAATAACCGATCAACTTTTGATGTATAGTCTCTACAAACAGGCGACGTTGGGGCCGTGCAATGCTCCGCAACCGTATTTCTTCAAAATCGAGGAGCGGCTCAAATGGAATGCGTGGAACGAGTTGGGAGACATCGGGAAGGATGAGGCGAAGACGAGATATGTAGAGAAGATGTTGGAGTTGGTAAGGAAAAGGGCTCCTGAATAATTGAAAAAAATCGATAATTTTAGTGCGATAAAGCGGAAGCCGAGCACGATTTGATGAACTATCTGAGCGATTCGAAGATGAGCGAGATGCTCCCGGAAAAAGCCGAACTTCGCGTTCATTTCGCGAATTTGGGTCGTGAGAGAGTTTTGAACTGAGAATTTTTCAATAAAATAGTGGAGATAATATTGGAATTATGACAATCAAATAATCAAGATCAATGTTTAGACGATGAAGAAGAAGATGATCCTTCCCCGGAGCTTCTGAGCCTCCGCGTCCAATCGAACGGCTCCCAGAGCGTTTTGAATTTCTCGGCACGCGATTTTTGCTTTGACATCTCGTCGGTTTCGCGTTTTCGCCATTTTTTCGGTGGAAGGTCGATCATTCCGGCGATGATTTCCTGGAAAAAAGCAACTAGAATGGATTTAGCAGCGAAATCGAATGGAACTCCGATCGAAATTTATATGAGGATTCCGGAATTATGAACCATTTGATTAGGCTCAATACTATTTTGAGCTACAAAGCGGGGAATACCTCATTTGAAAGCTGAAACTTTGAGGATTCTGAATATGTGATTAGAATCGCATGATTGGTTCTATGAGCCAAGTTATCGGCTCTCAAAGTTGCTCCATAGTGAATTTTGAAGGAAAATAAGCGGGAACTTCAGACTCTTCGAAATTTTCGCTTTTTCTTCACTAGAATTCACTGCGGAGTAACTTTGAGCACCCATAACTCGGCTCGTAGAACCATCCCTGCAATTCTAATCACATATTTCGAATCCTCAGAATTTCAGCTTTCCCAATACACCCTTTTTGTATCTGGATTCTCCAGCCTACAGGGCCAATCGTATAGGCCCAAACAAGCCCAATTTCCCCACTTACCGTCCCAAAAGTGGCCGGAAAATGATCGTGACTCTCGATGACGTGTGCATAACCATTCGAAAGTCCGAAATCCACAGCGAAATAGCTGAATCCTTTGGGAATCTGACGACGAAGGTCCTTCGTCTCGATCAGCTTCTTGTTGTCCATGTACTCGCCTTCGCACTCGTTGATGGCTTTCTGGAAAAAAAAATGGATGGAATTGGAGCTTTATTGGAAATCGAGTCGTGATCTCCTTAGAATTTGCTTTCCAGGGGTACAAATTTCGTTGAAATTGGCTCATTGGCTCTGGAGATAAATCGATTGAATTTAATTTTTTTTTCAAAAAACTTTTTGATTAAAATTTTTGTTCCTTCGATATCTCCGGTTACAGTAATCCAATTTCGATGAAAATTATACTGTTTGAAAGCAAATTTTCTGGAGATTCAGATTATGTTTGAAATTTTCAAGAATTTCGGATTCCAAGGATTCTGATTTTTAGAAAAGTTCCGAAAAGAGAATTTTCCAACTTTTTGTTCCTTCGATATCTCCGGTTACAGTAATCCAATTTCGATGAAAATTGTACCGTTAAAAAGCAAATTCAATAAGGATGCAGTTAAATGCCAAAGTTTTCAGATATTCTGAATTTCAAGAATTCTGAAGGACGAATTCTGAAGTGTATCTTAATTATAAAGAATCCGATTCCGATGAAAACTGTTCTCATTGAAATAGGATTATTTATAATTAGGATGTACTGTAGAATCTGACCTTCAAAATCCTTCAAATCCAGAAAAAATTAGAAAACGATACGACTAGAAAAGAAATTTCAAAAAAATCTCTTGTCTTCTCTAATTTTTGTTCTAGCTTTCAATTTTTCTTCATTCGAAATCTGTCACCTTCCAAAATTTCCTAATACACGGTCTCCTCAATTCAAAATTCAAACTGCAAGAAAACGTGAAAAAAATTCAATAAAAATTTTCACGTTTTTATTAAATTCTTTTATTTTTGTACTGAAATTCTTAGTTTTTGAGGTTTTCAGCCGACTGGTCAGATGAAATTTCAATGTCTTTCATAAGTTTTGTAGAAAATTCAAATCTCTATCTAATGATCGAGATTTGAATTTTTTGACTCAAAACTGAATAAGCTGATTGAAAATAACTGAATTTCAGAAAAATAGTTCTACTTCTAACACCGATAATTTTTTGAGGCTGAAAATTGGAAGACAGATTCCGAATCAGTTCTTACGCATATGTAGAAAACTTCAGCCTCAAAAAATGATCGGTGTTAGAAGTAGAACTATTTTTCTGAAATTCAGTTATTTTCAATCAGGTCCTTCAGTTTTGAGTCAAAATTTTCGAGTCGTAGATGATTAGATAGAGATTTGAATTTTCTACAAAACTTATGAAGGACATTGAAATTTCATCTGACCAGTCGGCTGAAAACCTCAAAAACTAAGAATTTCAGTACAAAAATAAAAGAATTTAATAAAAACGTGAAAATTTTTATTAAATTTTTTCACGTTTTCTTGCAGTTTGAATTTTGAATTGAGGAGACCGTGTAATATTCTTTCCCTTTTCCTCTCATTTCTATTATCTCCATGTTCCTCGAAACCAATCAACCGCATTCCTTGAATTATTTTCTCCCTCTCTTTTCTCTTCGTCGCCGCAATGTCTCTCTTGTTTCCCCCCGAAAATAGGGTTTCCCCTCCGTTAATTACGAGCAATTTTGACCATCGACTACACGACCACACACTGATTAATCCAATTCAATTCACACTGTTAAAAACAACTAACGGTTTGGAGAAGAGAGAAAAAGAAAAAACCAACAAAAAAGATGCATTCCTGACATTTTTGGGATGGTTTGTCTATTTTCTAGGGTTTTCAATAGGTACAATTCTGAGATTTTGGATTCTTGTGAAAGTGAAGATTTCAAAATTTTCAAGTTTTAGATTCTGATATCCTTCTGGGATTCTAGATTCTTTTGTTCTTTCAGAATCTGAACCAAATCAACCGAAAGTAGTATAGATCGATTGAGAATTTCAAGGAGATTATATAATTTTTGAATTATCTGAAAACTTCAAATTTGACGTCTTCTGGAGCCTCTGAACTTTGAAGCACATTAACTCAAGAACCAATGGCTCTATTTGAAAGAAAATTATACAGTTGGATAGGGAATTTCAAGGCGAACAACTAGGATTCGGAATTTTTCGAAAATTCTAATGTCAACGTCTTCTGGAGACCCTAGAAGACATTCTGGCTGAAGGAGGGTTCTGAGACTTGTAAGGAATGTTCGGTAGGAAAATAGAAAAACAATTATTGGAAAATTTGAAACCTCTCAAAATCGACTTTTCGGCTCCGGGACATCTCGAAAGCGGACTTTCCGAAAGTGTGAAATTCGCGTTTTGCATAATTTTTGAAACTTTGCAAATCTCTTTTTACGTTTTTGTCTTAAAACTCTATTTGTAACGTATAATAGATCATAAACGCAAAAAATATACGAAAAGTTCCAAAAATTAGAAAAAAAACGGGATTTCACACTTTCGAAATGTCCGCTTTCAAGATGTCCCGCATACATGGTCAGAAATCGTGTAATAAAATTTTTGAAGAAATTGCGAGCTAGAAATGTGTCTAATTCCTTAAAATGCGAGCTATAAAGCACAAAATTGAAAAATTGCGAGTTGGCTGGTGACACACCGACCACACATTCAGCCATGTTTGATGTCCCGGAGCTTTTTTTTGAACTTTAAAAACTCGCTTCAAGATCCGGGGTTTCCAAAATTTCGCTATTTCGTTCTTCCCTAGAGTCTCTGGTCCCCTCCAATCCCAAATCTTAAACCAGGAACTATTCATCCTATGGAGAAAGTCAACCCCTTGATCCCCATTGGATTCTGATCCCTCTCTCCAGTGGTCTCCACTCAAAAAAAAAAGAGTCACGCGCCCCTCAATCTCCAGAAGAAGACGAAGAAAAGGAAACAGATCATCATTCTTCTTATCACCCCCTTTTTGAAGGGAAATATATCAATTTTCTCATTTTTTTTTTTTGAAGAAGAGAAGTCATCTGATCGCGCGTATAATAATGGAATGTCGATAGTGATAACCGAACATCGTCGGTTTTTTCTCCTTCTGAGCGAGTTTAACAAGAAGAACAAATCTTCTGATAGCGCTTTCAGAATCAGATTAAACCACAGGAACTTTCACTGATTTGTACTTTAAAATAGTGGAAGGGGGAAACCAGACCGACTGTTCTAGATGGGGACAAAATTGGAAGATTAGAGATTATGATCTCTGAAACATACAGTATGCACAGTGGTCGAGCGACAGAGGTATGCAAACGCGCTCCCCTGATTTGGCACTTTTTTCCGAACTTTGACGCCTTCTTATTCAAATTCCAGTGCTTTTTTCTGAATTTTTTTGCTTCAGAAAAATTCTCGACTAAATTTAGTACCGGAATAAAATACAATTTTAAAATCGGACCCCCGCCGTCCATCCGTCGTCTGTCCGTCTTTCGTCCGACTCGCTCGTCCGTGGTACGCAATATTGCGTCAGTGTGCGTTGCCTACCGTAATTCAACGAAAAACTAATTTGTCGTCAGTTAAAATGCAAATTGTACAATACATTGATGTGAATTTGCGTACCGAAAAACCGGAACCGGACGGACGAAATTTCGTCCGAATGGAAGCCTTAATCATCCATTTGCGGGAACTGTGACCGTTATGCCGCAACGATGCTCCGCCAACCCGTGCGTCGTGGCTAACAGAGACGATTCGAATAAAATAATCGAGGCTTAGTATTCCCTCAGTTTATAGGGGCATATCACAGCAGACAATCAGCGAATTCCCTTTCAAATTTGAGATTACTTCTACTGCATGAACTGCAGGCTGTTGGTACTGCAGGTACTGTAGGTACCGTAGCTACCCTGGGTACTCTAGGTAATGTAGGTGCTGCTGCATTTTGAGCTCATATTTCAAATCTCTAAGGCTCTGCTGGTACCTTAACTTCTCGCATCTATGTCCCCCACAAGGCGCCAAGCCGTCTGAAGAACCGTCGGGGGTGCAAACCAAAACCAAATATCTGATTCTCTTCCTCTTCTCACATCGATGATGACGATGAAACTGTGTTGATAACACAAAAAGACTTCAAAAAGTGTCGAAAAATTGCGCGAAAATTGCGCGGGTAATTAATCAATTTGCGATTCGGAGAGGAGGGGGGTTCACCACCACTAAACCCTTTTTTATCTCTCTTTTTGTCCGAAATAAGGAATTCAATGTGATATCCGAACACACACTCCTTTCTTATCGAAGAAAAACGAGACGGTTTGAAGGAGAAGGAATTTGTGAACTTTGCGAGATATCGGCAGTTTCATTTAGAAGAAGATTAGAATCGAGAAAATTGGAAAATGCCAACTCTAATTAGTGCGAAATGCACACGATTTGACATGGAAAACGAGGGGTTTTGGATGATCGAAAATCGTATCGAGAAATTTGGAAAAAGAAATTCTGGGCACCTGATTTTTCGACATTTCAAAAGTGCGAAATTTCAAAAGTGCGACGTTTCGCAATTGAACATTTCGAAACTGTGAAATCGCGTTTTTTCCTGTTTTTTAAACGTTCCATTTATAATTTTGCGTTTTTACATGTAAAATAGATCATAAACGCAAAAATATACATGAAAAGTTCAAAAATTAGCAAAAAACACGGTTTTACACTTTTGAAATGTCACACTTGCGAATCGTCTCATTTTCGAAACGTCGCACTTGCGAAACGTCATACTTTCGAAATGCCAAAAAGCCAAAAAATCGTGCTGATTCCAAATATCCCAATGAGAACTCTCAAAAATGCTTCTCCGACCAAAAAAAAAACCGTTAAAGTCGCAGAATCCTCCTTCCACCAGAATGTCTTCTAGGGCCCCTAGAAGACGTAAAAAACTCAGAATTTTCAAAAAATTCCAAATCTCTATTTGTTCTCCTAGAAATTCCCTATCCAACAGTATAATTTTCATTGAAATCAATCCATAGGTTCTTGATTTAAAGTGCTCCAAAGTTCCCTCAAAGTTCAGAAACTTCAGAAGACGTCAAATTTGGAGTTTTCAAAAAATTCAAAAACTCATTATAATCTCATTGAAATTCCCTATCCAACAGTACAATTTCCAATAGATTTGGAGCACAAGGAGTAGAATTATTGGGATCCCAAAAACTTGTTTTAACAAAAGTTTTTGGGGTTCCAATAATTCTACTCATAGTGCTCCAAAAAAAAGAAAATTGAAGACGTCTAATTTGGAGCTTTTAGAAGATTCAAAAACTCAATATAATCTCCTTGAAATTTTCTATCGATCTATACAATTTTCAATAGATTTGGAGTACTGTGAGCCGAGATATGATCGATTTTATCAGAATTCCAAAAACTTACTTTAAAATAAATCGGTGCCATATCTCCAATCTCCTGCTCCACCGGAACACATTCCACATACAAATGTGGATTCGAATCGACATGTCTTGACATTTCGAAGAATATACAATCCCTTCCCTGCTCCTTCCACAGGGCCACCAATCCTTTTCTCCAAAGACGCATCTCGTCCCAAACATTTTCGTCCAACTGAATTGAGCTGGAGCAGTGTTGAGTTGGCACAATTATCAGGTGCTCATCGTCAAGTCCGTCCCATTCGACGACGGCTAGGTACGTCTGAAAATAAAAAAAACAGTTAAGATTTTTTGAAATTTCAAATTTTTCAAAAAAAAAAATTTTTTTTTAATTTTTTTTCTCAAAAATTTTTTTTTCTATTTTCACTTTTTTTTCAAATTCAATTATCTGCAGACCTCGTGGTCCAATTTGTATGAAAATGATACAGATCGATAGGAAATTTTAAGGAGATTCTGATACCACTCCAAAATTCTCAAAAAATAATGAATATTTTGAGTTTTTTTTCGAACTTTCAACTTTTTTCAAAAAAATTTTTTTTCAATTTTACTTTTTTTTCAAAATTTTCAAACCGCTGTATCTTTGGACCTTGTGGTCCAATTTAGATGAAAATTATACAGATCGATTGGAAATTTTAAGGAAATTCTGATCCTGTCATGAAATTCTCAAAAATTAATGAAAATTTTGAGAAATTTTTTAAAAAAATCCAATTTTAACATTTTTAAACTGCTGTATCTTTAGACCCAGTAATCCAATTTGGATTAAAATTATACACATCGATAGGAAGCTTGAAGTAGATTAAGATTCCATTTTGAAATTCACAGAAAAACTCGAAAGTAGACGTCTTCAGAAGCCTTCAAAGCAAATTAGGTCCATTGTGCAAAGATTACTGTAGTTTTAGGGAACACTGTATCTCAGGAACCAATGGCTCGATTTCTATGAAAATTATTCTGTTTCATAGGGAACTTCAAGGAAATCATATTAAGCCCTTAAAAACCAAAAAATAGGGATACGATGTCTTCTAGACCCCAAGATCGGAGATTCCTCCAGCACTCATTACGGTATTTTGAAGCACTTTAACTCAAGAACCAATGTCTCGACTTCAATGAAAATTACACAGATCGATAGAAAATCTTAAGAAGATTGGGATCCGATTTTGAAACTTCCAAAAAATTTCATTTTTAACGTCTTTTGAAGCATTCAAAATATGAGGTCCTATGTGCAAGGGTTACGGTAATTTGCAGCACTTTAACTCAAGAACCGATGACTCAATTTTGTTGAAAAATATACAGATCGATAGGCAATTCCGAGTAGATCCTGAATGATTTCAGTTTCTGGAAAACTCGAAATTTCCAAAAGAAAATTTCAAATCCAAAAATCGTTATAAGTGTAACAGACTTCTCAAAGTCCAGAGGCTTCAGAAGACGCAAAAACTGGAATTTTAAAAAATTCAACGCTTCTAAATTATCTCCTTAAAATTTCCTCTCGATCTGTACAATTTTTATCCAAATCGATCCTTTGGTTCTTGAGTTACGATGCTCTTAAAAACCGGTGTTTCAAAAAAAGAGACGTGGAATTCCTGAGGCTCCAGAAGACGTCAGCTTTGGAATTTCTCGAAAATTCAGAATCCACAAATGATCTCCTTAAAATTCCCTCTCGATCTCTCGTATTTTCTTCCAAGTCGAGTCATTGGTTCTTGAGATAAAATGCTCTGAAAATCCCATTGGAAGCCAAGATGGAACTACCAGGATTACTGTAGTTCCCAGGGAACTGTTCCCTCTACTCCTAATATCGAGAAACTTCTATGTTCACTTCCTGATATCTTGTCGCGACAGTCTTGAATAAAACCTTGAAATTTTCCATTCAAGAGAAGAAACCAATAGTCTAGAAACATCAGAATATGTTAATTTTGTCTCCTATTCCCCTTAACTATGTCTCCATGGGTATTCCCTCATTTCCCCTCACAACGGGCGGTCCAGTCTTTTTCCTTATAGTCTGAATTGTTCCTCTCAAGAACCCCATCCTTATTGCATAATAAACCAAACACCAAAACCATTCACAATGTTCAATTTTCGCACGTACATTTTTAGAATTACTCGATTTGTGATCATCTGGAACTGAAATATCGTTGACCCTTTCATGGCGAGGGAGTTTTTCGAAAAAAGAGAAGAAACAAATTATGGAGATTACGATCTTGGAGAAGAAAAAGATTCTAATCTTTTCGAAAGAATTCAAGGCAAAATGGAATGTGTATCGACACTACAAATCTTCTCTCACATGGGGTCATCTCATCTGGGTGTCCGGCGACATCTGTACCGTAATCGAAGTCTCAGATTTTGGTGGCTTCAGAAGGCGTCGGAATTGGAATTTTCGCAAATTTCAAAAGTTTATTGTAATCTCTTTGAAATTTCCTATCAAACAGTGCAATTTTCAATAAAATCTGACCATTAGTTCTTGAGATATGTAACCGCAAAGTACACGTCCTCTCTGGAGGCAAAGGAAGTCGTCATTTTTGAAGGCTTCAGAAAACGTCAAATTCCGTGTTTCTCAAAAATTCAAAAGCTCTATATAATCTCCTTGAAATCCCCTATCAAACCGTACAATTATCGTCAAAATCAAACTATTGGTTCTTGAGATAAAAGGCTCCGACAAAAACGGTCATTACAGTAGGATGAACCCTAGATTTAGGAGGCTCCAGAAGACGTCAAATTCTGTGTTTTTGAATAATTCAAAAACTGATATAATCTCCTTGAAATTCTCTATCAAACCGTGTAAATATCGTCAAAATCTGACCAATGGTTCCCGAGATAAAGTGCTTTGAAGTAAATGATTATCAGGATCGGTGGACCTAACTGTCTGGAGGCCGGGCCTCCGAGGCCTATGCCCTCAGAAGTCATCAAAATTTGAAATTCCCAAATCTTAAACATGTTCTCCTAGAGAACAATGTCTCATTGTCTAATAGTAAATAGGTGGGGTCGGTTCACTTGAAATTCGTAACACGACATTCTTAAGTGAACTGCAATCGTTACTGTTTCAAGTACTCCCGCTGTTGCAATCGCGCCCTATGGAACACATTTTTAAATTTCATTCTGCAAGTTCCAGGAAACTCACATTAATACCAACTGCAATCACATTGTGCTTGGCGAGCCGCGAGCTGTCGATGCATCGCGAGCAATCGTCGAATGAGCGTTCGATGCGTTTGTGTTCTGGAATAACGAGAGGGTTACTGTAGTTGGGAAAAACGAGGGTTACTGTAGTCAAAATTGAGTTTTTTAGATATTTTCAAGTCATTTTTCAAATTTCTCCTCTCTATCAAAGCCAAAGCGGCCAATTCCCGAGAAAACGACCAACGGTCACTTTGTCTCTCATCCATAGATCAAGTGGATTCGAGGAAAATCCATTTCTTTTCATTCCACCACCACGTGATTCATCTTCCATGTTTATACACATAAATATGTAGAGTACTACTCTTGAGGGGTCGCGACCTCCAAAAAAAATAGTAGTCGTAGTAGTAGTAGTACTCTCGATTTTCATAAGTGTCCTTCTGTATAGTTTTTTTTCAGGACTAGAAACGTCACGTCTAGATCATGGCCACTATCTCGACCATAGGTGGTCCGCCGTGGTCGAGCTCATAGGCTCTTATTATTCATTCGCGTACCTAGCGACCGTGGTTGTAACGACGCTCCGCGCTAACACAAGCGTTTCAAACCGAACCGCGCGTCGTTTAGCGACAGTAGGAATGAAAAGGATTGCGGGAACACGGAGCATCGTCTTGACACGGCCGAGATAACCACAAATGAGTAATACGTTGAAGATCCCCGTGCACCTCCGAAATCTGTCCAACGTCTTTTCTTTTGCAGCGTCTGAACCAAAACTGTCCAGGTTATGGCGGTGATCTTCCTATGGTCTGCCGTTGACCAACACTTGTCCATAAACACTCCAGTGGTTTTCCATAGAATCATATACAAAATCGTAATTCCTTAATTCCTTCCCGGAAACGGAAACCGATAGTAATGGCAGCCGCTTCCACTTGAATCGGTTTACGAAGACGTGAGTGTGCGTGAGTGCGTGTTTCACTGTTGCGAACGCATACCGTTTTTTTTTTTCTGGGGAGGGAATTGTTCAATGAAAATTCGTAATTCCTCACAGAACGTCTTCAGGCGTGAACAAGTGAATCCATCAGTAGTACCCCCACGAAACCGTTAATAGGGGCGAAGGGAGGTGTGTGTTCTGAACCCAAGGGAGGGCTTATAAATTTTTAGGATTCCGAGGCCATGAAAAATCAAAAATTCCATTAAACCCTCAGATTTACAGAGCGATCTGCAGTGATCGAATCATTCTTGGAGATGTTCGTTTGCTTCGATGTTTGACAGTTTCAGGTTCTTGTATCCCTGTGATCCAGAAGAAGGTTTCTGTGTGACCAAGCCCTCCAGAAGTCGTTAAAAGCCGATGAAAAAAATTGCAAAGTTTATCCTGATCTCCTTGCAATCCTCTTTCCAGTGGTACAATTCCCGTAGAAATTGGATCTATGGTTCTTGAGATACAATGCTTCGAATAAGTACACACAAACTGTACACCAAACAGCGTAAGCTTCAGAAGATGTTCTTTTTCGAATTTTCACAAAATCCAAAAGCTCATCATAATCTTCTTGAAATTCCGTTTCCAGCGGTACAATTTTCATAAGAATCGGACCATTGTTTCTTCAGATATAGAACTCCGAAAAAACCGTGCACCGAACAGCGTAGGCTTCGGAAAACGTTCATTCACGAATTTTTAGAAAATCCAACAGCTCATCATGCTCTTGTTAAAATTTTCTTTTCAGAGGTACAATTTTCATGAAAATCGAATAATCGCTTCTCGAGATACAGAGCTTTAAAAAATAGGCTCCAGAAGATGTTCATTTTCGAATTTCTCCGGAATTCAAGATCTGATCTTGATTGTAGGCTCCAGAAGACGTCCACCTTCGAATTGCTTTAGAATTCAAAAACAAATCTTGATTCTCTTGAAAATTTCGTTTCGATTGGTATAATTTTCATCCGAATCGTGCTTCTAGAAGTTGAAAAGGTTGTTACATCCCAATTTCTAGAATAGCCACCTGCATCGTTCGCATCTTCTTCAGAATCCAAAAATTCTTGCAACTCTTCCATGCGTGAAACACATCAGTAACTTCTTCATACTGAACACACCCTTCTTCTTCTTCTTCTTCTAATCATCACATCATCAGAATCCTTGTTATCAGAGTGTCGTCGTCGTCACGGTGTCTGATGTTTCGTTGTTTTCCCCAACGATGAAACAAGGTTACAAACCGGTGATGACTCACTATCACAGTTTACCGGAACAAATAAACATATTGTTATCCCGTATGGTTGCAAAGGAGAAGAAGAATTCCTGATGATCGTCAAACTCTTCGAAACAATATCATGTGAATTCCTCTCACAAAAAAACAGATGTAGTGAAGATAACGATTCTTGCGATGATGGATGATCGTCGGTCAGTTCGAGGAGATGGAAAAGGAATCACGAGGGGAAGAGGAGAGGCATATGCTATTTGGAACAACGCTCTATCTGATAAAAAAGGGGAGAAAGATCACAAATCAGAAGGATTTGGGACTATTTTGGGACCGAGACGGGATTTGTGTCGAGAGTAGTCTACTCTCAGAGTAGAGCGCTTGGCTTGGTGCCAAGAGTCGACGCTCTGGGATCTTGTGTGTGAGCTTCAGCGTAACCAGAAGCCTACGGAGCCTTCAAAGACCTTCCAGTCATCAAGCTAGCGTCAAAAAGTGATGTAGACCCTTGGGATGCCTAGAGACATTTGAGGTCTTTCTATTAGATCAGAAGGCAGCTCATAGACTCCGAGCAAAGCTTGATTCATAGCGTTTTTGTACGGCGATCCTACGGAGCTTTGGAGGCCCTCAACTCATCAAGCGAGCTTCGATGAGCGCTGGAGACCTTTAGGATCTTTGGAGACGATTGAAGCCCTTATGTTAGTTCCAGAGACATTTCCCAAACTCCAAACGACACTTGTTGTGTAGCTTGTTCGCTCGGAGATCCCACGGAGCCTTAAGAGTCTAGCAGCTCATCAAGACGAGCTGGACGAGCGCTGAAGGCCTTAAGGCGGCCCTGAGACGCTTTAGGTTCTTCTAAGATCCAGAGACAGCTTATGGACTCTGAGCAAAAGTTGCTTCATAGCTTGTTCGCCCGGTGATCCTCCGGAACCTCAAGACTCCAGTAGGTCAACAAGACGAGCTGGACGAGCGCTGAAGGCCTTTAGGGTGCTCTGAGACGCTTAAGATCCTTTGTTAGATCAAATGACAGCTCATGGGCTTTTTGAAGGTTCAGTGGGGTTCTGGTTTATATATAGCTCTTAAGAAGCTTTGAAGGCTTTCGAGCACAATCCTATGTCCTTTTATTAGCTGCTCTCTAGACTGCGGCTCCCACAGATTCCATCGAGCCTTGAAAAACCTTCGAATCATCAAGCTAGCCTCGACAGGCGCTGTAGACCATTAGGATTTTCGAAGACGCTCGAGATTTTTTTGGTTAAATCCAAAGGCAACTCATATACTCAGTGCGAAAGTTGAGCTTGTACGTGTGCTTCGAAAGCTCTCGAGCTCTATCCTCGCTCCATTCTTTAGCTCGCCTTTTCAGGGTCTCCAAATTCTGACTTCTGAGTACTGTAGGCTTGGGGACATTATGCACCCAGAAAGAACAAAAAGAATCAGAAGAACACATATTGTTCGTCTTCTCTTGTGATCTCTGAACTCTCTCTTCAGGAATTCCTAGGAATTCTCCCAACCATCTTTGATTTCTAGTGCTAATTAGTGTTTGTTTTTCTCACACACAGGGGGAAAATCCCTCCTCCCCTCCCGTAAACGAAGAAGACACAGTAGAGGCATATCGTCTCGAAAGTGGGCGGCGCCTCGATTCGCATTCCTTTCAACTGCGTCTCCTCGCAACTCACCGTCTTCAAGACGTCGCTCGATTCGTGTCGCCTGTGTCGCTTTTAACACCCAAAAACAGTCGGCGGCGAGACAGTAGAGAAGCAGACGGTGTGCCTCCCCTTTGAGAGAGAATTCTTCTCCTCTCCTTCCTTCCTTCTTCAAATTCTCCCATTCCGTATTGGTCGACACCGTCTAGTGTGGTGACAGCCGATTTTTTTTTTCGAAAAAATGTTCCAACAACTTGTTGCTCTTTTGTCGTTTGCCACAGTGTGCTCCGGCACCACCGAGTGGTGGGGCGACCTGCGTGCGCATCTGAATCCCGCACGACAGGCCCCGTTCTATGATGTTACCTATGATGAGAAAGGTTTGTTAATTCTTTTTCTAAGCTTTCCTCATCTCCCTCAATTTCCAGTCAACGTCTGCCCACAAGGCCTTCACGCCGACGCCATCCCCGAGTACGTCTACTTCGGCACAATGCTCGCCACGATGACCGTCGACGAGCACGATCAGTGCCTTCAAAAGTGTGCCGAGAAGCCGCGCTGCAAAGCCGTCAACTTCTTCCATCCATTCGCCTATCAAGAGAAGGGATTCTGCGAGCTGCTCACCGAGGGACAACTCGACAATCCATCCCTGATGCGTCCGTTCCGCAAGGCCACCTATTATGAGAAGATTCGCTGCCGTGAGCTCGACGATGTTGAGGATGTCGAGGAGAGCGAGCCTGCTGCACCAGCTAGCGCAGCCGACATTCATGAGAGTGAGTTTTTGCACTTTTCTTAGCAAATCTCTGATCTTGGGATATTTCAGAACTCCCCGAAGACGTTGTCCGCGAGAAGAAGCTCGACATGAGCAAGCTGATGAAGAAGCTCTCCGCTAAGGTTAAGGAGTTCAACGGGGCCTCCGGTGGATTCCGTGCCGCTCGTTAAGTCCTTGAGCTCCTTTTTTGTTGTTTTCTTGTCTGTATCATATCTTTTTTTTTTGCTCCTCTCTCTTCTGGTCCTCTCCAACTTGTTCTTCTCATTTTACATGTCCTCAGTCTCCCTCCTTCTGCTATGATCTCCCCATATTGCCACTGTCTTCTCGGGTCCCCCATTTCTTCTCTCACTTCCATCAATTTTGTTCCGATTGTTCTAGAACCTTCTGCTAGTCATTGTAGATCCATCCCTTATCTCTGTTTCTTTCTCCAGTGATATTCCCCGCCCGTGTCGATTTCCTTCTACGTGTACCGTGTATTTGATACCGTTTTGCTTCTGCAGACAGAGAAATAAACCCTTTTTTCTCCCCCTACATATACTCTTTATCTAATCTCTTTTCCGATAATTCCTTGCTGCTGACGTTTTTTCGTTGAAGAGTACAAATCAACATTCCTTTCTCGCTAATGGGGGGACAATTTCCCTAAAAAGGTTGTTGCAAATTTTTGAAGATGTTTACATGGTTCTTCTTCTTCTTCTGTGTTTTGTGTTCCCCCCGATGGTCTGATCGAAATCGATTGGATAGATCAGGATCACTGATTTGGAGGGAAGGTCAACGTGTGTTTGTGTACTTTCCAAATTGGTGGTTCTTGATTTGTTATCAATTTGGGGAAGGAAAACACATTTGGGGTCCGTGATAAATCAAAGATCGTTTTTGCGTTTAGAAGTTTCGGATTTTCTGGTTATTCAGAATCTAGAAACTCATAGTTGTCAAGGCCCGGGCCTGCCCGCCAAGGCCCGGCAAGGCCCGAAGGCCCGGGCTGGCCCGGGCCGGGCCGGGCCGGGCTTTGGAAAAATTTTCAAGGCCCGGCCCGGCCCGAAGGCCCGGCTGAAAAATTTGTTTTTTTTTTTCAAAAAAATTTTCGCTTATTTTTTTTTTTCTAAAAGATAAAAGCATTCAAATTTTTCAATTTTCAGTCCATTTCTAGAAAATTTCGGAAGTTTACTACTTCTTCTACTTTTCATTTTTTGTCCTGTTTCTAGTTTTTTTGTCCTATTATCCAATTTTTCCAAGGGTCACCGCGCTCCATTGCGAAATTGGTGAAATTCGAAATTTTGAGCTTTCCCTCTCACTTTTTTCTATTTTAGGTCACGTCGAAACCTCAAACTCAACAAAATTATTCAATTTGACGTGACCTACATAAGAAAAAAGTAAGCGGGAAAGCGCAAAATTTTGAATTTTCCAGAATTCGCAATGGAGCGCGATGAAACTTGGGAAATTTGGATAATAGTTCTTAATTTATAGTTCAATTGTTATTATGTTGTTAAAATAAGTATTGTTGATTGTTTTTAGTACGAAAAAACAACAAAACCCCGAAAAAATATACAAAAATTTGAATTTTGAAATTTGGCGCCGGGCCTTCGGGCCTTAAGCAAGGCCCGGAAGCCCGGGCCGGGCCTTGATTCCTCAAACAAGGCCCGGGCCCGGGCCGGGCCTTGACAACTATGTAGAAACTTCAGGGTCTCAAAACCGTCAGAAACATCAGATTTGCCGAAAATTTCTGGATAAATGGAATCTTGGAACTTCAGAGCCTCAGAATCGTTAGGAACCTCAGGTTTGTCTCCATAATTTCAGAAGTGTCAAAAATCTCGGATTTGCCTTCAGAATCTCAAAATCGTCAGAAATCTCAGATTTGCTTTCAGAATCGTCAGAAACTCTTCAAATTTGCCTCCAGAATCCCAGAATTGTCAGAAACCGCCTTAAGAATCTCTGAATCGTCAGAAACTTCAGATTTGTCTTCAGGATCTCAGAATCATCAGAATCTCAGATTTGTACTTCAGAATCTTAGAATCGTCAGCAACCTCGGATTTTGTAAAATCAGAAATTCTTGGAATCTGATTTTTGAGTCTTCAGGACGTCTGAATCTTGGATTTCCAACATTCCAGAATCTTCGAAATCTCGAAATTTCTATGTTTAAAATCTCTGATCCTTTGAGATTCTGGATAGGTCTGAATACAGAAATTCACCGAATCTCTTCAGAGGTCTTGCCCGGAATTCCGATTCTACGAACTTCAAATTTTCGACAATTTCAGGATCGGAAACTTCAGAATTCCAGAAAGCGAATCTTGGACACTTGGAATCCCAGGCTTCACGAACTTCAATAACTTCAAAATTCTTCATCCGAATCCAAGAATTTCCAGAATCAAGGTAGAGTATCAAAATCCCGGGACAGTACCCAAGATCCAGGCACAGTGACTTTCCAAGTATCCTGGGAACTCCAGATTTCAAAAATTCGGAACTTCCAAGGATCCTGTCAATATTCTTCTCCTCCTTGTCACACCTTCTCTATACCAAAACCAAAGATTCCTTGTCTCCTATGTCTCCTTCGTGTCTCATGTCTCACAACCCCAAAAATTCTTTGACCTCCTTCTTCTCCTTCTCGATGGTGTAATAACCCCTCCTTCAAAAAAAAGAATAACAAGACATTTGAAATTTCTCGAGAATCGAATCGAAATGAAAAAAAAACGTCTGTTTACCATTTCTCCAATTTGACACAGTCTGTAGAGAGATGAAGACGCAGAGTGGAAAAGATTGCATTGGTCGATGATCATCTCCAGAAGACATTCTACTACAATATCTCGGGCGGTACTTTTGTACGCCACGTCTTCTTCAACGACGACGACGTCTTCACATTCCAATCCGAATCGCGACCGACGTCGTCGACAAAAAGTGATTAATTGGGGTAGAGAAGGGATAAGGAAAAGGAGAAGATGTCCACAAGGAAGTCTCTCCATATCGACACCCTCTTCTTCTTCTTCATGAATGTGTTCTTTTCACTGATTCATTGCCTCTTTTGAAGCCGTGCCGACGGCGACCAGAGGTGGATAAGAAAATTTGTATCTTTTTCTAGGGATGTGTCTAAAAATAGACGCGTTGATTATCCCTGTTAATTGATTTATCCTTTGGTGTTTGTTGCAAATCGAGCGAATTTGCAGAGGGAAAAAAGCCTAGCTTTCCCAGCAGTGGAAGTTAGGACATTTCTTGTTTGCATTCCGGTAGGTATGCTTCAAACGAGGGCGATAGACTTGTCGCCTTTGGAGCTTCCGGCGACCTAACTTGCTCAGTGGTGAAAGTTCGGTCATTCTTAGTTTCAAGTGTCTAGCAGTGTTCTAATAGTAAGGACACAGTCTGTTAGATCCTCGAATGTTATAGGCTTCTCTTCAAGCCAGAAGTCTCATCTTTAAGACCAGATCGGATTGACTTCAAGTCCGTCTCCGATTTAGCTCCCGTGGCCTAACTTTCCCACTGTTGAAAGTTCGATCTTGTTTGGAGCGCCCAGCACTCTTATAAGGGCACAGTCTGGCATGCTCTCGTTCAAAGGCGCATGTACTTTTGTTTACAAACTTTATAGGCCTGTCTTCGAGTCAGCCACTGTTATGGATTCTCCAGTGGCCTAGCTTTTCCAACGGTGGAAGTTAGGTAATTTTTTCTTTTTCAGCTCGCAGACGTCCCGATAGCCGTAGTTAGCCCGTCAAGCTCAAAAAATTTTCAATTTTCTTCTTTCTTCCTTCTTCTTTCTCTTAAACGTTTGGTTCTAAACGGATTCTTGATCAACTATACATACTTCGAATGATAAACGTGATAAAATTCGATTGCTGCCTTTTTGATCTTCATATATTTTCTTCGGCCCCGAATCGAATTCCATTCCATTCAAGATCAATAAAACGAAACTATTCGGATCAATACACCCAAAACGCAAAGAGTTCAAGATCAAGACACGAACTCGATGTCAGTGTGATTAGGGATCGTTGTTCCTTGTGATAAGCGGGGGGAACGAGGAAGCGTGTGTTGATGTTTAAAACTGACGAAAAACCTTGTAGTGAAGTCCAGTGACTATCGTCTAGTTAGGCTTCCAAAATCTGTACCTAGCAAACTGATGCCGAAAATTTGAAGCCAAGCTAAAGAAAGCGGCTGGACGAATAATTAGCTGGCGGACTAGAACTTGAGATAGCTCAGCTAAGACAGCTATAGACCATCAAACTCGAGTTCTTTTGCTAGGTTTCATAGGTTTAGGCCCAGAGGCTGTCAGTCGGTGCCCAAACGCTGGGTCGCCGATGCCAGGCACGTTCCGGTCTTGGAAGAACCACGGCACCCTGGCGCTCGAATCGGTTTGAATTCGCGCCACTGTAGGTCCGCAATCACTACGGCAAAAAATCTGTGCATTTTTGCGTAAAATTTTGGGTGAAAACTTCAACCTTGTCGCCCAACATTTTGGCCAGTTTTGCATGGTCAAAAGTGCATAGCAAATGTTTGCAAAAAAATTTAACATCCAAAAAGTATAGAAACTTCAGATTTCGTCAGATATTCAGATAGAAATCGACCATCTTTTATAAAAATTTTAAACGCTTATAACTCCTCTAACTCTGAACGAAAATGTATGATTTTATACTTTTTGAATATATATTTTTTCAACTTAAAAAAGTTGGGAAATCGTTTTTTGAAAAGTGTTTCTAAAAAGCTGTTATCCTTAAAAACGCTGATACCCCGTTGTAAATTTTTCTGGGCATACTGTAGTTTACAAAAAAAATATTTTGTGCGCAAGGAAAAGCTACAAATCGGGCGTCAACTACCGCGTTGACTCATTCGTCGATCAGGGTGCCGTGAGAACCTTCTAGACACTTGAGATCGATCAGGATCCGTAAATCCAAATATCTTCCTTTTTCTGTCTTTTGGACCATGAGGGGAAGCTGATACCACAAAGCTTGCAGCGTGAACTGGAAGGTTCGCTAACCAACGGTTTTTCAGATTTCCAGGTATCTTATCCTACCTTCTCGATTCCCGTCTCTAGTATGATACCTCTTCTTGTTCCATTCTCTCAATACATATATACAATATAAAAGAGCGTCGATGTCGTCTTCAGAAAAAGTAAGAGAAACTTGTCAATTTATGTGGCCCTGGCTGGTGAAGGTAGTAGTAGTTGGTGTGTCACAAACACATTTCATGGTCATCTCTTCTCCGTTTCACGTGCTGTATTGAGAAGGGTCTTCTGGAAAACCACCTTGAGGTTTCTTTTCTCGTGAATGGATGGGTTCGAACTTCGAGTCACGGTCACGGTTCGTCGATCATCGTTCACTTGGGGGGAAACCCATTGGAAAGTCTTTTCAGGAGATGGATAGATACACGTATCCAGGTATTGGCATTGTGCCAAGTACAATTGGAACTGGTTTTTGAAGGGGAATTGTTTTTCAGATTGACTAAACTTCGACTTTGCAACGGATAGTGCAAACTGAACAACAAAACAATTAGAAGGGTTTTCAGGAGGAAAATATCTTAAAAATTCAACGATCATCCGAAGACTGTCCGCTTGTAGCCTTTGTACTTCCAATAGCTTCTAGCTTTTGTACTATAGCTATGGTACTTCCAAAGGACTTGGACCGTAACTGAGCTTCCGAAAGTCACCTAAAGTGCGTCAAGGGGCACACATGCTCGACTTTATCCAACCTAGGGGGTCTGAGAAAATGACGACCCCCCTAGAGTTGCTCCAAACTTCTCAGTTTTTCGAACAGTGACTAACTATGTCCCCTTTATAATACGTTCAAAGTTTGCGAGGCAGAGAACACCTACGAATCGAGTTAAAAATTTTGACGACCCAGGGTAACTCCCAGGTTAGGATTCGTCAAACATGTGTGTCAAGGGGAAAACACAACAGTCCTTGTAGAGAAAGAAAAGACACTGAAATGGTCTGAACTTTCAGCGGGAATTCAAACGCATGTTTTGCAGTTTGAAATCTTGTGAGTCCACTTAGATCAGTACAGATCTCCTACAATCCAAATCACAGAAATAGCCATGATAAGTGTACGTGTGTATGTGTATGTGTGATACAACAATACACTAGGAAGCATGTTTCTTCTCCTGTTCATCTTTAGCGAATGAGATAGAGAGAATACCCTGAGAAGGGTGTGAAAATGACGAAGGGATATCGATATGGATAGTGTCACTCATGAGTCATCGGCTAGTTCGCTCTATGGGCAAAATCAAGAACAGTGACTTTGAGCTGAACTGGGAACCCGATGCATTTTTTACAGGTTTATAGAGCCAGGATTACTGTAGTTATCACCAAAAGAGATGCAAGTCTCTAACAACGTCACTTGGAACACAGCTCCTTGGCCCAGCTTCGCAGAAACTACAAGGCCTGTTGATCTGTTGGCTTGGCCGGATTTTCAGACGGATTACTGTAGCCAGATTGTTTGTCCAGTGGAAGAACAACTACTGTTAAGTTCCATCTGTGCTTCTTTGGATTACTGTACTTTTATTCAGTCTGAAATCCTGCAGATCTATTCCGCTTGTCCAGATTTCCAGCTGGATTACTGTAGCTCGAGGTTAAGCTCCAGGGGAAGAACAAAGTGCTGGATTACTGTACTTTCAAACTATTCGTTCAGTCCAAAGTCCCATCTCTTCTGTTACCGATTTCTGATCGTTCTCCATGTCTGGCCCCATCTCTATCGTTTTTTTTGTATCAGTAGTTCAAAATTGTATGAAAAATTCACCATCACTGCGCTCCTCCCGGAAATATCAATCGAAATACGAAGAGACAAGTTTGATGATAAGGGGGCAGAAGGATGTACGTGGGTATGTTGGGTAGTAGTAGTAGTAGGGGAGTATTCTCGTTGGGGAAGGAAGGGGGAAAAAGGAAGGATATGGACATGAGGAACCAATGGGATCTCAAATAAAGCAATGAGATCGTGCATCGGTGGTTCAGTGGTAGAATGCTCGCCTGCCACGCGGGCGGCCCGGGTTCGATTCCCGGTCGATGCACCATAAAAGAGATTGACTCCTTGTAGTTTCAGTTTCGGGGTGGAGGTTCCTTCCACAATAGGCGAGCCTGGGGCGCAATAGTGGCAAGAACCCGCTGAACGGGACCACCAGTTGCTAGGGAGTTTATAGAAGTGAGGGGCCATTATACATGTGCTCTGAGAGCGGTATAAAGAATGTTGGTGAGTCAAGCTCTGGGAACACTCTACTACAAATTGTTCCACCCGCATAACCATTGGTTTGATGGTTGCAAGACGGTGGTCTGTAGATGAGTTTAGCCATCGCCAGCCCTTACTTCTGATGAAGGGAACCCGAAGGACATCTTCACCGTTGCCTGGTTTAAACTCTTACTCAGGATTCCTGTTTCCATTGAAGGAAGTCAAATGTCGTTGGACAAGTCGCTGACAATGACACAGTTACCCGCCGATATCCTCACGGACTAGGTCTCATCTCTCGGGATCAAGGGCTCTACATACCTGCATCCGTCCTGAAGTACAGACCGACCCACGAGTAACTCTACCGGATCCAGCAGCTTCAACAAGCCATCCCTATGACGCGGTTGGTTTGGAACACGCATTGGTCAAGCAAGATTCACTGGGGGACCTATCTGACGGCCGCCTGCCACTTTCAAGTTACTCAGGGATTTTCGACCCTCATTGACCCTTCCCGATTCGACCGTGTACACCAATTAATTGGGAGAGCGGTTATTCGCAGCGACCTACTCCAGGTCTCAGAGGGGGAGGAGGGCCCACAACAACCGATGACTACTGTAAACAGCAGCAAGAAGCGTCCATCGGCGCAGTGCAATCTTGAGTGCCTCAGCAAGCCGTCACTCCATTCATTGAGGTGGATTCGAAGCCTCCAGAAGATCAAGCAAGTTCAGCCAAACAAAACCGGGAACCACTGCATTGCGGGAAGTCCGAGTTCGGAACGACACAGTATGGAACATTAACATCCCTTCGGGAAGACCATTCACGCTCCGCAGAGACACTGGTACCTTTACGTTCCAGGGTATAACCGAAGTAGCTATATCCCTTGCTAAATTGACCTGCAATGGGAGAGCTTGTAATTTACTCTTTACCACGGGGGCAACGTGGCTCAGGTCCCGAGGACTAGCGAATCCTCTGCCGATTTTGTCCTGGCATGGGAGACTGGTTACTCCACTCATCAACGGAAAGATGAGGCAGGTCATAGGGCTAGCAAAACCCCGCCAAAAGAATTTCAGGGGCATTGCATGGAGGCAATGTCCCGGGTTTACCTTGACTTTAGGTAACCGCAAGTGAAAAACCAACCGTTAGATTTCTCTAAGGATAGGTTTTTTCACCTTAACTACCCAAGCAAAAAGCAAATCCGAAATCAGAACCAAGTTTCCTTGGCTAGATCCCGAGACTTACCTCAAACTTGGGTAATTAAACCTTTTGTTATTAAAAGATAAATTTAGATAAGATATAAGATAAATAAGATGAAAATTAAAGGAAAATTGGGTTAAATGACATTTGGCTCTTTCGAGCCCCTATTTATACTAGTGGTTCTTCTTTGCGTCTCTTTATGGCTTCATCCTCCTTGTTACACTTCCTTCTGTCCTTGAATATCCTCTCTTCATTTCTCCTGATATCTTCCACGCCTCTTCATTGGTACTTCTCCAAAGTACCTTTGATTAATTGCTTCTTTCGCCTCAATCATGTTGTGGCTTTTCTTCTTGACCTCAAACAGTTGCTCGTATCTTCTTGCTGCTCCTTGCTGTTTTTCTTCTTGCTGCTCTTTGATCGTTTCGTCGTTCACGACAGAACCCCAAAGAGAACCCTGCAGAGAACACTTCTAGTTTTTCTGGTAGTCCAGACTCCCGTGAGCCATTTCTGGTACTATAAAACTGTTCAGATCTGGAATAAGGATCCAGGGTGTTATGGAAGGTCCTAACACCATCCGAAGTCAGAAGATTGAAGGATTTCAGTGGGTTTAGAATCTAGAAGACTCTGGAAGTTTCTGGAAGATCTTTGTGAATCCATACTACCGTTAGCCATTTCTGGGGTTATGCAATTTTTCAAAGGCCCAAGAAGGGCACTGCAGTGAATCTTTTGAATCCAGAGAATCATAAGAAGTTCGAGAAATCCGAATTCATAAAATATAGGATTTTAGTGGCTGTAGATCCTGGAATTGTTTTGAGAATCTAGAAGACGCTGAAAAATTCTAGAAGATCTCTGAGTGTCCAGACTGTTCAGAGCCCCAAAAAAAATTCTGGAGCGAAGTCTCCAAGCCCAGAGAATTGTAAGAGGTTCTAGAATCCTTTCAAAAACCAGTAAATCTTGATAGGATTTCGGTTACTGCAGATGGTGGCTGTAGTTGACCGAGGCAACCCTCGGATCTACAGTAGATCCTCGTGTTGTTTTCGATCATCTAGAAGGTTCTGGAACTTTCTAGAAGATCTCTGAAAGTCCAGCTTAGTGTGAACCATTTCTGCAGCTCTTGAACAGATTCAGGGTCTCATTTTCCATGGTTTAGAATTCAGGTTTGGAATATGGACCCGTTTGGACTTTCTAGAGCCCTGGGAAACTTCTGGAATGTCATAAAACAATCGGAACTCCAGAAGATGTTTCGAAAATTATCCAAGATTCTAGAATCTTCAGAACTCGAAAATTTCAAATTTCGGGGATCTAAAATTGGGTTTTTGAGAATTGCCAACATTTCTAGATCTTTTTTAGGTTTTGAAGGCAATTCCCTTTTGTAGGCAATTGTAGACTTTTGTAGGGGTTTGAAAGTAAGTTTTTGTCACAAATAAGATTGAAACCCCTAATTTTCGGCCCGAAAATTCCCAAAATTGCTCACCCTTAATCGCCTCCTTCTCTCTCTTCTTCTTATCCTTCTCATCCGTTTTCTTCCGTCCCTTCTGCATTTCAGCAATATCATCCACACTCTCATCGTCGTGGCGTCGGATTTTAGAGCTTTTCTGAAAATGGAATGAAGATTTTTAATAAAAATCAGACCTAAAAACCGGACTATCTAAATCCTCGGTTTTTTCTCAAAATTGAAGTTCCAAAAAATAGAAAAATGAGTTTTTTAATAGCGAAAATCGTCTAAAATCTCAGATTGGTTCAAGCAAGGCTTCTATTCTGAAAAAATACTCACAATCAACTGTTTCTCAAAAAGACGAAGCTGATCTCCTGCAGTTCCAGTCTTCTCCTCTCTGACCATCGAGTCCAAATCCTGCGATTTCTCGTATTCACGACGCATTCGAGATGAGCCCTGGAAACAAAGAAAATTTAGATTTTTAATGTTTTTTTTTGTAGTTGTTTTATTGGAAACATACGATTTTCAGTTTTAAACACTTCAAAATCGTTCAAATTCATTCAGAAATTTTGGAGAAGTTGCAGAATTTTTTCGAAGCTCTTGAAAGTCTTCTAAACTTTTCTGAAGTCCACTAATCCTTTCAGAGTCTCACAATTTTTTAAAATCACATTCAGAATCCTTCAGAATCTCTCAAATCGCTCCAAAATCTTCTACGGCGTCTGAGAGACTCTAGAATCTTCTAGAGGCGTTCATAACCTTCTGGAACTTTTCCAGATGCTTCAGATACTGTCAGACCTTTTCAGCAGCCTCCAGAAGCTTCTAGAACTTTCCAGAATCATCTTTAGCTTTCAGTTTGTCAGTATCCTTTTTGTTAGAGCCCTTTGAAGACCAGGAAGCTTTTTAGAATCCTTCAGAATCGCTCAAATCGCTTCAAAGTTCTCTACATCTTCCGAGAGCCTCATAAAGCCTTCAAAATCGTTCAAAACCTTCTAGAATCTTTCCAAATGCTTCAGGACATGTCCGAAATCTTTCGAAGCCTCAAGAAGCTTCTACAAGCTTTCAAAATTATTTTTATTTCTTCAAAACTTTTCAAAATCTTTCCAGATGCTCCAGAGCCTGCCAGACATTTTCAGCTTTTTTCAGAAGTTTCCAAAAATATCCAGAAGCGTTTTTAACTTTTTAGAATGTTTCCAGATGCTCCAAAACCTGTCAAACATCTTCAGAAGACTCCAGAATCTTCCAGAACTCTCCATCTCCTCATTTACCTCCGCATGCCGATCATCTCCCCTTCTCCCACTGCTACTCGCTGGCAGAATATTTCCTTCTCGATCCCGTCTCATCATTGTCACTTCTTTCGATGACTTCGAGCTTGGACCATCGTCCCCAGAGACTCCTGATTCCAACTTTCTCTTCAGTTTTCGAACGAGGTCCTGAAATTCGTCAAAATTGAAGTTTTTTGAAAATTCAAAAATCTAGCTTGATCTCCTTTAAATTCTCTATCGATCTGTATAACTCTCATCAAAATCGAGCTACTGTAGCTCAAGAAAATAAAAGTTCAAAATTTTGATTTTAAATTTTTTGGAAAAACTAGATATTTTAAGTTCCAGTGAACCGATTTTTTCTGGTAATTATACTAATCGATAGAGAATTTGATGGAGATTCTGATGATATTTTTTTTTCGAAAAAATTGAGTTTTGACGTCTTCTGGAGACTTCAGAAGGCGTCAAAAAAATGTTTTTCAAATTTTTGACTTTCTTCGTTTTCAAAGTTTTCTCACCATATCCCCCTTCATCTCGGCTTTCAAAATCTTCGCCGACAGCTTATTCTTCTCATCTTCGGTCAATGGGGCTCCTCCAGAAGCCGCCTCGACGACGTCATTTCTAACTTGTTGACTTCCGTAGAAGTCCTTTTGAGATTTGTCGCTTCCAGTGACAAATGTCTGCAAAAATTTGGATTTTTTGGTGAAAAAGTGACTTTAAAACTAATGATTGCTCACTTTTCCTTGGGTAAACTCCGCCCCCAATCTCTTTGCATATTTCTCTGGAATCGCCTTCGGCTTCACCACACGCCGACCGCTGTAGTCGTCGTCATCGTCGTCGGGACGGCGGAACATTTTTTGGCTGAAAATTTAGGGAAAATTCGCTGAAAAACGGTTGGAAAAGGAGTAAAAATCGGAAAAAAAATCGCAAAAAAATGTTTGATTTATTTCTGTGCATTTTGCCGTGGCGGTGTATAAAAGTTTTTGAAGGATAAAATTGGTTTTCTCGGAATTTCAAAGTTTCAAAGTGATTTTTATTGCATAATTTGCTTGCAAAAATTTTTAAATGTGTTTTTTTTCAATTTTACTACTAATTTTCATCCCAAAAATAGAGAAATTGATGTTAAAAAAGCCTAAAATTCCCTTCAAAATTATTTATGGGTTACTGTAGCTTCTGTGCATTTGTCGTCGCGGTGAACCCAAGTTTTTCAATTTATTTTTTTCATTTTTTCGATCAATTTTTTCGCTTTTTTTTGCAGTTTTCAGTCATAAAATCATTAAAAATAAAAGAAAAAAGTCAAAAATCGTAAAAATTTAAATTTTTTAAACCAAAATTCCAGTTGTTTACCAGGTTTTGGTTATGACATCATGGAAAATCGAAAATAAACAAAATTATTTAAAAAAAGATAATAGAAAATGGCAATATTTTCTAAATAGTGTCTGTTGCATTGAATAACAGAAGATATTTAGAAAAAAAATTGTTCTAAAAATTAGAAAAATCCATAGGAAATCAATTTTTAGCGCTAAAAAATAAAATTTCAATTTATCTTCAAAAAATAGATTTAAATCGAATCTCAAGAATTTTCTAGGCAAAAAATATCACAATATCCCCTATAAAACCTAGAAAAATCGATTTTTTTCATAGTTTCTTCCCAAAAAATTTTAGCTCAAAAAAAATTCAAAATTTCAATTTTCCTTAAATTTTTCTGTGCAAAATGAATTCAAATCCAATTTAAGCATTTTTTAAGGCAAAAATACCACAATTTTCCCTAATAAAACCTAGAAAAGTGGTTTTTCAAAAAGGAATTCCCTGGAAAATTTCTTTATTTTCCACTGAAAAAAATATATCAAAATTTCTATTTTTTTACAAGAATAGCTTTAAAATAGAATCCGCAGCATTTTAATGTCCAAAATATCAATATTTACTCTATAAAAACCTAGAAAAATCGATTTTTTCCAAAGATTTTTCCTTCAAAAATTGGTTTTTTTTCTCAAAAAAAAAATTTCCCCCTCAAAATTAAAAAAAAAAAGAAAAAACCTATTCGAAAACATGTTATTATCGCCTCCTTCTCTCCCCCTTCCCTTCATGGCCTAACTTTCTCTTCCTCTTCCACCGAAACCTCCACATGTTCCCCTCTTCTTCTCTCTTCCCTTCCCTGCCAACCCGCTTTCCCTTTCTTCTTTTCTCCCTCCACGTTGCAATAGTGTCCTTCCATTTGCCCATTTACACACATTCCAACCTGTTTTCCGGCTTTTTCTCCATGAAAAATGCTTCATTTTCATATAAATTTAGGTCTAAAATTTTCATTTTTTGGAATTTTTAGCTCTAAATTGAGATCTAGAGGCTTTTTAAAATGTATTTTGTGTTCTTGTTTTCTAATATTTTTCTTCCTCTTGTGACAACATTCAAAAGAGAAAACAAAGAAATGTTTGATTTTGATAATAGTGAAAATTTCGTAATAATTTTTTAGGTAGTGAATCTAGTTTTTGTCATCTCTTTTTCCCAATAGAAATTTCCGAAAAGGAAATCAATAGAAGTGGAGAAGTTATGAAATTTCGGACATTTTGGCTTTGAAAAAATAGCGATTTTGAAATATTTAGCTGTTTCAAATAAAAATGTTCAGACCATCTAATTTTTCGTAAAATCATTATTCGAATAAAATTTTTTTTTAAATTTCAGCTTCAGCTTCTAGTAGTCTAAATTAAATGAATATTATACAGATGGATAGGGAATTTCAAGACGATCATTTTTGGTTCTCGAATTTTCTTAAAACTTTGATTTTGATGGTTTCGGAAGTTCCTAGTTCCTACTAATTCAATTTTTTTGATTTTTCTTTGAAAAGTAAGAAAATTGAACCAGTAGGAACTGAGAACTCCTAAACCCGTCGAAATTAAGTTTATGAAAATTCAAGAACCAAAAATGATCTACTTGAAATTTTCTATCTATCTGTATACTTTTCATACAATTTGAAGTACTGGAAAAAAAGATGAAACTGATTTTAAACTTCGGAAGAATTCTGCATCGTCAAAATTTTCGTCTCTTTTTGAGTACAAAACCTGTAAAATTTACCCAAAAATATTGATCACTTTTTTCTCCGTTAAACTTCCCGAAACAGCTAGAATCCTTCTGAATTCTCCACGGAGAACTTTTACTCAAGTAAACTTGGCTCCGGGACATTTCGAAAGTGGACATTTCGAAAGTGTGAAATCGCGTTTTTGTATAATTTTTGGAATCTATTTTACGTTTTTGTCCAAAAACGCTATTTTTTTTACGTATAATAGATCATAAACGCAAAAAAATTATAAGAAAAGTTCCAAAAATTGGGCAAAAAAGGGATTTCACACTTTCAAATTGTCCGCTTTCGAGATGTCTCACTTTCGAAATGTCGTACTTTCGAAATGTCTCGCTTTCGAAATGTCTCGCTTTCGAGATGTCCCGGAGCTGAAAACGTCATTCTGATGCCTTCTTCTAATGTCTGAGCCCTTCTTCTCCTCCTCCTCCTCGTCATCATCATCATCATCATAATCATCCTAATTGTATGTCTACTCAAAGCGTCATGTCTTTCTTCTTCCAAAAATAACTCTATAGCTTTCATCTTGACTCATTTTGTTCGCTAGAGATACAAATATAGCTCTCCGCGTTTTCCCACACACACACACAATAATTCCAGAAAAGGGCCCCCCCTTTTTTACACCAGAAACCATCCAATGTCTCTCTTGTTTACTCCCTCTATAATCTGTGGTCACTTCTTCTTCTTCCCACCGAGAATAACCTTTTTTGCTTCAATTTTTTCAAAAAAAAGAAAAAAAATTGATTATTTTTGTTGATTTCAGAGCTTTGACTCTATGTCTGAAAGCTTCAGAATGAAATTAGTATCAAAACGTCATCTACTCAAACATGTATTCCTCTATTTTGTATTAGTAGGGAGAGTAGGAGTAGATTCTGTTTTTTTTTTGCAGAAAAAAGACGGGGGAAAAATTGATGAGGTTAATTTTAGAAGAAGAAAAAAGAGAAATAATTTTTTGTGGGATTCTAGAATTTTCATTTTTTGAGATTTTTTTCGATTATTGAGAAGACAGTTAATTAGACAAATCAATTGATTTTGAGAAGAAGAAGAAGGAAAATTTTGGCTCCGGGACGTTTCGAAAGTGTGAAATCACGTTTTTGCCCAATTTTTAAAACTTTTCATACATTTTTCGCGAAAATTCATACGAAAAGTTTAAAAAATTGAGCCAAAACGCGATTTCACACTTTCGAAATGTCCACTTTCAAGATGTCTCACCTTCGAAATGTGGACTTTCGAAATGTTTCGGAGCCAAAATTTTAAAGGAGGATTCCGACCAAAAAATGAATTGGGCTTAAACTGTGCTAAAATGTCCGTAGGTTACGAATATCGAAGTGAAACAGCTTGAAAAAAATCGTAACGCTCAAAAAACGCGATCGCCGGTGCTCAAAGTGATCCCTGATGGAAGAGAAATTACGCGGCCGCCCGCAAATTTCGCAATATTTTTCAAATTTCTCTTCCATCAGGGATCACTTTGAGCACCGGCGATCGCGTTTTTCGAGCGTTAGGATTTTTTTCAAGCTGTTTCACTTCGATATTCGTAACCTACGCACATTTTAGCACAGTTTAAGCCCAATTCATTTTTTGGTCGGAATCCTCCTTTAAAGGAATATAGAAGAGATATTAAGAAGGTTCGACTTTTCGCAAGGGAATCAAATAGTGATAAAATCCGATGAGTTGGAAGAAAACGCATTATACACAATTTTTCTAATACAACAAAGGATGGAGAATTTTATGAGCACTGGCGTCGTGGGAACTAGAATCCCTTAAAATTATTAGAATTTTTGAAAACTGAAAATGATCTCCTTGAAATTTCCAATCGATTTGTATAGTTTTCATTGGAATTGGTCCAATGGTTCTGGAGATAAATGCGCATAACTGATCGAAAAAAAAATTGACCTGAAACTCGGTGTTCCCCTGTGTCGATTTACGAAGCCCCGCCCACAAAACGAAATACGCGGCACATCGTTGCTTCAGTTTCGTGGGCGGGGCCTCGTAAATCAACACAGGCGGAACACCGAGTCTCGGGTTCATTTTTTCGATCATAGTTATAAGAAAACACCCAAAAGAATTATCTCCAGAACCGGTGGACCGATTTCAATGAAAATTATACAGATCGATTGGAAATTTCAAGGAGACCATTTTCAGTTTTTTCAAAATTTAATGTAATTTTGACGGATTCTTGTTTCAACGATTCTAATTCTGATAAAATTCTCCATTCTTTGTTTTAGTAGAAAAATTGTATATGCGTTCTCATCGAACTCATCGAATTTCATCACTATTCGATTCCCTTGAGAAAAATCGAACCTCCATAATAACTCTTCTAGTATATCTATACCAGGTGGACTCCGCCCCCTTCGGGGGCTCCACCACCTGGCCTTTGCTTGTTTCTTTGTTTTGGAGCCTTCGGCTCCATTCCTCAGGGCCTGCGGCCCTTTTCACATAAAAATGTGGTACCTTCGGCTCAATTCCGTAGGGCCTGCGGCCCTCGTTTCTCGAAAGTGGGGAACTTCCGGCTCCATTCCTCAGGGCCTGTGGCTCTATTTCTTAGGGCTTGCGGTCTTTTTGACTCAACAGTGGTGAGCTGGCGGCTCCACTGCTTATTGCCCAAATCAGTTATTATTAACTATTGTAGCCTTCGATAAAATGAAATATAAAATGAATTAAAAAATTGATGCTTCGCACCCACAACAATTTTTTATTCATTTTCTATTCCATTTTACCCAAACGCAATCTGATGCGCGTTCCGCGCATAGTGAAGTTCGAAAACTGTAGTCACAAAACGTTCACTTTTGGCCAACGGGGGATTTTCGAAATTTCACATTTTTTTTGGAAAAAAAGTTAGAATAATTCCGGCAACTCGTCACTTTATCTTCTTCCAGAATGAAATTACTCATTGATTTCAAAATCGAGGTTTTGGGGCTTTTGTTGTTTTTCCGATGTCGAAAAAATTCGGAATACGGGAAAAGGAGACGGAATTCTATACGTCTCTGCTATCGGAGTCAGAATAGACACATCTTCAAACTTCTAACCCCAATAAACGCCCTTCAAATTCAATTTTTCTGAAATTTTCTTACATATTCTGTCTCCTCGCATCGAGACGAACAGAATGATATAAAATTCGACCCGTCTATCTTTCTCCATTCCGAACCTCACCCCCAAACTTGGGTAATTAAACCGGCTTCTCCTCTCCTGCCGGCGGGGGTAGTTCAGAGAAGCGGCCGACATTAACCGGGTTCGCGTCGGCCACTATACTTCTCGGCTACATTCGCCAAGTTTTGTACAGACTTACCACAAGTCTCGCACAAGCCTCTCAAAATTATTACGTACGCACAGTCCAATAGTTGTGGGAGGTTTGTGCAAGACTTGTGAAAGAGTTGACTAAGACTTGTGCAACCTTTGGCCAACATTTGTAGTGACAAACTTCCTCAGCAAATTGTTTTTGTAATTTGATGGAAAAATTGAAGCGAAAAATTCATATAAGATTGAACAACAAAAACAATGGAAGAAAAAAAGCAACAAGGAAAAAATAATGATTTAACTATTAGCTACTACTCGTAGGGGAAGACGTATGGCTCGGTGCTGATGTTGTTGCTTGACGATGAGGAAGACGGATTTCGCTGTGCCCTGAAAATTCTTAGTTTGTACTTCTTGTACTTTTTTTCAAATTTTAGCTTACATTCTCATAACTTCATCTATGTTGTACTGCTCAACGTCCAATCCTGCATCACGTCGTCTTTGGCGAAAAGCCTTCACATCGTCCCATCGATAATGCCGAGTGCAAAGTTTTCTATCGACACAGTATACCAGCTGCTGGAGCTCCACATCATAATGATAGTTTCGCAGATTTTGCAGAGAAAAAGTGAGGCTGTTGTGGATGATGTGTTCGACGGTGTCGCGCACTTGACGACGGTATCGAACTTGTTCATGTCCATCAGCGCCCAACATAGTCACGAATTGATCGTTTTCATCAATATCTCCTGTGAGCAAGTGAGGTGGTAAATAATATCCGAGAACGTCGTATCCAAATTCTTTCAAGCATTCTACTAACGTTGCTGGAAGATGCTTGAAATGCTTATCAGAAGCTTTGACAGAAAGTGGGCGAAATGAGTAGACCCAGATGTCGTACTGGTTCGGTAGGGCCTGAAAGAGGAAGCAGTTAACCAAAGTGATGGGTTATTGAAAATTTACCGATTTTAGAACAGCCGAGAACAAATTCGTAAGCTGATTCACAGCCTTGTCTCCGGAAATATTCTTGGTAGTATAGTACATATTCATGTTGATGATGGGAAACGGTGACACAGCTGGTGAAATATGAACATGCTGGAGTTCGCTTTTTTGACGAGCAGCCATGTGAAACTTTTTTTGGATAGAAGACGAGAGAGAGTTTAGTGATGCTTCTACTTTGTTGAGAGATTTGGAAACTTGTGACTTCAGGGAACTCTAAAGTGTATAACTGGTAATCTGACTAGCTGTGAATAACTAACCATATATTGTTGACCAATTATTATTTCCTTGAGTTGGTTCATATCCGAATTGTCCACCAAGTTTACAAAAGAAGTCATCGAAATTGTTGGTGCTGAGATGGAACTTGCGATTTCCTGAAAATCGTACTGCTACATAGAACAACTTTGAGGCGCCTACAGTTAATTGAACATCCGTAAGGTTTCCATTTTTGACTCCCTTTGTAATGATTCTCCCAACAGCGGCAACGTCTCCCGATTCAATTGAGTTTCGAAGAATATCTAAACATAGATGATTCGGCGAGTATAATCTCTTAACTTACCAGCTGAGTTCACTGTCTCGTCTTCTTCCAAATATTGCGAAAGACTGAATTGGGGAGTCTTCACTTCGATTGGACGTTGATGCGACAAAGCCGATGTTCCTTCTTGGTGGAAGTTGTCTAATCCATCATCTGACGACATTTCGGAATAGGTTCTTTCAAATGGTAAACTCCCATCAAACTCATTTTGATTGGATTTCGAATATTGAGCAGTGGTATATCTTCTCGTCAATCTCGGTTCTATGAAATTATTCTGGCTCATATTTGCGAAGTTGGGTTCCTTGTATTGATGTCGCAAAATCGACCTTTCTTCTTGTTGATGGAAGTGGTTTATCATTCCGGTATTGGATGTTTCATATTGCTCTTTCTCGACGGACACGTTTTTGTTGGGTTTCGGACTTTGAGCGGTGACATTTCTTCTCGTCGATCTCGATTCCCTGAGGATATTGCTGTGATTTTCCTTGACAGTATCTACAGGTCCAGGAGTTTTTCTTTTTCCACCCATAGTTCTGAAAACTGTGAAGATGTATTATAAATTTTTTGTGAAAAGTACAAAAGAGTTATGGGAACTCAAAAAGGAAGAAAATACCTGAAAAATAAAAAATCTAGTTTTTACTTCTACAATAATGACTTTAACAGCGAGAAACGAAAGATGAACCTTGATACTCTAATAGGTTACAATATCCTTGTAATGCATCAGGGGGACAGAGAACGTAATGAGCGTTAACAACTTTAAGGAAGTAAGAGTTGAGCAATTGACACTTTTTCACAAGGTTGGCAGACATTTTCAAATATACATCATTGCTATGAAGAGCCATTTCGTAAATATTTTTGAACGGATCAATAGTGTCGTAGTGTAAAATTAGAACTAAAGTCGTATTTTCTGTGGTGGAAAAAATCCTTTCGATGCTTCCAAACTTCATCCTCATCTGTTCATCGAAATATTGAACATTGCAACTTTTTGTAACGCTTTTAGAAGACCTTCGACACGAGAATGAATGAGAGTTGGCGTACACAGATACCCTATAAAAAACTCCTCTAATGTTTAGCCTCTTTCAGATTAAACTACCGTTGTCTTACAATCTCCACTTTATTCCGAAGTAAATATTGCTTTTCCTTCACGGTCAGTGGAAGGATATCTTCATCATTTCTCTCTCGAGATTCATCTTGAACGTTTTCCGCATCCGATTTATAAGTTGATGGATATGGAACGGGACTATCGGTTTTGGAAGCAGCTGTAGAGCACGCATATGAAGCCCTTTGAAGAGAAATAAATCTAGTCGACATATTGATAGTTGCTCTGGTTGTGTAAGTATTCGATGCTCTTCCCAGAACTTGATTCAACCTTTCAAATGGTGCAGCGCTGGTAAGAAGAGGGCTTCCATCCATTTTCAATGTTGTTGTCATGTGATCTAACATCAGCTGAAAAAATCTGGTTAGAGGCAGAGAACGAAAGAATTTCAACTCACATGAAGTTTCATGGTATACAGTTTCGGATAACATTTTCCAATTAACCGTCGTATGTGCTGAACTAGTGGCATGAGCAGATCACATTGAGTGACGCATAGATAGCTATCCGTGACAACTCGTGTTGAGAGCCAATGCAGAAGAATCATTAAAGTCCATGAGTTGAGGTTCTCGTTGCACAGTAGAAGCGTAGGAATAGCAATGTCGTAAAGTTGTTGAACTTCGCTCCCTGTTCTGCTCGTAAGTTGAATAGGATCCAAAAGTACTGTCGAGTTCATTCCCTTTGCTTGTGTGGCATTGCTTAGAGCGCACGCCCATGCTTTTCTACAACTTTCCACAACTCTATGCCCAGTTTTTCCTCCGTTCCCAAGAATGTCTCTCATCAAATCACGAGAGGTACCTTCAAAAATTAAGTGTAGACCATCGTATCCATCGTTCCATGGTGCTGGTAGTCCATTTAAGATCAATTTCTCAGGAATATGAGATGCATCGTAAAAAGTTACTTGATTTTCTGAATACCAGGAAATTTTTCGTCCTCTTTTTAGTTTGATGGATTTTCCCTCAATTGTGCATCTTGAACAGCAGCCGAACGATTGCCAGATAGGTAATCCGTGAATTTTCCGGGAAGCCTGAAATAACCATAATACATTATCCCAATTTCTGCGTTAAAGCGTACATCGAGGTCTAGTACAGACTGAAAAATTTCCAACACGACGCTCTGAGAAGCTCCTCCAACAGTTACTTGTAAGGGATTTTTTTTGATATCCTCAATTTCTAGAAGCATTCTCTGAAATACCGAGGAGAAATCTTGCTTAGTCAGCTTTTCGCTTGATTGAAGCATTGCTGATAGAAGTACGTAGTTTGCTTGATATTCTCTATATTTTCCACGTCCTTTGGCAATATCGTGAACAGCAAGGAAGAGAGGCCAGAACTCCCCTCTGAAATCAAAAATGAATGAAATTACTAGTAGAATTTTTATACCTTTTGCTTCCTCTTTTTCGGAAGCCGTCTGTGTTCAAACTCAACAAAAGGGTGGTAGCACGTGGATTTTTCTTGGTGCACTCTCGTAATCTTTCTTTGTATTTTGGAGTGTCCTTCAAGCGACAGCATAGAGATGTTGGATCGTCTGAATCCATGTTTGTTCCTTCCAAAACTCCTGTGTCCAATAGATGTTGCATTTGTTTTCGCAAAGAGAATGTGATAATAGTTTTGATTCCTGAAGAGTTGCATTGCGATACGCCAAATCTCTTGCATTCGTTGTTTTGACACTTTTGATCTTCTAAGAGAAGTCCATGACACATTGGGCAGAAGGAATATACTCTTTTTTCATGATCTCCCCATTCTTCCAATTTCCTGTTGATACGACCGATCTGCAAGTTATTAATATTTGTAGACGTTTCTGTTGAAATGAAATTACCGTAATTGATGGGTAGCGATTGATTAAAACTGCCATTGAAAAAATATCTTTAGCCAAGCCTTGAGAAATGTTGTTTTTTAAAAAAATCGCCGAAATTAGGTTGACGGCGTCTTCAACACCTGAAATCTGCAGCTATTAGAAGCAATTTTTATCTTCCTTACCAAAAGTACATTCTGTGCGTTCCAAGTTTTCACCTGAGATCGGATGCTGCTCGAAGGAAGATTCTGAAATTTGAATGGAAAACTTTTCAAGTTATCCTTTTGTTGCATACCTGGAAACGGAAAGGAATCATCAGTTCTATAGATGTAATCATCAGTAGAAGATCCAAAGTCTTCGTGTGTTGGTAGACACTCTCCTTCTTCCTCACTCAAACGTTTCACTGCCGCATCATCGCTTAAAATTGAATTCAATCTTCTTTCACTAATCAAGGAAGAAAGAGCTGCTTCTGTAAGAATCCCAGTTTTTTCGATATTTTTCTCACTTTTTACTTACGAGATGATCTCTTAGTTTTCGTTTTTCTGATGTGTTTTTCCATTTTTGTCATGCTTCTTGCCGATAATCGCTGCATGACAACGATCTGTGTTGTTTTCACTGTAAATAAATTATCAATTAGTTATATAACAATTTTCGGGTAAAATAAAATTATCATTGATAGTGAAAAATGAATCAACACATTTTAAACAAGAAAAATGATGCAAAACGAAACAAAAACAATGACGCCGCTTCAGCAAAAAATCGATAATCGAATCTTTGGCCAAGACTTGTGGGGAGTGTTCGCCACAACCTGTGTGCGCAAAGTTGGGCCAAGACTTGTGGGACACTCGATCCCAGTTGTGAACGCGCATCGTTTGGGCAACACTTGTGGGTGCCTTGTCCCAACATTGTGGGAACCAAAGCCTAAACTTGTGTGACCTTAAGTTTGGCAAAGACTTGTGGAGATTTGCCGAGTTTGTGTGTGCACCGCCTCTCTGCCGCCGCGACTCTGCTTCTCTGTCGTCGCGCGTGCAAAAATGAACTAAGTTGCTCATGAAAAGTGGTCCAGAATGCTTCAAAATTGGAATTTTGAAAAACTAAAAAGACGTGCATCATCCTCATATAATCAGGAACAAACTGTGAAAATCTCAAAAGAATCGGTAAACTCTGAAGAGAGTTATGACTTGCAACACATTTTCGATGCCGAAATTAGTACTGAAAATTCAGGAAATGAGCCGTAACTTGCTCAATTTTTGAGATATCAAAAATCTAAACATATGGGCATCAACGTAGACAAATTTCTGATCTTTCTGTAAAAATTTTATCCAAATCGGTTCAGTTTGGGCTGAGTTACAGCTGGCGACATACAGACAGACATACAGAAATCACTGGTTGTTATTAGTAAAGATACTGCCCTATGTTTTCAGTTTCCCCCTAAAAACACATAGGAAAAATTCCCCCTCTTCTCAATTGATTTGTCTAATTAACTGCTACGTCGTTTTTCCCTCTCCTTCTACTGGTTTTCTCTGCGTCTCCACTCTCTCTTCCTTCTCCACCCACTCCCTTCCCTCCTATCCATCTCCATTTGGCTCAGGGCTCTCAGTCGTCGCCACAACGTCTTCGGCTTTTTTTGCTCTGTGTGAAAAACACAAACATTTTTTTTTTCCATACACACGAACATTTTTTCTCTTTCTAACGGATAGAGCTGGGATTTTAGAGCTCTGACGTAAATTGGTATGGAGAATGGAAGAGAGAGAGAGAGAGAGAGAGAGAGAGAGAGAGAGAGAGAGAGAGAGAGAGAGAGAGAGAGAGAGAGAGAGAGAGAGAGAGAGAGAGAGAGAGAGTCAATTTCCGTTTTTTGGAGCATTTTTTGAGATTGGAGCATCTATCTGAAGCGTTTTTGGAAGGAAATAGGGGGATATATTGATTTTGAAATTTTTGGATTTTTTCCCTAAAAAATTGAAATTCAAAAAATTGAGTTTCCATAAATTTTGAAGACTTCAAAATGTTTCCAATGATGTTCCTTTTAAAATTATCGTATCGATCTGTATAGATACTGTAGCTCAGGAATTTTGAGCTCCAAAATTTTTTTAAAATTTTGATTTCAAAAAATCCCAAAAGGCGACCATAAAATTTTGAAAATTTGGCGGATTTTCAAATTTTCAATGGAGCACGATTGGAGACTTTTGCAGTCTTAAAAAATTCATCTGAAATCAATTTTTCAGAAAATTCCAAAACTTACCTAAATCTCCCTGAAATTTCTGGAGATAAAACTGTTTTAATTTTATCTCCAAAACCAGCGGACCAATTTTTATGAAACTTATACAGATCGATAGGAAATTTCAGGGAGATCTGAGTGTTTTTTTTTTAATTTTCCGAAAATTTTGATTTCAGATGAATTTCTGAGCCTTCAAAAGTCTCCAATGATGCTCCATTGAAAATTCGAAAATCCGTCAAATTTTCGTATTTTTTAAACTCCATTTTCCAGCTTTTTCTTCAATTTTTCTTCATTTTTTTTTCGATTTTTCTTCAATTTTATATTCGCTTTTTTCTTCATTTTTTCTCCAATTTCCAACCAAAATTCCCCAAAATTTCAGCCAAATGAAAAAATGTCGTCGGATTGCTCTCTCTGTAGTCTCCTGACGACGATTCTCTATTCCATTCCTCTCGTCATCGCCATTTTTTTCATCCCGTTTCGATTGATTTCCGATACGCGAAGGTTTCTGTGAAAGTTTTGAGAAGAAATTCAAAGATTTGAAGATTTTGAGCGAAAAAATCAGAAAAAAAACACTGAATTTGGACCTCGAAAAATGTGAAAATTGAACCGAAAAAGTCGAAAAACTATTGATTTTTGTCCAGAATTCATTGAAAATTCGAATCTCCGCTGAAATTTTGAGTTTTTCGACTATTTTCTGCACTATTCTTGAGTTTTGAGAGTGAAAAAATCTGAACAAAACACAAAAATCCGACTCGGAATCCATCAAAATTTGATGTTTTTTTTGTTCCAGAAAATCCAAAACCGTCGGCTTCTTTCATCCATACTGCAATGCTGGCGGAGGCGGTGAACGCGTACTATGGGCGGCGATACGAACGATGCAAAAGAAGTGAGTGGTTGGAGACGAATTTGAGGGAGAAAGAAGAAAAATCTGTGAATTTTGACCCCAAAATGAGCAAAATTGGCCGAAAATGAGTAATTTTGAGCTAAAAAATGGGAAAAATAGCTAAAATTGAGTGGTTTTGAGCCAAAAATCACAAAAAAGAGCAAAAATGAGAAAATAAGCAACATTCAGTATTGGAGCAATTTCAGCTATTTTTAGTCATTTCTGGCTCATTTTTCTAGTTATTTTATCCAAATTTTCATAAGTTTCAAATTGAGCCAAAAAATGAGAAAAATTGGCTTAAAATGAGAGATTTGAATCCAAAATTGAACAAAAGTAGCTGAAAATGGGTCATTTCGTGGCGAAAACGGCTCTAAATCTATTAAAAAAAAGGGGGAAAATGAGCCAAATTTATTCTTGAATAATTGAAGCCATTTTCAACCATTTCGACTAAGTTTTAAACATTTTTTCGCATAATTTCCATCCGAATTCCTCCAATTTTCAGATTCCCCGATCTCAAATACTATGTGTATTCTGGAGACACGGACGCAACGAAAGAGCAAATTCTTCTGAAGGCACGACAGAGATTCGGCATCGAATTGGATCCGACGAATGTTCATTTCGTTTATTTGCGGTTAGTTTTCGACGAAATTTGAGGCAAAAAAGTCGAAAAAATCGCTGATTTTTGTCCAAAATTTGAATTCCCGCCGACATTTCGGGTTTTTAGATCATTTTCTACGATTTTTTTCGCTGAAAATTTTAATTTTGCAGCTAAAATTGGAGAAAAAAAGAGCAAAATGTGGTTTTTTAGCCTAAAATAGGAAACTTCGAGCAGAAAAAATGAAAAAAAAAATGGATTTTTGTCCAAAATTTCGGCTTTTTAGACCATTTTCCATGATTTTTTTTTGCTAAAAAATGTGATTTTTCAGCTAAAATTTGAGCCAAAAAGTGAAAAATCGCTAAATTTTTGTTCAAAATTTGAGATTCTTGGTCAATTTACTATGATTTTTCGCAGAAAAGTTCAAATTTCAGCTTAAAAACTCCGAATATTCCAGATTCCGCTCTCTCGTCGAAGCTCGTCACTATCCTCGCTTCACAATGCTCTTCCAAGCACTCGCCGGCTACTTTTTGGCTCTCGAAGCATGGCTCCGGCTGGTTCCCGAAATATTCATCGATTCAATGGGATACCCTCTATCCCTGCCGGTTTTTCGTTTTGCTGGAAGCAAAGTAGTGGCATATGTACACTATCCGACAATCTCTTGTGATATGTTAGATGTCGTTGAGTCGAGACAGGAGACTTTTAACAATTCGAGCACGATTGCACAGAGCAATTTCTTGTCATGGGCGAAGGTAAGGAAGGAGGAGAGATTTTCAGTGAAAAATGGGGGGAAAATAGTCTGAAAAGTAGCATCAGATTGTCAAAAAATGTTCAGAAACGTCCAGAATGAATTCCTGCCAAAATTTGAGCACTTTGAGTCAATCTGGACCAAAAAAAGACAATTTTAAGCTATTTTTACGCCAAAATTACCTTTTTTGCGTCGAGAAAGCTTAAAGAATGACTTAGAATGTGTCTGGAGAGCCAAAAAAGAGAAATTAGAGTTAAAAATGTGAAAAAAATGACAGAAAACGATGTTCTAAACCAAAAAATGCGGTTTTTGAAGCTTTTCCAGACCATTTTCAGCACAAAAATGACATTTTTAGGCGCAGAATTCTTGTTTAAGCTCTCTAAATTTCAGCTCGGCTACTACCGTATGTTCGCATGGATCTACTGGATGGCCGGAAAGACGGCCCATGTTGTGATGGTTAATGGAAGGTAATCTTATTCAAATTATTGAGCTCCCGCCCAATTCCGAAAGTTTTTGTAAGCTTTTCAAATGTCTAAACCATCGAAATTGGTGAGAAATCCTTCTAAAACATAAAAAACACACTAAAAATCATGTGAAATTTCTGAAAACTTCAAAAAGACTTCTGGAAGCTTCCCGAGGGCTTAAAAGAGGATTCCGGGCGAGAAGGAGGATTTCAAATGAGTTTATGGTTCAATCGATGCAAAATTTCATGCTGATTCCGAATATCACAATGAATACGCTTAAAAATGCTTCTGACACCCAAAAAACGCCGATAAAGTTGCAAAAAAGTTATCCTTCATTGCCGAACTTTTGGTGTGTTTTCCACGTGGATTACAATTTTCGCACTGTCCACGCAAAAGTTAGGGCAGGAGGGATAACTTTTTTGCAAGTTTGAAGGCGTTTTTTGAGCCTGAGAAGCATTTTTGAGCATTTTCATTGTGATATTCAGAATGAGCATGAAATTCAGCATCGATAAACTCATTTTGCCCAGAATCCTCCTTTAAAAAGTGATTCTTAAACTCTTGCTGGTCTCCATTATTCTAATTCTATAAATAGATAATCTGAAATTGACAGTTGGACTCAACGCCACATCACCGCCATTTGGTCACGTCGCGACGTCTCCATCGTCTATCCGCCGTGCGACGTTGAGGAGTTTATGAAGATCGAGTCGGTCGCAGAGAGAATGTGAGTTTTTTCTGGTTTTTGGATAGAAAATGAGCTCAAAAATCGCTATGAAAGCTCGAAAAATGGCTCAAAATTTATCAGAAATGCCTGAAAAAGTTTCCAGACAGTTCTCAGCTGATTTTGGAGCATTTTTAGAGAATACTTAGACAAAAAAAACGTTTAAAAGCTTCTAAATTTGATTTTAATCCAAAAAATTGTATAAAAATCGCTTTGAAAGCTCGAAAATAGGATAAAAACGTCTGAGAAGGAGCTGAGATTCTACCATTGTTTTCAAGATATTTTGGAGCCTTTTTGGCGTTTTTTAAGCTTTCAAAAGCCAGTAATGAGCAAAATTGGCTAAAAATCGTTATTTTATTCCAATTTTAAGCCAAAAATTGCTATTTTCTGTCAATTTTGACTCAAAAACGCTACTTTGAGTCAATTTTAAACCAAAATGCTTCTGCTGCTGAGCTGAAGCTCTTCTGTCAAAAATTGGGCTAAAAATGACAGTTTTTAAGCCAAAAATCGCTATTTCAGTCCAATTTTGAGCTGAAAAATCACATTTTCAATATAATTCCAAGCCAAAACCGTTTAAATCGGCTAATTTTGAGCGAAAATGGTAACTTCTGCGTTGAGTCTGTTCTGTTGAAAATTGGGCTAAAAATCACTATTTTCAGACAATGTTGAGCCGAAAATCGTACTAAAATTTCCACTACTAAAAATTGGTACTAAAATTGCCTAAAAATGAGCAATTTTGAGCCAAAGTCCACTCAAATTCTTCAAAAATTGATTTTGAAAAATGAAACAATATCAACCTTGGAACATTTTCAGCCATTTTTAGCTTTGTTAACCTTAAAAATTCTTTAAAATGTCTAAATGCTGATTTTAATACTTTTTTAACTCTTTCAAGGATAAAAAGCTCTAAAAAACCAATCCAAACCTATTTTCCCCACATTTACTATCAAAAAAGTCTTTGAAATCCCTCTTTTCCAGCCTAGAAGAGAAGAAAATCGTCCGTTTGCTCTCCGTTGGCCAAATTCGCCCCGAGAAGAATCACAAACTCCAGCTAGAAGTCCTTCACGATGTCAAGGGACCCCTGGCGAAGAAGGGATATAAAGTGGAACTCTGTGTTGCCGGTGGATGTCGAAATGAAGAAGATGAGGAGAGAGTGAAGACGTTGAAACGGGAAGCGAAAGAAATGGGAATTGGGGAAGAGTTGAGATGGGAATTGAATATACCGTATGAGAATTTGATTGACGAGTTGTCGGTGAGTTTTTAGGAGTTGAAAAGGCTTAAAAGAGCGATTTATGGCTTGAAAATTGGATTAAATAGCGAATTTTTAGCTTGAAAATAGTGATTTTCAGCTCAAAATTGTCTGAAAATCGTGATTTTGGCTCAAAAACTGTGATTTTTAGCCCAGTTGTGATAGAATAGCTTCAGCTCAGCAGCAGCAACATTTTGGCTTGAAATCGACTGAAAATAGCGCTTTTTGAGCGAAAATTGACTTTAACTAGCGATTTTTAGCTAAAAAGGACCATTTTTAGCACAAAAACTGTCATTTTTTGCTCAAAATAGCATTTTTTAGCTTGAAAATAGCTTAAAATTTGGATTTTCGGCTCAAAAAAACTCAAAAAGTTTTTGAGCTAAACATCGCTTTTTTAGTCCAATTTTGAGCCGAAAATCACAATTTCAATACAATTCCAAGCCAAAAACCGTTTAAATCGACCAATTTTGAGCCGAAGTGGTAACTTCTACGTTGAGTCTCTTCTGTCAAAAATTGGGCTAAAAAATGACAGTTTTTGAGCCAAACATCGCTTTTTTAGTCCAATTTTGAGCTAAAATCGCTATTTTCAAGCTAAAAACTGCTATTTCAGCTCAATTTCAGCGCTCAAAATCCCAAATTTTCCCATTTCCAGAAAGCCCTAATCTCAATTCACACAATGCACAATGAGCACTTTGGCATTTCGGTCGTCGAGGCGATGGCCGCGTCTACAGTAATCCTCTCGAACGATTCGGGTGGTCCTCGAATGGATATTGTCAAGAATTTCGAGGGAAAATGTGTTGGATATCTATCGATTACCCGTGAGGAATACGTCGAGACGATTCTGAAGATTGTCGATGAGGGGCGGAGTCAGAGGGATCGGATTCGGGAGCAGGCGAGGAAATCGTTGAGCCGATTTAGTGATGGCGCTTTTGAGGTTAGGGGAAGAGTTTTGTAGTTCACGAGGACAAGATCGTCGAAATTTTCAAAAAAAAAATTTTTTTTGGCCGAACTTTTCGTTCATTTTAAGGCAGAAAAACTGAATTTTTGGGATCCGCGACGTTTCGAAAATGGACATTTCGAAAGTGCGAAGAATTGTGTAGTCCACGAGGACAAGAGAATACTAATTTTAAAATTTTTCTACAGGTTTTTTGAAGAAAAATGCCGATTTTTCTGCTCTAAAATGAGCAAAAATTAGGTTTTTAAAAATTGAAAAAATATTTTTTTTTTGATCATTTTAGATTTAAAAAAACATTTTTTGCTTCTAAAAGATTCATTGCCTGAAAAAAGCAGAAAAATGCGAAGTAAAATGAGCTTCGCGACATTTCGAAAGTGTGACGTTTCGAAAGTGCGACATTTCGAAAGCAAAAAATTCAAACCATTACGGGGAAAAACCTCTCAAAAAAAAAGGAAATTTTTTCTTTCTAAATGTCAGACTTTCGAAACGTCACATTTTTGAAACGTCACACTTTCGAAACGTCACTTTTTTCTGCCAAATTTTCGTTAATTTTTCTCAGATAACCCAGAATTTTGCTTCTAAATAGCTTTTCAGTCGTAAAAATCAAAAAAAAATGGTAGAAAATTTATTTTAAAAATTTTCATGATCTTGTCCTCGTGGAGTACACGAATTTGCAAGATTTTCCAGATTCTAAAACTTTTTTTTCAGACTCACTGGAACCAACATATCCAAAAAGTGCTCTAAATTTTTATTGACATTTTTTTCTTCAATTTTTTCGGGTTTCTCTCAAATTTTTTGGCTCTGCGACATTTCGAAAGTGCGACGTTTCGAAAGTTGTACTTGCGAAACGTCGCTGAGCCATTTTCCTCCTGTTATCCATTTTCTTCTTGTTTTTTATAATGGGTTTTCGCTTTACTGTTATTCCCTCTTTAAAAAAATAGTCAAAATTACGGTTTTTTAATGAAATTTTTTTCTAGGGTTTTTTATTCGAGAAAATTGAGTTCTTTGTGTGGTTTGAATGCCAAGTTTCTATATTTTTTTAAAGAATTTTTCTTTGTTTTCCAATTTTTGAATCATTTTCTTGAGTTTTCGACTGAAAAATCTCTCTTTTCTATTCAATTTTTTTAGTCATTTTCTTTAATTTCCATTCAGAATTTACAGATTTTTAAAAATTTCTTTCCTTCATTTTTCCACAATTCTACCAAAAAATTTCCCCAATTTTGGCTCCATTTTTCAAGTTTTTTTTGGCTCAAAATCTCCTTTTTTTCTTCCTCTTGAATTTCTTTGAATTTTCTCTATTTTAATGGGATTTTGAGCAATTTTCTCAATTATTCGTCAGTTTTTACCTCCTCAATCTTCTCCGAAACTTCCAGAGAACACTCCCAACTTTTCTTTTTTTCTCCAATTTTTTCGAATTTTTCAATCTTTTTTTTCATTTTTTCTCGAATTTCGACTCAGAATTCTATTTTTCCCTTCAATTTTCGAGTCGTTTTCTTCAATTTCCGAACCCTCCAAAATCCCTACAATTTTTCAGATTCTTCCCCTCGGAATAATCTAAAAACGATGAAGTTGTACTCGATTCACGTCCTCCACAAGGATCCATCAACAGCCGCCGTCCGAATCTTCAAATCGGAATCTGATCTATCGTCGTTCAGCTTCTTCCAGAAGACGTCCGTTCAGGAGTTTATGACATTCAGCTCGAAGTTGATTGTCGAGAGAAGTGGACTCGGAACGAGAAGTTCCGTTAAGGTTAGTTTTCTTCCATTTAAATTGAGATTTTCCAGTCGAAAGTTATATGAAAATGTAGATCTCATTGAGCTCTTCATATTTATATAAATTTTGATAGGAAAATTTAAATTTTTAGAGAAGAAAATTGTATTTGCAAAACTTTTCAATTTTTCTAACTGTTAAGTTACGTTTTCCTCATAAAAATCTCAATTTTCCTATCGAAATTTATATGAAAATGTAGATCTCATTGAGATCTACATTTTTATATAAATTTTGATGGGAATATTGAGATTTTGAAAGAAGAAAATTGGTTTTTTAAAAATTAGAATTTTTTAAAACTTTCAGTAAATCAATCCAAATGAAAATTACCTCCTTTGAAAGCAAATCTAAAGGAGTTTATTTCCAACCAAAAATTCAGATTTTCAGTCTATTTTTTCTGAGAAAAACTACGGAAAATCCAACCAACCATGGTTTTAGAATTAAAAAATCTGAGAATTCGACAAAAAGTACCTTTTTTTCCAATACCGATGAAAAATACACCGTTTGAAAGCAATTTTTCTCGAGATTCACCTCTCAAAAATTTTTCTTTTAACAATTAGAAAAAAATTAGACACGAAGAATCTAATCCTAATTTTCTTTCCAATTCCAGGAAAACGAGTATCTGCTTCATTGCTACGTCCGGAACGACGGTCTCTCGGCCGTCTGCGTCACCGATTCCGAGTATCAACAACGTGTTGCCATGAGCTTTTTGGGACGTGTTCTCGACGATTTCACCAACAGAGTGCCGGCGGCTCTTTGGGTAAGGATTGGAAAGAAGGGTTACGGTTGAATAACAGAGAAAAATGGTTAAAAATGAAAAAAAAAATGTCAAAATTGGGTTTTTTTAGCTCAAAAATGCACAAAAAATCCGCTGAAACGAGCGATTTTCATCTAGAAGCAATCTTGCTATTTCTACGCCAAAAGTTGGGATTTTGAGCTCGAAATTGCACTAAAAAAGCGGTTTTAGGCTCAAAAACTTTCATTTTTAGCCCGATTTTGACACAAGAGCTTCAGCTCAGCAACAGACGCATTTTGTTTAAAAATTGACTCAAAACAGCGATTTTTGGCTTAAATTTTTCATTTTTAGCACAAAAACGGCCATTTTTTGCTAAAAATGGCATTTTTTGGCTTTACAAAAGTCATTTTCAGCTCATTTTCGGTCAGATTTGGGCAAATGGGCTTCAACACTTCTTCTATCAAAAATCTAGCTATTTTCAAGCCAAAAACCGTTTAAATCGGCCAATCTTGAGCCAAAGTGGAAACTATAGACAGAATTGGGGCATAGAAGCAATTGGATGATCCGGACCCAATTTTGGCTCCTTTTGAAGTTTCTAAACCTTAGATATTTCATTTTTGATCAGATTTTTCAGCCAAGTTTAGCTCATTTTCTTTGAATTGGCCTGGATTCCAGTACATCTAACAGGATTACTGTAAAATGAAAGAAAAATGACACAAAATTGTTCAAAAATTGGACAAAATCGGCTAAAATTGAGCAGTGAAGCTTAAAATGGCTCTGGAAAATGGAAAGTTTTGAAAATTATTTTGAACAAATCTGAACTTTCGGCTCCGGGACATTTCGAAAGCAAGACACTTCAAAAGTAAGACATTTCGAAAGCGGACATTTCGAAAGTGTGAAATTGCGTTTTTGCTCAATTTTTTGAACTTTTCTTATAGATTTGCTCAAAAATGAATGAAAAGCTTCAAAAATTGGGCGAAAAGGCTATTTCACACTTTCGAAATGTCCCGGAGCCGAAATTTCTTCTGAAAAAAAACCTGAACATTTTTTGAATGAGACTGACCCATCTCCCTGACCCCGTCTTTCGCACCAAAACAAACTAAAATCCCCATTTTTTCAGCCCGCGATCCAAAAAGAGAAGGACTGTACATACACGGGGCTCCGCGAGCTGCTCGAACGATGGCAGAATCCTCGCGAGGCGGACCCCATGACCCGTGTCCAAGAGGAAGTGGAAGAGACGAAAATGGTGATGCACAACACGATTCAATCGGTGTTGGATCGTGGTGAGAAACTGGACGATTTGGTCAAAAAATCGGAAAATCTGTCGGATCAGTCGAAGATGTTCTACACGTCGGCGAGAAAGATGAACAAGTGCTGCAATTATGTTTAGATTACCTTTTTTTGGCTGAAAATTGACTGGAAAATTGGGGAAATTTTGAGCTGAAAATCGTGAAAATCGATCAAAACTTGATTGAAAAAAGTCAAAATTTTTGAGTCAAAAATTTTTGTTAAAAATTCGTTTTTTCCCATTTTTAAACGACTTTCAGTATTTTGGGCTTATTTTTTCTTCAATTTTCCAACCAAAACATTGACTGAAAATGGGGAATTTTGGTACAAAAATCGTGAAAATCCGTCAAAATTTTTGATTCAAAAAATTCACAAAATTTTTCAGTCAGTAATTTTGATTTTTTTTTTTTCATTTTTGCTCATTTTTCACCGATTTTCGTTATTTTTGGCCCATTTTTCTCAATTTTTTTCAGCCAAATTTTCCCTTCTATTAGCTCCGCCCCTTTTCTCCTTTCCTTCATTTTCTCTTTGTTTGTAAATTCTCGCTCTCTCCAACATTTCCTTTTCCACTTTTTTTTCTATCCTATCCATTCCCCTATCGCCTGAATATAAAATACGCAAATGCACACATTTTTCTCCCCGCAAAAAATGGTGCCAATATGTATTCTTCTACTATTTTTCTGTCTAAATGAATGAATGAATTTATTTTATTTCGAAATTTTTGGATTGAGACTCAAAATGTAGATAGGATCGTGTCCTTTTCCAGATTCTTTTTAGTGAGAATTTTCAGATTTTCAGACATTTCGCAAGTGCGACATTTCGAAAGTGTGACGTTTCGACATTTCAAACCATTCTGGGGTTGCTTGATTGAAATTTTTTTTCTGAAATTTGAATCGAAACATTTTTTTTAATTTTTAGATTACGAAATTCTAAAAAAAATTTTAGATTCAAATTTTCTCCAATTTTTGGACTCTGCGACATTTCGAATTTTTGCTTTCGAAACGTCGCACCTGCGAAACGTCACACTTGCGAAACGTCAGACTTTCGAAACGTCCCACTGAAAACTTCTGGAAGTCCTGCTCTGTGGCATTTAGAAAGCAAAAACTTCGACAGTGTGACATTTCGCAAGTGTGACATTTCGAAAGTGTGACGTTTCGCAGGTGTGACATTTCGAAAGCGAAAATTCGAAATTCGTAAACTAATAAAGTTTCGAAATGTCACACTTGCGAAACGTCGCGCTTTCGTAACGTCGTACTTTCGAAACTTCACAATTTCGAAACGTCGCACTTTCGAATTGTCACCCCTTCGAAATGTCACAATTGCGAAACGTCGCACTTTCGAAATGTCACATAAAGTTTACAGACCCCATTGGATGCACCTAACCCTCCTTCCCATACTTCTCCAATTGCTCATCACAAAATCCGTGACGTCTTCTGAAGTTGCTCCATCTACAGTAGTCCCCCTATTGGCTGACACCACAACTTTAGAATACGTGCATACTGTATGGAGACACGGGGATCGGACCCCGGCCGAGTTCCTGTTTCCCGATGATTTGAAGAAATGGCCACAGGGATTGGGAGAGTTGACGGAGGAGGGAGCAGGTTGGTAAGGGAAAAAAGAGCAATTTTAAGATGAGCAATCACAGAAAAATGGGCTGCTTTGGGATACTGTAGGATACTGTATTTCCTGTGGGAGTAATGTAGGATACTTTGGGAGTACTGTAGTGTCATTGGAATACTGTAGTGCCGTTGGGGTACTGTAGGTAATGTAAGATAAACCAAAAGATTCTACACATTTTGTTGTTGGAGGTTTTTTAGATAACGTTGTTAGTTCGAGAGATATAAGTTCTTTTGAGATAAGCAATTTTAAGATGTGCAATTCTCAGAATAGTAAAGTTTGAAAAGCTGAGCAATTTTATGATTAGTAATCACAAAAATGAGTTCTCAGAATAGCAAAGTCTAAGATGAGATATTTTAAGATGAGCAATCACAAAAAGGATAAATTTTAAAATGAGTGGTTTTGTGACTGAGCAATTTTAAGATGACAGTACTGGCCAAAAAGAATGCGCACTCTGGCGCTTTCTGTGGAAATAGGTCAACTTTGAGGGTCCGAAAAAGTGGTTTTCAGATATCCGATTTTTCTGAAATTTTGTGAATTTATAGAGCAACTCAAGAACTATATTTTTATAAGTAACACCTTTTTCATATGATTGCAATTCAGTTAGTTAGGTCGCATGTAAGCCAAAAGGCTCAAAACTAAGACGAAATTCGAGGTGACGTCAGTCCACTCAGCCTAACTAACTGGATTGGATTCCTATGAAAAAGTTGTCAACTAGAGAAATAGAGTTCTTGAGTTGCACTATACATCCACAAAATATCAGAATATTTGAATATCTGGAAATCACTTTTTCATACTCTCAAAGCTGACCTATTGCAACAGAAAACATGGTTTCTTATTCGCCAGTACTGTAAGGATCTTGAACTTACCAAAGTTTGAATATTTTTTGAAAAAACAGTTTCAAACATATCATTTCTCTAGCTACCATACTTTTTGAGAAAACCTTTCCCTTTCCAGCCCAACAATATCGTCTGGGACAATGGCTTCGAAAACGATACGGTTCTTGGCTGGGTGAAAAATTCAATCGGAATACGGTATTTTTCCGCCTTACAAGTTTGTATATCAAATTATTCTTCCAGATCTACATCCGAAGTTCCGACTACAATCGTACTCTAATGTCAGCACAGGCAAACATGGCCGGGCTATTTCCACCAAAAACCCCGATTGCCGAAGGGCTCATGTGGCAACCGATTCCAGTGCATACACGGCCAAAGCCGATGGATAAGGTGAGGGGGACTAGAATTCCAGTATAGAAAAAGTTCTTCCAGGAACTTTATGAAGAAGTGAGTTGTCCGACAGCTGAGGCTGAAATGAATGCACAGTGGAAATCGGCAAAGGCGGAAGGGATTCGAGAGAAATTTGCAGAGGAAATTCAGTTTTTCTCCGAGAAGCTGAGCCTACCTAACATGGAGTTGAAGGCAACATGGAAGATTTATGATAACTTTTTTTGTGAGGTAAAGCTGCACTCAAAATTGGCCACAACGATGCTCCTCGTCTCTTAGTCGCACTGTGCTAGCTGTTCTTTCCGTCCAAAATCAGGCCTAAAAAAGGAATAGTCGTAAGGTTTGACGCATGGTACGCAGACACTACAACTCACGCAAAAATACACAGAATTTCCCCTGACAACTGCAGTCCCGCTACATGCGCGCGATTTTTCTTGAGTCACTTGCGTAAACGCGGAGCATCGTAGTGGTCACGGTCTAACTATAAAACTTCTATTACGGCTACAGTACCTTTTTCAGAAACAACACAACATCTCGTGGCCTGTTTGGATGAATGCAACTATCTTCGCCAGAGTAGACGCTTTGTACAACGAAGTGTCCCAATTGGAGTTTCATACGGAGACAATGAGAAGGCTTAGAGGAGGGACACTGCTAGAAGAGATATTTCATAGATTTAGTGATAAGGCAAATGGATCGTTGGGGGAAGAAGCAAAGTTTTATGCGTACTCAGCGGTTAGTTTGAAAATTGGCAGCGAATAAAGGAGATGAGGTTAGCTAGCAGAGTAGCTAACATGAGATTTTTCTAATTAGCTTTCAATATTTAAAGTATCGTGAAACAGAGCTTGATCTAGTAGTACTGTATATATATAGAAATTAGGTTCAGTACCGGTCACAGTGACGTTTCATTAGCTTTAGCGTTGTCAGTTGGATGACGGCTAACAAACTTTAACCATCTGAAAATATAGCTCAAAGGTGGCGCAATAGCAGTTTTCAAGGGAAACTTCAAGGGAATTCCGTGCATTTTTGCGTGAGCGTGTCAGTTGTAGTGTCTGCGTACCATGCGTCAAACCTTACGACAGTTCACATTTTAAGCATGATTTCGGACGGAAATCAACCGAAGTTGAAAAGTTGGCATATCAGAATACGCTCACACTGTGTATAGTTTCAATTTACATGAGTTTCGGGAAAAGCTAGAATTTTCGCTGTGAAATTACCCTTAACACCACGTCGTCTTTAGTCTGATCACAGTACACCAATCCCAATTTCTTCAGCACGACTCCACCATCGCCGCACTCCTTGCTACGTTTGGTATCTTCTACGACATCTACCCCAAATACGCCACGTGCCTTCTCATCGAAATGCACAAACTACAAAACTCCACTCGAATCATTCGCGTTTTTCATAAAAACGAGACAGATGTGGATCGCCTCATTGAGTACTCCATTCCGGGATGTGATGCTCCGTGTACTCTTGAAAATTTGGGGTATGATTTGAGCAGATATTTCCCGGATGACTGGGAAGCCGAGTGTGGACTCAAGTGGAACTTTGATTTTGTTTATATTGGTGGGTTTTGAACTGAAATTTTGTTGAAAATCGAGGAATTTCAGTGGTAATATTTGGTCTTCTCATCTCTACAGTATGCTCCATGACAATGTTTCTGTTGGAGAAATACAAAAAGAAGCACATTGTCAAGTTTTCTGGACTCGGTGATGATACTTTTCCGATGCTTGCTATCGATGATAGCGAGTGATTGCTTAAAATTCTAGTCATTATTTTTGTTCCCACATATCTCTCTTTCTGACATTCCAAAGACACCGATGGCATTTACTGTGATTCCTATGATCATTCTTTTATGACACTTGTTTCCCAGTGCAATAAATAGATTTTTTCGTTGGAGTGTAGTAACAAAAACCAAAAAAGTAAGCTGTTGTTGACACACTAAAGCAAAATTAGTCGCTGCACACCTCTGGCGCGTACATTCATTTTTTATATTGGAGTTCCTTATTCAGTGGGAGTGTTTGATATTAATGTGGCTTATTGATGTTGCTTATAACACTGAGGTACACACCTTACTCTTAAAAAAGTTTAGAGCATAAATCAGTTCAAGGCAAAAATTATATTTGCTAATTCATCGTATCAGTGCGACGGTTTGAATATTTTTGTTCGGTTTTATGTTTTCGATCTAAAAATGTCGTTAACTTTTCTTTGAAAAAAATGGAACTCACAAAATTATGGCCTATAAAACTAGCAATAAGATAATCTTATGTTGGCAAACACATTTCGACAGTATTTAAAAGATGCCAACATACGGTTTGTATCATAATTAAAACTCTTCTGATTCTTGCCCTTTTGACACTTTTTGTCGCCGTCTACTCGACTAATGTGGGAGGTAATACCGATGCTGCGGATGAAAAAGCTGACAATGTGGTGAGATTTCCTTTTAATTTCAGACTGTATAATAATTAATTCAGATTGACGCAATCAAAGCGAAAATTGCTGATTTGAAATCGGATGAAGCGGTTTTGAGAGATGAATTGAAAACAGTGGCAGGTGAAAAAGGAGAGGCTCTAAAGCAGGAGTTGAGCGAAATTCAAAAGGAGTTGAAAGGAGCTATGGCAGATCTGATGGACGCTCTGAGAGATATTTTCCGCCGTCATTAGATGCAAAATTTTGAATTTGTTCTGTTGGTGAACCAATAAAGAATTGTTCATTTGTTGATATCCACTGTGAGTAGATTGCTCTTTTCAGTGATTTTTTCCAATAATAAGTGCTACATTTTCAGAAAGTTTAGTGTACCCCTCGAGTACTCACACATGTTCAGGGTGACTTGAGTTTTGATTGTGAAAAAATGGTTGTCAAACGAAGACTTTATTACATTCACAATTAGAAATAGACAATTTGAAATGAATTTAATGGTTAGTGCTGGAAAAGTAATATGAATACAAATTAATTTATTAATGAGTGATTTGGAGAGTGATTAGTGATTAGAAACCCCAAAAATTATTACAAATGTTTCCTAAAAGTGTCCAAATTGTAACAGTATCCCTCCACACCAACAACCTTTGCATAATTTCCCTGCACCGTCTTCAACCAATTCCAAATGTTCATTCCCAGTTCGATCGACGGGGACAAGTCCAAATAAACACTATCGATTGGGGCCCCGAAAACTTTGATCAAATTCTCAGTCCATTGTTTCAGCGAGAACTCGAAACGATCAAAGTAGAGAGAATGAATGTAGGTGACTTTTGGTCCTTCCAATTGATGAGAAGTTTTTTGTTTGATGGGGGTTCCATTGACGAAGACAGTCGGGAAGTTTTCAGTTCCCTTGGATTTGTAGAATTTCCAAATGTAATATTCTCCTGGGTAGGCGGGGCTTTGAAGTTGAAGATAGTCGGGGGAACGGAGGCTTAGAATTATTGGAAATGGTCGTTTGAGATTGTTGAGGACGATGTAGTTGCTTCGTTTCGATAGGATGGAGAGGTTGGTTCTGAAAAAATCAGTATAGTACCGGTCAAAAATGATGGCGTTTTCAGTTGAAATAGGCCAACTTTGAGGGTGTAGAGCATTCTTACAGCTTGTTGCTGACAAAAAATCAACACATTTCATTGATGGGAAGGTTATTTTTTAGATCATGAAAGTTGACGCATTTTTTACTAAAAATCCTAATTTTTAATGAAAAATGGGTCAAGAACTTTATTTTTGTACTTGACATCTTTTTTGTAGGACCACAATACAGTGAGTTCGGTCGATTGGAAGCCAAAAAGGTCCAAAATAAGACGGTTTTCTAGGTAACGTCAGTAACTGACTGGATCGTGGCCCTATGAAAAAGTAATCAACTAGAGAAATAGAGTTCTTGAATTGCTCTATACGTCCACAAAATTTCAGAAAAATCGGTTTTATGGAAACCAGTTTTTCAGACCCTCAAAGTTGACCTATTTCCATTGAAAAAGACAGCGCCAGTGGAATTCGCTGCGTAGCAATGCTAAGTGGATACAGCACATAAGGTTGAGCTCAAAATGAGCATTTTTTGAATTTAAGTGTAGCTAAAGTGGTCCGAATTTTCAAAAAAAATAGTTATGAAGGATTTTGTGAAAAAGCTGGTTCTAGAACGTCCAGTTCTAAAACTACCGGATCTAAAATGTCCAGTTCTAAAACTACCGGTTCTAAAATGTCTGGTTTGAAAACATACAGTTCTAGAACGTCTGGTTTTAGAACGTCTGGTTCTAAAACGTCTGGTTCTAAAACGTCTGGTTCTAAAACGTCTGGTTCTAAAACGTCTGGTTCTAAAATGTCTGGTTCTAAAACTACCGGTTCTAAAATGTCTGGTTTGAAAACATACAGTTCTAGAACGTCTGGTTTTAGAACGTCTGGTTCTAAAACGTCTGGTTCTAAAACGTCTGGTTCTAAAACGTCTGGTTCTAAAACGTCTGGTTCTAAAATGTCTGGTTCTAAAATGTCTGGTTCTAAAACGTCTGGTTCTAAAACGTCTGGTTCTCAAATGTCCGGTTTTGAAACTCACAATGACATTGGATCCAACAATTTTAAAAGTTGCTCAAAAATCACAGTTGGAAGTTGGAGAAGTGGGAATTTCTGCTCGGTTTTCAATGGGACATCGGTCATAGTTGCTAGGGAATCTGAAATTATGTACAGAAAAAATGTGTAGTATTAATTCAAGATCCAAAAACACGTTAAATTTGAACTAAAAAATCTTAAGGAAAAAGATAAAATCTAAAAAAATCCAAAAAACCTGAAAACTTTGAAAATAAAAAGCGAGTTTTGATAAAATCCCATTAGATTTTTAAATTAACTGCGTAGCCATGTAAAATTGATACTGCATTTTTAAGCGTAACAAATTTTACAAAGTCCAAAAAGCTATGAGTCCAGAATATCCAAGAAAATCAATTCACATTAAGAGAACACGAGCAGGGCTACTAGGATACATCAAGATAATGCTTCTCTAATAAGGGGGTCCCCCATTTTCTCTATCACTCTCTCATTCACACACTATTTCGTCGTTTGAAAAGGACATGCGAACGAATGGAGCCGTTCTATTTCTCTGCACTCTCTCAAAATTGTATTATATTTCTTGCAGGGGGTAACTAGGGGTTTCCTTGAATACACGGGGCTTATTTTAAAACTGGACTTTTTAGAACTGGATGTTCTAAAACTGCACGTTTTAGAACCGGACGTTGTAGAACCGTAAATTTTAGAACCGGACGTTCCAAAACCGGTCGTTCGGAAACCAGAAGTTTTAGAACTAGACATTTCATAACCGGACGTTCCAAAACCAGATGTTATAAAACCGGATGTTCTAATACCGGACGTTTCGAAACCGGACGTTCTATAACTGGACATTTCAGAACCCGACGTTTTAGAACCAGACGTTTCGAAACAAAAACGTTCTAAAACCGGACTTTTTAGAACTGGACGTTTTAGAACCGCACGTTCTGGAACCAGACGTTTTAGAAACTGACGTTTTAGAACCAAACGGTTCTAGAACTTAAAGTTCTAAAACCAGACGTTCTAGAACTGGGTGTTTCAGAACCGGACGTTTTAAAACCAGTCGTTTCAAAGCCGGATGTTCTAAAACCGGACGTTTTAGAACCAGAAATTTCATAACCGGACGTTCTGGAACCGGATGTTTTAAACCTAGAAAATTCAAAACTAGACGTTTTGGAACCGGGCGGTTTAGCACCGGAATTTCAAAACCTTGACAACTCAAAACCAATAAGATCCAAAACAGGACGTTCCAAAACCGGACGTTTTAGAACCGGACGTTCTAGAACCGGATTTTCTGAATTCGGATATTCTAGAACCGGATGTTTTAGAACTAGACTTTTAAAAACCAGATACTTCAAAACCAGACGTTCTGAAACCGAAATTTCAAAAATCGGACGTTCTGGAACCAGAAGTTTCAGAAACTAGACATTTCATAACCGGACATTTAAAAACCGGGTGTTCCCCAACCAGACGTTTTAGAACCGGATGTTCGAAAACCGGACATTTTAGAACCGGACGTTTCGAAACCGGACGTTTTAAAACCAAACGTTTCGAAACAAAACCGTTCTAAAACCGGACGTTTTAAAACTGGACGTACTCGAACCGGATGTTCCCCAACCAAACGTTTTAGAACCGGACATTTTAAAACTTGAAAACAAATGAGAAAAATCCTTTTTGTAAAAATTGAAAATTGAAAATTCAAATTTATTAGAGTCTCAAGATTTCAGATCATTATACAAGAATCGAAAATTCAAAATTTAAAATCCATTTTCATGTCTGAGCCAGCAGAGCCAAAAAAGCTTCCTCATCATTTTGAGTAATCTTTTCTCTTCGAATAACCTTCCTTTTTGGGGCTCTTGGAGCCACCTTCTCCTTCTTTTTGGCCTCAACTGGATAGAAGAATTCCGCGATAAGATCTTCTTCGGGCTCCTTTGGAGCTGGTTTTGGAGCCGAAGGTCCCGAAACTTGTGCTCCCACTGGATATTGACGCTTTGTTGGCGCTTTTCTCGGCACCACAATCGTCTTCACTGGAAACTTGAGCCTTGGGATTACTGTAGTTTGAGCCGTGAGTTTTTCGAACACCATTTGGCTCCGCCTCCCAGGCCCAAATGATAGGGTTTTTGAGCCTTGGAAAAGATGATCGAATGCTCCTTTTTGATGGGTTCTGGTGGGTTGGAGGGGCACAAAGTCTGAGTTGGCATTCGACTTTTTTGGCTGAATCTTGATTGGATTTTGGGCTTGGGCTTGAAAACTTCCCAAGTACTCAATATCCTCCCCATATCTACCGTAATCCACATTGTGCCACTGGGGCTCCATGGGAGCTCCAAATCGCTCTTGCTGGTGGCTCAAAGGTACCGTATTCTCCATACCGTAATCCAAATCCATTATCGTATACGGTTGGTACTGATCCACAGCTACAGTACTCATCAAATTCTGATCAAAATTTCCATAGATACTCGGGCCCTCTTGATGCTCCATTTGTGCTCCATATTGTTGCTGAGAAACAAAAAATTGTTCCGGATAACTACCGTATCCCATTTGGCTGGCTTGGTGATCCATATTGTTGCGAGTTGGTTGGTGAGTCTAAAAATATAGAGAATTTTAGAATTTGAATCGTTTTAAAGAGAAGGACAGTAAAACTTGAAAAGAAAAAAACGTCGAAACTCTGAAAATGGGTTGCCGACGTTTCGCAACTACGGCGCCTTGGGGACTGGTTGCGAAAATCCTCTTGGTTACGAAATTATTGGATTCAAATTTCCGCGATTTTGAAATTGGAATGTTGCAAAATTTCTTAATTGCGAAATATTGCGGTTACTAAAGAGACGAGAGTTGCGAAATGTCAGAGAACCAAAAATCCAATAACTTATTGGAGAAAACGAAACTGACCAAAGCGAAAGAAGAAACGAAGAAGAAATAATTAATGAATTGATGTGAGTGAATCTACATCGAATGATTTCTGTGTATCGATATATTTTACCTTCACTTATTAACTCCGCCCCCCCCCCCCCCCCCCCCATAAACTATACAATGGGGTGCACCTGGACTACCCATGAGAACTATGGGAAATATGTATTGATTTTTTCAGACAGTAGTAATAGTCCAGAAGGACACAATGCGGGAACGAACAAAGACTTTATTTATGAAAGAAAACCGTAATCTTGAGTTGAGAGTACTGTGGGGATACTGTAGGTGTATTGATGATTTTATTCTATTCATAGATTTTTCGAGTCGCGTTTTTCTCACAATCAGGGTCATTTTCCTTCGATCTGATTATTCTACCTGAAAATTTCCATATTTTCCCATTTTTTTACTCAAAATTGTTCGTGTCAGGTGCGACATATTCGCTGCGTAGCGACTAAATTTTGTTTTTCCCACGATAAACTTCACAAAATTTGAATTTGGCGGGAAACTGCATGCTGTCTGCGTCTCTCTCTCTCGGCTTGGCCGTGCGACAGAGCGCGTTTTCTCGATGTACCGCGCTGCGACCCTGTGTTTTTCGATTTTTTCCATTTATTAAATCGAATTTTGACTCAAAATTCTATTTTCACTTCAATTTTCGAGTCGTTTTCTTCAATTTCCAAACCCTCCAAAATCCCTCCAATTTTTCAGATTCTTCCCCTCGGAATAATCTAGAAAACGATGAAGTTGTACTCGATTCACGTCCTCCACAAGGATCCATCAACAGCCGCCGTCCGAATCTTCAAATCGGAATCTGATCTATCGTCGTTCAGCTTCTTCCAGAAGACGTCCGTTCAGGAATTTATGACATTCAGCTCGAATTTGATTGTCGAGAGAAGTGGACTCGGAACGAGAAGTTCCGTTAAGGTTAGTTTTCTTTCATTTAAATTGAGATTTTCCAGTCGAAAGTTATACGAAAATGTAGATCTCATTGAGATCTACATTTTTATATAAATTTTGATGGGAAAATTTGAATTTTTAGGGGAGAAAATCTGTCTAGAAGATGGGGAAAGTACAATTGAAAAAATGACAAAAACACATTTTTTTTTGCAAATCCAAATGAAAATTACACCATTTGAAAGCAATTTTTTTTCCCGATGTCCCTCCAAAAAATGCCATTCCAGGAAAAAGAGTATCTGCTCCATTGCTACGTCCGGAACGACGGTCTCTCGGCCGTCTGCGTCGCCGATTCCGAGTATCAACAACGTGTCGCCATGAGCTTTTTGGGACGTGTTCTCGACGATTTCACCAACAGAGTGCCGGCGGCACTTTGGGTAAGAATGTACTCGCTTCACAAGTACTACTTCGTAGATTTCTAGAAATGAGCTTGGGACAGTTAGGAAGTTAAAGGGGGAGTACACAATTTCCCGAAATTTTGAGATTTTGGTATCGTTCGATGCAGAATTCGGGCGCGGGAAGAAATTTCTCTTGGACCATGGTTCAAAAATGCCTTATTTTCAAAATACGGGTCAAAAACAGCTCAAAAAAATCAACTGTGACGGTGCAAATTGGCTATTTTTGGGGACGCGTGAATCCTTGACCCTCACAGTTGATTTTTTTGGGCTGTTTTTGACCCGTATTCTGAAAATAAGGCATTTTTGGACTATGGTCCAAGAGAATTTTCTTCCCGCGCCCTAATTTTGCATCGAATGATACCAAAATCTCAAAAATCCCAATTTGTGTTCTACCCCTTTAATACTCTTTGCTCTTCCCCTTTCCCATCAACTGTAGGAATGTAACATTACACTCTTACAAATATTGCTCTTTGTTTCTATCTTTTATTAAATCCATGAGTCACTTTTCCACCCACATCACTCAACTATATTGTATCTAAGCTCCGCCCCAATTTTATTGTATAAAAGCCCTCTGGGCTTATAATCGGGGTGCGTCCAGAATGAATCAATGATGTTAACCGTTTTAAAGAAGATACCTCCAATTTTTAGCCAAACCAAACGAAAACCCTTTTTTTCAGCCCGCGATCCAAAAAGAGAATGACTGCTCATACACGGGACTCCGTGAGCTGCTCGAACGATGGCAGAATCCTCGCGAGGCCGATCCCATGACCCGTCTCCAGGAAGAAGTAGAAGAGACGATCATCGTGGTGCACAATACGTTTCAATCGGTGTTGGATCGTGGTGAGAATCTGGACGATTTGGTCAAAAAAGCGGATAATCTATCGGATCAATCGAAGAGATTCTATACGACGACTCGAAGAATGAACAACTGTTGCAGTTATGTTTAGATTCCTCTATTGCTAAAAATTAACTGAAAATGGGGAAATTTTGGTCCAAAAATCGTGAAACGCGGTCAAAAATTGATTGAAAAAACTTAAATCCGAAATTGCTAATTTTTTACTCATTTTTGATCAATTTTTAGATTTTTTGGCTCATTTTTCTCCAATTTTCAGCTAAATTTCCCCCTTTTTAGCCCCTCCGCTTTTCCTTCCCTTCTTTTTGTCTTTGTTTGTATATTCTCCTTCTCCCCAACTTTTCCACACACTTTTTTTCTGAATGAATCTATTTTATTTCGAAATTTTTGGAATGAGACTCAAAATACAGATAGGATCGTGTTCTTTTCCAGATTCTTTGAGACCTTTTTAGCCCGAATTTTCAGATTTTCAGACATTTCGAAAGTGCGACGCTTCAAAAGCAAAAATTCGTAATTCTTGAACAAAAAACATTTAGAAATGTCACACTTTCGAAACGTCGCATATCGAGAAACCTACAGTAATCCAGAAGGCCCAGACGAATCCATTCCAAAAAAAGGAAAAAAAAATCTTCGGTCAAGTTGGTGTCAATGGAAGGTTTTTTGATAACCCAATGACTTCCGGACCGAACACTGATAAACTTTTCTTTCTCGTGTCGTTTATATACCACACACTTTCCGAGCGGTCGACATTTCACTGGCGAAATATTTCATCACCCTCTTATTTCATTTTTGTTGATAAACACTGAACGAAAGGAAACAAAAATGATTATGAAACATTTTCCCCCATTGAAATGTCGACCGCTCGAAAAGTGTGTGGCTATAAACGACACTAGAAAGAGAAGTTTATCAGTGTTCGGTCCGGAAGTCATTGGGTTATCAAAAAACCTTCCATTGACACCAACTTGACCGAAGAGTTTTCGGAACTTTTTTCGAAAAAAGACTCGCCTAGGATTTCTGGATCACTGTAGGTTTCTCGGTATGCGACGTTTCGAAATTTTTTAGTTCACGAATTACGAATTTTTGCTTTTGAAGCGTCGCACTTTTGAAATGTCTGAAAATCTGAAAATTCGGGCTAAAAAGGTCTCAAAGAATCTGGAAAAGGACACAAACCCCATTGACACTAACTTGACTGAAGATTTTTTGGAATTTTTGGAAAATAATAACTCATATTAGTTTTTCCAACATTTTTTTTGTTATCCATTCAAAAAAAATGGCAGGGGAAAATTTTGAAAACTTTAAAAATTTATGACCAACTTTTAAGGCTCCACTCAGAAGAATTTCTTGAACTGTGTTAAAAAAAACCTGTACTCAGTTTTATAATATGCTTTTGAAGATTTGTCCGTCTGAAATTCTTCGAAAATTCTGATAATTTTGTTGAAAAAATGTAAATTTTTGTGCTCATTTTTTAAATGTAAAATATCCCGAATTTTGACCTGAATTCCAGCGATTCCTTGTTGTTACATCGGCACCCTTTTCCAGATGAAAAATATGCAGTATCATTTTTAACACGTGCTACGCAGCCAATTGCAGTATCATCTTATTGGAGCTCGCAAAAGTTAAAAAAAAAACTGAAAAATTATGTTTTTCAAAAAAAAATCGTCCTGTTTCTTCGAAATCGAGGAAGATTACTGTATTCCTGAAGATTTTTTTTTGCATTTTCGTCCTCGTTTCTGGGATTCGAATTTCATTGTTTTGATGTTTTGAAGATTCAGAAATTCTAATTTTCTCTTTAAATTCCAATTTTCAAATCATCTTATTCATTTTTCAATTTCTATCTGTTCATGCAATTCAATCATCAAAATAGACAAATATAGGTATATGAGAAAGGGGTGCAATTAACTATATAAGCCAAAAATCGTATAGAAAACACCGAAATCACATCGAGAACACTGGGTAAGTACTTCGGGTTTGGGGACTAGGATTCTTGAAATTTTTGACAAAAAAATGAGATTTTGAAATTTTTAAGGGGAAAATGTTTTTACAGGCACAAGAAGGGGGATCAAAAATAAATATTTAATGGAAAAATACATAAAATTCGACAAATTTATACAAATGGGGATGTCGCTGTTGTCTAGGCCTCGGATTCGTCCTCCTGAAAACAAAAAAATTGATTGAAAATTCGAATTTTAGGGGGAATTCTGGAGTGGGTAAGGTGTGCAGGATGGTCAGAGCGATGGTACGGTAGTTTGGCTCAGCGACATTTCGAAAGTGTGACGTTTCGAAAGTGCGACGTTTCGAAACTTCACACTTGCGAAATGTCATACTTTCGAAATGCCACGGAGCCGGCAGGTGCACTTTTTTTGGGTACAAGAAAACAAAGGAGAAAATTGTGTGTGTGGGATCATAAGAGGAATAGGTTGGATTGGATAATATCTCATTTTGGAGGTGGCCTAGGAATCCAAATCCTGGATTCCTAGGCCACCAATTTTTTTCAGCCAAAAATTGTTTCAAATCGAAATTCAATATGGCGGCCTAGAAATTCACAATTTTGAGACTTTAGCCCATCAGAATCATATATTCAGGTCTTCAAATCCTTCTAAAAAGTGAAAACTAAAAAATGGCCTAGAAACCCAAAATTTCAGATTTCTATGCCATTCTTAAATTTTTGCGATTTCGAAGGATTTCGAGGTCTGAAATGCAGTTCGAACGGAATCTGGATTCTGATGGCCTAGAAACCCAAAATTTTGAATTTCTAGGCCAGCAAGTTCGAAATTGATTTCAGGACCCAAAATTGACGCGAAAACCTTCAAAATCCAGCAAAATAGAGATGGCCTGGAATTTTTTGGCTGAAAAAAACTTTGGTGGCCTAGAAAATATAAATTTCGGGATTCTAGGGCATCAGAATCACAGCTCCTCAAAACTTTTCAAAATTTGGTAAATTGAAAAATGACCTAGAAAACCAAAAATCTCGAAGTTCTAGGCCACCAGTTTCCAAAATGAGATAAATTATTTCTTCCAGTGGGATTTTCAGGCCATTTTTCATTCTTCAAACCTTTCCTATTAACCATTTTCCGATCTATATCCATTTCGACACATTTTCAGCTCTAAAAACATTATTAAACCTTCAATTTTTCCCTAAAAAACCGCACCTTATTCGCGACCAACTGTGCCATATGATAATGCTGCTTCCGAAGTGCGGCCAGCTTTGCTCTCTCCTGATTCAAACTTTGCTCCAATTCGAGCATTCTCACTTGTGATTCCATTTCTTCCTTTTTCGCCGCGTGCAGGGAGAGATATGAGAAATCCAACGAATTCGAGTCATCGCTCAGCGTCGTTTGTCCGTTTTTCACCGCCGCGACCACTTGTGCCGTGTTTTGATTGACGGCTTTTGAGGCGACGGAGAGGGCTTCGAGTCTGGAAAAGAAAGGGAAAAGTTGGAGATATTTCGACAAATTTTTCATACTCAAATTCTTTGGCAATCTTCTAATAATTTTAAGAAACTTCTAGAATCATTCAGACTACTTCAGGGTCTCCAGGAGACTCCAGGATCCTCTGGGATACTCTAGGAACGTCCAGGATCTTCTAGAATCCTTCAGAAAAGTTCAGAATCATTCTGGAGCCGCCAGAACCTCTCAGAACGTCAAGAAGTCCTCCAGAAGCCTCCAGGATTCTACAGGACTTTTCAGAACTGAACCGTCTAGAATCCTTCAAAATCATCCAGAAACTTTCAGAACTCTTAAAAATTCGTCCAAACACCTTCGGACCTCATAAGATTCTCCCAAAGTCCTACAGGATCCTTTAGAATCTTCTAGAATTCTTCACGATCTATCAGAATCTAGAAGGGGCTTCTGGGATCTTCCTGGACTCTTCAGAATCTTCCAGAATAGTATAGACTTCTACAGATTCGTCCAGACTCCTTTTTTCCAAATTTTATTTTTCAAAATTTCGAAAATCCCTCCAAAATTCTACAGGATGCTTCAGGAAACTCCGGAGCCTCCCAGAATATTTTTTTAGTTTTAGGACACTGTAGAATCCTCCAGAATTTTCTAGAACCATTCAGAACCCTCGAGAATCCCTTAGACTTCTTTAGAAACCTTCAGAATTCCTCAGAATCCTTAAGAATCCTTCAGACCCCTTCAGGATCTCATAGAATTCTCAAGGTCCTTCCAGAGTTCTCCAGGTTTCTTTAGAAACCTTCAGAATCCCCCTAAATTCTTATGATACTCTCCAAAATCCTCAAGACCCATCCAGATAGATCCAGGATCCTTTAGAATCGTTCAGGATGCTTTAGGAAACTTCAGAATCCTCCAGAACATTTTTTTCAGCTTTCAGGATTCTACAGGAACTTCCAGACTTCTTTAGAATTCTCCAGAATCTTCTAGAATCCTACAGGATCTTGCAGAATGCTCCAGGCGACTTCAGAATCCTTCAGAATCCTCTAAGATGCTTTAGGACGATCCAGAAAACTCCAGAGCCTTTCAGAATATTTTTTATCTTTCAGGATCATTTAGAGTCCTCCAGAATCCTTCAGAATCCTCCAGGACCTCCTAGAATCCAACAGAATCTTTCAGAATCACTCACTTCGCCGAATCCTTATCCGCCTTGACTCTACTCGACACGAACAGCTGTGCCGTCGACGCGGCAATCTCCTGCGCGGCCACAATCAAATGCTCGAATTTTCCCTTTCCCGTCACGACTCCATCCGCCGATTCGACCAAAACTCGGGCGGCCACGCCCACAGCCTTCGCAGCCGACAGTAATCCCTCGGTCCATTGATGATTCCTCTTGTAGAACTCTGCAGGTGATCCTCCCTGCTTTCCAGCGGCCACAATTTCAATCTGAAGCTCTCGGGACGCTGCCACCAGCTGCATTATCACCGACATCAACGCTTGACAATTCGCCAGAATCGACTCATTCACCTCCAACCGTATTCCATCGGTGCTCTCTCGTGCTCGCTTCTGAATCGCTTCAATCTCCTGAACAGCTCGCCGAATCGCTTCATCCATTCTTCTCATCTCTTGCTCCAACTCGCTTCCCACCACTTCCTTATCAATATCCGTTGCCAACGGGAGATCAACGATGAGCGTATTCAACTGTTGCACATCGGCTCGGAGCACTTTCATCTTGTCGGCTCTCGATAGAGCCGAATCGTCGGCGAATGCTACACGAGCCGCCGCGAGAATCTTCTTGCATTGATCGTTGACACCTTCGTAACTCTCGATAGAGGCTGTGTAGGCGGCAGATGCAGCAGAAGAGAGAGTGGTGGAGAGAAGGTGTCCGGCGAAGACGTTGTCACGGCAAGCCAGCGGTTCATCGAGACGATCGTTGGAGAGAATGGTGACAAGGGTGCTCATCGCGGATTGAGCCAAGTCTGAAAATAGAGGGTTTTGGAGGGTTTAGAAGGTCTAGAAGACTCCGGGAACATCAATTTGGACTCAAATTTTGAGTTCTCGGAGACTGGAGCCTTCAAAAATGCTCTGAAGTGTCTAGAAGAGTCTAATAAGGTAGTAATAGACTCCAGAAGGTTTAGAAACGTCTAGAAGAATGCCTGGAGGTCTAAAAGCGTCTGGAATGCTTCAGAAAAACGCCAGAAGGCCTAGAATTCTCCAGAAACTCTAGAATGTCTGGAACATCTAGCACAATATAAAAATGGTCTAGGAGAGTCTAGAAAGCTCCAGAACCTCAGAGAAAATATAGCTGTCTGAAAATGGTCTATAAGAATCTAGAAGATTCCATAAGAGCTTAAAAGCATCCAGAAGAAGATCTAGATGTGAGATGCCAGTACTACGGCCTCTCATATTCTCTTATCATTTTGTTTAATCAAATACACGATTGACCAATCTTGTTTACACCGCCTGCCATCTTCCGTTGTAATCTACCTTTCTATACATTCATATGCATACGCATCGGTCCTGACCGGTCGCCTCCGGGCAGCCGGGGCAGAATACCGACTCGAATGAACTATCTGGCCAGAAATAGTCTTACTTATTCCACACACACTCAAGAAATCCATCACAGTTTAAGTGAAGGCGCACTTAAATTCTTCCTCTGTGAAATGGAGCCCCCACCGAGTAGGAATACTGATCTGTGCGCCCTTCTACCATTCCAGTTCAGTATTCCGTGAATTCAGTCGCAGGAATTCAAACTCCTAAGTGCTACCCCCTACACCATCGGAAACCCACCCAACCCTATAATAGTCCCATATACCTATTATATTCTGGACCCCTCCATTTCTACTCTTATTCTATTCGTCTACTACTCATCGTCTGTGTTTGGCAGTTTGGAAAACGTTATTACTGGTCAATTTGGAAGTCAACGGATACGACACAGCTTCGTTATTTTCTGTAAATGTTTATGTAAAGTGATTTTAATAATTGAAATTAGTTACTTTTGTTGAATTTGACCATATCATATTATTTTAAGTTTGTCTTTAACTTAGTCTCACAGTCTATGACTCTATATTGAGAAATTAACTTTAGATTTGTGTTTCTAGATGAGGAACTGAACATAGCACATGCGCTGTACAGTAAGTCTCAGGTAGCACATGCGCGGAAATTGAGCGCATGACTGAAAATATGTAAATTGAGAGTCACCAACTAAAACTTCTATTTGAGCACTTGCCCAAGATCAATTGTAATCACAATTAAGCATATTCTTCGACATTCCTTTATTTTGACCGAATTATTTGTATAATTAATATAACTTCTCCCCAAAATGTTCACCAATTCTTATTGTATGGTAACCCTTCCAGCGCCGTTCTAGCCTTAAGCTGTTTCGGTAAATAGTGTAAGTCTGGGCAATGAGATTTTAAGTTACATGTGTCCATTAAGTTTTAGGATTAGAATTTGAGTTGATTTTCGTGAGTTTGAATGTTAGGATTTCGAAAGTTTCTTTGTACTTTCAGTATTATGTTGAAAAGAAGACGACCATCTCCTGTTCTTCATAAGACTTCGAGGACGAAGTTGCTCTCGAAATAGAGGAGAGGAACCCGCTACGCTTTTTGCTGTATGTTCTATTGTCAATTCTCTCTGGGAAAAATTGTTTCTAATCAATCTTAGAAATTTCGAAAGTTTTTTCTATAGATTCGAGGACGAATCTGCTTTTCCCAAAGGGGGGAGGATGTGAGATGCCAGTACTACGGCCTCTCATATTCTCTTATCATTTTGTTTAATCAAATACACGATTGACCAATCTTGTTTACACCGCCTGCCATCTTCCGTTGTAATCTACCTTTCTATACATTCATATGCATACGCATCGGTCCTGACCGGTCGCCTCCGGGCAGCCGGGGCAGAATACCGACTCGAATGAACTATCTGGCCAGAAATAGTCTTACTTATTCCACACACACTCAAGAAATCCATCACAGTTTAAGTGAAGGCGCACTTAAATTCTTCCTCTGTGAAATAGAGCTCAGGAAGTCTCTAGAATGCTCTGAAAGGTAGCCAGAAGGCCTAGAAGGTCCAGGAATTCTAGAAAAGTTTGGAACACGTATAGAACAGTCTAAAAAGGGTCTACTAGATTCCAGAAGATTTCGAAAGATCCAAAACGAGATCTAGAGGTCTAGAAGCGTCTAAAATGCTCCAAAAGAAAGCCAGAAGGCCTAGAAAGCTCTAAAAACGTATAGAGACGTCTAAATATGGCCTAAAAATGTCAGGTCTAGAATGCTTCGGGAACTCCAGAAAGCTCTGGAACACGTCTAGAACCGTGAGCCTAGAAGGCTCCTTAAGAGCCTAGAAGGCTCCATAACGATTCAGAAGCGTTCAGACGAATCCAGGAGCATCTAAAGGATCCATAGATCATTTGGAAAGTTCTGAAATGATCTAGAAGGTTCTAGAACACCCTGGGATCATTTAGAGGTCCAGAACGACGCCCTAGCAGGGCTCCAAATCGCTCCAAAATTACAGTTTTACCGAATTTTCCCAAAAAAAAAAGACTCACGCGGCGGATAAGTAATCGATGTCGCATTCTGCAGCTCATCCTCACAATGATCGAACATTTTCGTGATGCCCACACCGGACTCTCGGGCGACTTCTTGCTCGGCGAGCAAGATCTTGTTGGCCTCTTCGGCAGAGGATTGGACGAGCTGATTGGCGTGCTTCTCGCGCAAATGGTCGATTGTCTGAAAAAAAAGGATTTTTGAAGTGAGAATTTCAAGTTTTCTAGTGTCAAATTTCAGTGAAAATCCATTTTTTCGTGCTTTGAAACTTCCAGAGCCAGGTTAGTCTAGCGGAATGCTCCAAAAACGGCTTTAACGCGCCAAAAGTCACCCCAGAAAGTGTAAAAATATACATAAAGAGCCAACCATCAGAGTAACAAGCAAATCAATGTTGTGCTCTTATATGAATCATTTGACATTTTCGTATTATTTTTGGTTGGGTAACGGAGCGAAAAACAACACCATATTGAAGTACACATTCTGCTCCAAAAATAGAATAAAGATTCAAATTATCATAACGCTTCGAAGATTTTTATCATCCACATCTTCTTAGAAGAAGAAGATTATTCTATTTTTGGTGTCCATTTTTTGGTTTTTTGAACTGAGAATGTGAGATTTTTGGAACTGACTAAAATTACCCTTAAAATTACCAAATATTGTTGATTTTCAAGAAAATTTAGCCAGATTCCACCTTTTTTTTGGCTCCGCGACGCTTCGGAAGTGTGTTGTTTCAAAGGCAAAACGTTGCACACGTGAAATATCGCACTTTCGAAATGTCACACTTTCGAAACGTCGCGGAGCCCTCTTTTTCAGCCAGAATAGTTTCAGGGCTTTCCTCCTCAATCAAATTCTATTTTGAACCGAATTCAGGTCCTTTTTGAACCTTTATAAGTTAAAACTCAGCCAATATGGTAAAAATTATATCGAATTAAGCTTGCGTCCGTTTTCTATGATTTTTAGGCCATTTTGATCAAATTTAGGCTCATTTCAGCAAAAAATTGCCGATTTTCAGCATTTTTTGGTTTTTTTATGGACAAATCGAGCCAGATGCCATCTATTTTCTACTATTCTCAGCCAGAATAAGTTTTGAACGTTTCTCTTTCTCTTCGCGCAAAGCCAGTTTTAGATCAAATTCTAGTCCTTTTAAAGTCATTTTTGAACTTTTTAAGATTAAAATTATTCCAATATGGTCAAATCTTCGCCAGATTGGGCATTGTCCGATTTCTATGGTTTTTAGACCATTCTGATTAAATTTAGGTTCATTTCAGCCAAATCTAGACTATTTTTTAGTTTGTTTTTTAAATTTGGAGCTCATTTCAAATGTTGCAGGCTCCATTTTCAACCAGAATGCTTTTGAAACTTTTCTCTTTGACTGAGGTTCGTTTTTTATCAAATTTGAGTTTTTTTATAATTAAAATTGAGCCAATCCGGTTGAAATTCGGTCAGATTGAGCATTGCCCGCTTGCTGTGGTTTCTAGATAATTCTTATCAATTTTTGGCTCATTTCAGCTAAATATAGCCAATTACTGTAGCATTTTTGGTTTTTTTGTGGTCAACTTGAGCCAGAATCCACCTTTTTTTCAGCCGCAACGGCTTCAGGGTGTTTCTGTCCGCTTTAGCTCCATTTTTTATCAAAACCGAATCCTGTTAAAGTCCATTTTGAGCCAAAACGGTAAAAATTTGATCAGATTAAGCCCAAGTGGTTTTTAGACCATTCTTATCAATTTTTGGCTCATTCTTAGCCTATTTTCGAGTTTTCTTTCGAAATTGGGGCTCTTTTCACTCGATTTTCATCCATTTTCCCCTTCCTTACCCTCTTCAATTCCTCCACTTCAATATCCGCTTTCGCCAACTGCGTTCTCATCTCATCCACGGCTCCTGCATCTCCTTCCGCTTGCGATAATGCTCTTCCAGTCTCCCTCTGTGCTTCTTCCACCTTCCGATTCAACGCCGTAATCTCCTCTTCCTTATCAAATTTCGCCTTCTCGCTAGCTTCCAATTGTTTCTGAAGATCGCCGAGTTTCGTGAGAGCCACGACGTGTTCGCTTCGGAATTTATCATAGACTCCTTTCATTTTGTTGAATCTCTCCTCGGCGGCCAGGGCTTTCGCTTCCGCTTGTTTCACCTGAGCATCATCCGATTGGATTCTGGAGGCGTCGCGGAGGGCGAGCTCGTCTGGAAAATAGAATTTAGAATCTCTAGGACCTCCAGAATCCAAAAAACGACTCACTTTTGATTCTCTGCGCCTCCTCTCGATTCTCATCGGCTTCTCGCTTCGCGTGATCGAATTCTCCCTGCATTTGAAGAAGGCGATTCTCGTACTGTTCGATTCGACTGCGAGCCTGAAAACATCAAATTTTGGCGCTCATTTTTGCTCTAAATATTGATTTTTTGCTTCGATTCATCATTTGGCAATGATTTTTTGAGTTTTTATTACTTTGGGTAATTTTTTGACTACAAAATTGCTTTTTTTGCTGTAAAATGGAGATTTTTGAGATTTAAAATAGCTCTTTTTACTCCGAATCAAAAATTGAGATTCGGATTCAGATTACGGTATAATTTTTTGCGATGATTTTTGAGCTCTAAAATCGCTAATTTTGCTCCAAAATTGAGATATGCTCTAAAATAGCTTTTTGCTCCAAGATTTACTGTAGAACATTTTGGAGCTCCAAAGATGCTCATTTTGCTCCAAAATCAATATTTTTAAATTCAGAAAGCTCCAAAGTCGAAAAAGCTCGATTTTGATGAAATCTACACTTTCTAGATTCAATTTTGGCTCTAAAAATGATATTTTTCCGCCAAATTCTCTGCTTCTTCTGCAATTCCCTTACCTCCTGCAACAATCTCTCCTTGGCAAACTTCTCATCCTCAACGGCCCGTGTCAACATCATAATCTGTTCCTCCCGAGGGTCCGGTTGACTCGACGGGCTCGGTTGTTGTTGTGGTTCGTCTTCGGTGAGATTCAGAAGTTCTCCATCTTGTCCGTTGAGCGAAGTTCCGTCTTCTGAGCCTTCCGAGTGAAGGTAGGCATGAGGGGTACGGTAGGATTCGAGATCCGATTGTTGGAGGAAGTTGGGCATGCGCTGGAAATATGTGGGAGGTTATAGTGGTTGTTGGGAAACTTTTACACTTTCTTGGACCATAATTTTGAGATTTTTGAAATCGATTTCGAGGAAAATTCGATTTTTACATCTTCTGGAAGTTTCAGAATATAATTTTTTAAAATTGTTCAAATTCAAAACATTGGGACTACGGTATTAGTGATCCAGTTTTACAATTTGAGTTTTTAGAGGAGCAATTTTTGGAATTTTGAGTTTTTTTTTCAGTTTCTGGAAATTAATATTTCTAGATTTTCAAATTTCAAGTTTTCTATATAATTTTTTAAATTCCGACACTAGAAGACTCTATTTGAATCTACAGTAAGATTCTGAAATTCAGACCTTCAGAATTCATTTCCAAAATTCCAATAATACATAGTGAGTTTTTGGGAAGGAAGATTCAGAATCTAATTTTCTGCTTCCTAGATTTTCAATTTTCAATTTTTTTTTCGAATGTTTGTTGTATCTACAGTAAGATTCTTGGAATTCGAATCTTCAGAATAGAATTCTTATAGTTTTTGTACATTTTTCTTACCGACGGAAGTGTGGGAATCGACACCAAATATTTGAAATATTGCAAATTCGACGATTCCTCATAAAACTTTTTCGTCCGCTCAAAAATCGTTCGAAACCTCGCCCGATGGCCTTCCAAAGCATCCGGTGGCACCTGAGAGTGCAATTTGAAGATCATCTTAACGAGATAGTCGTAGAATTTGCTCGTATCCAAAATGACAATAATCAGAGGGGACAGCATACATTGTCCTTGTGGAATCAGAGAGTTCCAGCGGAGCGAGTTCATCATTTCGTACACTGAAAAATGAGGGAAAATTTAATGAAAATTAGAAGTATAGTAGGATTTTTAGGCTTATTTTCAGTCAAAGGCTTCGAAAACAGCAGAAAACTCAAATTTTTGGGTATTTTTAATCTTGGCTTATTTTTTTCCACTCCAACACCAAAAAATCTTTCCGTTGCCTTCAGATGTCTTTTTACCTCATTTCCAGAAAGAAAACTTGATTTTTATAGATTTTTTACATCGAAATTTCACTGATATCGGCATTATAGAAATCGTTTTTTAAGCTACAAAATTTCGTCCAATTTTCGGCTCCGCGACGTTTCGAAAGTGCGACGTTTCGAAAGTGTGACGTTTCGTAAGTGTGACATTTCGCAAGTGTGAATATCGCACTTTCGAAATGTCACACTTTCGAAATGTCACACTTGCGAAACGTCACACTTACGAATCGTCGCGGAGCCCAATTTTCACGATTCTCGACACAAAAATAGTCAAAACGATCAAATTTTTAGACTTATTTTCAGCAAAACGCTTCAAAAACATTAAAAAATTCGGCATTTTTAAAGTTAGAATTTTCAATTCCTCACCCTTATCCTGCAACATCAGCAGACAATCCATTTGATCCAACATATCAATGGTCATCTCGAATAAATTGTCCAAATCCCCTTCCAACGCTTTCAACTGCGTATCGTTGACATCCAGTTTTCCGGGGACCACCGGATATTTATTATGAAAATGGCATCGATCGTGAAGCAGTTTACAGTATGCCTCGATGCACGGTCCGTAGCCACTTGTGTTCAAATGTTTCCAGAATTGGGAGAGTTGGGTGAAGCGGTTCGAGTAGCTGGAAATGGAAGACATTTTGAGTAGATTTTTTGAGAATTTCGAAAATCCAAAAATCCGAAATCTGCAGGACTTTTGAGTTTCGAAAAGTCTTATTTTGAATTTTTATCTTCTAGGGTACTGTAGGAACGTCCAGGACCTTCTAGAATCCTTCAGAATCCTCCAGAATCCCTTTTTACTCTTTTTTTGGAGGAAAATTCGAGTTTTGTATCTATTTTTGCATCGAATCTTTAGAAATTTCATTGAAAAAATTCTTCAATATTTTCGATTTTTGGCTCAAAAAATTCAAATTTCCCTCTAAATTTTCTATTTTTTCCACTCCAGTTGAGTGAAACGGTTCGAGTAGCTGGAAATGTTTGAAATTTTACTAAAACTCCGACATCTTTGGGATTTCAGAATCTGAGAATTTCCAAAATTTAGAATTTCTTTAAAATCCTTCAGAATTATATTTAAGCCTTTTTTTTGGATTTTAGAGTATTTTAAATCAATTTTGATTAATTTTAATGAATTTTTGGCCATTTTTCATGAAATTTAAGAATTTTTTGAAGAAGTTTAGTTCAGAAAATTTGTCAAACTGGATTCTGAGACGCTCTAAAATTTTCTGAAGGCCTCGAGCATGTTCGAAGCCTTGAGAATCCTTCATAACCCTTCAGAACCCTCTAAAATCCAACAGAATCTTTGAAAATCCATTGATATCATTCAGAATCCTTCAGCATCCATTTTCAGCCATTTTTTTGGATTTTAGAGTATTTTAAAGCAATTTTTTATAATTTTCAATGAATTTTTCGCCATTTTTTATAGATTTAAGTGATTTTTAAAGAAGTTTGTCAAATAAAATGCGTCAAACTGGATTCTAAAATGCTCTGAAAAGTTTTGAAGGTTCCCTAATGTGCTCGAAGGCTTCAGAATCATCCAGAATGCCTCAGAATTCTTTAGAATTCTTCAGAACTCTCCCGAATCCCTCAGAATCCTTCAGAATCATCCGGAGCTCTCCAGACTCATTTTCTATCCATTTTCCAATAGAAAAATTCGATTTTTCAATGTTTTTCAAGCCAAAATTTCACGGATTTGAAAATCGTCCTTAAAAATCGTATCAAAAATTCTTCAAAATTTCACGATTTTAAGCCTAAAAATGACCGAAACAATCATATTTTTATCGTCGAAACTTTCAGAACCCTTTAGAATCGTTCAGAATTCCTTAGAGCCCTTCAGACCCTTTCCGAGACCTTCAGAATCCTCTAGATTTCTTTTTTATCAATTTTTAAATAAGAGAAAATTTCGATTTTTCAATGTTTTTAGTCAAAATTTCATTGATATATCAATTTTTAAATTTTTTTTGAAATTTTCACAATTTTCAGCTCAAAAAGTAGCCAAAAATCATATTTTCCTCTAAATTTTCTCTTTTTTAGTTTCAAGTTAAAATTCTTCAAATTTTCACGATTTTCGGCTCAGAAAATTGCCAAAAACTCATATTTTCATTCAAATTTTAAATTATTTCAAAAACCCTCACCGATATGTCTCCTCGGGCACCTTTCGATATCCATCTCTCATCATTTTATGCACCAAATGACAGAATTTCCATGTCAAAACGGGATGTTTCTCCAGTTGAATCCGTCCCACCGTATGCCAGAATATTCCCGATCCTTTCTCTTTGTGCGTTCCCACTATTATCGTTCGAGCGTGTTTCGGCTTTAGTGGCACTTCTGCCTTAGTGATCGCCTTCTGGACCGCTTCCAGTTGACTACGCACGAACACTTCGCGCATTTGCATACGGTGGTCCATCCTGAAAGTGATAAAATAGAAATTGGGCGGGAAATTTGAATTTTTCGGAACAGAGAAAAAAGGAAAGAAGAATAGGGGGAACGAGCTTGAACTCTGAAGTGTCCAGCGTCCTCAAAATGCTCCACAATTCTCCCGGAAGCCTTCAAGAGCAACGGCATTTTGGGCTCCCGGACATTTCGAAAGTGGACATTTCGAAAGTAAGACATTTCGAAAGTAAGTCATTTCGAAAGTGAGTCATTTCGAAAGTAAGAAATTTCGAAAGTGAGTCATTTCGAAAGCGAGACATTTCGAAAGTGGACATTTCGAAAGTAAGACATTTCGAAAGTGGACATTTCGAAAGTGGACATTTCGAAAGTAAGACATTTCGAAAGTAAGACATTTCGAAAGTGGACATTTCGAAAGTAAGAAGTTTCGTAAGTGGACATTTCGAAAGTAAGACATTTCGAAAGTGGACATTTCGAAAGCGAGACATTTCGAAAGTGGACATTTCGAAAGTAAGAAATTTCGAAAGCGGACATTTCGAAAGTGAGACATTTCGTAAGTGGACATTTCGAAAGTAAGAAATTTCGAAAGTGTGAAATCGCGTTTTTGCTCAATTTTCTTAAACTTTTCGTATGAATTTGGGCAAAAAATATATGAAAAGTTAAAAAAGTGGGCAAAACGCGATTTCACACTTTCGAGCTGTCTCGCTTTCGAAAAGTCATCTTTCGAAACGTCCCGGAGCCGAAATTTCGGGATCAATTCTAGATACTTTCCGTATGAAAATCCTCCAGAGAAAAGTTCAGAATCTTCCATACTATTCAAAGTTCCACTTTCTCCATCATCTTTATTCGAATAGTATTTCGAATAAGAGAGTTAGAGACGCAGACGCAATGAGAACCAAAAAAGCCTTCCCTATTAGTCAAAACGGAGAAAGAAGTAGAAGAATCTCGAAGCAATTCTTCAGCTACAGAATCCACAGAAAACCCTATTTTCAGACTTGTACCTATTATGGTAAGATTGAGACTGAAAATCAAGGCTTGGAGCTTCAGAATCCCTAAATTCGAAGCTAAGAAGATTTTCATCTTCTCTAGAAGCTTAGCTCTTAGAAAATCCGAAAAATCAGATTTCAAAGATTCGATTTCTCTAGGAAAATCGCTATATCCAGAAAGAATCAAAAATTTCAAGTTTTAAAAACTTTGAAATTCCCGAGATTGATAGACTAAGGTCTTCCTTCTCCAAGGGACCACTATTAGCCTATAAATCCAGAAAAAAACCTCGAAAAAAGGAGATAAAAGTCACCGTCTAACAATTAGCTATATGGTGGTTGAAATGCAAAGCGTCCTTCCTTTCTTCTTCCACACACATATTTCATAACAGTTAGCGTCTTCTTTCCCTCCATTTTCTCTCTCTCATTTTCCGTGGAAATTGGCAACCAACACAAACACAGCCGGTTCCGCGCAGTGTGTGTTTGTATTTAGAGAGGAAAAGTGAGTCACTAATAAAAACACACACTCACTCACTCTCGAGATTTCGGTGTGATTTCGGTGGATGGATGTCTTCGTTGAACTGAACACAACACATCAACAACACAAAACGGTCAGAAAAATGACGCATTTTCATGATTAAAGGAGGATTCCAACCCAAATATGAATTCTGTTTAAAATGTGCTAAAAGTTGTGTAGATTACGAAAATCGAAGTGAAACTTGAAAAAAATCGTAGCGCGCGATCGCCATGGAAGAGAAATTTGAAAAATATTGCGAAATCGCACGAGGCCGCGTAATTTCTCTTCCATTTTTTCAAATTTCTCTTCCATTAGGCGTTTTTTGATCGCTACGATTTTTTTCAAGCTGTTTCACTTCGATATTCGTAATCTACACAACTTGTAGCAAATTTTAAAGATAATTCATTTTTGTGTCGGAATCCTAATTTCATCATAAACGTCTCTCACAGAAAGCTTTCGCAAAATACAGAATCGATGAACTCATAGGTTCTTGTGATTTGTTGCTCGAAAAATCGCAGAAAAAATTTTTCTTAGCGATTTTGGAGCTTACCAGCTTTTGTTAGTTCGCTTGGAATGAGTTCTGCATTCTTCATTCCGAGAACTGCGCAGTATCACTTTTGCATTGATGTGCAGTTAATATTGCAGTATCACGGTTACAGAGCTACGCAGCGAATTCCCAGTTGGGACTCTGGCAAGTAGAGCTTTGAGAAAGATCGCTCGACGATTTCCCAAGATTCAAAGTGAAGGGTGAAACTCGAAAATGGGGTTTTCAAATTTCAAGGCTCTCAAAAACTGCATAGACACTACAAGCCTAATCGAAGTTATCTGGTTGTGACACCAAAATTTCAATTTCAAGCTTTGAACAGAAGAAAAAGAGCTCAAAAAGCTCAATTTCGAGCCAAGAAACTCTTGAACAGCTGTCACAACATTTCTTCTGCTCTTGCAGGTGTTGTTTCTGTTTTCATGTCATTGCAATCACAACGAGAGATACATAGAGACACAGAGAACAGATGTGTCATCACCAATTGCAATGCTTATTTGTAGTACAGAACGTCTCTTGCAGAAAAGAGATGACACATATACACATAAAACAGCTGGATGAATCGAATAGCGTGAGAGAAATCCCTGCCAGTCTTTTCCTAATATAGCTATGAAATGTGGTCTCTAGAAGTGCCTCTAGAAGTGACCACACTAACGAAGATTCGAAGCGTAGGGAAGACTTCTAGATACTTCTGGAAGACGCTTCTAAACCTTCTTGGCAAGAAAAGCCAACGGCTAATAAGCTTCGCAATGGAATCTTCTTCTTGCTTCAAAATGACTCCAACCCCCTGATAGGACATCCAAACGAGGTCTGGGCCTTAAAAATCATAGGTCGCATTCACCTTCAACGAAGACTCCGAGGAGCAATCACTATTCTCCATATTGAAAAGAGCAATGAAAATGGCTCGTTTCTTCGGCTCCAAACCCTTCATTTATAAGAGCAATATTCCTTGTACTCTATGTTTATGACCAGGTTTCGTGCAAACCTGGGCATAAAGTGCTGAGCAATAGAACAATGGAGGCTGGGCCTTAGAAGGAGACCAATTGAGCAGATTGGATGGCACCGAGCTGATATTGGCTACCAATCCATTAGGATTGTAACAAACCCAGTAGAGATAGTAGCCTTTGTTGGCTCCCGGTTTCGAGTTTGAACCCATTTTGGCTCATTGTCTACCGGATTTTTCTCAACACTGCAAAGTTCTTTGAAAACTTGATGGGTAAGACGCGAGAAAGCAAGAAAGTTAGAATGCTCGTAGATCTCAAAGTCAAGATTTAACTTAGCTTCTATCGACGCACGGGGTTGCGAAACGGTACATCCGTAAATCTACCCCGAAAATTTCTGATGGGTGCGCGTCGCGTGTTGCGATACTCACAATTAATGCATATAATTGAGTCGCTACGCAGCGAAGGTCTCGACACGAATGACACGCGACGCATTCCGTCAGAAATTTTCGGGGTAGATTTACGGATGTACCGTTTCGCAACCCCTGCCGATCCGAATCTGGTCCGATTCAGATGGAGCTCGAGAACATCTGAATACCGAATTCAGTCTCCGTTCAATCGATTTGAATTTCGAGAGAATATTCGAAAATTGCGTGTAGAAAATCAGTAAGTTTCAATACTGCTGAAATTCCAGCTGGAAAACTATCAAAATTGTTACTTTTCGATGGCCTCCAGCAATGTTCTTGATGAGTCTTTTGCACATTCATAATATTCCCCTCTAGATCTTTACACAAGCGATTTCAGAAACTTGTGCAAATATTTGTTACTCTTTTCGGGGAGGTGAAAATGGTCGACGAGACGGAGAAATCACCAAACACTACAACAACTACTACTTGTGTTCATCTCATTTCCATTCAAACACCAATTTCCAATTTCTTTTGGAATATTGATGGATGGTCAGAACTCCAAGAGTGTGGGAAATCGAGAGAAATAGAGATGGAGAGAAAACAAAGAGAAAAACGAGCGAAAAAGGTTTCAAATTTCTCCTCGTATTTGGAAATAGGAAAAGAGAGTATTCCCTCGTGTCAATTTGCATAGTAGGAGGGGGGAGAAGAGGAAGAAAATTGAAATGGATTTTTAAATGCAAGTATTTAGGATGAGCAATCTGGATTTGATAGATTTGAAAGCCCAAAAATTTCGATTTTTTGAGTTTCAAAGGCTCGAGGATCTCGATTTTCCAATGTTCTGAACAGCTTGAATATTTAGGAGATTTCCGAGGTGCTTATTGGAATTTTTCACCATTTTGAGGTACTCTGAAGAATTCCGAAAGGGTCTAGGATGCTCCGAAACACTTCTAGATGTGTTCTGGAAGCTTTTAGAGCCGTGTGGACGATTCTAGACGTCATTAGACGCATCTAGAGGACCCTGGGGAATCGAAAACCGTTCAGAATGCTCTGAACTTGTTCTACAGTACTCTAGACAACTCTGAATGATCCCAGAGCTGTCTAAGGAGTTCTGACGACGTCTCAAGAGAATTCTACATCATTTTTAAGGTCTTTAGGGTATTCTGGAGCCTTCAGAATGCTTCAGAAGCGGTCTAGCGGATTCTGGAAGCTTTTTGAAGCTGCTTTATTCTCCAAATGAGCTTTCGACGATTTCTGACTCTTCTCGAGGTTTCAAAAGCATTTTCAAATGATTCTCAGTCATCGAAAAGCTTTTTGGAAGAGTTTTGAAGGCCTCTAGAGCATTTTGGGAAATTTTTGAGACTTGTAATTTTCAAAAAATTCAAAAAAACTCTCTTGTTTTTCAAAAGTTTAAAAGTTCTAAACATTCAAAAATAAACGGAAAAAAATCAATCCGATTACCCAACCCAATCGAAAAAATGATATCACAGAGGGGAGAGAAAAGGCAAAAAAATGGAATTTTTGGCAACTGATAAGGCAAATCGAAATTGCCCTTTTTCTGAGGTATCTAGACACAGAAAAATTCGATTTTTTGTCGTTTGCAGTGCACCAAAAAGGGCGAGAGGAGGGAAAAGTAAATAGACAACTTTTAAAAAGTGGGCGGAGCCTATTTGGAAATTATTTTGGCATTTTTTGAATAAAAAATAGTTTTTCTCGAGAATTGAAAGCTCAATAAGATTCTAGCGTTGCGAAATACAAGATTTTTCCGGATTTCAAAAATTTAAAAATTTCAGAGTTTTGGAATTCTGAAGATCAGGAAAATTCTAGAATTTCCAGATTTTCAGAATTCCAAAGAATTAGATTTTTTCGATTTTTAAGTTTTGAATCCTCTTTTTTTTTGTTTTAATTTTTCTTACGAAGAAAAAACTTTTTTGGATTTTTTTCCGATTTTTCAGTCAATTTCAGTCAATTTTCGAAGAATTTTTTGAAATTTCTTATTAAAATTTTCTAGAGTTTTTGAATTCTGAAGGTTTCAGAAATTGAGAATTTTGAAAAATTCTGGAATTTCGAGATTTTCAGAATTCCAAAAATTAGAATATGTATTTTTTTTAATTTAAAAAGGTTTTTTTCAAAGTTTTTTCCATTTTTTTCCAATCAATTTCAGTCAATTTTCGAAAAAATTTTTTTGAGAATTCTGAAAAATTTTGGAATTCTGAGATTTTCAGAATTCCAAAAAATTAGAATCCGGTTTTTTTTCGAATTTTTAAATTCAGTTTTTTTTTGTTAATTTTTTGGTGAATTTCAGTCAATTTTCGAAGAATTTTGACTGAAATTCACTAAAATTCTAGAATTTTGAGATTTTCAGAATTCCAAAAATTAGAATCCTGATTTTTTTTCGAATTTTTTTTCAATTTTTTTCGTAAATTTTTGATAGTGAATTTCGATCAATTTTCGAAGAAAATCTGCATCGTTTTCTAGGGAACAAAAACAGAAAAATCAAAGAAATATCACAAAAACCGTTGAAACGGGTCCGAAAATAGAAAAAAAAGGTATTTTTTTCGGAAAAATCATATTTTTAAAAGAACAAAAACAACATTTTCAGTACTGAAAATCGCAGAGAAACAACGAATATGGATATTTACTATTAAAAACTATGCTATAAATAACGATGAGCAATCCAAAGAAAAAAGATTTATGTGGTTCTGAGCATTTTCGCAGCCTTCTTATCAGCCAACTCCTTCAATTGAGCATCCACTTTTTCCTTTCTTTCCACCAGAAATGCCTTCAGCTCATCCGGATTCAAATCGTGATACTGTACTTGAATTCCCAGCGTTCGGCACGTTTTAATCAACATTCGACAGATATGTTCGAGTTCCACATGTTGGAGGGCCTTATCTCGTGATTTCACTTTCGCGATTTCATACAAATGCTTCACGGACAGTTTGCCGACGATTTCGTCTGGAAAAATGTGGATTTTTGGGGTGAAAGGGGTAGAAAATTGGATTTCAGCGAAAAATCGTGAATTTTAAAGGATTTTCAGTGAAAAAATGGAAGAAAAATCAGTTTCTAGCGTCCCGGTTTAGAATTCAATTTTTCGCATAAAAAACAGTTTTATTCAGGTGGAAATTTTAAAATTGGCGTTTTGGAAGATTTTCAGTGAAAAAAGGTGAAAATTCAATTTTACTTTTTTAAACAAATATGTCAATTTTTTGAATTTGTAGTTTCTGAGTGTTTTTAAGGTAAAAAATATGTGGGAAATTTGATTTTTTTGCATTCCAGAAGCATCCGAGGTCAATTTTTAGCTTAAAATTCGTATTTTTCAAGAGAAAACCACCCACTATCTGAATGGGATCTTTTTCAAGGTTTTCGGGGAAAAAATAGCTGGAAAATATACTTTTTAGCACTCTAAGAGTGATTCCCATTAGCAGAACCGATTTGAAAGCTTGGGAAACGGGGGATTGAAAGGGCTCCGCGACGTTTCGAAATCGGACGTTTCGCAAGTGTGACGTTTCGAAAGTGCGATATTTCACGAGTGCAACGTTTTGCCTTTGAAACAACACACTTTCGAAATGTCACACTTTCGAAGTGTCACATTTGCGAAACGTCGCGGAGCCATTGAAAGACAGTCTATTGAACAATATTTTCTTCTAAAATTCGAGATTTTGGGATTTCTTACTTATTTAAAACGCGTTTTTGACTGAAATTGGTTCATTTCGGCAATAATTATTTTTGGAAGGAATCTCACCGATTTCGTCTACAAACATTTCTTTAAAAGGTTCTTAAAGTTGAAAAAAATGTATGAACTTCAATTTTTAGTGTTCCAGAAGCTTCAAAATTCAATTTTTCTCAGAATTCGAATTTTCAGCTGAAAAATCAAATTTTGAGGATTTTTCGTAACTTTCCGAGCTCCAAATCTCCATTTTTTCCACTGAAAATCATACATTTCCCAACAAACCTTTACTAGCTTTTCCCCTGCCAATCCCGGCGGCTTGTTTGAGTAACCACGTCGTCGTCGGTGTACAAATCTCCAAATCATACGTTCGATCGGGTTTTACAGTAATCCTTGTCGGCAGTGGAACTCCTTGTTTAATGTGTCCCGTCTCCTTATTGAACTCTTTACAGAAATTCGCAACGTTCAGACCACGTTGACCTAGTTGTGGACCGAGTGGGGGAGCGGCGGATGCCATTTGGGATCTGAAAATAAAGGAAATTTAGGGTTTTTAGATGATATTTAGGTTCAAAAATATATGAATGAAATTTCAGCCAATTTTCACTATTTTTGAGTTTCTCAGAGCATTTTAAAGCTCGTTTTGAAGATTTGGAGCAAGTTTGGCTCAATTTTTCAGCCCAAAACCATCGATTTGAGGTTTAAAAGAGCTCCGATTCCATTGAGATCGGCTCCGCAGATTTCTAGTTACCGGAATGATTTTCTGCGCAATGTTTATAAATTTAGGTTGAAAATGGAATTTTAAAAAATTTTTTGAGTTTCTCAGAGCATTTTTAGCTCGTTTTGAAGATTTGGAGCAAGTTTGGCTCATTTTTTGAGTAGATTCTGCCGAAATCAAGCGATTTTAGGTTTCAAAGACTTATGATTAGCGTCTGACTAATTTTGCAGATTTTTGTGCAAAATTAAAGATTTTTGGTCGAAAATTGAACTTTTAGCGTCAAAAAAATTTTTTAAATGAATCCAATTCGTTCTTCATAATTTTCATGCTTTTTCTTTGATTTTTAAGCCTCAAATTCATCAAAAAACGATCAAAACCGTTAAAAATATCATATTCAACCATTGATTCCACTCCAAACGGGTTATAGCTCTTTTCTCTCGAAAAATCTCAATTTTTATGCCAAAAATGCATATTTTCCGCCATTTTCGTCAATTTTGATGCTGAAAACTAGCTGAAAATCGAAAAATTGTCCCAGAACTCGAATTTTTACGACTTTTCAATTTGGAATAGAACTGACACCTGAAATTTTGATTTTTAGAGATTTTCAACAAGAAAAATGGGTTCTGGGGTGATTTTTCAGCGTTTTTTTCGGTTAAAATGGCCTGTTTTAACCGAAAATAGGTTTTTAAAAGATTTTTTTGAGCCGAAATTGATTCAAATTCAATTTTGCCCCATTTTTCTCGATTTTTCACAATTTTTCCAGGATTTTCTCTATTTCAACACTTTTAATACCCCATTTTCTCTCAAAAACTCACTTAATATTAGTGCGAAGCAACGCTCCATGCACAACCTTTACAATCTCCTTCTTTCGGACACGCGCTGCTCCTTTGCTCGCCATTTTTTCCGCTTTTTCTCTGTAAAAATTGGTTTTTATGGTTTTCAGAACCTTTTTCTAGCCATTCGAGTGCAAAAAACCCTGAAATTTTGGTCGAAAACCCGAGAATTTTAAGCAAAAAATGAGCTGAAAAAATGAAATAAAAGTGGGCGGAGCCTAGCGGCGCGGCGGAGTGTCGTTGCGCGCCTTGTTTATCAGTACTTGAAGTTTTTGGTCAGGAAAAGGTCTCAACAATGGATTTTTCTGATGAAAATGTGAGAAATCGATTAAATAGTAATTTTTCGTTGGAAAATGCACAAAAAATCTGTAAAAATCATTGATTTTAACCGATTTTTTGGACCCAGTTTTATTGGTACTTTTTCAGGAACTTTTTTTTTTAATTTCTAGTGTTTCTTGTTTACTCCTCTACTAATTTCACTAAAAATCCACCCAGAAAATACACTTTTTTATCTTTAAACTCCACTATATCCCTTATCATGTGTGTTGCAAGTGCGCCCCATTGAGAATCTTCTGAAAAATCATATGAATAAGAGAATAATAAGGTGTGTTGACTACGGAAGGTGTTTTTTTTATCGATTAGTAATCTTCCAGTCGAGAAATTTGAATTTTCAAAACAAATTTTTTTTCGATTTTTTGAATTTCAAGAATTCTAATTTTCCTTGTTATTTTTCAAATGATGGCCTAGAATCCCAAATTCAAGAGTTTTCTAGCCCCTCAGTTTTTTCAACGTTTTTTTCTAATTTTGAATTGCCACTGTTTCGCGGGCTTTTTTGGAGAGTAAGATCGGCAGGTTCTTTTTGTCAAAAAATGTGTCGTATCATTTTACCATGGCTACGCAGCCAATTTCGCTGCGTAGCCATGATAAATTGATACAACACATAAAAAAAAATTTTTTGCTCATTTTTTGACTGTCTTCCATTCAACGCTTCTATAACCACTGGGTCCCCTAAAACTCAAAATTTTTATGTAATTACAGTAACCCAAAATATGTCAAGACTAGCCGGACGTGTCACATTTCCCGGAAAAGAGCCAGAGGACCAAGAAAATCCCAACTACCGTAACCCAGAATCTCGTGGAGACCAAAACTACCGTAATCCGGGAGGAAATCAAAACTACCGTAATCCGAGACCCTACAGATCTAACGAGGATCAAGAAGAACAGAAGCCACGGCCCAGAGGCAAGGGAAATGTACGGTATCAGGGGAATTATGGGGATCGATTTGAGGGGCCCCCAAGGAATTCTGGACCTTCTGGAAGGTTCCAAGAGGGCCCAGACGGGTCCCAAAGATCGGAAAGGGGTTACGGTAGTTCTGGAAGATACCAAGAGACTTCGGAGAGATTTGAGGGATCCCAACGATCATATGGAGCTTCTGGAAGATACCAAGAGGGCTCAGAGGGGTCCCAAAGATCCTACAATCAAACTGGAAATCCCCGTGGCTCTGGAAGAGGTCGAGGAAGATCCGGAAGATTCCAGAATGATCGGAATCAGCGATTTGAAGGCCCTAGAAGAGCCAATAATGAGCCGGAGCCAAAAGAACAAGAAAACGAAGACCAAAAAACTCAAAGGGATCAAAACCGAAAGCCAACTCAAAAAATCGAAGATGTAATGCCGAGTGAAGAATTATTGGAATTGGAAGATATTATTGCTCAAATCAGTGATCTCAATGTGAGAAATGATCGATCCGCGGCGCAGATTAGTGAGTTTTTTTGGGACTAATTTCAAATTTTTGAAGGTTTTTTTAAAAAATTAATGTAGCTCCAATTCCAGTATTAACAATTTTTTGCAAAATAATAGATTTTCAACTCAATTTTTTCTAGTCTATTTCAAAAAATGTAGAATTTTTCGCTGATTCAAACGCGCCTAATTTCGCTGCTCACGGATCATTTTAAAGCGAGTTATAAGCGTTTAAAGTTTCAGTAAGAGAGACACAGAGAAAGCAGACACTCTCGTTGTCGAAGAGACGCAGAGAAACGAGACAGTGTCTGCGTCTCTCACCGAAAACTTCAAACGCTCATAACTCGCTTCAAAATGATCCGTTTTGACTCGTTTTTGAACTGATTTAAAGAGGAAATTATGCATTATCAGATTGATGCATGAAAAATTTAACTTTTGAAAAAAAATACAGATTTTTTTAGCGAGCATAAATTGAGAGTCATCAAAATTTCGAAAAAATATTGAGGTTCTCTTGAAGTAAGATTACACTCATTTAAAAAAAGAATTCTCAAATGATCATTCCATTTCCATTATTTACGAAAATAACAATACATTTGCACGAACATCGTTAAAACTCAAAAAAATCTATTTCTATATTGCCAGCTAACCTAGTTCAAAAGTGTAAAATTTTTTGCTGATTCCAATGCACCTAATACGAGCCGAAACGGACCATTTTGAAGCGAGTTATAGGCGTTTAAAGTTTCAATAATAGAGACGCAGAGAAAGCAGACACTCTCGCTGTCGAAGAGACGCAGAGAAACGAGACAGTGTCTGCGTCTCTCACGAAAACTTCAAACGCGCATAACTCGCTTCAAAACGATTCGTTTTGACTCGTTTTTGGACTATTTTGGAGAGGAAATTATGCATTATTAGATACATTTTAAAAATTTACTATTAAAAAAATTATAACTTAGAAAAAATGAACGTTCGCGATTATCATTTGAGTACTATTGAAAAATTACTGATAACCTATTCAAATTTTGGCATATTTTCGGCTTAAATTTTCTCAAATAGTGATTTTCAGACCGTTCTCCAAGAGAATTTCGAAAACTCAAATTTCCAAACTTATCTTTTCAGAACGCAACATTCTCGCTAGCAATGATTTGATAGATACAATGGATGAAAGTGATTGGGAACAAGTGTGTCAATCGATGATTTCAACTGCTCTAGAACAAGGAGAACCTGAATTTATCGCGGATTTGATGGTCGCACTTTTGAGTTAGTTTTGAAAAAAAGTTTGGCGGAAATTCAAAGTTCGGGATACTCGGAAATGAAACTGTGAAAAATAAAACTGCACTTTTGGCTTGGTTTAGCTTTGAAAACATTATTTTTCTTACCTTTTCCCTATTTTTGAGTAAAATTATTGACCAGGAATACAAAAAGTTATGAAAATTCAAGCTTCGTAAGCATTAAAACTTGAAAAAGCTGTTCGATTTTGGAGCGGCTTCATTCTGTTATTGTTCCATTGGGGTCAACTTTGAGGGTCCGAAAAAATGGTTTCCAGATATCAAATTTTTCTGAAATTTTGTGAATGCATAGAGCAACTCTAGAATTCGGTTTTTGTAGTTGACAACTTTTTCATAGGACCACAATCCAGTTAGTTATGTCGCGTGGAAGCCAAAAGGCTCCAAAATTTTACGAAATTTGACGTGACGTCAGTAAATTTGTCCTAACTATCTGGATAGTGGTCCTATGAAAAAGTAGTCAACAACTAAAATAGAGTTCTTGAGTTGCTCTATACATCTGCAAAATTTCAGAATAATCGGATTTCTGAAAACCACTTTTTCAGACCCTCAAAGATGACCTATTTCAATTGAATTTAAAAAATGTGGTATTTACTCTAATAGGGTGCGTCCTCTAATATAAAAGTACCCAAAAAAGCACGAATTTCTCAAATTTCTGTGCACCTGAAAATGGTCTCCTTGTTATTAAAAATAGATTATACAAGAAATCTCACAAATTTCTTTTCGAAAACCAATTTTATGTAATTTTGTGAAATTCAAAATTTTCATTTTTTTTGGATGTTAAACAAAATACGGTATTTCACTATATGTTACGAAAAATCGTACAAACTCTGTTCCTACTATCAATCCCAAAACTACAGTAACCTTCTTTTTTTCCAGAAAACCAACTATTCTCCGCTGTCATGTCCGATGAGTTAATGTCAGCCTCCTCTAAACATATAATGGAAGACGACGACAAACCAATCCCAGCTCTATTATCAGCAGTTTTATGTGCTCACTGGCCAAGACAATATGCGAAAGCCTTCGATAATGTGAATCCGATACTATATACAGTTGTTTGTATAGTCAAGGGGTGGATTGAAGTGGTCGGGGAGGATACGGAGCGATACCACAAAGAAGAACCAAAACCCAAGTACCAGACTCGTGATGACCAATCAGAAGACGTGGCTCCAGAGCCCCAAGAAGAAGAAGAAAAAATAATCGAGGAGCCAGAAATGGTCAATCTCTGCGCCTTAGCTCTATCCGATCTTTGTGATACTGCACAGCGACAATTATGGGTTAATTGGATGTCACTGACAGATGAGATTTATCAGTGTCTAAAACCATCGATAACTCATAATCCGAATTTAACTGGAGACGTCAAGGCACGTCTTCTGGATACTTTTATTCAAATGAATCAATGGACGAAGAATCGACAAGCAGGCGTTAAGCACGCTGGCGTGCAGACTGTGGTAGAAGAGACCTAAATCAATTCCAATTTCTCAGTTTTTCATGGCCTAACTTTCCCGTTTTCAATTCCTCTACTACTACCCTATTGTCTGTTCAAAAAATCGCAAGAAAACATTTTGCTAATTTTATCTTACTCAGCTTTTTTTGGCTCCGGGACATTTCGCAGCCAAAAATTGTACTATTTCTCGCATAAATTGTGTAAAAATGAACAAAAATGGACAATTAACAATGATAATTGTCGTTGTCATACATTATTGCCATTCTTGAAGTTATTTTGAGGCGTTTCATGCAAAAAATAGTGCATTTGTGGCTGCGAAACGTCCCGGAGCCAACTTTTTAGGTGTGCGCCAAAAATCTCAAAATTTTCTTTATGATTTCTTCGAATAGACAGAATTCCTGTTTGAAAATTTATTTCTGTATCATTTTCCTACATTATTTTTTTGTAATAATATATTTTATAATGTCCTCTTTCATCCCCATGTCCATTTTTCCCCTCTGAATCTCTCTGTCAAAATTTCAATCTGAGACCATAAAATTTTATGTATTTTCAATATCAAACAAATAAACTTTGATTTTTTTTTCAAATTTCCCGCCCTTTTTTCTTCGCAAAAAAAAAACAAGTCCCCCGAATGCCGCTAATCCAAATCGTCTTAACTTTTCTATTGTCCTCCGTCACCAATACTATTGGATTCAACTTTTCAAGTTTTTTTTGGTTTTTATATTTTCTCATGTTCAAAAATATCACAGTGGCGTCGTCATAGGATTCAGAGGAATTCTGACGTCATCTAGAATGTTCGATCTCAAAAAAATTGGTTTTGTAAACTTTAGTCTAGATTTTTTGAACAGACTATGTTTGGATTTTTGATGAACTTTGATACTTGGAAATTTTTGGTATTCTGAAACTTTCAGTTTTCAGGATTCCAGAAAATTAAAGATTTTCTAGATTCTGGAATTCCAAAATTTGAGGATTTGGAGATTCCAAGAATTCTAGGATTTCCAAAGTATATAATTTTTTTGATTCAAATATTTTGAATTTCTGTAATTTTCAAAGATCTATGGATCTGAAAAAGTTTCAGAATTATAATGTGCAAAATCTGGAACCTTTTGGATTATTTTCGTAAGATTTTTCTAGATTCTGAATTTAGAAATTTTGAGATTCTAGGATTATAAGAAATTCTAAAACTCTTCTAGATTCGGAAAGCCTTAAAAATTTGGAGATTTTATGATTCAAAAAATTCCAAAATTCCGAATTTCTAGGTTTCCAAATTTCGAGTTTTCGAAAAGGTTACCAGATTTCTGAAATTTTGAGATTTCTAGGATTATAAAAGATTCTAAAATTCTTCTAGGTTTTGAAAATATTCAGAATTTCTAAGGCATTGAAATTCAGAAAATCCGAAAACCGTAAGATCATGAAATTCAAAATCTCGAATTTCCAGGTTTCTAAATTTTGGATTTTCGAAAAGTTTACCAGATTTCAGATATTTTGAGAATCTGAAGTTGAATTTCAAAATTGCCAGATTCTAAAATTTCTGAAGGACTTGAGGATTCTGGATTCTAAAAATCTGAAAATCAAGATTCTTCAAGATTCTAAGATCCTATAAGATTCCGATAAAAATTCAATAAGATTCTAAGATTTCCAAATTCCAAAATTCTGCCTTCTGAATTTCTGATTCCCTTGAACTTTCTCTATGATAAACTGAACTTTTGAATTTGATCTTCTCTCTAATTTTTAATTTATTACTTCTCCTCTCATTGAATCTCTTCAAAGAATATATACTCTCTTCAGAATCAGAATCACTAAAAATTAGAACAAAGAGACGCAGACAGCTAGAAAGAGACAATGATAACGAGAAATCAAATACGGTAAAGAAGGTGTGACAATCGAGAAAAAATGAGAGAAGAAGATTTCAACGACAAATTTTTCTCGCCTTTCTTTTCTTCTTTTTCTTAGTTTAGTTTTCTTAGTTTATCATCGAATCGATTTTTAGATTTCTAAGTTTCTAAAGTTTTAGGACTTTCGAAATCTTGAGATTTTGAGTTTCTGGAGATTCAAAAATTCAGAATTTAGCAATGTCAATCACTCAAAAACCACAGATTTCTCTTTGGCTTCAAATTTTTTCGTTTTCATTTTTTTGAGCTTACATCCAAGCTCAAAAAATTGTCTCTTTTAGATGTTCAGTGTCTGTCTGTGAATCCCTGCATCCAGATTTCCAAAACAATTTCGAAATCTCAAAAAACACATGCTAGTACCGAAAAATACATACATATTACACCCACAGACAATTTCTCTTTTTTTTTGTTGTTTTCAGTTTTCTTTTTTCTTTTCGAATGTCTACCTCCTTCTGTTTTTCTGTCTATTTATTCATTCGTTTGAGGACAAAATTTCGGATATTATTTGGAAATTTTGAATTTTGAGACTGATTTTCAGATTTTCAACTGAAATTCTCCGATTTTCAGATATCGAAATTATGATTTAAAAATTTCAAGAATCCAATTTTTAGAGATTTTGATATTTCTATAATTCCAGGTTTTGAGATTCTGATTTTTTGAAAAAAAAGTATGGGATTCTGAACTTCTGTAAACCTACGATTCTATGGTTCTGAAAATTTGGCGGATCTCGAATTTCTAGCAATCTGAAATTTTTAATTTTTACGAATTTTCAGATTGGTAGATATTGAAATTGCCAGATTCTGAAGTACTGAAAATTTAAGATTCTGAAATTCTGAAAATCTGAGATTCTGTTGAATTCTGAAAGACGTATTTTGAGATTCTGAAAATTTGTCAATCTGGAATTTTTAGTTTTTTAGATCCTCATTTTCTTCAGGTTTTTAAGAATCTGAAAATCCAAGATTCCCAATTTTCGAATTTCAATTTTCACAATTTTCAGATTACTCTTCTTTTTCTGTCATTTTTTCAGAAAAGTTTAATTTTTTTCTAGATTAGAACATTCTAAATACTCTTCTAAATAGATCATTCATCATTATTTTCTAAAATTCCAATTTTCAAAAGAAAATGAGTGAATAGAATAATGAAATAGCCCTTCCTCCCTATTTATTGGTTTTTCTATCCAATTCTGTCTAAACTTTCTAGCAGATGAAATGGCAGAGAGAAAATGAGAAAAAAGAAGCTCTCAAATTCCCATTGCTCATCACATTTTTTTTCGTTCTAATTTTCCGAATGGAAAATGTTTGTTTTCTTTGGAAGGTTCGCTAAAATTTAAAACTGTAGATTAACTGGCGCGTTTTCAACATTTTTCGGAAATTCAAGAAATGAGCTTAATCTCCATTAAATTTCCTCTTAATTGGAATACTTCTCATTTGAATTGGTTAACTAGTTCTTGAGATTTTTAAGAACAAATTTTGGCAAGATTTGAAGTTTTGAATGCTCCAGAAACCTTAAAATTCCAAATTTGAGAATCTTGATAATTAAATTTCGGAGTTTCGGGATATCAAAAATAGTGAACATTCGGATCTGAAAATTGGGATTTTTGTCTAAAAACCCTTCAAAATCTCGGATTCTATACAAATTTCAAAATTACCGAATTTGATTTCAAAAACCTTTACAAAAACTGCTAATTTCAAAATTTGTTTTCATTTCAAAATCGGAACCCATTCAATTTATCTTCCCCATAAAATCGGAGCCCTATTATTTACCATTTACACACTCAAAATAACCATTTAGTGTCCAAAAATTCCCCTGTTTTTGAGGAGAAAAGTAAGAATTCGAAAATAATGTTGTTCTGGTCTCCTCGACGTTTCTCATCGGGCCACTTTGCAACTGTGACATTTCGCAGGTTTATCAACTAGAGATTATAATTATTTAATCTTTAGCTGCTTTATTCAATTCCAATAAAACTTGTAAAAGGGGATTTTCCAAAAACTTATTTTTAAATTTTAAATTGGGCAAGAGTTCCAATAAAATCTATTCTTACTATTTTTTGGCTCAAAATAGTATTATTGAGCGATTTTGTACTTCTGTGTGTATAAATCCTGAATCTTCGAGATTCAGATTGTAAACTTTTCAAAATCTCAAAATCGCATTATCTGTTTCTTTTTGCACTTCCTTGTGCCCACTTATCATCCCTTTGCATCCCAAAAATGAAAAAGAAGAAGATCAGTTACAACACAACAACTTGTCTTCTCTTTTTCTGATTTGTTATGTCGTCTTTGGGTCGAGAAAAGATCATTCCGTTTATCGCCTTCTCTTTCATTCTTTATTTTATCACCTCTTCTCATTCAACTTTGGTTTTTTTCACTCCCGTTACCTCATGGGGCCTCGTGTTTTTTTGGGGAAGAGATTTTAGTACTAGGTGTGTTGAAATTTAAGAAAGTCTACAATTTGAATTTTTTCCCTAATATTACCAGACAGCTCAATTTCGTGTACTTCTCGAGAACAAGTAAACTCAAATTTCATAATTTTAGTCTCACAAACCAATTAATAGCAAAGTTCTGTACTAAGATTTTGAAACTTCGAATCCAAATTTCGATTCCAAAACCGGTTTTTCATTTTTTTTTTTCCGATACAGAAGTCCGAAATTACAGAAGACAGTATCAGAAATTTGATTTTTTAGAATTTCTACAGAATCAGAAAACTACAAATTCAAAAATATTTAAATCTAGATGAATCTATGACATTCCAAAAAATTCTCAAAGTTTCGAAGATTCTAAAATTTTTCTATTTTCTTTCCGATTACCATCTCTTTTTTATCATCTTCAATTTTTCATCATCATTTCTTCATTTTTTTTTCCTTTTTTTTAACCCTAAAATCTCTTACTTCAGCTACCCTCTGACGTGCCACGACCAGGGAAATTATCAATTTTCCAAACTAAAAAAAATATCAAAAATTAGGTCCTCGATCATCATCGCAACAAAAAATGCCGGTAAGAGTTTGGCGAAATTCGCTTTTTTTGTCCAAAAATTCGCGGGTTTTCCGGTCGAATCGAGAACTGTTGTACCCGTGTCTTGAAAAAAAAAGTGTAAAGATTGGTCAAGAAGATTAGAGAGAGAGGCATAGAAAATGTGACTTTTTAGAGATGATACGGAGAAAACGAGAATGTGTGATATTGATGATGACCTTGGAAAACATTATTATAAGGTGTGATTAGTCGATAAGGTTGAGAAAAGAAATATATATAGCGATGGAGGAAAAAAGGATACAATTTGCGAAAATGACAATATCTTTGCATAAAAATAAATAAAAAAGGAAAAAATCGATTTTCAAATCGCGAGCGAAAAATTTTTCTAACCTATTTCAAAAAATGTAGAATTTTTCGCTAATTCCAACGAGCCTAATTTCGCTGCTGAAATATCATTTTGAAGCGAGTTATGAGCGTTTGAAGCTTTAGCGAGAGACGCAGAGAAAGCAGACACTCTCGCTGTCGAAGAGACGCAGAGAAACGAGACAGTGTCTGCGTCTCTCTCACTAAAACTTCTAACGCTTATAACTCGCTTTAAAATGGTCCGTTTTGACTCGTTTTTGGACTATTTTTAAGAGGAAATTATGCATTTTTAGAATATCTGAAAATCTGAATTGCAAAATTTCCATCCTTCAGAGCTCCACGGCATCGTCGGAAGTCTCTGCACCGGTGTCCACGGCATGGATGAATTGGAAAGATGTCTTTCTTCAATGTGTACAACCAATGATCGCAGTTGTTCTTCTCCTCAGATTCTCCAGTATTGTTGATGAAGCTGGATTTAGTAAGTTCAAACATCTGGAATTCATAAAACTCCAAGTTTTCAGCCACTACTATCTTCTTGGTCTTCTTCACATTCCTTGTTAGCTTGGTGACTGGCTGGTCAGCATGTACAGTAGTATCCAGGAAAAGTTCAGAGCATGGATTTGTGAAAACTGTGAGTCTTTTGAGCCTAAAACCAGCGCAAACCATTAAAGTTAGAGATTTTCGAAAACATTTTTTTTTCAAATTTGTATTTCTTTCATAACTCGATTGGTTTTGGTCCAAATTTTGAGATTTTTATATTTTTGGAATTAGCGTAATTTGGGCTTCAAAATGAGTATAAGCAAAAATATCTTTCAACGAGTTCAAAATTTGGAAGTTTTTTAAAGTTTAAAGTTTGGGATACGGCAATTTGGTCAAATTTTTTATAATAATAACAACTGAATGATTTTACTTTACACATTTTGAGCCCAACATCACCATTCTAGCTCAACAACCAACAAAAATAGAGATTTTCAAAAATTTTCGAAAAAAAAACTTTTTTTTTCAATTTTTTTTTTGTTTTTGTCATAACTCTGTTGGTTTTGGTCAAAATTTTGAGATTATTATATTTCTGTAGTTAGCGTAATTTGGGCTTCGAAATGATATATAAAACGGCTCTCGTTTCCAAGGGGTCTCTGTGTAGCAATCCAACAAAGCGACATAGCCTAACCACACCGCAACGACAACTTCTGAAAACTGCTCATCCTTAATTTCCAGATGCTCGCTTACTCCAACACCGAATTCGCCCTCTCCTTCTCCATAATTTACCTTATTTGCCTACTGGTGGCCACAAGTACCTTCCTAACGTCTGCAGCCGAAGCAGTGTTGCATATATTTTCAACGTTTTCACTGGAATTATTGGATGGAGCAACTCACGATTTGAGATTAGCTTCTTCCGGTGAGCAGGGTTACTGTAGTTACACTTTCATGAATAAAGAACTAGCTATGTAGCTTGTTTTTGCACTTTAAAGTGAGACAATTCAAGGTGAATAAGGAAATTTCAAACCGAAGCGAAACAAAAGTTAACTATTTTTGCAGCCCTGTATCTTGAGAACCTTTTAAGCTATCAAAAAATCGTCAACTACAACATTGCTCATCTTGAAATTTTACACATTTGGGTAGTCTAAAACATTTTGGTAGCACTAACGGTTCAAGAGATACAGCGCTGCAAAGTTAGCGTACGTTAGAGACGCAGGCAGCGAGAGTGCTCTTGAACTTTGAAGCGTTGTATCTCAAGAACCGTCAAAGTTATCAAGAAAGTTGAAACTGCAAAAATGTGTAAAATTTTGAGCTGAGCAATGTTGCTGTTGACGACTTTTTGATAGCACTAACGGGTCAAGAGATACAAAGCAAAGTTTCGGTCGGACAACCTAACCGCTCCGGAGCCGCTCTACAACAACATTCCTTTATGATCACAAAAGTTTTACAAAACGACCACTTTTTCCAGTGCTCTCCCTCCTGACGCTCGGCCTCTGTCTCATCCGTTCCCGTAACGCTCGCTACGCCCGTTCATTCATCTTCGCTCTCACATGCATCGCCATTGCCCTTCACCTCTCTTCCGTAATGTTCCGCTATGGAGAATATCAACTGCGTCGTGTCTCCGATCGAAACGCAATGATTCCAACACCACCAAACGATGAGATTGCCATGATTTTCGCTCAGTTGTTCCCGGCGGCCATGTGTGGACTGACGATTCTGAATATTGGACCGAAACTTCAGAATACTGCGCCACGTGGCGCATTGATAGCCATCGCGGTCAGTGCGTGCTTCTATGGAGCTGCTGCAATGTTGGATTATGTTGAGTTCTTTGCAAGAACATCACATGCAAATAGTACACATCAAGCAGCTGAGTATAATGAGGTAAGCGCTTACTATCGTATCTCAGCGTCTCTCTTTCTATCGCTTAACTTTGAACGCGCCTATCTCCGAAACTATTGCAGTTATCAAAAAGTGATCAACTGCAAAAACAATCAGCATCAAATTTTGCATAACTTTGTAGTTAGCAGTTTTCTAATAGCTATGACGGTTATTGAGATAGGCGCGCTTAAAGTTGGCGTAGTCTACATCTCCCCGTCTCTCGTTCGTTTCTCGCTTAACTTTGAAAGAGTATATCTCTTCTTGAACGGAAATAGCTAATCTATAATGTAATGCTTTTTATTTTTGTAGTTAACAATTTTGTAAAAGCTCTAAGGGATTTTAAGATATGATCGTTTGAAGTTGATCTGCGTAACCAGGCTATGAGGAGGGGAGACGCAGAGAAACTTTGAGCGCGTCTATCTCTGGAACCGGTACACTTGTCAAAAAGTGGCTACTACAAAAATGTGTAAAATTTTATGCTCATTATTTTTGTAGTTAACAATTTTGTAATTGTTAAGACGGTTCCTGAGATATGCACCTTTAAAGTCGATGCTTTCAACTAGGCGAGCGTAATGGCTCCAAAAAATTACGCTTAACTTTAAAAACGCATAACTATTGAACCAAAGTAGCTATTAAATAGTGATCAACTATGAAAATTTATAATGTATTATGCTTATTATTTTTGTAATTAACAATTTTTTGTTAGCTAGGGCGGCTCTTAAGATATAGGCGCTTGAACTTGACGCGCTTAACTAAACACTTCGACTCCCAACACCTCAACTCCTTATTTTAGGCCATGTCATACATCTACACCACAGTCCCCATGGCTATCGTAATCACCTTCGCTTGTGTTCTCTCGGCAGTCACCACCATGAAGTACGCATCCGTGATACTACAATCTCTAGCAAGATCCGGTCAATGCCGTTGTATTCTATGGCTAGCAAAGGGGTACAGTCAACGGGATATTCCTATCAAATGTTTGTTCATCTTGTCAACGATTCAAATATTGATTAGTGCTATTGGTAGGTGTAAAATGTCTGATATTTTGAAAGTTTAAATATTGAATATTCAGGATCCTACGACATTCTGTGCATCCCTACCACCGTATTCTATCTTTTTGCCTACGCCTTGTTCAATTTCTACGTCTTCTTGGTAAAATTGTCAGATCCAGACATTCCATCCCCTCCAACCCTACTATCCTTGGCTATTTCTGGAGCATGCTTCTTGGCATCAATCTACACCAATCGACACTTGGCCCTTTTTATCGCTTCGATTTTTGGAATTTCCTACTGTATATTGCTTTATGTTATTCGACGTGAGCTTACAAAACTATAAAATCAAAACTAGTCAGCGAATTTTCCAGAAGAAACCAACGAGAACGGCGAAGAGTGTGCCAAGTCGATGTACCCCACAGTCCTCGAGCAAATGCATGAGCTCCAACAAGAGCCAGACTCCCGTCGTCATTATCATCCACAAATCTTGTTGCTCTCCGGGTCCCCTGCCGCAAGGCCGGGTCTAGTCGACTTTGCTCACTCGATAACAAGGGGAAAGTCATTGCTCATTTGTGGTTATATTATACCGGTAAGTATATTTACTGTAAGTACTGTAACAGTTTAGAAAAGCACTTTTTGAGTTTTTTGTGCAGCTGAAACTGCCACAGATGGAGTAGGCTAGAAATTAGTCATGTAACTAGAAAGTTCTCTTTGAAAATTAATATTTTTTTGTAAAATACGAATTTTGATTTTGAGAAGGGCTACTATTAGAAAAAACAACTTGATTCGTCGGGTAAGTCCATTTGAGCACATTCGCATCTATTTTCTACGGATAAAAAAAAGAAAAAAACTATTTTTAACCCCACTTTCAGGAGATAAAATACGAAAAGATTAGGCCAATGACATGGCTAGAGTATTTGATTTCGGAGGAGGTACGGTGTGATGTAGAACACATAAAAATAGACGAATTTATTGTTAACTTTGTCCTTGCGCTACTAGAAACTTCTTATAAATATGGCTATTGTATGTTTGGCCTTCTAAAACTAATTTTCCTTCACCATTTTTTGTACAGTATCGCCTAACTTCTATAGCGTTTTTTTGCCACTTAAAATAATGTTTTCTATGCCAAATCTTATACCAAAATGTAGAGCTCGAGAAGATCAACAAAATGGTGCAAAAAACTAAATGTTTCAACTACTGAATAGATCTTATTCTGATCTATTATTTCATATTAATTTTTAAAACATAATTTCAATGTTAAACTGATCTCTAACAATAAACTGTGATACCGTTTTAAATTTACTCCCGACAACAGGACCCCCCTCCCCCCAAAAAACAGTTGAGACCATCTCCTGTACCAACTTACCAACTACAGCAATTCCAAAGCTTTTTCTTTCCCAATTTTCATCCAAAACCACCTCTCCTATTCCAGCAAGACCCCTGCTCCCGCAGCTACCTCCTCCAACTAAAAATCGACAAACAAATCAACGATTGGCTCAGAGCGAGAGAAGTCAACGCGTTTGGAGCAGCGATTTGTTGCACAAAACAAGCGAATGGAGCCAATATTTTATTGCAGGTAATATTTGAAACAAGAATTTGTGAAGAGAGAGAGAGAGAGAGAGAGAGAGAGAGAGAGAGAGAGAGAGAGAGAGAGAGAGAGAGAGAGAGAGAGAGAGAGAGAGAGAGAGACGCGAGAAACGAGAGCACTCTTGCTTCTCTGCGTCGTCGTGTCGGATAACTTGAAACGCGTACATCTCAGGAACCATTAGAGTTAACAAAAAGTTGTCAATTGCAAAAATAATCAGCAAAAAATTTTACATAATTTTGTAGTTGACAAGTTTTTGATAACCATGTTGGTTCGGGAGATAAGCGCCTTTAAAGTTGGCGTGCTCTAATAGAGGAGACGCAGAGAAATGAAGGCTCAACTTGGAACGCATTTATCTCTAGAATTAGAATAGTTACATAAAAGTTATCAACTACAAAAAAGTGTAAAATATTAGGCTAAATAATTTTAAAATTAGCAAATTTTTGGTATCTTTGATGGTTCTTGAGATACACGCGTTTGAAGTTTAGTGGCGGCCGATTAGCGGTTCGTATTTCCGCGCCAAGCTTTGCAAGCATTTATCTCTTGAACCAAAACAGTTATCAAAAGAAAGCAAACTACAAAAATGTGTAAAGTTTTATGCTTTACAAAATTGCAATTGACAACATTTTCTTATCTTCAATGGTTCTTGAGATAACCACGTTTGAGGTGTAGTGGCGGCCGGCGAGCGGTCCGATTTGTTCTATCTAACTTTGCTCGCATGTATCTCTCGAGCCAAAATAGCTATTAAAATTTTTTTAATTATAAAAATGTATAAAATCTCATTCTGAACAACTTTGTAGTTGACAATTTTTCAATAGCTTCAATGGTTCACGAGATAAACGCCTACAAATTTTCAGACCGCCGGTCTCGGCCGCCTTCGCCCCAACATTCTAATGGTCGGATTCAAAACGGGATGGGAAAAACAAAGCAAAGAAGTCATCTCAGAATACTATGGAATGTTATCCAACGCTTTCGATAAACAAGTGGGCCTGATTGTATTCCGAAACGATGTTTGTGGATTCGATGTGACATCTTCGATAAGAAAAAATGGAGCACCGATAAATGATGATGAGGAATTGGCAGATTATGTGGATAGGTAAGGGATAGTGAGAAATCCAGATTTGTTGTAGTCATCTAGATCCTTTAAGACCTTAGCGAAGAATATGAAACATCGATCTTCTTTAGTTTGAGTTGTTCCTCTTTTCACTTCGAATTTTATATGGCCACGCCCACGAATGTACTTTCTCGAGAAGTTTTCCGAAGTAAGGTGGTCCTCAGGATTTGAAAATTCTATCTAAAAGTTTTGTAAGCAATTACTCTCCATTGCAAATCCACTCACATCAATGGCCACTTTCTCATTGGTCATATTCCGAAAATAAAGTGACATTCCTTCGGAGCATATGAATGTTCTGTGCTCTTCGTATCTGATGACATTTTGTAGACAACAGAATCCAAATGATTTCGCGATTTCATGATCCGTTAGTCCACCGCCCGTGGGGAGTTTGTCTTTGATATAAAAAGCAAAACTGAGTTGTAGGAATCCGAATGCGATCATAGTTAGGCCAAGGCTCTGGAAATCGAAATGCTGTAACTTTTTTGTTAAAACAATTGTTTTTTATTCAAAACATGCGAAATTTTGCGCTGGTTTTGAATATTGTAACAAAAACTCTTAAAGTAGGATTAAAGTCATTTTTTTATTTTCTCAAATGATCGTCCCAATTCCATTATTTACGAAAATAACAATATTTTTGCACAAAAATCGTTAAAAAATCGATTTTCACCTGAAATTTTTTTTAACCTATTTCAATGAATGTAGAATTTTTCGCTGATTCGAATGCGACTGATATCGCCACTAAAAATGGCATTTTGAAGCGAGTTATGAGCGTTCGAAGTTTCAGTAAGAGAGGCGCAGAGAAGCAGACACTCTCGTTGTCGAAGAGACGCAGAGAAACGAGACAGTGTCTGCGTCTCTCACGAACACTTCAAACGCTCATAAATCGCTTCAAAATGTGTTTTGAACAGCGATATTAGGTGCATTCGAATCAGCGAAAAATTCTGCATTCTTTGAAATTGGTTAGAAAAAATTGAGTTGAAAATGGATTTTTAACGATTTTTGCGCAAAAATGTTGTTGTTTTCGTAAATAATGGAATTGGGACGATCATTTGAGAAAATAAAACAATGACTGTAATGCTACTTTAAACCAAGAAAAGTTTCCTTGCTTTTTATAGTGCTGCAAAAAAACCAATATTTGCTCAAAAAAAATTTTTGCTTCAAAATAAGAAAAATTTTACGCTGATTATGAATATAATAACAAACATTTTCGAAAATGAGTCTAAATCCCAAAAAAAAACCCGCTTGAAACACTACCAAAAAACCAGAAGTTGCCTTGGGTGACCGTAGTTTTCTCCTAGTTTTCTCAAAAGTGGGCGGAAAAAAGGCGGCTACGGCCATCCAAGCAAACTTTTGATTTTTTGGTCCAGTTTGAAGCCGTTTTTAGCGTTTTCGTTATGATATTCGAATTCAGCGCAAAATTCCGAATAAGTCAGATAAAAATTACCTCATAAGATTCAAATCTGTTTCAAAAGGTTTCTAAAAACATCACGGGAACTTCCTTTTTTTTAATGTCCTGAAGGATTGTCTACTTTTTGAATGGACCCCTAAGCTCCAACAATAGTACTTCAATTGCACGATCTTTCAAATCCTTGGCTCACCTTAGTATACTCCTCATAGCCGACCACCTTGAATCCGATTAGTATAGTGGTGACAATCCAACTACAAAATGAGGCTCCATTCGTTGACTTCGCGGCATGAGATAATATTCGTATATAGAAGAAAGAGGCGACACGAATGAGATAAAACGAGGTGAAGAAAATTAGAGAGCATATTTTGGGGAGGTAGTGTAGAATCTGGAAGTTTGGATTTTCCAGGAGATTTTCAGGAAAAAACTTCTCTGAACTGAATATTTTTATGTCGCATATGATGCGTGTTTGCTACTATTTGTGGATTTTATAACGAACTAAAATTTTCGAAGATCCATAACTTTGTTGGTTTTTGAGCTAGAGCGCTGGTTTTTGGCTCAAAATGTGTGAAATTATCTCTATATTATTTCAAATCATAAAAACCCTCACCAACGCCTCCTCCTTCCTTCCCTCGGCAAAAAAGCATGCGGCAAGGGAAGCCGAGCAGCAACTCTGTATAAACAGCCCATACACAATAACCTTCTTCGGCTCGTAATTCTTATTATCGAATTGATAATTTCCGGTACAGTATACCATAACAGCACCAAGAGAGGCGATATAAAGAGCCTTGATAACGGGAAGATTGAATGAATATGTTAGGGAGAGAAAATATGTGTAAAATACACCGAGGCCATTTAGTTGGGAACATGTGAAGATGGACTCGAGGGCCGAGTCCAGCATTTTTTTCAGAATTTGTTAATAAAACTAATTTGAAGTCCTAAATTCCAAAAAATTTGAAATAGAGTCTTGAGCTTTGACTACCTCCGTTTTTATCGGCAAAAAAAGGGGCGTGGCTTATTCTCTATAAAATTGTATTCTTAAATTGAAAAGGATTAACTCCAGACAACCATAAACGCACTTTATATTAAAAAATACAAAAAATTCGTATTTTTCAGCGCCACTCCAAAACTAGCCGAGAGCCAAGCGAAGGAGCAGAAGAAAGATGGTAAGGGGACAAAAAAATTTAGACTTAAAAATTTTTTTGAGTAATTCAACCGTTTCAAAGTTGTTGAACAACTGCAGTTTTCAAACGCAATTATCAAAATTTTATGTTGGAAATTCGAACTTTCAGTTCCCCGAGGCAAACTGCTCAACACGTTCCGCAAGATGTCAATGGCTGTGAACAAGGTTCGTTTTTTCCAGAACTTCTTATTTTGCAGTTTTTGTTTTTTTTAATCAAAATAGAACAAATTCCACACATTTTGACACCAAAACCAACCTTCAAGCTCGAAAACCAACAAAGTTATGGATTTTCGAAAATTTTCGAAAATTTCAAATTTCTTGTTTTGGTCATAACTTGGTTGGTTTTGGTCCAAAATTTGTGATTTTTAGATTTTTGAGTTTTTCTCATTTTCAGCTTCAAAATGAGTATAAACATGAACAACTTTACACGAATTTTGAAATTTCGAATTTTTGCTTAAAATCGTTTCTTAAAGTTTAAAATATTGTAATCTGAAAAAATTTGGGATACAGTAGTTTTAAATTTGGTCTAATTCATTTTTATTATAAAATCAAATTAATTCTACACATTTTCGGCCTACAATCATCTTTCAAGCTCAAAAACCAACAAAGTTAGAGATTTTCGAAAATTTTCGAAAACCTGATAATATCTCATTTTGATCATAACTCGGTTGGTTTCGCTCCAAACTTTGAGATCTTTATATTTTTGGGTTAGTCTCAGTTTCAGCTTCAAAATGAGTATAAACACGACCACATTTTAACGAATTCCATTTTTCCCTTTTTCCAGGACCTCGAAGCCGGTGGTCGCCGCTCAACAAGTAGTGGTACCCGATTCCAAGTAATCGACAAACACAGTATCTCTGAGCCGGATCAGAAGATTATAATGCAACAAATGTTCCGATTCAGAAAGAGAGTTCATCATGGAAGAATTGGTAAGGATTTGAAATGGGCGGTTGCGAAACGTCTGGTTTCAAAACGTCCCGGTTGCAAATCGGCGCAATTTCGAAAGTTCCCGGTTTTAAAATGTCTGGTTGCGAAATGGGTGGTTCCAAAAAGTCCGGTTTCCAAATGTCCCGGTTTTCAAAAGTCGCAGTTCTGAAATAGGTGGTTCCAAAACGTCCGGTTATGAAATGAGTGGTTTTGATATTGGTGGTTGCGAGATGTCCCGGTTGCAAAACGGCAGGTTTTAAAATGGACTGGTTGCGAAATGTCACGGTTGCAAAAAAGTAAGGTTTCAAAATTTCCTGGTTGCGAAACGCCTGGTTGCAAAACGTCTGATTCTAAATTTGTTGGTTACGAAACGTCTGATTTTAAATTTGTTGGTTAGGAAACGTCTTGTTTTGAAATTGGTGGTTGCGAAGTGTCCCGGTTTTGAAAGGAGTGGTTGCAAAACGTACAGTCATGAAATGTCCAGTTCTAAAATGTCCCGGTTGCGAAACGTCCGGTTCCAAAATGGGTGTTTTAGAAATTTCTGGTTCCAAAAAGTTCAGTTTTGAAAGGAATAGTTGCAAAACTTCCAGTTATGTAACTTGTTTCGTAACTGGTCGTTTCGCAACCACTCATTTTTGAACCGGTTGCAAAACGTCTGGTTCTAAAATGTCCCTATCGAAATCCCCATTTCCAGATGTCTTCTGGCTCCGCGAAGCTGGCGGGCTCACAATGCTGGTACCGTATCTCCTAACTCACGCTGGAAGTTATCTCGAAGGAGCGCATATTCGAGTTTTCACGAAAACCGATGGGAAGGATAATAAGAAGGTAACACTATTTTTTTGGAGAAACCGCGCTCCATTGACAACTTTTTTCCAGATAAACGAAGAGCAAAAGAGTATGGCAGCGATTTTGAGAAAATTCCACATCGATTCGTCGGATCTTCATATTTTGCCAGAGTTCGCAAAACCGCCATGCAAGAAGACGTGAGTAGCAATTTTTGAGATTTTGAAACTTCTGGAAATTGAAATTTTTCAGCCAAGACGAGTTCCGTGAGAAAATCGAGAAATATCGTGTCGAGACGAATTCCAAGGAGAAAGTCGATGGCACTTTTGATAACGTAAGCAAATGCGCTCTATCGACAAAAACACTTTTTTTTAAATTTTCAGGACCATATATTCAATCTTCGCGAAAAAACGCGAAGCTTCTTGCGAGCATCGGAGCTCATCAGAGAGCACAGTTCCGATGCGGATTTGATTATTTGGTGAGTTAGCGTGTACTCCTCGTGGACAATTTTCCTTTGTATGCAAACGCGCACTTCTGAATAGGTTATTTTTCATTCGAATTCAAATTTATTTCAAAAAATGCAGAATTTTTTGCTGATTCGAATGCACTTAAAACAAGCCAAAACGAACGATTTTGAAGCGAGTTATAAGCGTTCGAAGTTTCCATAAGAGAGACGCAGAGAAACCAGACACTCTCGTTGTCGAAGAGACGCAGAGAAACGAGACAGTGTCTGCGTCTCTCACGAAAACTTTAAACGCTTATAACTCGCTTCAAAATGGCCCGTTTTGGCTCGTTTTTAAACTATTTCAAAGAGGAAATTATGCATTACGAGATGTATTTAGAAAATTACTATTGAAAAAATTATATATCAGGAAAAAAAGTTAGTTCTTCCAGCACCCTACCATCTGCCCGTGCCGAAATCCCATCTCCAATCTACATGGGATGGATCGATATGCTGTCGAAACAAGTCCCGCCCACTTGTCTCGTTCGTGGAAATCAAGTGTCGATGAGTGCGCTGAATTTGAAATTTCCATAATTGATTTGTGTATTCCAATTGTTTTTACGGGCGACGATGACATTACTTTTTTTTTGATAATTGATAATAAGGAATATAGAATCCCGACGAAGATGTGTAAATAAATAAATAATATTGAAACTTATTTTTATTTCTAGACAAATTGAATAGAAACATACTAATCTTAATTGTTGATGATAAAATGTAACAGATTTTGACACAAAAACCAACGTTCAAAAAAGATGGAAGAGAAATTGTTGACAAACGTCATAGCAAAAGAACAGGAAATTACGATGAATCTCAAAAATAAATTAGAGAATTAGGATAAAACTCCCTGTTGTGAACAAAAACTGTTGTCTGTAAATGAATTCCCAAATATGTTCCAAAAATCTTCGGTCAAGTTAGTGTCAATGGGGTTGTTTTCCATATAATAACCCATTGGCTCCGGACCGAACACTGAAATATTTCAATTCCTCGTGTCGTTTATATACCACACACTTTCCGAGCGGTCGACATTTCACTGGCGAAATATTTCATAACCCAATTTTTTAGTGTTTATCAATAGAAAATTTAAAGTGATGAAATATTTCGCCAGTAAGATGTCGACCGCTCGGAAAGTGTCTGGTATATAAACACCACGAGGAATTGAAATATTTCAGTATTCGGTCCGGAGTCAGTGGGTTATCGTTCAGAAACCCTTCCCATTGACACTAACTTGACCGAATTGTTATTGGATTTTTGAAGATATATTTGATGAGTGATTCTTTTTTAGTTATTCAGACTGTAGAAGAGGTAGAATTTGGGCTCGCGGGGCTGTGTGACGTTTCGCAAGTGCGATATTTCGAAACTCACTAGGGAACGTTGTAAAGAAAAGGTGAGATCCGTCAAAGTGATGCACACCATTCGAAAGATCATGTTTTGAAACCAAGAAATTCATCTTCCATTTTTGCGGAACGACCTTCTGAAGGCGTATTAACGTCTTCTGAAAATTTGCCAAATTTGATTTTTGTATTTCAAGTAGATCATAAGGTATGTGACAGCTTGATTGACATTATTTGCTGATTTCGAAAAGCCACATCTATGAACCATGTATCTTTTACTTCACATGTATTTTTCAGCTCAAAATAATCAATTAATACAGTTTCAAACTTTTTGGGGGCGTACTTGACTTGTAAAAAGTTGAAAAAACGTCGCAAAAAAAGTTTGAAAAAAGTTGGGATCGAACCAGCATCGTCACTGTCGGCAGCCAAACCCACACACCACTAGGCCATCCATTCACGTTTTTATGCAGGCCGGAAATGCGTATAAAAACTCGCTGGTTGTTTGGCAAATTTTCAGAAGACGTTAACACGCCTTCAGAAGGTCGTTCCGCAAAAATGGAAGATGAATTTCTTGGTTTCAAAACATGATCTTTCGAATGGTGTACATCACTTTGATGGATCTCACCTTTTCTTTACAACGTTCCCAGGTAATTTTTCGCGGCTTGTTTGGCTAAGATTTGGCTGCTAGAAACGGCGAATGGCATTTAGCCGTGAAAATGGTCATGATCAGGGTTGCGGATTGACGGGCCGGCCCGTCGGCCCGTCAACAGTTCTTTTCCGAAAAAAAAATTTTGAAAAAAGTTTTTTGAACGAAGATATCAAAATTTTGCCACCATCTAGGTGGGAAATTCTTTTATCGACCGGATTTCGACAGTTTTTCCATTCAATTTGCAAAATATAGGTTGGAAGATCCTAAAAAAACCGAAAAAAGATTTCGATTTCACTTTGAAATACTTTTTTAACATCTATTGATAACAAATATAGAATAAAAAGTCTTCAAACTAAAAAAATTCAAACTGACAATTTTTTCAGTATGCAGACGGGCCGAAGTTTTCAGAAAATCGGCCCAGCCCGGCCCGGCCCGTCGCAACCCTGGTCATGATGGCAGGCACATTTTCTGAAAGTATGAAATTTTTTCCCATTTTTTGCTGCTTTCGACCGAAACAGGAAAACTCGGCTATTTGCCCGCATCTTTAAGGCGAAGGTTGAGCCATTTTCGGTTTTGCTCATCGTCAAGGTTTTGCTCTTGACTTGCGCTGCAAAAATTGTTCAATTTCGTCATACTGTAGCTTGCAGTTTCAGTTTTGAATTGAGGAGGCCAATAAGAAATTTCGAAACTTGAAAACAACATGTTTGAAAACTCAAATTTCCAACTTTATTTTCAATACTAATTCATCGGGAAAACATACACAAGATTACTTGGTTTAATAGGTTTAAGATATCACAGAAAAAAAGGCACTTAGGTCGATATGATGCATAAGCGGATATAATAATTTAGCTTCAAAATTCAAATATTAGTAATATTATCCAACAATTTGTCTCCAGTAATCAGCGCACTCGTCGTGATCAATGAAATATTCGGAAGATTCTCTCGAATCAGCGCCATTTCTGATCGTGTCAATCCTCCGATAACAAAAATGCACGTTCCCCTCGGATCGTTATCAGAAATCGTATCCAAATCCTCTCCGAGTATTGTCTTCGGCCATCCCGCCCATTTTACACTGTCGCCTTCTTCCAGAATCTTACAGAGCAACGGAACAAATCCACTGTATGCATATGCCATATCGGATAGTCGTCCCTCGCTGAATACCTCCGGGAGCATATCGTACGTCTTTTTCTGTTGTTGAAATAGCATTGGAGCGTATTCGCATTGCATCTTTCCACCGCCTCCTTTCTCACGAAGTAATCCCATTTTTTGCATTTTCAGCACTTTATTCAGCGCCGAGCTACCGTAGCTGTGATTGATGATTCGACGATAGTGTTGAAGGATCGATGGTTTCAGGCCACCGGAAGTCAGCGAGTGTACTGATATCAGACGGAGTACTGTATTCAGTGGGGCGGCGTCGTAGATTTGTTCCTCGATAAGGGGCGGAGCTTTGTCGGGGTCCGAGAAGTCGAGGAGTTCTGGAAATTAATTTTTATGATGATTTTTGGGGTGAAAATGATAAAGTCAGTTTTTTCTAGAGTATTTACTGAGAAAAGTTTTTCATGAAAATTGATTTTTAAATCGCGAACTCACATATTTTCGAACGTTTTTTGAAAATGCAGAATTTTTGACTCCGCCACATTTCGAAAGTGTGATGTTTCAAAAGTGTGATGTTTCGCAAGTGTGACGTTTCGCAAGTGCGACGTTTCGAAAGTGTGTCGTTTCGAAAGTGTGTCGCTTCGAAAGTGTGTCGTTTCAGAAGCAAAACGTTACACTCGTGAAATAGCGCACTTTCGAAACGTCACACTTGCGAAACGTCACACTTGCGAAACGTCGCACTTTCGTAACGTCGCGGAGCCATATTTAAAAAGGCTTTTTGAGCTTTTTAAAGCTAATTTGCACTTTTGAGCTATTTTTGAAATTTTTTGAGCTATTTTTGAGATTTTTGAGCTATTTTTAAGATTTATTTTTGAGATTCTTCGAGCTATTTTTGAAAGTTTTTGAGCTATTTCTGAGATTTTCAGAGCTATTTTTAAGTTTTTTGAGCTGTTTTTTTAGATTTATTTTTGAGATTCTTCGAGCTATTTTCGAGATATTTCGAGCTATTTTTTAGCTGTTTTTTGAGCTATTTTCACATTTTTTGAGCTATTTTGTAGGTTTTTTCAAGCTATTTCTGAGATTTTCAGTGCTATTTTTAAGTTTTTTGAGCTATTTTTTAGCTCAAAACCCCTCAAATTTTCCATACCTCTCTCCAGCTTAATCGAATCCGACAATTTGCAATAAACATGTCCCTGAATAATCTCCGCCAATCGCATGTGTTGCTGAATCATTTTCTTTCGATTCAGAATTTTCGGCATTTTTTTCACAAGTACAGTATACTCGGCGACGGACATGTTCTCGCGGTCGAACTGCAAAAAAAAGGATTTTTCGGCTCCGCGACGATTCGCAAGTGTGACACTTCGAAAGTGTGACGTTTCGCAAATGTGAAATTTCTGAAGTGTGTCGTTTCAAACGCAAAACGTTGCACTCGTGAAATAGCGCACTTTCGAGATGTCACACTTGCGAAGCGTCACTTTTGAAATGTCGCCGAGCCGATTTTTCTGGTAATTCTTGTAATATTTTTGAGAAAATAAGTCTCGTTAAGTCAAAAATGCACTATTTTTCGCTCAAAATGAACAGAAATGGACCTTTTGCAGTCATTTTGAGATATTTAGCAAAAAAAAAGTGCATTTTTGGCTCCAAGAGCCCTAGAATCTTACTGTAGACTCTGAAAGGGGCCAAGACACTTTTTACTTTTTAAAGTATTTTGGAGCTTTTCAGGAGCATACAGTAAGATTCTAGGGCTCTTGGAGTCAAAAATGCACAATTTTTCGCACGAAATACCTCGAAATGACTACAAAAAATCCATTTTTTGTTCATTCTGGCGCAATTTCTGCAAAAAACCATTAAAAATCTTCAAAAATCCCCAGTTTTTGGAAACTGTGAGCGTTTTTCAAGGTCTTCGAGATTCAATTTCCACTGTTTTCTCCTCAAAAACCGTTTTTTTTCGGGGGGTTTTTTTTTTCAAAAATTGTCTCAAAATGAGCAAAAATGGATTTTTCGCAGTTATTTTGAGATTTTTTAGGCGAAAATTAGTGAATTTTTGGCTACAAGAGCCCTAAAATACACAATTGTTCGCTTAAAAACCTCAAAATTACTGCAAAAAGTCCATTTTTGTTCATTTTGAGGCAATTTTTACAAAAAAATCTTTAGATTTTTTTTTCAGTTTTCAAGGTCCAACTTTTCTATTTTTCCTCTCCCCTAAAACCCCTACCTGTTCATCCTCTCGAATCTCGGTCAACACTTTCGACGTTTCATTACTAATCGCATTAATATGTGAATGTTTCAGCCGATGATACACCTCATCTCTCAAATGAATCTCTTTCTCCGCAAACGGATCCGTTTCTCCTTCTTTTTTCTCATTGAAATCGTCTTCTGGAACTCTCACAGAATTGACCATTCCAATTCCATAAAGCTCATCCAATAATCCATAAAATGTCAGTTGAGATAACATCGGAGTTAGCGGATCCAACCATCGATCGATCACAACGATTCGATTGATTTTTAAGAGTCCCTCAATGGGGTCCGTGTTCTTCAAATTGTAATCCGATTCCGTGGTGTTTCGAACTTTCTTCATCATTCGAGCAACATCGGTCGACCATTTTCCCTGGAATAAAAAGTACTTTAGGAGCGTTTCGGATATTCTAGAATCGTTTAGAATTTTTCTGAATCTCTCAGAACCCTTTTGAATCCTCCAGAACCCTTCATAATCCTCTAGAATCGTCTAAAATCCTCCAGAAGCCTCCAGAATCCTCTAAAATTGTCTAGAAACCTTCAGAAATTCCTAAAAGCTTTCAGAAGCCTCTGGCATCATCTAAAATTCTCCAGAATCCTCCGGAAGCATCGAGAAGCCTTGAAAATCCCTAGAACCCCTCAGAATCCTCCAGAATCCTTTGAAACTCTTCAGGAGCCTCCGGAAGCATCTAGAAGACATAAGAAGGCTTGAGAATAGTTTGGAGTTCCCCAAAATCGTCCGGGAGCCTCAAAAAGCTTCTGAAATCCTTCAGGATCCTCTAGCAGCCGTCGGAAGCATGTGGAAGGCTTCGAAGGCTCAAGAAACTTTAAAAACAATTTTGGCTCGATTTTTGATAATTTTTCGGTAAAAATCAGTCTAAAATTGGAATTTTTGGTCGTGTTTGGACTATTTTAGACAATTTTAAACCATTTTCAGACTATTTCAGTCTAGAGTTGTCCAGAATAGTTCAGACTGCTCCAGAGTCGCTCAGAATTCTTAAAATCACTTTCAGATCCTTTAAAATCGTCTTGAACTCTCTGTGCTCCGTAGAGCTTCCGAGAATCCGCCATAGCGATTCACAAACTTTTAGAAGTCACCAGACATTTTAGAATTTTCTAAAAGCCTTCAGAATCTTCTAGAATCGTTTAGCATCCTCCAGAATCCTTCAAAATCATCTAGAAACCACCAGGAGCATCTACAAGACTTCATAAGTTTCCAGAACCATTCAAAATCCGTCAGGATCCTTCAGAATCCTTCAGAATCGTCTAGAGATCTCCAGAATCTTGCAAAACCTTCCTGAGCCCTCAAAAATATTCTCGGACCATCTATGATACTTTCAATACAATTTCCAGTAAAAATTGCTCATTTTTATCGATTTTTTTCCATTTTTGTTCCAAATTTCAAATACCAAATCTCACTTTAGAATAAATGGACATTGGTCTCTGATGAGTGGACGGAGATCGTCCACGGCACATATCAACCAGCTGATTCAATGCAACTGCACATTTGTGAAGATGGGTCCAATCTCCATTGATCAGAAGTCTGAAAAAAAGGATTTTGGGTTGAAAATCGATGGAAATGAGCGGGAAATTTTAATTTTCGGCCGGAAAAACAGCTGAAACTGTTTTTTTTAGTTAAATAAAAACTTCCTTTTTTGATATTATTCCATGGTTTTGGTGTCGCAAAATTATTGCATTTTTAGCCAAAAATTCCATTTTTCTCAGCAAATTTTCATGGTTTTGGGATCAAAATTGACGAACTTTGGTGGAAAATATCGCATTTTCAGCAAAAAAGTTCAATTTTCACCATTTTTTTTACCTCGATGCGATCTGTGGACTCGACAAAGAGAGGCACTCTCCATCCCTCGGCAACCAACACAAGGGGATTTCTTTCACTGATTCGAGACGTTTCCAGTACTGAAAATCGAGATTTTTATATTTTGACATTTTGGATCAATTTTGAGGAATTTTACGCCATTTTTTGCAACTTAGAGACACTTGGGGTTTTTTTAGGTCGAAATTTAATTAAAAGTTTCAAAAAAAAAGTCAAAAATTGTCCAAAATTCGCAGCAAAAAGTTGGGTCATTTTGAGTCAATTTCGAACAATTTCAGTCCAGTTTGAGCCAATTTTGAGCAATTTATAGAACATTGAAGACCATTTTAGATCAAAATTCAATAAAAAATATCCAAAAAAGCACAAAAAATGTCAAAAATTGTCCAAAATTCGCAGAAAAATGTTGAGTCATTCTGAACAAATTTTGAGCAATTTCAAGGCATTATGAGCCAAATTTGAAGATTTTTTGGCATTCTGAGCTAATTTTTAAGGTCAATTTTATAGGTTTTTTCTCCTATTTTCGGGTAAAAATCAGCCCAAAATTGAATTTTTGGTCTTTTTTGGACTATTTTAGACTATTTTTCGACAATTTTAGACCGCCTCTGAAGCTTTCAGAACTTTTTAGGATTCTTCAGAATTTCGAGGAAATTAGAGAAATTTTAATATTTTTTTGATTTTCAGAAGCTTTTTACGACTAAAACTGTTTTTTACAAGAATTTTGACCATTTCTAGAGAAATTAAGAATCAGAATCCTCTACCTTTCCATCTGCTCTCAACTTCAAACTCTCTCTGACGACGTACCATGCTTCGGGAATGAAAAATACTTGATAGAGGACCTTCTGAAATCAAAAATCCTTAATTTTTATATAATTTTTTGTGTTAAAACCTGATCATTTCGAACATTATCAATATAATCACAGAGAAGATCCAGAGAGACCATAGTCGGTGCCAAGAAGAATACAACATGCGGAGTTCCGGCGGATTTTTTCGTTTCGATCGTGTGATTCGCGACGACTCCGTGCGATGCGAGCACTGATGCACCGGCGAACTGAAAAATGTGAAAAATTTGAAAAAAAAATTTTTTTTTGAAAAATATTTTTAAAAATCGAAATTTTTGAAAATTGCATAACTTGAGAAAAAATCATCTGATTTTGATGATTTTTACACCAAAATGAAGGTAATTTGATGGAGAATGTTTTGATTTTTAATGATTTTTAAGATCAAAATTTTTCGTTTTTAAATTTTGAAATTTGAAAACAAAAATTTTTCAAAATTTCATTTTCCTTCTGTCTCGAGATAAAAACATCAGATTTTGGTGATTTTTACACCAAAATGAAGGAAATTTAATGGAAAATGTTTTAGTTATGTGAAAAATCAAAAAAAAAAAGTTTTAAAAGATTTTCCGAAACTTCCAGAGCCCAGCGGCGGCTTAACGGGATTTAAGACGCAAAGTCTGAGAGGTTCGACTTCAGGCCTATAGGACCATGTTACACATCCGTCAAACTTATGCGATCGGGCTGATTTTTCGTATGGTTGTTACCAATGGTCCACTCATCAAAATACGAATTAGAATTTTAAGCTCCGCCCCTTTTGGAAAAAATTAGGCCATCAAATATACCAAAAAACCAAAATTTTTATTTTTGAAGATAGAGTCAAAATCTTGTCAGAAATGGATTTCCTACATGTTTTTGAGTATTTCTTCAGTTAACAACTATTTTCCAACTCTAGCGCATATAGGAGAAAAATTGTCATTTGTCGACTTTTCATACGACTTTTTCAGAGTTTTTCAGTTTTTCGAATTTTTGAAAATGTTGAAGTATAGGCAACCAGCGAGTTTTTTGCAGAAAAAGCAATTCCATGTTGTTGGTCATCAAAATCAACCCTAACATGAAAAGTTTCTGGGGGGCGCTATAGACTTTTGTGCAATTTTAGGGTCGAAAACCAACATTTTTAACGTACCCCCCCTCCATGGTCAAAATGGTCATAGTCTCAGATTTGGCTAAAACGTTGTCAGATTGTTTTAACTAGCTTATCTCACAGCTTCACAAAGTGATATCTCATTTGATCAAGAGTTGTACTTTCTACAGTACCTCAAATCTTTTTGGCCTGACTCTGGAGGGGGCAAATTGGATGTTCAATAATTTTAGTAGTTTTTCACCAAACGGCTCAAAACTTCGCAGAATACTTAAAAATGTGTGTTTCTATCCAATCATAGCTTAAAATTCACTAGACACTTGAAAAACTTTATACTTACTGTATCTGGAAATAAAAGTTATGATACTATTCTTTTTTTGGGCAATTATGTTTCAACACACATTTTTAAGTATTCTGCGAAGTTTTGAGCCGTTTGGTGAAAAACTACTAAAATTATTGAACATCCAATTTGCCCCCTCCAGAGTCAGGCCAAAAAGATTTGAGGTACTGTAGAAAGTACAACTCATGATCAAATGAGATATCACTATGTGAAGCTGTGAGATAAGCTAGTTAAAACAATCTGACAACGTTTTAGCCAAATCTGAGACTATGACCATTTTGACCATGGAGGGGGGTACGTTAAAAATGTTGGTTTTCGACCCTAAAATTGCACAAAAGTCTATAGCGCCCCCCAGAAACTTTTCATGTTAGGGTTGATTTTGATGACCAACAACATGGAATTGCTTTTTCTGCAAAAAACTCGCTGGTTGCCTATACTTCAACCTTTTCAAAAATTCGAAAAACTGAAAAACTCTGAAAACGTCGTATGAAAAGTCGACAAATGACAATTTTTCTCCTATATGCGCTAGAGTTGGAAAATAGTTGTTAACTGAAGAAATACTCAAAAACATGTAGGAAATCCATTTCTGACAAGATTTTGACTCTATCTTCAAAAATAAAAATTTTGGTTTTTTGGTATATTTGATGGCCTAATTTTTTCCAAAAGGGGCGGAGCTTAAAATTCTAATTCGTATTTTGATGAGTGGACCATTGGTAACAACCATACGAAAAATCAGCCCGATCGCATAAGTTTGACGGATGTGTAACATGCTCAGATCGGTCTGGTGGGACATCGTGTCTTAACTATTTTTGGCTGATTTTGGCCGTTTTTCTATCAATTTTTTTGGATTTTTTCGGCATTTTTAGCTTTCTGCTTGCTCCGAATCACTTTTTAATCAATTTTCCATCGAAATTTCCTTCCTTACGAACCAAATTCACACGATGCATCACACTTCGATCTCGATCCCAAACAATCGTCTTATTTCCATCCAATGCATCGAGAACCGAGAATAAAAGTTGTCGATTGTACTCATTTGCGCTTTTTATTTCGTTCTGAAACACAAAAAATACCAAAAATACTAAACATCTTCGATTTTATTGAAAAATCACTAACAGTTCCTTCCCAGTTGAGAATCGCCACCGCATCGTCTCGTTCTTCACTTCCCGCTGCCATTTTCTTTAAAATTAGACTATTTTTATTATTAGTTTTCAATTTTTATGTAAAAATCCGAGAAAAAACGATAATATTGATAGAAAATCGTTTAGAAAAATGAAAAAATAAACAATTTTCGAGTTCGGCCACCGGCGGATTTCTAGGCCACCAGTTATTATTTTTGGCGGGAATTGAAATTGGAAAATGGGAAATTGATGTTTTTTATATTTTTAAAGTGATTTCCAGGTAAAATAAGAGTCCCTAACAAATAGCAAATTGGAATCTAGCTTACACTTAGTATTGACCAATTTATCCCAAAAAAATTTTCCTTATTTCTGTTGACTAACACTGAAAAATGGGCTGATGAAATATTTCGCCAGTGAGATGTCAGCCACTCGGAAAGTGTGTGGTATATAAATGACACCAAGATGTGAAATACTTCAGTGTTCGGTCCGGAGTCAATGGGTTATCTGAAAGCCTTCCCATTGTCACTAACTTGACCGAACATTTTTGGATTTTTTGGGGGTATTTTCGATTCCTAGTTTTAGGCCCTGTATCTCAATAACCATTAGAGTTATTGAAAAATAAAAACATAGGAAATGTAGAAAATTAAATTTCACACACTTTTGTAGTTGACAACTTTTTGATTGGTCCGCTGGCTAACAAGATATGCACCAAGACTGGGCGGCTACTAATTTCGGCAACTCATTCAAAATTGAATAACTTTTTTCAGGGGGCTCGGGTAAAAATACGGTCAACTTAAAAAGTGTTCCTTATTAAAACAGCTATCGATTGTTGTAAAACCCGTAAAACTTCATTGGAAATAGATAAAGTTACGTCTTGGGTTCCCGAAAAGTTGCCGAAATCTAAAAAATTGGCAACTTTTTCGGCGTAACTCTATCCATTGTTGACGAAACTAGACGGTTTTTGAACCAATCGATAGCTTTTTGAATAAGGAACATTTTTTATGTTGACCGTTTTTTTACCCGAGCTCTTTGAAAAAAGTTATTCAAATCTGAATGGGTTTCCGAAATTCGTAGCCGCCCAGCTCTGATAAATTTTGTAAAAAATTGACGGCTCGCTTGCTTCCTCCTGTATTAAGACTTTTTACTGTTTTTAGTCTCATTTTGTAGCTTTTAACAAGTTCTTCATCTTTGAATCATAATATATGAAAAAATCTGTGCAAAAAATCCTAAAAAATCGAGAATCCGTCTCGGAATCTGAAAACTCTCAATACTGTCTGAACCTTCTAAAAATAGACTCTAGCTCTTTTTTTTTGTTCAAAAGTTTTATTTCTAACCTAGAATTCTTATACTTCGTTTAGGTCCCCCAAGTTTCCCTTATCTCCATTTTCCTCCTTCAAGAACCAAAAAGAAGGCTACAAGTCACCCCAAAAGTGACCTTGTCTGGTGACAAATTGCACATACATACATAGATTCTGTGTGTGTGTGTGTTCTCACATAGCTATCTTTTACCTTGTTCCTAATTAATGTGAAGGACGAACGAAGAAATGGGAGAAAAAGGAGAAAAGGAGGTAAAAGTGTCGGTGATTTTTGAAGATGAAGAAGGATTAGGATAAGTGAAATCCGATAGGTTGAGATGAAATATTAGGAAGAATTGGAAGGGAGACTTATGGTTTTTTGGATACTGTAGTCAACAAATTGTCAATAATCATATCAGCATCGCATTCAATGTCAAAATACACTGAAGATGATGAAAAAGTGCCTGAAAATAGTCGGAATTTAAATAAAATCCTCCAAAATACATAAGAATAGCTCAAAATGCTTCAAAGTGCACTGAAAGGGCTCAAAATGGTAAATAATCGCTCAAATCGCTATCAAAGTCATCGGAATTACGAACGTAATGAATTTCATAAAAATCTCTAGAATTCCAAGTTTTCAAAATCTTTCAGAGTCCAGTAAAATTTGCTAAACCGATATACAGGAAACACGATATTTTAAGTCAGAATTTTCAGACGTCGAATCTCTCGGATCCTTGAAAATCCATTGAGGATTTGAAGTCGAGAAATGCAGAGAATTTTATCTGAATCTTCAAATCTTTGAATTCTAAAATCGCAGATTACCAAAATCTTCGAATCCTTAGAAGTCTCGGGAACATGAAATTTCGGAATCCCAAAAACAGAGAATCCATGAATCCATAAATTTCCAAGTGCCCAAAATCAATGCATCAAGCCTGAATCCAGAATCTTCCGGAAGTATCCAGAATCCTTCAGAATCTGTGCCCTCAAATCCAGAATCGTATTTATATTCAAAGTTGATAACCTCGAACCTTACTATTAGGGGTTCGTGGAACTTTCATAGTGTTACCTCAGAATTTAAGGTTCCTCAGAATCTTCTAATTATCTTTCAGAGCCACAGGATTTTCATAATTTTCCAATCTCCCTCTGAAAGAGTCCTGAAACTCTCATAGGATTACCTCCTCAGAATCTTTCATACTCTTGACCCCTTCCCCTCCTTTTGAAATTCAAATTTGAACTTTAGACCCCCCCCCCCCAAATTTGACATTATCAACAATACAATTACCATTCTCATTTCCCCATTATGAATATCGTATTAAAAAAGAGAAGAGAGAGCCCATCTCTCTCTTCTCTCTTTTTTTCCAATACATAATGTGTGTGAACTTTTTTCCATTTTCTAACAGAGAGGGGACCGCTCCCCTCTCTCTCTCTCCAAATATCACTTCTCTCACTTTTCCCCTACTATGTATTTCCATTCATTTTCTCTTCAACCGGCGCCCCCCTGGTGTCAACCGGTGCCAGTTGGAGAGGGTGCAAAATGGAGAGAGAAAGAGACGCAGAGAAATAGAGAGAATAGATCTTTGCAGCACTCACCAAACGGAATATATTATTGTTCGTTCGGGTTTTTGTGTTGTTGACAATACTGTTTTTGCTGTATTGTATTGGCTTGCAGAAGGAAGAGAGAGAGAGAGAGAGAGAGAGAGAGAGAGAGAGAGAGAGAGAGAGAGAGAGAGAGAGAGAGAGAGAGAGAGAGAGAGAGAGAGAGAGAGAGAAAAGACAGTTTGAAGGAATTGAAATAATATTGTGGACCATGTTATGGGCATTGAAAAATCGAAATTTTGGGATTCTAGAAATTGGAAATCGGGAGAATCTTGAGAATTTCAAAGATTCGTGGTAGATCCTAAAATGTGGACATTTTCAATTCTAGGTGATGAGATTCTAGATTTTTGAAGATTCTAAAAGATTTTCAGATTCTGATACTGAGATCCTGAAAATTAGGAATTTGAGATTTTTAAAGGATCTTTTTAGATTCTTAAGGTGGTATTTGAAATTTAGATATTTTTCTGTAGTTTTGAAGTGCTAAAAATTATGGGATTCTGACTTTTTTTGCCGTTTCTAACTTTAGTGAATAAAATGGAATTCTCGAAAGGGTATATTTTGAAAAAAAATTTTGGGATTCTGAAACAAAAAATTCTCTTGGATTATGAGCTTTTTAAATAAAATGTTTGATTCTAGGATTTTTTAAGATCTGTTCGAAATTTAAATTCTATCGAATTATAAAACCCTCATATTCTGAAACTCTAAATTTCGAAAATTTCTAGTATACAAGATTCTGAGATTCTGAAAATTGGCGAATTGCGTTGTCTGTGTGTATTTCTAGGGATCACGGTAAATTTTTAATGTTCCGAAAATTTTCAGATTTGGAGAGTCACAGATTGGAATTCTGATATGTCAACTGTTCTATTTTGGTTGATTTCCGTCCGAAAACAGGCCTGAAGTATTAACTGTCGTAAGGTTCAATGCATGGTACGCAGACACTGACACGCTCACGCTGAAATGCACAAAATTCCCCCCCGCAATTTTCCCCGGAAAACTATTGTTCCGCCAGCTATGTATAAGATTTTTAAGGCTTCGAGATTTTGAGATTCCAAAAAAAAATAATGCGCCATCCAATTGTCCTTCTGTTTGTCCAGATGTCTTCCCACTTCTCATTTCTCATTCCAAAAGTCCTAAAGAAAGACGAAATATGCATTCAAAAAATGGTTTCCAGGCGACAAATGGATTCCGTCTAGACCCCCTTCCAAACAAGCTTTTTCCCTTCTTTTTTTGTTTCTAGAAACTCCCCTTTTTTGTGCTCACAAGTTGTGTCCGTTTCACTTTACACCAAATACAACTCTCATTTCATTTTCCGTTTCGTCACTGAAAAAGTAAAAAATCTGTCTTATGACATTTTTTTTGTTATCAGATTACCTTCCCTTTTCTCTTATCAAAATGATGGTCATTTGAAGATTCTTTGTATTAAGAAGTAGAAGTTCACAATATAAATAGGCGTAGTTCAGGTTCACTTTTCCATATTCTGAAAACTGTGTTGTATCATTTTAACGTGGCTACGCAGCGAAATTTGCAGTATCACTTTAACATGGCTACGCAGCGAAATTTGTTGTATCACTTCAAACTGGGTACGCAACGGTTATTGTAGTATCATTTTAACATTGCCACGCATCGAAATTTGTTGTATCAAAATTGAATGGCTATGCAGCGAATTCTGTTGTATCAACCTAACATTGCCACGCAGCGAAATGTGCTGTATCAATTTCAAACATTATCACTGATTTTCAGTTTCCGATTACGTCAATTCAGAAAAAGTGTCGTATCACTTTTTCTTTTTTTGTGATTTCTAGAGAGTTCCGGTACACAAAAATACAAAAATGTGCACGTTTTTGTAGTCTTTACTGTTTCAAACTTTGTGTACTCCTCGTGGAGTCTGAAATTTCAAATTCGAATTTTTAGTTGCTTTCTAAATGGAATACATTTACCGTAATCCTTGATATCTACCGTAATCCTAGATATTACTTTATTATTTAGCGTAATCCTTGATCTTCAATTTTGAAACTTCTCTGGTGGCCTAGGAATCCAAAAATCTCAAATCTTCGGCCATGAACTGATTAGTGATCTCTTCAACTATTAAGAGGTTATGATTTCTGATTCCTGATCATTTCCACATATATTTTTTCCATGACATTTCTGATCAGCTAATAACTAAAAAAGGGAAAGGTGTATAGATAGGTATATAGAGAGATAGGTATATATGGTAGGTATATAGAGCGGTATTTGCCATAGAAAATAATAAGTATCAAATTATTTTTTTTTTGCTGAAGTTTTTATTTAAAAGAAATCTAGGTTAATTAGGCGAATTCTTAGTTTGTGACATCAAAGAGGGAGGAAAATAAGAATCTTTTTGAAAAAAAATCGAAATTTGTTGTATCCTTCCAGCATTGCTACGCAGCGAATTGAAAAACCATGAATATTGCTGTATCCTTTTGACATAGCTACGCAGCGAATTTCTAATTATGAGATTAGCCACGTTAAAGTTATAGTTCACATTATTTTCTAGAATAGCTGAATAGTTACAGTAACCTGTCACCTGCAGATATTAAATTGAGCAATAATAACCCGCCGCAAAAATTTGAAATTCACATCGCTGAAGTAAAAATTTCCTGGAGGCTTGAAGTCGAGATTTAAGGTCATCAGGTTGTCATAAAAACTTTTCGAAAATTTCGAAGTTTTTCAATTCTTTTTCTGAAAATTAGAACAATCGGCTCCGCGACGTTTTGAAAGTGCGACATTTCGAAAGTGTAGCATTTCAAATGTGTGACGTTTCGCAAGGATTTTTGGAGTCCAAAAATCCATTGATAACATTTTCGATGGTCCAGAATCATGAGAGTTCTTGTTTTTTTTTGTTGATAATTTTAAAAAATGATACCACAATTCGCTGCGTAGCCATGTTAAAATGATACTGCAAATTCTTGATAACCTGAAAATTCAGAAAAAGTCTCAATCGAGGTTCTGTCGTCTTCAAGATCATAAAGCTTCGATTTCCCTATGATCTAAAAATTCGCTGCGTAGCCATGCTAAAATGATACTGCATTTTATTCCCCCTGTGATCATTGAAACTTCAAATCGTTCTTCTTCAACCTTCCCCTTCCGATCTTTATCTTTTAAACAGTCCATTTCTCTTCAATCGTTCAGGTAATAAGATGTCAGATCATTCACCAACATAATATGACGTCAACCCCCTACAGTCACCGCCCCAACACCAAAAAATACTTTTATTTTTCTTTTCCCTCTCTTCTCTCTCTCGTTTACCTGCACAAAGGGTAGTGATATTAGTCACTTTGGCATTCCTCTATGTATCACACGGTTTATGTAGGCACAGTATTGCTTTTTCTATACTATTCTATACTATGTATTCTAGAATATTCGGGGTCTCAAATTGAGCGCAGAATGTTCTATATACTCTCTAACTTTGTTCTATACTATTCTGGTACACTTGAGTCCAGTTTTAAGCTCAAAAAAGTTATATTTTTTGGTACAGTACTTCAAAAAGAGGTTAGTTTCTCCAACAATGACTATTTGGGTGCCCTTGGATGTAAAAAGCTATACTCGGGTAGTATATAGCTTTGTACTCCAATGCCATCCACATAGTCTATGGGAGAGATATGGGATTACGGTAGGTTTTTTGGGGTTTTGGATTTTGGATTACGGTAGATTTTCAGATTTTTCTGAACGCTGCAAGGATAAAAGGTAGAACCTCTTCTTCTGAAGTCTCCTTCTGAAGTCTTCTGAAGTCTTCTGAAGTCTTCTGAAGTCTTCTGAAGTCTTTCAGTTAGGGTTTTACGGTATTTTTTTTAAATTGGCTTTTGTTTGAATAAAGTTTTTTAGGTTTCCAGATTTCCAAATTTCAAATTTGAATTTTCCAAGGATTACGGTAGGTTTTTTTGGATAATGGAGTACGGTAGATTTCAAGTTCCCAGGATCGGTGCAAGGATGAAATTGTTTGGAATCGATTTTTGTTTGAATAAAGTTTTTTTTAGATTTCTAGCGTTTCATATTTCCAGATTTCCAAATTTTCAGATCGGAATTCACCTTGTATTCGAAAATCTATAATAATATTTTTATTACTGTAGTCAAGTTTTCATCGGGAAATCGAAAAAGTGCACATTTTGAGCTTCTTTTGATACCGAAAATCATTTAAAAGTTAGAAGTTTTCAAATGGAGAAAACTTTTGTACTTCTCGTGGACAATATAGGGATCCGATTTTGGAACGAACTCAAGACAGCTAGACGTCTATCATTCTAGGGATTCTTCTAAAATTGTTCCAGAAGGTCTGAAAATTTTCAGAAAGCCTTTTACAGTATCCCGAATCAATGATTGTTCATAGTGTTTTTCTCAGATTAATCTAGAAATTCGATATTTTACGAAATTTCTGAAATTTTCCAAATCTTCTTGATTTTCCTGACATTCAAACGACTTTTTTGAACGATTTTTTAAAAGTGAAAAGTATTTCTGAAAAGGGTCTCGAAATTCATATTCTTCCTAGAATCTTTCAGATCAATTTCCAACTGTTCCTAGATGGTGACCGTACTATTCTCAAAAATGACAATTCGGAGCTTTTTCGAGAGTTCAGAAGACGTCAAAATAGAAACTTCGAAAAGCAAAGTATATGGGCATTATCCCCAAATACTCTTCAAAATTCTGTGAGAATTTCAAGAGAAGCGGTCAACTTTAAACCGAGTTATGGCTTGCAACACATTTTCGGTTCCAAAATTAGTACTGAAAGTTCACAAAAAGAGCCATAATTTGGTCCATTTTTGAGTCATAAGGAATCTAAAAGTAATGACATGATCTCATGAAAATTGCTGATGCTTCTGTAAAATTTTCATTCAAATCGGTTCAGTTTGAGAGGAGTTATAGTTAGCGGCAAATTATGGATTCCAAAATTAGTAAAGAAAACTCACAAAAAAACGTAACTTGCTAAATTTTTAAGCTATAAAAAATTAAAGGTTGTGTGCGGGTTTTTAACATAAAGGCTCACATGGGGTAAAAATATGTGAATTTTCATAATATCATGATGAAAACGCGCAAAAAAATTTCTTACGGCCGCAAAACGCCGTCAAAGTGCGATTTTTTGGTACGGTAGTGGTCCCTGATGGAAGAGCTGGCCTAGCTTTTCGCGCTAGTCCGCGGGCCGCCGACGCGGCGAAATTCGCATATTTTCCCGAAATTTTCAATTTTTTAGCCAATTTGCGGATAAATTATCAGTTTTTCTGCATAATATGTTAGAAAATCACCTGACAATGCTGGCACAAATGAGTTTTCACTGTTTTTCGCTAAAAATTAGCGAAATTCGGTTCGCGAGAAAGGGACCACTACCGTAGGGCAAATCGCACTTTGACGGCGTTTTGCGGCCGTAAGAATTTTTTTTGCGCGTTTTCATCATGATATTATGAAAATACATGTATTTTTACCCCATTTGAGCCCTTATGTTAAAAACCCGCACACCACCTTTAAACATATGGACATTATCTCATGACAATTTCTGATTTTTCTGTGTAATTTTCAGCCAAATTGGTCCAGTTTGAGCGGAGTTATAACCTGTAGCACTTTTTCGTATCCGAAATCAGTACTAAGAATTCACAAAAGCAGTTGCAACTCGCTTCGTTTTTGAGCTATAAGGAATTAAAGCATATTGTCTTGATCTTATAAAAATTTCTGATCTTTCTGTAAAACTTTCATCAAAATCGGTTGAGTTTGAGCAGAGTTATAGCTAGTGACATCGAAAGCATCCCGAAAACGAATTTCAGACACTTTGATAGTCTGTAACTAGCTTAGACATAATTTCCGTGGTTTTTTGTCAACTAAAAATACTATTTATTTCAAATTATACTTCGTTATAATGCAATACAATACATCTTTGAAAATGTTTCTGTCACTTTTTTAAAGATTTCGAATTTTCAAATCAAATTTTACTATGCTTTCAATTCCAAGGATTCCAATGTGTCCCATCCATTGATCTCTTTTTTTGTTACGTGATTTCCCAAATGTTCTTCTCCCCTAATACCAACCACTTCCCCTCTCTCAGGGGACCCAAAGAACAGGCTCTTCTCATTTTCCTTCGATTGATCGGTCAAAAAAGTGTCCCTCTTCTCCACAAAATGTGCAGCTGCCAATGTGGTACTGACGGGTACCAGCCGAGCACCACCACCACATGTTGTAATCAATCGAAAGAAGAGAAAAAGTTCACACAGCTGCCAGTTGGAGGTCAGGGGGACCCCTCTACCCCAACTATACGAAGAGAGAGTTTTTTTGGATTGGAAGGGAGAAGAAGAAGAAGAAATGATGGTTGGGAAAATGAAGGGAGAGAGATGAGTCATTGGGGGTGATTCAGGTGTTTTGGGAGAGAGATAGATAGAACAATAGATATTTTCATTTTTTTTAACAGAGAGATGTGACTGTCTGGAGAAGAAGTCATGATGCGTCATGGGTGGGTGTGGGAACTTTCTAGAAGAATTCATACAGTTTAGAGGCATCTAGGGAAATTCTTGATGAATTTTAGATCGCCTGGAATTTCTAGAAGTTTTAAAACGTTTAGTTTTTGCAGAATCTGTAATGGAGGATTATAAAATAGTAGATTATTACGAAAATTTGGAATTCGCTGCGTAGCCATGGGAAATTGATACTGCAAACTTTTTTTACAAAAATTCGGAAGAAAGGGATGAAGAAGAACCCTGAGGTTGTTTCTATGTCTAGACAGGAATGTTTTTGTATGGGGAAACAGGGAAAATCTTGGTTCGATAAGTTTTAGAAAGTTCTTACGGTACTTTTGAGGTTCGAAAAGAGTCTAAAAGGGTTTTTGAGCAACTGGAGTACATAGTTTCTGACATAGTTTTTCTGAGTGATTCCAGATGGTTCTTAAGCTATGGAAATGACATACTGCAAATGTATTTTCTTGGAAAAAATGTGTAGTATCAATTTTACATGGCTACGCAACGAATTTCGATAAAACGTAGAACACAAAGGAGAGATTTGAAATTCGCTGTGTAGCCATGATAAAATGATACTGCAATTTGCGGAAACTGGAAATTCGAAACTGGGATTCAGAACTTCTGAAAGATCGAGGTCTAGTTTGACGTCATCTTCATTCCGAAAATTGGGATCCTCTATTCAATCTTTTAAAAGTATGTTTGGATGTCCAGAGGGATTTTGAAATTTCAAAATTTATGGATTTTTTGGTATCAGAACCTTGAAGCTAGAAGCACGCATAGCCTTCTGGATTCAGAAGTTTCACGTCGTCTGAATTTAGAATTTGTATACAAAGTTTCGAATTCCTGGACATTCAATGTTTGTATTCAAAACCAACTGTTAAAAATTGAAAGAAATCCGAGTATTCAGAATCCAGATGCCTCCAAACAATTTATGTTCGGAAATCCAATTTCTTCTAATTCAATTCAAAAACGACAATTTTCTGATTTTTTGCTCGATTTCAATTCCGAAACAATTTAAAATAAGATCTAGTTCAACATTTTTTTAAACGATTTCGAACGTTTTCATAATAAAAAAAGGTATCATTTCACCCTCTCTACATGTGTTATAATCCTCCCCCTTTTTTGACGTCATCAGAATATCTCGACACGATACCCAAATCTTTCCCTCTCATTCAAATTCGTTTCAAACAGCTACCGAGACAGGCGGACACACATTCCGAATACCTTTGATGACGACCCGATTTGGAATTTTTTTCTTCTTGGGGACGCCCGTTTTTTTCGAAACGAATCGGAGAGAGAGAGGGAGAACACCGTCCGTATCTCTTCTCTTTTTCTCTCTGTTTCTGCCACGGGGTCATTTGGATGGCTGCAAACTGCAAATTGATACACCCTCTCTGTCTCTTTTTGACAAACAGAAGAGGTGAAAGATGAGAAGAGAGAGAGAGAGAGAGAGAGAGAGAGAGAGAGAGAGAGAGAGAGAGAGAGAGAGAGAGAGAGAGAGAACCAGTGGGTTTTGGTTTTTTGATTACGAGATGTGAAATTAAGATCCTTTTTGTATATACAAATCATCATAAAGTTATAATGATGATGTAAGTTGAAATTCTAGTGGTTTGCGGGGGAAGCTTGAAGAATATTCAAGGGTTTCAGGTTCCAAAATGTTTTGACAAGAAAAGTAACTTCAATTAGAGTTCAGAAAACTAATAGTAAGCTGATTACGAATATCACAAGGAAATCAATGGAAAAATCTTCTCGGAAGCAGAAAATCTGAAAAACGCCCGGAGAAGAGGTATCTCACAGATGGCCGAACTTTCTCTGTTTTTGTCCAGGTGGGGTACAATTTTCTTCGATATTCCGAATCATTGTGTTTTTAATACTTTGAACAGCTAGAACAAACGCTGGAAGTTCAAAATTTGTCCAAAAAAGGTCAAGATTTTCATGTAATTCGGAATCAAATTCTGGCGTCGTCTGGATTCTGGATCTTTTAACATTTTCCGACTCAAAAAATGTGTTTATTTTCAAATTTTGAACTGGATTTCGAATGTCTTCATTACATCAAAATGCCAATAAGCTTCCCTTGTGTTTCTGGAAAATTCTGTGCTAGAATTTTCAAAGTTTAGACTAAAATTTATGCCTCATTAACTTTCTTTGAGATTCAGAACTTTCTTCGATTCGTGATTTTTCAGACAGTTTTCGACTCGAAAGCTTCTTCGACAGACTGATCACAAATCGAATGCTTCTAGGATCTTCTCTTATCTCGACGACATTCCCCCAAGTGTGTTTCGATGTTGTTCTATGTGTGTGGGGGCGCTCTGCTATGTAAAGGTCAAATCAAGGGCAGTAATCGGGATCAGAAATCGAATGGAACTTTGAAAACGGGATTTTAGGATCTTCTGGAATTCAAGAACCTTCTGGAAAGTTTCCAAAAAAATCTTTAACAAAACTTCACTGAAAAACCTTCTGGAATTCGAAAATTCTAAACTATTTCGAAAATTCTAAACGAATTCGCGATTCGAAAATTTCTAACACTTTCCAAACCAAAAAACAGTCAAAAATATTTCCGTTTTTTCTCGAAGGAAAAAAATCATGAATCATCGTGGAAAACAATAAATTCCGGACACCCCCAGATGTTGGTGGGGGAGAATAGGAAAAAAATAGGGAAAAAATCGGAATTTAGAGTTCAAAAGATCAAAGAACATTTAGATTTTGGGGAAAATTAGAAAGAAGAAAAAGTGAAAAAAAAAACTGAATTTTTCATATCAAAATCTCAAAAAAAAATGGCTTGGGATTTCAGGGGGGCATGTTTGAAAGTTTGAATTTTTGGAAACACTTTTTTCAGTATAATCGAAACTTTTAGAAACCGAAGAAAGAGATGATAAAAATTGATTCCAAAGTTCGCAAAAAAATATTAAAAAATAAAAAAAATTTTTCCAAATTTCGGATTCTGAAGTTTCTGAACTTCCTGTTTTCACGGGATATTATTAAATTTTAGTATCACTTTAACGTTGCTACGCAGCGAATTATGCTGTATCACTTTAACATTGCTACACAGCGTAATTTGCAGTATCAATGTCACATAGCTACGCAGCGAATATTGTAGTATCACTTCAACATGGCTACGCAGTGAATTTTGCAGTATCAATTCCATATGGCTACACAGCGAATTATGTGGTATCAAGGAAGCATTGCCACGCAGCGAATTTTGTTACCACTTAAAGATCGCTGTAAAAGCGTCTAAAACTTTCCAGAATCCCCCAAAAATACCATAAAAACCTTCTAGAACTTTTTAAATTCAAAATTTCCACGTTTTCCCTTCTTTTTCCTGTCTAGACATAGAGACTGACCTTTGTGTTCTTTTCCTTCTTCTTCCTCGTTTTGAACTTCCAAAAAGAAAGTTTGCTGCATCATTTTAACATTGCTAAGCAGCGAATTCCAAAAAAAACTGTCGCAAAAAGCCAATTTCGCCTTTTTTTGGTCGCTTCGGAACCCCAGGCTATTTTCTTCTACAGTATCCCTAATTCCCCAGAACTTTCCTTATTTGTACCTGTCCCTTTTATTCTTATCTACAGTATGTCACATCATCATCATTGTAACCCCATTATCTCCCCGCTAATCTCTATCGAGTCGTTTTTTCTTCCCCGGGATCTTATCAGGGGTCATCACTACTAGCTGCCGCTGAAGATCGATCGATCGCAGAAACGCAGAGAAGTTTCCAGGGGGCGGAGCTTCGAGGAGTCTCTCCCTATCACCCACACTATCTCCTGCTGACGTGGCCCCGGTATAAAAAGGCAGCGTCCCCCTGTGCACCGGGCATCGAATTCATCTCTCTCCATCGGAGACCGCCCGTGTTTCTCTGCGTCTCCCCCATTGACTCCGCCCCCTTTCTGACTGTCTGATCTCTCTCTATCTATACGCCACACCCCCTCTCGATTCATTCATTCCACCACATTCAGTTCGAACACTTTGGTATATTCCCTTCAGTCCCCCCCCCCCCCCTTTGGAAACTCTTTCGCTCAGCTTTCGACATGATTCTAAACAATACGCAGACGGGCAATGTTGTTGAGATCATTAGTTGAAAGCCGAACGAGATTTTGAGATGTTCCACGTTTTTTTGCTGTTCGAGAAGGTTCTAGCAAGCTAACGAACTATAGTTTGCTAGCTAACTATATCTAGCTGACTAGCTTACTAGCTCTAGCTCAATAGCTCGTTCATTGAGCACAAGGTAAGGTTGAGAAATTTCCGATAGTTAGAAGAGCTTCTGAAAGAACGTTGAAGCTATAAGTCTTGTAAGCATCCAGAATCTTCTACAAGCTTTAAAAGACTGTAGCCTGGCTTCTGGAAAAGTTTTGAAGTTTGAAAGCTTGTAGAAGCTTCTGGAAGCATTCAAAAGACTTCAGAAGACTTTAGAAGAGCTTTTGAAAGCGTTTTTAAGCTTGAAAGCTAATAGACAGGTTTTCTAGAAGTTTCTGGTAACTTTGAAAGTATTGAAGAAGTGCTTGGAAGGGTTAGAAATTTCTCATTGAAGCTTGATAGCTTGTAGAAGATTCTAGTAGAATTTTGAAAGCTTTAGAAGACTGTAGCCTGGCTTGTCCAAGAGTTTAGAAGTCTTCCCTGGAGCTTGAGGCAAATAGAAACTTTTGGGAGCTGATTTGGAGCCTAGAAATCTTTACAATCTTCTACAGTACAGTTCTACAGTACAATGAATATTCTACAGTACAAGAACGCCAGGGCTCAGAGAAGTCAAATAGGCTATAAAAGGATTCTAGAAGATTCTGGAGCATCATAATTTGGAGCGACTGCTCCTGAAGGTCTTTGAAACTTCCAAACAAGCGCTTGGAAACTTGCAGAATATTCTGGAATCTCTCAGAAAATTCTAAACCTTCTAAAAAAATTTCAGGACAATCGCTGACGCTCCAGAGAAGTCGAACAATGCCAGGAGAGACTTTTTAGAATATTCGAGTCGTCGAAAGTATAGGAAACAGTTTCTAAAGTGGCTAGAAACTTCCAATGAGGATTCGAAAGCTTATAGAAATTTCTGAGCGCATTCAGAAGACTATGGAAGATTCTACACCATCTGAAAGGTTTCGGGATAATTGTCGACGCTGACACGGAGTCTGGAATTTTAGGAACGTTGTCCTTCGAGTCTGGATTTTTCTAAGAATTTCGGAAAAGTCTGTAACATTTTCCGGATCCTATTTGTCACTAGAAACTTCAAAAATGCTTCAGAATCATGGACCTCGGTGCGATTCCGGATGGTTTTGAAATTTTCGGGATTTCAGATTTGTAAAGGAGCTCTTTAAGCTACTGCATCTACAGTATCGATTTCTACAGTATCCCAATCTGAGCATTCACCTTCAGGACACCTTCCACATCTTCAAAGATCAAAATTTCAAGTTTTCTGCACCCTTCAAGCTTCCAGAACCTTTCAGAACTATGGAAATATGGAGTCACAATATTAGTACCCTTCAAAATGCTCCAGAATCCAAAAATCGACCAAAACTAAAAATCTCATAACTGGAGGATACACTGACCCGTAGACTGACTGATCCTTCACTGGTGGTTTTTTTTTCGAGGGAAAACTCCCAGAGGCTCAAAGATCTAAAATTCTGTGTGATTCCAGAGGCTTCTGAAAATTTCTGGATTTCAAATTTATCAAGGGTTTTTTGAGATACAGTACCCATAAATACATACAATAGACAAACTGCTTCGAGCTCGAATATCTACAGTACCCCTTCCAAAACTCCCACATTTCCAAAAGCCACTAAGAGGAACTTTTACTATTACAAAAAGTGACCCCCGTTTAGAATTGAGACAAAGTGTACTTTTTACACTAAAATTCTTCTTTGCCGAGTCCCCCGTCGGAGCAACTTTCTTTCTCTCTTTTGAGATTCGGATTCAAGAAGAAGAACGAAAAATGTTTGTGCTCTTTCTCCCTCAAAGAACTCGATGAAGAAGCGACTAAAAAATTACACCGCTCTCACTTTTTTATCAAATTTCCAAAGAGAATCAAGGAAATTTGAAAATGGTGGCGACGAAATGAATATTATCGGTTTTCCGGGGAGACTGATAAGGAAAATTTGGGAAAAGGAATAGAGGTTTCGGAGAAAATTTGGGAAGGAAAATTGATAATGGAAATTGAAGGGGGAATTACAGTTTGTAAAAGAGATTTTGAAGGGTTCGGGATGCTAAAAAAAATATACTTTTCGGATTTTGCGTTGGTTTTGAGTTTATAGGGGTTTTCAGATGTCATCTGATGAAAACTGCTTTTTTAACAAAAAATTCGGAATTTTCATAAAATTTTAGTCCAAAACAATGTAAGTTTCGCTCATTTTAGACAAAAATTCACTGAAAAATCCTGAAAAAACCAAAAAAAACTGATTGAAAATATTATTCCAGTCTCAGTCAATGTCAGTCCTGGCTGAGTGTTCCTGATTTTTCGGCTACGATATCTCGCCACGAAAATTCTACCGTAATAAATTAAAATTTAAAGGAACATACACTGATCTTCAAATCAATTTTTCTTATTTGTCATGTTTTTCGATCGATTTTTAACAAATTTTGGAGTTTTCGGAGCAAGAAATAACATTTCGCTTCGAAATTTGTTGAAAATCGTTCGAAAAACATGACAAATTAAAAAATTGACTTTAAAATTATGGTTCGTTCCTTTAAATTTCAATATATTACGGTAGCATTTTCGTGCCGAAATATCGCAGTCAAAAAATCAGGAAAATTCAGCATGGTTTTGAGTTTACATGGTTTTTTTCGTTTTTTTTTCAGATGTAATCGGCGAAAAACTGCATTTTTAATGAAAAATTCGGAATTTTCGTAAAATTTTGCTCGTTTTAGACAAAAATTCACTGAAAAATCCAGAAAAACCAAAAAAAATTGAAGAAAATTCTAAATTGATTGAGAATCTAAGCGTGGCGAAACCCAATAGTGAAATTTTTGCATGCGCCTTTAATGCTACCGTAACCCAATTGCTGTGAATTTTTCAGTGGTTTTTCGTTCATTTTTTCATGTTTTCTTGACGATTTTTGGCGAAATTCAAGTTTAATAACATTTTTTTCAACTGAATTTCATTAATATTTTCTTTATTGTTTTCAAGTTATGCCACAAAATATAAGCAGCCGTACTCTGAAATGACAAATGTTTAAAAAAATAATTTTATTGCTCACTAACAACAATTTCTAAAAGTTTATTAGAAAATCTTTTGAAAAACTTTTTTTACAAATGAAAAATGAGAAAATTGTATTTAGGCTGACTTCTTGGCCGGTTTCGGTGCTCCGATGATGATGTTCTCGAGGTTACCGTATCCACCGAATCCTCCTCCATTACTGTAACCTCCGTTTCCGCCTCCTCCGTAGATATAACCGTAATCAATACTACCGTATCCACCCTTTGGTGGTTCACACAAGAACCACCGATCATCTGTGATGCATGGTGGCCATTCTGGATCATAGATACAGTCTGGATCAATCGGATCTGGTGGATTTGGAACGCATGTTCCTGGTGATGATGTGGTTGTGAATGGAACAGATGCTGTAGATTGTCCGTCTCCTGGCGTCGTTGGTCCTTCTGATGATGGAGCCTCTGTTGATCCTGTTGCTACTGGTCCTGATGTTGTCGACTCTGGCACCGCTGAAGACTCGGTTGGTTCAGTGACTTCTGGTCCAGAGGTAGTTGGATCTGGTGATTCTGTGGATCCTGTAACAATTGGTCCGGAAGTGGAGGACTCAGGAGCAGCAGTGGATTCAGTTGGCCCTGTAACAACTGGTCCTGAGGTGGTCGACTCTGGAGCAGCTGAAGACTCGGTTGGTCCAGTGACTTCTGGTCCAGAGGTAGTTGGTTCTGGTGCAGCCGTGGATTCAGTTGGACCGGTTTCGATTGGTCCCGATGTCGTGGATTCAGGTGCAGCAGAAGATTCAGTTGGTCCTGTAACAATTGGTCCAGAGGTGGTAGACTCTGGAGCCGCCGTAGATTCAGTTGGTCCAGTTTCAATCGGTCCCGATGTCGTAGGTTCCGGAGCTGCGGAAGACTTCGTTGGCCCAGTCTCAATTGGTCCAGAAGTCGTGGATTCTGGGGCTGTGGAAGACTCGGTCGGTCCCGTAACGATTGGTCCGGAAGTAGTTGATTCTGGGGCAGAGGATTCCGTCGGTCCTGTTTCGATTGGTCCAGAGGTTGTTGGTTCTGGTGATTCAGTAGATCCTGTAACTTCTGGTCCAGATGTGGTGGATTCCGTAGGTCCAGTCACGATAGGTCCTGAGGTGGTCGACTCTGGAGCAGCAGTCGATTCCGTTGGTCCTGTTTCGATAGGTCCAGAGGTTGTTGGTTCTGGTGTTTCAGTCGATCCTGTAAAGTGTTTTTAGGCTGTGTGATATTCTGATGGCTCTGCAGTACCTGTAACTTCTGGTCCCGATGTCGTCGACTCAGTTGGTCCGGTCTCAAGCGGTCCAGATGTTGTTGGTTCTGGAGCAGCAGAAGATTCAGTTGGTCCGGTTTCGATTGGTCCAGAGGTAGTTGGTTCCGGTGATTCGGTGGATCCTGCAATGGTTGGTCTAGCTGTGGTAAATTCTAATTTTTATGTGTTACCTGTAAAAACTGGTCCAGATGTTGTCGACTCTGGAGCAACAGACGACTCCGTTGGTCCAGTTTCAATTGGTCCAGATGTGGTGGATTCTGGTGCAGCTGAAGACTCAGTTGGTCCAGTCTCAACTGGGCCAGAGGTAGTGGATTCTGGTGATTCAGTAGAACCTGTAACGGAGGTATTGTCCAAGTTGACTACAGGAAAGATGTCTCACCTGTGACTTCTGGTCCAGAGGTAGTGAATTCAGGAGCTGAGGATGATTCAGTTGGCCCGGTTTCGATAGGTCCAGAGGTTGTCGATTCTGGTGCTGCTGTTGACTCTGTCGGTCCAGTCTCAATTGGTACAGAGGTTGTGGATTCTGGTGCAGTGGAAGACTCTGTTGGTCCTGTAACGATTGGTCCGGAGGTGGTTGGTTCTGGTGATTCGGTGGATCCTGTAACGATAAGAACATATGTAATTAATTCCAGTAATTTTGTCTTACCTGTGACTTCTGGTCCCGATGTTGTCGACTCTGGAGCAGCAGATGACTCCGTTGGTCCAGTTTCCATTGGTCCAGAGGTTGTAGATTCTGGTTCCTCAGTTGATACTGTAACAATTGGTCCAGAGGTTGTGGATTCAGGAGCAGCAGTGGATTCAGTTGGTCCTGTTTCAATTGGTCCAGAGGTAGTTGGTTCCGGTGATTCGGTGGATCCTGTAACGATAAGAACACATGTAATGAATTCCAGTAATTTTATATTACCTGTGACTTCTGGTCCCGGTGTCGTGGACTCTGGAGCCGCTGATGATTCAGTTGGTCCAGTTTCAATCGGTCCAGAAGTAGTTGGCTCTGGAGCGGCCGTGGATTCAGTTGGTCCAGTTTCGATAGGTCCTGATGTTGTCGACTCTGGAGCAGCAGTCGATTCAGTTGGTCCCGTCACAATTGGGCCAGAAGTAGTTGATTCTGGAACAGCTGAAGACTCAGTTGGCCCAGTTTCTATTGGTCCAGACGTAGTGGATTCTGGTGATTCAGTAGATCCTGTAACGAATGTCTTGTTTAAGTGAACTGAAGTAACAATGTTTTACCTGTGACCGCTGGTCCAGATGTAGTGGATTCTGGAGCTGAGGATGATTCAGTTGGACCTGTTTCAATTGGTCCTGATGTTGTTGGTTCTGGCGATTCGGTGGATCCTGTAACGATAAGTACAGATGCAGCCAATTCCATTAACATTTTCTTACCTGTAATTTCTGGTCCAGATGTTGTTGGTTCTGGAGCAGCAGAAGATTCTGTTGGTCCGGTCTCGATTGGTCCTGAAGTTGTGGGTTCTGGTGATTTAGTCGATCCTGCAATGGTTGGTCTAGCTGTGGTAAATTCTAATGTTTATGTGTTACCTGTAACAACTGGTCCAGATGTGGTAGATTCTGGAGCTGCAGAAGATTCAGTTGGTCCAGTAACTTCTGGTCCCGATGTCGTTGATTCCGGAGCAGCTGTGGATTCGGTCGGTCCGGTGTATGGAGTCGTCTCCGGTTCGTCGGTCACTGGAGTTTCAGGTGTTGTTGATGTTTCTGGTCCCGAAGCAGTCGATCGAGTTGGATAAGGAGTTGTCTCTCCAGTGTACGGTGTTGATTCCGTGGTTGGCCCAGTGTATGGTGTTGATTCGGTGGTCGGCCCAGTGTATGGAGTGGTTTCTGGTCCGTCAGTCACTGGAGTTTCAGGTGTTGTTGATGTTTCTGGTCCCGAAGCAGTCGAGCGAGTTGGATAAGGAGTTGTCTCTCCAGTGTACGGGGTTGATTCGGTGGTTGGCCCAGTGTATGGTGTTGATTCGGTGGTTGGTCCAGTGTATGGAGTGGTTTCTGGTCCGTCAGTCACTGGAGTTTCAGGTGTTGTTGATGTTTCTGGTCCCGAAGCAGTCGATCGAGTTGGATAAGGAGTTGTCTCTCCAGTGTACGGTGTTGATTCCGTGGTTGGCCCAGTGTATGGTGTGGATTCGGTGGTTGGTCCGGTGTATGGAGTCGTCTCCGGTCCGTCAGTCACTGGAGTTTCAGGTGTTGTTGATGTTTCTGGTCCCGAAGCAGTCGATCGAGTTGGATAAGGAGTTGTCTCTCCAGTGTACGGTGTTGATTCCGTGGTTGGCCCAGTGTATGGTGTTGATTCGGTGGTTGGTCCAGTGTATGGAGTGGTTTCTGGTCCGTCAGTCACTGGAGTTTCAGGTGTTGTTGATGTTTCTGGTCCCGAAGCAGTCGATCGAGTTGGATAAGGAGTTGTCTCTCCGGTGTACGGTGTTGATTCCGTGGTTGGCCCAGTGTATGGTGTTGATTCGGTGGTTGGTCCAGTGTATGGAGTCGTCTCCGGTCCGTCAGTCACTGGAGTTTCAGGTGTTGTTGATGTTTCTGGTCCCGAAGCAGTCGATCGAGTTGGATAAGGAGTTGTCTCTCCAGTGTACGGTGTTGATTCCGTGGTTGGCCCAGTGTATGGTGTTGATTCGGTGGTTGGTCCAGTGTATGGAGTGGTTTCTGGTCCGTCAGTCACTGGAGTTTCAGGTGTTGTTGATGTTTCTGGTCCCGAAGCAGTCGATCGAGTTGGATAAGGAGTTGTCTCTCCAGTGTATGGTGTTGATTCCGTGGTTGGCCCAGTGTATGGTGTTGATTCGGTGGTTGGTCCAGTGTATGGAGTCGTCTCCGGTCCGTCAGTCACTGGAGTTTCAGGTGTTGTTGATGTTTCTGGTCCCGAAGCAGTCGATCGAGTTGGATAAGGAGTTGTCTCTCCGGTGTACGGTGTTGATTCCGTGGTTGGCCCAGTGTATGGAGTCGTCTCCGGTCCGTCAGTCACTGGAGTTTCAGGTGTTGTTGATGTTTCTGGTCCCGAAGCAGTCGATCGAGTTGGATAAGGAGTTGTCTCTCCGGTGTACGGTGTTGATTCCGTGGTTGGCCCAGTGTATGGTGTTGATTCGGTGGTTGGCCCAGTGTATGGAGTCGTCTCCGGTCCGTCAGTCACTGGAGTTTCAGGTGTTGTTGATGTTTCTGGTCCCGAAGCAGTCGATCGAGTTGGATAAGGAGTTGTCTCTCCAGTGTACGGTGTTGATTCCGTGGTTGGCCCAGTGTATGGAGTCGTCTCCGGTCCGTCGGTCACTGGAGTTTCAGGTGTTGTTGATGTTTCTGGTCCCGAAGCAGTCGATCGAGTTGGATAAGGAGTTGTCTCTCCAGTGTACGGTGTTGATTCCGTGGTTGGCCCAGTGTATGGTGTTGATTCGGTGGTTGGTCCAGTGTATGGAGTCGTCTCCGGTCCGTCAGTCACTGGAGTTTCAGGTGTTGTTGATGTTTCTGGTCCCGAAGCAGTCGATCGAGTTGGATAAGGAGTTGTCTCTCCGGTGTACGGTGTTGATTCCGTGGTTGGCCCAGTGTATGGTGTTGATTCGGTGGTTGGTCCAGTGTATGGAGTCGTCTCCGGTCCGTCAGTCACTGGAGTTTCAGGTGTTGTTGATGTTTCTGGTCCCGAAGCAGTCGATCGAGTTGGATAAGGAGTTGTCTCTCCAGTGTACGGTGTTGATTCCGTGGTTGGTCCAGTGTATGGTGTTGATTCGGTGGTTGGTCCAGTGTATGGAGTGGTTTCTGGTCCGTCAGTCACTGGAGTTTCAGGTGTTGTTGATGTTTCTGGTCCCGAAGCAGTCGATCGAGTTGGATAAGGAGTTGTCTCTCCAGTGTATGGTGTTGATTCCGTGGTTGGCCCAGTGTATGGTGTGGATTCGGTGGTTGGTCCGGTGTATGGAGTCGTCTCCGGTCCGTCAGTCACTGGAGTTTCAGGTGTTGTTGATGTTTCTGGTCCCGAAGCAGTCGATCGAGTTGGATAAGGAGTTGTCTCTCCAGTGTACGGGGTTGATTCGGTGGTTGGCCCAGTGTATGGTGTTGATTCGGTGGTCGGCCCAGTGTATGGAGTGGTTTCTGGTCCGTCAGTCACTGGAGTTTCAGGTGTTGTTGATGTTTCTGGTCCCGAAGCAGTCGAGCGAGTTGGATAAGGAGTTGTCTCTCCAGTGTACGGGGTTGATTCGGTGGTTGGCCCAGTGTATGGTGTTGATTCGGTGGTTGGTCCAGTGTATGGAGTGGTTTCTGGTCCGTCAGTCACTGGAGTTTCAGGTGTTGTTGATGTTTCTGGTCCCGAAGCAGTCGAGCGAGTTGGATAAGGAGTTGTCTCTCCGGTGTACGGTGTTGATTCCGTGGTTGGCCCAGTGTATGGAGTCGTCTCCGGTCCGTCAGTCACAGGGGTGGCTGGTGTCTCTGGAGTTTCTGGTTCCGAAACTGTCAAACCAGTTGGAGCAGGAGTTGTTTCTCCGGTGTATGGAGTCGTTTCAGGTGATTCTGTAGGACCTGTTGGTCCAGTTGGTGGTTCTTCCGTCATGTCAGGACCTGTAAGAATGAAACTGATGTGTTTAGGCGGTGGTGGTGTTCAAGGGGTTACTGTAAAATGGGTGCATAGCTTTTGTGTGCAAACTAAACTATGCAGGTCATGATAACTCAAAAATCGGAACAATTGGAAATTTAGTCATGCTAGAAGAGTCCGTGGATCGTGCGTTATCATTACAGTATGGCTACTCAGGAAATATCCTCATTTTACCCTCTCTAGCTATCACCTATTCCCAGAAAACTGTGAACTTCGAAAAAATCCCTTACCAGTTGGTGGATATCTTGGTGTTGATTCCGTGGTTGCTCCGGTGTACGGCGTTGATTCGGTGGTTGGTCCAGTGTATGGAGTCGTCTCCGGTCCGTCGGTAACTGGAGTTTCTGGTGTTGTTGTTGTTTCCGGTCCCGAAGCAGTCGATCGAGTTGGATAAGGAGTTGTCTCTCCGGTGTACGGTGTTGATTCGGTGGTTGGCCCGGTGTATGGAGTAGTTTCTGGTCCATCGGTCACTGGAGTGGCTGGTGTCTCTGGAGTTTCTGGTCCCGAAACTGTCGGACCAGTTGGAGCAGGAGTTGTTTCTCCAGTGTATGGTGTTGATTCGGTGGTTGGTCCAGTGTATGGAGTTGTCTCCGGTCCGTCGGTCACTGGAGTTTCTGGTGTTGTTGTTGTTTCTGGTCCCGCAGCTGTCGATCGAGTTGGATAAGGTGTTGTTTCCCCGGTGTAAGGGGTTTCTGTTGGACCAGTTGGTCCAGTTGGTGGTTCTTCCGTCATGTCTGGACCTGCAAGAATACAAATGAGGTGTTCAGGCGGTGGTGGTGTTCAAGGGTTACTGTAGAATGAACTCAGAGTTTTCGCGGGAAAACCTAGATATGCAGGTCTTCGCGAAGCGACCCTGAATCGGCGATTCTACAACCGTGACATTTTTTCACCAGCTATTTTTAAAATGAGACGTTTTGCAACCGATGCATAGTCAGAATACAAATAATCTGTTGAAAAAACATGGCAAATTAAAAAATTGTCCTGACAGGGTATGTTCCTTTAAATTTTAATATATTACTGTATCATTTTCGTGCCGAGATATCGCAAATGAAAAATCCGGAAAACTCGGCTAGGACTGACATTGATGGATACTAGTGATAACATTGACGCTTTGTAACTGATAATTCAAAAACTTTAGTTATTTTGAGCTGCAAGTCTTCAGTTTGGAGAAAGTCAAGCTACAAGAGTTCGTGGATCATGCAGTATCATTTTAACGTACCTACGCAGTGAATTCTCTCATTCTAATTTCGTTAGCTTTTATCAAACCAGAGAGAAACGCAAACTTCAAGAATTCCCTTACCAGTCGGTGGATATCTTGGTGTTGATTCGGTGGTTGGTCCGGTGTACGGTCCGCCGGTCACTGGAGTGGCTGATGTCTCTGGAGTTTCCGGTCCCGAAACTGTCGGGCCAGTTGGAGCAGGAGTTGTCTCGCCAGTGTATGGTGTTGATTCGGTGGTTGGTCCAGTGTATGGAGTCGTCTCCGGTCCGTCGGTCACTGGAGTTTCTGGTGTTGTTGATGTTTCTGGTCCCGAAGCAGTCGATCGAGTTGGATAAGGTGTTGTTTCTCCGGTGTACGGGATTTCTGTTGGACCAGTTGGTCCAGTTGGAGGTTCTTCCGTCATGTCTGGACCTGTAAGAATGAAAATGAGGTGTTTCAGCCGTGGCAACGTTCAAGGGTTACTGTAGAATGGGCGCATAGCTTTTGTGTGCGAACTAAACTGTGCAGATCTTTGTGAAGCGACCCTAAAGAGCTGTGTAGTATCAATTCGACTGTTGACAGTTCAAAATTTGAAACAGTAGGCAAATTTGGCATTTCTAAAAAAACATTGCCTTCTTTAGTTGGTAAGCCTTCAGTTTTAAGAAAGCGTTAGCTGCAAAGTTCAGCTCATGCGAAACGTGCAGTATCATTTTAACGTGCCTACGCAGCGGATTCCCTTATTCCACCTTTCTTAGATTCTATCAGACCCCATAAAACGAAATCTTTTAAAAAAACCTCTTACCAGTTGGTGGATATCTTGGTGTTGATGGAGTTTCATTCTGATTCGGATCCACAGTAGTTGTGCTAATATTTGGATCTCTTGTCGTTGTAGTCTTATTACATCCCAAATCGACACCAGGCGGTGTGGGTGGGAATCCAGGATAGTGATTGCAACCATGACAATCTTCTGGATTTTTCGTTGGTTTTGGATTACTGTGTCCTGCAAAAAATTGGAGTAAAAATTTTGAAAGCGGCAAATTCACACAAACCATGTGAGTTCATATCTGGATTATCGTTTTGTAGAGTTTGTGGATGATGCTTCTTATGATTGTGTCTATGACGGTCTGAAACACAAATTTTGAATAAATTAAATAGAAAAATCTACAGTAATCCTTACCTGACCGCATAGTGGCGAGGACGCCATGATGAATTACCAACGCAAAAAGTAAGAGGAATGAAAGCTTCATCCTGAAAAAAAAAGAAAATAAATTTTTGGATCAAAAATCAAGAGAGAAAACGGAAACTGAAACTGTTCCCCTTCAAGTTGACACGGTAAGTTTTTAAGACGGTTTTTCACTTTTATAGTTGCTTCTTCCGCGATTCGCTCTGCTGCTGACGTTTTATGCGTGGTGGGATATAAAACATTGCAAAGCAAACCTAGAGAGGAACATTTTTTTGTTACTGCAGAATTGGAGTTTTTTTGGGGGAGGTTCAATGGTTCAAAGTAGTAGGAAGAGTCTGAAAATGGAAGAATCTGGAGAAGATTAGAGAACAATGTGATCAGTAAATGCTAGGAACTTTCTGAAAGCAAAGTTGCCTGGCTACCTGACGTTTCGCAACCGTGACATTTGGCAACCTCGTCATCTAGTATTCTAGTTATATTAGAAGATGGCAAGTTGCAAAAAGACTGGTTGCGAAACGTCGAAGATCTGGTGTACCTTTGGAGCGTCAAGGAGTCCGACGGATTTTGAAGTCCTGAAGAGTTTTTGAAGGGTCATTGTAAAATTTGAAGATTTCTGAGTTCCTGTAAGGTGCTCAATAATTTTTTCAAGAGTTCTTCGGAATTTTGTAGGTCGTTCAGTCTCATCACGAACGCTACAGTAATCCTCAATTAAAGGGACCATACTGTAGTTGTGTTGAATTTCTCTAAACTTTCAAGCGAATCAGTATTTTTTCCGATGAAAAAATGTCTGTTAGAAAAGAAGGACGAGTTTCCATTTATTCAAATAAGTACAGCGAAAAGGTAAAATGAAGAGAAAATAAGTTTTGAAGATTTCCTTTAGCAAAAAAAATATTATCAAACAGCAGAGGAAGAAATGGCACGGGAGAGTACGTTGAGATTGGCAACTAATTGAGAATACGAACTGGAAATGAGGCTGGTTTTACGAGATGGAGTCGACATGTTGGCTGACATTGTCGTTGAGTCGAGTTTCGAGACGAATGAGATCAGGGAGATGAACACCTGGAATAGAAAATTGAGAGCTGAATATTTGAAAATTATCAATTCTGTTGAAAAATTCAGATTAGCAAAAAGAAGAGCTTCAAAATGAGCCCCAACACGGCTATATTTGGTCAGTTTAAGATAAGCAAAGCAATTTGAACTGAAATAAATGCTATTTTCGAATTCAGCTCATTGGGAGCTTTAAAAATGAGTATAATCACGACCTACTTTCCTCAACTCAGGTAATTTTTGGACAACTTGCTAGAACAGAAGCAACCAATCAGCCACTTTCTGGGCAGCATGTTGCCGATTCAGTCAGCAAATTGCTAATAATTCGGGCAAGTTGCTGTTATCTCCAGCAAGCTGACCGACGAGTAGCAATTTACCCTGAGAAGTTTGGGTCCCGTCACGAAATCTACAGAGAGGACCCGTCACGAAATCTACAGTAACCCGGAGTACTGTACTTGGAGCAAAGCAGGTCATGATTATACTCATTTTGAAGCTCTTAGCTTGATAAGAAAGATAATCTATGTTTTAACGAAATTAGATCAAATTTTTTCCTTGAATTACCTGTGGAAGTTCCTTGCTTAGCAGCTCAGCATTATAAACAACACTGCTCGATTTCAACAGATGAATTGAAATTGAGAGAGAATGTGATGCTGAAACTATCTCGGAGAGCAATGATCGAACTGATGGACACGATTCCGAGTAGGTTGGGAGTCTGGAAAAAAATTTCTTTGATTTTCTATAAATAATTTCCAAAAAAAATTAGACTTTGAAAAGTTGTATGAAATATTGGTAGGTTACGGTGTGCAAGATTTTATATTATTGGGATTTTCCAGTTTTTGAAATTTGGATTTGTTGTTAACCATTAATGGTTTCGTTAGATTTTGAAATTTTGAAAAATTGTGTTTTTGAACATTTTTGGAAGGTTTCAGTGTAATATTGATAATTGTTCGATGAAGCGCGATTGCATTAAGTTTTTGCAAACTTCATTTTTCAAATTCATCAGTTTCCCATTTCATTTCATTTTGAACCTTTAGATTCTGTTCAATAGACATATACTAATCCCGTTTCCAGACAGAAAAGTTCTCAAATTTTCAGCTGTAGACTGGTGTTGTATGCATTAGTAGCAGAGTTCAGACAAAATTTTCAGACAACTACAATTTATCATACACTTTTTCAGGAACTGGTGTTGGTTTTTGAACCAGGACAAGACTTGGACTAGTCTGACAGATAATTTGAAATAAATTTTAAGAATGTGGAATGTTCAGAAAGAAGACAGAAATCAAAGTTTGACAAATCGAAATTCTGGAAATTTCCAAAATCTGGAATCGTATTATTTTAAAAGTACAACATCTGAAATCTTTCATAGACGGACACATCGTAGTTTCCAAATGTTTTGAATTCTGTTCAAATTTTTGGATTACTGTACAATTCCAGAAATTTCCGAATTCAAAAAATCTATCGTTTCCAGCCAAGAACTGCCAGATTGGAAAAACAGTTTTGAAAATCCACGTACTTCAAAAAATTTCGCACCCAAAAGGTGGCAAAATTTCGAATTTTGACTCAAAATTCTTTTTCTCCAGAAAGTACCGGAAATTGTTATACAATCAATTGTGAGTCCAAAACAAGAGATTAGACCTTTTGGAAGTGCCTAGAAGCAAAGTTACAGGCCCTCGAAAAATCCCCTTATTTGTACTGGGGACAGCTTTGTCGGCTTATACCTCGGCCCACGGGGGCAAGGGGCAAAAAATAAATTTACCACGTTTCTCAGCATGGTCGAAAGTACTAGTGTACCAATTTTCAGAAAATTCTCAAAGCCCCTCTGAAAACACTTCCCTTGTTAGAAAACGCATTTTTCTTTTCCTTTTCATGGCGCTAGCAGTATGACAACTTTGGAAGAGCGGGAAATTCAAAAGTTAAAAAAATTCAAATATCTTTTTTTTCGCGCCTAACTTCAACTGTCAGAGTCAAATTCAAATTCTGAACTCAATTCATGGAAAAAAACTGTTTTAGGTTATTTGAATCTTTTTGACTTCAGAATTGTGAAATTTCAAATCCTCCAAACCCCATCAGAATCCCCTAAATCTTTCTAATTGGAATATTTGAAATCCTAATTTTCGCGCCTAAATTTTGGAAAATTCAAAATCGTTGAGGTCAAAATTCCAATATTAGCGCCAATATTCTGATTCAAATTCTGAGTACAAAAAAATCCTGAAAAAAAATTCAAAATCCAATAAACTTTTCGACTTTCAACTCATTTTTCAAAAAGTTAACGCTTTCATAATTCCAAATCCCCCCTAAATTTTTCTAATCAAATTTCAATATTGGCGCCAAAATTCAAATTCAAATTGTGAGTTCAAAAAATCCTGTGAAAAATTCAAAAATCCCAGAATCTTTTTTTTCAGGATTTCAAATCCCCAATCCTCTCTCTAAATCTCTTTTCTAATATTCCCTTCTCATAACTTTATGCATGAGCTTGTTTTTCAGTCTATTTTTCATCTCCATGAGCCGGAAAAAAGCCTTCCCATTTTTTCCTTTCCTAATCGTTTTGACTCCGTTGTGTATTTTCTTTTTCCTTCTTCTCGGACCCCTATTTTATTAAATCTTCGAAGCGTGATTTCTTCTAGAATCTTCTTCTCCAAAGCGACGTCTTCTTCTTCGCTTCAGAAGACGTCCCCTCCCCAAAATGATTGATCGTTTCCCATTTGGCACACACAGAAGGAAAGCACTCTTCTTCTTTTTCCATCGGGGGCCATCTGCTCTTGGCCCCCCACCCGAAAAGCTTCCTCCCCAAAGGACCCCTCTAAATGTGTTTCTCTGCGTCTCTCACTCCCTCTCCCCTCCACGCCATCTGCCATCGTCTTCGAGAGAGACCCCTTTCTCTCTTTTTCTCTAATCCTCTCTCCTCTATCCGAAGCTCCGCCCCCTGCCCACAAAGCCCCGGCGCACAGCCCCCTCACCATTCTCGTCGTCCTCGTCGTCCCTTATGGGGACCCTTTTCTTCTAGAAGAAAATTCTATCTATACATCTGTCTATCCACCATTTTTCGGGCACCATTTCGAGCGGCTTTCAACAGCGATATCAACCCGATAAAAGAGGATTCTGGCGGCGTTGATATGTTGTTTGAATGCCCCTTGAGATTGTGTGTTTGCCCGTGTTTGAGTTTCCAAGAAATTTTAGATGATTTCTAGAAAAAAAACTCCAGGTAAGTCAGAGATTTGGAAGGCCTTCCGATGGCCTTTTGACCACCGGTTTTTAAAAATTTCCTTGGGGATACAGTATTCTAAAGGAGATTCCTAAGGGTCTGAAAACGGAAGAGTACCCAGAAGAGGCCTTTTAGCCACCCTTTTAAAAATATTGTAGGTTATACTGTAGTTCAGATTTTAAAGGGAAAGAATTCTGAAGGCTTAGAAGACGTACCCTGAAAAGTTCTTTTAGCCGTCGTTTTTTTATATCATTAAGAATACTGTACTCCAAATTCTAGAAGGAGAGATTTTTAAGAGATTCAGAAAACGACAGATGAGATTCAGAAGATTCAGAAGTTGTTGGATGAGATTCTGAAAAGATTCAGAAGATTGTAGATAAGACTCTGGGGATTCAGAAGGCGTCAGAGGAGATTCTGAGAACTCCCAAGATGTCAGATAAGACTCTGGAGATTCAGAAGTCATCAGATGGGAATCTAAAGAAATCTTTAGGGTTTTAGAAAGTTCTAGAAAGCCAAGGAGACTTGTGATTCTTTCAAAGGATGAAATCAAGCCTCCTCGACCGCAGATTTGCCCGCCCGCCACGGTCGAAAATTTCAGGCTTGTAATTTCGCCAATAGGTTCGATAAGACCTTCTTGACCGCAGCCTCGCCCGCCTCGGTCAAAAATTTTCAGTACACAAAAACAGACATCAAAAGACATCGCGCCGGCAGTATGACAACCTTTGGGAAGTGGGAAATTCAAAAATTCAAACAAAAAATTCAAATATATTTTGAAAATTTAGAGAAGGAAGGTTACACTATATATGGCACTACTCAGGGATTTTGAATTCTCATTTTTCGCGCCTAGATCGAGATTCAAATTCTGTGTCAGATTTCAGTGTCTTGAAAAAAAACAAGTTTTTTGCTACAAGTTGAGCTCTAGGTTGAAAGTTGTCTCAAGTTTATAAAATTGAGAATTTTAGGCAAAAAATGATTCGAAGGAGCAAGAAAAAATTTCTAGACTTAAAAACGACCCCTTCAAAAACTTTACTTGTTCAGTAAGTTCTAACAGATGCTGTAATTTTCAAAATTTTCGGTATTTCTCGATTCCACGGGACCCCTCAATACTTGAATTCAGAAATAAGGGCTCCCCTAGAGTCCCCCCAGACCCCAATTCTTATCTTCTCCAAATCTCCCATGAAAATTAGCATCTTCTTCTTCTCCTTCTCCCTCTCCCCTTTTCTTCCAAATTCAAATCCCCCCCTGTCTTCTTCCCCAAATTGATGACCCCCCCCCCTCCTCCTCGATAATACCCTTTATTCCATGTCAAAACAAAACACGACAGAAGGAGGAGGGGGCCCCCTCATTAGGTACACTTAGCAGCAGGCAGGCACACAATGTGTATGTGTGCTCCAAGTGGCGGGCTCAATGAGCCCAATCACGTCTTCTTCGTTTTCCGAAAGGGGTCCTCTCTGAATCGATTTAGGAAGAGAAGAAGAAGAAGACGTCGACGTCTTCTTCTACTTTTTTTCCCAAGAAAAAAGAAGAGAGAAGCAATTCCCCGGAGCTCTTTTCTCTTCTCTTTTTTTCCCCATCTACAACTTTTTTTTCTTTTTTCGCGCGAGGGGAGAAGGGACCCCTCACACACACAAACATACACATGCATGGATTAGGGAGGGGTCTTTGGAAATTTCGAGAAAAAATTTTATGAAAAATTCCGCGGCCGGCCGCAGGCCGCCGATCTTGGAGAGCCCAAATCTGCAATAAAAGTTAGTAAAATGTTGACGTAACTCGAGATATGAGCCCTCGGCCAACCACGGGCCCAGCCGTAGTAGGCCGTCATTCCAAAAATAAGCTTTTTGGATAAAAAAAAGCTTAGGGCCGCGATGTCGGATCCTAGGCCACCAAAAATGTTCTCATTCAAATCACTTATATACAATGTAGCATATGTTTGACAATAGCTAGGCTTGCCTTTTGAATTGCTAATAATTCTTCTCGTGCAGAATTTTAATAAAATATTTCACAAAGTTTTACGACCCTGAAATTTCGACCGCAACTAGACCGCCATGGTAAAAATTTGGCCCGATTTTCTGATGCTTCAGTTCAGTTTTAGTGTCGGAGTCAAGTTTTGGAGCAAAAATCGGTTTTTGAACAAAACATGCCATTGAAAATCGGTGGCCGCCAACCGACCACCGACAGACCGCCAATCGAAAGCCAATCGACCACCGACCGCGAACCAACCACCCACCGTATCTGTGAATTTTTACTTCAAGGTGTCAAGTTAAGTACATTTTACAGTTTCGATTTTGGAAATACAATTTCAACCGCAACTAGACAGCCATGGTCCGACTTCGTTCCGACCTTTTGATACAAAATGTTAGATTCAAGCGTACATTTTTGGAGCAGAAATCAGATTTTGAATAAAAATACAATCGAAAATCGACCCTCAGTCGACCGACCGTGAGCTGACCGCCAACCGACCGCTGACAGACCACCGACAGACCACCGATCGCCGACTGACCGCCACCCGACCACTGATAGACCGCATAGACGGTCGGCCGAATTTTTCCCGACCACATTTAAGCTTAAGCCTTACCCGACTAGTTTTTTTGATATGCTTTGAAAAATTTACTTCAGAATTCTTTCAGATGTCTTCTGAATTTTTTTCCGAACCCTACCTTCTGAATCTTTTTTCAATGTTCGAAATAAAAAGGGGCACACGAATTCAAGGGGCATTCAATCAACATATCAACTTCTTTAAAGACTTTTTCAGGAACCGTTGATATTGCTGTTGAAAGCCGCTCGTAGTGGTGCCCAGTGGAGAATATTCTAGGAGCTTTTCAAGCGGAGAAGAGCCGAGGGCTTAGGGGCCAGTGAGAGGCACAAGCAATATCGAATATGGACGACGACGACTGAATGAGGGTCGGGAGAAGAAGAGGGGCCCAGGGGGCGTGGCCTATGGCGGAAGGAAAGGGGGGAGAGGGGCGGGGCATGGACATCCGGATAAACAGATTTAGGAAACCAATTTTCAGATATCCTGAGCCAAAAACAACAAAAAAGTTAATGGGAATCGTACCAAGTTGAAAAATGGACCCTCAAAGCAAGGCTGTCCCGCGGGCTCATATCCTCGAGTTACGTAAACATTAGGTCATTTTTTATTGCAGATTTGGATTCTCCAGGCTCGAATTAGTCTATGACGAAAATTTCAGAGAAAAATTCAACAGTAGGTGGCAAGGCGCCCTATGGCGGCTTACTACCGCGCTGTACGCGGCTGGCCGAGGACTCATAACTCGAGTTAAGTGAATATTTTGCCAATTTTTTATTACAGATTTGGGTTCTGCAGGGTCGATTTAGTCCAGGGCCAAAATTTCAGAAAAAAGTTCAACCGTAGAGCCGGATTCAACCACGACGGCCTACTACGGCCCGTGCCGCGGTTGGTCGAGGGCTCATATCTCGAGTTACGTAAAAGTTAGGTAATTTTTTATTGCAAATTTGGGCTCTCCCGGGTCGATTTAGTCTGGGACCAATGTTTCAGAAAGTTCAACAGTAGAAGACAAGGCGCCCTATGGCGGCCTACTACGGCCCGGGCCGCGGTTGGCCGCGTGCTCATATCTCGAAGTACGTGAAAGTTAGGTTATTTTTTATTGCAGATTTGGGTTCTGTAGGGTCGATTTAGTCTAGGGCCAAAGTTTCAGTGAGCCTTCCGCCTGTGGCCTAGGTGTCGGATCCTAGGCCACCACTAATTTGGCCACCAATACAGTGTAGCATATGTTTGAGCCGCTAGGTACCCTTTTGAATCGCTAATAACCCTCCGATAATTTGAAAATGGCTAATGTGTTTTGTGGAGAGAGAGAGTACTTAATTCATGTGTGTCATTCAATGCCCCTGGCCAGAGGTGCCAGCCCCCCCCCCCCCCCCCCACCCTTATATGTGCATACTAAATTGACTCGGACACCTGTCGTCGTTTTTCTTTTTCGTTTCGGGGTCATTTTCTACGGCCGGCGGGCGGAAATAACAGCCATCATATGAAGTGCTTCCTCTCAGGAACCTTCATTCCATTTAGAGAGAGAGAGAGAGGGAGAGAATTAGAGAAAAAAGAGCACAACGTCTTCTGAAGGCGTGGTGCCACTCGGTGCCACTAGGCGGCGCCGCTGCGCCGTTTTTTTTTTTGCTTTTGAGGGAAGCTTAGGAGAAGCAGAAGGGATTTAGAATGTATATGTGTACATAGGGGACTCGAGACATACGAGTTTTTTTTTTCAGGACGACGGATTCTGAAGTTTTTTTGAATTCAAAAAATGGAAATTTGGAAAATCTAAATTTTGTAGAATCTCGACTTTTAGTCGGCCAATTACTGTCAAAAATATACGGATCGAAAGGGAATTTTAAGGAGAATCGGATTCTGAGACTTCCAAAAAAACCTACCGAGTTTTTGGATGATTCTGGAGGTTTTTTTGTGGGTAGAAAGTGGAAAACTCTATTTTCAACTTTTAGTCCAAAAATAAATATTCAAAATCGGAAACTTCAAACTCAAAAAAACTCGTCTGTAAATGAATCAATTTCAGCCAAAAATATATGGATTGAAAGAGAATTTGAAGGAAATTTAGATTCTGGAGAGTTTCCAGATTTCAGATTCTGGAATTGCGAGATTCTAGAGATTTAGAGACTTTGATGTTTTTCGAGAACATAAATCTCAGAAATCGAAATTTCAGAAGTTGGGGGTAAACCGATTGCAACGAAAATTATATGGATCGAAAGATAATTACAAGGAGAATCGAATGCTGGAAAGTTTCCAGATTTTGAGATTTTTTGGAGACAGAAATCTCAACAACACATTTGATACCGCAAATTTCACAGCGTAGCCATGTCAACTTGATACTGCACTTTTCCATAATTCTCATTCCTTCCCACTCCCGAAAATCGTTTGCTCCTAGTACTCCACCCGAAATCGGTGCCCATAATAAATCCATCTTCGGGGGATCCGGTATCCGAATGTAAAGTGCTTCTCCTTTCCCAATTTTGCCCCTGCCATTGCGGTGAGGCGTAAAGAATGAATGAGGCGGAAAGTGCTGCTGCTCTTTTCGTCGTGAAGAAAAACCCGATTACTAATGCACTAGAAAACGGACGGGACGGGACCCCGGTACGTGGCGGTACAAAGGGGGGCTTCTGAAGGAGACGAAGAAGAATATGGAAAGAAGGATAGAGGATGAACAAAGAGAAGAGCATACATAGAGCTTTTATGGTATCATAAAATTCATGAGGTTCTGAATCCCTTTTTTCCTTGAATGGAGATGGGGGTGACGTGGAATAATGGTTAGGTGACCAAAGATGATAGGAGAAAGAGCAGAAAATGAGAAAAAAAGAAAGAAAAATAGAGTTTTTGAAGGTACTGAATCTTCAGACTCTCATATTTATGGAATCTTCCGACATTCTTTGGTTTGAAAAACTGGATTCTTTTTTGCTTAAAACTGTGGAAAAATGTACAATGAGAAGCTAAATGAAACTTTTTAATTTTTCTGAAGCTTCTGTGAACTGAAGCTATAGATAGTGTAAGCAATTTCTGTTATGCGAACTGTCCTATTTCGGTTGATTTCCGTCCAAAAATCGGTCAAAAATAAGAAATGTCGTAAGGTATGACGCATTGTACGCATACACCACAACTGACACGCTCACGCAAAAATGCAGGAAATTCTCCTACTGTCCCGCCACCTTTAAATGAAATTTTGAAATGGTCAAATTTGTTATTTTTTACTGCTATAATGTCGAACAAATTTTCACCCGATTGGTATAGTTTTTATGAAAATCGGTCCACTGGGAGTCGAGTTATGATGAGCAATGGAAAGGGGTTCATTCGGAAAACCTCGAAAAATCGTTCAGAAATGTAGGATCTTCAAGGATTAAATTTTTTTAAAATGTTTTCCTGAATCTATCAACATCTTTCATTAGATGTTGATTGTCTTGCAATTTTTTCATAATATCTGAATCTTCGAGCCGATGGGATCTATGGTTTTGAGAAGATCATAATCTCCTGGAACTCGGAAACTTTGAGATTTCATTATTTAAGAATCCGGATTATCTTTAACATCTGGGAAATTTTAAAAATCCAAATTTTGGAAAGTGAAAATCAATCAAATTTTCATAAACCAGAAGTCGACTCATCAAAGATTCAAATGTTCAAATTCTATTTAGACTGTAGTGTATGAATTTTCAATTTTTGAAATTCCTGTTTCAAAAAATCCCATATTTCTTAAAAGTTGAAAGTTTCAGAATCCGAATCTCCTTGAAATTCCCTTTCGATCCATAAATTTTTAGCTGATGTCGACTAACTTCTTGCTTCTGAAGTTTTGATTTTTTTAAAAATCAAAATATCAAATCTTACTTATTCTTATTTGGAGCATGTTGAAGGCGCTCAAAACCTTGAAATCGAAATTTTCAAAATTTTTCGAGCGAATTTTGTAGCTAGCGAAAGCTTTGCAATTCTAGATCTTCCGATAAGAAAATCTGTCACATTTCCTTCAAAATTCAAAATTTCCTTGATTTATCTGTCTCAATTTTCGAACAGACATCGGAGGAGGAAAGGGATACTGCACAAAATTTACATACATTATTCATACTCCACAATTACCCAAGGGGTTATGGGGGTTAGCTCAGTATGCATAAATTAAAGGATCAGGGATTCAGAGGGGATTTGAAAATATGTTCAGAAGGAATGGATATTCGAAGGAAACACTTAAAAAATGTCAAAAATTCCAGAAAATTTCAAAAAATCAGGTTTTTAAGACGAAAAAACGCGCCAAAATTGCAATTTTCGCACTAAAAAAAGCTCAATTTTTCTTTTGACACGGAAATTTTAAAAGTTTCTAGTTCAGTTTTTCTTGAAAATTCCATCAAAAATCATAATTTTCAATACTTTTTTGAGCAATTTTTTCAGGATTTCTTCCGGCCCAAGCCCACCAGACAATCCCTCAAAAAATCCCCCCCCCCCCCCCCCCCCCAAAAACCAGGTGAAAATTTCCAGAACTTACTGATTCAACTGACGAGCGGCGTGTTGAATACGGTGGACCGCTTCAACTGCACGCTTTTTTTCAGCTGCCACGTCTTCTGGAGACGATGACGATGAAGAGGATTCAGATGAAGTGGGCGCCTTCATTTCCGTGGATTTGGTCTCGATGGAACGGAGTCTGGAAGTTGGGAAGGGTTTTGAGGACAAAAAGGCTTCGAAATTGAGATTTTTCAGTCCAAAATTCAACTAATTTGAGATTCTAGAGGATTCATAAATTTTGAAGTTGTAAAATTGGAAAAAAAACTCAAGCGACTCTTATACGGGTTTTTTTTAACTTTTTCAGAAAATCGAAATCTCGAAATTTTTTCGGAAAAATTTTTTAGGAAAAAATTTGCTCAAAAGCGATGATTTCTCGTCAAACTCTCTAATTTTTCGACTTTCTGCCTATGTTTTCCGATTTTCCGAAAAAAATTTCGGACAATTTTCCGTCGAGAAGTTCGTCCGGAAAAAAATTCGAGATATTTTCCGAAAAAAATTTCGGAAAAAAATTTTGCTCAAAAATGATAATTTTTCGGCTATTTTTGTCTATTTTTTCCAATTTTCCAACAGTTTTTCCGAAAAAAAGGAAACTTTAAAACATAACATCTTGAGTTTTCAACAATTCAAGTGTTCTTAATTTCAGTTTTTTTCACAATTTCAAATTTAGACATTTCTTCTTTTTCTTCTTTTTTTTTCTGGAATTTTCATAGTTTTCCGATTCTGAATCCACAATTATTCTGAATCCCTCTCTCTACCTCTGCACCGCGGTATGAACATCCATTTCCTCTTCAATTCGAGGCGATAATTTCCGTGATGGAGAATCCAGAATATCATTTGAGAGAACCGAACGACGTCTGGTTGAGAACGAATTCATTAGAGAGGATTGGGAACTGGAGGATTTCCAGGTGGGAGGCTCGATGTCTCTGGAAATATAGTGCGACATTTGCGGTATCATTTTCATAAACAAATTTTGCGGTATCACTTTGGTATCGCTACTCGGCGAATTTTGCGGTATCAAGTTAACATAGCTAAGCAGGGAAATTGAATTTTGCTGTATCAAACTTCCTTTGCTGCGCAGCAAAATATGCGGTATCAATTCTGTATGGCTACACAGTGAAGTTCGCTGTACCAATTTCATCTAACTAAATTTGCATGATCACTTTTATATAGTTACGCAGCGAATTACGCGGTATCATAGTTGTCAAGGCCCGAAGGCCCGGCTGAAATTTTTTTTTTTCAAAAAAAATTTCTTTTAATTTTTTTTTCTAAAAGATAAAAGCATTCAAATTTTTCAATTTTCAGTGTATTTTTAGAAAATTTCGGAAGTTCATTTTGAAGCTGACGCCGTTTTTCCAACGACACTCCGATTTTTTTGTCCTAGTTCTTAATTTATTGTTCAATTGTTATAATGTTGTTAAAACAAATTTTGTTGATTGTTTTTAGTTCGAAAAAACAACAAAACCAAAAAAAAATATACAAAAATTTGAATTTTGAAATTTGGCGCGGGGCCTTCGGGCCTTAAGCAAGGCCCAGAAGCCCGGGCCGGGCCTTGATTCCTCAAACAAGGCCCGGGCCCGGGCCGGGCCTTGACAACTATGCGCGGTATCACGTTAACATTGCTACGCAGCGAAACTTGCGGTATCAATTTAGCATTGCTACGCAGTGAAATTTGCAGTATCATTTTTTAAAATTGAAATTAGCAAATTTCACTGCGTAGCAAAAATTTCACTGCATAGTTGAACTGATACAACAAAATTAAGAAAAAATTTTCGAAAAAATTTTTTTTGAACTTCTTAATATTTTGAAATTTCAAATTGTCATATCTCCAGAGAAAATGAACCAAATTTTGTAAATAATCTACCATTTAAATCGAAATTTCAAGAACATTATTTCTTGGTCTTTAAAAATTTGAAAAATTCCAAAAAATTGGTCATTTTAAGCGTCAAAACCAAAAGCATGAAGGGCAATTTGCGGTGTCAATTCAACGTTGCTACGCAGCGAATTATGCGGTATCAATTCTATGTGGCTACGCAGCGAATTTAAGTCCCCATTCCTTACGCTAATTTTTGTTGTGGTGCCAGTCCGGTGAAATCGGCGAGACTCATTCGTCTCACTTGAACATGAAGATTTTCCGGATCCGATGGGGGGTCCTGAAATAAGAAAAAGATAAACATGAAAAAAATATATGTATACATTGCATGTGGAAAGGCAATTTTTCATAAAAGGGAAATTTTCTGATGGCTGGGCGCTTTTTGAACTAACATAAAAATTTTGGACTAAAAATGAGAAAATTTGAACAGAATTTTTATAAATAAAAATGAGAAAATTTTGATATTATTTTTATAACTTAAATCGTCCTTTTGAAAAGTGTACTTTTTTCACATCTTACTTGGACAAAAAGTCCGTAAAATTTTATAATTTTCAGAGATTTTCGAGTCTTCAAAAATTTTTTTAAAACTTTTTTTAATTTTCAAAATATTAAAAAGTTCCTAAATCATATAAACTATGTTATAGTCAGTCTAGTTTATATAGAATTCAAAATTTTAAGGTTTTTTGCCTTTTCAAATAATTTTGAGCCTTCAAATTAATTAATTTTTTCGAATTTTCAAAAAAAAATTTTCGAAATTTCCAAAAAAAAAATTTTCAAAATTTTAAAAAGTTCCAAAATCCTATATATTTGACTATAATTCATCTAGTTTTCTATAGAATTCAAATTTTAAGGGTTTTTCAATAAAAAGTTTCCCTTATATTACCTGATCACAAATAGAATTCGACCGTCTCCAGAAGTCTTCGATATCCTTTCGATTCAGACTTGAATTCATTTTGGATTCGGATTCAGATGAGGATGAAGATGAGAAAATGAAGTAGGGGAAAAAGAGATGGAGAAGAAGATGATACTTTAGTAGTCTCTTCTTGACTTTTTCTTTTTCTTCGGCCTCTTTTTTCTTCTCTTTTTATATTCTGAAATTCGATAGAAATAAGAAGGAGGGAAAACAATTGAATAAGAGAGGAGGATATGTAGAGGGGAATAGGGAGATTGGGAAAAGTACAAAAATGTAAAAAAAAAAGTTTTGTTCATATAATTTTTTTTTTTGTAAAATGAATCTTTTTTTCAAAAAATTTTATTATTTTTCAAAATATTTTTTTTTGGAAAATCTGAAAATCTCATCTTTATAAATCCCGAACCCTAGAAAAATTTTGGTTTTAGACAGTTTCAGTTGTAAAATTTTTTTTGAAAAACTGGATTTTTCGAATTATCTAGAATCTCAAAATCTTTAAAAATCAGTTCCGTGACATTTCGAAAGTGTGACGTTTCGAAAGTTTGACGTTTCGCTGTCTTTCGAAATGTCACACTTTCAAAACATCGCACCTGCGAAACGTCGCACTTGCGAAATGTCACACTTTCGAAACGTCACACTTTCGAAACGTCACACTTTCGAAATGTCGCACTTTCGTAAAGACACACTTTCGAAACGTCACACTTTCGAAATGTCACACTTTCGAAACGTCACATTTTCGAAACGTCGCACTTTCAAAATGTCACACTTGCAAAACGTCACACTTTCGAAATGTCACACTTTCGAAATGTCACACTTCTGAACACTTTTTTCTAAATTTACTCATAATTCGGTCAGTTTTTCTCTAGAAACTCAAATTTTTTTCAAAATTTTTGAATTTCTGAAAATTTTCAAAAATTTCGAAACCAACTATTTTTCTTTCTCTCAAAAAGCGAAACAAAACTAATCCTCATTCTATTTCTTTTTTCTCAAGCCCATTTTCACAAACAAACATGATTTATAGTTGAGCTATTCATTTTTTGGGAGGAAGAGAAAAAACGGGAAAAAAAAGAATAAAAGGACCAACAAAAAATAAGAAGAGATCAAAAATCGGAAAGGTAAAAATAGAAGAGATGTTTCTGATTATCAAGATGATGTCTAAGAATGGGAAGAATGACCAAGAATTGGAAAGTTTTTATTTATAAAAAAGAACAAAAAAGGAGAGAAGAACTCTTAAGAGTCCAAATACGTTATTGTTTATGTTTTAGGAAACAACAATTTTGAAGTTTTGAAGATTTTTTGGTTCCGAAATGTCCTAGTTGCGAAATGTCTCAGTTGCGAAATGGCTGGTTGCGAAAAGTCATAGTTACAAAATGTCATAGTTGCGAAATGTCATATTTTTTTTTTGCTTTTTTCATCTAATTTTTTTCCCCAAAAAAAGTCCCACTCGCCCCAGACAATAACTTGTCAACTTATTTCTCCCATTTTTCTGTTTTTTTCTGTTCCCATTTTTCTGTCAAATGGGTTTGTTATGAAGGGTCTGAAAAAGTCTGGAAAAGGAGAAGTTTTTTTTGTGGGAAAAATAGAAAAATAGGGGTCAAGATTAATGAGGAAATGGGAGATAGGCAAGAGACGCAGAGAAATAGGTGTATCTCAAAAACTAACAAAGCTATCAAAAAGTGGTCAATTACAAAAATATTGGGCATTAAATTTTACACATTTTTGTAGTTTACAGTTTTTTTGTAGCTAGCTTAGCTTCTGAGATATAAACGCTCAAAGTTGAAGCGACAATTAGAGGCGCAGGGAGGCAAGAGCGCTATGGTTTTTTGTGCGTATCTCAAAAGCTAACAAAGCTATCAAAAAGTTGTCAACTGCAAAAATGTTTAGCATTAAATTTTTCACATTTTTGTAGTTTATAGTTTTTTGAATGCTAGCTTAGTTCCAGAGATATGAGCGCTCAAAGTTATAGCGAAACTCAGAGACACAGGGAGGTAAGAGCGCGCTCGCTTCTCTGCGTCTCTTCCCCTCTCCGCTAGAGAGTGTGCAAACTTTAAAGGCGCATATCTCAAAAACCAAAAGAGCTAGAAAAAGGTTGAAAACTACAAAAATGTGTAAAATTTAATGCTGATTATTTTTGTAGTTGACAAAATTTTGATAGTTTTTATAGTTTTAGAGATATACGCGTTTAAAGTTTGTGAGCTTTTTTTTTAGTAAAACTTTTTAGATATGGTAAATTAAAGGTCCAAACAGCAAAAAATGTAAAAGTTTTGACATTTCGAAAAGAATGCACATATTTTTTTTCAAAAAGTAAGTGCATCATAAAAAATTCAATAGATCAGACAACACCTGGAAAATATGAATGCTCAGAAATCGAAAAAAAAATTTTTGGACAAAAAATTTAAAAATAAACGTCTTTAACACTATCAGTCAAATGGTCAAAAAATCATCGAAAATTTTTGTTTTCTATAAAAAATTGAATTCAAAAAATAATCCAATCACGAGTTCCTTTCGGTGCAATACATAATCAGTTGATGTTTTTTTTTCCGAGTTTCTCTAATTCTCTCGACTTTTCATTATCTCTCTCTTTTTTTGGAATTATTATCACTGTTATCAAATTTTGAACGATAGGAACGGAACTGTTTTCAAATTTATGAGCAAAAATCGATGATTTAATTTTTGAACTTTGGAATATATGGAATTTTGAATTTTAGAATCGAAAAGGGAGTTGGATTTAAAAATTTAATAAATTTTTGAGTTATATGATACGAAAAAGAAAATGAATAAGTAGAATATTTTTTTAAAAATTAGATGCAAAAAAAATTTTTATTCAATTTTTTTGAAAAAAAATTAGGACTGGACATGAAACTTAGATCGCAGATATCTCAAAAACTAATATATCTATCAAAAAGTAGTAAACTACAAAAATTATCAGCTCTCAATTCTACACATTTTTGTTGCTTACAATTTTTCGATACCTAATTTAGTTCTCGAAATATGAGCGCTCAAAGTTGAAGCGCCAGTGAGAGACGCAGGAAGACTGGAGCACGATGGTTTCTTGCGCGTATCTCAAGAATTAAGATAGCTATCAAAAAAGTGCCAACTACAAAAATAATTATCATTAAATTTTACACATTTTTGTAGTTTATAACTTTTTTCTAGCTCTTATGGTTCTTGAGATATGCGCCTTTAAAGTTCGAACACTCTCTACCAGAGAGGGGAAGAGACGCAGAGAAGCGAGAGCGCTCTCGCCTTCCTGCGTCTCTCATTGGCGAGACGTAGGTACATCTGGCTGTAGTTTTTGTTTAGAATCTATTGAAATTCTTGAAATTCGAAAAATCTTGAGATTTCATACTTCAGAATCTTCCAAAACAAAAATTAGTTAGAAAATTTTTTTCTCAATTTTTTTTCAAAATCCATCAGAACCCAAGTGAACCCTTAAAGTCAAATTAGAATTTTCTCTTTTTTAATGTCTGTCTTTTCAAAATTATTCTAAACTTAATTTGAAATACAAAATCTTCTAAAAATTTCCTATCGATCTGTATAATGTTCATTGAAAATGAACCATGGGAAGTTGAGATAATTTGAAGTCAAAATTTTTCAAAAAATTAACAGTAGAGCGCATTTTGAACACTTTTTCCTATTCTATTCATTTTGAGCAGCCAAAAAAAGTTGAAAATAACAAAAAACTAACACCTCTTTTGTCCGCCCTCACACCTGTTTTGACCAAACTTTTTCCATTTCTTTTCAGCAGCTCAAAAATGGATAGACAGGTGTCAAAAATTGAATGAACAAAAACATGTTCTAGAAAAAGTCAAAAACTCGAAAAACATAATTATAGAATAGGGAATAGAACCGAAAAAAATGAGTCGGAAAAAAGGGGAGAGGGCGGAAAATTAGGAAATTGACACCGTCTGAAGTCAGAATCTGAGAAGATTCAGATTTTTGAATTGTGACGTTTAGGAAAGACTATTTTGGGTGGAAAATTGAGAAGAAATTTGGAGGGAAAATGATAGGTATGTAATTATAATGTCCTTTGGAATTCAAAAATTAAAAAATTTTGAATTTTCAAGAAAAAACGGAAAGAAAGAATATAATATTTTCAGAAATTTTTAAAATCCAAAAAAATAGAATCTGGAAAAAAAACTGAATAAATGATTATTAAAAATTTCCGAATCTCGAAATATTTGGTTTTTAATTTCCTATTTTCAAACTATTTTTTAATTATTTGAAAAGTTAGAATGTGTGAAACTTCAAATTCTGGAGGAGTTCCTTGATTCAAATAATTTTAGTTTTTTCTTCGAATTTCCTTCAAATTTATATAGGTTTTCAGGTAAACGTGTGAAAATACAAAGTGTGTGATATATCTAAAGACAAATACGGAACAAAAAAATGTACGTCAAAAATTCTAGACCTCTTTTAATCTCTCCATAAACAATGGGAACAAAAATGCTCATTTTCAGGTTGAAATAATATTTTATTTATAATATAATATTTTTATTTATAATTATTTTTATAGAGTTTCAAAAAATATAGAATAGCGACAGATCTTAAACCGACGATTTTTTAATTCTGGAAAATTCCAATTTAAAAAACCGTCAAGTTCTTCAAAATGCTATTAATTTGAGGACCTCGAAATATTTAAATCTGGGCACTTCAAAATCTCAAAATCTATAGAAACTCACGAGAATCGGTACACTTATGTACAGTCTTAAAGTAGGATTACAGTCATTTTTTTAATATTCTCAAAAGATCGTGCCAGTTCCAGTATTTACGAAAATAACAATATTTTTGCATAAAAATCGGTAAAACTCGAAAAAATTTATTTTCAAAACGCCAACTTACATTTTTCTAACCTATTTCAATGAATGTGGAATTTTTCGCCGATTCGAATGCACTAATATCGCTGCTCAAAACGCACTAGAAACATTTTTATTAACAAATCTTCAATTGTCGCGCCGACCGATGAAAACGAGCGCGACAGCAGACTCAAGTCGGCAGCGGGCGGCGCGACAAAGTGCAATTTTGTTCATAAAAATGTTTCTATTGCGTTTTTAGCATCGTTATTAGGTGCATTCGAATCAGTAAAAAATTCTACATTCGTTGAAATGGGTTAGAAAAAAATGTAAGTTGGTGATTTGAAAATCGATTTTCTCGCGTTTTAACGATTTTTGTGCAAAAATATTGCTATTTTCGTAAATAATGGACTTGGGACGCTCATTTGAGAAAATAACAAAAATGACTGTAATCCTACTTTAATCATTTTCAATTTGGAATTTTCGGTATTAGTGATGGCTATTCAGAATCACAGATTCCAAATATCAATAAACCGTAAAATCTGTATTGGATAGTCACCCCGGATGAGCTCAAGATGAGCACATTCTAGAAATTCAAACATATTGAAATTAGTCTTATTAGAATCTTCGTCAAAAGTTGATTCTCAAAATATGTTTCAAATTAGATATTATTATCCATTTTGAAAATTCAGAAGTATTTTTAGGTGATGGAAAAATAGAGAGGCATTCTTTTCTAATGCAGATTTTAAGTTAACTAACACAAGAATTTTAGGATCTTCGGTTTTTTGAAATTTCTAGGACTATTGAATCTTCAAAGTCTTCATTCTTTAAAGAATCTCAGAATCAAAAAAGTCTCAGAATTTTCCAGAACTTCACGACCCCAAAAAAAACCAAAAATATCTTCTTCTGTTAGTATCCCTCCTGGGGCATCCATATGGTCACGTTTTTGCACCCACATACCACCCGTTTTTTTCCTTTTTTTCGCTTCGTTTTTTTCTTCCGTAATCTTATGTCTATCTTCTACTTCTTTTTGTAATCCATCATCTCCACTTTTTTTTCTAGAAGTGAAGAAAAGAAATCATCCATATTTTTTGCAGAAAAAAGTAGAATATGGATATGGGAATTATTGATGACTGAAAAAATAATATGAAAAAGTTGGAGATGAAGATGAAAATGGAAAAAAATGGGGGAACGAAGAAGATTCAGAATCCAGGGATTCTGAAATTCTGAAATTTTCAGATGAAAAATTGTTGAAAAAAAAAACTTCAGAGAAAACACATTTTTTTAGTAAATTTGGATTCCAAGATTCTCATTTTTACAGATTTTTGATTTCCAGATTTAGAAATTTTGGTATTTCCAGATCATGGAAAACTCTAAAGTACAGAAGTTTTCTAAATTTTTGGAGATCCTGAGATTCTGAAATTTTCAGATGAAATAATTTTGAAATTTTGATAAATTTAGATTCTAGGATTCTGATATTTATAGTTATTCGAATCTATAGATTTTGAAATTTTTTGAGCTTTCAGATTCTAGACTCTGAAATTTAGACGTTTTCTGAACCTGGAGATCCTGAGATTCTGAAATTTTAAGATTACAAAATTTTTTGAAAAATGGTTTTTTAGTAGTCTGAGTTCAAAATTTTGAATATTGTCCATCAAAAAATGAAAAATTTAAAGCAAAAATGCTCCAGAATCTCAAAATCCGAAAATCAACCATTTTCCAAATTTGAAAATTTCTCTTCTAGAATCTTGAAATTTTCCAAATTTTACATAATTTTAGTTCCAGAATCTCAAATTTTCTTCGGCCAAAAATTTTCCACCAAAAACAAACCCTCTTCCCCCCAAAACCTATTCATCATCCATATTTTCAGCCAAAATATCTTCCCTCTAAAAACAAACAAAAATGGAGGGATAAGGCTCCATTTCAAGTTTAAAACCAAGCCGAAAAATAACCAAAAAAAGAGGAAAAAATGTTGTTGGAGCCTTCTTTTCTTCTTTCCATGACCCGTTTCCCTTTGGGCGGTCGAAAAAAGAGAAGAAAATGGACAAAAATGAAACGAAAAAAGAAGAAAGCAATGCAACCCGAAAAAACCGAACACACATTTTTGGGGAAGCGAAAAAGAGCGAAGAAAATGCTTCTTTTTGAGGGAAATTTTGGGGAAACTTGACGTCTTCTAAAATAGATAAAGGTTTGAAATTATTTGAACAAAAAATCTTTTTCAAAATTTAATAAAAATAACGATTTAAAAAGTCAGTAATTTGAAAAATCGAAAAGTAACAAAGAAAAAATGGAAAAACTTCAAGCAACTGTATCTCGAAAACTAAAAAAGCTATCAAAAAATTGTAAACTAAAAAAATATGTAAAATTTAATGCTAAATATTTTTGTAATTGATCAAATTTTGATAGCTTTTTTAGTTTTTGAGATATACATCTTTAAAGTTAGCGCGCCCTCTACCAGCGAGGAAGAGAGACGCAGAGAAGGCAGATAGCTCTCGCTTCTCTGCGTCTCTGACCTTTACTGAATTTATAGTTTTTTTTTTTTTGGTGAGTTTTCTTCAATTTTTCATGTTTTCTTACTGTTAAAAGTGTCAATTTTTCAAAATGTCAACAAAAAATTATTGAAAAATAGTTTCCAATCTTCTAATCGTTTAAAAATGAACAAAAATATGAGAATCCACGACAAAACTACACACATTTGTGTATTACTCTCGGGGGAACATTTTGAAGAACTTTTTTTGGGATTTTTTTTTTTGAAAAAAAAGTTCCATTGTAAAGGAAAGGGGAACCAGGAAATAAAATTGAAAAGAAAAATTGAAAAAAAAAAACCGAGAAACATTTGGAATGGAAAGGTGCAAATGTGTGTTTTTGACAAGGTAATAATTGAAAAAATAAGAATCTGATGACGTTATATATTTATTTAAAAATAGAGATTCTGAAATTGTGCTCCAATGAATTTGCAGTATCAATTCAATGTGGCTACGCAGTGAATTGCTATTCGCCTCCAAAAAAAATTCCAAAAAATGCAAAAGTTGTTTTACTGATCTTTGAGTTTTCACTAACATCTGGAGAACATGAGCTTTGGTTAATAAACCAAAGAAAAAATGTGTTGGCTAATAGTTTTAAGGCTCTTAAAACTCTTATAAACAAATTTACTAAAAATTAATAGATCCTTGATTCAAAAAAGTATATCTTCAAAACCAAAAGAGCTATCAAAAAATGGTCAACTACAAAAAAAACGATCAGTAAATTTTACACATTTTTGTAGTTCACAATTTTTTGATAGCTAGTTTAGTTTCTGATATATGAGCGCTCAAAGTTGTAGCGATAGTGAGAGACGCTGGGAGGCGAGTTCACTCTGGTTTCTCGCGCGTATCTCAAAAACTACGGTAGCTATCAAAAAGTTGTCAACTATAAAAATTATCATCATTGAATTTTACTCATTTTTGTATGTAGTTTACAGATTTTTCATAGCTAGCTTAGTTCGTGAGATAAACGCGCTCAATGTAGCGAGAGACGCAAGGAGGCGAGAGCGCTCTCGCTTCTCTGCGTCTCTTCCCTCTCTGGTGGAGAGTGTGCCAACTTTAAAGGCGCATATCTCGAGAACCATAAAAGCTAGAGAAAAGTTGCAAATTACAAAAATGTGTGAAATTTAATGTTTATTATTTTTGTAGTTGACAAAATTTTGATAGCTTCTTTAGTTTTTAAGATATAAACATTCAAAGTTTAAGTAAAATTTTTTTTTTGTCGTATTTGTCTTAATTTTTGAGCTTTGCTACTTAAAATCTCAATTTCCCGCCTATTTTTCCTTTGATTTATTTTTTGACGTCACCTACTCATATCTCAATTTGAAAAATGACCCTTCTCTAGAATAGTACAAAATGAAAAATGTTCGCTTATTTCTCATCAATCTGAAGTCATGTGACATTCTGACAGAAAAATAGGGTCCCTTGTTTGATAAATGAATTGAAGGGCCCCTTCTACTAGAAGAAAATAGAACAATAGAAGAGCAAAGAAATGAAAAAAGTTTGAAGGAAAAAAGTGGAAATTGAGGTCTTTTGGGAAGAAAAAAAGGAGGGGAGTTGTCGGGAATACAATTAAATTTGTTATAAATTAGGCGGTTTTGGTGTCCGAAAAGAAAACGGATGACTTTTCTTTCTTTTTTTGGTTAGGGATCTTAGAAGAGTTTCGAAACGGAAGAAAGTGTAAGAAAATACGACAGCTAGAAAAAAAATTTTCAAACACAAACTTTAAACGCATTTATCTCAAAAACTTCAAATGATTTTGAAAAATAGTCAACTACAAAAATGATCAGTATTAATATTTACACATCTTTGTAATTTACAACTTTTTTCTATCTCTTATGGTTTTTGAGATATACGCCTTTGAAGTTTGCTCACACTCTACCAGAGAAGGAGAGAGACGCAGACGGGCGAGAGTGCTCTCGCTTCCCCACTCACTGGTGCTTCAACTTTGAGCGGTCATATCTCAGGAACTAAGCTAGTTCTCAAAAAATTGTAAATCACAAAAATGTGTAAAATAAAATGATGAATATTTTTGTAGTTAACAACTTTTTGATAGCTCTCTTAGTTTTTGAGATATGCACTTTTGAATCGAGGATCTTTTAATTTTTGCTTCGATTTGTTCATGCTTTTTTCCAACATTTGCGCGAGTTTGAAAGAGCGAAACGTCGGATTGGGTAATCAAAAAAGGTTCAACCACAAAAAAAAACTCTTTTTTTGATATTAGTGATTTATTATTGAACTTTTTTGACAATAAAGCAAGGAGACAACGAACAATTAGAAGAGAAATAATAAAGCAACATGCTGGTTCTTGACTTGGATATTTGACAGACACTGTATATTGGATTCCTTATGAGAAAAAATGTTTTATAATGACTCAAAATTGAGCGGGAAACTTGCTCCGTCAATTTCTACTGTTCTGTTTTCAGCTTTTATTATCATTGCTTTGATAGAACAAGAAAGTTGCCTCGTCCACGGTGTTTCTTCCTTTAGCTCTATTCTGAAAAAACGTTAATGTTTCCTCACAGAAGAAGAACAGGGTCTTACCCGATCTTCCACGATGTTATCACCATATTGCTGTTGAAAACCAGGCACTCGCAGTCGTACGAAGTGTCTCGATGGATGTTCGTGAAGTCTTTCTCGCCGATAGCTCCAATGATGAGCAATTGACCAGTGTACTCACAAACAAGCTGACCCTTCTTAACATCCCTTGCCGTCCTCAATCCAAATCCAATGGTTTCGTTTTCATAATAGACTACCACTTCTGACGGCTGTCCTCTTTGAAGTAAACGTCGTCGCTGCACTCCACGACGACTCTCTCGATATTTGAGTCGTTGATTGTGAAGTCGAGGAGTCCTTCCTTGTTGGAAAATCATATTCATACGATTTCAAGCGGTTTTGTTGAGGGATTTTGGGTTGATCTTGTAATAGGCTTCGAACTGAAAATAATTTTCAAGTTTAATAAGTTTTCTCAAATGATCGTCCCAAGTTCAGTATTTACGGAAAGAACAATATTTTTGCACAAAATCGTTGAAACTCGAGAAAATCGATTTTCAAAACGCCAACTTACATTTTTCTACCTATTTTTAAAAATGTAGAATTTTTCGCTCGCCAGCGGCGAGCGCGACAAAGTAAATTTTTTTCGAATCGACGAAAAATCCAACATTTTTCGAAATAGGTTAGAAAAACTGTAAGTTGATGTTTTGAATATCGATTTTCTCGAGTTTTAATGATTTTTGTGCGAAAATGGTTATTTTCGTAAATACTAGACTTGGGACGATCATTTGAGAAAATAATGAGTGTAATCCTCCTTTAAGAAACCCGACAAATTACTCACCTTCGATTTTAATAGAAAAATGCAAATCTTTTTTGAAAAAATAGTATTAGAACATTTCCGATCTCTTTATACAGTTAGAAATCATGGAAAACTCTGGCAAAATAGACAGAATTTATAAAAAATCAATAAAACAAAGAGACGTCCATTCAGTTGGTCATCTTGGAGAGCAGAATGAATAGGTTTTGGGATCGACTTTCGCCTTTTCGAAAGAGACATTTGAATATGCCTCCCGCCAAATTTTCGCATGCGGGATGCGTCGCGTGTCAGGTGCGACATATTCGCTGCGTAGCGACTCAATTTTGTTTTTCCTATTATTCAGTTTTCCCAAGTTTCATCGCGCTCCATTGCGAACTTGGGGAAATTCAAAATTTTGATCTTTCCCGCTCACTTTTTTCGCATGTAGGTCACGTCAAATATAATAATTTGGTTGATTTTGTGTTTTCGACGTGACCTACATGAGAAACAAGTGAGCGGGAACGCTAAAAATTTTGAATTTCCACAAGTTCGCAATGGAGCGCGATGAAACTTGGGAAAACTGAATAATACAAGAAACTTCACAAAAATTGAATTTGGCGGGAAACCGCATGCTGTCTGCGTCTCTCTCTCTCTCTCTCTTGTCTTGGCCGTGCGACAGAGCGCGCTTTCTCGATGTACCGCGCTGCGACCCTGTGCGACCCTGTGTGGGTATTGTTTTCATTCTGAATCTTATTTCTTTTATGAATTTTTAAAAAGATTCCAGTGCACAAGAATAATTTATTTTTCACGACAGAAAAAAACAGATCCCAGAAAAAAGAGAGTGAAAAGCATGCAGAAATGAAAATAAAAACCGAGTTAAAACTATAAAATCACTGATTCGCCTTCTTCGGATCGACCATTCTCTCACTGAACTTCAAAATCTCGGGTCCACCACGGACTTCGGCCTCCAAGAGTGGAAGTTTGACGACGTGAAAGTCTTCGTATAATTCATCGATTTCACTGAGATATTTCGATTGAATCGCCTGTCGAGAACCACACTTCCGGCATGTCACTTTTCCATTCGAATCCGTATCAGGGAAGAGAAGTTGATTGACGATAATGTTGTGAGTGTCGATTCCTTGTTTCGTCAATTCTTGAATCAGACGTTCCGTTTCGTAGAGTGACAAGAATTCGGCAATGCAGACGCACACGAATGTGGTACAGTCCTGAAACCAACGATGAGGAAGGTTTGAAGGAGGTGTCTAATATACGAAAGCTTGCGCTGATTCCGAATTTCATGATGAAAACACTAAACAATGGCTTCAAACAGTACCAAAAGCAGTAGCTTTCTGGTTCAGTTTGAAGCCATTTTTGAGCGTTTTCGGTAAGATATTCAGAGTGTATGCTGAATTTTACACTTTTCTTCGAATTCCCAGCGCTCTTTTTCCCCAAATTCTCAATCCTTACCGGATCCTTAAACTGCGCATTCATCTTCTTGACACTCTCCAACGTCGTCGTCATCTTCTCGATCATCTCATTCATCGATCCTCCGCCCAATCCGAACATTCCACCGAATTGATTCATCATCGGTCCAAACATGCCTTGAAGTGAGAGAATCTTCGTGAAAACCTTCTCCAGAAGAGTGGGAAATTGAAGAAGACGGAGGGTGTGGCCGGTGGGAGCCGTGTCGAAAACCACGACGTCGAAATCGAGCGAGTCTATCAATCTGGAATACATTGAATTATTTAGTGTTCATTAGAATATTCAGAATCCTCCTGAAGCTTGGAATCCTTTAAAATCATTCAGATCCCTCAGGAATCCCCCGGAATCCTCTAGAACCAGGGTTGCAACGGGTCGGGCCGGGCCAAAAGCAAAAATTCTCGGCCCGGCCCGGCCCGCGGGCCCTGTGAGGGAAAATTTCGATCAAAAAATTTCGATCCTAATTTCTAATTTCCAGTTTTAGTCGCTATTTCATGTATAAAAGTTTGAGGAACTTCTATGATCACATATGACAACATTTTTTTTTTGAAAATGTCCCAATTTTTCTTTAAAATTTCGAGAAAATTCGAAAATTTTCAAAAAATTTTCATTGAAATTTTTCCTCACGGGCCCGCGGGCCGGGCCGGGCCGAGAAAATTTTTTTGAGCCCGGCCCGTCAAATTGCAACTCTGTCTAGAACCCTTTAGAATCCTTCAGACCCCTTCAGGATTCCTCAGAATCAATTTTCAGTTTTTTTGGGTTTTAGAGTATTTTTAATTAATTTTTAGCGATTTTTTGGTCATTTTTCATGAATTTTGAGCTTCAGAATATACTTTTAATCAATTTTTGGATTTCAGAATATTTTATATAAATTTCTAATGATTTTTTCTTGATTTTTCGGTAGTTTTTCATGAATTTTGAGTAGTTTTCGAAAGACTTAGGCCCAGAAGATGTGTCAAAAGAAGTTCTGAGGAGCTCTGCGAAGTTTTGAAGGGTCCCTAATGAGCTTGAAGGCTTCAGAATCCTCCAGAATCTTCCAAAATCCTCTAGAAGTCTCCAGAATCATCCAGAATACATCAGGATTCTACTGACGCTTCCTGGACCCTCTGTGATCTTCTAGAATCCTTCAGACCCCTTCAGGATTCATAAGAATCCTCCACAATCCGTTTTTGGTCAATTTTTTGGATTTTAGAGTATTTTAAATCAATTTTTGATGAATTTTCGACCATTTTTCTTGGATTTTGAGTAGTTTTTGAAGGATTTTGGGTCAGAAGATGTGTCAGAATCCTGCAGAACCTTTCAGAAGACTTACTTTATCATCTCCCCAAAGCTCATGGCCTCATCAATGCCCGGCAACCCCCCGGCGAATTGTTGCAAGAAATCCTTTCCCATCTGCATTCCTCCACCACTTCCCCCTTCATTCTGTGCCGCATTCTGAAGCATCTCCTCGATATTGGCCATCTCCACACCCTCTCCAGCCGGATTCGAATCGATTTCCATTGCGAACAGATTCTCGAATCCCTCGACGAGCGTCGGCGTCTTTGTGAACTTTTGACAGAACGCATCCGATATATTATGGGCGGGATCAGTGGAAATGAGAAGAACTCGTCCGCGAACTTTCGACAACTGAGCTGCCAGTGAGCAACTGCACGTCGTCTTGCCGACGCCTCCTTTTCCGCCGACGAAAATCCATTTCAACGATTTTTGCTCCAGAATGTTCTTGATCGATGCTTCGAGTTGGTCGGACATTTTCGGACCTGAAAAATTGAAGGTTTTTGGTGGAAAAAATTCAAGGAAAAAAGAAATCGAGCAAGCGAAAAAAACTGAAAAAAACATTGAAAATGAGGGTGTTTTTCGCCAAAAAGTTGCATGGCAACCCGCTTTTGTGGATTTTTGCTCTTTTTTGCCGAAAATTTGCGAAAAAAACGCGAAAAACCCACGAAAAATGAGTGGAAACTCGTGGAAAAAGTATACAACTACAGTATCCCAAAAAACTTAAAGGGACATGCTGGCAAATGGTGAGTGGGTATTGCCACGAAAAGCAATTCTCGATATAATTTTGAAGTTTTTGGATTAAAATTACTGGAATTTTTTTCGATTTTTCGGCGAAAATTGTCTCTAAATAAAAAACCTAAAAATTCAAATAATTTTAGTGCAAAAATTCACGAGAAAACGTCGGAAAACCCTGAAGAACAGAGTGAAATTCTTGGAAACTACAGTAGCCTGAAAATCCAAAACTTAAAGGGACATGTCATGATAATGTCAGTGGGTCTCGCCACGAACACATTTATTTTTCAATTTCTATGAATTTTTTTTTTGGTTGTTTGGCCTAAAATTATCCAATTTTCATCATTTTTGGCTCAAAACATCTGAAATTTCCCGTTAAAAAATCGAAAAAATAAATAAATTGGTGATATGAACCGAAAATTTAAAAAAAAAACACAAATTAAGTTGAAAAAATGAGTTTATTTTCAAAATAAAAAATCCAAAATCGAGACTCAATCCGGACTTTTCTGCACAATTCGAATAATTCTATCGACAATTGGATCGGGTTCCGAGCGTGGAATCACTTGAACTCCGCTGGCTTTTAGTCTGAAAATTTTGAAATTTCAAAATCCACGTCACAGTTCAATGGAGCGCACTTCCTTACCTCCACTTCCGATTGTCCCATAGTCCATCGGGCATCGGGTACGAGAAGAGATATCTAAAATAGTGAAAAAATTGTTGGAAATTATCGAAAACACAAATTTAAGAAAAAAATTTTTTTTTTTTTTGGAATTTTTTAATAAAAAATTTTGAATTTCCCTCCAAAAAAAGACTCACAATTTGAGCGGTCCAAAATAGTAATCCAGAAACTCCAAAAATCGCTCCTTCAACGAATTCGTGGGGGTCTGAAAATTGAATTTTTTTTCTTTTTTTTAAATATATTTTTTTGAAAAATTTAATTGAAATTTTTAAATTTTTTTGTTGTAATGTTAAAATTCCAAAAAAACTCACATATTTCAGCGAACGTCGTCCCTGTCGTTCCACATCTAACATTGGCGTATATTTAGTGGAATCCATTGGGAAAATTCCAAAATTTTATGAAAAATAACGAAAAAATTCGCAAATTTTTATTCAAATCTCGCCGCGTGTATTAAATATTTAAAGCTGGGGGTCAATAATAATTGGGGAAAAAATCACATCTAGAACCACAGGATTCGATTTTGGGGACAAATATGCAAAAAAATTGAAGGGAAAAATCAGCGAACCCGTAAAATTTTCAGAAACTCTAAAAATACACATATATACTCTCGATTAGAGCGCATTTTCTCTCTCTACATCGCGTCGAAATGGAAACGATGCGATTGTTGTTGTCTCTCGTAGCGATCCTCTTTTTTCTCGCGATAATGTAAGAAGAAGACGACCATTAGGAGCATACAGCAGACGAGTGCAATCACGGCGAGACTCTGGAAGAATTTTGAGGGGAAAAATGGGCTAAAAATAGGGAAAAAATGTTGAAAAATGATTCAAATTTGAAGGAAAATCGATTTTTCAATCGAAAACTCACCAAAATTTGAACAAAAAAAGTTTTTTTGAAAAATTTTGATTAAGATTTTTTTTTTCAAATTTCGATTGCAAATGAGCTAAAAATGGCCAAAAATAGTGAATAAGTGACTCAGAATTGAAGGAAAATTTAAATTTTCTACTGAACATCACTCAAAAATTGAAGAAAAAAGTTTGGAAAATTTTTTGACCAAATTTTTTTTTTCAAATTTTGATTGAAAATGAAACAATGGAAAATAGTGAAAAATTATTTAAAATTGAAGGAGAATCGATTTTTTCACTGAAAAATCTCCGAAATTGATTTTAAAGTTATTATAAAAATTCAATTGAAAGCGACAAAATTGCCTCCAATCATTTTTGAGCGAATTTTTTTGGATTTTTGTGTTTTTTTTTCAAATTTCGCGCTCAAATTCCCTATTTCTGCTCCATACCTGTACAATAAGTGCCGACGGTGTAACATAAAGACGACTCGTCCAGTGTGGATACTCGGATGATGGTGGGAGTACGATAATACGAGAATTCGGAACAATTTGTTTCAAACTGTGCTTCCAGTCCTCTTTTCGGTCCGCGTATTTTGGAATCGCGATGTTGAGCTGAAGAGAAAGAGAAAATGAAAGAGAAAATGAAGGGAATTCGATTTTTCGAAAATCTGAAATCCTCAAGACTCAATCTTCGAGAAAATTCGATTTACAAAACGTTCATTCAAAATTTTTCTCAATTTAGAGTTTTCTGTACCGTTTATTCAACGAAATCGCAAGGAGAAATTCTGAAAAATTTTTTTTTGGAAAATTTTCAAAACATTTCCTTGCAAATTTTTTGAATAGATAATAGTAGAAGCTCTAATTTTTCGAAAATTTAGAAATTTCGAGCAGTTGAAAGTTTTGCAAATCGAATTTTCTTGAAGAGTTTTTGAAGATTCCAGATTTTTAGAAATTTCCGAAATTTCAAAAAAAAAGTAAAAAGTTTTAGATTTCCTCCAATAAGTTCTTCAGAATTCTGGATGTCTCGATTTCCATTTTTGAGAGAATTTTTGATTTTTTGAATTTCAGAATTTTCCGATTCTGAAGAATCAGAAAAACAAATTGACGGTACTGTAGTTTTTAAGAAAATTTCGAATTTTGGAAAAGTCCAAAATTTCGGCTCCGCGACATTCAGAAAGCGTGACGTTTCGCAGGTGTAACATTTTGAAAGAAAAACTTTTTACCTGTGAAATGCCACACTTTCGAAACGTCACACTTCCTTAAAAATGCCATTTTCGAGTTTAAAAGAATCTCAATTTTCTGAAAATTCCTTTTTTTTTTTGAAAATTCAAAATTCAAAAAATTTAAATTTCGAAAAATCTTTCCAGAATCCTCCAAAAATCTCTAGAACCCTCTAGAATCTTCTGGGATCCTCCTGAATCCTTCTGAATCCTCTAGGGTCTTCTAGGGCCCTCTGGGATCATATAAAATCCTCCAGAATCCCTCTGAATCATCCAGAATCCTTCCAGAATCTTCTAGAATCCTCTAAGACCTTCTAGGGCCCTCTACAATTTTCAAAAATCCTCTGGAACCTTCTGGAACCCTCTAGGATCCCCCAGAGACCTCCAGACCCCTCTAGAATCTTTCAAAATACTTTAAAAAATCCTTCTGAATCCTCCAGAATCCTCTAGAAGCCCTTAGACTCTTCCAGAATCATTCGAAATCCTTCAGAATCCACCAGAATCTATTGGAAGCTTCTCGAATTCTTCTGAATCTTCTAGAAACCTCTGGAACCTTCTGGAACCCTCTAGGATCCTCTGGATTTTTCTAGAATCCTTTAGGATCCTTCGCGTGCCTTCTGAATCCCTCAGAACCCTCTAGGATCATCTAGGTTCCTTCCGAATCCTTCAAAAATTTCCCCATTTTTTGAGCTCAATCTTCATTCATTTTTGCTCATTTTTTTCTCTGTTTCAACTTTTTGAAAATCCTTACCTCATCCACAAAATTGGGACTTCTTCCGAGTCCATACAACAAGAAAGGTAGATACAATGCCCGATTGGAACTCGCAGGCACCTGACACGCGACACTCTGCGTACTTCCACCCCATCCATCAGTCATCGAAAACGATGCGCACGCTCCCGTCATACTGATACTCGATCCAATTTCATTCGATTTCGGATTACATCGATTATCGGAACAGACGCCAGTGAATACTTGAACTTTCAAAAATGTCGTATCCCCTTTGTCGGGACAATAAATGAAACCGAAACGGGTCTCACTACCGTACTCGTATTCAACCAATAAATCCAGTGATCCATCTTCCAATAAATCAAAGAAAGTTCCCATTCGAATGACACCCAGAGACATATTCCTCGGTTGGATTAGATCTACTTTTCTGATTTCAAATCGACGAGTTCCGTTCTTTTCGCAATTCTTGCATTCCACATTTTCGATTACTTTTACCGCCGGGCGATTGTTGGCCTGCAAGAAACATTTTTGATAAAAAATAATCCTTTAAAATCTAATTTTAGTCAATTTTTTAGCTTAGCGATATTTCAAAAGTGTGACATTTCGAAAGTAAAATATCTCGAAAGCGGCCATTTCGAAAGTGTGAAATCGCGGTTTTTCTCAATTTTTTGAGCTTTTTATATACACTTTTTCTTCAAATTTATACGAAAAGTTCAAAAAATTGAGCAAAAACGCGATTTCACACTTTCCAAATGTCTCGGAGCCTCAGAGTCTATTTTTAGCCAATTTTTTGGATTTTAGAGAAAATTCCAGATTTTGAAGGCATTTCGAATTCTAAAAGAGGAAATCAAAAAGACTCTTCAAAATCTGAACTTCCTAATTTCGGTTTTCTTGAAAATTTTGGATCCGTGACGTTTCGACAGCGGACATTTCGAAAGTGTGAAATCGCGTTTTGCCTAAATTTGAACTTTTCGTATACACTTGCCCAAAAGAATCTATGAAAAGTTTCAAAAATTGGACAAAAACGAGATTTCACACTTTCGAAATGTCCGCTTTCGAAGTGTCTCGCTTTCGAAACGTCACACTTTCGAAATGTCCTTTTTCCTCTCTTTTTTCTTACCTTCGTCGCCTGTACAATCGTAATAATATCTGGGAAACTGTCCAGTGAGAATTCTCCCACTCGGAACACAACCAACGAATAAGGCTCCGGTTTCACCAAATAATCCTGCATATCCAATGTAACCGATGTCCATCCACGTGATTTACAGTACGATGCCATTTGGATTACCTGAAAAAACGGGGAAATTTGATTTTTTGTCTTCAAATTGTCTCAAAATTTGAGATTTCGGTTCATGAGAATCGCTAGAAAACGGCGCATCCTTTGAAGCCAAAAATGCACTATTTTTCTCAAAAACTGTTTCAAAATTGTCATTTTGCAGTCATTTTTAGCTATTCTATACGAAAATCAGTGCGTTTTTGGCCGTAAACTGTCCCGGGTATCATTTTGACGGTTTAGAAAGTAAAAATCGTCTAAAAATGAGTCGAAGTCAAAAAGAGACGAAAATGGCCAGAAACTCGATTTTGAAGTTTCTAAACGATTCTGGACAAAATATGACGATTTTGAACGATTTTTGAGGCCTTTCTGACTTTTTTCATGTTGAAAAGCGCAATTTTTGGGCATTTTGATGATTCAAAACCTAAAAATCGCCTTAAAATGTGTTAAAAAAAGAAAGAAAATTGATTTGGAGTTTTTCGAGATGATTGTGAACGGAATTTGACAATTTTTGAGATCAATTTGACTGTTTTTATGCTGTAAATTGAGTTATTTAAGTTTTTTGTGTCATTTTTACGATTTGGAGCGTAAAAATTGGCTCAAAATGACCAAAAACTCGATTTTGCCGCTTCTAGATGATTTTTGACGTAATTTGACGATTTTGAGGTTATTTTTTAGATCATTTTGACATTTTTTTCTGCTGTAAATCGCCTCCCTACCTGCGTACACGACGCCTCCTTACAAATCGGCACCAAAATATCCATTTCTCCATCCGAATCCACATCCATCACCACCGGGGCGGCGACGTATGGATATTGGGCTTTCGTGAGCAGAGGGATCCATTCTTTGTATTTCCAACCGATTTTCGTGTGTTGCCAGGTCTGCAAATATGATTTTTTAAAAATGTTTTTTGAACAGAAATGGGCTCTGGAAGGTGAAAATTCGAAATGTTTGGGTTTGAAAGACTGAAATTTTTGATTTTTAGCCTAAAAATTCGAAATTTTCTCTATTTAGCTCTGCTTAAAGATTTTTCAGGTTTAATTTTTTAGAAAACTTTTAGGGTCAAAATATCCAAATTTTGACCTCGAAAATCTCAAAAATTGATCAAAAACTAAAAAATTTGAATTTTCAGCAAAAATTAAGTTCAAACCATTTTCAGCTATTCTTCCATATCTCCGGAGCCTGACAACGACAAACTTTCCTGATTTTTTTACCTTTTAAGGTTAAAAATGCGAAAATTTGAGCTTGAAAACACACAAAAAAATTGTTGTTAAAATTGTTTTTCTCAAAAATTTTTTTTTTGAAAAATTTAGGAAAACTCAAATTTTCAGCATTTTAATCTAGTTCTCAAGGTCTTCGGAGCCTGAGAACGACTTACACTCATTTTCAATCCTTGGCTCTCTCTGGTCATAAATACAATGTCCGCAATGAGATCGGCTGAAAAATTTCAATTTTTTCAATATTTTTCTTTTAATTTTCTTTTTTTTCCTCACAATTAACATCAACAAAAAGATGTGGCATTCCTTGATAGATATCCATCTTATCCGGGAATGATTGAAATTCATTTACACACGAATTAATAATCGGAATAATGGATCCATCTTTTTGGACAGAAGTACAGAATAGCGATCCATTGGGATAGAATCCCAAAATATCCGTCAATCCGTCATTCGTCACATCCATTGTCATTGCGTGTTGTTGGAGGAAATCCACGTGGAATGGTTGGAATGTTTCTTTGTTTTCGTTGTCGAGATCGGATGTCCAGAGAGTGTGGTTGTAGACACCTTCAGAGTCACGGATCGATACCTGGAAAAGAGGGAATTTGAGATTTTTTGGGTCACTTAATTTGAAATATTCCAAACTCTAGGAAATATCGTTTTCGTGATATTTGAAGTTCGTGGCTTTGAAATTTAAATATTCCGAGTTTTCGAGGTTTTTTCTATTTAAAAATTTGAAGAATTTTTAGGATTTCAGAAATGAGAAATGTCAGGTTTTTTGGGGGATTTTGAAGTTTTGAGAGGTTTAAATTATTCCGAATTCGCGATTGCAAGTTTTTTAGCTAGATAGTATTGGAAAAACAACTAATTTTGAACGAAGATTTCCGAATTTTTTCAAATCGGAGAGCTTGAAAATCTTGAAATTTTAAACATTTTCGAAATCTAAAATTTCAGAATTATTAGAGTGGGATTACGGTCATTTTTTTCATTTTCTCAAATGATCGCTCCAATTCCATTATTTACGAAAATAACAATATTTTTTGCACGAAAATCGTTAAAAACCGTTTTTCAAGCCTCAATTTTTTTCTAACCGATTTCAAAAAATATAGAATTTTTTGCTGATTCGAATTCAGATAAAATCGCTGCTCAAAACGCCATAGAAAGTTTTTTTGACGATTTTTAATGTAAAAAATCGCGTATAATAACTTTTTCTAGACCATTTCCAGCAACGAAATTAGGTGCATTCAAATCAGCAAAAAATTCTACATTTTTTGAAATAGATTAGAAAAAATTGAGGCTTGAAAATCGATTTTTTAAAACGATTTTTGTGCAAAAATATTGTTATTTTTGAAAATATCTCAATTATTTAAAACTAATTTTGGTCAATTTTCACTGATTTTAAACTATTTTTTTGTCAATTGATTTATAATAATGGTTACATTATTCAATGTACTTTTAATTAATTTTAACCGAATTTTTGAAATTTTTAGTTCTGATAATCAATTTTAAATCAAGGTTTCAGTAGTCCAATTTTGACTGTCCAATTTTGATTTTTGTTTCTTATTTTGGAAAAAGATGCTATTGTCCTCGTGGAGTACACAAGCTTAAGGCTTTCCGGTGATAAATTTTCGATTTTCAAGTTTTTGGGTCAATTTTTTCAGAATTTTTGAAATTTTTAGTTCTAAAAATCTTTTTTTTCAATCAAGGTTTGAGTACTCTAATTTTGCAGTATTTTTGCTCAATTTTCATCGAATTTTCAGTCATTTTTTGTTCTGAAACATATATATTTTTTTAATTTTCTGCGATTTTCAGAAATTCTAAAAATTTCGCTCAATTTTTTTTTAAAAAGTTCTGATATCGAAGTTCTTTTGTGTCAATTTTAACCGCAATTTTTGAAATGTTTAGTTTTGAAAATCAGTTTTTTTAAAAATCAAGGTTTGAGTACTCTGATTTTACCGCATTTTCGCTCAATTTTTACCGAATGTTCAGTAATTTTTTCGCTCTACAGTACTCACCAACACATCCAACCTCGAGTCGCCGTTAAAATCGCCCACCGAACACTCGACTAAATCCTGATTCAACGCGGGTTCTCCAATTCGAAACGTGGTTCCCTGGGAGAATTTCGACGCCTCCATCACATCTAATAGTTTCGTTTCTTGATAATTTATAGTCAGCGATCCATTTGAGAAAACGAGAATATCCGTATTCCGGTCCGCATTGAAATCTCCGAATGCACACACTTTCCCAGACAAATCGGGGGCGGTTTTATCGAGGGAATGGACATTTTGTGTGAATAGAAACATCCATATTAGTAGAGGAGGTAATATTTTTAACATAGTACCTGAAGAAAAAATGGATTTTTTGGGTCTCAAATAGTAGAAGAAAAAAGGGTTCAAAAATGAAGGAAAATAAATTTTGAGGGTTGAAAATTAAAGAAAATAAGCTGAAAACGGCAAAAAATAATTTTTGAGCCGAATTTTTTTTTGAAATTTGATCTTTAGACCTAAAAATGGGAAAGAAAATCGAATTTTTGAGCCAAAATATAGGTTTTTTTGAATTTTTGATTTTTAAAATCTCGGAATCTAGAATATTGGGATTTCAAAATTTTCAGTAGTTATATTTTTTGTAAATCTGAGAATTTCGAAATTTTGGAAATTTCGTTATTTTTTTCGGAAATTTTTTAAAGGTGGTGTGCGGGTTTTTAACATAACGGCTCAAATGGGGTAAAAATACATGTATTTTCATAATATCATGATGAAAACGCGCAAAAAAATTTCTTACGGCCGCAAAACGCCGTCAAAGTGCGATTTTTTGGTACGGTAGTGGTCCCTGATGGAAGAGCTGGCCTAGCTTTTTCCACTAGTCCGCGGGCCGCCGACGCGGCGAAATTCGCATATTTTCCCGAAATTTTCAATTTTTTAGCCAATTTGCGGATAAATTATCAGTTTTTTTGCATAATATGTTAGAAAATCACCTGACAATGCTGCCACAAATGAGTTTTCACTGTTTTTCGTTAAAAATAAGCGAAAATCGGTTCGTGAGAAAGGGACCACTACCGTAGTGCAAATCGCACTTTGACGGCGTTTTGCGGCCGTAAGAAATTTTTTTGCGCGTTTTCATCATGATATTATGAAAATACATGTATTTTTACCCCATTTGAGCCCTTATGTTAAAAACCCGCACACCACCTTTAAAAAACTGATATTTTTTGGAATTTCAGAATTTCATTGGAACCATCGAAATTTAAATTTTTGTACTCAAAAATTCATTTTTTTTTCTCAGTTTTTGAATTTTTTTTTTTGAAATTTCAGATTTCCAATTAATTTCTTACATTTCTATCAACTTTTAGAGTCCTTCCGATATTTTGAATAGTCAAAATTTCTGTTTTTTTCTATTCAAAATTACTAATTTTCAAAAAAAAAAAGATTTTTTCAGATTCCCAACCAATTTTTTTTGGATTTTTAGCAATTTTTATCATTTTTTTTTTGTTTTTTTTTTTTCAAAAATAATATTAACGATGAGAACGTTCAGAATACTAAAAAACAAGTCTTTAGATTTAAAAAACACTAAATTTTATATAAAAATTGGAAAAAATAGGAAAAACGACGATGGGATGATGAAGGATGAGCAAGACAAATATGGATGAGAAATTTGAAAGATTTTGAGAGAAAAAAAAAATTTCAAAAATAATATAAAAAAATGGATAATAATTAGTCAACACAACAAAAATGGGGGGAAGGACGCCTAAACTTGAATTGGGGAAGAAAAATGGAGAAAAAAATTTCAAAATTAAAGATGAGCAATCGCGCTAAATTAAAATGAGGATTCTGAGCAAAATGAGCATATAGTTTAATCGCTGCAAAAAATCATGTAGAATCCGAATATCACAATGAAAACGCTCAAAAATGACTTTCTGAACCAAAAAATGGCATTTTTGGTTCAGAAAATCATTTTTTCGGCGTTTTCATCGTGATATTCGGATTCTAAATGATTTTTGCTCATTTTGCTCGGAGTCCAGCATTTTTAGAGCACAATTTCACACTTCAAATCATTGAAATTTCTCAAATATTCTTGGCGAAACGCTTCTTGATCGCCGGAATCAGTTTGATGTGATCGTCGGCGCACACGGAGACACACGAATCGAGTTTCTCGTTGAAACTCACTTTCTGAAGAAGAGGGAAATTTGAATTTGAATTCTTATTTTTAGTGGGCGTGGCTTAGAAAATCTCTTTTTTGCTGCAATCTCTTCATTTTTTTTTCAAAAAACTAGTTCAGTTTTCTAGACTATTCTCTTGGTTTTCAGCGGATTTAGAAAGAAAATTCAAAATTCGAAAAAAAAAAACAAAAAAAAAAAATTAAAGACAAAAGGTTTTCTCTTGGATTTCAGCAAGAAAACTGAACTGTCTGGAGTGCCATTGACGCAAATTGTTAAAAATACTGTTCAAAACTTTTGAATTCTTCTGAAGACGTCAAATTTAAAATTTCATGAAATTTCCAGTAAGTATTCGATTCTCCTCAAAATTCCCTATCGATCTGTATAATTTTCATCGAAATCGAACCACTCGAAATAGAGATAAATGATTTCTTATTTATCTCAATTTCCAGTGTTCCAATTTAAATGAAAATTATACATTCGATAGGAAATTTCAAGGAGAATCGAATAGTTGCTTGAATTTTCGAAAAATTCAGAATTTGACGTCTTCAGAAGCATTCAGAAATCTAGAACAGTATTTTTAACAATTTGCGTCAATGGCACTCCAGATAGTTCAAATTTTCTGGCTAAAATCGAAGAGAAAACCTTTTTTTTTCATTTTCAGGTTTTTTTTTGAGTTTTGAAGCTTCAGAAGCATTCAAAAGCACCCCAGATCGTTCAATTTTCATTATAAATTCCTTGAAAACTAAAAAAAAATTCAATAAGAAACTTCTACTAGTCAAAAAACACAAGTTTTCCCAGTTTTCCCCCAAAAATTTGCTTTTTTCAGGTGAAAAATCAATATTTCCACTAAATTTCAATAGATTTCTGCCAAGAAAATGACAATGACAAAAAGAAAACTCTAGAAACGCAAGATTTCATAATTTTTTTCAGAATACAAAAAAGTCAAATTCGACCAATTTCATGATGAAATTGTGTACAAAACGAAGAAAAATCTATACGGAAAATCGAATTCCACATTGAATAGAGGTGATTCATTCGATTTCTCTCTCCATTTTGAAGCACGAGAAATCGAGAGAGACGAGAGAGTATTGGAAGCAATGCTGAGGGAGGAGAGACGCAGAGAGTCCGCAAACACCGTGACGCGCAAATGCACACTTTCGGAACCGTCATCATTTTTCCAAGTTTTATGGTTGAAAAATTGTGATTTTTCTCGTTTTTTTCGGTGTTTTTACTTGAAAAATTGTGAAATTTCAGCAAAAAGTAGGCTTTTCCATGTTTTATGCTCGAAAAATCACAATTTTATTTATTTTTTCGGTCATTTTCCGCCAAAAAGTTGACTACTTCAAAAAACTATAAATTTCAGAAAAATCATCATTTTCCCATGATTTATGGTTGAAAAATCGCGATTTTTCCTGTTTTTTCAATGTTTCAACTTCCAAAATTATCAAAACTGTCGTTTTTTCATTGGTTTTTGGCTCGAAAATCGCTAATTTCTTCGTTTTTTTCACAAAAAAAATTTTCAGCAAAAGAAATGGCCGCCGCCGCCGACTACTCTCGCCTCATCGAGCACATGTTTCAGAGTAAGCAACTTTTCGATTTTTTCTTCAAAAAAACCAAAAAATTGTAGGACTTTTGGAAAGCGGAAGCCCAGAAGAAACCCGAGAGGCGTTTGCTCAATGGAGCAATTTGTTGGGACTACGGCCGCCGGGAATGGAGGATACTGTAGGGAGTACTGTATACAAATCGTTGAATGGAATGGAGAAAGAGTCACATGAGAGACAGGATGAGAAGGGTGAGAAAAAAATGAGAGAAACAAGAAAATTTTTGGTGAAAATTTGAGCCAAAATCGTTGAAAATGCTCCAGAAACGTTAGCGGGTCAAAAATGCACTATTTTTCGCATAAATCAACTCAAAATTAGCATTTTTGCGGTTATTATCGAGTTTTTTGTGCAAAAATAGTGCATTTTCAGCTGCGAAAAGTCTCCCGGAAGTTTAGAGCGTGAAAATCTGCTTAAAATAGGTAAAAGTGGACAAAAATGGTTTTGGACGGAAACTGAGAAATTCGAGGGTTTTTGATGTCATTTTGGCCGTTTTTATGCGGAAAATTGCGTTTTTCGTCTCATTTCAAGACGATTTTCACGCTTTTAATCATAAAAATGACACAAAAACGCAACTTTCAGCATAAAAACGGCCAAAGTGACATAAAAAACCCTCAAATTTTTCAATTTCCGCTCAAAACCATCTTAGGCCATTTTTGTTCACTTTCACCTATTTTAAGCAGATTTTCACACTCTAAACTTCCGGGAGACTTTTCGCAACCAAAAACGCACTATTTTTTGTAGAAAACACCTCAAAATGACCGCAAAAAATGGTAATTTCGAGGTTTTTAAAGCAAAAAATAGCGTTTTTTGGCTCCGAATTGTCCTGGAGCCCATTTCACCCCTCAAAATCTTCCAGATCTCTGCCCAGTGTGCATGGATAATCTGTGCAACGCCGTCGATCTTCCCGAGAACTACACACCGCCGGGAAAAGTAAAAATGGACGAGGAACGATTCCGAAAATCGATAGTCATCATGCCGTGCACTCATCGCTTTCATTTCTTCTGTCTCATGTTGTGGCTGGAAAAAGCGGCGACTTGTCCGACGTGTCGTCAAAAAGTGAAAACGGACGATGATTGGAATCAAGAAGAGAAGGATAAGAGAGTGGAAGAGCTTCATGATTCTATGTATGGATAATTGAGGGAAGGATTACTGTAGATTTCTAGAGGCGTCGGGGCATTTCGAAAGCGGACACTTGGAAAGTAAGACGTTTCGAAAGTGGGACATTTCGGAAGTGCACTATTTCACAATTGCAACGTTTTTCCTTTGAAAAGTCACACTTTCGAAATGTCGCGAAAAAAATTGGGCAAAAATGCAATTTCGCACTTTCGAAGTGTCCGCTTTCGAGATGTCCCCCGGAGCCTAGATTTCTTCTCATTTGTCAGTAAAACTGAATAATTTCTATTTTTTTTGTGAATTCTATCATTCTATGCAAAATTTCGCGCCGATTCCGAAAATCCTAACGAAGACGCTGAAAAATGGGTCTAATTCTTGAAAAATCGTTTTTCCGGGCTCAAAATTGCTCCAAAACCCGGAAAAAAACAGTTTTTCGGAGTACTGTAGGCATTTTCAAGTGTTTTCGTTATGATTTTCGGAATCAGCGCAAATTTTTGCATTTTTTCTTGTCTTTTTCCAACTTTTCTAGACTCTAGTCGTGAAATCTCAATGTCATTCGTCATTCCTTTTCGAATAAAAATGTGATTTTCTGTAAGCCACGCCCATTTTTTCAGGGGTTTTCTAACTTTTTTGCTGTTTTTGAGCTTTTTTTGAGCTCATCCTTCGAATAAAAAATTTGGTTTTTTGGATTTTCCAATCCACGCCCTTTTTTTCTTTCTTTTTTTTTCACCTTGTTAAAGTTTTCAGTGAATTTTTCGCCTCCAAGAAAAAATTCGGGAACATTCCAGTAAAGCCCCCCTATAAATTTCAATAAGCACCCCCAAACATAAACGTGTGTAGACACCCCCACCAAGAGACATAGATGGGGGGACATAAAATTGTTTATCATGGGCGGGGGGCTATAAAATTGTTTATCTTGTTTTTTGTTTTCGAAATCTCAAAATTGATTTTTCGTTAAATCCTAAATTTTTTGAGTTTTTATTCGTTTATTTAAGTATTTTTTTACTTTTTTGCCAATTTAAAAGGTCACCAATTATTTACCAAAGGTTAAAAATATTTTTAAAGGTTAAAAGCCACTAATTACTTCAGATGTCTGAAATTTTAGCAGAAAACCCCATTATTTCAATAAAGGCCCCCATCATTTCAGCATAGGCCCCCGCCATTTAATTATCAACATAGGCACCCGTCATTTCATTATAGAACCCCATCATTTCAATATAGACCCCCCATCATTTCATTTTAGGCCCCCATCATTTCATTTTAGACCCCCATCATTTCAATATAGACCCCCCCCCCCCCCCATCATTTCATTTTAGGCCCCCCTTGCTATGGGGAGGGGGGTTATAACAGTCATTGCGGTTGGGGGGTTCTAATGAATTAAGTTGGGGGTGTAAACTGAAAGATTCCCAGGGCACTTCAATATAACCCCCCATTTCCGCTGTGGGGGGCTTTTTTGTATTCCAACATGTACCCCCACAAACGCCATTTCATTATAGACCCCCGCTTTCTGAACATCCCATATTTTAACGTGGTGGGGGGGTATACACGACCGTGGGGGGGACTAACTTGGTGGGGGGGGGGGGGGGTATAATGGAATATTCCCAAAAATTCAGGTTTTTCAATGATTCTATTAACTCCGAGGGCCTTGTGATTTTTTTTTGGATTTTCTAAGCCACGCCCCCCTTTTTTCAGCGATTTTTCTATCTTTCTTGCGTTTTTTCGAGCACTCCCTTCGAAGTTAGAATAAAAATGTGATTTTTTTGGATTTTTTCAAGCCACGCCCCTTTTTTAAAGGGATTTTTTCTGTGCACAAACCTGCTGCTCGGTGTACTTGTTGACATCGGGACCGAACTGCTGAACGAGCTTATCGTAGCACGTCATCGCGCATCGCGACAGTTGATCCTGTAGACCGCCCAACTCTTTTTCCAAATATCCCTGAGCATTCTTCATTCCGTCGTTACACTTTTCCACACAATTCTCGACACTCTCGCGGGTTGTCTTCTTGTTTTCGCAGCATCTGCAAATTGGGGGGAATTGGATAAAAATTGAGTGAAAAATGGAGGATTTGGAGCTAAAATACAATTTTTGAGTTTTTTCTGAAGAAAATTTGAGAATTTAGAGCAAAAAATAGGTTTTTTGAGTTTTTTTCAATAATTTTCACTCGTTTTTGGATAATTTGAGTGAAAAATTGGAGATTTTAGAGCAAAAAAAAAAATGCGATTTTTGAACCATTTTCCGATGGTTTTCTCTTGTTTTCTGAAGTTTTCCGATGAAAATTGAACTTTTTAGAGCAAAAATGACTGTTTTTTAATCAATAGGGAGGAAATTTCAATTTTTTGAGAGAATTCGAACGGAAACTGAGGTATTTTCATGCAAAAATTCTTTTTTTTTCGCTCAAAATATGACTGAAAATTCTTAAAAGTCGAGTTTTTCTATCTAAAAATCGACCAAATTCAATGAAAAATATACGAATCGAAAGGGAATTTTATGTAGAATATTACGAAGATTAGAAATTGATGAAAATCGACAAAACAATGACCAGAAAATCTTAAAAATAGCTGAAAATCGTCGGAAAAATCTGGAAAATTTCCTTTTTTTTTCGAGCTGAATTCCAGATTTAGGGTCTTTTTTCTGTTCCAAACACTTTTCACTCGTCTCCCTGAGTTTACGAACCTCACCGAGCTCAGATAGATTCGAGAAAAGAAGAAGAATTTTGAGCAAAAAAAAGACCCTAAATCTGGAATTCAGCTCGAAAAATGGATTTTCAAGATTTTTTCGACGACTTTTAGTTATTTTTCGCAATTTTCAAGTCATTTTCAGACGTTTTTCATCAATTTCTAATCATAATAATAATCTACATGAAATTCCCTTTCGATCCATATACTTTTCATTGCATTTGGTCAATTTTTGGGTAAAAAATTTCGATTTTTAAGGATTCCAAAGCTCCAGAATCCATTTTAGGCTAGTTTTTCGACTTTTACACACCTCGCCGAGCACAAGAACATGCTCTTTTGCATATCTCTCAAATAGTTCTTATCCAAATCGTCGATCATCTCATCCACCGCCTGCTTCACCTTGAATTGTGTCGCCTCCATTTGATTGGACATTTTTTGCTAATTTTTACCCTGGAAAAATGGGAATTTGAATGAAAAAAATTGAGTCGGAAAATGGTAAAATTGAAAAAAATAAATTGAAAAAATTTTTTCCATTAAAAAAAAGCGAAAATTATACTTTTTGGGCCCAAAATTTCGAAAAAGCGCCAAAAACTCGACAGAAAATCAAAAAATATATAATTTATTACGAAAAATATAGCAAAAATGATGCAAAAGATTTGTATTTGCCCGGATTTCCGGATTTTCTTTGGATTTTCTATCGCCAATTTTTGCATCATTTCGATTCAAAGGATTAAATAAAAAATCGTATTATTTTTTTCTTTATTTTTCCCTTTTTTCAATGAAAAACAAAAAAATTAGAAGCACAAAGAACGATTGATCAGTGGAGAAAATAGGTTGAAAAAATCATATCAGTGCACGAGAAATGCGCCATGCTGGCGCGATTCTCGTGCATTGGCGCATTTCTCGATTTTTAGAAGATCTTCGGGATTCTGAAGACGTTGAGGGAGAAAAATGGGATTTAATTTGGGAATTTTTAAATTCGGAATAAAAGGAGCAGAAAAATTGAAGAAAATCGAGGGTTTTTAAAATCTGAATACACAATTTTCAGAATCTTTTGGTTCCCCGCGTAAATAGATTCTGAATTAATTCAAAAATCAAAGATTATTTATGTGAAAAAGGGGATTTTGAATAAGAATCTAAAATTTTCAGATCTAAGATCCGAAAACTCCAGAATTCTCAAAATTTTCAGAAAATTAAAAATTCAAAAATTTTCAGATTTTGTTTCGAGTTTCAAGAACGGAGAATGACTGAAACTCCAAAAAAAAAAACTAAATTTCGAGATTAAGGCTTCAAATACTCCAAAATTCTGAAAATCTGAAAAAAAAGTATCACAATTCGCTATTCTGAAGTTCTGAGAAATTGCTTTAAGAGATTTTCGAAAATTTCGAACAGACTACTGTAAGTTTACAAAAAGAGCCACAACTTGCTCAATTTTCAAGCTATCGGAAATCTAAACATATGTGCTTCAACGTCGAGAAATTTCTGATTTTCCTATAAAATTTTCATCTAAATCGGTTCAGTTTGAGCTGAGTTATCCTTGGTTGAAATCGGTGGTCCTTGGTTAAAATTTGTGGTGTTTACAAAAAGAGCCATAGCTTGCTCAATTTTTGAGCTATTGGAAATCAAATTTTATTTTCTTTATCGTCGAGAAATTTCTTATCTTTCCATATAATTTTCAGTCAAATCGGTTCAGTTTGAGCGGAGTTATGACCTTTTGAAATTGGAGGTGGTCAAAATTTACAAAAGAAAATTCACAAAAAAAGCCATAACTTGCTCAATTTTTGAGTTATCGGAAATTTGAACATATATGTTTGAACGTCGAGAAATTTCTGATTTTTCTGTGAAATTTTTATTCAAGTTGGTTCAGTTTGAAATACAGTACTCCCTGTAAAATGTGTTACACAAAAAGTGTTCCCAACTTTTTTCAATTATTTCTTTTGTATGACTCACATTCCAAAGGTTGTTTTATATTTACACAAATGTCTCTCTTTTGGCTTCCACTCGTCATTCTTATAAATTTTTCTCCTTCAAGATCGCCGTCTGTTTGGTGGTCTCTTATTGATTTTTTCTAATATTTTTTCTGATTATGGACATTTTTAAATACGGTGAGTTACAAGAATGTCTATAGAATTTTCTTAAAATTTGGATCATTTTAAGCTGAGCAATGGGTTTTTGAAATTTTTTAAAGTGTAATTCTGAAAAACAAGATTTTTCATAATTTTCCAAATTTTTTCCAATTTCAAATTATATGCCATTCGAAGGCTCTTTAAATTCCCTACAAAATTGTATATTTTTCAAAAATTTTTAATGATTTTAAGCTGAGCAATGAGCCATTGAAACGTTGGTAAAAATTTCCGAAATATTTTTTTGGGAACTTTTAAAAGCGATATTTTCCACAACTTTCAAAAAGTTCTCAATTTTGAATTATATTTTATTTAATAGTAATTCACGGTCTCCTACGCGTGAAATTTTAAAAAGTTTTGTTTTTTTTGGCTGTGTCTCTTTTTTTTGGAGAGAGTACTTTCTGTAATTTCAGGAATCTTCTCAGGTGTCAAATGAGACTATTTGTAGCTAGAAATCTGTCCATTGATCGGAGTATTCAGACTGAACCCATCATCCGCGGACCATGCGCTCGGACTTGGAGGTAACGAAGTCGAAATGGCGGGCTCTTCCGCAGTACGCTTCGGCATTGGCTCCTACACTATTTTCCAAAACACCCACTTCACCACTGGCCAATGCACACCGGAAGGCGCGCAGAACTACGAATTCATCCTGGGAAACGATATCCTCCAGAGACTCCCGAAGTCCCACTTGGACTACGCGAAAGGATGCTTCGAATTTGAAGACGAGCAGCTTCCCCCTAGGAGTCCGGATCACCGAAACTGTTTTCCCATCAAGGTACGTCATCCATGTTGCCCAAGATACCGTAGTCCCGCCTAGGTCCGAAGTATTTGTAAAATGTGTAGCTACCCTCTGCGGAAGATCATCCAATCTAGTTCTCATCTCTCAGTCTAATCAGCTAACCAAAAATGATCTCCTAGTAGCCTCCGCAGTCTTTGTAAGCGAAAATCCTACCCTTCTAGTCACCAATCCAACTAACGAACCTAAGACTCTGTACGCTAACACCACAGCCGCAGTCGCTACCAGCCTCAATGAGGAGAAAGAAGCGCCGGATTTTCCCGATATCGAGTTCGATCCAGAATTTACCATAGACCTATCTCATGCTCAAACGTCCGTAAACGAAACCAATACCCTCAAACAACTTCTTGACGATTTCCATGACGTTTTTTTTCCAAAAATGCGTACGATCTAGGTAGCTCCAAAACTGAATCAGTTCACATTTACACTAATAGCGATGTACCAAATAAAGGCCGCCCTTACCGCGTACCAGTTAAGTATCAAGCCGAGTTAGAAAAACATATCAATTCTTTACTAAAATCCGGAAGGATGACAGAAAGTAACACCCCTTGGGTAAGCCCCATCGTGTTAGTTAAAAAGAAAAACGGATCTCTCCGAGTCTGTCTCGACTTTAGAAATTTTAAAGGAGGATTCCGAGCAAAAATTTTCATTGCTTTAAAAGATGTAAAACAGGGCGCTGATTCCGAAAATCGCAACGAAAATGCTCAAAAATACTCGCTGAAGCCAGAAAACGCCGTCAAAGGGGGAAAATTGCGCCCAAAGTGCTCCCTTTTAGCCGAATTTTCTCCGGAGTTTTCTAGGCCACGCCGCAGTAAATGGTTATTATTTGACGGACTTGTACAAATTTTCTTATTATTTCACTGAAAATAGTATTGGATGACACTCTGGCATGTAAATAACCAAAAAAATTTGACTAATGCCGTCTAAAAATCACAGGAGAAGCAAGGGAGCACTTCTGGCCCGGTTCGACCCCTTTGACGACGGTTTCTGGCTCCGAGAAACTTTTTTGAGCATTTTCGTTGTGATATTCGGAATCAACGCAAAATTCTGCATCTATTGAAGCACAAAAAATTTTTGCTCGGAATCCTCCTTTAACGAAGCTACCATCCCCGATCATTTCCCTCTCCCTAGAATCGACGCCATCTTAGAGAAAGTAGGAGGCTCGAAATTTTTCACCAGTCTGGACATGGCCAACGGCTACCTCCAGCTTCGCCTCGATCCAGCTTCTTCATATAAATGCGGCTTCGAACAGTGTTAGGTGAGACTAGAAGAGGAAGTTCTAGTCTACATTGACGACATTCTCATCTTTAGCGAAACATTTGAGGATCACCTGAAAACTCTCAGAAAAAAGTTTTGCACAGATTTAGGACCTTTAACCTCAAAGCCTCCCCTAAGAAATTTTTCAAATTTCAGAAATTATTGTTTCCATCGAGCCCAATCCAGGAGAGTTGGAAGGAGTCAAGGAAATGCAAATAATTTTGAAGAAGCAAGACCAACCAGACTCATTTTCTAAGACTCTCAATAAGTATCTTGATAATGATAATGTTATTTGTCAAAAATATTAATGTAGATCTTCCCTATTCTAACTTATCCAAATATGATTGTAGCTCTTTTTGAAAATGTTTTTTTTTGGAAAATTAACCTTCATTTCAATAATCATCTTGGAATTGTCAACTAATTGAATTGTATGTAATAAAGTTTTTATTCTATAGAAGATTCTCAGAATTCGAAAAATGGACTCAGAATGTGTGAAAAACCTTTAAAAAAAAATGAACGCTTTTGAAAATCTCATCGACTCTTATGAATTCTGACATGAAATTTCTGGAATTTCTGTGAAAACATCTGGAATTTTTAATTTCTAAAATTTCCATGTGAAATTATCAAAATTTCCAAAATTACTACTGAAATTTCACAAAAAAACCATAACTTGCTCAATTTTTGAGCTATCGAAAATTTGAAATCATTAGTTTCAACGTTGAAAAATTCCTGATTTTTCTATAAAACTTTTATTTAAATCGGTTCAGTTTCAGCTGAGTTATGACCTTTTGAAATTAGTGGTTGGTAATAATAAAGATTCTAAAAATTATGAGGAGAAACTTGAAATTGTAAAGAAAATTCGGATTCAAAAAGATTTTCAGATTCAAAAAATTCAAAAAAAATTTCAGATTCAAAATGATTAGAAAATTCAAAACAATTCTAAAAAAAATCGAAGGAATTTTAGAATATTCTAAAAGATTATCAGAATTTGGAAAAATGGGTTCAAAAGGTCTGAAAAATCAAAAAAAAATTTAGAAAAATGGATGATTTTGAAATATCCTGGTATCCCGTTGGAATCGATCATGGAATTTCTGACATTTTTTTGGGACTCTGAAAAAAATTTGAACTTTCTAATTCTGAAGTTCCCAAATCCAAAAATTTCCAGATATCCAGATGTCCTTTTTAGATTTTCAAAGTTTTCCGATTGAGATTTGAGATTGTAAAATGGAATTTAAAAAGTTTATAAATTCTCAAAATTTGTATGTTTTCCAGATGTCAAGATATCCATCTTCTTCCATTTCAAATTTAAACTTTCTTGCTTCCAGAATTCGCTCTCTATCTCAAATTCTGAAACCAGATCCTCCCTTTCCCTATTTTTTGACATCTTTCTCTCTATGTTTGCTCAAACCCCTCCTCCTCCTCTTCCACCTCCATTTCCATTTTCTTTTCTCTTATTTTCTCCACCCCCTGAAAACGCGAGAAATGCTCCGTTGAGCTTTTGAAGGCAGTGAGAGATAATACATTATGAAGAGACGCAGAGATTTGAAATAGAAAAAGAGAGAAGAGAGACGCAGAGAAAAACAGAGACATCTAAAAGCTCCATTTGTAGAAATGAAAGGAGGGTGTCACTCTCTCTTTGGAGAGAGAGACAGACGTCATTTCATTCGATTTTTAGGGGGCCCGGATATGTTCTGAGGATCATTAGTTTTTGGGCTCATTTGGTTGCTCATTTTGGAGTAAAAATGAGCATTGATTTTTTGAAAACGAAACTTTGCAGTATCAATTTAGCATGGTTACGCAGCGATTTCGCTGCGTAGCAATGCTAAAACGATACTGCATAATATAGAATTTTGAATTTCTTTTGTGTTGTATCAATTTAGCATGGCTACGCAGCGAATTCTGCTGTATCAATTAAAAATTGAAGCTAGGGAAAAGTAGAAAATTCAAATTTTATCTGATTTTTAACGCTTTATTTGGAGGGAAAACTTTAATTTTATGTATTTCACTGTCTTATTTTCAGTAAAAATGGAGGTTTGTAAATTGTGAATTCTTGTAAATTCTAGACTCCAATATGTAAATTCTACATAGAACAATATTATTGAAGTTTTTTAGATACCTCAATTTTTTAAAAAACAATTTTTTTATTTGGATTTTTTTGAAAATTTAACAGTTTTTATGGTGTAATTTTGGAATCCTTGGCACTTTCGTTTTTAATATTTTTTTTTTTCGAAAAACTGATTTTTTCTATTTTATTTTTTTCATTTTTTCTATAATAGTTTTGAAATACATCTTTCAAAGTCCCTTTTTTAGGAGGTGGGGATTTCGTAATCCCTTTTTTTCTCTCTTTGAATCTAAAATTTTTCGCTGTTTTATTTTTCAAAAATGATCTTTGGTTAGGTTTCTATTTTTGTTTCTCCGTTTGTTTTAGCGATGGTTTAAATATATATTTTTTGGGAAATTTTTGAAAAAAATTCGAGAATTTGAAGTTTCTTATAAATTTGAGTAGAGTTTGAATAAAATTCGAAAAACAATTTTTCTGAAATTTTGAGATTATCTGATTTTTGAGACTCTCTGAATCGGGATACTACAAGAATCTTGATAATTTCAAATTTGCATACAGATTTCTTTTTTTTTTTCGAAAAATTTCGTTGAATTCTTTAAAAGTTTTGAATCCCAATTTTAGAGATGTTTTTTTTTCCTAAAATTTTCTGAACTTTTCGGATTTTTTGATCGTTTGAGATTCTGTAAATTGAAGTTCTATAAGATTCTAGAAAAATTGTGAAAAATCCGTAAAATTTGAAATTATTCTGAAAAAGTCCAAGATTCTGAATTTGAGCTTCTAACTTTTTTTCATAACTCTTCATTTTTCGATTCCACAGAATTTAAATATTTCAAAACTCAGAATTTTAGAAATTTTCATAGTCCATTTTCATGTTCCCCATTTTTTAATTTTTTTTACAAATTCACAACCATAAATTTTCCGAAAAATCGGGATTCTAGATATTTTTTCAAACCCTTCAATTTTCTTGAAAACATAAAAAAACAAGCCTTTGAAATATCCTTCCCCTTGTTTCTTCCCTCCAAAATGATTCCAACAATCTGCATTTTCGAACCTTCTGAGTTTCAATCTTCTGAAATTTGCAGTTTCCCTTGTTTTCCCTCTCCAGAATACCCAACAAAAACTCCACAAACTTATATTATTTTTTTTCCAGAAAAAAATGGGAGACAAAGCGATATTAACCGAAGTGCTGGAAGCATCAAACCTCACCGAAGCCTATGTGGATTTAACGGCGAAACAGTTGATAAAAGAGTAAATATTTTGGGGAGGTTTTTTCTGAGGGTCTTGTTTGCACAATGATTTTTAAAGTTTCTAGGATTCAAGGCTAGCAGTTTTTTGTTTGCTCAAGAACCAAAAGACAATTTGGAACATGAATCATAAAACTTCAATTTTTGAGTTAAAAAATTGGAGTTTTTAAATCGAAATTTATATCAAAATGTAGAATTTCATGAGATCTACAAAGCAATACCAAAATCTGCACTGTAGTTTTGCTCAAAAGTGAGCCAGATATAGGGAACTCATAAAAGAGCCTTACTTCAAAGCGCTATAACTTAAAAAGGAATAGAGTTATGAAAAAGTGGTCAACTACAAAATTGCTCAGTTTAAAATTTTGAACATTTTGTTTTAATTAGATTTTTGAAAACTCTGATCATTATAAATGTATAACGCTTTGAATTTTGAAACAGGTGAACAAGATGCCCGACTTCAAAGCGCTATATCTCAAAAACCAGTGGAGTTATCAAAAAGTTATCAATTACAAAATTGCTCAGCATAAAATTTCGAACATCTTTTAATAAAATTTTTTTTGAATAACTTTGCTCTTCTTGGAAATAGAAGGTTTTAAACTTCAAGTGCTCATTGAAAATACACTATCAGTTGTAAGAAAATGAAATTGAAGGACAGAAATCTTTCTGATTTGGGATAGAGTGTCTTGACAGAAAACATGGTTTTTTCTATTTTATTTTTAAATTTTTGGGTCGGAAAATTATATCAAAATGTAGAGCTTGAAAAGACCTACAAAATGGTATAAAAACCATAAATATCTCATTTTTAGTTTTTGCTCAGAAATTGGTCAAAAACCGATAATATGATTTTTTCGAATTTTTTCTCGAAACTTTTTTTGTTCTGAAAAAGTAGTGTAATATCATTGTTTTTTGTATCAATTTGTAGATCTCATTGAGTTCTTTATTTTAGTATAAAATTCGGCCCAAAAATTTCAGTTTTGAATTGGAAAATATTGGATTTTCGAGTCTCGGAACTCCCAGTCTAGATGTCACCTATTTATTTCTCCACAAAAAAAGTTTATTCTAAAAAATCATGTTTGTGCTTCAGAATCCGTCACGTCGGCGACGATTTCGCCGTTCGCTACTCGAATCTAGACGATCGAAATGAATTGGGAGAACCCATGGATCAAAGGTCACCGGATCAGGAGAAGACGTTTACTGTAGATGAAGCGGTGGAGGCATTGGGTTTCGGACGGTTTCAATTGAAACTCTCAATTTTGACAGGGATGGCATGGGTATGGTTTGAAAATTAATTTTAAGAGGATTCGGATGGAATTTTAATTTTTAAAATATCTTGATTTTGAAGGGAGATATGCGCCTTTGAAGTTGCGGAAGTTTCAAGGGCTCAAAAATCTTCAAAATTTGAAAATTTTTTGATGGCCTAGAAATCCAAAATGAAAAGTTAGTCCATTTACAGATGGCCGACGCCATGGAAATGATGTTGCTCTCTTTGATTTCTCCGGCTCTCGCATGTCAATGGGGTATTTCTTCTGTTCAGCAGGTAAGGAAACATTTTTGACTTTAAAATTCTCAATGGAGCGCATTTGCAGGCCCTGGTAACCACCTGTGTGTTCAGTGGAATGATGTTATCAAGTACTTTCTGGGGAAAAATTTGCGATCGATTTGGAAGACGAAAAGTAAGAGAGTTGAAAGTTCAAAATTTCAAAAAAATGTAATAATTTTTTTGAGGGCCTCACCTTTTCCACCCTGGTGGCTTGTGTTATGGGAGTTTTATCTGGAATGTCACCGCATTTTTATGTTCTATTATTTTTCCGAGGACTGACTGGATTTGGTATTGGAGGCGTTCCACAGTCGTGAGTTTTTTTACAGTGGAGAGACGCAGGCAACGAGAGTACTCTACGAGAGTACTCTGCGCCTCTTCAAACTTTGAGCCCTTGTATCTCAAGAACTAATAAAGTTAACAAAAAGTTGATAACTAAAAAAATGTGTAAAATTTAATGTTAAGCAATTATGTAATTGACCATTTTTTGAAAACTTCACTCCCTCTGAGATATAATGCTTTGAAGTTGGCACGCCCTTTAGCGGAAGCGCGCCAGCTTTGAAGGCGCATATCTCAAAAAGGGGCGGAGCTATCAAAAAATTTTTAATTACAAAAATGTGTAAAGTTAAATGCTCAATAGTTCTGTAGTTGCCACTTTTTTTATAGCTTGCTTGGTTTTGAAATACAGACGTTTAAAGATCAAAAAGTTAATGAGGCGCTCATAGAAGCGACTCTTCTGCACCTCAAACTTTGAGCGCCTATATCTCAAGATCCGTTAGAGTTATCAAAAAGTTGTTTACTACTAAAAAATGTAAAATTTTATGTTAAATATTTTTGCAATTGATACCTTTTTTTAGCTTTGATGGTTTTTGAGATATGCGCCTTTAAAGTTGCTCTCCCTCATTCAGAGAGAAGAGGAGGCGCAGAGCGCTCCCGCCTCTATACGTCATTCAACTTTGAGCGCTCATATGTAAAGAACCAAGCTAGCTATCAAAAAGTTGAAAACTACAAAAATGTGTCAAATTAAATGCTAAATATTTTTGTACTTGACACTTTTTTCAGCTTCTTTAGTTTTTGAGATATGCGTTTTTAAAATGTGCTCACCCTCATTCAGAGAGAAGACACGGAGCGCTCCCGCCTCGATGAGGTTCTCAACTTTGTGCGCTCATATGTAGGCACCGCAATGAAAGGGGGCGTGGCCTCTCATTTTTTCTCTTGGGGGGTGATTGCGCAATTTGAAGGCCTGTAGCTCGGTGGAGGACCAGCCAATTTTTATAAAATTTGGTCTCGTTACGTTATCGGACGCGTAGATTTCGAAAATCATAACAGTTTTTCATGAAAATATGTAGTTTTCGAGAAAATGTGAAAAAACACGGATCGCTTGCAGAAAAACTCGTTTCCCGGCTCGGGAGTACCCAGTTACGGTCAATTTTATTTATGATGCTGAAAGCCAATTAGTTTACGGATTATATGGTATACTTGAATTATCATGGAGAGTTGTCGGAAAACGGAAATATTTAGTCAATCTTGCAGTAAAAATAACAAAAAACTTTCAGCGATGGCACCTAGTTTTTTTCTTTCTGTTTGATAGAAAAACTCTTAAATTACTTGTATACCAAATTTCAGAGTATTTCCTAATATATAAGTTATTTTTATTTTCAATTGAAGAAACCATGTTTTTAAATTCAGGTGGTTTTTCGAAGATTTCACCTAGTGAAAGGTATAGTTACGCTTGTTTTGACGACATAATCGAAAAATACAAAAAATTTCCATCAAATTGATATATCTCACTTATTGGGGCGAGTTGTCGGAAAAAAGTTAGACTCGTTTTTCTACTAAAATTTGACCGAAAAATGCGAAAATTCGTTGAAAAAATGGCGGCTGCCGACCACCGACAGTCTCACATTCGTATACAAGTTCCGCGTCGCGCGCCGACTTTGTCTCCATGGCCTAGTGGATAGTGGCTGTGACTATGAAAAAACACATGTCAGGTTCAATTCCAAAATTGTCCCAATAGATTTTTTATGTTTTGTTTACCTAGAAAAACACTTTCTGAACATCATTAGTTGCCGGTATTGTGTCGTTCTGAACTTTTTCCAAGCCCGCCGCCTACCCCCCAAGAGAATCCCAGTACTAAAATTTGCGCACTAAAATGGCTATAATTTCAAAACGGGCGAATATTTTTGAATGAAACTTTGGGAAACTACTATTTTCGACAAGAGGAACACATTCATATACAAAAAAGTGTAGTACGACCAGTTTGAAAATTTTGTTGCGGTCTCTACTCATATGTAAAGAACCAAGCTAGCCATCAATAATTTTATTACTACAAAAATGTGTAAAATTTAATGCTAAAAATTTTTGCAGTTGACACTTTTTTTCTAGCTTCACTAGTTTTTAAGATATCAAGGTTTAAAACCAAGTAATTTTTCCAGAGTAACCCTGTATGCCGAGTTCCTTCCAACAGCTCAACGTGCAAAATGTGTGGTCCTTATCGAATCATTTTGGGCAATTGGAGCGGTTTTTGAAGCATTATTAGCATATTTTGTGATGGAAAGTTTTGGGTGGAGAGCATTGATGTTCTTGTCTTCAATGCCATTGGGGATTTTCGCAGTGGCTAGTTTTGTAAGTTTTCTGGATGAAAATAAAAGTTTTGCATTCAAATTTTAAGGAGATGATTCTTAGTTTTTGAATTTTCAAAAAAACTTAATTTCAAGGGCTCAAAATTGTTTCTTTCTTCCAGTGGCTCCCCGAATCCGCCCGTTTCGATATGGCCTCCGGACACCCTGAAAGAGCACTGGAGACACTTCAAGCAGCAGCAAGAATGAATCGAGTACAATTGCCAACTGGAAGATTGGTGTCATCAACAAAAATGGGCTCGGAGAGCCGTGGAGATATTGTCAATTTGTTGTCTCCCGATTTGAGGAAGACCACGCTGTTGTTGTGGTGTATTTGGTGCGTTTGAACCAATTTTGAAAGAGTTTTAACTGATTTTGGAGAATTTTAAAGTGATTTTTGAGCTCCAGAAGTTTTGAGAATCGTCCAGATGAGGTTGGAAGTTTTATGAGTTATTTTGAAGATTTTTGCCTAATTTTGAAGCAATTTGAGCCATTTTGCACAATTTTTGGGTGATTTTAAAGCATTTAGAGCTATTCTGGACAATTATTGATGAATTCAAGAAGCATTTTTGTAATTTTTAAGGTCCAGAATGCTCCAGAAATTTTAGGAATTGTCCAGAAAATGTCGGAAGCTTTTTGAGCTATTTTGCACGATTTCTGACTGGTTTTCTGCATTTCGAGCTAACTTGGACAATTTCTGAGTGATTTTAGAGCATTTTTGAGTGAATTGTGAGCTCCAGCTTGCTCCAGAAGTTATTAAAATTGTCCAGAAGAGGTCGGAAGCTTTTTTCAACCAGATTAGATTGTCTATTTGAACCAGGAATGGGCTATAACAAATTTCGGCAAGCTCATTCAAATATGAATAACTTTTTTCAGGGGGACTGGGTGAAAATACGGTCAACAAAAAAATATTTCTTATTTAAAAAGCTATTGATTGGTAAAAAGTTTGTTAGATTTCATCAAAAATTAACTGAGTTACGCCTTGCGCTGCCAAAAAATGCCGATTTTGGCAATACAGGGCGTACAGAAGGCGTAACTCTGTTAATTTTCGATGAAATTTAACAAATTTATAACCAATCGATAGCTTGTTTAATAGGGAACATTTTTTCTGTTAACCGCATTCTTACCCGACCCCCCTGAAAAAAGTTATTCACACTTGAATGAGCATGCCGATATTCGTTGTCGCTCAGCCCTGGTTTGAACATGAAATTTTGGCACAACAACTAAATTTCATAGTTTCGAAATGACCTATTTTTCAATTCGCTGCGTAGCAATGTTAAAATGATACTGCACATCTCAACACATTAAAAAATGTGGTTTTCCAGGGCCATCACCGCGTTCTCTTACTACGGTATGGTTCTGTTCACAACCGTCCTCTTCCAATCTCATGATGAATGTCACGGAGGACTCAATTCCAATGGAACATCTCTAGAAATATGCCAACCTTTGACAAGATCTGATTATTTTGATTTGTTATCAACTACTCTTGCCGAATTCCCTGGACTCATTATTACTGTATTGATAATTGAGTGGTTCGGGAGAAAGAAGACCATGGCATTGGAGTATGCCATTTTCGCAGTGTTCACTTTTATGCTCTATTTTTGTTTGGATCGGTGAGTTCGCTTTAGATTTGGGATTCTAGGCCATCATGGAGTTCTTTTAGTTTTTTGCGTCTCTCATCAACTATACTTTTACTTTTAGTGTTTGTATCTCAAAAACTAGCAATGTTAAAAAGAAGTTGTCAACTGCAAAAATATTCAACATTAAATTTTACACATTTTTGTAGTTAACTGTTTTTTATAGCTACTCAGGGAATTTTTGGGCAACTTGCCGCAAAAAACGGCAAGTTGCCGCGTGAAAAAGTTTGCTTGCCGCTGACAAACGGCAAGCAAACTTTTTTGCACGGCAACTTGCCGATTTCGGCGGCAACTTGCCGATTTCGGCGGCAATTTGCCGATTCTTGTCATTAGATGCGTAGCAACTTGCCGAATTTAAAATTTTTTTCTCGCATTTCCAAGATTTAAGCCAACTGAAACACAACAATTTATTGAGAAAAAAAGAAAAATACAACAAGGTAACAGTAAAAATTATGAAAAAATTAGGAGTCCATGACAGTTTCTTATTTGCTTCCTGTTCCAATGATTTCCGGCTCCTCTGATGAGTGCGATTTGGATCTATTGTTGGATTTTCCCTTTCTATCGTTTTTGGTATTATCCTTCTTGGAGTGCCAAATATGTCCTAAATTCAAAATTTCTAATTAAAGTTTTTTACAAGTAGCGCTTACAATTTCTTTGAAAAATCCAAAAACGAAATCGGCACAGGCTTCAAGTCGATGGAGGTCGATGAACTCCTAAGCACTTTCGAAACCATCCTCCGTCTTCTCTGTTTTCTGTCAGTTTTCTCCCATGCTTTCGCGCTTACAATTGTGGTGTGGATAGTTTTGTCATACTGAGGTTCATGCTGAAAAAACAAACATTCGGACATTTAAACGACTTTTAATTTCAACTCACCTTTTGATAACATCCACCTCATTGGTCGATTCATGTCCTTCACATAGTTTTTACAATCTCAAAAGCCGAAAAACGAAAAAAATTGGACTTAGTTGAAAAAAATGTTCAGAACGAATAATGCGCCTTGCAAACTGACGCGTCATCAGAAGGCAGCAAGCGAACGGCAACTTGCTACTACGGTAGCAAGCAATCGGCAACTTGCCGGAACGACAGCAAGTTGCCGTTTGCTTGCTAGTCTCAAATCGCGCAGCAAGAAGCAGCAAGTTGCCGATTCAGCCAGCAAATTGCTAATAATTCGGGCAAGTTGCTGTTTTTTCCAGCAAGTTGCCCTACGCGCAGCAGCTTGCCGATTGCTTGCCCAAAATTCCCTGGGTTCTTGAGATATGAGCGCTCAAAATTGAGAGACGCATCGATGCGGGAGTGCTCTCGCGTCTCTGCGTCTCTTCCCCTCATTGGTGGAGGACCAGCAAACTTTAAAGACGCATATCTGAAAAACTAAATGAGCTAGCAAAAAGATCTTAACTGCACAAAAATTCAGCATACAATTTTACACATTTTTGTTATTAAACTTTTTTTGATAGCTCCACCCCTTTTTGAGATATGCGCCTTTAAAGCTGGTGCGCTTTTGAAGTTGGCGGGGCTGAAGGGCGCGCCAACTTCAAAGTGCTATATCTCAGAAAGGAGTGAAGTTATAAAAAAATAGTCAATTACATTATTGCTCAGCATAACATTTCACACATTTTTGTAGTTTTAAACTTTTCGATAACTCTAATGGTTCTTGAGATACAAGCGCTCAAAGTTTGGGGGTGCAGAAGAGGCGCAGACAACGAGAGCACTCTCGTTTCTCTGCGTCTCTCATTGTGGAACGTCTCCAATACAAAGTTTTGTCAATTCTCGAAAAAATGAATATAGATGGCCTAGAAAAACTCTAAATTTGTTTTTCTAGGCCACCAATTTATGAGGGATTCCGGTAGTTCTATGATATTTAGAAATCCCACTATTTTTTCAAATAGAAATTTTTTTAACGAGAAATTTTGTTACAGATTCACCGTAACCGTCCTCATCTTCGTGGCCCGCGCATTCATTTCCGGTGCCTTCCAATGTGCCTACGTGTATACTCCAGAAGTCTATCCGACTACACTACGAGCCGTTGGATTGGGAACGTGCTCAGCGATGGCGAGGATCGGAGCAATTGTGACACCGTTTATAGCGCAGGTAGGTAAATTGCGGTATCAATAAAGCATGGTTACGCAGCGAATTTAGTGATTCGCTGCGTAGCCATGTAAAATTGATACTACACAATTTTTTGATCTGCTGATCTAACTTTGAGTCAAGTAACAATGGGTAGAGCCTAAAACTTTGGCTGCAAAAAATTTCAAAAAAAATTTTTTTTCAATTTTTTTCACTTGACAATAAGTATCACTGTATAATAGCCTCTATGGTCCCTCCATTTCTCTATTTTCCCCAAATTGCTCATCATAAAAATCCAAATTCTTCCAGGTGGCCTCCGAACGATCTCTATCCTTACCCATCGGAATATACGGGGTCGCTGCTGTCCTTGGGCTCATCGCCTCTTTAAGTCTTCCAATTGAGACTAAGGGACGACAAATGACTGTAAGTTTGAATTATTAGCAATGGGCGCATTTACAATGATTGAAATTTCAGGACTCTCACTAATGATCTCGAATTTCAAACGATCTCCTCAAAAACCGATGGAAGCCCTAGCCAAGACTGTATATAATTTTTAGCTTGCCAATGCATTTCTATTTCACTTATATAAAAATTTTTATTTCATTGTTTGATTTCTGAAGTAAAATTGCTTATATCTCTAAAAATACAGAAATTGAAACCACGACAGTGAGAACTGTGGGGAACTTTTAAAAAATGTTTATCTCTTCAAATTGTTCAGAATTTTGCGCTGATTTCGAATATCATACTCAACACGCTTGAAAAAAAGCTTTGAGACCTCAAAAAATGGCGTAAAAAGGGTCAAAAATGGAGCGATTGTTTTGCGTGCCCGTGGTTAAAGTAGATAGCTTTAAATGACGTTTTCAGTAAAAATAGGTCAACTTTGAGGGTCCAAAAAAAAAAGGTTTTCAGATATCCGATTTATCGGAAATTTTGTGAATCTACAGAGCCACTCTAGAACTCTATTTTTGTAGTTGACAACTTTTTCATAGGACCACGACCCAGTAAGTTAGGCCGCATGGAAGCCATAAGTCTTAAAAATTAGACAAAATTCCAGGTGACGTCAGTTAACTTGGCCTAACTCACTAGATTGTGGTCCTATGAAAAAGTTGTCAGCTACAAAAATAGAGTTCTTGAGTTGTTCTATTTCTATTTCTCCACAAATTTTCTATACATCCACAAATTTTCAGGAAAATCAGATATCTGGGAAGCACTTTTTCAGACCCTCAAAGTTGACCCATTTTAACAGAGCGCGCATTAATTTTGGCCAGTACTGTAGCTGACCTAGAAAAGCCTAGATTGTGGATTCTAGGTCACGATACTGCCATATTCAAATCTACCTACCTATATTACAGATTTACCGTAACCTTTTTTGTATTCTTTTTGACTGTAGTACTGTAAGTTTGAACTATTTTCTCGTAAGTTAGATATTTTCTATTTTTTAAAAGTGTTTAAGAGAATCTACAATACTCAAGTTGAATCCAATCTGTTCTCTCAAATTTTTCTCTTCTTCTGTATGCGTCCCTGTAAGTAAACAGTGGCGCCCTTTGACCCAAAAGCCGATTCTCTTTGTTTCTACCCGACCAGTTGAATCGTTTTTTGGTTCTACTATTCTTATATTTGTTTTGTCTCCGTCGTTTCGTCCTTGTATCTTTCTTTTTCCGCTTCTTCCCCGTCCAAAAAATTCCCTCATTTCTATTTATATTCAACTTACAAGACGGTGTGTGTAGCTGTCTCTAATTATGGTCCTCGTCTGTTTGAAGACCTTCTTTTATTATTTTTTTCTAATATTTTTTTACTATTCATAATAGGTTTCCGTCTGATTGGAAACCCCTCTATTTATTTTCTGATTTTTAAAAAGTAAGTTTCTATTATTACAAAGTGATAAAGTCTTCAGTTTTCAATTTTGAGTCGCATCCTCACATAATAACCCTTGAATTTGGTAGAAATTGAAGGGGGGATTTTGAAAATTAAGGTAACCATAAAATTTGAAAAAATATTTTTGAAATTCTGAAATTTTCTATGCAGTTTTGCGATTTATTTTGCTGTGTATATAAACTTTTAGTGGTAAGAGGTGGATAACTGTTTTTTGAGACAAGGTATGAACTTCAAATTTTACCACAATATTTTTGGCGTAACCAAAAATATGTCCGTCAATTTTTATGCACGTATCTACAAAATTGATGATTCTGTGACCGAAAAGATGATCTGGCAAAAAAAGTTAATTTTTAAAAATGTTCAGTCAAATATTCACATATCGTCAGAACCAGGACTAATCCAATTATAAAACCTTGCGACTAGCGCCGCTTCGCGTCGCTGGACACGGCTGCGCCGTGTTACTTATTAATAAGTGTTCGCTTAAAAGAATGAAGAGTTTTAAAAAAGAGCAGTTTGTGATTAGATTTTTTTCGAGAATAATAATAGCATAACACTCATTATCCAAAAGCTGAAATGAGGCCTGGGCGGAAGGCCCATCCAGTGAGGGTCGTAGGCCACGAAACTAATTTCGATTTGGGTCGAAGGCTCATAGAGTGAGGGGCTGTAGGCCCCGAATCCGATGTTTTTTTGGGCCAAATCGCCCACACAGTGAGAAGCCGTAGACCCCGAGTCCATTCCATTCCTCAGGGCCGGCGGCTCTTTTAACTCAAAAGAGCGGAGCACCCGGCTTCATTCGTTATTGGTGAATTACAGATACTTTTTTTGTAGCCTTCGATAAAATGGAATAGAAAATGAATGAAAAAGTCGTTGCAGGTGCTTCGCACCTACAACGACTTTTTCATTCATTTTCTATTTCATTTTATCCAAACGCAATCTGATGCGCGTACCGCGCATATTTACAAAAAAGCTGAGCGGTTATAAATTAATAAAAATTTGCCAATCAAAAATGCTGCCCGATTTGTGCTACTTAATTGAAATTGCATTCGGGTCCTACGACCCAAATTGATTGTGTTCGGGCCTACGGCCTATCACTGGGTGGGCCTTCGACCCAAATTAAGATTGCATTTGGGTCCCACGACCCCTCACTCGGTGCGCCTTTGGCCCAAATTAACTTTTAATGAGATGAATACAATGTAGAAAGAAATAAAAAGAAAAATGACAAATGGCGGAGTCGAACCATGATCTCGAGATCACTGACTCAGCCCGCTAACCACTCGACCACCGACAGCACACAACACGATCCCTCCCCATGGCATAGAGGAGAGTGGGGGAAGAGGAACGCCGTTCGAATGGCGAGCACGATTGAAAATGAAAAATGCATTCACCAAATTTTTTCAGCGAAATTTTGGAGAAATCGCAAAATATCTCGAGTTCTACTAATTTTCCAGCAAAGCAACATACATTTTCTGTATCTGTATGAAATTCGCTAATGGAAAAATGTGAAACTTTAAAAAATATTTTTGATGTTTGCCTGAACCATGTTTTTCGTGATTTTCCAAAAATTTTTCCACTAAAAAATTTACAAAATTTATATGTTCCATTCCGTATTTTTTTTGCGCATCTCTCCAAAAAAAAATTTCCTTCCAACTCCCAAAACTGGCCGAGATACAGGCGAAAAACTAAAAGTGGGCGGAGCCTAATTTGGGGAGGGAAAGAGCCATTTTTCGACAGTTTTTGAGCTCATCTCGGTCAATTTTGTGAATTTTTATAATCTGATTCTTTCACTCGAATCATAGTGCTTCTATTTCTGCGCACACCAAAAATCAGCTCGATACCTTTTTCCGTTCTCTCAGAAAACGCAAAAAAGTTAAAAAATGGCTGTAAAAGAAGATCCTCATATTTTTATGGCTGGAATTTTTACTTTTCAAGATATGATTTTTGTTCTTTTTACTTCCCCTGGCCAGTTATATTTCCAAAATATATTCCAAATTTCAGACCTGTAGCTCAATTCCGCAAGCTACTGTAACGATTTAAACGAAAAAGTTCCGTTTTTTCCAAGCCAAACTTTTTGACCCAAAAAACGATTTTTGGAAAACGGAGCATTTCTTGGCTCAAAATGATCGAATAACACTGTTTTTTAGATCTTCACAAGCGGCTTAATACGGCCAATTCAACAAAAAAAGAATTTTTAAAAAACATTGAGTTTGAGCAAAGTTATAAGCGTTCAATTGTGACAAAAAAAAATCGCCAAAAAAATCGACAAAAAAATCCTCAAATTTTTTGACAGGCCACGCCCCCTTTTTGCGCAGCCCATACCAGTGGGATTTTATAAGAGTAGCAGACTAGCGCCGCTTCGCGTCGCTGGACACGGCTGCGCCGTGTTACTTATAATGAAGTGTTTACTAAAAAGTACGAAGGTTTTTCAACGAAGAGCAGTTTCGGTTCAGAGTTTTTAAAGAATGACAATTCTACAAAACTCGAAATCTGAAACAAGAAATGAGGCGGCATACAGTGAGGGACCGTAGGCCCCGAATACAATTTCAATTTGGGCCAAAGACCCATCCAGTGAGGGGTTGTAAGCCCTGAGTGTAACTTCCATTTAGGCATAAGAATCGAGAAGCTAATTTATTTGTCAAAAGTTTATTGTTTTCTATCCACCTGTAGTTAGGGGGTTGACGCGGTTAGGATGTGACTCGCGAAAAGTATTTTTACGGATTGGTAAAGACTAATTTTTGCGAGCATTCGTCCGTGTGCTCCGCACACCAAGTTTATATTTTTTTTCGATTTCGGAGGAGCGACACAGTTATAGTCTCTCGAAAACCGAATAGGCATATATTCGTCCTTGGAAACCCCGATAACATTCGTTCAATTCCAACTTTCCCGAAATTTATATAAATATTCATTTTCTTTCCTCGTGTTGAGACGAACAGAATAATATAAAATGTTACCAATCTATAATAAACAGCCGACATCAATCGAGAGCCGCGTCGGCCAGTATAGTTTGGCTACGCCCTCGAACGTATAGGCCTGCACTTTCTGGATTTAGGGAGAGAGAGCGGCGGATAGCGTCTTCGGCCTTCGGCCGATTCCGCTAGATGCCGCTTCGCGGCGAGCAGGGCGTGTCCCTCGAAGTTACTGTGTGTTTGTACGACCATTTTGAGTCAAGTTATGACAAAGTGAACTTTTAGAGGTGTTACGGGCTGACTAAAGATTGTGTGGCCTAACGTCCCTCACTGAATGGGAGTTCGGCCCAAATTAACTTTTGAGGAGATACCGTATTTACTCCAATAGACCGGCATGCCGGTTTATTTTTCGTGGTCCTCATTTTGATGCCGGTTTATTAGAGAGTGCCGGTCATTTAGAGGGTGCCGGTCTATTTTTCAAAGAGTCAATTTATAAAAAATTTAACAAAAAAATGTTGCTTTTTCACTGAAAATGAGCATGATAAAGCCTTTTTTGAATAGTTTAAAAAGCAAACACTATTCGAAATGCTGATAAATATTGAAATTGTGTGAAAAACACTGGAAAAAATTCGAATTTCTCAAAAAATAGTACTTTCCAATTTCATTAATTTTTGGGGTGCCGGATTATTGGAGGCTGCCGGTTTATTTTTCAAAATGATCATTTGACTGCCGGTCTATTAGAGGGTGCCGGACATATAGAGGTGCCGGTCTATTAGAGTAAATACGGTAAATACAATGTACGAAGCAATAAAAAGAAAAATGACAAAAGACGGAATCGAACCCTGACCTCTAGTTTACTGACGCAGCCCGCTAACCACTCGACCACTCACCGCACACTGAACACGCCCTCCCCATGGCATAGAGGAGGGTTGGAGAAGGGGGAACGTCGTTCAAAGGGCGGCCCCGATGAAAAATGAAAATCTCATTCACCAAATCTCGGAACAAAATTTTGGAAAAATCGCAAATAATCTCGAGTTCTACTAATTTTCTAAAAAAGTAACACACATTTTCTGTATCTCTGCAAAATTCTATATTGGAAAAATGTGAAACTTTCTGAAATATTCTTGATGTTTGCCTGAACCATGTTTTTCCTAATTTTCCAAAAATTTTTCCACTAAAAAATTTACAAAATGTATATGTTCCATTCCGCATTTTTATTGCGCATCTCTCCAAAAAAAAATTTCCTTCCAACTCCCAAAACTGGCCGAGAAACAAGCGAAAAACGAAAAGTGGGCGGAGCCTAATTTGGAGGGAAAATGAGCCATTTTTCGACCGTATCTCGGTCAATTTTGCGAATTTTGAAAATCTAATTTTTTCAATCACATTCTAGTGCTTCAATTTCTATGCTCACCAAAAATCAGCTTGATACCTTTTTCCGTTCTCTCAGAAAACGCAAAAAAGTGAAAAATTGGTTCAAAAAAGTGATCCTCATACTTTTATGGCTGGAATTTTTATCTTTTAAGATATGATAGTCGTTCTTTTTTCTTCCCCTAGCCAGTTGTATTACCAATATACAGCCCAAATTTCAGACCTATAGCTCAATTGCCCGAGCTTGTGCAACGATTTGAACAAAAAACTGCCCTTTTTTCCAAGCCAAAATTTTTGACCATAAAAACGACTTTTAGAAAACGGAGCATATCTTGGCTCAAAATGATTGGATCATAATGTTCTTTTTGTCTTCACAAGCGGTTTGAAACGTTCAATTCAGCAAAAAAAGAATTATCAAAAACGGTCCAGTCAAACAAAAGTTGCGAACGTCTGAAAATTGGGTAGAAATTTTTGGGCAATTTTTTTGACACATTTTTGTGTGACATTTACTTAGGCTCCGCCCACAAGAAACGCGCAGCCTCATACCTACGCGATTTAGGGAGAGAGGGCGGCAGATTTTTTTCCAAATCACCTTTCGCTCACAAAATAATCACTTTTTTCAGATATGAATTGGCAGACATGTGTCTGATCATGCCAAAAATATTGTTTCTAAATATGAGGTTCATACCCATTCTCAAAAAAAAGTTACCTCAAAAAGACCAAAACTTACTATACTTTTGAGCGGTACTGTATTTAAAGTGAATCGAGCACAAACAAATTGTGTGTGCACATATTTTTTCTAATTTTCTGCATGACGTCAATGTTAGATTATCGATTTACATCAAACGAAATTGCAGAAACAATGAACCGAGCTCCGAGTTATCGAAGAACAAGACTCGAGAAGATCTGTGAAAAGCTCGTCGAGGCCCAAAAAGAAGCGCGATTGACCGAAACGAAATTCAAGGAGCTGATAAATCGGGAACTCGCAAGCAATTCCGAGACGGATTCGAGAAGCTAGAGGAGCTGGCGAGATGCCAGGGAGGATAGTGGCACCTACGACCCATATGTCTTGCTCGGTAAGCGCTTCCTTTTCATTATCGTCGTCGTCTTCAAACTCCGTGCAACCTTCAACTTCTAAATCTTTGAGGTAAACCTTCATTCTTAATTTTGAAATTTCTTTCTCTTCGACGAAAACCTTCATTCTTAATTTTGAATTTTCCAGACCATCTCGCCGCCACCAACATCAACTTCAGCAATGTGGTCCCAAGTTCCAGTTGCTGAACTCTCCAACAAAGCCTGTGTGCTGCTGGGTAAGCGCTTATGTTTCACTATCCCTAATATTTTTTCATTTTTAAGACGCCACACTGGAGCGGTACGCAATCCGAATTTCGGATTACCCCGTCAACGGGTGCATGGGGTGGGGGTAGCACCCGTGGCGGGAAAGGCGCGACTCACCACCGGACCAGGGAGTCGTGCCCGGTGGCACTCCACATGGAGCGGCAAAAGACCGTGAGTTTAATTTTGATTTTTTATAACAACATTGAAAATAATATATTTCAGAATCTGGGGATCTTTGAGAGGCCAAGGGTCCTCAGACCGCCCCAAGGAGTGCCACAGCCGCCAGTCGCCGCCAACGGACAACAACAACCAGCCGCCCACCAACCGCCAAAGCTCCCACCTCCAATGCTCCCACCAACACCAATGCTCCCGCCCCATCTTCTCCAGCATCCTCAATTGAACTGGAACTTGGTCTGGCAAGTTCCAGTTCAATTCCACTTCGGCCACCAGCAGCAACACCAACCGGAGCCGGAGTCGGAGGAACAAGAACAAAAGCTGGAGCAACCGGAGCTGGAGCATCCTCTGGAGGAACAACAGATGGAGGAGCTGATCGAAGTCAAAGAGGAACCATTTTATTAATTTTTTTGGTCAGGTCTCGATTCGTTTGTTGAACAATTTGCTTGTTGAAATTTTTTGTTCAATAAATTTCTTGTTGAAATCTGTCTAACTCTTACGCTACCCCTTCATTCCGCGCTCCCCTCTCTAGAGCAAACAAAAATGTACCCCGCCCCCCACCTTCTCTATGCGCAAACAAACGGTTTCAGAATCTGGGGATCTATGAGAGACCAAGGATCATGAAAACCAGTTTTCTATAGTAATTTTGATGCAAATTTTTATATAAAAGCCTTTTCAAACAGAATCTCCGGCTAGGTTATTTGATATTAAAAACTTGCACCTGACGCACATGAGATCTTTGATGAATAACAACCTCCGCAAATTTCTCAGAATAATTTCGTAAAAAAATTCATAAAATACATTGTATTACAATCATTATGTTTTTTGACTCATCAAATTTGGTCAATTTTGAAGGAAGCTATGACGATTTTAATACACGAAACTTGAATTTTGTTAAAATTTCAGAAAAAGTGGATTTTCTCGAGAACCGAACATAACAGAACAATTTCGTTGCACAGGCTTACATAACTTTTTATGCCCTTTCGAACGATACCACTTTCACTCCATAAGCGGTGCGACACTTGGGATGAATTCCGTGTAAATTCTACAAATTTCTGTTCAAAAATCAAGTCTCTAGCTCAATTTTGAGCCGAGTTATGGTCGTTTGAAGTTTGGTAGTATGGGAGACGCAGACAGTCAGAGTACTCTCGTCGTCTGCGTCTCTAACCGTCAGGCTTCGAACGACTATAACTTGGCTCAAAATTGAGATAGGGAAGTGATTTTTTCGTTGAATCGTTTAGTATTCATTGCTCTATAATTTCGCTGCCAAGAAAAACATTAAAATTTTTTTTTGAATTTTGAATCCCAAAATTTTTCTGTCTTTGAAAAACAATAAATATCCAAAAACTTCTTCATTTTCAACAGAAAGTGAGCCGATACCAAAAGAAAAATGGGTGGAACCAGAAATTTTAAAGAGTTGGGTAGAAAAAAAGAGCACCTGTGCTTCTACAGTAATATGCATTAAAAAAGGGGGCGGGACTTATATTATATTTAACAGAAAAAAAAGAAACGACGAGTTTAGAAGAATGAGATTACTCGTTGGGTCAAGAAATTATATTTCACAAAAGAAAATTTGAAAAAAAAATATTGTAAAAAGTGATTTTTCTCATGGAAAGCGGGGGTGATTCTTTTGCGTAAAAAAGGGGGCGTGGCCTAGTTTGGTTTTTTGAAGAAATGAGCAAATTTCAGAAGTGATACATAGATAGATATATAGATATAAATGGGACAATAAATTAGTAGAAAAAGGGGGCAAAAAACAAAAAATAATAAAATTAGGAGGGGAAAAGTGCAATAATTTTTTGAGACTAGAAAAGTTATTTTGGAGATTCTTTGAGTGAATTTAGATGACGTCGGAGAGCAAGACGATTATCCCATTGGTTCCTGAAAAAAAGAGGCTTAGGCTTAGAGGCTTAGGCTTAGAGGCTTAGAGGCTTAGGCTTAGAGGCTTAGGCTTAGAGGCTTAGGCTTAGAGGCCGTAGGCTTAGAGGCTTAGGCTTAGAGGCTTAGGTTTAGAGGCTCAGTGGCTTACCTTCATTTTGGACCACGCATGGAAGCACTTCCTGAATCGACAACTCTCGTGTCCTCTAACTGCCAACATAAACTTCCTCGGCTTCTCATTGGCCTTCATTCGAAGTGACGCGTGATACACTTGAGCGGCTTGATACGACAGCTTCGCCTCGATGTCCGATGCACGGGCTCCGATCCAGAGAAAGACGGCGTCACCGTTGTCCAGAATCATAATGTCGTCGTCGTCGAGGTCGTCCTGCAAGAAACATTGGAATTTTTCGATTTTCAATGAAAGAAGACGTCAGAAACGAAGTTTTTTTTTTGAAATTTCAATTTCTATTAGAATTTCCTTCAAGTTTCCAATCGATCAAGAAATCGAAATTGGAAATCCAAACTTTGATGTCTTCTAAAGTCCAGAAGACGTCAACAGATCCAGATGAAAAATATACGATTCGAGAGGGAATGTAAGGAAGATTACAGTATGAATTGAAAATTTGAAAAATTCCAACTTTGACGTCTTCTGAATTCCAAAAAGTTCAGAAGACGTCAGAAATGGAATTTTCGAAATCTTCAAAGCATGCTGGAATATCCTTCAAATTTCCTATTGTTCTGTATAATTTTAATCAGAATCCATTGACGTCTTCTGGGCTTCAGAAGACGTCAAAGTTGAAGTTTCCAATTTTCGTGTAGTCAAAATCGGATACTCAAACTTTGACGCTTTCTAAAGTTCAGAAGACGTCCACAGATTCTGATGAAAAGTGTACGGTTCGAAAGGGAATTTCAAGGAGATTCTGGTATGAATTTGAAATTTCAAAAAAATCCAATTCTGACGTCTTCTGGATTCCACAATGTTCAGAAGACGTCCGTATTGAAAATTTTGAAATGTTCCATTCATGCTGGAAACTCCTCTAAATTCCCTTTCGAATCGTATAATTTTCATTTGAATCAGTGGACGTCTTCACGACTTCAGAAGACGTCAAAAAGTGAAGTTTCCAATTTTTGTGAAATCAAAATCGGAAACTGCAACATTGACGGCTTCTAAAGTCCAGAAGACGTCAACAGAATCGGACGAAAATTATACAGATCAAAAGGGAATTTAAAGGAGATTACAGTATGAATTGAAAATTTCGAAAATTTCAATTCTGTCTTCTTCTGAATTGGAAAAAAAAACGACAAGATGAATTGTTCAAATGGGGTTTCCATAGTCTTCTCGGTTTTTCGAATTCAGAAGACGTTAGAATCAAAGTTTTTGAAAATTTTAATTTATACAAAAAATCTCCTCTAAATTCCCTTCCGAATCGTATAATTTTCATCAGAATCAGTCGACGTCTTCTGGACTTTAGAAGACGTCAAAGTTCAGGTTTCTGATTTTCATTGAAAAAAAAACTTGAAAACTCGGGAGAGCAAATATGCAGTATCAACTTCCCATTGCTACGCAGCGAATTGTAAATCTTTTTTTTTTCGCCAAATTTTCGACTGAAACTTTGTTCTAAAAATATAAATATTTTACCTGACAAAAATCGACAGTCTTCTCAGACACCGCAAAGTAACCCTTCTCATTCGTACACCTAAACAGACGGGTGTGTTTCACAAAAGAGCTATCCGTTTCGTATTTCTTCTTTCCACCGAGCACTTTCCAAAACTCTTCATTCTCCTCTCCTTCCCTCACTTCCACAATTCGAAAATCGTCGTCGTCGTCACGAACGACGAGATCCGAAGCGACTTGTCGTGCGAATTCGTGCTCTCGTGGGTCCGAATCTTTGCCCATCCATACGTAGACGACGCCGCGGTGTCCGGTGGTGTCGTCGATTTCTTTGAATGGAATGCGGAGCATGTGGCAGAACGCCGAGCACAGTTGGTTGGCTCTGAAAAAATGGGTTTTCAAGGCTCAGTTGGTGAAATTTTGAAGCTGAAATTCTGTTTCTCGACTTCAGAAACCTCCAGAATGCTCCAGAAGCCTTCAGAATCTTCTAGAGTCGTCTGGAAGTCTTCAGAAGCCAAGGCTTAGCATAGGCTCAGTCAAGGCTTAGCATAGGCTCGCTAGCCAGATTACTGTAGAACTTCAAAAACTCACTGGCAATCGACTTGAATCGTCCGATTACAGACACTCGATCCATTCGCCCTCATCTGGAACAATTCTGGCCATTTTCCGCCCAAATTTTTCGTGAGGCCACGGCGACCGCGTTTTATCAGGAATTTCCGTTTGAAATGCGACAGGAACTTGTGATTCTCTTGTTGTTGATACATTCGGACGACCTGGAAAATATTGGGATTTTAGGTGCGAAAATTTATAATTTTTTGGCTCAAAAACGTCAATTTTGTAATTAACATTGGCAGCTTCAAATTCTAGCCAATTCTGATCAATTTTGCGTCAATTTTCGCTCAAAAAATCGGTTTTTTAAAACCTATTTTGGCTCAAAAATGTCACATTTTTCTAGACGTTTTCAGCTTCAAATTTTAACTGTTTCTGATCAAATTTGAACAATTCAGGCTCAAAAATTAGCTATTTTGACTCTAGTTAGGTCCAAATGAAGTCAAAAAAGAAATTTTCCTCTTTTCAAAGTTAATTTCTGCACAAAATATTCCTTTTTTTTTGTCCAAAAACGACCAATATCACCATATTCATTTTTTGGGTAAAAATGCATATTTTTATATCTATTTAGCTCATTTTCTGCTCAAAATAGCTATTTTTAGACAAAAAAAGCACAATTTCAGCATCTTTGAGTTCACCTTTGAAATATGCTATCTTGGCTATTTTTGGCTCAAATTTGACTTAAAAACCGATTTTTGGGCCAAAAATGACTATTTCTAGTCTGTTCAGCTCATTTTTCTTGATTTTCATCAATTCTTGCTCAAAAAATAAGTATTTTCAGTTCGAAAAACGGTCAAGTTCAATCTCTTCAAGTTTTCCTCTCAAGATTAATTTTTGGCAATTTCCGGTAGATTCCGGCTGAAATTGGCTCAAAACCCCGATTTCTGGGCCAAAAATGGCATTTTCGTTTAGTTCGTTTAGCTCATTTTTCGTCAATTTTTATCAATTTTTAATTTAAAAATAGCTATTTTTGTTCAAAAAAGTCCAATTTCAGCCTCCCCAAGTTTTCCTTGGAATTTGGCTATTTTGGTCAATTTTTGGACGATTTCGGCTCAAATTTGACACCAAAAATTGATTTCCGGGTCAAAAATTCCGTTTTTTTTCAGTCATTTTTCACATATTTCCACCTAGAAACATCTAGAACCCTCACCTCCAACTTATCCTTAAAAATCTCCTCGAAATTCGGCTGCAACTGGAACGTGAAATTCAACCATCCCATATTGGACGCGTCTCGTCCCTGCCAGAAATAGACGACACACTTGAAGTCCATCTCTGGTTTGTCTCCAGATGCATTTTCTTCGTTTTCTTCGTCGTCATCTTCGCCTTCCGAATCCTCTTCCGGAAGTACTGCGTATCGACACAAGAATACATAACAGTCCATTGTGTAGAATATTCCGAACTCTTTCTGTGGCAGCTTCACGAATTTCTTTCCTTCCAAAACGAACGATTCCATTAATTCCAAATCGTAATTGCAATCGAGCATCAATTCTTCCGATTCCTCATACGTCATCGATGGTTGTCGTTCCAGGAATAGTGCTCCGAGGTCTGCTCTCATCATATTATCCTTCTTTACAATTACTTTGAGGTCGGGAACTCGCTGGACAGAGTCGCTGGTACGGGTGTAGTCCACTGGCACTATTTCGTCCCATCCTGCAAAAAATGAGATTTTTTTGAATGGAAATTTGAATTTCCGAAGGATTCAGAGTACAGTAATCTTCTCACTGAAATTTCCTTTCGATCGGTAGAATTTTCATAGAATTTTGTCCAGCCGAAAAATCACTGTTTTCACTTTTTATATCACACTTTTTTTCGAAATTTTATAAATTTAAATACTACCGTATTCATCCATCAAAATTTGAATTTTCAAAAATTCAAAGTACAGTAATCTTCCCCCTAAAATTTCCTTTCGATTTGTATAATTTTCAGAATTTTTTGTGGACTTCTAGTGGCTCAAATTTGATGAAATTGATACCAATCGATATGAAATTTTACATGGAACATTATCGTTGGCTGAACGTTTCAAAAATCGAGATTTTGAAGCTATGAAATTTTCAGGAAAAGATTTGTGTAAAAATCGAATTTTCCAAATATCAAAATCAATGAAAAATTGGCCGTTTTAGGAAAAAATCCTCTGAAAAATACGATTTTTTGAGTCTAAAAATCGAATTTTGAGGATTTCAAATTTTAAAGTTTGAAAATTTCAATGGTTGAAAAATAGGCAGAAATTAATAGTTTTTTCCTACTTTTTTGATTACAGCTTCTCCGAAATTTCGAAAATTTATAAACTACCGTATTCTTCCAAATAAAAAAAAAAGAAACTTTCCAATTTTTCAAAATACAGTAATCATTGGTACAGTTTCCAATAATGATTTTTTTCGATTGAAAACTATATCCGAAAATTCCGATTTTTCCAACAAAAAAATCTCTTCAGATTCCAACTTTTCCAAAACTTTCGAAAATCTAAAATCTACCGTATCCCATATCATTTTGTAGCTCTCTTCGAGCTTTACATTTTTGTGGAGTTTTCGATAGAATTTTTCAAATTTTAGGCAAAATCATTACCCGCAAACTTGGATCTAAACATCATCGACTCCTCGCCCTCGGTCTCCCGGTAAACTTGTGCATAATCGGGTCGTTCAATCATCTGATGCAATTCGATAACCAACTTCTGTCCGGCCATTTTCAACAATCGATTGGCCTTCTTTCCGGTCCAAAGGAAAATATCCGAATTCGAGTCGAGAATAAAGACGCCCTTCGAATTCAACATGTCCTGTTTGGCAATTCCTTTGGGCAATTCGACTTGTGGCAATTCCAGGAATCCCATTCCAATGTTCACCTTGTACAACTTCTTCCTTTCGGCCACAAATCCCTCGGGCACGTGTTCTACAATTGCAGATGCGGGTTTTTCCGAATTTCCCGTGAGGGCTTGCCAGAATTCCGGTGGGCAACGGGCCTGGCGGCACGTCTCGATTTCCGATTTTCCTTTTCGATCTCGTTTGTTGAGACGTTCGGCGAATAGGCGAGCCTTGTTGGAGACGGTGATCTGGAAATTTGGAGTGTATTTATGGGGAGAATATTTTGATTTTTTACAGAATTTCATGGAAATTGTACGGATCGAAAGGAAATTTTAAGGAGAAGATACTGTACTTTGAATTTTTCGAATAGTCAAATTTTGAAGCTCCCAGGAAAAAAAATTCCATTTGGCATTCCCTATCGATTGGTATAATTTTCATTGAATTTGAGCAAAAAGTCTTGAAAATGTCTTGAAGAAACAAAAAGTCTTGAAAATTATAATAATCGAAAGGAAAATTTAAGGAGAAGATTACTGTACTTTGAATTTTTCGAAAATTCAAATTTTGAAGCTCCCAGGCTACAAAAACTTTCCGTTTGACATTCCCTATTGATTGGTACCGTTTTCATTAATTTTGAGCCACTAGAAGTTTAAAGAATTTATTGAGAACTGCTCCTATCAAAAGGAAATTTGAGAGGAGATGATTACTGTACTTTTAATTATTCTAAAATTTGAATTTTGAAGATTTTTGAAATTTCGGAAAAAATTGAAATCTAAAAAAGTGAAAAATTGAATTCCCGACTGTTGCTCGACCTGAAAACTATCAGTTTTTACTGATTTCCGTGTTTTTAGATAATTCAAATTTTTATTGATTAAAAATCTGATTTTGAAACATTTTCGATCATAAAATTAATCCATTTCAAATTTCCTATCGATCGGTATAATTTTCACTAAATTTGAGCAACTAGAAGTCTACACAAATCTATGAGAATTTTAAGAATTGAAAGGAAATTTTGAGGAGAAGATTACTGTACTTTAAGGATTTGAAATTTCGAAATTTAAAGCTTTCAAACCACAAAATAATCTGTTTGAAATTCCCTATCGATTGGTACCATTTTTATTAAATTTGAGCCACTAAAAGTTTACAGAATTTGATGAAAATTATACGAATCGAAAGGAAATTTTGAGTTTTTTACTGTATTTTGAAGACTTGAAAATTCATATTTCGAGGCTTCCAAGCCAATAAATTGCTCGATTTGATTAGTTTCCATTCCTTTGATCTTAGTAATACAAAGAGAAACTTGTTTCTCTCTGTTCTTCTTTTTTTCTCCTGACTCTCCTCTTACTCCCAGTCGTCTTCTCCTTTCTCCCCTTCCCTCTCTTTCTTTCTCTCCCTTCCTCTCCCCCCTTTATAACCGCCACACACTCCCTGTCACTCTCGACGACTGCTTGGCGCAATGGTAGCGCGTTCGACTCCAGATCGAAAGGTTGGGCGTTCGATCCGCTCAGTGGTCAAATTTTTTTTCGGCGTTTTTTTTTCTTTTTGCAGGTTGTTTTTGGGGGTAAACGGGGTCGGGGAACCCGAATTTGGTGGTTAGAACTCATGAAAACTAAAGGGAAACTAGAAAAATGGGATTTTAATTTCAATAATTTGAAATGCACATTTGAATTGGTTTTTTTTCTTTTTTGCAAGTTGTTTTCGGGGGTAAACGGGGTCGAGGAAGCCGAATTTCCTTACTAGAATTCATCATACATGTCCAAACCCGGGCCGGGCCGGGCCGGGCCGGGCCGGGCCGGCGGAGGAATTTCTACCGGCCCGGCCCGGCCCGGCCCTGGCCCGGCCCGGCCCGGCCCGGCCCGGTCGGCCCGGGTCTGGAGACCCAATTTTTTCAAAGGTCAATTTTTGGAAAAAAATTCGATTTTTTGACTGTTTTCTGTTCAATTTTAGAATGTTTCATACTTTCAGTACTTACATGATTTTTCATGCAATTCAGAAACTTTTTCATGAAAAATTGATTTTTTTTTGGAAAAATTTTGACGAAAATTTTCTACCCGGGCCGGGCCGGGAAAATTCCCCTCCGGCCCGGCCCGGCCCGCGGGCCGGGCCACCCGGGCCGGCCCGGGTTTGGACATGTATGGAATTCATGAAAACGAAGGGGAAGCGGGAAAAACGGGAGTTTCCGACTCTAAAATTTGAATTTCCCAGCTTTCGCGGGCTAGTAAGATCTGCAGGTTTGTACGCGCCGCTTCTTCTTTTTTCGTTTTTTTTCTGTTTTTTTCGAAAATTTTCCGAATTTTTGAGAGAAAATTTGAAAATAATACTCGGAAATCCGTAAAATTTAGCGAAAATCATAAATTTTGAGCAAAAAAAATGTTTTTTTCTCGATTTTTCAACTTTTTTTGACCCAAATTTAATATTCTCACAATTTTCAGCGATTATCAAAGAAATGGAGGAGCTTCGAGAGGTCAAATTAGAGGATTTCGATGCGAATCTCGTGAAAGAAGAGCCTCCAGATGAGCAGTACGTGGCTCCAAAATACACAATCGTCGGAACATTGAAGAGAAAAAGAGATTTCTTTTCAAATTTCGCGCCAATCATTGAGATCGAACCGCCGAGCTCTGATGAGGAGGAGGAGCCGATTTTTGAGGGGGCGGAGTCACTGGAGGAAGTAAAAATAGAGCCTTTGGATTATGAGGAGGAGGCGGAGCCAAAATTACTGGAGGAAGTCAAAAAGGAGCCAATGGATAACAATTTCTTTTCAAATTTCGCGTCAAAAATCGTTGAGATCGAACCGCAGAGCGTTGAGGAGCTAAAATTACTGGAAGAAGTGAAGAAAGAGCCTATGGAGGAGGCGGAGCCATCGGAACCGTGCAGCCGAAGAAATTTCAAAGAGTCGAAAATAGAAATGGAGACTCTTCCAGAAAGATATTCAGAAGACGCTGGTTTGAGTGGGTAAGGATTAAAAAAAATTTTTTTTCAAATTCTCAAAAAAAATTTTAAATTTCAAAGAATTTTCAAAAAATCGTTAAAATCGATTTTCAACTCAATTTTTCGCTGATTCAAATGCGCCTGATTTCGCCGCTCAAATTGCCGTAAAAAATTTTTTTGGCGATTTTTTCGAAAAATGTACTTAAATTTTTTAAATGTTGAAATTCGCCTTATTGTCTATTCGAATAAAAATCGCGATGAAAAATTTGAAAAATAGGTCAAAATTTTCATCGCGATTTTTGCAAATAGGGCGATTTTCAATATTTTTTAAAAAATTAAATATATTTTTGGAAAAAAATCGTCTAAAAATTTTTCTAGAGCGTTTTGAGCAACAAAATTAGTCGCGTTCGAATCAGCGAAAAATTCTACATTTTTTGAAATTGATTAGAAAAAATTGCGTTGAAAATCGATTTTTTAACGATTTTTTTGGAAAAATATTGTCATTTTCGTAAATACTACAATCTAATGGCTCCGGGACATTTCGAAAGTGTGAAATCGCGCTCTCGATTTAAAAAAATGTTGAAAAATCGAAAAAATCGTAAAAAAATCGATTTTCAAAGGCGATTTCACACTTTCGAAATGTCCAGGAGTCAATCTAAGCTGTTTCCCTTTCCAGATCCGATCCGTATCCCTACTGCTGCCTTTGCGGAATCGTCGAAACTCCCCATGCGCCTCCGCTCAAAATCGTCCCTGTCAAATCGGAACTTCTCATTCTGGCCACCGGATTGATATTGGCCGCTCGTTTGCCTCTCGAAAGGGCGAGACATCTGATGACTCGACGACAGACGACGTATTCTTGCCAGGAGCATTATCGCGATGCCGATGAGCACATTTTGAGAGCGTTGAAAGTGGAGCATTCACATTCATCGAAGACTCCAATGATGCGATTGATGGTCACAGTTAACGCGATTTGCCCTCAAATGTCGACGGGACGATTTTGTGAGCTGTTTCCCGAGTTTCACGACAAGCATATTCACCGGGAGAAGGTGAGATAATTACAGATTTTTTCAGTAGGATTACAGTCTTTTTTATATTCTCAAATGATCGTTCCAATTCCATTATTTACGAAAATAACAATATTTTTGCACAAAAATCGTTAAAACTCGAGAAAATCGATTTTCAAAACGCCAACTTACATTTTTTCTAACCTATTTCAATGAATGCAGAATTTTTCGCTGATTCGAATGCACCTAGCCATACATGCGATCCGCGCTTTATTGAGCCTTCGCGGGCTTTCAATTTTCTCTACTTCAAATTCGAAATTTTTGGTCGATATTTGCACCAAAATGTAGAACTCAATGAGATCTATAAAATGGTTCTGAAATCACTTCGATTGCCTGTCTCAGTTTTTGTCTAAAACTTGTAGAACATACGGGCCGCCGTTTTATTTGCAAGTTATAGACAGAAACTGAGACAGGCAATCTGAGTAATTTTGGTACCATTTTATAGATCTCATCGAGTTCTACATTTTGGTGCAAAGATCGACCAAAAATTACGAATTTGAAGTAGAGAAAATTGAAGGCCCGGATCACATGTATGGTTGGGCGCATTCGAATCAGCGAAAAATTCTACACTTATCGAAATAGGTCAGAAAAAATGTAAGTTGACGTTTTGAAAATCGATTCTCTCGAGTTTTATCGATTTTTGTACGAAAAGGTTGTTATTTTCGTAAATACTGGAATTGGGACGATCCTACTTTGAATGGAGGAAACCCCTTTTTGTTCCAGCGCAACCGCCACACCGTCCGCTGCAACCTATGCAATTATCGTCAAATTCCCGGCACCCTGATGGAAGTGAGCCACAAGGTCATCAAGTACTTTCTCGCCCTCTCCAGTGTCCTCCACGGCTATCGTGATACGACACAAGCGAGACGGTTCGCGTCTCGAAACGTCACCAGACGCGTGTGTCGCTCTCATCACAAATCGACGTTGAGTGTGATTTTGGAGAAACTTGAAATTCGGAATGTCGATAAGATTCCGAGCGATGATAATTTCATCAGTGTGCTCAATGTTATGGAGCAAATTTGGAGTGGTTGTACGCCGACTGCGTTTAGAGATACGTTGCGTTGGTTTGCGACGACAATTCAGAATACGGATACGGTGGTTAGTACAATTTTTTTTAAAAAAATTTCTTTCAAAATATGCAAAATTTTGCCCTGATTCCGAATATCGTAATGAAAATGCTCAAAAATTGCTCTAAACGCCTGAAAAATCGCTTCAAACAGACCAATTTTCTGGAGGTGTCTCCGGCGGCCGTGTGGCCTAACTCTTGGAGGTTTCTCTTCCACCAGACTCGGCCACCGTTTTTTGCGCCGATTTTTTCACTTTTCACTGCTTTTTCAGTGAAAATTATTGTTTTTTTCCATGAATTTTTGTTCAAATACTCGCATTCCATTTGATTTTCACCGACAGTGAAAAGTGAAAAAATCGTCGCAAAAAACGGTGGCCGAGTCTGGTGGAAGAGAAACCTCCAGGAGTTAGGCCACACGGCCGCCGGAGACACCTCCAGAGAATGGGTCTGTTTGGAACAATTTTTCAGGTGTTTAGAGAAATTTTCGAGCATTTTCATTGTGATATTCGGAATCAGCGCGAAATTTTGCATATTTTAGAAGAAAAAATTTATGCCCGTAATCCTCCTTTAAATCTATAATATATCATAAACGCAAAAAAAAAAAATACATGAAAAGTTCCGAAAATTCAGCAAAAAACGCGATTTCACACTTTCGAACAAATCCATTTTGTCCGGAATTGCTCGAAAAATTTGTCCTCGTGGAGTACACGGGCTTAAGCCCCTCTGACGGCTTAATTTTGTCACCACTATAATCTCCAAAATCTTCCAGACCACTCCGCCTCTAACAATCACCGTCAGTATGCCGAAACTCGTCCCAAAAGTCATCCCAGTTCCCACAATATGCTTTCTCTGCTCCGCCACCTCTCCAAATTTACAAAAAGTCAAAGTAAAAGACAACAAACTAGTGCTCGTCGTCGCCGCATGTCTTTCCAGTCAACACGACAAAGAATGGTCGAAAACGTTCATGTCGGGAAACGCGATCAAACTCGTCTGTCCGACGCACTTCTCCGAAGCGTTTTCTACGATTTTGGCGGCTCTTCAAATTTCAAATTTGCAAGAAGCTTTTCCGCCGCCGAGCCAACAACAATCTGCTCATGTGATCAATTTGGTGCAAGAGATTAGCTCGTCGAAGATCATCGGATATGACAAATTCATTGAAATCGTTCACTGGTTTCGAATGAGTTTTTTAGACAATCAGTAGGAAGTGTTTTTTTAGATATTGTTGTTCTAATTTCTGTTATTGTTATGATCTCTAGAATGAATTTTTCTAATAAATTTTTGCTTTTTCAAATTAACGGCTCCGGGACATTTCGAAAGTGTGAAATCGCGTTTTTGCGCAATTTTTTGAACTTTTCGTTAAAATTTACTCAAAAAATATATGAAAAGTTACAAAAGTTGCGCAAAAACACGATTTCACACTTTCCAAATGTCCCGGAGCCTTTTTTGGTATTGTAGGTTCTTTTCTAGTTTCTGTTATTGTTATGATCTTTAGATTGAATTTTTCTAATAAATTTTCGCGTTTTTTTTTTCAAAAATTCCAGAAAAAATATTTTTTTTTGCGAACCAATTCCAATTGTCTTCATTTTCTGCTCAGTTTTTTCTCTGAAATTTCGCTCAGGAAGGTGTTAAATTAGCTCTCAGAACTCCATGAGCCTTTGAAAACTTTGAATTTCAATTTTTTTCAAAATTTTTCTTTTTCATTGATTTTTTTCTAAATTTTGTTTTTCATTTTTTGATTCTAGGCACATTTCTATGCAATTTTCATTGTTTTTGCCTTACTTTCGTTCAGATTTTAACTCAGATGAGGTTTTAAAAACCTTCGGAGCTCCAGGAGCCTTTGAAAACTTTGAATTTCGATTTTTCCTGTTTTATTGATTTTTTTCAATGTTAGACTGATTTTTATGCAATTTTTATGATTTTGAATGTTTTTTATCCTAGAAATTCGGCTCCGCGACATTTCAGATGACCTTTCGAAAGTGTGACGTTTCGAAAGTAAGACATCTCGAAAGTGGACAATTAATATTTCGTAAATGTCCGCTTTCGGAATGCCCACTTTCGAAGTGTCCACTTTCGAGATGTCACACCACCTGCGAAATGTCACACTTTCGAAACGTCACGGAGCCAATTTCTTTCGATTCTAGGCTCATTTCTATCTAATTTTTCTCATTTTTGGCTTATTTTTCTCGAAATTTTTTCAAGAAATTTTAGTCCAGAAGAGATTTCAAAAGTCTTAAAAAACTTTGAATTTCAATTTTCTCAATTTTTCCATATATTTTTGAGCGAAAATTCTATAAATGCAAAACCAGTTAATTTCAGCTCAAAATCGACCAGCAATCTCTGTTTTTTTTTTTCAAATTTTCGACTCTTTTTAAGCCTAAAAACTCACCCTCGACTTATAACCACTCCAAATCCAAATCGTCTCCCCAGCGTCCAACAAGAAACAATATCTCGGATCCAACGATTCGACACTCAACGGCACCGGCTCCATCTCCACCGCGGTACCATTGACACCGGCTCGGTAGAGACGTGTCAGATGCGCGGGCTTCTCCGTCGTATAGAATCCAGAAGTGGTTCGGCCTCCCTCGATATAGACGATCTCTTCGCCGAACAGCGTCAAAAACTCTTCCGTCTCATCGTTCATTTCCTCTCGTTGCGTTCGACACGTGGCATTTAGGTGGTTCCGAAGGCCCACCGCGTGCACCGCCGAGCACATTCCCTTAAGTAGGATGACAGTATTTTAAAATTCCATTATTTACGAAAAAACAATATTTTTGCACAAAAATCGTTAAAAATCGATTTTCACCTGAAATCTTTTCTAATCCATTTTAAAAAATGCAGAATTTTTCGCTGATTCGAATGCGACTAATATCGCCACTAAAACCGCATTTTGAAGCGAGTTATAAGCGTTTGAAGCTTCATTTCTCTGCGTCTCTCCGACAACGAGAGTGTCTGCTTTTTCTGCGTCTCTCTCACTGAAACTTCAAACGCTCATAGCTCGCTTCAAAATGCGGTTTTAGTGGCGATATTAGTCGCATTCGAATCAGCGAAAAATTCTGCATTTTTTGAAATAAGTTAGAAAACATTTCAGGTGAAAATCTATTTTTTAAAGATTTTTGTGCAAAAATGTCAGAATTTTTGAAGAATTTCGAAATTTCTGGAATCAAGAAATTTGAAAAGACTATATATATTTTTTTGATTCTCAAATTAATTTTAGATTGAAATTTCAGATTTTCAGAACAAAAAACCTGAAATTCTCTAAAAACGGAAAAATTCAAAAATTTTCATTTTTTGTCAAAACTCAAAATTTGAACTTTTCGGATTGTTGAAGAATATTGAAATTTTCAGATTTTTTAGACCTTCGAAAACCCAAATTTCGAAAAAAAAATGTAAGAAATTTTTCAAAAAAAAAAAGTTTGGAAAATTTTTGTAGAAATTTTTTATAGAAAAAATATTTTTTTTCACTGATTTTTTCTATTTTTGAAGAATTTCGAATTTTGAAATAGGATAGGGGATTATTTCATTTAAGCCCCCCGACCTATTCCAATATAACCCCCCAGAGATAAACATTGGAATAACCCCCCACCAACGGAATTTCAGATATCAATATGAACCCCCACCATTTCAATAAGACCCCCCACGCATAAGATTTCAATATAGACCCCCAATATTTGAATAAGGCCCCCCACTATTTCAATATGGCCCCCCGCATTTGGTGGGGTGGTATAACAGTGTTCATCAGGCTGAGTATCAAACTTGTTGAAAAGTAAGAAGCCAAATTGAGCAATCGAAAAATCATTTCGAAATCGACATTTTCTACGTTTTTGGGCCTATTTTCTTCATTTTTTCAGTATTTTTCGCAATTTTTTTGCTTTTTTCTTCATAAATCTAACTTTATGGCCTCAAAGTGACCTTAAGAGCTAGTTTTTGATATTTTCAGCTTTTTCTTAGGCTTAGTATCACCATTTTGCTGAAAAATAGGCTTAGAAAAAAGTGGGGTGCTATATAAGATTCTAATATAGCCCCCCTCTATTTCAAGATAACCCCCCACATATCAATATGACCCCCCAGGCGGGGGGTTCTGCCAACAAGGGCTTTTGGGGGGTCTTATTGGAATGTTACGGGGGGCTATAATGGAAGATTGCCAAGGATTTCAATATAACCCCCCAAATCAACGGTGGGGAACTTATTGGATTCCAATATGTCCCCCCGCTCCTATCATTCCATTTGAACCCCCCACCATTTGAACCCCCCACTTTTCAACTGTGTGGGGGGGTATTCCGAGTCGTGGGGGCCGATAACAGTGTGGGGGGGGGGGGGTATAATGGAATTTTCCCTAGGATAGAAAAATTCCATATGAAAATCGATTTTTAACGATTTTTTTTGCAAAAATATTGCTATTTTCGTAACTAGGGTTCCTAATTGCCAATTAAAAATGACTAAATCAGCTTACACTGATACTCATTTTATGAGTTCACGTCAACTAGTCTAACAGCGCCAATAGTCGATTAAGTCGGAAATTTTCTGGAAACCAATTAAACGATAGTCGATTACGTCAAAAATTATTTGTTTTTCAAAACGACGTAATCGATTATGTCGTTAATCAAAAAATAGTCGAAAACAGTGTAAAATAGTCGAAAGCTGAGCACGACGGAAAAATAGTTCGACAGGCACATAAATTGTTTTAAAAATCTGAAGTCAACCTCCCGAAGACCCGTCTTCAGTGACATAGTCAATTACCTCCGGGTTTTGATTTTATGAGAAACTATATTCCAAATATGTTCAATGTCATATACTGAAAATCAGCATGGCACACGCCTCCCAAACAATTTCTAACTTTCCCGACCAATTACATGTACTATATTGTCTTGAAGGAGCGGAGCCTAATTCTGAGAACTGTATTTGATTTACATTGCCCTGAGTAAACTCTACACCAAAAATCAGCCCGATCGGATAAGTTTGGGAGTATGTGACATGATCCTTTAAGGTAGAATCAGCTTTCTGGGCTATAGTCAATTAAGTCGTTTCCACAATTGTTTTCATTTTTCTGATAGTCATTTACGTCGTTTTAAAAGTCGTTTCTAAAATTTCAATTGTCATTTTCGACTATTATTTCTAACAAAACAACATTTTCAATAATCATTTTACGTCAAAAATTGCAATTTTGAAAATGACCAATTAATGATTAGGAACCCTATTCGTAACTAATGGAATTTGGGACGATCACCTACCTTATCAAGCGACGCGTGCTCGCCGAGCCAATAGAAAATCGCGTGGCGCAACTGTCCGGATATCTCCCGCGTGGTCTTCAACACCAAATACGCGTCGGCATCATAGAATTGTCCGTGGAACGCCTCGTCCATTATCGACGGATAAAAGTTCTCAATTTCCCACACCCACATTCCTTCCTCCGAGCCAACGTCCTCGTCGAAAATGTCCGAATAGTCAATGTGTCGACGGTGTTTCTCAATGTTCTTCTTCCAATTCACCGCCGATTTCGCCTCGATTTGTCGTTCCTCCTCTTCTTGTTGCTTTTCGGTTAGCGCCGCGCCGACGCCCGCGATTTTGGACATTCCCTGGAAAAAAATTGAGTTGGTATTCAGATTCATGATTAGAATCAGAAGACAATCTTGAATTTTTGACGGATTTCTGAAATTAGCAACTTTTTTTCAAAAATTTTATCGCGTTCCATTGAAAACATGGTTTTCGGGCGACAAAAATTTGAATTGCTTTAAAAACTGCAAAATTTTGCGCTGATTCCGAATATCATAACAAAAACGCTCAAAAATGCCTCCAACAACTCGAAAACCCGCTTCAAACTGGTCCATTTTCTGGAGGTGTCCCGTGTGGCCTAACTCCTGGAGGTTTCTCTTCCACCAGACTCGCCCACCGTTTTTCGCGCCGATTTTTTCACTTTTCACTGCTTTTTTCCCTGAATTTTTGTTGAAATGCTAGCATTCCTTTCGATTTTCACCGATAAAACTGTGAAAAGTGAAAAAAATCGGCGCGAAAAACGGAAGAGAAACCTCCAGGAGTTAGGCCACACGGCCGCCGGAGACACCTCCAGAAAATGGGCCTGTTTGAAGCGATTTTTCAGGTGTTTTGAGAAATTTTTGAGCTTTTTCATTATGATATTCGGAATCAGCGCAAAAATCTGCATCTTTTGAGCAATACTTCGAAATTCAACCATCTTATCAATGGAGCGCGGTTGAACTTCAAAAATATCGCTGATCAGCAGAGTTGAGCTAAACTGTGCGCCTCGAGCTCTCACCTGAACCAAATGTCTCGTTTTTGCGATAAAAAATGTGACCAGAAACATTATTGGCTCGTTAAAATGGCTCAAAAGACGACAATATTTCCAATTGAGCTCAAAAATATTCCAAAAACAGTTGGTTATCTACGTGGATTACTGTGGATGGATCAAGCTAGAGACAGAAATTTTTTAAAGGGAAAAAAGAGGTGGGAATTCAAAATTTCCCGGTTTAAAAACAAGTTGGTACCAAAAATCTTCGTTTTTCTCCTTTCTTTCGGCTTAAATTCGAGCTAACTATCTCAGTAATGTATCTACAGTAATCTCATATTTTAGAGGATTCTCTACAGTAATCCTATCTACAGTAATCCTATCCTCTAGAGGACCACCCTAATGGTCAAATTGTCTATCTATAGGACTATTATGGCTATGAATATGACCACCAACAGGAACAGCAAAAAACGATTCCTGTTGGAGAAAAGAAAACCGATGAAAAGAAGAAGAAGAAGAAATGGAAGGAGATAGACTAACACACACACACACAAATGGTATGGGTGATAAATGTGATGATAGGGAGGACAGAGGACTGGTGTTCTGTTCTCTCTTTTGTGTGTTCTCGAAAATGAACAAAAAAGAGTCTCTCCAGAAGAGAGGAATCGTCATGAATCATTGATCGAAAAAATGCAAATTTTTCGACTGTTTTTCAATGGTCATGAAAAAGAAATGGAATTTCGACAAAAAAATCTGCAAAAAGACACATGTATAGAATAGACTAGAGTCTATTGGAAATGGTTCTAGAAGCCAAAAACTATCTATAATATTTTAGAATCTTCCAGAATCCTCCAGAACCTTCCAAAAACCTTGGAAACCTCTCAGAATCCTCCTGAATCTTCCTGAACTATCTGGGATCTGCTAGAATCCTCTAGAATCCTTCAGAAGCTTCCAGAACTCTTTAGAATTCTCCAGAGCCATCTAAAATCCTTCAGAACATTCCAGAATCCTCCAAAATCTTTCAGAAGGACTTTGAAGGATTCTGGACGATTCTGAAAAGTTCTGAAGGACTTTGAAGGATCCTGGACGATTCTGGAAGATCTTTATGGCACCTAAAAGTACAGATTTTTTGAAACATTGTTCTAAAAAATCTATTTTTTAAAACTTTTCAATCCAAAAAACTGTATTTTCAAGGCGACCTCGAAAATTGAGAGTCAGAAAGATTTATGACTTTTTTTTGTTATTTTCTCATCCAAAAAAGATGATTCTGATAGTCTATAAACGATCAAAGACTTTTGGCGCTATTTTGAGAAATTCGATAAAAAAGAGAGAGAAAGAAGGTCATGTGAAATTTTCATGAGTTTCTTCTTTTTTTTTTTTTTTGCAACTTGTGTTTTGATACTGTTCACACCAGAAAATTTGAAGTAAAAAGTATGGTTTTCACTATCTGGAGCACCAAGAAGGATTCTGAAACTTTTTCGTAAATTTTGAGGGGTTTCAGAAGATTCTGGAGGATTTTAGAGAATTTTAAAGAATTCTGATGGATTCTAGACGGTTCTAGAACATTCTGGACGGTGCTTAAAATGGTTCAATTTTTCCAAGTTTTAGGCGTTCCGGGCCGGATTACTGTAGGTTTTAGGCCATGGCCATCTAGTACTTTTCTTTCTAGAAATTACTATCATTCTGTGGCTTCAGATATGGCCTAGTATTCTCCTCCTTCTGAATCCTCCAGAATCCTTCTGACCCCTTGTGAATCATTCAGAATCCTCTAGAATCCTTCAGAATCCACCAGAACCCTTCTGAATCCTTCTGAATCTTTCAAAATGTTCTAGAACTCTTCAGAATCCTTCAGGATCCTCCAGAATCCTCTAGAATCCTCTAGAATCCTCTAGAATCCTTCAAAATCCTCTAGAATCCTCTTGAAGGTTTCTGGACCCTTTGGGATCTTCCAGAAGCCTTCAGAATCCTCCAGAACCATTTAGAATCCTCCAGAATCCTCCAGGACACTTTAGAATCCTTTAGAAGCCTCCAAAATCTATCAGAACCCTCCAGAACCTTTCAGAGACTCCAAACCCACTCAAATCCGTTCAAAATTGCTCTTTTTTCCCTTCAAATTTCTTCCAATGTTTCGCTCACCAACCTGTATAACCTTATCGGCACTCTGCTGATCGGCCTGCTGTTTCCGTCGTCGAATGAATTCCTTGCGACGAGCGAGAGCGTCCTGACGAGCACCACCCGAATGCACTGATGAGATCGAAGATGAGGGCGATGTCATTTGGCCAGCGATTTTTCTCTGAAAAAATAGCGGTAATTTTGGGAGAGAATGCGGTAAAAAAAGAAAGATTGATTGTCAGAAGCTGAAAAATTATTAATTTTGAAATTCAAAACTTCTAGAAACTTCAGAATTACAGAATCATATAAAAATTTGTCTATAATTCTTTAGAATCTATCAGAATCCTTTAGAATGCTCCAGAAGCCTCCAGAATTCTTCTAAATCGTTCAATATTCGAGTTTTGAAAATTCGGAAATATTTTCTGACCTTTCGAGATCAAATTTTTAAGAAAATCCTCCAGTTTTACAGATCTTAACTTTATTTCTTCGAATTTCGGTTTCATGCTTTTGAAATTTGAAAATTTGGGTTTTCCCAAATTCTCAACTTTTTAGATCGAAAATTTCTAATTCTTGCCTTCAAATTGCACATTTTATGGAAATTTATGAATTTTTTTATCTTTTGTTATTTTTAATCATTTTTTTTCCAAATTTTACGTAGTTTTTTCTAGAATTTCAAAAAAGTCGAAATTTGCTCAATTTTCCGGTCAAAAAACCAACAAAATTAGCTGAAATTTTTCCGGGAAAAATGACTTCGAATTTTTTGGAAAAATGAAAAAAGACAAAGTTAGACCAATTTTCATACAATTTTACAGCTCAAAATCCAAAATTTCGGCTCGAAAAATTCAAAAAATTAAATTTTTTTCACTGAAAAATGGTATTTTGGACACTAAAAATTGTCTCAAAATTCGAAATTTTTAGCTTGAAAAATTCAAAATTCAAATTTTTCAAATCAAACTTCTCTCACTCTAAAATTTCAATTTTTTCATCAAATTCTGCTAAAAAATGGCTCAAAAGTTAAATTTTCCAGTCATTTTTCTTCAATTTTTTGCGAAAATCTCTCAATTTTTTCATTTTTTTCAAGTCCATCTGTTTTGCACCTGCAGTGAATCTTCTTTTCAACTTTTTAAGGTCATTTTTATTCAAAAAAAAAACTCACCAAGACCATCAAATCTTCTAGACGCATTTTTCGAGAGGATTTGATATTAAAAAAAAAATAAAGAATGCAAAAGTACTACTAGAGGGAATAAAAATATGGACCCCAAAAAAACCAGAGCTTCTTCTTCTTCTCTATTTCTTCGTCTCCTTCTCACAATTTTCTTCCATTTTTAGGCCCGGAAACGAAAAAGAGAAGAATTTAGAGGAAAAAAGACGAGAAAGATGTCTGTCTAGTCTATCTATTTCTTCCATTTTTTTTCTGCAAAAAATGGACAAAAAATTGAGAAGCCGTCGTTTAGACAGAAAGTCGTTCCCTTTGGTTTTGGGACAATTCTTTGAACTTTTGGCTTTATTTTTGCAGAATTTTCGGGGTAAAACGAGAGAAAATTTGAGTTTTTGAGTCAAAAAACCGAAGATTTTCGCATTTTTTAAGAGGGAAATTCGAAATTTTGGACAATGGATACTTTTGTTGATTTTTTAAATGAGAAATTTGAAAAATTAGGATTTTTAAATTTTTCTGAAACCAGTGAAAATTTGTGCTCAAAATTGAAAAATTAGAGGTTTTGCATACTTTTTCTATTGAAAATTTTTTTTTTTTTTAATTTGAGATCTCAAAATGTCATTTTTCAGTTTTCTGAATCGAAAATTCGACATTTAACCTTTTTTCAAAAATTGCATCATTTTTTGCTTTTTTCAGTCAAAATTTTAAAGAAAACTGCAAACTGAAGCTAAAAACGGGAGAAACTTTGAAAATTTAGGTAAAAAAAAATCAAAAATTTAGGAGAAAAAAAAAACAAAATATTTTTTGAAAGAAAGCATTTTTCGGGTAGATCAAAAAAATTTTTTTTGAAAATTTTTGATCTAAATTTTTAAAAAGAATTTTGAAGTTTTTTGATCTACATTTGAATTTTTGAGAATTTTCTGGATGGAAAATGATCAAACTATGGAACTTGAAAATTCCAAACTTTAAGTTTTCTGAAAATTGATATTTTTAAATTTTCAGATAATCTGATATTGAGATTCTGAAATTTCTGAAGTTCTGAAGATCAAATTAAGCATATTGAAACTTCAGAATACAAAAAAATAGAAAAAAGCTTAAAATTCGATTTTTTAAGTTTGAAAAAGCGGAAACTTCCGAAAGTGCAAAAAAAAAATCAAAATTTGTGTTTTTTTATTTTATAAATCAAGAAATTGTGTTTTTTCTCAATTTTCAACATTCCGCACTCCCAAGAAAATTTTAAAAAATTACCTGATGTTCCAATGAAAAATCGATATTGTAGAATGCCAATTTCTTCCTGGCGTCGTTGGGTTTCGGTGGCATCACTAGATTCTCGTTTCTGAAAAAATAGGGAAATTTTATTGATAATTTTAGGAAAATTAGAACAGAAAATGAGTTTTTGGGAGTCAAAATTGGTCAAAATCGATTTTTCATCAATTTTTAGCATTTTTTCTAGAAAAATCTGAAGACTCTGAAGCTTCTGGAGATCCAGAAGACGTCAAAATCCATCGTAGAAGAATTCTTCTTCTTTTTTTCCATATTTCTCCCATTGAAAACTTCGGAGGAGGGCTAATCCCCCCTTATAATTAATGCAAATCTGTTCACTTTGAATCCAAAAAGAAGGGGAATTTTCATTTTTCTCAAAATCTTTTTCTTTTTTTTTTGAATTTTGAGTCATATAAAAAGGGGAAAGGAGAACATCAATCATGGGAAATTTCTGGAAAAAATTGAGTTTTTTTTCGGTTTTTGTTTCCAAAATGTTTGCATTTTGGAGTAGACGAATTTTCGGTTTTTGGAGCATTTGACTCAAAATTCTTCAATTTAGATGAAAATTTCGAGTTTTTTTAAAATTTTTGATAAATTTTTACTGCTTTTCTCGTAATTTCAGCCATTTTTTTGTTAATTTCGGTGCAAAATTAGGATTGTTAACAGTTTTATATTGATTTTTCCAAATATTTTTTTCCAACTTTGAATAAAGCTAAAATTGATGATTTTTTTTTTGTGTTTTTTGAGTTTTCCCTAATTTTTTTGGTTTTAGACTATATTTTAGTCGTTTTTAACAAAAGAAATGTTGATTTTTCGTCCACTTACTCATGCAAATCCAACGTCTTCAAATCGGGCAACAAATGGATTCCCTCCGGAAGTGTAATCAATCGATTATGATCCAATTTCAGTTTTTGAAGTTTCACACATCTGGAAATTCCTTCGGGAACCAATTCCAGTTTGTTATAGGATAGATGGAGGACGGTTAGCTGAAATAGGAAATTTTCTTTGATTTTGGGGTCGAAAATTGGGAAAAATAGTCAATTTTCTGGCTCTGAGACGTTTCGAAAGCAGAAAAATTCAAAATTTTTGCTTTCGAAACGTCTCACATTCGAAATGTCGCGGAGCCGCTTTTTGCCCGCTTCGACCATTTTTTGACTATTTTCGACCATTTTTTGGCCGTTTTCGATCTTTTTTTTTGGCCCTTTTCCTCCTTTTTTTTTTGAAAAAAATTTAAAAAATGTTTTTCTGAAAGAAAAATTCCAATTTCACTTTCGAAACAGTAACACTTTCGAAATGTCGCACTTTCGAAATGTCACACTTTCGAAACGTCGCACTTTCGAAATGTCGCACTTTCGAAACAGTAACACTTTCGAAACAGTAACACTTTCGAAATGTCGCACTTTCGAAATGCCACACTTTCGAAATGTCACACTTTCGAAACGTCACACTTTCGAAATGTCGCACTTTCGAAACAGTAACACTTTCGAAACAGTAACACTTTCGAAACAGTAACACTTTCGAAACGTCACACTTTCGAAATGTCACACTTTCGAAACGTCACACTTTCGAAATGTCGCACTTTCGAAACGTCACACTTTCGAAACGTCGCACTTGCGAAACGTCGCGAAGCCAATTTTTGTACAACTTTACAGTTCAAAATTCCGAAATTTTAGGCTCAAAAAAAATTTTTTTATGCTTTTTTGCAATTTTGAATACTTATCAAAATCCGGTAAAAAATGGCTCAAAAATTCAATTTTCTTAGATTTTTTTTTTCAAAATTACCTGAATCAATTTGCCGATTCCCGATGGTATTCCCTCGAAAGTCAATTGATTATTCGATGCATATAATCTCGTCAATCTCGTCAATTTGACAACACAATCCGGGATTACTGTAAGTTGATTATGACTCATATTCAGAGTTTCCAAATGTTCCCATTCGCCTTCCGTCATGTTCAATTTATCGATTTTATTGCCGCTGAGATTCAATTTTCGAAGATTTCGAAGTTTGAAAAGGGCTTCGGGAACGGCGGGAAGCGAGTTTTCAGAGAAGTCGACGTCCTGGAAAAAATTTGAGAATTTTCTAATGTTTTTAGGGGGATTTTAGGGGGAAGATTGGTTTTTTTTTAAAGTGGAAAGGAGATTATTAGAGCTCAAATCGAGTTGAAATCTGATTTTCAAGCTATTTTTCAACGGGAAAAAGTGCATTTTCTTCACTAAAACAATATTTTTTAAATGGAAACTATTTAGATAGAATTTGAAGCGATTCGTGGTCGTTAATCCAAAAAATGTGATTTCTAGGTTATTTTTGACTTCAAATTTCGAATTTTTGAGTTTTTTAGCTTGAAATTTTGATTTTTTTAGGAAATTTTTACTTGAAAATTCAACTTTGAAGTTAAAATTTGGTCAATATGATTTTTAAGCCATTTTTTGGAGAAAAATTGAAGTTTTATAATAAAAACAGTATTTTTTGAATGAAAATAGTGTATATGAAATTTGAAATAGTTTTTGTGGTTTTTAATCCAAAAATTTAATTTTTTAGGTGAATTTTGCGTTGAAATTTCGAATTTTTAAGTTGTTTAGCTTGAAATTTTGATTTTTAAGGTAGTTTTAACCAAAAAATTGAATTTTCTAGGAAAATTTCCATTTTTTGAGCAAATTTGTTCAAAATCAGTCCTCACCTACCAGGATGCCATTTTTCACGACTTTAGGCTATTTTCAAAGCTAAAAATTGCATTTTTTAAGTGTTAAACTAGTATTTTTTTACAGAAACAATTTAGATGGAATTTGCGATAATTTGAATAATTTTTCAGTTAAAAGTGTAATTTTCAGGTAATTTTTAGCACAAGAATCATTCAAAATGTCAATCTTTTTAAATTTAGACGCAAAAACTCAATTTTCAGCGATTTTCATCATCTTTAGCTCATTTTTTTTCTAGTTTTACTATCAAATTTTTGCAATTATTATTGATAAAATATTCAATGTTTCCCCTAATTTCCCCATTTCAAAGTCCAAAAACTCACTCTCAAATTGTGCATATCGTCGAGAGTTGGTGGAATATTGTCCAGTGTCCGATTGGTATTGCTCATATGGAGTACACTCAGGGATGTCATGCTGAAAATATGGGAAATTGGAAATGTGAGGAGAAAATGAAGGATTGTGAGCTAAAAATTCGAATTTTTGGGTCAAAATTGAGAATTTTAGCTGAAAATTTGGGTTTTTAGGTCGAAATTAGTAGTTTTTCGGAAATTTGGACTATTGAAAATTCGCCAAAAATTTTTAAAAATAATTTTCAAGGTTTTCAGCGTCTCAAAATCTATAAGAATCCTTGAAATTTTACAGATTTTTGAATTTTAAAAGCTCAAAACTTAATTTTTAAAGATTCTGGCCCTGTATAATCGGTTTTTTCTCTTTTTGTTTTCCATTTTTAGCTCAAAATCTTCCAAATTTCCCCCAAAAATTCCCCCCAAAACCTCACCTCGGCAATTGTTTCAATTGAAAATGATTGAGCGGATTATTGCTGAGCTTTAAACTTTGCAACATGCTCAATCTCCGTATCTGTGGTGGTAACATATCCAATTTGTTATTGGATAAATCCAGAAACAGAAGATCAATCAAATTGGCACATACACTATTCGGGATGGTCTCAATGTTGTTATAGCTCAAATTCAAGACTATCGATCCTTTCGCGTATTCCATATTTGTTGGCACTTCTCTTAATTGATTTCGAGATAAATCGATAATTGTCAAATCTTTCATTCGGAAGATATCGGTGGGGATTCCGGCGGTTTTTAGCTGAAAAATAGGGGGAAATTTTGAATTTTTTCCGGATTCTGGGATATTTTAGTCATTTGAAGGGGATTTTTAAAAGGAATTTTGAGCCATTTTGGGTTTATATAGTTGATAGTATAGATTTTCGCCGGGAAAAAAACGATTTTTAGGTTAAAATTTGCCAATTTTTCTTATTTTTGAGTCGAAAAATATGACTTTTTAGGTTGATTGTGGGTTATTTTAGTCATTTTTAAGAAGATCTTTGGATTTTTAGAATTTTCAAAGTACCCAAAGAAAAATGGACATTTTTGGATGTTTTGGATGGATTTTGGGGTGTTTTAAGTTGATTTTTAGAGGATTTTCGACAATTTTAGAATTTCTAGACAGTCAAAACTCTAAAAAATACGAATTTTGAACCATTTTGGTGTTTTTAGTAAAAATGAAGTAATCTTTACTAATAACATTTGAAAACTTTGTATGTTCGTTTATATGTCGCTAGCTGTAACTCGGCCCAGACTGCACCGATTTTGATGAAAGTTTTACAGAAAGATCAGAAATTTTTTTTAGTTGATGCCCGTATGTTTCAATTTTTTATATCTCGAAAATTGAGCAAGTTACGGCTCTTTTCTTGAATTTTCAGTACTAATTTCGCTACCAAAAATGTGTCGCTAACCCTTTCATATACTCAAAGTTAACCGATTCTTTTGAAACTTTCACAGTTTGTTCCTCATTATCTGAGGATGATGCCCGTCTGTTTTGTTTTTCGAAATTCCAATTTTGAAGCCTTCTGGAGCACTTTTCCTGAGCCACTAGGTTCATTTTTGCCCGCGCGACGACAGAGAGGCAGGGTCATTTTCACTCGGTCGGCGGCAGAGAGGCAGCGCACACACAAAGTATAGTGGCCGACGCGGACCTCGATTGATGTCGGCTGCTTACTTTCATCACCCCCGCCGACAGGAGGCGAGGCGCCGGATCAATTACCCAAGTTTGGGGTAAGCCGCGCGATGGAGAACGATAGATGGGTCGAATTTTATACCATTCTGTTCGTCTCGACGCGAGGAAACAGATTATGGAAGAACATTTTGGAAAAGTCGAAGTTGAAAGAACGTTATCGTGGTTTGAAATTTCAAAATGTGTCTAATCTGATTCCAAGAAGTACTGAATGTGTCGCTTTGTTGCCCCGAAGGTTCACAGTTTTAAGCAAAAGAGCCGAAGGCTCTGAAAATGGAACCGAAGGCTCCTGCATTAGGAAAAAGAGCCGAAGGCTCTGAAAAAAGAACAGTGGGTTCGAAACCTAGAGTGAGCGAAGGCCAGGTGGATGAGCCCCGAAGGGGCGACAGCCACCTGGTAGTATGGACTTATGGCGGAAAATTGATTTTCTGGATAATAATTATCCAATTTTTTGTAATTTCGAGACAAAAACCTGGATTTTCTTTGGTTTTCAACGTTTTTTTTTTCGATTTTTTTGACCAAGTTACAAATTTTTTGAATTTGGGTGTTATTGATCTGATTTTTAGGAGATTTTCGGAAATTTTAGACATTCAAAACGCCAAAATTCGTTTAAAAAATGGAAATTTAAGAGTATTTAAGCTATTTTCATTATAAAAAATACACATTTTTAGGCCGTATTGCGGTTTTTAGTGAAAATAAAGAAATAATATAGATTCTCGGCAAAAATTGATTTTCTAAGTTAAAGTTAGCCGATTTTTCGTATTTTTTGGGTTAAAAATACAATTTTTCTTTAGTTTCGATTTTTTTTCAATTTTTTTCAAATCAATTACAAATTTTTTAAAAGAAATATTTTCGGGTCAATTTTTGAGTGTTTTGAGTCATTTTTAGGGGATTTTTTGAAAATTTTAGAGCTTCTAGGCACTCAAAACATCAAAATCTGTTTTTAAAATCCAAATTTGGTAGTATTAAAGCTATTTTCGCAGTGAAAAAAATCTTGATAACTTTAGAATTTTTTTTGGTAATTTTGAGCTGTAAAAATCACTGAATTTTGCCGGAAAATTGAATTTTTCAGTTAAAATGAGCCAATTTTCTGGTTTTTTGGTTTAAAAACACAATTTTTAGCTTTTTTTAAGGTGAAAACTTTAAACTTTTAAAAATTTTTTATTGTCTATTTTGAGTGATTTTGGGTAGATTTTAGCCGGAAAATTGATTTTCTGAACCAAAATTAGCCAATTTTACTTGATTTTTCAGTTGAAAATTATGATTTTTCGTCGATTTTTGCCTCCAGAAACCTTCTCAACTCTTCAGAATCCTTCAAGAGCCTTAGGACTTTTGCAAAATTATCCAGTAACCTCTAGAAATCTTCAGAATCATTCAGAGTTTCCAAAGTTTGAAATTATCGATTTTTTAAGTTCTTAACTATCAAAAAACTATGTTTATGATATAACTTTGAGCCATATTGGGGTTTTTAGTAAAGATAAAGTAACAGTGTAGATTTTCCGCAAAAAATTGATTTTTGGGTTAAAATTAGTCACTATTTTTGTATTTTTAGGTTTAAAAATACGATTTTTCTTTAATTTTTGCGGTTTTTTTTATTCAAAATTTAAAAAACTCACATTATTATCCCTCACAATCACCGATCTCAACCTTGGCAAATCGGATAATTCTCCATGAACCGACGTTAGTTGGTTATGTGCCATTTGAAGATGTTCCAAATTTGCACAACGCGATAATTCATCAGGAACCTATAAAATTAGCGTTTTTCTTGCAAAAAAATCAGAAAAATCGCGAAAATTTGAGCTAAAACTGAAGTTTCTAGGTAAAAAATAAGCTGAACTTTCAAAAATTCAAAAAAAAAATTTTTAGCTGATAAAATCAAATTTCCAGCTAAACCCCAATGTTTCTAGAGTGAAAATCTATGATTTTCTTGATTTTTAACATATTTTTAAGCTTTAAAATTGATTTTTAGCCAAAATATCGATTCGCACCTGCTCCAACTTTGAATCGTTCAATTTGAGCCATGTCATTTGCGTCATTTGCTCCACATCATGTGGGAATCGATCTCCCTGGAAAAAACTGCAGTTTTTTATATTAAAAATTTAAAAAAAAATGCATTTTAAACATAAATTTGAACAAAAAACAAACCGAAAAGTCATTTCCGGAGAAATCGATTCCTTTGACGAACTGCAACACACCTGTCGACATGGTTTTTAGTGCATTTTATGCTAGAGAAGCCTGGAAATCAAAAAGAATTGAAAAAAATCCAGAAAAAACGACGAAAAATGAGCGAAAACTGGAGATTTTGTCATTCAAAATCAAAATTTATTGAGATGGAAGAGGAATCCGCGGTGGCCGTGGCCGAGGTTTTGCAATGGCGGGTGTTCAAATAGCAAAAAGGAGAGGGAAGGCGGATTTTCCACGGATTTTCAAGGTTTTTTGCTCATTTTGAGCAGAATTTTCACAAGAAAAATAAAAATTGTTTTGAATTTCATCACAAAATGATTACAATTGAAGTGCCTGGAAGAGGGAGTGTCACCTGACACCACCCCAATCTATTTGACATGTTTAAAAAACAAGTGACTGGTTGGGGAAAATTGTGCTAGTTATTAGTATTGGGAGCAAAAAAACATGTGGTGTCTTGGAATTATAAAATAGTGATGCAAATGTATAGAATGAAAAAGGGGTCAAAACTTGAAAAGAAAAAGAATTGGAAAATCTTGAAATTTCAGAACATGAATTTTTTTTCTGGATTTACTGGATTTTTTGGTTTTTTTTTTGGATTTTGGACTTAGGAATTTTGAAATCTTGAAAAATGTGTTCAATTTTTGGATTATGTATAAATTTCTAGATTCTGAAATCATCTATTTTCTGAAATGTTGGGTTTCAAGGAAATTTGAAATGTTTTTCTAATTTTGAAATGTCAAAACCGATTTTTAAAGATCCCAAGTTTTTTTTCAGTTTTAAAACTATGAAGCTAATATAATCTTGCAAAAAAAGTTTCAACTTTCTATTTTTTTCAGTCAAAAGGTGTCTGGAAATCTCAAAAAATCTAGTTTCTTTGAATTTCTGATTCAGATTCTGAAGTTTGAGAAATCTCGATAGTTGATCTGAAAAAAAAGATTACGAATTTTTATTTTAACTATTCTAATTTTGGTATTGAAACTTCAGAAAATTTTCTGAAGTTTCAGGGAAATTTTTTAAAGAAAACCGTCCAAAAAAATTTGCACATTTTTTGAGCAGTAATATTAGGTGCATTCGAATCAGCAAAAAATTTTGCATTCATTGAAATAGGTTAGAAAAAAATTGAGTTGAAAATCGATTTTTTAACGATTTTTTTGCAAAAATATTGTTATTTTCGTAAATAATGGAATTGGGGCGATCATTTGAGAAAATTTTAAAAAATGACTGTAATCCTACTTTAAGGATGAGCAATCTTCGAAAAAACTTGGGAATTTGTTACTTTGGGGAAACTTGAAAACTTGAAATTTCGCATAACTTTATTAAGAAATTGAGTTTTTATCGAATTTCTTAGAGAAACCTCAAAAAATCAAATTCTAATAAAAAAAACCAAAAGGTCTGGTATTCAAAACCTGGCAAAAATTAGTAATGAAAACCTCTAAACTAGTCAAAAGCTAACTGAAAAGCAGATTCTTCGAAAAAATCGATTCAAAAACGAAAAAAAAACGTTTTTTCAAAATGAGAAAAAAAATCGTATAACCAGTTTTAAAGAGGGTTTAAAAAACCTAAAAAGTAGACTTTCAAATTCAAATTTCTGAGATTGTAAAAAGGCTTTGAATTTCAACTTCTGGATACTATCGAAAAATACGAAAAAAATTATTTTCCACAAATCGAAAAATACAAAAAAAGCCGAAAATCTCTGCTTGTTTTGAAAAACTCGTGGAGAAAACGATTTTTTCAAAATGTAAGAAAAAACATCTTATAAGTAGTTTTACAAAATGTACATTTTTAGAAGCTATCATTTCAGGGATTCTCGAAAAGATGGCTACTGTAAAGTTTCAACAAGAAAAACCGAGAAAATTTGTTCTCAAAAAATCGAAAAATACAAAAAAGGCGAAAATCTCTGTTGCTCCTCTTGCTACCACTCTCGACCATTGAGAACCGAACAATTAACTCATTTTTCCCTTTCTCTCTCTCTCTCCTGATTTCTCAAAAGATGGACGGAACGAAAAGAAAAGAGCACATTTCGTGCTCTTTTCTCTCTTCTCAGGTTCATCTCTCCGAAGAGAGAGAAATAGTGTGATCGGAGGAGAGACGCAGAGAAACCGAATCTTCCGAGTGTTACACTCCAGAAAGCGAGAGAGTATTAGAGAAGTGAGAGACGCAGAGAAACAGGATATCGGAAAGCCCCAAGGCGATTTGTGTCGATCGAGTGAAGTGTACTCTTTGGCTTTTTCAACAGAACAGAATTTTCGAGGTTATCTCAATTTTCGGATCTTTTCCATGATACCCTTCCCTCTTTTCATATGTAAATGTGTGTATTCAGATGACCGGAACGGAAAAAGGAGAAGAAACCGTGGAGAACTTTACCAATTCCGAACGGAAGGAAACATCCGAAGATGCAGAAAAGAAGGATGAGGAGTGTGCAGCCACGGAGCACAAGGATAAGGTTGGGAAATTTGAATTTGGCGCGTCGAGAGCTTCAAAATGAGTATAAACACGACTAGGTTAGCTCAAAGTTGGGTCCCACCACGAAAACTACAGTAATCCTGGGGTTACTGTAGTTTTCGTGGTGGGACCCAATTTTCGCAGCAAATTGGGTCATGATTATACTCATTTTGAAGCTCATGAATCGCTGAATATTAATTTAGAAAATAAATTGCAAATTTTCGCGATTTGAAGATTTAGAACACTAATTTTTTTGAGGATTTCAAAAAAATTTCAAGGATTTCCAGAAAATTTAACACCACTAGATTTGCCTTGTTGAGAGCTTCAAAATGAGTATAATCATGACCTACTTTGCTTCAAGTCGGGTCCCGCCACGAAAACTACAGTACTCGCTAGGATTACTGTATTCGTGGTGGGACCCAACTTTTAAAGCAAATTAGGGCATGATTATACTCATTTTGAAGCTCCAGACAAACTGAGAGCGATAATAAACATGAAAACAGGAAATTTTAAGTTTTACACTTTCCATGGACTATACAGGAAGTCTAGGGAAATTTCTCCTTTTTTTGAAAACGGATTTGTTTTCAGCGTGTTGAGAGCTTCAAAATGAGTATAATCATGACTAGATTAGCTTAAAGTTGGGTCCCGCCACGAAAACTACAGTAATCTTTTCATGATTACTGTAGTCGTGGTGGGATCCAACTTTTAAAGGAAACTAGGGCATGATTATACTTATTTTGAAGCTCTCAGCAAGCTGAATTTGAAAATGCACATTAAATCGAGATTTCAGCAGTAACCACTCATTTTAAAGGCGCATGTCGAATTTTTTTCAGTTCAACCCCTCGGAATACCTCAACAGTTTCTACAAAACCGCTTCCCAGGATACTGCAATGCAAATTGTCCTTTTCTTCCTCCCCGGAATACTGTATCGTCTTCCCGAAAAAGTTCGGACCGTTTTGGATTTGGGGGCGGGGCCTACCGTATACCTTCCGATTTCTTTGAGAAATCGAGCCGAGAATATTTATACATCCGATTATGCCCCTGCGAATCGAGAGACTCTTATTTCGTGGATTGAGGATAGGTGGGTACTGTAGTTTCCAAAAGTGCGACAAATTTTTTTTCGAAAAAAAAATAATATTTTTGCTTTCGAAACGTCACACTTTCTCAGGTCAACTTTCGACTGGGACAATGTCTGTAAGTGGATTGCCAACATCGAAGCTTCAATGGAAACCGGAAAACAAATGCAAGAGAAAACAAGAAAACTAATGAGAGCTGTCTTGGATGTAAGTTTTTTTTCTGGATTTTTCATTTCTAGGCCATGCAAAAGTTAGGCCACCGATTATTTTTCTAGGTCAACGTCCACGAGTCCCCTGTCATCCAATCCACCGTCTGGAAGGCCCCCGAGACTACAGTAATCCCCGAGAAATTCCAAGTGGTTTCTACAGTATTCTGTCTCGAGTATTCTTGTGAAACTCTCGAAGGATATTTTCGGGCGGTTCGAAGCGCGTGTTCGCTCATCGAAGATGGCGGATTTTTGATTCAGGGAGGAGTTTTGGACGCGACCACTTATAATTTCGGCGGGAAAACTTTTCGATGCCATCGATTGAGACAAAATCACATTTTGGAGAGCTTGAAGGTTTAGTTTTTGCGTTTTTTGGTTTTGGATTACGGTAGTTCTGAAATTCAAAATTCCAGGCAAACGGAATGGCAACCACCGCTGAGCAGGGATACAAGTTCATCACTCACGACGACATTTTCTTGTTGGTTTCGAAGAAAATTAATTAGTTTTTAAATTAGAAAATTTTTTGTTATTTTTTAATGAATGAAAATTGGTTTTTTTTGTTTTATTTGCAAATTTTCTCTCGAAAAATGCAAAAAATGAACAAAAAATGTATTAAAATGTTACTGTAGTTCAAAGGGACATGACTAGTTATTGTAGTCTGGGTCTCGCAGCGATTAGCTTAAAATGAGGTTTTTGAGGTTCAAAATAGGAGTTTTTAGAATATTTTCATTGAAAATTAAGTTTCCTAAACAATTTTTTTTAAAATTTCGTTTCGAAAAATGTTTTTTTTCTATAAATTTCTCTTGGAAAATCCTGATTTTCCCACCGAAATTCCATAAATTCCAAAAATTTTCTTGCTACCGTAATCTTCAAGGGGCATTCCCAAACTCCTCTTTTGGGTCTCGAAACGAACGGCGTTTTTCTCGAATTTTCAAATTTTTCTCATCCATTTTTTGCGTCATTTTCGGGTTTTTCAGCTCGATTTTTGTCGATTTTCTCGATTTTTTCGCGATTTTTCCGGTTTCCGGGTGTGAAAATTATGATTTTTCACATTTTTTCAATCGTTTTCACATCAAAAAGCATGATTTTCCAGCGAAAATTCAATTTCGTAGGCTTGTGATGTTCTTAGCGAAATTTTCAGTTTTTGTGCAATTCGTAGCGTTTCTCGCGATTTTTCTGGTTTTTAGCTGTAGAAATTGTTAATTTTCACATATTTTCAGCCATTTCCTCCTCAAAAAGCATAATTTTCCAGCGAAAATTCGAAAATTCGCTTTTTCGCGAATTTTCAGTTTTTGTGCAATTTTCGTGTTCTTTCTCGATTTTTCAGGTTCCTTACTTACTTACTTAGATACTTAGATGTCCGTGGGTTTCAAGCTGGAGCAGCTGCGGACAAAATCAGACCACAAGGATCGGTCCTTCCTGGCTTCAGTAGACCAGGTGGTCTTCGGTAATAGGATTCCCAGCCTTTTCCTTCCTTCGACAATGCCATTGCGTCTCGACTGGGCGTCTTTGTATTCTCTTAGGGCGTCTTTGATGTCATCACTCCATCGTTTCTTCGGACGACCACAATTCCTCTTGCCGTTCCTCGGTTGCCATTCTGTGACGATTTTTGACCATCTGAGAGAACTGGCTCTTGCGATGTGTCCAGCCCATCTGCACTTCTTGGCGAGGAGTATATGTTGGATGTCGGGGAGCCAATTGGAGATTTCGCAGGAGTTGGCGATCGCGTTGGCAGCCGATTGGAGCCGATTTATGGTAGGGGCAGAGGTGTTCCATGTTTCGGCGGCATACAATAGGGCAGGGAGGATATTCTGGTGGAACATGTACTTCTTTTCCCTCTGGTCCAAGGATCTGACTAGGGGTTTTAGGGAATGAAAAGCTGCCCAGCCTGCCTGGATTCTTCTGGAGATTTCGTTGTCGAGGTTGCCTGAGCTTTCTATCCAACGTCCTAGGTAACGGCAGCCAGAGGATTTTAGGATTTTGTCCCCATCTATATCGATGGAAAGCAGCGTCGGAATGTTGGAGAGCAGGACAGTTTTTGAAGCATTTATGGTGAGCCCTATGTCCTTTCCATATTTCTTCAACAGTTTTAGTCTTTCCTTTATTTCGATCTCATCGGAGGCGAGTAGTACGACATCATCGGCGAATTCCAGTCGGCGGAGGTTTGCTCCGTCTATCGAAAGCCCTTCACCTTCATACTCTTCATCGGCTCTGTTGAGAGCAGACTGGAGCGACATTGCGAAGAGAGATGGAGAAGCGGAGTCACCTTGGCGGACGCCTCGGTGCAGCGGGATCTTGATAGAGCGGCCATGGATTGGAATAAGGGCTGTACCGCTTGCCATAGTGACCGAGAAGAAGTCGACTAGATAGTCGTCGGCGCCCGCTTCCTGTAGACTCTTCAGTACACCGGAATGGGTGACTTTGTCGAAGGCAGCCGAAAAGTCTACGAATATCAAAATCCAAGGAATATTGAATTCGTTGCCCTTCTCGATGACTTGTGCGACTGTTTGAATGTGCTCTACGCATCCTCTTCCCCTTCTGAAGCCGCATTGACTTTCGTCGAGGAAATCTTCTTGAGTTCTTGAGAGTCTCTTTGTCAGTACACTCGTCATGAGTTTTGAGGGGAGAGAAAGAAGAGATATCGGGCGATAGTCTTTCATACGTATCGGGTTTGGCTTTTTCGGGAGCAACTTCACTAATGACTTCTTCCAGTAATCCGGCGTGGACATGCTCTTGAGGGCATCATTAAACAAATTTGTGAAGCACTCCACCACTGGTTCTCCACCTTTCTTTATCATATAGGCATCTACTTTATCCGCGCCCGGAGCCGTGTTTGGCTTTAGATTCTTGATCGCCGCTCTGACTTCATCGCGGAGGATGGGAGCTTGTAAAAAGTAGTCCCTGGGAGCGTTTTGGCTTTGCCTAGCGTTGGGGATCGAGAAAGTCTCGAGATAGTGCTTCTTGACAAGTTCGACAATTTCAGACCTGTTGCCCGTCAAGGAACCATCCATCCTTTCTAGAACTTGCAGGGGAACTTCTTTCTTCAATTTTCTCTGGAGTGGTTTCATGGACTTTTTCTTTTTGCAGGTATCTAGTAAGAGAAGAAGCTTGGCTGATTTTTCGTTTTTTATGGCAATTCTGGCTCTCTTGGAGAGGTCCCTCAGCTTGGTAGCGTCTGGGCTTGCCGATTCGAGCTCCGCTCTTCTCTCCCGGAGAAGTTGCTGGGTGTCGGAACAGTACAAGGGTTTTTTGGGAGCTTTGGGGAGCCTTGTAGAGCACTCGACGATCGTTTTTGATAGCTCCTCGTAGTCCTTCACACTCCCGAGCGATTCGATCCCATGGATGTCGTTCTCGAATGATTCCCAATTCCTCTTATCATTTCTCATGGGACTCAAGCCATTGAATTTGTGGTTGATGGGCTTGGAAGCCTCTGGTTTCCAGTACGCCCGGACCATGCGGTGGTCGCTTAGGTTCAGGGGCGAAGAAAACGTTGCGATGTCAGAGATAGTGTTGGTGTGGTAGGCTATAAAGAAATCGATTTCCGATTTCCCTTTCGGGCCGTGATGAGTCCATTTCTTTGACGTCTTTTTAGGGAATCTGGAGTTTAGAAGGTGGAGCTTGTTGGCGGCGAGGAAATTGTACAGGAGGTCTCCGTGGTCATTGCCGTTTCCAAGAATGTGTTTGTGGATATACGGAGCAAGTTCATTGTTGTGACATTGGTTCGCAGCCGCATTGAAGTCACCACAAAGAACGACTTTTCCATTGGAAACTTTTCGAAGCTCTATGAGCACGGATTCGAGATATCTGAAGAATCGTAACGCGTCAACTTCCGAACTTTTCTTGACTACGGGAGCATAGATATTCAAGAGGACATGGGGCGTCTTTTGATATTGGAATTTTAAGATTCCGATCCCTGGACGCGGCCATTCGACGGAATCGACGAGAAGCTCTTTTGATTTCACTATGAAGAACGCGAGACCCCTATCCTTTGATGATACTCGTGGGTTGAAGAGGAGCTCGTAGTCGGAGCCATCTACGGACTGTCGAGACTGTGGGTGGAGGGATTCTTGAATCGCCACGATGTGGCATCCAGATTCTCTGCAGTACTGGACCGCTGGGTGAAGCTTCGCCTCACTCGAGACACTACGACAGTTCCACGTACCAATCCGGAAGAGATCCCTTCTCTTCAGCTTTGGCTGTTTAGGGTTGGAGGTGGGTTTGGTGTGTGGTTTTTGCTTGGTGTATGGCATCGTTACGAATGGGTTTGATACCCCCTTCTGCTGCACCGGAGCCCTTCCCAGGGGGGTATCGGTACCTGGTCCGGGCTTTGGTCCGGTGGATTGATCCGGTCCTTTATTTATATTTGTGATTGATTTTTCGTGGGTTGGTATTTTTTGTCCCCTCCCTCCTAGGCTTACGAGGCCTTGGAGGGAGTTCCCAGAAGGGAGTGGGACGGCGGCCGAAGACCCCGCGCGGGGGCCACCTGAAAAAGAAGCATTGGACGCTGCTCTCGTTCAAGGTGTACGGCCTTTGTGGACGCTTTGGCCCGTCTTGCCCAGCCTAGTGACCAACTCTAGACTCGAGGGCCGACTCGTCGGGAAAAGACGGGGTACACTCTCTCGCCCGCGCTAAGCGCTACTTTGAGGCACATCCACAATGAGAGAGCAGTATTCTGTCTCGAGTATTCTTGTGAAACTCTCGAAGGATATTTTCGGGCGGTTCGAAGCGCGTGTTCGCTCATCGAAGATGGCGGATTTTTGATTCAGGGAGGAGTTTTGGACGCGACCACTTATAATTTCGGCGGGAAAACTTTTCGATGCCATCGATTGAGACAAAATCACATTTTGGAGAGCTTGAAGGTTTAGTTTTTGCGTTTTTTGGTTTTGGATTACGGTAGTTCTGAAATTCAAAATTCCAGGCAAACGGAATGGCAACCACCGCTGAGCAGGGATACAAGTTCATCACTCACGACGACATTTTCTTGTTGGTTTCGAAGAAAATTAATTAGTTTTTAAATTAGAAAATTTTTTGTTATTTTTTAATGAATGAAAATTGGTTTTTTTTTTGTTTTATTTGCAAATTTTCTCTCGAAAAATGCAAAAAATGAACAAAAAATGTATTAAAATGTTACTGTAGTTCAAAGGGACATGACTAGTTATTGTAGTCTGGGTCTCGCAGCGATTAGCTTAAAATGAGGTTTTTGAGGTTCAAAATAGGAGTTTTTAGAATATTTTCATTGAAAATTAAGTTTCCTAAACAATTTTTTTTAAAATTTCGTTTCGAAAAATGTTTTTTTTCTATAAATTTCTCTTGGAAAATCCTGATTTTCCCACCGAAATTCCATAAATTCCAAAAATTTTCTTGCTACCGTAATCTTCAAGGGGCATTCCCAAACTCCTCTTTTGGGTCTCGAAACGAACGGCGTTTTTCTCGAATTTTCAAATTTTTCTCATCCATTTTTTGCGTCATTTTCGGGTTTTTCAGCTCGATTTTTGTCGATTTTCTCGATTTTTTCGCGATTTTTCCGGTTTCCGGGTGTGAAAATTATGATTTTTCACATTTTTTCAATCGTTTTCACATCAAAAAGCATGATTTTCCAGCGAAAATTCAATTTCGTAGGCTTGTGATGTTCTTAGCGAAATTTTCAGTTTTTGTGCAATTCGTAGCGTTTCTCGCGATTTTTCTGGTTTTTAGCTGTAGAAATTGTTAATTTTCACATATTTTCAGCCATTTCCTCCTCAAAAAGCATAATTTTCCAGCGAAAATTCGAAAATTCGCTTTTTCGCGAATTTTCAGTTTTTGTGCAATTTTCGTGTTCTTTCTCGATTTTTCAGGTTCCTGGGTGGGAAAATAAACATTTTTCCCCTGAAAATCGGTTTTTTCGATCATTTTCCATCCGAAAAGCGTAATTAGTGACGAAAATTGAGTTCCTCGATTTTTCTCAGTTTCGCTCGATTTTCCTGCTTTCCGGCCTATTTTCAGTCATTTTTTCACCTTTTTTCAGTGATTCAATCGGAAGACACGCGAATGACGTCTCGAAAACGCGAGATCGTCGAGTTCGGCGGTCTTCGGACGTACTTTTTCCCGAATCTCGCTCTCTACGCCGCATGCAACGCAGATTTGATGGCAAAACGACCGGATAAGGTTTGAATTTCAAAAAAATTGAATTTTCAAGATTTCCTGAATTTCCAGGCGAATCCAGTCGCCGCATATATCTTCGGAGCCAGCGAGAAAGTGCCGAGTGAGCAGGAAATCGTGGATATATTGTTCCCAGACACTGCAAATCCAGAAACTCTGTCCACTGGGATGGACGCGTGTATCGCGTTGGGAGGCAACTTTGTGAGGGCAAACAATCTCGAAAATTTCTGAATTTTTCAAATTTTCAGCTCACACACTACACAAAGTTCGCGGAACGTCTCACTCGCCTCGGTCATCCACACGATTTGAAGTCAGAGTCGCTCAAAAACGATAAACTTCGCTCGATTATCTCCAAATTCGCTAGCTTTAACGATGAAAACGAGGCTAAAAAATTCGACGAAATTTGCAATTTGTCCCCATTGGATTTGGATTTCGACGCGTATGTCTTGTGCAAGCTATTGGACTATAAAGAGCACGAGGAAGAGCTCGAGATGATCAAGGAGAATGTGTTGGAGAAATTGGAGATCTCGAATCCAGGATTGGCGGATTTGATGTGAGGGGAAATCCGAGAAAATTTGAGAAAAAATGACTGAAAACCGAGAAAATTGAGTGGATATCGTTTCCGGGAGGGTTTGAAAGCCTGGAAATTTCTAAAGTCAAAATCCACGTTGTTGGCTCAAAATTGACGTTTTTGATGTAAAAAATAAGGTTTTTAAGGTCAAAAATTGATGTTTTTGACTCAAAATTGGCCGTTTATAACATAAAATTGACGCTTTTCACGTAAAAAAAGAGGTTTTTGGGCCCAAAATTGATTTTTCTTGACTCAAAATTGGCTGTTTCTGGCTTAAAATTGGCGTTTTAGGGCTCAAATTGATGTTTTAGGTGTCAAAATGGACGTTTTTCGGCTCAAAAATGTTGTTTTAGTGCTCAAATTTACCGTTTTTTGATGATTTTATGGGTTAAAAATGATGTTTTCAGCTCAAAAAAGTTGTTTTTGGTTCAAAATTGATGTTTTCGATCTCAAAATCGACGTTTTTGGCTTAAAGTTGATGGATTTGTGGCCTGAAATTGAGGTTTTTTGGCTTAAAATCGACATTGTAGGGCTCAAATTGACTTTTTTCAATTAAAAATTGATGTTTTTCGGCTAAAAGTTGATGTTTTTTGGCTCAACATTTATATTTTGTTTTCCAGGAAAAACGGCCCAATCGACATATTCTCCCGTCTTCTCGCCTCTCCATTCGACTCGGAAGATGTTCAAAAACTCATCAACATCATCCTAGCTAACTACACCGATGAGCTGACGTCTTCTGATAATCCAGAATCTTTCATCAAACTCCGTCGCCTCAACACACAACTTCATTTCCTCGTCGTCCGCACTCTCTGCTCTTCGTCTCCAGAATCCCTCAAAATCTCGAAATCCATCATCGCCTGGATTCCGAATGACATCAGACGCCGTCACGTCTTCCCAGACCTTCAGAATAATCGAGTCGAGAAAACGATGGAATTCGCGAGAATCGTTATGGAGTTAATGAATGGTTAGTACGAATTTCGGCAGCTCATTCAAATGTGACTAACTTTTTTCAGGGGAATCGGGTAAAAATGTGATCAATATGAAAAATTTTCCTTATCAAAAAAGCTATCGATTGTTTGAAAAACCGTCAAATTTCAGCAAAAATCAACAGAGTTACGCCAAAAATACCAAAATTGGCAACTTTTCGGCGTAACTCCGTTAATTTTCGATGAAAGTTGACGATTTTTCAACCAATCGATAGCTTTTTAAAAAGGAACATTTTTCATATTGATCACATTTTTACCCGATTCCCCTGAAAAAAGTTAGTCACATTTAAATGAGTTGCTGAAATTAATTCGAAGTTCAACTCTTTTTTCAATGCACCATTCTTCCAGGAACTTCCCGAATCGTTCCCAATGAAATTCTCGAGCTCATGGTGAATCCATATTCGAAAAACGCGATAACCGACATTCTGGACGCCTTCAGAATCGCACTCAAACATCCGAATTTGTTCGAACGATCCGTTCCATTGGTAAGCGCTCGAAAAAATGGTCCAAAATGATTCGAAAATCCTCAAATTCGTCAAAAGATATTACTGCAGTCTGCATAAATCGGGTTCCTGGCCTAGCTTTTGCAGCTGGCCGAACTCTTGGACCCGCCACGAAAAGTGCTACGGTAGCCTCCGTAAATCGACACAAAAATTATTTGAATTTAATTCCTAAAATCTTTCCGATTCTTTCTCCGTTTTAAACCGAATTTCTTGATTTTTTCGCAATTTTGGAGTAAATTTAACAAAGAGGAATATTTTCGTGCCAGTTTTTCCGATTTTGGACTCTGAAATTTGAAAATTGTTTTAAATGTGCTTTCCATGGATCAGAAAATCATAAGATTAATCATAAATTAAGAAAGATTTCGTTCACTAAAAATACCACATTGAATAAAATTATTCGTTTATAGTGAATAAACGTGATAAAGATTCTTCTAAAAAAGCGATAAAAAAAAAGAAAGAAAAATCAAGAAACACAAACGGAATTGCAAACAGAAAGAAAAGTTACAAAATGGTGGTTTCGCGGAAAAATCGCGAAACACGCAATGTCACGGCAAGTGCGTCAATAACGTCAGCAGGTGCACCAACGGAATTTTTCTCTGACCGCGAAATAGTGTGTGCAGAGAAAAAAAACGCACGCGATACATAGAGGCCCGCGGAACCCGGGAGGTGTCGACCGCTCTCCAGGCCCACCCTATATAATTCGCCTCGTTTTCTCGTATGCCCGCACAAGTGTCGATGTTCTAACGACCACTCAAGTACGAGGAAGGCACCCGATAGGCCCCTATCGGGATTGCTGAGTAGGTACCGGGTGGAAATGAGGACCTGTGGGTGGTGTGAAGCGCCACCCCGCTTGAGTGCGAGGAAATCACCCCCGGAGCTGCAGTGACCGGGAATTTTTCGGGCGCGGGGGGGGGGGGCGGTTTTGAAAAAAAATTTTGGCGCATTTTCATTGTCATTGTCATTATCTTGACCATGGTCATGGGTTAGGACGCGGTGCCCGCGCCGAAAGGGGGCGCAGCGGAGCGATTTGGTGCTCATTTTAAAGCTCACTTAAAATCCTGGCGATTGGTAGTAATTTCATGAAATTCGGATCAACACAGACGGAGATACTGTCGTTTGAAATTTTCGTGGCGGGGCATAAATTTCTTCATCTTGGGTGCCTTCTGACTACTTTGGATGGCTGAAACTCAGCTTCAGATGAACCAAATTCAATGAAATTTACTGTCTAGACGTAATCGGCTACGTAGATCCCGAATATGTAACTTGTTTTCTATAATAAAGAAAAAAATGCTCTGAAATATTCCTTTTCGTTGAATTTACTCGAAAATTACGAAAAAAAATCAAGAAAATCGGAAAGATTTCAGTAATTTAATTCAAATAAATTTTGAATTGATTTACGGTGGCTACCGTAGCACTTTTCGTGGCGGGACCAAGAGTTGGACCGGCTGCAAAAGTTAGGTCAGCAACCCGATCTATGCAGACTGGAGTAATAGTAGAATTTGACGTGCAATAGTCAAAAAAAGGTTCCGCGATGTTTCGCAAGTGTGACATTTCGAAAGTGCGATATTTCACGAGAACAACGTTTTGCTTTTGAAACGACACACTTGCGAAGCGTCACACTTTCGAAATGTCCCGGAGCGCAAAAATGTTCCCATTTTTCTTCAGGATCCCGAGAGCAAGATTCCCAACGAGGACCTAATCCAATCTGTGGACATTGCTCTTCGTTTCGCAACATGGATTGTTGAAAATTGGAATGTTTGGAATCGTGAGAATTTCTCGCGTCTTGAAGATCTCTACTTTTTGGATCCATCGAAAGTCGAAGAGTATATGGAGAGAGTGAAGAAAGCGTTTGGACTCGGAGAAGACGAAGAAAAAGAAGCGGCACCAGAAGTTATCGTCGAGAAAAAAGAGCCCGAGCCAATCAAAGAAGACGTCAATGTGACGATGCTCCTGAAATCCGCCGCCATCAAACTGGAGCGAGTTGTGAAGAAGGAAGAAAAGAAGAAAGATAAGGGAGGAGGAGGAGCACTCAAAATTCAGGTAAATTTTGAGCCAAAAAACGTCAATTTTGACCCCTAAAATGTTGATTTTTAGCCAAAAAACGTAAATTGTGAGCCAAAAAACGTCAATTTTCAGCCTAAAAACGTTAATTTCGAGCTCGAAAATAGCCAACTTTCAGTCAAAAAAAATCTAGAAAACGCTAATTTTGAGTCCTAAAATGCTCGGTTTTTACTCAGAAAACATGAATTTTTACTCCTGAAACATCAACTTTGAGCCAAAATACGTCAGTTTTGAACCGAGAACGTCAATTTTCAGCCTAAAAGCGTCAAGTTTCGGCCAAAAAAGTTGTTGGCTCAAAATTAATGTTTTAGGCTCAAATTTGACATTTTGTGGTCAAAACTGGCGTTTTCGGACTCAAAATTGACTTTTTTTGGCTCAAAATAAACGTTTTTGAGCACAAAATTGGCATAGTTAGCTGAAATCCTTGGAAATTAGACCCCTAGAATCGCAATTTCAAAAACCACCTTTTTTCCAGAGCAACAACGAGCAGAACATGCCACGCAGCAGCACTTCTGATCACTACAATCAGTACGAAGATTTGGTAAGGCATAAAAATATTGGACATTTCGCAAGAAAAAAATTTTGGCCCTAAAAAATTTTGGCCCTAAAAACGTAAATGTTGAGTCAAAAAACAGTCAAATATAAACCAAAAAACGTTAATTTTGAGCCAAAAAATATCAATTTTGAACCAAAAATGTCAACTCTGAGCCAAAAAATGTCAATTTGGAGCCGAAAAACGTCTATTTTAAGCGAAAACCATTCTATTTTGACCCTAAAAGTGTTAATTTTGTGCTCAAAAACGCTGAATTTAAGTTTAAAAAAAAGTCGATTCAGGGCTCAAAAACGGCTCATTTTAGGCTGAAAAACAGACATTTTTTAGGCAAAAAACTGTCAATTTTGAGCTCGAAAACATAAACTTGCATATAAAACAATGCTCTATTAAGAAAAAACGCAAAACTATATGAAAAGTTCAGAAAATTAGAGAAAAACGCGATTTCACACTTTCGAAATGCCCCGGAGCCATAACTTGAATGTTACAATATCAGGAAGCCAAAAAAACGCCAATTCTGATCCAAAAAGCATCCATTTTTGAGTCACAAAATGTCAATTTTTACCGCTAAAACACTAATTTTCGGCTGAGAACGTCAATTTTGGGACAAAAATATCAATTTTGAGCCCCAAAATGCCAATTACATATAAAAATGCTCTATTAGCGAACATTTAAGTTTAAAAATAAAAAAGTTAGACGAAAACGCAAATTCAGAATTTGGAAATGTCCGCTTTCGAAATGTCACACTTGCGAAATGTCCCGGAGCCCCAAAATTAGTATCTAAATCTCAGAAATCCCTTAATTTTCAGACCACTCCCAATTCATCGATCCCAGAGATCGTCAAAGAGAAAAAGCCGGAGAAGAAATTATTGGAAATCGACATCCAAATCGGGAAGGAGGTTAGTAGGATTCTTGCTCATTGTTTGAAATAAGAGACGTGTTTGATGTCGATTTGCAGCGATTTTTTTAGATTTCTTTTTTTGTGATTTTTTCTGTTGCTTGTTTTCATCTGTTTTAATTGAATTCTGTTGAAATTTTATTGAAAAATGAATTTTTATTGGAGCAGTTGTAAATCGACATCAAACATGGCTTGGGGAGTCACAGAAAGCCGGAAAAGTTTTTTCGCCGAAAATTAATCCAAGGAATTTTACGGCTTTTGCAGTTGTAGAATTTACAATAGCAGGATTTTTGGCTCTAAAAATCCAATTTAGGAGAATCTGGGAATTTTAGAATTTGAACTTATTTCTGCTAAATAAACAGATTTTTTGGAATTTAAAATGGGGATTTCAGTCGTTTTTGTACTAAAATGATCGTCCTAATTCCATTATTTACGAAAATAACAATATTTTTGAACAAAAATCGTTAAAAAATCGATTTTCAACTGAAATATTTTCTAACCTATTTCAATGAATGTAGAATTTTTCGTTGATTCGAATGCACCTAATTTCGTTGCTCAAAACTTTGTAGAAAAATTTTTAGACGATTTTTTAATGAAGAAAACCGCCTTAAAATTTTTAAAACAGCGTTTTGAGCGGCGAGATTAGTTGCATTCGAATCAGCGAAAATTCTACATTCATTGAAATAGGTTAGAAAATATGTCAGTTGAAAATCGATTATTTTAACGATTTTTATGGAAAAATATTGTTATTTTCGAAAATACTGCAAATTGGGATGATTGTTTCAGTACAAATGACTAAAATCCCACTTCAAAATGCTCAAAATTCTGATTTTTTTCATTAAGAAAAATTCAAACTCGGAAATTTCGAGATCTAGAAGCTCATAAATCTGGTTTTAGAGCTCTAAAATACTGGAAATTAAATTTCTGTTGAAATTTTTTGGCTTAAAATTTCGGATTTTTGCGATTTCCCAAGCCATGTTTGATATCGATTTACGATGGCTCCAAAAAATTGGTTTTTCGACATTTTCAACAGAATTCAATTCAAACAGACTCTGCAGAGTAAAAAATGCAATTTCAACAGAAAAAAAACAGAAAAACTTAAAAATAAGAGCTTAAAAATCGCTGAGCATCCAGATGCTCATAAATTCGATTCTAGAGCCGAAAGTAATAGAAAATCGAAAATAATTCGAGTACAAAAAATGACTAAAATCCCACTTTAAAATGCTCAAAATTCTGATTTTTTTCATTAAGAAAAGTTCAAACTCGGAAATTTCGAGATCTAGACGCTCATAAATTCGATTTTTGAGTCTAAAATACTGGAAATTAAATTCCTTTGTGAATTCTAAAGCTGAAAAACCGTAAGATTATTCGGATTAATTTTTAAAATCGGAGCTATAATTTTAGTACAAAAAAATGACCGAAATCCCTCTTTAAAGGTCAAAAAAACCATCTCAAAATCCCCGACCTCCAACACCAATTCACTTTAAATTTCCACTTTAAAATGCTCAAAATTCTGATTTTTTCATTCAGAAAAGTTCAAATTCTTAAAAAATCCAAGATCCAGATTCTCAAAAAATCCGATTCTGGAGCCCCAATTGCTGCAAATTCAATTCAAGCAATTTCAACAGAAAAACTTGAGAAAAGAGCTTAAAAATCGCTTTAGAAGTCAAAAAACCATCTCAAATTCATCAACCTTCAATAATTTTTCAGCCGGTACTCCAAGAGAATCCCCACTACAAATCCGACTATACCGCCGAGCAGTTGGATCTAAATGCTCCGATCCCTGAGCCCCCAAAAAAGGCCGAAGCTCCAAAACCACGAAAGAAGTTCGTCAAACCGCCGAAAATCCGTCCACCTCCACTCAACGATTTCCGTTGCACCGGATTCGCCGAGGCACAGTTATGCGAGAATTTCGGTGGATTCGACGCCAACGCGAGACGTCGTCTTTTCGGTGGAATCGGTGTCGGAGAACACAAAAAATTCTCGGGATTCGTGTGAATCTTTTCGAATTCGCTCGCTCTCTATATCATAAATTTCTGTCCAATTCCCCCCAACTGAACATTATTATTAATTATTATCTTCTTTGTTTCAATTTTCCACTTTTTTCGGTTCTGTGACGTTTCGTGTGACGCTAAAGCAAAATGCTCAAACCATTCTGGGCAAAACTACCTCTTAGTACAGCGCTGCACTTCTCAGAGGTTTTTTTTTCCAAAATTGTTTGAAATTTTTTACTTTCGAAACGTCGCACCTTCGAAATGTCACAAAACCATCTTACCCTAATGTTCTCACGATAATTTATCTGCATTATCACCTCGATACAACACTAAATCTCGAAATAAAGAATTCGAAGAAAGTCCCTGTTTTTTTTTCTGGAAAATATTCCTACAATCAAGATTTCATCATAAAATTGCGAAACAGATAATAATCTCGATGTTATTCAATTATGACGACTTTTCTGACGCCTTTTTCAAGGAAAAAAGACCGGATTCTGGAGATTTATCTGGACTTGTCCACGAGGAGTACAAAAATCCAAATGTTTATTATTATTACTATTTTAAAAATTCGTTATCATATTACATATAATACAAAAATTTACATAGAATAAGCCAGGATTATTTCAAATTCACAGCATCGCTTTGTTCTTGTTCAAATCGTAGCTTCTTGTCATTTTGTAGACGCTGAAAATGGCGAAAATTTGAATTTTGGTTGAATGGGGGACGAGGAAATTCTAGGCCACCGAAAATTGGTACGAAAATTTGAAATTTTCCGCACGGTTTCATTGTAAATTCAAAAAATAAGTAAAAATCGTGCGGCAAATTGCAATTTTTCAAAAACTTTGTATGGAATGGTTAAAAATTTTGAAATTTTGGTTGGAAGAGGGACGAGGAAATTCTAGGCCATCGAAAACTTGACTCGAAAAATTGCAATTTGCCGCATGGTTTTATTGAAATTGCAATTTCTTCGAAAATCTTGTGATGCTTCGCTAATTGTCGATTTACGAAGCTCCGCCCACAAAAAACTTGAATTTTGAATTTTTAAAATAGTCTTTGCAATTCGCCGCACGCACGGTTTTATTGTGAAATCGAAAAAAGAAAAAAACCGTGCGGCGAATTGCAGTTTTTTTAAATTCAAAAAATTCCAGAAAAAATAGACCCGCCCATTTTTACAATTAGCCGCATGCTTTTTAAATGAAATTTTTTTTCACTAAAAATTCGAAAAAAAAAGATAAAAACCGCGCTCCATTGATAACATACTAAAATTTGAATTTAGGCGCGATTTTTCGACATGTTTTGTACTCCATGTGAACAAAATAAAATGCGCCAACGGTTGATATTCAAATTGCAAGATTTTTTCAATGGAGCGCGCTTTAACATATATCAATTTAATACAATTTTGAAAATCCTAGGCCACAGTAATCCTCCCGGGAACTTCAAAATTCAAAAAAAAACGAACTCATTGGTGACTGGAACCTCGACGTAGTCATCGTAGATGTACTGTTCAGTACCGGAACAGTTGTGAGACACGTGCATGGCGATTTCGAAATAGTTCTGGAAATTTCGAAAGTTTAAGTGTTTCAAAAAAGCGACTTACATCAAGAATACCATCGTCATCCATGGTTCCGTCGAATTTGAATTCGGAGTCTCCGTTTTCGAATAATTTCGTTGCTGGAGTCTCGAGAATTTTCGATGGATTGACGCATTGCCGTTGCTCGGCAATGTAGTCGTTTGAACTGAAAATTGAGGGGAATTTTTTGGATTTTTTGGAAAGTTTTGGGAAATCTAGAACCCTGAAAGCCTTCAAATTTTGACTTTCGAAAATTTCGAGATTTCAAAAAACTTTTTTTTTGGGAATCTCGAAAAGTTTAGAGAAATCTAGAAGGGTTATGGTATCTTGGAATCTTCCAGAACTTGAGAATCTCTAAATTTCGAAAACTCCAAATCTTTGAGTTTTGAATTTTTCAGAATCCTAAAATTTCAGATTTCGTGATTCTAAAAATCGAAAAAACATTTTTTCGGTAAAACTCAACATTTGGAATTCTTGAATTCTTGTAGAACTTGGGTTCAAAATTACAGAAGTTTTTCAATGAAAAACCTCAAACATTCGGAAAAAACCCGCGAAATTTGAAAAAAAGTCGTTGCAATTTTTCTTTTTTTTTCTAATTTTTTAAAATTTTCTAGGAATATTGAATTTTCAAGAATCAGGAGAACTCCAGAACACTCTAGATTTCTTCTTGATTCCGAAAATTCAGAAAAATTCTACATAAAGTTTCAAGAAATCTGAAAATTTGTAAATTTTGGAAAAAAATCTAAATTATTCAATTCTCGAAGAATTTTTGAATTTTCTAGAATCACAAAACTTAAAAAATATTCTTGGTTTTTATAATTCTGAAAATGTAAAGTTCCCCAAAACTCAACATAAAAATTTCAAGATTTCGAAGTTTTTTAAATCTTTCGAAAAGGTGCAGTATCAATTTCCCATGGCTACGCAGCTAAATTGAATTTTCATTTGACACTACAGTAACCTCCTGCAGATCTAACTTCCCCGCGAAATCCAGAAAATTCCCAAAAAAAAAACTCACATCAAATCAATCTCCTTCGCCTCCACCGTATAACACCAGATTTTTCCGGAGTCACATTTCATAACTCCATTGAATTTGAAACTCGTTGCAGATACTGTAGACAAAGCGGCAAGAATACAGATGACGAATTTCATTTTTTAAGAGAAAACTCGAAGAAGATTTCGATGGTTAAAATAAGGAGTCAAAACTATCCTTTTATAGTTGAGATGAACCTTAAACATCACGATTTTTTCTTCAGGGGGCGGGGCTTAAAGTGGGCGGAGCTTAATAAAATAATTTTTGAAAACTTCAAACTCCTGGGAATCCTCCCTGGACCCCTACAAGGCCCGCCTAGATTCCTCAAATTCATTTTTTTGAATTCCAGGATTACTGTAGGTTTTCGGATTCAAATAAAAAAAGTTCCTGGATACTGTAGATTTTCCCAAAAATGATGTCATCTACTGACCACAAATAGATTTTTGATCCGCAAAAGGTTGTCTAAAGAAAAAAAACAACAATAACAAAAATATCCCCAAAAAACCGGTTTTTTTTCTCGATGCCCCTCTTTTTCTATTTATTTTTCAATTGGAGGTCCGATTTTTTGATTTTCAGAAAAAATAAATGTTTTCTTCTAAAAATTGAAGGGAAAATGGTGATATTTGATGTATTAGAAGGAAAATAGATTTCGAAATATTTTTTTGGAGAAAAATTTTGAAGTTGTTCAGGTGATTCTGAACTTGAAGAGAGAGGGTGGGGAAAAAAATGAAAAAATTTGGATTTTCGAGTTTTTTTTTTTTGGAATTTGAAGTTTTCAGGGGTTTTGAATCTTTGAAAGTTAAAAATTATTGAAAAATAACTTGAAATATTATAATTTTCGGAATTTCAAAGAGCCGGAATACGAAATATCGAGTTTTTGAGAGAGACTCAAAGAAGGATTCAGATTTTCTACTAATTACACTGTAGGATTACTGTAGAATTTTAGAATCCGGACCGAAATTTTATTTTCTAGTCATTTTTGGGAATAATGTGATCCAAAATTTTAAAGATTCGAGGATTCTGAATTTAATAAGATTTCGAGATTGATTTTTGGTTTCATAATTTTTCAGATTTCATTTCTTTGAGATACCCTTTGAGATTCTGTTTTTTTTTTTGAAAACTTTCATAGTTTCAAAATTTAAAAATACTGTAAAACCGAAATGTTGGCTTCTCAACGGTTCACAATCAGTTATTTAGCAACTACGACGTTTGGCAACCGGCCATTTTGCAACTAAAGATATTATCTTGTACTGGTGGTTGCGAAACGTCTTGGTTGCAAAATTACCGGTTGCGAAACTTCCTGGAGCCGAGATTTTGAGATTCTGTAGAATTTTGACAATTTTAACATTTTTAATTTTTATGAGTTTTTAAATTGGGATTTTTTAATCTTTCGAGTCTTTGGAAAATCTGCAACATACCACAACTATGATACTTGGAAACTAGCCATTTCGCAACTAAAAATTTTCTTGTTCAGAGTACAGTGCTGCACTTTTTCGTAGGACTTTTTCGGACCCTCGAAGTTAAAATAGGCCATCTTTGAGTATCTGAAAAAAGTGGTTTCCAGATATCCAATTTTTCTGAAATTTTGTAGATGAATAGATCTGCTCAAGAACTCTATTTTTGTAAATGACAATTTTTTCATAGGATCACAATCCAGTTAGTTAGGCCAAGTTGACTGACGCCACCTCAAATTTTGTGCCATTTTAGAGCATTTTGGCTTCTACGCGGCCTAACTAACTGGATCGTGGTCCTATGAAAAAGGTGTCAATTACAAAAGTGAAGCAGTTGAGTTGCTCCATACACGCGAAATATTTCAGAAAAATCGAATACCTGGAAACAACTTTTTCAGACCCTTAAAGTTGGCCTAAAACGCAAGTGCGCGCATTTTTGGACAGTACTGTAGCTAACAGGATTTCAATTATTTCATGAAGGATGATGTCTTTTGAAATACTTTTTAGAATAATATTTCATTTACAAAGATTTCGAGGTTCTGTCTGTGTTTGTTAAGATTTCTGGTTTCCAGATTTTTACAGTTTCAAAATTCTCACAATTTTTGAAATCATTTCCAATGTATTCTGACAATGATATCAACATTTTCCATCCCCAAAAAAGCTATCAAAAACATGAGTCACCACTTTTATATTCCCATCCTACGATCCTTCCCAAAAAAAAATCAACAAAATGATTCAAAATTCGTATATCCTACATATAAAAAGGGAAGCCCCTGTCATTTTTTCCCCAAAAAATGAAATTCGTCATCTGTATTCTTGTTGTTTTCTTCGCCGCAACATCATCTGCCACCAAGTTTACATTCAATGGAACTCTCGCTTGTAGTAGTGAGGAGAAATGGTGTTATACGGTAGAGGCGAAGGAATTGGATATGTTGTGAGTTTTTAAATTCGCTGCGTAGCAATGTGAAATTGATACAGCAAATTTCGCTGCGTAGCAATGCTAACATGATACAACACAATTCGCTGCGTAGCAATGCAAAGTTGATACAGCAAAATTTCACTGCGTAGCAATGCTAACATGATACAACACAATTCGCTGCGTAGCAATGTGAAATTGATACAGCAAATTTCGCTGCGTAGCAATGATAACATGATACAACACAATTCGCTGCGTAGCAATGCAAATATGATACAACAAAATTCGCTGCGTAACCACATAAAAATGATACTGCAATCCACTTGATGCTACTTGACGATTAGCTGTTTCTAGAAATGGCAAAGCGGGCCAGACGGGCCACTGCGGGGCCAGCGACTTTCTCCCATTTAATCGAGATTTTTTCATCGAAACTTATATGAAAATGTAGGTCTTGGTGAGATCTACAAAATGGCATACAAATAAACTATGTTTCTCCGCTCAACGTTGTGTTATTTTCTGTTAAACGCACGGCGTATTCCGCAAAACAGCACAAAATTGAGTGTATAAACATAGTTGATTTGTATGTCATTTTGTAGATCTCATCGAGACCTACATCCTCATATAAGTTTCGATTCAAAAATATCGATTTAAATGGGAGAAAATCGCTAGCGATTTTCAATATTTCCAGCTCCAATGACCTCATCCACCGACACGCGGCCTGCCATGATCCTAAGGAAGCGTATCATCATGGACCAATTCCATTCCACTTGACTGGAGAACAAGAGGACGATGGTATTTTTGATGTAAGCTCTTTGTTTTCAAATTATTACTCTGACCTGTTTTCTAGAACTTTTTCGAGCTCGCTCTTCTTGTGAGTCACAATTGTTCTGGAAAGGATGAAACCGTCACGGAGGACTTTTTACCGATTCCGGTCACGAGAAAGTGAGTTTGTCAAATTTGCTGCGTAGCCACAGTAAAGTGACATGGCGAAGTTTTATAAATATAATGAAAGTTTTCCAGAACCCATGACGTCGTCAAGCAATTCAACTTGAACAATAACGAGATTATTAAACTTCCTTCGGAAATCCATGAAAATATGGATTTTATTCAATAATAAAGATTTTCATTTTTCCTTGAATATATAAATTTTTGAAGCGGCGTTTTGTGTGCATGTAGAGTATTGGCCAAAAGTTGAAATAGGTAGACTTTGAGGGTCTGAATAAGTTGTTTCCAGATATTCAATTCGTCTGAAATTTTGGGGATGTATAGAGCAACTCTAAAACTCTATTTTTATAGTTGACAACTTTTCCGTAGGATTGCAATTCAGTTAGTTAGGGCAAGTTGACAAAATTTTGTCTCATTTTGGAGCTTTGCCAAGTCTGTCAAAATCTATATAATCTATGAACAAAGTTTTCCGAAAGTTCCCCTGATATGGACTTTCAAATTGACATCCTTGTTTACTCAAACCTATCTTCTCATCCTTCCTCTTTTTTGGCTTATCACTTTCTAATTTGTTTCATGACCACTATGTACCTTTTTATATCCAATGATACACTCTGATTTTCAGTTTCCAGTCCATCTCAAGTCACCCGCAAGGAAGAAGAAGAAGTCATCAAAAGCTGTAATAAGTTAGCGAAAGTTTTTTATGTTCTTTCCACAGAAATGGAGAGAGTATGGAAGATGGAGAGACGCAGAGATAGGTTGAATGTGTTTCTCTCTGAACGAACATGTGAGACGATTTAGAGAAAAAGAGAAAGAAAAAGACCAACAGCTTAATCTCCATTCATCTCTCTTCCGTCCGTTGCGTAACTTGCGTTTTGGAAAATATGAAAAAAAAAGAGAGATGGTGTTAATTATGAATGGAAACTTTGGATTACTGTAGGAGAATGAGCTCAAAAAAGAGGAAATTTGATATTCGCTGCGTAGCAATGCTCAATTGATACTGCAGAGTTTTTCAGGGTCACAGGGTTACTGTACAAGAAGGGAGTAGTACAAAGGGTTACTATGGCGGTTTTTAAGATGGCATTCAACAAACTGCTACAGTGACCCATCTAATAAAGTACTGTCCAAAATAGATGCGCACAATGTGGAAGTAGGTCAACTTTAAGGGTCTGAAAAGGTGGTTTCCAGATATCCGACTTTTCTGAAATTTTGTGGAGTTATAGAACAACTCAAGAACTCTATTTTTGTAGTCGACTACTTTTTTATAGGACCACAATCCAGTTAGTTAGGTCGTGTAGAAGCTAAAAGGCTCCAATTTTTGATTTAGCAGATTTTTCAAATGCGAACGACTTGAAAGTTCAAAATTTCAAAATTCTTAAAAATCTCAAGATCTCGCCCCCGTAATACTTTGCAACCAAGTCAATTCGCATCCGATCATTTCGCAACTACGACGTTTCGCAACTGTGACATTTCGAAACTGCACTAGGATGCAAAATGTCACGGTTTTGAATGGTCACAGTTACGAAATGTCCTAGTTGCGAAACGTCATAGCATTGAACTTTTGGAGAATTTTATCATAAAAACGTCAAAATCCGATAGTTCCTTTACAAATTCATACAAAAAATTGAGATTTTTGAGATTCTTGAAAGCTCAGTATCTTTGAAATTGTAGAATACAGAAAGAATTTCAAAAATGTTCAACTTTGAAATCTCAAAATTTCAATATCTCATTTGAAAATCTCGAAAATTTGAAATCAAAATGCAAATTTCATAATTTCCCGGCTCCGCGACTATTCGAAAGCAGATATTTGGAGAGTGTGACGTTTCGCAAGTGTGACGTAATTTTGTTTCTCCCCAGAATGGTTGTAAATTTTTGGTTTCGAAACGTCGCACTTGCGAAACGTCACTCTTTCGAAATGTTGCGGAGCCAATTTCACAGAATGTTCAGAATTCAAAGACTGGTCAACGGCTTCAGGATCAGCATGTCTGCCCAATTCGAAGGTTTCAGAAACTGAAAATATTTGAAAAAATTCAGGATCCTTGAACTTCAGAATATCGAAAATTCCGACTTAAAAAATTAAAAATCTTTTAATTTTCAAATCTCAAGTTTCTGGTGTATCAGAACCTTAGATATAGATTTTGAGGGCTTCCAAGAATCACAGCTTCAGAATCCTAGATCTCGAAAATTCAAAAGATTCACAATTTCAGAATCTGATAATCAGAGAAAAAATCCTTGGAAAAAAAGAAGTTATAAAATTTTAGAACGGAGTTATGCGTGAATTTTAAAAATCTCTCAAAATCCTCCCAACTCTCGACTTTGAAATCTTCCAAGCTCTTGGATTCTAGTTTCCCAATTCTCGAAAATTTTCTTCAGAAGAAATTTTAAAACAAAGAATCCCAGCTACAGTAATCTGCATCCGAAATCTCGCTTCAAAAAAGTTCCAACTTTTCCAAAACAAAACTTCCGAGCTACAGTAATCTGCATTCCGCAAACTTTCAATGTTCCAAACTCTCAATAGAGCACACTTTCCTCGCCCCAAAAACTGTAAAAACCCTCTATAAACACTGCCAATTCTCTCTCCATTCCAATCTTGAGATAATCTGCCAATACAAGTTGTTCCACCATTTGATTGACACTCTCTTTTTCTCAAGAACACTTTCCCTTACATAAAAAATCAAGTTTCTCCGTCCTTCTTCGTCCGTCTGAAGTTCACTTCTGATTCCTGACCTCTTCTTCTCCTTCTGAATCTACACATTTTTTCTTTATTCCAAAGTAGGCGGATCCATTTCTGCCAACATCTTCTGCTTCTTCTCCCTCTCAATGCCATCTTCTCATATTTTCACACTTGTTTTCCCCTTCTACCCCCCCCCCCCCCCCCCCCCTCTTCATCTTCATCATCATCAGCTGGCTTCTTCTTTTCTTTTATGTACAGTCCTTTTTCCTATGCGTCGTCCACCATTATTTCTGCTTATTTTCACTGCTCACTTTCTTTGGATTTTTGTCACATGTAAAGAATTTTTGGGCCTCGAGGAAGATGGGAATTTTGTGAAAGTCAGGGAAAAGAGATACGGTAGGTTTTTGAAACTACGGTACATTGAAAATCTAGGATTTTCAAACTTTGAGATTCTAACACCATGGAAAACTTGTATTAGAAGGGCATGCGCTTCTATTTTTCCAGAATCTGAAACATGATTTCCAAACTCTCGAAATGGATCATAATACCTGATTTGAAACATATTTTGTGAATCAACTTTTGCCGAAGATTCCAATATGATTAATTTCAATCCGTTTGAATTTCTAGAATGTGCTCATTTTGAGCTCATCGCGTGCCATTTTATTAGAGGTTCTACGGTATTTCAGATGGTCTAATGGATTTTGAGACTACGGCACTTTGAAAATCTAGAAAATCTAGGACTTTGAATTTTGAGATTCACAAATGGATTTGTTGAGATTCTGAGATGAACTATTGGGTTTTGAATGACTATCAAAGATTTTTTGTTAAAAAATAGATTTGGCTCAAAACAAAAAACTGAAATTCAAGTCAACTTTTGAAATAAAAGGTGGTTGGAGATTTTCACTGTTTCGAACTTGCAGAATGTCCTAGTTGCAAAACGTTATCGTTTCGGAACGGCAAAGCTGTAAAAGAATTTCAGGTTCCCAATTAAACGGCCCCATGTATTAAAACTTCTTTAAATTTTGAAGTTCTTCAAATGTTTCATATTTCTTACAGTAATCCGCGCCAAACGATGGCGAAAACACACTCTCACATGGCAACTTCAAACTCAGAATCTAATGGACGCCGATGTCTACATTGTGAGGTAAATTTCATAGTTACATAACGTCCGAGTTGCAAAACGTCAAAAAAAAAACCTCCTAAAATTTGTGAATTTTTTTGAGCTTGAAATTTAATCTTGAAATTTTTAAAACTTTCCAATTTTTTCCCATTTTCAAATTTCCAGAAACACAATGCACCGCGCATTCAACGAGTGGTCCGCAGTATCATCAGTGGATTTCCGGGAAATTCCGCCAGACGTCGTGACGAAGATTCCACCGGATATTCGAATCGCTTTTGAGAAAGGAGAACATTCTGATGGATTCTCGTTTGATGGGCAAGGTAAACATTTTGATGGGACTTTTCTGTATTTAAAATTGTGAACGTTCAGTTGATTTTTATATCAAAATGCAGATCTTTATAAGATCTACAAAATGGCATAAAATCAAAAATTTATCTTCGCCCACTTTTGAGATATGCGTATTTAAAGTGGGGGCGCTCCTCGAGGCGGCCGTTGGGCTTCGATTTTTGATGAAAATTTTCTTTATTCAAAATTGGGATTTATTAATTGAAATTTATTTGAAATTGTAGGTCTTTGGAAGCGTCACTAAACGATATAAAAATCGATACTATGAGACATATAAGTTTTCCAGGAAACTCTTTTGAAAATCAGACTGGAGTCAGAAGAGCTTGATTTTTTTTCGAAGATCATTTTCTCTACTCAAAATTGTGATTTTTAGTCAATATTACTATTAAAATGTAGCTTTTAATAAGATCTACAATCTGATATAAAAATCAGTGCTATGTGATTCTTCAGTTGTTTAGGAAACTACGAGCGAGCGATTTTTTCATCTTTCTCTTGATGAACATTTTCTCCATTTAAAATTGCTATTTTTCAATTGATTATTTTGATGGACAGTTCCCTTATTGAATATTGTGATTTTCTAGTCGAAATTTATATCGAAATGTAGGTCTTAATAAGATCTACAAAGTGGTATAAAATGTAAAAACGTATCTCCGCCCACTTTTGAGGTATTCGCCTTTGAAATAGGTGCTCCTCAAGGCGGGCGTTACGCTTCGACTTTTGATGGAAATTTTCTTTATTGAAAATTGTGATTTTTTAATTGATTTTTATATCAAACTGTAGGTCTTTGGAAGAGCCACTAAATGATATAAAAATCGATACTATGAGATTCATAAGTTTTCCAGGAAACTCTGTTGAAAATCAGACTGTAGGTAGAGTAAGCTTGGATTTTTTCGATTTTCTTTTGATTAACATTTTCTTAATTGAAAATTGTGATTTTGCGGTCGTAATTTATATCAAAGTATAGATCTTTATAAGAGCTACAAAACGATATGTAAGCCAACTTTATAACATTGTTATCTTCTTTGCTAAAGTCCCTCAAAAAAACTTTTCCAGACGGCGTCGTAGCGCACGCCTTCTACCCCCGCGACGGCCGTCTCCATTTCGATGCCGAAGAACAATGGAGTCTGAACTCTCCGGAAGGCGTCAATTTGTTCCAGACAGCTGTGCACGAGATCGGTCACTTGCTCGGTTTGGAGCACTCGATGGACACGCGGGCGGCAATGTTCGCCGCAAAACGACCGTATGATCCGGCATTCACTTTAGGTAATTTAATTTTTTATATTATTATAGTCATGTGTTCTGAATAACAAGTCACTTTTTTTTCAGGTGACGATGATGTTCGAGCCATTCGATCTTTGTTCCCTAAAAAAGTTGATGACGAAAAAGAAATAAGTCAAAATTCCATCGAGGAATCCAAAGAGATAATAGTGGCGAAGAAAAATCCGAAAATAGAGGAAAAGTTGGACGAGGAGCATCGTGAGTTTTTGTGTGGTATCATTTTAGCATTGCTACGCAGTGAATTGTAAAAAATGCAGTATCAACTCAACATGGCTACGCAGCCAATATATTCACTGCGTAGTCACGTTGAAGTTGATACAACACCTTTCGAAAATTAAAATTCCCTTTTTTTCTTCCTGTTTTATCAAAATTTCTGCTGTTTCAAGGGTACGAAATTATATTATCAACTACTTTTTCCGAAAATTTGATTTGTGCACCTGTGACCAGGCACATGACGGATTGTGAGATCCATTACTCGCAATTTTTTGATGAGTAATATTGAGACTGAGCAAATTTATGATGAGCAATCACAAAAATGAGCAATTTAAAGATGAGTAATATTGAGACTGAGCAGCTTTACGATGAGCAAGCACAAAAATAAGCAATTTTACGATGAGCAATTACAAAAAAAAGCAATTTTAATGTTGAGCAATCACAAAAATGAGCAATTTTAAGATGGTCTATCTCAAAAATGAGCAATTTTTAGATGACAGTACTTGCCAAAATGAATGCGCGCACTGGAGTTTTCAGTGAAAATAGGTCAACTTTGAGAGCCTGAAAAATATGTTTCCAAATATCCAATTTTTCTGAAATTTTGTGAATATATAGGGCAACTCAAGAACTCTATTTTTGTAGTTGACAATTTTTTCATAGGATTTCAATCCAGTTATTTAGGCCAAATTGACTGAACGTTGTCTCATTCTGGAGTCTTCTTTCTTCCACGCGACCTAACTAACTTGATCAAGGTCCTATGAAAAAGTTATTAACTACAAAAATAGAGTTCTTTAGTTGATCTATAAATTGGCAAAGTTTCAGAAAAATCGAATATTTGGAAACCACTTTTGAGCCTCCATAAAATTGACCTATTTCAACTGACAACGCCATTCAATTTGGACAGTACTGTATTAGAAGGGTTACTGTAGAAGTTTGTACGCCAGTACTGTATCTAATTTATAAATTTTACAGTAACCCCACAATAAGATTAGTAGAAAATCAGGAAAAACAGGATATTTCTTTCTTTTTTTTTCAAAACACTTAAAAATTTCAAATTTCCAAAAAAAAAACTCGAAAATGCAAAAATCTTCCAAACCATTTTTTTGGCATCCATTTTGACTGAAAAACTACAGTAATCCTTATAATTTTTTCTAGACGATCCCTTCGAATCCTCCACATCATCCTCGTCATCTCCCGACTCATTCTTCCCATTCCCTCTCCCCTCAATCGAGCATTTTCAAAGACGAAACGACTGGTTTGTCCTATAATTTGATCTCTCTGTGACTTCCCGGGTACTCTTGCACCAATAAACGTTTTTTGATTTATTAATTTCATTTGGACACAAAAATTCAATCAAGACAGGGTTACATGATTACATTTGTTGCGGGATTTGCAGAAAAGTGATCAACGAGCAAGTTTCATTTCCTTCTCATCAATCTCGACCACTTCGATGATTTCTCGCTCGGTGAACTCGGCGCGATCTGCCGACGCTCGAGCGTCGATGATGCCTTCCGGGGCGAGACCGTAGTCGATGCGGAAGAATTCCTCGTCAAGCAGTTTGCCGGCCTGGAAAAAATTGTATTATTAGGGATATTTTGAACACAAGGCTGCCGCGGCCGGTCGCGGCCTGGGACGTGGTTGGATCAAAAAAGCTCGGCCGCCGTAGGCCTCTAACAATATTTTTGCACAAAAATCGTTAAAACTCGAGAAAATCGATTTTCAAAACGCCAACTTACATTTTTCTAACCTATTTCAATGAATGTAGAATGTTTCGCTGATTCGAATGCACTTAATATCTCTGCTCAAAACATATTTTTGAGCGAGTTATGAGCGTTCGAAGTTTTAGCGAGAGACGCAGAGAAAGCAGACACTCTCGTTGTCGAAGAGACGCAGAGAAACGAGACGGTGTCTGTGCCACTTTCACCGAAACTTCAAACGCTCATATCTCGCCTAAAAATGCGTTTTGAGCAGCGATATTAGGTGCATTCAAATCAGCGAAAAAATTCTACATTCATTGAAATAGCTTAGAAGAATGTAAGTTGGCGTTTTGAAAATCGATATTCTCGAGTTTTAACGATTTTTGTGCGAAAATGGTGTTTTTTCGTAAATAATGGAAAGGACGATCGTTTGAGAAAAAAATGACGTTGAAATAGTTTTGAGTTTTATAGAACTAGGAACTGAAATAGACTTGCTTCCCATGTACAAACCTTTCTAGTAATATTCAGCGTCAACTCCTCATTCGGCTGCAAAATGGCACAAATCGGCGACATGACGTAGTTGGCCGCATTCATGATACTAATCTGATAGACCACATTAACTTCTCCCTCATTCTTCACCACCAATTGACACTTTTCTTCCTTCTTCGCACTCACGAACACTTTATTCGATGATAGCGAGAGAATGGGCATTCTCTTTTCCTCTTCTTCTTTTTTCTGCTCGAGAGCATTGATTCCAGACAAGGTGAAGAAGGACTTGGTTTGAACGCTTGGGTTTTCTAAGCGAAGGCCCTCGGCGACTTTTAGAGATTCACAGTAGAACTGGATGACGGAGGGGTCCATTTGGAGACCCTTCTCGACGTACTTTTGATACGTTTGTTGGCGCCGGGCCTCGAGCCACGTCTGAGAAACTTGGAGAACTGATACCACTATATAAGTACAGTAACCCACCTCGGCAATCAACTCGGTCATTGAGAACATTTGTCCAAACTTTTTGACAGCGTCAGCCGATGGGAATTTTCCCTGCTCTTTGTAGAACTTCTCCAAATTGTCCGATTGCCACTCGGTGGTGGTGCCGAAGCGAAGGGAGCGCTTGTTCTGAAGGGATTGAATATTGTGGTATCATTTTTGTGTGGCTACGCAGCCAATATTGTGGTATCATTTTAGTATTGCTACGCAGTGCAATTTGCAGTATCACTTTTATATTGCTACGCAGCGAATTGTGTTGTATCATTTTAACATAACTACGCAGCGAAATATGCAGTATCACATTTATTTGGCTACGCAGCGAATATTGCTGTATCAATTTCACCTTGCTACGCAGTGAATTGTGTTGTATCAATTTACAGTGGCTACGCAGTGAAATTGTGTTCTGTCATTTTTGTATTTGTACGCAGCGAATATTGAAATTTTGCAGTATCGCCGTCATGTGGCTACGCAGTGAAATTGTGTTGTATCAATTTCACATTGCTACGCAGCGAAATATGTTGTATCAATATACACTGGCTACGCAGCCAATGTTGCTGCATCATTTTAGCCTTGCTACGCAGTGAATTGTGCTGTATCAATGTTATGTGCTGTATCAACTTCCCATTGCTACGCAGCAAAATGTGCAGTATCATTTTAGCATTGCTACGCAGTGAAATTTGCAGTATCATTTGATAATGGTTACGCAGCGAATATTGTAGTATCATCTGACTATGGCTACGCAGTGAATATTGCTGTATCAACTTCACATTGCTACGCAGCGAATTTTGCTGTATCATTTTGACAATGGCTACTCAGCCAATATCGCAGTAATATTTGGACAATAGCTGCGTACCTAACTTTGCAGTATCACCTTAGCATTGCTACGCAGCGAATCGTGTTGTATCATTTTAGTATTGCTCCGCAGCCAATATTGCTGTATCACTTTTGCATTGCTATATAGTGAATTATGTTGTATCATTTTAACATTTCTACGCAGTGAATTTTGCTGTATCATTCTAGACACAGCTACGCATCGAATTGTGTTGTATCCTTTGACAATGGCTACGCAGCGAAATTTGCAGTATCATCATTGTATTGCTACGCAGCGAAATATGTTGTATCAATTTATAATGGCTACGCAGCGAATATTGCAATGTTTTCCGCGAAAACTTGAAGTTCAAATTTTGATTTATGATTTTTTTTTCCAAATTTCGAATTTTTAGATTTTCTTTCAGATTTTTCAAGAAGTTTCCGGGATCTTTGTATTTCGCAATCCTCCAAAAGCCTAGAAACTACTAAAACATAATCAAATTCTAGGTCACGAGCACTTTTTGATTAGATTTACTTTACTCGGGGTGACTTGGTACCAGGTAACCAAAATTTGATTAAGTTTTCAGAAAGGACTACGGTAGATCTGATGATGTAATAGTTCGAATTGCAGTATCTATATTGGCTGCGTAGCCATGTTAAAATGATACCGCAAAAAAAACATTTTGTAAAATGGCTTACTTACCGAGCTATCCTTCTCGTCGTCCGAGTCCGGATACTCTTTTGGGATTGGGAGATTGGCGGATTCACGGGATTCTGGAAAACAGATAATAAGAAGACGTTTTGTAACTCGGTCATTTCGCAACTAGGACATTTCGCAACTGGGACATTTTGCAACTAGGACATTTTGCAACTGGGAGATTTCGCAACTAGGACATTTCGCAACTAGGACATTTCGCAACTAAGACATCTCGCAACCGGGACACTTTGCAACTAGGACATTTGGCAACTAGGACACTTCGCGACTAAGACATCTCGCAACCGGGACATTTTGCAACTAGGACGTTTGGCAACTAGGACACTTCGCGACCAGGAAATTTCGCAACTATTACATTTCGCAACTATGACATTTCGCAACTAGGTCACATCGCAACTTGGACATTTTGCAACTAGGACATTTCGCAACCAGCAAAAAAACACAGGCTGAGTATACAGTATTGTCCAAGAAATGTGGCATTTTCAGTGAAAGTAGGTCAACTTAGAGGGTTTGAAAAAGTGGTTTCCAGATATCCAAATTTTTTGAAACTTTGTAGAATTATAGTTCTTGAGTTGCTCTATCCACCCACAAATTTTCAAAAAAATCGAACACCTGGAAATTACTTTTTCAGACCCTCAAAGTTGACCTATTTTAGTATCAAAAAAGTTGCAAAACGACTGGTTCTAAAACGTGCCTGCTTTCTCCAACTTGACTCTCTCCAAGTCCTTGGCCAATTTATCGGACTTTGACGAGTCCTTTCGATTGCCAGAATCCCCGGATCCAGCACGACTTGGACTCGGCGACTTTCTCATTTTTGGAGGAGACAGGTCTTTTGATTGTTGAGTTGTCAGTTTCTTTGGTGGAAGAGTAGAAGAAGAGACACTTTTTTGGGTGGTTACTGTAGTTGTTGTTGTTTTGGTTGGATGGGTTACTGTGGAAGAACCGTTTTTATTGGCGGATCCGTTGGTGGAATGTTTGGAATCGATGAGAGAGCAAGTCTTTGTGGTGATCGTTTCGATGATTGACTTTTTGGGACTGTTCTCGGGAAGAGAGGTTTTCTGGAGAAAAAGAAGCTTTTTAAAGTTAAAGGGTTAGCAAATTATGAGTTTACAAAGTTGGAGGAGACAAGCAAGAGCAGCATCGCTTGCCTCGCAACTTTGAACGCTCATATCTCGAGAACCGTTTTAGCTAGCAAAGTATTGTTTACTGCAAAAATACGTAAAATTTCACGTTTTACATTTTTGTAGTTAACACTTTTTTGATAGCTATAGCGGCTATTGAGATATAAACGTTCAAAGTTGAAGGTAGCCCTCTCTTTCAACTTCAAACGCTCATAAGTATCTGAACAGCCGTTATAGCTATCAAAAAACTGCAACTTACTAAAATTTATTTAATTTGACGCTCTACATTTTGTATTCAATACATTCTTGTTAACTCGTTTGGTTCTTGTGGTAAATTGAAATTTTACAAAAGTATTTAGAATCTTTCAAAAGACTAATAAATTAAACTCAAAAGTCTCAGAAACCTTGGAATGAAGTAACCTTTTGAAATCAAAATATCTCTGAATTTCAGGGTTTCAAAATTACAGTATGCTACAGAAAAATCTCATCGAAAAATGCCAGAATTTCGGAAATCAAAGATTCGGATCCAAAAGTTCTGGAAATTCAGAACATCAGAGTTCTTAAAAATTAGTTTAAAAAACTTTGCAAATTGAAAAAAATCTGATTTTTAGAACTTCAAAATTAAAATGTTCTACAGTAATACAGTGAAAAGTTACAGTAATTACAGTAAAGATTACAGTATAGTTAAAATTTAAAAATTACAGTATTCTTCAAAAAAATTGTAATTCTAAAAATTCAGAAAATTAAAATTTGGGTATTTGGTATTCAAAGAAAACTACGGAATCGAAATCTTTGAAATTTTCAGAAATTCAGAATCTAAAATCTTCTAAAACTGAAGTTTTCGTCTAAAAATCTTCTTCTAAAATTGTTATTTTCAGAATATCTTTTTTTCTCAAAACTCAAATTTCGCTTTTCTCATAATAGCGATTTTTTAGAAGTTTTTAACGCGCTCTATTGTGAAAACAACTCTAATTTGAAATTTGAATTTTCAGCTGAAATTCCAAACTTAAAATCCCTGTTGACTGAGTATCTAACTTTCATATGATTTTCTCTAAATTGAGACAAAGATTTGGCTACCGTAATCAATACACACAAAAATTTTATATTCAGCCAACAGAAATTTCTAGAAATTTCCAGAATTCAAATTCATAAAAATCCCCATTCTCACCTTGATTGCAGCCGTAGTCACAGCTGGAGTTGCAGTTTTCGACGACATGTTTCCTTCGTAAAAAATCCGAAAATATCAAACGAAAAAAGTTTTCAGAATATGTCCCGTCCCACCCCTTCTCTCTCCTTTTATACACCTAGGCTCCGCCCCTTTTTTTCAATAATTAAATCAGAAGAAGTGCACACCTGTCTCCAGGGGTGACCACTGATTGAATTTGTTATCCGGTTCGAAGAGAATTTTTGGAAACTTTCGCCTCGAGATTTGCAGAAATTGATCAGAATTCAAAAGTGCACAAGTCTCTTGCTACTGATTGCTCATTGCTCAGCTTAAAATGAATCAGCAAAATGTCTAGGATTACTTCAACAAGGATTTATTAGGTTGAACGGAAAGTTTCTGACTTTTTCGACGGGTCATTTTGAATCTTCTGCTGGAACAGCAGGAAAGCGCCACGATAAAGTAGGTGTAGTGTATAATGTTCATAAACTCTTTTACTTGTTGTATGTCACTTGCGGTCTCATTCCCTCCATTCCTGCTCTCGCAACAGCTTCCCAAAGTGATGCAGCCCAGCAAGATTAATAATGACCTTTTTTTATTTCAAGTTTTCTTGCTGATGGAGCTTGGAAGCCAAATAATTAACGTTTATTCATAATAAGAAAGCGCTTAAAATTTTATTACAAAAAACCATTTGTCTTTTGGCCTTTCCGTTCAGACAGTACGGGCCTTTGAATGTCAAAGATAGTAACCAAGATTGAATCTTTATGAAGTGCTACAGTTTCAGAAGGATGGATGCAACACCATTGAAATGTATCCTATTAGGAAGCACAATTACTGAAGTGTTTAAAAACAAAAAAATATATAAGATCAGCCAGCTTTTACAGATAGAAAAAGCTCAAGGTTTCCAGTAGTGGTTTTGGAGAAAATGGCCTATATGAAAATTACGGAAAATTTTACAAAACCTTAAATTTTTTCTGTGATGTCGGCCGTTCTCTAATAATTGAATGTTTTATGTCGGAGGTATTGTTCAACTGAACAAGTTCACACAACATGGTAATCATTGAACTGACAGTTGTAGAGAAAATTCCGAAAAACTGAACTTTTTTAGTATTTTGGGTATTTCTTGCGAGAATTCACTCATACATAATCGTATTTTTCTGGGATGTTAGCAACATTTATTTGATGTGTTGGTAATATTTGCACTAAAATCTCAATGTCTCATTCCTACTAGTTCGGGAGAAAATGACATCCGAAAATTACTCTTCACAATTAAAAAAAAGCCTTTTTTTCGGGGAAGTTCTACTGAGCTGATAAAGGAGATGGGGAATCATTATGCATTGATAAAGAAACATCCTTAGTAGTATTAGGAATGTGCAAAACACTTTCTTACTAGAGTGCGAGATCGCTGTGAACGAACTCATACAAAATCATGGTCAAAAAAGAGGTACCAGGATGTTTATGAACATAGTTCTCGCTGTATTAAGCGAGAAGGGGTGTCATCTCGCGTGCTTAACAACTGAGGTTGTTCAATGTTCAAAACAACAATACAAGTAATCCTAGGCTTCGGAGAACTGAAAAAAATTCAACTGAAATTTTAGTCAAAAAAGTCAAAAACTTTCCGTTCAACCTAATATTTAGAGACAGGAACAAATATAATAATTTCAGATAAAACATAAAGAAAGAAAAGTTGATTATTTGGCTGCTTGTTCCTCGTGATCCGCAAGACGGGCGTATAGGATTTCCTGAAAAATAATTTTGGTTGAATTTGGATATTTTTTTTGAAGCTCTTATTCTGCTCCTTCTAATGGTACTGACTTCAATTATTTTGGATGAAAATAAACCAAGTTGTAGTGGTTTCAATATAGAAGGATTTTGGTCATGTTTCTGACGGTTTTAACGCCACACCAGTACTTTTTCTATATACAAGTTTTAGAGCATTTCGAAGCTCCCGTTCTGCTCATTCTAATGGTACCGGTTTTAATAGTATTAGGATGAAATTAACAAATTCTTGGTGGTTTCAATATTGGACATTTTTGTCGTATTTTGGATGCTTTTACTCCTAAAACTAAATGCTTTCTGTATACAATTGTTAGAGCATTTTGAAGCTCTCCTTCTGCTCTTTGGAACGGTATAAATTTCATCGAATTCGGTTCAAAATTCACCGAGTTATGATGGTTTCAATTTTTGAGGATTTCGGCCAAATTTGGATATTTTTTGAAGCCATGACGGTGCTTTTTGTATTAGTGTGAAATTTGCAAGTTTTGAAGAGTTTAAAAGGTCTCGTGTTGCTCATTTTAATGATATAAATTTCATCGAATTTAATTCGAAATTCACCGAGTTATGGCGGTTTCAATACTTGAGAATTTCTGTTCAATTTTGATTTTTTGGAGTAACGACAGAGCAATTTGTAGTGGTGTGAATTTCTCAAGTTTTTGAGCATCTTGAAGCTCCCGCTTTGCTCATTTTTTTTGCACATTTTCTGCCAATCCAACTCACTCCATAAAGATGCGAGAAGAACGAATCCCAAGCATCTTCCTTCATCTCCAGCGGCTGATCGAATGTGCTCTTACAGAAGACACATTTCACCACCTCCTGAGTGTGCTCCAACTCATAGTGCGATCGAATCGACGTCTTCGTTTCGAACCTCTTCTGACACAAGTGACATTCGGCGTCCAAATTGTGATACTTCATTTGGTGATGGATTTGGGCCTGCAAGATCGGAGTTTCTTCGGGGGGAATTGAGTTATTCGTTTGATTAGTTTATTCAATTTGGTACACTTGCAACATTTTCTTATTCGATTTTCTAGTCTTCGGTTTTTTGCTCTAACTTTTCAGATCGAAGGGGCCCCGCAGGTAGAGAGAGATAGAGAATATGATTCATCAAGACCGCGGAAAGGACGCCTAAATGACGAGAGAGTACCCGCCTCGAAGAGACGCATAGACACCCTCCGTAGACCTCAGTATTCATATAAACCCGTCAGCTATCACAATCTAACTGGGGGCTGGCTAGTTCAGTCGGTTGTGACGCCCATTCCACAACCGAGGGTGTTGAGTTCGTTTCCCTTCGCAATCCGATCGGAAAATACCGTATTTACTCTAATAGACCGGCACCTCTATATGTCCGGCACCCTCTAATAGACCGGCAGTCAAATGATCATTTTGAAAAATAAACCGCCAGCCTCCAATAATCCGGCACCCCAAAAATTAATGAAATTGGAAAGTACTATTTTTTGAGAAATTCGAATTTTTTCCAGTGTTTTTCACACAATTTCAATATTTATCAGCATTTCGAATAGTGTTTGCTTTTTAAACTATTCAAAAAAGGCTTTATCATGCTCATTTTCAGTGAAAAAGCAACATTTTTTTGTTAAATTTTTTATAAATTGACTCTTTGAAAAATAGACCGGCACCCTCTAAATGACCGGCACTCTCTAATAAACCGGCATCAAAATGAGGACCACGAAAAATAAACCGGCATGCCGGTCTATTGGAGTAAATACGGTATATTATTCATTCGCCACGCTTTGAGGCCTCTCGACGACGAGACTCCTCTAAGTCTCACGGCGCTCTTAACGGCGGAGAACTCTAATTCTTCGTCGTTAAGAGCGCCGTGAGAATTAGAGGAGTCTCGTTGTCGAGAGGCCTCAAAGCAGAGATGAGCGGAAGAGCATTTTTGAAATGGCGGAAGGCGGAAGGCGGAAGGCGGAATAGAAAAAATGGGCGGAAGGCGGAAGGCGGAATTTCGCCTAGGTTTACTCGGAGTTTCCTGCATAAAAGAGACGTTTTTGCTGCTGTTTCGCTTAATTTCAGGGTTTCAAGCATGAGATAACCGAAAAATCACTGTTTTTAGCAAGTTTGAAAAAAAATTTGAAATTCCGCCTTCCGCCTAATTTTTCCGATTTTTGGCGGAAGGCGGAAGGCGGAAGGCGGAAGTTTCGAAATTTTGGCGGAAGGCGGAAGGCGGAAGGCGGAAGGCGGAAGGCGGAATTCCGCTCATCTCTGCCTCAAAGCGTGGCGAATGAATGACGAAATAATTCAAACCTCCCCTCCTGGGTCCACCCGACCTCGGTGTTCGCACCTAAAGGGTAGTGACAATGCGCAAGTCACGGAGTTAGTAGGTGTGTGGCCACCACCGAAACCTTTTGAAATTCTTCGGTATAAATCGATTTGCAACTTATAGTCCTATTGGGCACACTGACTCCGGGCCTCTTTGGGCCTTCACGGTCGATTTTCTCCACTTCAAATTCAAATTTTTTGGTCAATATATATATACGAAGATATAGAACTCGATGAAACCTATGAAATGGCACGAAAATCACCATGAGTGCTTGTCTCAGTTTTTGTAATCACAGTCTCTTCTCCATTATACTGTCCACGTCTTGAATGATTGCATGTTCTCTAACAGACGGAGGAATAGAGAAAGCGAGTCGAAACTTTTGCCTTTCATACTCTTTCTTCAAAAGGTATTATTTATAATCCCTCGTTCTAACAGATAACGCGAGCATATAAACCAGTCAACTATCAGGGTCTAAATGGGGGCTGACCAGTTCAGTCGGTTGTGGCGCAATACCACAGCCGAGAGGTATTGAGTTCGAACCAACAAACAAGAAGAAAAAACCCTCTTTCAAAAAGGAAGACAAAAAATCAACTTCTGAAAAAGAAGAAAAAAATACAACCTCCCTCTGAGGTCCACCCGCCCTCGGTCATCGTACTGAAAGGGTAGTGATAATGCGCAAGTCACGGAGTTAGTAGGTGTGTGGCCACCACCGAAACCTTTTGAATTTCTTCGGTATAAATCAATTAGCAATTAGCTTATATTCATTTTGGGCACACACAGATTTGACAAATCCCGGGCCGGCCCGGATAGGGAAAAATAGGGAAAATTTTCGAATTTTTTAAAAACAATTTTTTGTGATTTTTGGCTTTCAAATTGACACAAAAAATTCAATCATTAATAAAATATGGCTCATTTAGGAAAAACCACCAAACAATAGATTTTTCGCTTAAAAAAATCACACCAAAATTTTTCACTCCAAAAATCCGGGCCGACCGGGCCGGGCCGATAGAATTTCCGACTTTGGCCCGGTCCGGCCCGTAGAATGTCTGGGCACACAGACTAGTGAATCACAGTCACTTCTCAATTACACTTTCCACCTCTTGATAAATTTCTTATTCTCTAACAGACGGAGGAATAGAGAGGGCGAGCCGATTCAAAAGGTATTTTTTATTAGCAATGCCTCGTTCTAACTGATAACAGGAACCAGTCAACTAACACGGTCTAAATGGCAGCTGACTAGTTGAGTCGGTTGTGACGCCCACTCCGCAGCCATCACGGAGTCGGTAGCGTGGCGATGACTTTTGCAATTCTTTGCATAACATTCTGGATTATAAGTTTCAAAACATGAAATTTTTCTGAAGAAGCCCGCGAGCTCTCAAATTTCTCTAATTTCGCTTTGATTTTGGTCAGATATCAAGGGATAAAAAATACCGCCATATTTCGCACTTCTTTCAATTCTAACAGTGGTATTTTTTAAATCCTATTTTTCTCAATAATAACGAGATCAAAATAAACGGTTTCCATATGAGCTGAGGTTCTCCTTAAAAACCGATTTTTGAATAACAAATTGAAGCACATTAAAACTGTGCCAAAAACGGATACCTGACCAAATCAGTGCAAAAATAGTGAGCTTTTTCGGTTTTTTTGACAGATTTCTTTTTCAAATCCACTCGCCTAGGTTTTCCCACGCAACCACCGCGCACTCACTCATTCATAAGCGCATCGCCCACCGCGTGGGAATGGGGGCTGCGCGGCGCAGTCGGTAGAGTTGGTCGCCTACAATCGAGAGGTCTCGGTTCGTTTCCTCCCCCTGACCATCCCCAGCCAAGACTATGATATCATAGAGAAAAGTGAAACCCAACACTAAATAAATGGGTAGTGATAATGCGCAAATCACGGAGTTAGTAGGTGTGCGGCCGCCGCCGAAAACTTTTGACTATTTTTTTCTTTCTAAAGAGATAAATCTCGAAAGTAGGACAATTCGAAAGCAGACATTTCGAAAGTAAGAAATCGCGTTTTTGCGTTACTTTTTAAACTTTTCATATTTTTTGAGCAAATGTGTACGAAAAGTTCAAAAAATTGAGCAAAAACCCGATTTCACAATTTTGAAATGCTCACTTTCGAAATGTCCACTTTCGAAATGTCCCAGAGCCCTTTCTTCTATTTACCTTCACAGAAAACATCTTATATCCACACTCTTGACACTGAAACGTCGTCGGCGGCGATCTCCATCTCCTAACGGCTCGTCGTCGTCCTCGTTGATCATCTGAATCCCTTCGACGTCTTCTCTGTTCTCGACGCTCACGACTTCTGCTTCTGCTCCGACTGCTGCTGCTACTCGAAGAAGATGAGCCATCATCACTTTCCCCTGAAATCTCTCCCTCTTCCTTCCACATCGGTCGATCCTTCTTGCTCTTCTTTTTCTTCTTCGGTGGCTCCGTCCCTTTTCGATCGTCACGTCTTCTAGCCTTCTCAGAAGACGTTGAAGATGAATCCGAATGGCTATTGTTCGATGAGCTCGACTCGCGATGATAACGACGATGACGACGTTTTCGCGCTTCTGGAGGCGACGACGTCAGACGATAGGCGGATGGGAGTTTCCTGGAAAATTCGGTATTTTTGGGATTAAAATTGAATTATTTGGCTGAAAAATTCGATTTTCGCTCAAAATTTCAATTTTTAGCTCAAAAGTTCAACTTCCGCTCAAAAATTCAGTTTTCACTCACAACTTCTACTTTTTGCTCAAAATTTCTTATTTTTTAGCTTAAAATTTCTAATTTTTATGCTCAAAAGTTCGATTTTCGCTCAAAATTCTAATTTTTCAGTTCAAAAATTCAATTTTCACTAGAAAAGTCTCCTTTTTTTTCTCAAAAATTTAATTTTCACTAAGAAATTCTTATTTTTTGGCACAAAAATTTTAATTTTCTCTGAAATTTTGAAAAAATGTTTAGCTCAAGTTTTTCATTTTTTTCGCATAAAATTTATAATTTTTTAGCTCAACAATTCAATGTCCACTTGATTTCTCATTTTTCAGCTCAAAAAAGTCAGATTCCGCTGAAAATGTAATATTTTTCAGCATCAAAATTCAATCATTTTTTTGGATCAAAAATTTCTAACTTTTTAGCTCGAAAAATTCAATTTTCGCTCAAAATTTGAATTTTTAGATTAATTTCCACTCAAAATTTCTAATTTGTCAGCTCAAAAATTCAAATTTCCTTTCAAAATTTCTAATTTTCTCTGAAAAGTTTGCTTTTTTTCTCAAAGTTTTCAATTTTTAAGTCTCAAGTTAATTTTTTCGCTCAAAAATTCTAATTTTCAACTCAAAAACCCAATTTCCCCTCAAATTTTCTAACTTGAAACCCAAACATTCAAAAATCGTATACCTCTCATCTCCAGAATCACTCGACGACGATGACGACATGCTGACGATGTTGCTGTTGCTGCTGAAACTGTGCGCTTCCAGGATGGCTCTTGCCACGTGGCATCCACGTGGCATTTCATTAAAAACGTGGCGAGGTCACGTCGAAAATTTATTTTTTGAGGGGAATTTTTCAGGAGAATAGTAGGCAATAAAATGGGAAAAAAAGGGGAAACAGTCACCAAGGGAAACGGAAAAAAACGGAAAATAAATAGCAAATGGGAATAAATACTATGCTCAAAAACAAGATTTATTAGGGGGACTTTTAGATTTCTCAATAACTTCTTCCGAACAACGCGAACGCCTTCGCCGCGTGGGTGCACGATGGATAGATGCATTTGGATGGAAGTGGCTCGTTTGGCTGCTCCAATGGAATGCACAACGTCTTCGCTCCCATCTGAGCTCCCTCGCCGTCTTCCCGTGTCGACGCCTTCTTGATGTCCTCTTCGCAGTCGGGACGGCCGCAGAATGGTGAGAGAATGATGCATTTCTCGTCGAGAAGCTTCTTGAATTCCTCGATGCATTTGGTGGACTTGAGATGGGCGTCACGTTGGGCGAGAACTCTGGAAAAGGGGGTGTTGGTGGAATTTTAGGGTTTGATAAAGTTATTGCACGTTTAATTTTGCGCATAAAATGCTCCAAAATGTTCAGAATTTGTTCAGGTTGCTCCAGAATCAAATTGGACCAATTTTCATTATTTTTTGTCGATTTTGAGCCTTTTGAAGTCTGTTGGAATATTTTAGGAGCATTTTTCATTATTTCATAAGATCAATATAGGCTCAAGATCAACATAAAATAGTGAAAAAATGCTCCAAAACACTCTAACGACTTCAAAAGGCGCAAAATCTACAAAAAAAAAAGGAAAACTAGCAAAATTTGATTCTGGAGCAATCTGAGCACATTCTGAACGTTTTGGACCATTTTACGCGCTCAAAATCAAGCAAAATCGACTGAAAAACTCACTTATTGTACATCTGAACGTGAATCTCATCGAGAAGCGTCTTGACAGCGTCCACCAATCCGTCCAACGACAACTGCTTCTTCTCTCCGCTGTGACGAATGACAGCGGTCACTTGATTCTTGGCCAAATCGTTTGGTCCAACTTCGAAACGGATTGGGACTCCCTTCAACTCCCAATGGTTGAATTTCCATCCGGCGTTGTAGTTTTCTCTGGAAATAATATCAAATTCAGTGTACTTTCTTCATAGTCACCAAGTTTCTGCAATTCATTCAAATTTAAATAACTTTTTTCGGGGGGTTTGGGTGAAAATACGGTCAACTAGAAAAGTGTTCCTGATTTTCTAGTAAAGCTAACGATTAGATGAAAAACGTCAAATTTTATTAAAAATTAGCAGAGTTACGCCCTTATTTTGTCAAGGCGTAATTCTGTAAATTTTTGATTAAATTTGACGGTTTTTCTACTGATCGATAGCTTTTTCAGTAAGGAACATTTTGACCGTATCTCCACCCGAACCCCCTGATAAACGTTATCGACATTTGAATGAGCCCTGGTCTCTATCCGTACCTCAAATCGTGCTCCGCCTTGACTCCTCCGGCCACCAAATCCTTGGTAACCTTATCGACAGCGTCAAACAGCGATTCCTTGTTCTCCGTCTTGAATCCAACCGGAACAACGATAACCTGAACAGCGGCGACTCTTGGCGGAAGCACCAATCCCTTATCGTCTCCATGAATCATGACCATTGCTCCGATGGTACGTGTGGAGAGTCCCCACGAGTTTTGCCACGCGAACGCTCTCTCTCCCTCCTTCGCCGGATCCTCGTAAGAGATATCGAACATTTTCGAGAAGTTTTGTCCGAGATGATGAGAGGTGGCTCCCTGGATTCCACGTCCGTTGCACGCGACATAGGCTTCGACGGTGGTGGTGAAGTCTCCGCCGGCGAACTTCTCCTTCTCGGACTTTCTTCCCTTGACGACTGGAATGGCGAGAAGATCAGTGTAGACGCCTGCGTAGAGGTCGAGGATTTGGAAAACTTCCTTCTCGGCGTCGGCTGGGTTCGCGAATGCGGTGTGACCCTCTTGCCAGAGGAATTCGCGGGTACGGAGGAATGGAGTTGGATGCTTGAATTCCCATCTCTGAAAATTGGAGATGATGGAAGTGCTGGGGATTCAGAAGATTCTACTATTACTCCAGTTTGAATAAATCGGGTTCCTGGCCTAGCTTTTGCAGCTGGCCGAACTCTTGGACCCGCCACGAAAAGTGCTACGGTAGCCTCCGTAAATCGACACAAAAATTATTTGAATTCCTAAAATCTTTCCGTTTATTTTTATTCGTTTTCAACAGATTTCCTTGATTTTTTCGCAATTTTTGAGTAACTTCAACAAAACGGAATATTTTCGTGCCAGTTTTTCCGATTTTGGACTCTGAAATTTGAAAATTGTTTTAAATGTTATAAAAATGTTTGCGAAAATATTCCTTTTCGTTAAATTTACTCGAAAATTGCGAAAAAATCAAGAAAATCGGTTGAAAACGGAGAAAAAAAAATCGGAAAGATTTTTGGAATTAAATTCAAATAATTTTTGTGTCGATTTACGGATGCACCGTAGCACCTTTCGTGGCGGGTCCAAGAGTTTGGTCAGCTGCAAAAGCTAAGCCAGGAACCCGATTTGTGAAGACTGGAGTAATAGTGAAAGAGAGCTGTGAAAAATCCAATTTTTAGCTCTAAAATTGAAAAGTTCGGCTCAAAATCGAGCAAAACAAAGATTCGGGGTTCTCCAGGTACATTTTCTCACTTCCACTCACCACAACATTGCACCACTGATTCAACTTGATTGGCAAGTCACGATGCGACTGTACCCACTTCTTATAAGATGGATACATCACTGTCTCCGAAGTCGGACGAATCGCGATGGGCTCAGCCATCTCGGACTGTCCGGCACGTGTAACCCAGGCGACTTCCGGTGCGAAATCCGCGATATGAGTCTTCTCGCGTTCCAGAGCGGCGTTTGAGACGAACATTGGGAAGTAGCAATTCTTGACGCCGAGTTTCTTGATTCCCGAATCGAACCACTCCTGAATACTCTCCCAGACGGCGAACGACCATGGACGGAGAACGTAGCATCCGGAGACATCGTAGTATTCGATCATTTCCGCTTTGGTGATAACCTCACTGTACCATTCCGAATAGTTCTCATCCTTCTTCGTTCCAACACCCAGAAGTGTCTGTTTCTTTCCATCGGGCTTCTTCTCCTGCTGCTTCTTCTCTTGTTTCGGCTTCTCCTCCTTCTTTGGCTTCGATTGACGAGCGTTTGGTGCCGCGTAGTCTTGTCCGGTGACTTCCTTATAGGTGAGTTTTAGTTGAAGAAGCTTTTGGATCGCTTCGTTTTTGGCTTCCTGAAAAATTTTTGTATCCAATTGAAATATAATTCTTAAAGAAAAAGATACAAACCTCAGTGGACGACTTGTCACCCTTGAGACGGCGAACCTCGTTTCCTTGCTCCTCGATTTGTTTGACGATCTCTTCAGACATTTTAAGGGAATTTTAATGCCCAAACTGAAAATTTGTAGCTTTAAAAATGAGAAAAAGTGATAGAAAGTAGTAAAATATATGGAGGATCCAGTGTTGCGAAATATTGCACACAGTTAGAAGGAGGAAAACAGAGGAAACAGAGGAAAGGAGAAAATAAAAAACAAGCGTCTAGAGGAATCTAGAAGCGTTCCTAGGGAAAAATACTTGTGAAAAATCCAATTTTTAGCTAGAAAATTCAAAATTTTGGCTCAAAATCGAGCAAAACAAGGATCACGACATGGATAAGTGGCAAAAAATTTCGGCTACTAATTCTACGTGATGTCGCCGATTTGTGCCATTTTGCAGCCGAACGAGGAGTTGACTTTGAATATTACTAGAAAGGTTTGTAGCAACTTATTACATAACTTTTTTCAGGGAAATCGAGTGAAAATACAATCAACAGAAAAAGTGTTCCTTTTTAAAAAAGCTATCGATTGGTTGAAAAATCGTAAAATTTCATGGAAAAATATCAAAGTTACGCCAAAAGTTGCCAATTTTGGTATTTTCGCCGTAACTCTGTTGATTTTCGATGAAATTTGACCATTTTTTAACTAATCGATAGCTTTTTCGATAAGGAACATTTTTTCTATTGACTGTATTATTACTCAATCCCCCTGAAAAAAGTTATTCGCATTTAAATGAGTCGCCCAAACTTGTTGTCGCCCAGCCCTCGTTCCTAGGGAAAAATAACTCTAAAGAATTCATTTTTCCGCTCTAAAACTCAAAATTTCGGCTCAAAATCGAGCAAAACAAGGCGACAAGGAACTAAATAACTATACAGGGCGATCCGCATGAAATAAAAGGAGAGAAACGAGAGAGAAAGCAAATAGGGAGAGACTTCCAATCGGAATGAATGGATGAAACAAATTTCTCGCTTCTCCCGACTTCCAAATCGACATAGAACAGGAATATCGGAACTGACCGCAAACACCCAAGGAATTCTGTCTTCTAAAAGTTCATAAAGAGGAAATCTGAACTTTTTGGGTTGAAAAAATAACAGGAAATCGTAGAAAACAAAGAAAAGTACAATTTTTTTTAAAGAAAAAATGACCGGAAATCATGAAAAATATTTATTGAGTCAAAGAGGCTGAAAATTGTGAAAATTTGGTGCTTTTCTAGTGATTTTTATAGGAAAAAATGCGATAATTTAAAAAATTTTTATTTCTACACAAAATTTCACGAGAAAATCTCGAAAAAAAACCTGAAAAACCTCGCGAAAATCATCAAAAATAGGAAAGAATTCGTTGAAAAAAATGAGGAACTACCGTAATCTTTTAAAGGCGCATGCTTCGTTCTGATTGGGTTTCACAACAAAATACCGACTTTTTCGAAAGGCGAGCATGTTCCTTTAAAAAATATTTTCATTCTCGTTTTATTTTTTTTGTTTTCAAGCGATTTTCATGGATTTTGCACGGATTTTTTGGATTAAAAACTGATTTATATGAAAAAGAATGTCAAATTTTATAAATTTTCACTAAAATCAACAGAAAAAAGCCAGATTTTCCCGAAAAAATGCGAAAAAATCGGATTATTCTATTTTTTATAATTTTAGGTTTTAGGACCTATCAAAGCACCTTTACCCAGTTGGAACTTGGCAAGCACGCTAATCGCGCCTCTCTTTTTTACTGGCGCGTTTTCTGTGTTTCTCCAGGACGTTTGCGCTTTCTCCGAGCAATTTTTGCATTGCTTGTTTTTTTCAACAATAAAATCCTTATAAAAATCGTATTTTCAGTAACTTAACCTGTCGAAAAAATGGCGTTGAAAAGTGTCGCAGTGCTGACGAAGGGCATGTTCGGACGAGTGCCGGCTCAGGTTTGAAGAAAATTTTTTTTGAAAAAAAAAGAAAAAAATTCGGTTTTTTTAGTTGGCTATCACCAGTGTGCGCACCAACTACAAATTCGTCGGAATGCCGAATGAGACCGACGGAACGGTGGCCGGTGATTTGAACTACGGTCTTCACACGGTTTTCTTCACCGAGTTGTTCAGAGGTAAAAAATTGGAAAAAATTGATTTTAACACGAAATTTTGACGATTTTCTACATAAAAATGCTCGAAAAATTGAGATTTTCTGCTAAAAATGCTTCTAAAACAGGATTCGGAGTGATGCTCGGTCACGTCTTCATGGAGCCAGCCACCATCAACTATCCATTCGAGAAGGGACCGCTCAGTTCGAGATTCAGGTTTGTAATCGATTTTTTCTCTTATAAATTGTGATTTTCCGATCGAAACTTGTATAACAACGAAGAACTCGCTCAGATCTATAAAATGATTTTAAAAATGAGGAAAAAATTTAAAAACGACTAAAAAATAGAACTAGAATCAATTTTTTACTATAAACGAATATCTAGAAGATCCAAACAAATTGCAGAAGAATTATCAGGTTTAGAATCGATTTTGACGAATTTTTAGCCGAAATCAAGGGTGAAAGAAGCTGAAAAATTGCTAGAAAGAAATTTTGATAAACCATTTTAGATTTTAAAGTAAAAAAAAAACTAAATGTAGGTCTCATTAAAGACCTACATTTAGGTATAAAAGTACTGCTTCAAAAGATGTAAAACATGGCACTGATTCCGAATATCACAACGAAAATTCTCAAAAAATGTTTCCCGGAGCCGGAAAACGCCTTCATAGAGACGAAAATTGCCTCAAAGTGCTCCCTTTTAGCCGAGTTTTCTTATGTACAAAATTCTGTACAAATTGTTTCTCTTTTTTCACTGAAAAAAGTATTGGATGACACTCTGGCATGTAAATTGGCAAAAAAAAATGTGACTAATGCCGTCTAAAAATCACAGGAGAAGCAAGGGAGCACTTCTGGCCCGTTTCGACCCCTTTAACGGCGTTTTCTGGCTCCGAGAAACATTTTTGAGCATTTTCGTTGTGATATTCGGAATCAACGAAAAATTTTGCATCTATTAGAGCAATAAAAATTTTTGCTCGGAATCCTAATATCATTTTGCACAGCTCATCGAGTTTAGATTGAAAATTCTTTTAAAAAACCATCTCTAAATCCCATTTTTCTTCCAGAGGAGAGCACGCACTCCGCCGCTATCCATCTGGCGAGGAACGTTGCATCGCCTGCAAACTCTGCGAAGCCATCTGCCCAGCCCAAGCGATCACCATCGAAGCAGAAACCCGCCCGGATGGTTCTCGTCGTACGACTCGTTACGATATCGACATGACCAAATGCATTTATTGCGGTCTTTGTCAAGAGGCGTGCCCTGTCGACGCCATTGTCGAGGGACCGAATTTCGAGTATTCGACTGAAACTCACGAGGAGTTGCTCTATAATAAGGAGAAGCTTCTTTTGAATGGCGATCGCTGGGAACCGGAATTGGCGTCGAATCTTCAGGCTGAATATCTTTATCGTTAAATTTTTTTTGCGAACAAAAAATCCATTTACTTTTACTTTTTTGGTAGTTTTTGGCCCTCTTTTTTTTGTAATTTTTCGTTTGTAGATGAACAAGAAGATGTGGTTTTTTGTTTGACATATTTCTAGATTATTCGATTCTTTATATACCTGTTGAGGCGAAAAAATGAGAACGAAATCTAATTTCTTAGCTCAAAAAATCAATTTCCGCTCAAATTTGAATTTTAACTAAAAAAGCAATTTTCGCTTGAAAATGCCTATTTTTTAGCTCAAAAATTTCAATTTTAGTTCAAAATTTCCAATTTTTTGCTCAAAAAATCAATTTTCTCTCTAAATTTTTAATTTTCAGTTCGAAAGTTCTAATTTTGGAGTCAAAAATTCAATTTTTTGCTCCAAATGGCTATATTTTTCAGCATTTCAAACTGATAACTCGATTCTCGATCAAAAATTCGATTTCAACTCAAAATTTCAAAATTTTCAACTCAAAAATTATAGTTCTTGCTCAAAATTACGATTTTTGCTCAAATTTTCTAATTTCTTAGCTCAAAATTTCAATTTTCGCTCAAGAATTCAAATTTTTTTAACTCAAAAAAAAAAAAATCAACTTTCGTTTGAAAATTAAATTTTTTTTAGCTCAAAAGTTCTAGATTTTTGAACTCAACATTTCTAGATTTTTAGCTGTATAATTCAATTTTCTCTTAAAAATTAAAATTTTTCAGTTCGAAGTTTCAAAACTTTTAGCTCAAAAATTCTAATTTTCGGGTCGAAAATCGAATTTTTTTTCATCTCAGAATTTCAATTTTCGCTCGAAATTTCTATTTTTTTTGTAAAAAACTTTATTTTAGCTCAAATTTTCTAATTTTTTAGGCGGAAACATTTTTTGCTCACGTTTTGTAAACCAACTACTTGATCCTTTTTCAGCTCTCACGATGACCGAAACACCGATGGAAACCGGCGACTTCCCCATCATCAAAACCGAATCGCCGGCGCCTTCCTCGACAATTCCCGAAGATATTCCAGAATCTGTAAAAGAAGCCGTCGAAAGATCGGGAAAAGGAGTAATGTCCCTATTCTCGGAGCTCTTCGTTCAAATGTACGGATCACCGCCGAATTTCCAATACTACAATCGAAATATGCCAGAAAATAGAACTTTCTTCATTTGTAAAGTCGAATTGGACGATGAGACGACGATCGAGGGAGACATTTGTCCGAGGAAAAAGGACGCGAAAATCTCGTGTTCTTGGCGAGGAGTGCAGGCGATGATGAATGAGATACAGAATAAATATTGTCCGCAGATCAAGTTTATGATGGATACCACGTTTTTTGAGTTGCTCAGAGAGCACACCTATGCCAAGTTTTATGAGTAAGGGAAAGGGGAAAGAAATCAGTTAAAATTGGAAGGATAGAAATAAAAATCGAACGAAAATTTCAAGATCATAATCCTTTCTTTGAGTTAAAAAAAATCTAATTCTTAACGTCTTCTGGACTCCAGAATTTGAACTAAAAAATTTTTCTTTTGAAAATTTTGAATTTTTTGGAAATCCGTTTCTTTTTTCTGGAGAATTAGTAATCTGATTCCGACGAAAAATATACAGATGGAGAGGAAATTTCAAGGAGATCAAAATCATGTTTTGAATTTTCCACAAATCTTATTCTTGACGCCTTCTGAATCTTAAAAAATCTTTTAAAAAATCAATTTTGGAAAATCGAAATTTTGAAAATTTCGAAAATTTCAATTTATCTCGAGAACCAGAAATCCGATTCCGACGAAAAATATACAGATCGAAAGGAAATTTCAAGATCAATCATTTTTCATAACCCATTCTTTTTTTTTTCTAAAATCAATTTTTTTTACGTACTTTGCACTTCGGAATTTGGATTTTTATTTGAAAAAGCAGATTTTTTTTAATTTAAAAAAATCTTCTTTTTTTGACAGCCCGTTTTATCTCGAGAACCAGTTATTCGATTCCAACGAAAAATATACAGATCGAAAGGAAATTTCAAGAAGATAATTATCACATTTTGAATTAGTTAAAAATATTTAGTTTTGACTTCCAAAAAACTCGAAATATAGTTTTTCTTGAAATTTCCTTTCAATTAGTGTATTTTTCGTTGAAATCGGTTCGACGGTTCAAAAAATAGAGGGGTTCTAAAAAACAACATTTTTGAAAGTTTTGAAATGTGACAATGATCTCCTTGAAATTTCCTCTCAATCTATATATTTATCGTTGGGATCAAAAAAACTGGTTCTCGAGATAAAAGGGATTTTTTAACTATTTAAAAATTCCAAATTCTGAAGTCCGGAAGACGTTCACTGGCTGTTTACTTAAAATTGCTGAATTTCTACCAAAATATTCCTTTCTTAGCATTAAAAAAGTTCGAAAACACCTTAAAAATATCTCAAAATCGTCAATATTTGTTCAGAACCATCTAGAAGCTCCAAAATCAATTTTCATCCAAAATACACTCAAAATCTCCCTTTCCAGACTCTCCAAAGCGTACCCAGCAATCTACGGTTACGAAAAAGTGATCGCTTCGATTTTCGTTCAATCCCCCGCCAACGATCAACTTCAAATCGTCTCACTGGCAACTGGAAATAAGTGTCTTCGTGGAGACAAAATAACCAGCGATGGAAGTGTTTTGATCGATTGTCATGCAGAGATTCTCGCGAGACGTGGATTGTTGAGATTCTTGTATTCGGAGATTCTCAAGTTTTCCATGGATCCGAAGACGTCGATTTTGGAGAGAAATGACGGGGGAAAGTTGGTGTTGAGAAAGGGAATCCAGTTCCATTTGTTCATTAATACAGCACCGTGTGGAACTGCTAGGGTTGAGGTGAGAAAAAATTGGAATTTCAAAATGGAACAATTATTTCCCAGCTCGCGCTTCCCAATCGCGCTTTTCTGACCATTTTTTGGCGTTTTTTGACCTCAAAAACTCAAATTTTCCACTATAGAAACCTGTGTTATTCGCTTATATACGATTCTTGACCTCAATCCCAATTTTCCAGCGAAAAATACGCACGGGAACCGCTGAGGAGTCTCAAGAGCTCTCCCGAATGCGATTCAAAATAGACAAAGGAATGGGAACGGTGCTCGGCGGAGCAGATGAATTCGAAGATCCGACGACTTTCGATGGGATACTGTCTGGAGAGAGAATGAGAACAATGTCGTGTTCCGATAAACTAATGAGGGCGAATGTGCTCGGTGTGCAAGGAGCACTGTTGTCGCATTTTGTGGAACCGGTTGGTAATGGATTTGAGCCGAAAAAAATTGATCTTGAAACTAAAAATGTGTTTTTTCATGAGATTTTAGTGAATTTGTGCCGGAAAAATTGGTTTTTAACGCTCCAAATTGTCAAAAATACGATTTTCACCATCAAAACGGTCTCAAAATTGCCAAACTCTGTCCAGAATCATCTAGAAATCCAAAAATAGAGTTTTAGATCATTTTCGTCCGTGTTTAGTTCATTTTGAGCCGATTTTTTAGGCTCCAATCGTCGAAATGACGCAAAAACATCCGACAAAAGCGATTTTCAGCATGAAAACGGTCAAAATGACCTTAAAAAGCCTCCAACACCGACAATTTTTTTCCAAAATCATCTGGGATTCTCAAAATCGAGTTTTAGACCATTTTGAGCCTAAAAACGGACAGAAATGGTTTAAAACTTGATTTCGGGTTTCTAGGTGGTTTCGGACGGAAATTGAGGGTTTTGGTGCTGAAAATCGTGTTTTTGCGTCATTTTAGCTATGTGAAGCGTGAAAATCGGCTCAAAAAATGGACGAAAATGGACTGACACTTCATTTAGAGTCTCGAAATCTGAAATAGACACCAGAGAAGCTCTCTGAAATCCTGAAAATCAATTTTTTTTGATTTTTACAAAAAAAAGAACACCCGATTCTAGACTAAGTTTTCCTTCTATTTTAGGAATTCAAAAATTCAGATTTGCCAAAAATAGCCAAAAATTGGGGTCCCGAAACATAGAACAGACGCCAGAAATCCTGTGGAACTCTGAAAATGAAAATAATGAAAACGAAAAAAAAATATGAAAATAATTCAAAAATTTTCAAAATTTTCAGAATCTATGCCTAGAAATCCCTTTCTCAATTTTGCAGATCTACTACACATCGATCGTCGTCGCCGAGAAGAACACTCCGGAACGTCTTCAGCGAGCCGTCAACTCCCGAATCGCCTCATTCCAACCACCATCACCGTTCAAAGTGAATGAAGTGATAATTGGAGAGTGTCAAGTGGATGATACGGAAATGGCATCTTCCGTGAATGCCAAGTCGACAGTTGGCTCAATGAATTGGAATTTGGCCGATGGAAAAGTGGAGAATATTCGGACGTCGGATGGAAAGATTCATGAGAAGGATATGGGTGGAATGGATGTGGAGAAGGCGTCCAGATTGAGCAAGCAGAAGTTGGCAGAGTTGATGATTATGGTACTGTATTGTGGCGGTAAAATGCAGCTGGACCTGCGCCACCGCACTCCTGTGGTAAAAAGTCCCGACACGGTGATTTTTCCACTGGAGTGCGGTGGAGCAGGTTCAGCTGCATTTTACCGCCACAATACCATTGCTACATTTTGGAGGACTTCAATGTTATAGAATCTAGAAAAAAAAGGACTTGAAACGGCATAATTCCCAGAATTTTGAATTTCCAAAAACTCAAAATTCAACGAATTTTGGCAAATTTTTTTTCGATTTTTTTAAATTTGGGAAATCCTCGAATTTTCGAAATCGCAAAATATAGGTTAAGATATAGGTTAAGTTTGAATTTTTGGACATTTTCAGGTCAAAAATACACTTTTTGTCATTTTCAGACCAAATCCGCAGTTTTTCCAAGCATGATTCCATTGAATTTGAATATTTGAAATTCTGAGATTCTTTTCAGTTTTAAAGTGCGATTACAGTCATTCTTTATTTTTACTCAAATAATCGTCCCAATTTCAGTATTTCCGAAAATAACGATTTTTTTCATAAAAATCGTTAAAAAAGTCGATTTTCAACTAATATTTTTTCTAACCTAAAAAAATCTTATTAATTCCAAATCCTGAAGCTTCTGACTATTTCAATCTCAAAAAATTCGAATTTTCAGTTTTTAGATCCTCAAAATCCCTTTTCAAAACCTCCAAAATGTCTCAAATTTTCTCTAATTTCAGACATGCAAACTAACTCAAACTCCCGTGGACCCCTCCTGCTCCTACGAACAATTGAAAGCCGGATGCATCGAATATTCCGCTGCCAAGAAGGCCTTCATCACCTGGATGCGTCGTCAGGATCTCGGAATCTGGCAACAAAAACCACGCGAATTCGAAATTTTCCGTGTTAATTAATTATCTGTATCACCCTGTTTTGGTATTACTCGAAAATCTGAAATTTTCTCTTGAAGTTTTATCCTCAATGTTCCCCTTTTCTCAAAAAACTGTATCTCATTTAATTTATTTTCTCTGAAATTTACATGAAAATCATTTTTTCTCCAATTTTCATCACTTTTTGGGTGTTTTTTTCTCCATTTTTATCTTGAAATCTGTGTTTTTTGTCCCAGCTTGAAATTTTTGAGCAAAATTCCCCTTTCCAGATGCCCGAACCGGTAACTCATGTGATTTTCGATTTCGACGGACTTCTCGTCGACACTGAATCCGCCTATACTCAGGCGAATTCTGAGTTGTTGAGAAAGTATGGAAAGGTTTTTACGATGGATTTGAAGAGAAGTTAGTAATGGGGAGAAGACTGATGAAAATTACAAAAAAATATTATTCAGTTTTCCCAAGTTTCATCGCGCTCCATTGCGAACTTGGGAAAATTCAAAATTTTTATGCTTCCCGCTCACTTTGTTCTCATGTAGGTCACGTCAAATATAATAATTTTGTAAATTTTGCGGTTTCGACGTGACCTACATGAGAAACAAGTGAGCGGGAACGCTCAAAATTTTGAATTTTCCCAAGTTCGCAATGGAGCGCGATGAAACTTGGGAAAACTGAATAATATGAAAAATCAGCTTTGAAATCTCAAAAAATGGCCCAAAAACTCAAAAATTAGCACGAAAAATGAGCCAAAAAATTGATAAGAATGAATAGTGAATATGAGAAAAATTCGTTGGGAACACTAAAAAATAAATGAAAACCTGCTTTGAAATCTGAAAATTCACCTAAAAACTGAAAATTGAGCTGAAGAATGACAAAACTTCAGTTAGGAAATCTCAAAAATTCAATTTAAGAAACAAAGATTTTCTCTTGAAAATTTTAATTTTTAGATGGAATTTTGAACTTAAAATAAAAAAAATATGTATTGAATATAAAAATTCACCTGAAAGATCTCAAAATCAGCCGAAAAATTAAAAAAAATCCAGCCAGAGAATATCAACATTTTTAATTTTTAGACCCAATTTTCCTGTGTTCAAAATTAACCAAAATTCGCGATTTTTGAACTGCAAAAATTCTGGATCTTCTAATTCCAGGACATCCTTTAAAACACTTAAAAATAAGTGAAAATCTGCTTCAAAATCTTAAAATCCACCTAAAAATCTTAAATTTGAGCTAAAACACGATGAAAATCCAGCCAGGAAATCTCTAAATTCACCTCCAAAATCTCAAAAAATCAGTTGAAAAAATCTGAATTTTCTACAGTTTTCAGCTGATTTTTGAGATTTTAAAGTGAATTTTTAGATTTCAAGACATATTTTCACTTTTTCTATGAGATACTCAAATTTTGGAATATTTCTATGTTTCTCCGTTTAAAATTATCCAAATTTAATGATTTCTGAACTCCAAGGCTTCTGATGCCTCTGATGTGTTCGTAGTGGCTCAAAAACTGATGAAAATGACCAATAAATAAGACAAAAACCATTAGAAATACAGAAAAAAAAGTGAAAATATGTTTTGAAACCACAAATTTCATCTTCAAAATCTCAAAATTGAGCTAAAAATACCAAAAATCGGACCAGAAAATTTCAAAATTTTGAATTTTTAGTTTCGATTTCTCTCCTTTTCAAAATGATCCAAATTTCACGATTTCTGAATGATATGATATTATCAATATGATAATATGATAATATTTATAGGTACTGAAATCCCAAAATACCTCAATTTTCCAGGACAAATGGGCAAACGCCACGACGAATCGATTCGTTGGCTGATCAACGAACTCGCCATCGGAGACTTAGTGACACCGGAAGAATACTCTCTTCAATACGATGCGATTCTCATCGAAATGTTCAAACAGAGTCCGGCGATGCCTGGAGCAGAGAAACTCGTCCGTCATTTGATTCATAAGGGAATTCCAGTCGCACTTTGTACGGGTTCTTGTTCGAGAACTTTCCCGACGAAATTGGATAATCATAGGGATTGGGTGAACATGATCAAGTTGCAAGTGCTTTCGGGTAAGGAGGGAACTTTTGAAAATTAGAGAAAAAAATTACAAAAAAAAAAAATTTTTTTTTAATTTTTGATTTTTACAACAAAAAATTGAAATTTTTTGAATTTTCTTTGAAAATGTTGAATTTTTTTCTGAAAAATGTTGAAATTTCCAACAAAAAATATTAACTCTTTTGAATTTTTTCTTATTTTTCAAAAAAAATTTTTTTTTTTTAATTTTGATTTTTCATCTTTTTTTTTCTCAAAATTTTGAAATTTCCAACAAAAAATGAAATTTTTTGAAATGTTTTTTTTTTGAAAATTTTTGAAAATTCCAACAGAAAATGAAATTGTTTGAATTTTTTTTGAAAATTTTAAAATTTTGAAATCTCCAACAAAAAATTGGAGTTTTTTTTTTTTTGAAAAATGTTAAAATTTCCAAAAAAAAAATTTTTTTTGAAAATTTGAAATTTCCAATAAAAAAAATGTTTTTTTTTTTTTTTTTTAATTTTGAAAATGTTGAAATTTCCAACAAAAAAAGAAATTTTTTTTGAAATTTCCAAAAAAAATGAAAATTTTGAATTGTTTATTTTTTGAAAATTTCGAAATTTCCAACATAAAATTGAAAAATTTTCAAATTTTCAAAAAAAAAATTGAGCACTTTTGAAATTTTCAAAGAAAATTGAAATATTTTTTAATTTTCAAAAAAAAAAAAGAAAAATTGGGAAATTTTCAAAAAATTGGATATTTTTGAAAAATTTGAAATTTTCAAAAAGAAATTTTTTAAAAAATTTGAACATTTTAAAAAATAGAAAAATTTTCAAAATTTCAAAAAAATTTGTGAAAAATTGAAACATTTTCAAAAAAATTTGAATAATTTTGTAATTTTCAAAACAAAAATTGAAAAAATTTCAAAATTTCAAACAAAAAACAGATAATTTCCAATTTTTCATCTTTTTTCTCTCTAAATTTTGAAATTTAAAAAAAAATTTGAAAATTTGTCATTTTTCATATTTTTCTCAAATTCTCAAAATACTCTTTTTTCTTCTTTTTTTCTATTTTTTCCATTTCCAGGCGACGATCCCGAGGTGAAACACGGAAAACCGCATCCAGACCCATTCCTAGTAACAATGAGACGATTCCCGAAAGTTCCAGAATCCGCTGAAAAAGTTCTGGTTTTCGAGGATTCATACAACGGAGTACTGTCTGCATTGGATGCCGGAATGCAGTGTGTTATGGTACCGGAACGATCGATTTATGATCCGGACACTGATCCGGATACCGAATTCAAGAAGAGAGTCACTTTGATCTTGGATAGTTTGGAGCAGTTCAAACCGGAGGATTTTGGATTGCCAGCTTATGATTAAGCATTTAAAGAAGGATTCGGACCCAAAAATGAATTATCTTTAAAATATGCTAAAAGTTGTGTAGATTACGAATATCGAAGTAAAACAGCTTGAAAAAAATGGTAGCGTTCAAAGTGATCCCAAATGGAAGTGAAATTTGAAATTTATAGCGAAATCGCGAAATTTCTCTTCCATTTGAAATCACTTCGAGCACCGGCGATCGCGTTTTTTGAGCGTTACGATTTTTTTCAAGCTGTTTCACTTCGATATTCATAATCTACACAACTTTTAGCATATTTTAAAGATAATTCATTTTTCGGTCGGAATCCTCGGAATCCTCCAAAATTTATGATATTTTCACAAATTTTGGGTTCAATACTTTGTGATATTCACATTTTTGTCAATAAATATTTTTCGATATATTTTTTTCTATGTTCTTCCCTTTTTACCCCGTTTTTTGCATGATTTTTCTCATTTTGTGTGTTCATTAACACTGTTTTTTAAAATATATTTTTGCAGGGTTTTGAAATTTGACCAAGGCTTTAGCCAAACTTAGCTAAAAATTGCTCAAAAATGTGAATAGTTGAAATATTTCGATTTTCAACTGAAATTTTATGTAACCTATTTCAAAAAATGTAGAATTTTTCGCTGATTCGAATGCACCTAATTTTGCCGCTCAACACGCTGTAGAAAAATTTTTAGGCAAATTTTTTTGAGAAACTGAAATTTCAGTAATCTAAAAATCGTCTAAGAAATTTTCTACAGCGTTTTAAGCAACGAAAATAGGCGCATTCGAATCAGCGAAAAATTCTGCATTTTTTGAGATAGGTTAGGAAAAATTTCAGGTGAAAATTGATTTTTTAACGATTTTTACGAAAAAAATATTTATATTTTGGTAAATACTTGAATTAGGGCAAAAAATTGAGCACATTAAAAATGTCAGAAATTCTATTTTAATTTCTGATGAGCTTGTCTTTCTATTTGTGATATTCACTTTCGAATAAAATCTCTATTTTTCGATTTTTTTTTCCCCGTTTTACCCCTATTTTTGCATGATTTCTCTCAGTGTTCTGTGTTCATTAACACTGTTTTTTAAAATATATTTTTGCAGGGTTTTGAAATTTGACCAAGGCTTTAGCCAAACTTAGCTAAAAATCGCCCCAAAACCGTCAAAAATTGGCCAAAAAATCCACAAAAAAATCGCCAAAAGTCCCCTGGCCTAGAAAAGTTTTCTAGGCCACGGCCGCGCGTTCAAAAAAAAACAAAAACGCGCACAGAAAATTATTGAATTTCCTTGCCTTTTCATCGGAAATTTCTATAGTTTTTTGGATTTTTTTTTACCAATTATCATGTAATAAAGTTTTTCATCCTTTTTTTCTATCCAGAATCTTTTTTTTTACATTTTTTCATGGGATTTTTCCAGAGCCAAATAAAAATGAGCACTTGGCCGCTCAAAAAAGAAATGAAACTAGAACCGCCGTCGACATCATCATCATCTTCCGATCAGAATCCATTAGATGCAGATGCCCCGACGTCAATTTCGACATTCGAAGAATCAGAATCCGTGACGTCGAAGGATTCAGAAGACGCCACGTCACCACCCACCGCTCCATCGAGACGGCGCATTGCGTTTCGAGCGCCGATGGGTCCACCCTGTCGAGAACTTCGAAGTTATCGAGATCCGCATGCCGTAATTGAAATAACGTCTCCAGAACCACCCGCGCTACCGCCGCCGGTGGCGACGACTCCAGATGAGCTGACGCCGTCGACGACGCCGACGGGACCACAGAGGGTCAAACGGCCGTGGGGACTCGAGGAGGTGTTGGCGTTTTATGATGGCGTTAAATTGGTGAGAAAAAATCCAGAAAAATTGAGCTAAAAATCGAAAAAATTGAGGCAAAAAAATCCAAAAAAAAATTTTTGGAAATTTTTTTCGATTTTCTTCCTGAAAAAAAAAGAAAAAAATCACATTTTATTAGATTTTTATCTCGAAAAATACCCATTTTTGCATGGAAACTCGCTTTTTTTACCTGTTTTTTTGACTTTTTCGCAAAAAATCGGAAAAAAAAAATTTTAAAGAATTTTTTTTCGATTTTTTTGCTGAAAATGAAGAAAAGCCCAAGTTTCAAGAGTTTCGACCCAAAAAAAACCCTTTTTTGTATTTTTAGCTTGAAAAACGCTGTTTTGACCTGTTTTTTTTTTTGGTTTTCCAGTCCATTTTCAGCCTGAAATTACATTTTCCGAGTTTTTTCCTCTCGAAAATTCAAATTTCCCGCTTTTTTCAGTACGGCAAGGATTTCGAGTCGGTCGGCAAATACATGGCACGCCGGAAATTCATCAAATCGAAAGAGCACATCAAGAATTTCTTCTTCAATTCCGTCAAAATGTACACGAAATTGATGTCGTTGACGGATGGTGGGGTTTTCGATGGAAAATTTGAGATTTTGAGACCAAAATCGGTTAAAACGTCCAGAAAATCATGGAAATAGTTTAAAAAAGCCAAGATGGTTTTTATAGTGAAAAATTGAGTTTCGAGGTCAAAAATGGTCTAAAAATTACTGAAAAATCATGATTTTTGAGCTATGAACTTGGAATTCTGGTAAAAAATAATCTAAAAACGACCTAGGAGGATTTTTATAGTGAAAATTTGAGTTTTGAGAAGAAAATCGTCCAGAAATAGTCGAAAAGTCATGATTTTTGAGGTAGCATTACAAAATCTGTCGAAAATTTGAGATTTTGAGGTCAAAAATAGTCTAAAAACGATCAAGGTGGTTTTCTCAGGAAAATTTGAGTTTCCAGATCAAAAATCGGTTAAAAATGGTCAGAAAATCATGATTTTCAAGCTGGAATATCAGAATTTGTGGAAAATTTCTGTTTCTGAGGTTAAAAAAGTCTTTAAAAACCGAAAAATCATGATTTTTTATGTAGAAATTTGGAATTCTGGTTAAAAATTAATCTAAACATGACCAAGATAGGTTTTTATAATAGAAAATTTGAGATTTTGAGGTCAGCATTGATCTAAAAACGACCAGAAAATCATAAGTTTTGAGCCAAAGTATCAGAATTTTTGGAAATTTTAAGATTTTGAGGTCTAAAATAGTCTAAAAACCACCAAAAAATCACAAAATTTCCAGAAGACTTTGGCGGAATTCAACGCGACGCCCGTGAGCTGTTTCTCCTAATCAATGCATGCGAATGGAAGAAACGAACAATAAATATGAAGATAACATCGGACAGTTTTCGAGAATTAGTCTATGATGGAGTGACGACTGTGAAGGCTGGAAAACGGACAGTCATCATTCGGACACCGCCGTGTCACGCGTTGACTCGGTATTTTAGTGAGTTTTTAAGGGGGGAATGCGAAAAAAGGAGGATTCGGAACTGAAAAATTGGAACAAAGTGCTCAAAAATGCTCCAAATTCAAGAAAAGAGCAAAATAGAAGCCAAAAATGCTCCAAACTCGAAAAAATAGCTCAGAAACAGTTCAAAATTGTCCAAACTTGGAGAAGAGCAAAAAAAGTTTAAATTGCTCCAAACTAAAATTTGAGCTGTTAAGAAGCTGAAAGATTGGAACTCAGGGCTCAGAAATGTTCCAAACTCAAAAAATGAGCAAAAAACATAGTTCAAAAATGCTCCAAATTCGAAAATTAGTAGAAAAAAGGTCGGAAATCACTGAAGTCGTAAAAAAAACATAATTTTAAGCCTAAAATGCTCCAAACTCAAAAAAGAGCAGAATAACAGTTTGAAAAGCTTCCAACTCGAAAAAACCACAAAAATCGAGCCTAAAATGCTCCAAACTCAAAGAAGAGCAAAAAAATTAAGCAGAAAAAGCTCAAAATTTGAAAAAAAGTTCGTGGATGAAGTGGATAAAAAAATGGCTCGAATTTAAAAAAAAGCGAGAAAACTATAAAAAAAAGCTCCAAATTTGAAAAAAAGGCAAAAAAAACTGTTTTAAAATGCCCCAAACTCGAAAAAGAGCAGGAAAACTGTTAAAAAATTACCCAAACTCCAAAAAATGCATTTTTCAACAGTTTTTTTGCTCTTTTTTGAGCTCAGAGCATCTAATTTCCAGTTTTTTAAAAATAACATTTTTGAACTATTTTTCTCATTTCCAGGTGTCAAAAAAGTGGATAAAATCCCGTCGGAAGTCTTCGTGCTCCTCGAACCGACCAGCAACGGCGATCACGTTTTCATGCGAAATCGAGACCAAAATCCATATCTTCGAGTGAAACTCTCGACGAACGATCGAATCAGCAAATTTCTGGAATTTCTGCATCGAAAATGGTCGTTTGGCGGTGAAATGCCGCCGGTGAAAGTCACCCTTTGGCCGGATTCATCGTGTGAATTGGCGAGTTTGAGTGTTCATCAAGTCGAGAATTCACCATTTGTCTCGTTATCTATGAATAAATTGATTCGAAATGTCGAGGAGCAGAAGAAGAAAATGGAAGTGGAAAAGCCCGGAATGAAGACTGCGATTGAGGTTAATACGAGTGAGTTTGGCCAAAAATTAGCTATTTTAGGTTTTTGGAGCTGAAAAATGCACAAAAATCCAGATTTTGAGCACCCGGAGAGCTTCTGGACATCTAAAAAGCTTCTAAAGAGCTTTCTGACATTAAAAATGCACTCAAATTTCAAATTTTACGATAAAAATGCTAAAAAATCGATTGACGCTAAAAGGGCGGATTTTAGAGAATTTTGGTGTGAAAAATTGGTTTTTTACGCTCCAAATACGATTTTCAGCATAAAAATGGTCAAAACTGTCTCAAAAATCTCTCAAAATTGTCAAATTCCGTTTAGAATCATCTCGAAGTGACAAATCAAGCCTTGGGCTATTTTTGGTCATTTTTGGCTCATTTTGAGCCGATTTTGAGCCTTCCAAATTGTCAAAATAATACAAAAACGCGATTTTCAGCCCCAAAACACTCAAAATTATCTCAAAAATCTCTTAAAAATCGTCAAATTCAGTTGAGAATCGACTAGATAGCCTAAATCGAGTTGGCCACTTTAAGCCGATTTTCACACTTAAAACCGACAAAATGTCACAAAAACACGATTTTCAGCTTCAAGACGGACTGAATTGTCTGAAAAATTATCAAATTCCCTCCAGAATTATCCAGAAACCTCAGAATCGAGTTTCAGTTCATTTTCGACCTTTTTTGGCTCATTTTGAGCCGATTTTATGCTTCAAATCGTAAAAATGATTTTCAAAATGTTAAATTTTTTGTTCCAGAAACCAAACCCATCCATACCGTAATCTACCCGCGTCCGTTCAACCTCACGGACGCCGTCATCGCTCAGGGAATCGATTTTGAGAATGTGAAGAATGCGATTGTCGCCGAGCTCTACGCAGTGGTCGGTTTCTAGGCCATTAATTTTTAGACGACATTTCGAAAATGTGACGTTTCGAAGGCGAAAATTTCCAACCATTTTGGGGAAAATTTTTTCCAAAAATAAAATTTCAACAATTTTATTTTCGAAAAATTCGAATTTTCAAATTGCTATATCTCAAGAGCTTATGAACCGAAATTTATGATAAATATACCATTTGAAAGGAAATTTTGAGGAGATTATTTCGTAGGAATTATTTTAGAAATTTTGAAAAATTGAGCATGTGAAGCCCCCAAATCGAATATGATTTCTGATTTTTAAAAAAATGAATTTATTAGTGGAATTTTTCCAAAATTTCGCTATTTTTCAGTATCTCAAAATTCAAAAATTTAGCAACAATAGTGTTCAGAATTTCAGAATCACGAAACTTGAAAATCTCATTTTCGATATTTCGGAAATGTTACTTTCAAAACGTCACACCTGCGAAACGTCGTCGTTCTGGAAAGCTAGACCGTTTAGGCTGGCCTAACTTCCCAAAATCTACATTTCCTAGGCCACTCTTTCCATTTTTACTTAAAAATTTCAGTGTGGCCGAAAAAACCCCATCAAACTGCGGTATCAAGTACGCTCGGATCAACCGGAGACTCGATCACAGGAGCCGTGGAAAGTGATGATCTCGTTGTTGGAGAGGGGATACGGAGAGTGTTTGTTGAAGAAGAATCAGAAGGATAAGGCGTTGTGAGTGTGGAGAAATATACAAAATAAATAGTTCAAAATGCTCAAATATTGAAAAAAAAAACAAAAAATTAGGTGAAAAATAATCAAAACTGTCAGAACGACATAAATCGAGTCGGAAACTTTTAAAACTCAGAAAACTGCAAACGATGGCACGGAAAACACTGAAATTGAAAAAAATACACAATTTCGAGCCAAAAATGCTCCAAACTCAAAGAGGAGCAAAGAAACAGTTCAAAAATGTTCAAAACTCAAAAAAAAACTTTCAAAGCAAAACATATAAAAATTTCGATTCAAAAATACAAAAAAAAGAGTTTTTAGAAGGAGAAATGAGCAATAAAACTGAAAATTGAGCCAAAAATGAAAAATTCTCGAAATTTTGGATCGAGATCTAGAAACAGAACTTTCTTTACCCCCAAAACCACTGTTTTCTCCAGAGACGCCGCCACCCAACCCAAAAAGAAGTCCCGTCGAAAATCCACCGCCAACCCGCCACCCGCGGCGGAACCCCACGCCTCCTCGACTCCGCCCCCTCCAGCCGATGCCAATTGCGTTATCGTCCGAAGAGAAACCGACGATTTCGAGTCCCAATTGGCGTTCCTCAAAAAAATGCCGCGAAAGAAAACCAAAAATATGTGCAATCCGAAAGACGCCAACGGCGCGCCAGCCCTGGCCACAGCGACCCCTTCGCTATCGGTTCTTCCTTCCGTCGAAGCGCCATCACAGGATACTGTAGAATCGCTAACGAAACAAGTCTTCGTCGCGCCCAAATGTACAGTAATCCCGAAGAAATCCGCGCCGGTCGGGATACCAATGTATCAAAAGTCGGCGAAAAATGGCGCGAAGACTACTGTAGAAGAGGCGGAGCCACCACCGGCGAAAAAATTGGCCGTGGCTCCGGCTCCGGGCCCCACCGACTTTTCGCACGTCTTCTATTCGCCGGTGAAGAGACATTGTGAGGTGGAGGCGCAGAGAAAGAGAACCGAGGAATTCTTGTCGTCGTTGAGAACGCCACAGGATACGCCGAATCAGACGCCGAAGGTATGGAAGTGGAAATTCTAGGCCACGGGAGCAAAAATTGGAAAAAATGCTCCAAAATGAAATGGAAGCCTTCAATCTCAAAATGGACTCAAAATGGCCCATTTTTGAGGTTTTTGAGCTTTTCTAGGCCCCCAAAACCCCTGGTGGCCTAGAATTTGCAAGTTAGGCCACCAAATTTCTTTTTCAAAATATCTTTTTTTTTCAGAAAATCAACATGCAACAATTTTTCGGCGACGATCTCTCCATGTCACCCAACTCGACGCGACACGCCTCGATGCTAGCGGAGACGGCCGCGGGAGGAGCCACCGCGTCGACGTGAGTTTTTTTTTGATGGCCTAACTTTTTCCAGTGGAAAATTCTAGGCTACTGGTGAAAAAATGAGCATTCAAGATTGGCTAGAAACTGAGATATGGCTCAAAGAAGTTGTGGCCTAGAAGTCCGAATATGGAATTTTCTAGGCCACCGTGAGTCTTGACGGCCTAGAACTAAAGTTTAGAAAGTTAGGCCTTCAGCTAGAAATTCTAAGCCAACAAAAATGAGCATTCTTGCTCGCCGAGGAGCTGAGTTATGATCGAAAAAAGAAGTGGCCTAGAAATCCGAATTTTGCATTTTCTAGGCCACAGCTTGTTTCGTTCATAACTCATCTTCTAGACAAGTTGGAATGCTCATTTTGTTCCTCCTGGCCTAGGATTTTATGCTCGAAAAAGTTAGGCCATACATAACAGGTGGGAGCCAAAAATTGATCAGGAATTCGGTAGCCTAGTAAATGCAAAATTTGGATTTATGGCCTAACTTTTTCGAGCAGAAAATTCTAGGCCTGATGGCACAAAATTGAGCATTCTAACTCACCTGGAAGCTGAGTTATGACCGAAAAAATATATGGCCTAGAAAATTCAAATTTTAGATTTCTAGGCCATATATTTTTTCGGTCATAACTCAGGTTCTAGACGAGTCAGAGTCCTCATTTTTGTACTAGCTGGCCTAGAATTTTCTACTGGAGAAAGTTAGGCCAAGGACGGCGATTCAGAACCAAACACTGATCAGGACATCGGTGGCCTAGAAACCGCAAAGTTTGGATTTCTATGCCACAGCTTTCTCGAGCGGAAAATTCTAGGCCAGATGGTACAAAAATGAGCATTCTATCTGACCTGGAACCTGCGTTTTGACCGAAAATGATGTGGCCTAGAAATCAAAATTTTGCATTTTCTAGGCCACAGATTTTTTAAAACCATAACTCAGCTTCTAGACGAACTGGAATGCTCATTTTTGTACCCCCTGGCCTAGAATTTTCTGCTCGGGAAAGTTAGGCCATACACAAAAATTAAGAGCCAAACACTGCTCAGGAAATCGGTGGCCTAGAAAGTTCAAAATTTAGATTTCTAGGCCACAGCTTTCTTTTGACCATATCTCAGATTCTGAACGAACTAAAATACTCATTTTAGCTGGCCTAGAATTTCCACCTGATGGCCTAACTTTCCACATTTCTTTTCTAGGCCACCAAAAAACTATTTTCAGCTCGATGATCGATTTCGCCGACATGATGTTCAAACAGATTCAAGAGCAAGAAGACGTGACCGTATCGAATCCGGCGCTCGATTTCTCGGTCACCGAAGTCCACCGTCACTTCGAAGATATGATGTCGTCGTCGCAAGACTCGCACGACTACATTTTGGGACATTTTCAGAAGACGAAAAAGACGCCGTCGAAAAAATCTTGATTATACCTTTACGGCTCCGGGGGACATTTCGAAAGTGTGAAATTCCGTTTTCGCCCAATTTTTAAAACTTTTCATACATTTTTTGCGCATTTTTATACGAAAAGTTCAAAAAAATTGAGCAAAAACGCGATTTCACACTTTCGAAATGTCCCCGGAGCCACCTTTACATTATGTACCTTTTTTTCTGATGCCATGTAATGAGAATAAGATTCTAATATTTTTTTAAAAAACTATTTTTTTCGATTTCCAAATGTTCTTGAACATTTTTATACCTTTCGACCTATTTCCCAAGTCTTTTTCTCTAATCCTGTTTTTTTCCAGATGTCCGCACTACAAGCCCGACTACTGAGTCGTGTCATTCGGAGCACCGCCACCCGGCTCGCCGCGCCTCTAGGCTCCGCCCACTTTCAGGCTCAGCCAACAACAATGGCTCAGACAAAGCGGTGGATGGCTTCTGAGCCCCAAAGGCATGAGTTTCAAGCGGAAACGAAGAATTTGATGGATATTGTGGCGAAATCGTTGTATTCGCACAGTGAGGTACGGTAGAAGAAATTAAAGTAAGATTCAGTGTGCTGTCTCGAAAAAAAATTTCTCGAAAAATGCCATGACGAAAAATTTCTCGAAAATTTTTCGAAAAAAATGTTTCAAAATTTTTCGAAAAATTTTTCGAAAAATTCCTCGAAAAATTTTTCGAAAATTTTTCGAAAACAATTTTTCGAAAAATTTTTCGAGGAATTTTCGAGAAATCGTCAATTTTAAAAATTTCGGCTTTTTGGGAATTTTTATATATCAATCGACGCAGAATTTGACGACAAACACGATGGTTATAATATTAAAGCACAAAAGTGACTGGTTCTCTAGAAAATCGGGTCTGATTTTGCTCAAGTTCACTTTGATGAAACATTTTCAAGTCAAATATCGAATAGTTTTCAGAAATTATACCCACGACACATACATTTCCGTTTTTGTACATGAAAATCATATATTTCCGGAAAAATTTCAAAAAATTTCTCGAAAAATTTCGAAATTCCTCGAAAAATTTTTCGAAAAATTTTTTTCGAAAATTTTTCGAAATTTTTCGAGAAATTTTTCGAGGAATTTTTTTCGAAAATTTTTCGAAAAATTTTTCGAAAAATTTCTCGAAAAATTTCTCGAAAAATTTCGAAAAATTTTTTCGAGAATTTTTTCGAAAAATTTCTCGAAACCGTTTCGACAACGCACACTGGTAGGATTACAGTCATTTTTTATTTGTACTCAAATGATCGTCCCAATTCCAGTATTTACGAAAATAGCAATATTTTTGCACAAAAATCGTTAAAACTCGAGAAAATCGATTTTCAAAACGCCAACTTACATTTTTTCTAACCGATTTCAATGAATGCAGAATTTTTTTCTGATTCGAATGTACCTAATATCGCTGCTCAAAACGCAATATAAACATTTTTATCAACAAATTTTCAATTGTCGCGCCGCCCGCTGCCGAGGCAGCGGCGAGCGCGACAGCAGATTTAAGTCGGCAGCGGGCGGCGCGACAAAGTGCAATTTTGTTCATAAAAATGTTTCTATTGCGTTTTGAGCAGCGATATTAGGTGCATTCGAATCAGCAAAAAATTCTACATCCATTGAAATAGGTTAGAAAAAATGTAAGTTGGCGTTTTGAAAATCGATTTTCTCGAGTTTTAACGATTTTTGTGCAAAAATATTGCTATTTTCGTAAATACTGGAATTGGGACGATCATTTGAGTACAAATAAAAAATGACTGTAATCCTACTTTAAAAATGCTCAAAAAAGAGGCTGAAAATTTCAAAAAATGCTCAAAAAATGCTCTTTGGTCTAAAAATACTCCAAAGTAGCTCAAAAATGGTAGAATGATTTTAGAAACGGTCCAAAGAGCTTTTGAAAAATGCTCCAAATAGCATAAAAATGGTCCAAATGACCTAAAAAGTACTCAAAATTGCCAGAAAATAGCATAAAAATGCTCCAAACGGCTTAAAAATAATCCACATGTCCTAAAAAAAGTCTTAATTGTCTAAAATTGCTCAAAATGACCCAAAAAAAGGTTGGAATGCCCTAAAAATGCTACAAACAGCCTAAAATGGGATGAGATTATGGGCTCAAAATGACCTAAGGCCCAACAACAGAAAAAATGGCCCAAATAACCTTAAAAATAGCGCAAATGTCCCAAAACTTGGTCGCTAATTTTTTAAAAATTAGCGAAATAGCCTAAAATGCTCGTAATGGCCTCAAAAATAGCCTACAAATTCAAAAACTGTCCCCGAACCGCCTAACGTTTTCTCTTCCAGGTCTTCGTCCGTGAGCTCATCTCAAATGCATCGGATGCTCTGGAGAAACGACGATACGCCGAACTGAAAGGAGACGTCGCCGAGGGACCGAGCGAGATTCGAATCTCGACGGATAAGGAGAAGAGGCAGATTACTTTTGAGGATACGGGAATCGGAATGAATCGAGACGATTTGGTCAAGTTTTTGGGAACCATTGCTAAATCGGGTTCCAAGGATTTCATTGAGAATGTGGGTCTTTGAGTTATTGCTCATCATGAAATTGCTCAGGTCGAAACTAAGATTGCTCATCGTAAAATTGCTCAGTTCAAAGCTAAGATTGCTCATCTTAAAATTTCTCAGGCTGAAACTAAGAATGCTCATCTTAAAATTGCTCAGCTCAAAACTCAATTTTTTTCAGTTATTACTTATTTATTCATTAATTATCAAGAGATCAATTATTAGCACAAGTTCAATTATTATTAAATTATTGTCTGAGTCGCTTCGGAAGTCTCTCGAATGTCAATCCCTTCTCCTCCCGCTTCCCGACGACGTAGTTGAGCACCGAGACGATTTCCGACCTCGAAAAGTGGGCGTGGACCAGTCCGTACCTCTCGAAGAGCTCCTTTCGCTCCGCGGTGAGCTTGTTGCGTGGCTCCTCGGCCCTCACGCGCTTCTTGGCTTTCTTCGGGACCTCCACAATTGGCTCCTCCTCTTCCTCGCCTTCAGAATCCGAGCTGACGTCGCCGAAAAGTGCTGCCTCCTCCTCCTGGGAATCCTCGGAATCCTTGCTCTCATCGGATGAAACCTCCACAATCCGACCAAGGCCTGGAGCTCCATCTGACTTCGGTGACGGTTGTGCGGCGTCGAGGTCGGCCCAGCCGTCCAAAAATTGGGTGTTCTCGGCGGTCCGCGGGATCAGTGACGGCTCAAATGGGGCATCTGGAGCCTCCTCGACCGTCTCGACTGAAGTTGGCGCATCCGGAGTCTTCGGGGCCTCGGATGTGGCCTTTGGAGCAGTTTGGACCTCTGGAGCAGCAACTGGAGCCTCCTGGATATGGACTGACGCCCCTGGAACAGCTTGGACATCTTGAGCCACGATTTCCGTCTCTGGGGCCTTTGGTGTCGGTTGCGCGGCATCGAGTTCGGCCCAACTGTCCAAAAAGACGGCGTTGGTTTCGGTCCGCTGGATCAGTGATGGCTCAAACGCTGAGGATTCTGGAGCCTCTTGAACCTCCTCGACTGGCATTGGGCCTTCTAGATTGACGACTTCCGGCTCTGGACTCTTCTGGGCCTCTGGAACAGCAACTGGAGCCTCTTGAATCTGCTGAAATTGAACTGGGGCCTCCTGGATCTGCTGGAATTGGACTTCTGGAGCCGCTGGAACCTCCTCCCGAGCCCTCTTCTTCTCCTTCGGTGCCTTTTGCCGCGGAGCCGCTCTCTTCCGGCTTTTCGTGGCCGCTGGGCCTTGAGCCTTAGCCTGAGCCTTCTGAGCCATTGACGCTTTGATGCTGGCCATGATGGATTCGACGGTGGCCGAGGGGGAATTCGGATCTTCTGGGGTCACTGGAGCCACTGGTGGAGCAGGAGCCATTGGATTCTGGGTCTGAGTCATCTGTGGAGCCGGGGACGGAGCCTGAGACATTTGTGGAGTCGGGAAGTGATCCTGAGCCATTGGATTCTGAGTCTGCGGAGCAGTTGGGTATTGAGCCACTGGATTCGGTGTCTGAGCCATTGGATACTGAGCCATTGGAGTTTGCGCCATCTGCGGAGCCGGGGACGGAGCCTGAGACATCTGTGGAGTCGGAAAGTGAGCCTGAGCCGTTGGATTCGGAGTCTGAGCCATTGAATTTTGAGCCTGAGCCATTGGGTATTGAGCCATTGGAGTCTGAGCCGTTGGGTATTGAGCCTGAGCCAAGGCTCCTTGATGGTGCGTTGGTGCTTGCGGCATTCCTGGATATCCCGGAGCATATTGACGATGGTACCCCTGGCCATAGTTTATTTGAGCATACTGAGCCTGGTGATACGCCGTCATCTGATGATAATTATAAAAGTTTTGAGCATTTGGAGCCATCGGGTATTCCGCTGGATTACTGTAGCCGTGTTGGGCAGCATAGTAGTTGTAGGCGGATAGATCGTATTGGTAGGACATGATTATTGGTTATTAGAAACTTGAGTTTGGAACTCGAATGGTGAGGACCAGCGATCTCCGTGGCCCTTATATACCAAATCTGATGGGCGGAGCCTGAGGGACACGCGCTAACCCCGCCCACTTTCAGCCCGCGGGAAGGTTGTGATTCTTTTGGGAAGATCCTTTGTTTTGGAGGGCTTAGGGGGTCGTAAATTCGGCAACCGGAACAAAGGGATAGGGTGAAGAGAAATAGGGGGTCCACCTGGGAAACAACCCAAGAATTGAGGGACTGAAAATGTTAGCTATCAAGTTTAGGGCTTTTCCAGGGCTCCGGGAGCTGTGAAAGTGGTTTTGAATGTAACGCGATGATTCTTGATCTTGAAAACTACCTTGAAATCAAGAAAATCGGTCCAGGAATTCCAGAAACTTGCTATGTGTCCTTGGAATGCCATTCAAAATCTGACGTCAAATAGTTCTATGGATGCTTAGGGGTCTTCTAAATGACTTGGGACACTCTGAGCCCTCAGCTGGTCTAAAATAGCTGAAAAGAGTCCCAAAATGGTTCAGGAAAGACTCAGAATCAAGTAATTTGGAAAACTGGATCACTGGAGCCTCTGGAACCTCTTTCTCGGGATCTAGAACCTTTGTAATTGTCAAAAATTGGTCTGGATGGTCTCAGAGCCATAGCAATTAGTCTACAGGAAAAGGGAAGGCCTTGAATAGCCTCACAACTTTTGGGGCTCATTTCTAAATGTTTTGGAGCGATTCAGTTTGTTTTCCAAAAATGACAGATAGTCTCACAATAATTAGAGAAGGCTTGAATACTAACTGGAATCCCGAACAGCTCCTCGGATAATGTGCAGTACACAATTTTTCTCTAGATACGTTTAAAAAACTCGCCAAAATTCATATAGAATCATTCTAAAGTTCCTCTTATAATTCTATATGAATTTTGACGAGTTTTTAACGTATCTAGAGACGATTTTTGTACTGCACATTATCTGAGGATATGTTCGGGATTCCAGACAGTATTCAGGCGTTCTCTGATTATTTTGCAATTATCTGTCGTTTTTGGATCAATATGAATTGCCACCAAAACATTTAGAAATGAGCACCAAAAAGTTGTGCAGCTATTCAAGACTTTTCCTTCTCTGTAGACTATTTTCTATGGCCCTGAGAGCATCCAGACCAATTTTTGACAATTTCAAATGCTCCAAATCCCTAGAAAGAGGTTCCAGAGGCTCCAGTGATCCAGTGTTCCAAATTACTCGATTTTGAGGCTTTCTTGAACCATTTTGGGATCTTTTTTAGGTATTTTAGACCAGCTGAGGGCTCAGAGTGTCCCAAGTCATTCAGAAGACCCCTAAGCATCCATAATACTATTTAACGTCAGATTTTGAATAGTAGGGGGGCTCTGGACCCATTCCAAGGACAATGAGCAGTTGCTGGAATTCCTGGACTGATTTTCTTAATTCCAAGACCATCCTTCAATTCAACAATGATCCCGCTACATTTCCCAATGCCTCAATTCCCCATTCACAGCTCCCGGAGCCCTGGAAATAACTTTACTTTGATAGCTAACATTTTCAGTCCCTCAATTCTTGGTTGTTTCCCAGGTGGACCCCCAAGTTCTCTTCACCCCATCTCTTTGTTCCGGTACCCAATTTACGACCCCCTAAGACCACCCAGACAATGGGGTCTTCCCAGAAGGAACTGTTTAGGGTCTCTGGTATCTGAAAAAGGGGGTCTTACGGGTCAAGGCTGACCCTTGGGCCGCGACCTGAGCCTTTGGGCCTTACGATCAAGACCGACTCTAGGGCCGGGGCGAGCCTTTGGGTAGATCGCCATGGTTGAATCTGGCGGTCTCGAGCTTTTTTGATTCAAAAAACTAGTTTTAAGCCGACCCCTGGGCCACGGCCTACCCGCGGCCCAACGGTCGGCCTTGAAAATAAATTTCCAGAACAAGGAGAACGCCGAAGCGGTCATCGGTCAATTCGGAGTTGGCTTCTACTCGGCATTCATGGTCGCCGATTCCGTGGTCGTGACTACCAGAAAAGTGGGAACCGAGGCCTCAGAAGGCCTTCAATGGACATGGAACGGAGATAACTCGTATGAAATCGCCGAGGTTGATGGTCTACCGACTGGAACGAAAATTGAGATACGGTTGAAGGTTGGCGACTCGGCGAGCTATGCAGAGGAGGCAAGGATTAAGGTATGTGAAAATTCTCAAAATTTGCTCCGAAAATTCGATTTTCAAAAACTACTCGAAAAATGGTTCAAGAGTCCAAAAATCCGACTTTAAAGGATTTTTTGTACTATAAGCAAAAAAGTGTGTAGATTTTGAATCTGACAATGAAAATGCTCAAAAATTTCTCTGAGGACCCGAAACAAGATTTTTTTTAATTGAAAAAAATTTTAATGCGGAGTTTTTGGGTCCTCAAAGAAATTTTTTTATTAAAGAAAAGTTCCGGGCAAATAATATTTTTCTTTCAAAATACGCAAAATTTCGTCCTGATTCCGAATATCATTATGAAAATGCTCAAAAATTCCTCTAAACCCCTGAAAAATCGCTTCAAACAGGCCCATTTTCTGGAGATGTCTCCGGCGGCCGTGTGGCCTAACTCCTGGAGGTTTCTCTTCCACCAGACTCGGCCACCGTTTTTCGCGCCGATTTTTTCACTTTTCACTGTTTTTTCGGTGATAATCAAATGAAATGCGAGTATTTCAACAAAAATTCATAAAAATTATTGCTTTTATCATGAATTTTTGTGAAAATACTCGCATTTCATTAGACTTTCAACGAAAAAAGCAGTGGAAAGTGAAAAAAAAATCGACGCAAAAAACGGTGGCCGAGTCTGGTGGAAGAGAAACCTTCAGGAGTTAGGCCACACGGCCACCGGAGACACCTCCAGAAAATGAGCCTCTTTGAAGCGATTTTTCAGGTGTTTAGAGAAATTTTCGAGCATTTTTATTATGATATTCGGAATCAGGACGAAAGTTTGCATATTTTCGGAGAAAAACTTTTTTTTGTCCGGAATTTAAGGATGAGCAATTCATAATTTCAGGAAGTAATCAATAAATACTCATACTTTGTCTCATCGCCAATTCTTGTCAATGGAGAACGGGTGAACAATTTGAATGCGATTTGGACGATGCAGGCGAGAGAAGTCAATAAGGAAATGCATGAGAATTTCTTCAAGTTTGTGGATTTTTAGAGGATCACGGACATTTCGAAAGTGGACATTTCGAAAGTGTGAAATCACGTTCTTGCTAAAATTTTTGGAACTTTTCGTATACATTTGCTCAAAAAATAGACAAAATTAGGATTTCACACTTTCGAAATGTCCACTTGCTTATTGTCTTACTTTCGAAATGTCTCGAAACCCAAAACTCAGATTCTACATCCTAAAATTCTATTCATTTTTCCAGACAACTCGCGAAAACACAAGGCAAACAAGAGTTGTTCTCCCGTCCACTCTACACCATTCATTTTCAGGTAAACAGGAGATACAGTAATCTGAAAAAATGGAAAAGTACAGTAATCCGGAAAAAAACCAGAAATTTCACAGTAGTTGCAGTCATTTGAAACAAACCACTCAAAAATTAGAAAAAAATTCAAAAAATGTATTTGGAAATTTTCAGAAAATTGGAAAATTTGCGAGTTTTTTTTCAGGAAGAAGGATTCTGAAGGCTTTTTTTTTTGGGCAAAAAAGTGCAAAATTAGAATTCAAAAAACTACTGTAATTGGAAACTCCAGAAAATTGGAAATTTGGGGATTCTTTGTTTCCAAAAGAGCTATTCTGAAGATTTTTCTGAACAAAAAATGGAAAATTTGAATATTAGAATTCGAAAAGAACTTGACTGCTAGTTGACCGATTTCAGCCAAAATTATACGGATCGAAAGGAAATTTCAAGGAGATTCGGATTCTGGAAAGTTTCAAGATTTTGAATTTTGAAATTGCGAGATTTCAGATAATCTGAAATTTGCAAACTTTCCTGAATACGGATCTCTTTGAAATTTCCGTTCGATCCGTATAATTTTCGCTGAAATCGGGCAATTAACAGTGGAGTTTTTTGGAATTTTAATTTTTAAAGTTTTCTTTTTTTTTAAATCCAAAGAAAAAACGCTCTGAATTCCTTTTTTGGAAAAAAAACTAATTTTCCAATGTTCTGAATTTTTTCCCATTTTCTAAAATTTCCTTTAAAGCAAAAACGATACTGTCAAATTCAATGCATTTTGAATTTTTCCGACCGAGAAAAATACAGTATTCCGGATAATGTACTTAAAATTAAGTATATACATTTTGCCCTAAATTTCCTTGTTTTTCAAATTTCCCTCCATTTTCAATGTTTGCACTGCAATTTTTTCGAATGAATTTCGAGTTTTTTGGAATTTCAATTTCAAAAATTCCATTTTTCCATTTTTTAAAAGCTTCCCGATAAAGCAAAAAAGATACTGTCAAATACAGTACTCACTTTTCAACCAAAATTTGACAAAAAACCGACAAAAGTACAGTAATCCAGGATACTGTACTTGAAATCAAGCAGAATCTGAATTTCCTAGTTTTTTCCGATTTCCCTCCAAATTTCCCATTTTCACCCCAATTTTTTTTCCCTTCAGACAGACACCCCGGTCTCGCTTCGTTCCGTCATCTACATTCCCCAAGTTCAATTCAATCAACTCAATTTCATGTCTCAACAAAACATGTGTGGACTTTCTCTCTACGCTCGACGCGTTCTCATCAAACCAGAGGCTCAGGAGCTCATTCCGAAGTTGGTGAAGGAAGTTACTGTAAAATCTGTATTAGAAGGGCTCAAAATAATCACATTTTTGAAATTGAAAAGGATTGAAATTGGTCTTATTAGAATCCTCGTCAAAAATTGGCTCAGAAAATGTTGAAAATCCGAAATTTTGGGTCCTCAGAGCAATTTTTTGGAGCATTTTTGAATATTTTGATTTTCGGGTTCTTTAACCATTTTTTGAATAATTTTTAAAAATCGGATTTTTTTGGTCCTTAGAGCAGTTTTTGAAGCATTTTCGTTGTCAGATTCAAATTCTACGCACGTTTTTACATATTGTTAAAAAATCCTTCAAATTTTAAAAGTTGTCTTATGAGAATCCTCGTCAAAAGTTGACTTAGAAAATATCGAAAATTTGAAGTTTTTGGGTTTTTAAAGCAATTTTTGAAGCATTTTTGAAATTTTTCATTTTTAAACTTTTGGAGAATTTTTTTAGAATTGCTTTTTTTTGGTTTTTTTAGCAGATTTCGGGCAAATTCATTGTCAGATTCAAAATCTACACACTTTTTCACATATAGCTTTAAAAATCCCTATTTTGCAGCTATCTCCGCTTCGTCGTCGGCATCGTTGATTCAGAAGACATTCCATTGAATCTCTCCCGCGAAATGCTCCAAAACAACCCCGTTCTTCGCAAACTTCGAAAAATCATCACCGACAAAATCCTGGGCTCACTTCGCTCGGAAATGAAAAAAGATCCGGTGAAGTATTCGGAATTCTACAAAAACAATTCGCTGTATTTCAAAGAAGGCGTCGTCACCGAGCAGAATCAGGATATCAAGGAGGATGTTGCAAAGTTGCTCCTTTTCGAATCGTCGGCCAAAAAAGCGGGAGAGTTGACGAATTTGAGTGATTATGTGAAGAGAATGCAGGAGGGACAGAAGGAGATTTATTATATGTATGCTAATAAGTGAGTTGTTTTTTTTTTTTGAGATTTCTAATGGAAAAATCTGAGAAAATCACAGAAAAATGGTCTAGATAGTTTGAATAAAACTTTTAAAGTTTTGAAAATTAAACTTTGAAAATCGAAAAATCTAAAAAAACTGAATTTTTCAAAAAAAAAAATCTGAAAAAAGTCTGGAATTCAAAATTTAGAAGAACCAAAACTGTTAAAAATTGAATCCCAAAAAAATTGATATTTTGAAATTTCGAAAATTCAGACTTTGGCGGTTACACTACATTTCTAAAGCAGACATTTCGATAGTGTGACGTTTCGAAGGTGCGACGTTTCGAAAGTGTAGCGTTTCTGAAATTTCGAAAATCTGAGATTTTGAAGTTTCCTGATTCTGAAATTCTGTATTGTTTTTTGGAAATTTTTGGATGTTGAGATTCTGGAAAAAACGCAAAGATTGGAAAATTCTGCAAATTAATTTATTTTTTGAAATTAAAAAAATTTAACAAATTTTGTTGAAAAACAGACTTTGAGTTATAATTTGATGATTTTAAGACAAAAAAAAATCGGGAAATTCAATGATCATTTTGAGATTTTTGTTGGTTAGTTTTCGAAAAATTCATTTGGATAATTCTGTAAATAAATTTATTTTTGAAAAATCAGGTATTATTTCTGCTTTTGGAGCTTCCCATCATCTTTTTTTGCAATTTACAAATCTTCAATACAAAAAATAACTAATCTCCTGAAAATTTCCTTTCAAATGGTATATTTTTCATAAAATTTGGCTCATCAGCTCTTGAGATATAACCATTCGAAAATTGAGGTGTTTTCCTCAGAATGTTTTTTCAAAATTTTCGCTTTCGAAATGTCGCGGAACCTTTGAAACCTGTGTCTTAAAATTTTGGATTCGTGGCCTGGAAACTCTAAATTTTGATTTCTAGGCCATGACTTTAACCCAACTTCTAGATGGACGAGAGGTCCCATTTTTTCGCTAGAAATTCAATTTTTGTAACTTGGAATTTCGAAATTCAAGGTTCTAGGCCAGGGAGCATCAAAATCTATAGAATTCTCGGAATTTCATGTTCAAATTCCCCATTTTCCAGCCGCCAACTCGCCGAATCCTCGCCCTACTACGAGGTGATCAAATCGCAAAACAAGGAAATTCTATTCCTCTACGATGCCGCCGATGAGGTCGTATTTTTGGGATTGGGACAGTTTGATATGAAACAATTAGTTTCTGTCGAGAAATGGGCGGGAGAAGAGGCGGAAAAGCAACAACCGGATGAGAAGAATAAGGATACCAGTGGGTTTCTTTTTTGTTAAGGATGAGCAATCAAATGGGAATCTCAAAATCCCTATTTTTGAGACTGAAAACTCGAATTTTGCGACTGAAATTTTGAAAATTCATCCAAAAGTTGCATTCTATCTGAGCTCGATTTCTTGGCTCCGCGACATTTCTTTTGGACTAAAATCCCAAATTTCGTTTTTTCAGAAGACTTCCGCGACAACGAGAAGAAGGAGTTGCTTGATTGGATGAAAGAGACGTTGGGAAGTATTCGTGTCGCTGAAATTTCAGGTAGGAGGAGAGGAATCTGTATTCAGAAGACTTCAAAAAAGAAATTCCGAAAAAAGGATTCTTTGAAAACTGAACTTGAATGCCATCGCCAAATCTCCATTCAGCTTCCTGACCGAATTTTCTCTACTTGAAATTTTTTGGATTTTTAGGCCATCTCAAAAATGACATCATGCACTATGTCTCTAAGCTACCCTGTTATTATAGAAAATCTTCCTTTTCCTTATTCTTAATATTTTTCCTCCCACTTCTCTCATCACTCCATATTTCTCTCTCCCTCCTTCTCAAAAAGAGCCCATCTCTCCTCGTTTCCAGGCAACCATCGTCCGTCGGAGCATCCCGTCATGGTAACCGTCGCCGATATGGGCACCGCCCGTCACTTCCTTCGAACCGGCGAAATTAAGGATATGGAGCATTTGGTGTACTTTAAGCCACACGTTCATGTCAATCTCACGCATCCGTTGGTCAAATCGATGTATAAAATGAGGAAGACGGATAAGGAGACTGCTGCGATTCTGGCGGAGCAGGTGGGGGATTTTTTGGATTTAAGAATAATTGGAAAAAAGTGAGACGTGAGACGTTTCGCAAGTGCGATATTTTTCAATTGCAAGGTTTCTCTTCTGAAAAGTCACACTTTCGAAATGTCACACCTTCGAAACGTCGCGGAACCCTTTTTCAAACCAAAAAAAATAACAATCTCCTAAAAATTTCCTTTCAAAAGGTATATTTTTCATAAAATTTAGCTCATTATCTCTTAAGATGTAGCAATTTGAAAATTTGAATTTTTCGAAAAAAAATTGTTTTTGAAAATTTCTTTGAAATTAATTAAATCAACAGTATGGTTAACAATTATTTACGTTTTCTGAGGATTTGGTGGCCTAGAACACTCCAGTTTGAGAAAGTTAGGTCATTTTGAATTTGCATAATTGAGAAATTCTAAAACTCCAAAAATTTAAAAAAATTAAGAAATTTTGTGAAATTCAGATCACACAACTTTTTGAACATCTCAAAACCTCTGATTCCATCGAAAAAGTTACCGAATTTTTGTAAGTTTCTGGCCGAGTTGAAATCCTAGGCCATTTCTTCAAAATTTCCAAAGAAATTTCACAAAAAAGTTTCCATGCCTTTTTTGTCGAAATATTACAAAACTAAACCATACACACACAAGCTGACGTGTCTTCTCTTCTTTTTCACCGTTTTCTCTGCACTCTCTCAATTTTCCATACTCTCTAATCTCTCATTTTTTTCAGATCTACGACAACGCTCTGATCACCGCCGGCCTCGTGAAAGACACGTCGAGAATGGTTGGAAGATTGAATAAATTGTTGACTTCGTTGGCCGGAAATAAGGGAACTTCCACTATTTTGACTCCATAAATTTTTTTGGAACTTTTTGAAATTTAAAAAAAAAAAATTTTCTTGGAAATTTTTTTTTAAAAATATAATTTTTTGGATAATTTTTTTGTCTAGATTTATCCGTAGTACTATTTAGGTTTAGTGGTCATAATTTATGTTTTTTTTTTCATTTTTCTCTGTTGAATTTTTTTGATTTTTTTGTTATAAGAAAATTGCTCAATTTACTTTTTTAAAGATTTTTGAATTTTTTTTCGGTTTTTGAGCCGATTTTGTATCTTTATCTTTTTATTAACTATTTTTAATTGTCTAGATGACTTTATTTCGGTATACGGTACTTAACCAAGTTGCAAGTTTGCTCTACTGATAACATTTAATGAGGATTCCAGTGAAAAATTATTTTTTTCGCTTCAAAAAATTATTTTTTTTCGCTTCTTGTGCTGAATTTTGTGCTGATTTTGAATATCACAATAAATACGCTTGAAAATGCTTCTGAGACGACGAAAAATCGCTTCAAAATCGAAAAAATAACCCTGTGGCCGAAGTAGGCGAAGTTAGGCCACCCGATACGATTTCTTTGCGATTTTTTCATGTTTGGAGCAATTTTCACGGTTTTGGAGCCATTTTCAAGAGTTTTCCTTGTGATATTCGGAATCAGCGCGAAATTCTACACATTTCAATGCGGAAAAACATTTTTTCCCGAAAATTGTCCATAGAGCGAATTTGCATCATCGAAAAACCAAAAACAAATTTTTTAAAAATTCCAGATGAACGGAATAGTGGCCGCACTGGAGGAGATGCCGCCGGTGACGCGGTTCTACACGGGAGCGTGTGTTCTGTTGACGACGGCCGTGGTAGGTGATAATGATGATGGCCTAGAATTCCATATGGGGAAAGTTAGGCCAGGGTTTGGAATTTAAAAAAATCGAAAATTTGAATCTTTGAGCCCATTTTTTGCTAGAAAAGCCTAACTACGTCGGTCAGCCTTCTACATTTACAAATGGCCTAGAATTTTCAATAGGAAAAGTTAGACCAGATTGGATTTTCGAAATCTGGCTCAACTTTTCCTATTGAAAATTCTAGGCCCTAGCGGACAGATTTCAAAATTTTGAAAAAAGTGAGATTTTGTGAGCCTATTTGGCTTGAAGACTAGTATAATGGCCTAACTTGTTCCATATGACCTAAGATTTTCGGCGGGAAAAGTTAGGCCAGATTTTGAAAATCCAGAAACTTGCCGAATCAAGTGGCCTAGAAATTCCCACATGCAAAACCTCGGCCATGGCCTAACTTTCCAAAAACCCCATTTTCCAGCACCTCGAATTCGTCACCCCGTTCCATTTGTACTTCAACTGGGAGCTCATCGTTCGAAAATATCAATTCTGGCGTCTCCTTACCTCGTTCTGTTTCTTCGGCTCATTCGGCTTCTCGTTCCTCTTCAATATGATATTCACGTATCGATACTGTATGATGTTGGAAGAGGGCTCGTTCCGGGGCCGACGGGCCGACTTTGTCTACATGTTCTTGTTTGGAGCAGGTTTGATGGTAAGTGGAAAACATTCTACGCCCGGGGGTCAAAAAATGAGGTTTCTAGGACGTCTAGAAGCTGAGTTAGAGGCGTGGCCCAGAATTCCAAATTGAGGAATTCTATGCCTAAGCCTCTGAGCCTAAGCCTCTAAGCCTAAACCTCTAAGCCTAAAGAGGGAATGACCCGAAGTGTTACCCTGGTATTTGGCTCAAAATTTGTCAAAATACATCACACGGTGTAACTAGTAAAACCACAAAGTTATAGGTGCGCTCTCCCGGGTTTACCGGAATTAGGGCTTCTTTTGTAATTTTTGGAAAATTTTTGATCACTCACATAAAAACAGTCATAAGTCAGTAGAACAAGGAGCAATTTTGATGTTCTTTTTTTTGTTTGATAGCACATAAAACAATTCACAAAAAAGTCTCACAGAGCATATATCCATCTACTATACATGCGCTTTTATGAATTGAAATACAAGGTCTGAAGTATACTGTAGTTTCAAAAAGTGCCAATTTTTGGCAATCGGGGAACGGGGGACTACCACTATAGGAATCCTTGCACCTAGTAATCAACAAGTACCTTCTCAAACATAGGGGTCCGGCCCGAGTTACGAAAGATATTTTGATTTTTTAAATTTTTTTCGAAATTTCCATGTATCCCTATACGATGGATTTTGAAAAAAATCATAAAAATTTGATGAGGACTAATTTCGATTTAAATATGATTTTTAACAAGATTTCTCTGAAAATAAAACATCCACATTAAAATTAGTCCTCATCAATTTTTTATGATTTTTTTCAAAATCCATCGTATAGGGATACATGGAAATTTCGAAAAAAATTTAAAAAATCAAAATATCTTTCGTAACTCGAGCCGGACCCCTATGTTTGAGAAGGTACTTGTTGATTACTAGGTGCAAGGATTCCTATAGTGGTAGTCCCCCGTTCCCCGATTGCCAAAAATTGGCACTTTTTGAAACTACAGTATACTTCAGACCTTGTATTTCAATTCATAAAAGCGCATGTATAGTAGATGGATATATGCTCTGTGAGACTTTTTTGTGAATTGTTTTATGTGCTATCAAACAAAAAAAAGAACATCAAAATTGCTCCTTGTTCTACTGACTTATGACTGTTTTTATGTGAGTGATCAAAAATTTTCCAAAAATTACAAAAAAAGCCCTAATTCCGGTAAACCCGGGAGAGCGCACCTATAACTTTGTGGCTTTACTAGTTACACCGTGTGATGTATTTTGACAAATTATGAGCCAAATACCAGGGTAACACTTCGGGTCATTCCCTCTTAAGCCTCTGAGCCTAAGCCTCTAAGCCTAAGCCTCTGAGCCTAAGCCTCTAAGCCTAAGCCTCTAAGCCTAAGCCTAAGCCTCTAAGCCTAAACCTCTAAGCCTAAGCCTCTAAGCCTAAGCCTCTAAGCCTAAGCCTCTAAGCCTAAACCTCTAAGCCTAAGCCTCTAAGCCTAACAAGGGAAGTGTTTTCGGAGGGGCTTTGAGAATTTTCTGAAAATTGGTACACTAGTACTTTCGACCATGCTGAGAAACGTGGTAAATTTATTTTTTGCCCCTTGCCCCCGTGGGCCGAGATATCAGCCGACAAAGCTGTCCCCGGTACAAATAAGGGGATTTTTCGAGAGCCTGTAATTTTGCTTCTTGGCGGTTTTAGAAGGTCTCGTTTTTTGTTTTGGACTCAAAATTGATCGTATAACAATTTCCGGTACTTTCTGGAAAAAAAATTTTTTGAGCCAAAATTCGAAATTTTGCCACCATTTGGGTGCGAAATTTTTTGAAGTACGTGGATTTTCAAAACTGTTTTTCCAATCTGGCAGTTCTTGGCTGGAAACGATAGATGGAGATTTGTAGAACAGTTCTTGAAATTTTCATTTTCTTTTTCACTAATTAGGGTGCTTTTTATAGGTCAAATTATGGCTGAATTTTTTTCAAGGTTTTTGGCGCATAACTGATCTAATTTTTTGAAAAAGGGACAAGTATTGTTACGAAAATATGGAGGAGTGCTGTACAAATATCCATCTATCGTTTCCAACCATAATCTGGAAGGTTGAAATTTTTTTTTGAAAATCCAAAAAACTTGGAAAAATTTTGCACCCAAACGGTCGAAAATTTTCAAGTTTTGGCTCAAAATTTTTTCTCTCCAAAAAGCGTCAGAAATTGTTATACAATCAATTGTGAGTCCGAAACAAGAAATTAGACCTTTTGGAAGTGCCTAGAAGCAAAGTTACGGGCCCTCAAAAATCGGCAATTTTTGTACTGGATTTTGCTTTTTCAGCTGATATCTCGGCCCACGGTGGCAAGGGGCAAAAAATAAATTTACCACGTTTCTCAGCATGGTCGAAAGTACTAGTGTACCAATTTTCAGAAAATTCTCAAAGCCCCTCCGAAAACACTTCCCTTGTAAGCCTCTAAGCCTAAGCCTCTAAGCCTAAGCATCTAAGCCTCTAAGCCTAAGCCTCAAAACCCGAGCCTCTAAGCTTAAGCCTCTAAGCCTAAACCTCTAAGCCTAAGCCTCTAAGCCTAAGCATCTAAGCCTCTAAGCCTAAGCCTCAAAACCCGAGCCTCTAAGCTTAAGCCTCTAAGCCTAAGCATCTAAGCCTCTAAGCCTAAGCCTCAAAACCCGAGCCTCTAAGCCTAAGCCTCTAAGCCTAACTCATTCCTTTTTCCAGATCATTTCCGGAATCTTCGTCCAAATCCTCTTCCTCGGCCAAGCATTCACCATCATGCTCGTCTACATTTGGAGCCGTCGAAATCCGAATATTCAGATGAATTTCTTCGGTGTGCTCACGTTCACGGCACCCTATCTTCCATGGGTTTTGTTGCTCTTTTCGTTGTTGTTGGGAAATAATGCGGTCGTCGATTTTATGGGTAAGAAAAGTGGCCTGAATTTGGAGTTCAAGGATTAGGCTTCGAGGCTTAGGCTTAGAGGCTTAGGCCTAGAGGCTTAGGCTTAGAGGCTTAGGCTTAGAGGCTTAGGCACAAGCTGTAACTCGGCTTCCCGATGGCCTAGGAACCCCATTCTTTCACTAGCTGGCCTAGAAACTCCCTAGAAACCTAGTCCCTCTTCCAGGAATCGCGTGTGGTCACATCTACTTCTTCCTCGAAGACGTCTTCCCGTACCAAGAGCACGGTCGTCGATTCCTGAAAACGCCTCAATGGATCTGCTATTTATTCGATGAGCGACGCCCTGAGCCGTTGGCCGAAGACGAGAGACCCGGTGGATTCGAATGGGGTGACGATGAGGATGGAGCCGAGGATAGGGCGCAGGAATAATTGTTTCTTCTTTGAATTTTAGAATTTCGCGGCTTTTTTTTCTTGAGAACTTTGAAGTATCGCTTTAAATTGAATTCGCTGCATAGCAGTGTAGCAGTGTTCTAATTTTCGCGGCTTTTTTGTTCTCGAAATTCGCTGCGTAGCAGTGTTGAAATGATACTGCAAGTGTATGAAATGATTTTCAAAAAAAAAATCCCGCGAAATTTGAAAATCCTTTTTTTTCCCATCTTGCCTTTACCTCAAAGTGCATCAGTTTTCTATGTGTTTTTTTCCCAAATTATTCGCTATTTTTTTGTCTCTCCAATCAAACACGGGATATGGGGTGTATTATTTCATGTTATTTATTATACAGTACCTTCAATTTTTTAAAACATTTCTTGTTTCCATATAAAAAATTCAGCTGTTAATGTATTAGGGTGGCAAGAAAGTTTTTGACCATGATTTCAGCTTCAACTGCTCTGAGACCCTCTATTTCAAAAGTCTTATTTTATACAATTTTCGTATATAATGAAACGGAAATATCATACCCAAAATTTTAGCACCACACGAAATGATTTCAGCGAGTTGCAGACCAAAAATGCTAATGTGTCATTTTTCGAAAAAATTTAGGTATGTACGGGTTAGCATAACTCAAGACGAGGAAGAGATTTTTCATTATTTTTTGATATGTTGTTCCAAGTGTATCTCTTAACAATTCGCACTATAATTGCTTTTACTCGTGATTGTAGAATTTTCATTATCACCAAAAATATGAAAAATTCGAAAAAGTTTGATATTTTTCACAAAAATTGAGTTGTCATTTAGGAACTAAAGTTAAAGGCCTGTCTATTTTCTATGTAATTTCTGCAAAAAAACATAAAAAAATCTCTCGAATGAACGAGTTTGGACAACTTTTTCGATTTTTATGAAAGTTTTGGTAGGATAACTTATTGTTCCAACAGGTCTCCTGATCTTGAAAGGTAACCGTATCTTTTTTGCTTTTGGCTATGAACAGCTCAGATACCTGGCTCACTACACAGAAATTATCTAACGATTTCCTACCGTTTCAAAGAAACCCCAAATGTTTTCCCACTTAAACCCCGAAAAATGGACTTCAAACTTTATGGGTACACCTCTCGGCTAAAACAATTGCAGGCAAACTGCTAATTTGTCTACAGTTTTTGTAACTATCGAAGTTTAGAAAACACGCAAGAAAAATCTGGCCGCTACTTTTTCCGTTCAGATTATGCTCATTTCATCTATGGTCAAAAACTTTCTTGCCACCCTAATAAAAATTGAGGCTTTGAGTCAACAAAATTGGGTTTAAAAAATTGAATTCAAAAAAATTGAAAAAAAAAACGTCAGAAAAGGGCTAAAAATTCTGAAGGATTCTGGAAAATTAGGAAATTCAGAAATCTGGAGGTACATTTTAAAATCGAGACATTTCGAAAGTAAGACATTTCGAAAGTAGACTTTTCGAAAGTGTGAAATCTCGTGTTTCCTAATTTTTGGAACTTTTCGTATTTTTTTTTGCGTTTATGATCTATAGCGTTTTCAGATAAAAACGTAAAATGTGATATGAAAAGCTCCAAAAATCCTGCAAAAAAGCGACTTCACACTTTCGAAATGTCCGCTTTCGAAATGTCGCACTTTCGAAATGTCGCGGAGTCAAAAATCCCGACTAAAAGGCGACGAAATAATGGTCAAAGAGAGATAGAATGACCAAAAAGGAGAAATGTTCGATTGGATTGATGTTTCCCACGGGAATACTCATTTCCTCGTCTTCTTATTTTTCAACAACCCCAGTATCTACTAGACTCTTTTTTCTGTCTCTCAAGAATGTTTAACTCATGAGTGTATATACAGAATTCTGGCTTTAGTAGGGAAAGGTTAGAAGTAACTCCAATTTTTTTTCGAAAATTTTCAAAAATTAAAAAAAGTTATTTTCAAAAAAAATTTTTTTCACAAAAATCGATACATTTTTGCGAGACTTTTCCAAGTTTTTAGTGAGAAAAATGTTGCTAATATGCTCTAGGAAAAATTTTGGCGTTTTATTTTAGCTTGCATTTACAGTACTGGCCAAAAATACTGGCATTTTCTGTAGATACTGGCATTTTTTTATACTGGCATTTTCTGTAGAGGTTCCCAAACATCCGATTTTTTTGAAATTTTGTGGATATGTAGAGCAACTCAAGACCTCCTTTTGTGTAGTGTACACCTTTTTCATAATACCACAATCCAGTTAGTTAGGACGCTTGGAAGCCGAAAAGGTCCAAAATGAGACGGAATTCGAGGCGATGTCAGTAAACTTGTCCTAACTAACTGAATCGTGGTCCTATAAAAAAGTTGTAAACTACAAAAATAGAGTTCTTAAGTTGCTCTGTACATGCACAAAATTTCAGAACCATCGAATATCTGGAAATCACTTTTTCAGACCCTCAAAGTTGACCTATTTTAACTGAAAATGCCATTCTTTTTGGCCATTACTGTATTTTTTGAAATATTTCTTTAAAGTTATATAATAAGTTTCATTCGCCTTATTTTTTATTGGATTCTTAGATTTCTGAACTATTTCCCATTCTTTAGGAATCCCATGACTCCGAACTTTTCACCGGGTTCCAAAATCCAAAATTCAATTTTCCCTTTTTCTCTCTATTATCCTTTTCTGTGTGAACTTCCTTATCTTATTCTCACTTTTTGAAATGTTTTTGCTCCTCTTTTAGGACATTTGTGTTTTGTTTCCATTCTTATTCTGTTTTCAAGAAAAAATTTTGAAAAAATTTCGAAGAAACATGTCTAACGAATTCAACGGAAAAAGAAAGAAGAGATCTTGTTTTCTTGAACTTTTGACAGATTTTTTGGATTTTGGAGGATTCTTGAGGATTCTGAAACTTAGAAATTAAGAAATTCGAGATTTTGAATCCACCAATACTCTGAAAATCTCAAAAATTGAAAAAAAAATCAAAAGTTCAAATTTTTCAAAAATTCAAATTTTTAGAATTTTTTAGAACTTTTTTCAGAAATTTTTAGAACTCCAAAGATTCCGAATTCCTTAAAATTTCAGAATCTTGTTATTTCTGTTTTTCTTAATCCCAAGAACCCAGAAAATCCAAAAAGTCCTAAAACCCAAAATCTGAGATCAAAATCCCAAAATCGAAAAAAATGAAAATTTTCAAAAATTGAAATTTTGAGAATTTCTAAGTTTCAATGTTTCAAAATTTCAAAACTTCAAAATCTTGTTATTCCTTCTATTCTAACTCCCTAAAACCCAAAAAAATCCAAAAAGTCCTAAAACCCAAAATCTGAGATCAAAATCGCAAAAATTGAAAAAAATGAAAATTTTCAAAATTTGAAATTTTGAGAATCACTAAATTTCAAAGTTTCCAATTTCAACATACTATTTTCTCATTCCTTTTTTCTAAATCCCAAGAACCCAAAAAACCCGAAAATCTGAAACTTTCAGAGCTCAAAGAGCACGATTTCCTGTTTTTTTTCTTCTCATAAACACATCTCTGTTTCTTCTTTTTCTTTTTTGAGTGAAAAAGATGAGGGGTCCTCCTTATTTTTATCTTTAATTTTCGGACTTTGAGCTCTCTCTGTTTTTCCTTATTTTCCGTTTCTGACTTTTTGTCTGAAAATTATTGTTTTTTTTTGTTTCTTGCTAGAAATGGATATAATTGAAAATAATGAGAAAGGTTTCTATTTTTTTTCAGAAAAAAAAATATTTCTAGAGATCAATAAAAATGGTTGTGTCTATATAAATAGATGGGTGGAAAAATAATAAATGTGTCAAATGTATTTTGAGATTTGATGTCTTCTGGAATTTTGGATTCTTTTGGGAAATGGAAAACAAAAAATCTGCAGTTTTGAAAATAAGAAATTGGGAGATTTGAAAGTTTGGAGATTCTGAAATTCTGCTTCTCTCTAACAATTTCAGTATTTCCTAAAAAATCTATATTTAAAGAAGTCCCCGAAATCAAAATTTGCGGCTGAAATTTCATTACAGTCCCTATATAAAGTATTTTGCAATAGAATATACAATTTGAGCATTTCTAGTCAAAAAATAGGTCAACTTTGAGGGTCTGAAAAAGTGATTTCCAGATATCCAAATTTTTCGAAATTTTGTGGATGTATAGAGCAACTCAAGAACTCTATTTTTGTAGTTGACGACTTTTTCATAGGACCAAAATCCAGTGAATTAGGTCAAGTATACTGTAGTCGCTGCGTAGCCATGTTAATTTGATAAATACTGCCGATCTTATTTAGAAAATAAAAGTCAGCAAATTTCAAATTAAAAAAAAACTAAATTTCTGCAACTAGAAATCCTTCTGGACCTTTGTAATATCACTTGAATCCACATGAACTAACTAAAGACTAACCAATATTCGGCAGAAATTCTGATTTCGGTCGGCATTCTGTCAATTTTTGGAGCGTTACATTCATTTTCAAGCGTTTTCTTTATGATAATCGAAATCTACACAAATTATTGCACATACCGTGAAATATTTATCAGAAGGGCTCAAAATTCTCTTTGATTCATTTTGAGAATTTAGAAATATATTTTTGAATGTTGGAAAAATAGAAGGGCAAAGTTTTCAACCACTGAAATGGGCGAAATTTTATGATGAGCAATTGGGTAGTAAAAATGTCCCTTTGGTTCACAAGATAGATTGCTGTAATTGAAAATGAAAAATTTTCCACAATTTTCATATTCTTCAATTAAATTTATGATTCATTTTACTAATACTCCCCCACTCTATTTCCAGGTATTCCAATCTTTATATATTTTTTGTATTGTCCATTTCTTTCTGACTATTGTATTTATTTTCCTTCAATTTTTTTTTCTTGATCCACATTTTTCTGTTTTTTAGTATTTTCCTAGATCAGGTATTACTGAAAAACAAAAAGGCACAAAAAAGTTGAGGCACTTTTCTTTGAATGTCTAAGGATTTGGAGGATAAGGATTACTGTAGTCAAATTTTTTCAAATTAAGATCTGCAGGCAACTTTTGGCTTTTTGAAAACTGTGTTGTATCAATTTAGAATGGCTACGCAGCGAATTCAAATTCAACTTTTTTCAAAGGCTTTTCATCTAGAAATCAAATTTTTCGCAAGTTAGGTGCATTTTCGATTAAATTTTTCAAATATTTTGTTGGACAAATTTTCAGAAATTCAATGTTCCGAAAATTTCAAAAACTCCCCTTTCCGATTTTTTAGTCAATTTCATGAACTTTTTTCATTCCTATACGGAATTTCCAATGTCAATTCCAATATGCAAAAAAAATTTGAAATCTCAAATCCTTTTTCTTTTTTTTTCCATTCAATTTCACTTCCTTTTCTTTTCTTGGTTTTTTTTGGTGGACCTAACAAAAAAGAGATCTCACATATGTTATCTGAAAAAAGAAATGCGTTTTTTTGTATTTTTTGAAATAATTTTTGAATTGGAAATTTTGGAATAGTATAATTAGGGACCACCAGCTGCTTCACAAAAGCGAAATTTTTATATACTGCTTGGTATTCCTCCTAACTTGCTTCGTTGTTGACCATTTGTCTTTAAAATTTGCAGAGGGTCACTACATGAGATGCCAAAACTTTCTGTCTTATCAAGAATTTTTGTTATTCCTCTGAACTGGGTCAAAATGGGTGTTAAAGTTTGACCTAGTTTTTCACCACACGGGCACTGTAGGAACTAAATTCTAGTTACAAAAGTTGATGCTACATACTGTGAACATTCAAAATATTATCAAATTTCAAACGAACGCTCCTCGTATCTAGGTCAAATGGACTTCTCATCACACTTTTTTCGCATTATCTGCCTAGTCAGTGTCCGGACCAAAAATTTTTTTTGATATATCGTTTCTCCGTAGTCTATTACATAAGTCCACAAAATTTCATGTGTTTTTGTCCACTACAAGTTGACTTATGACCCATCAAACATGGCAAAGGAGAAACGGATGAAAAATCAGAACGCCCCGCCCCTCACGTGTGGTGGTCCCTAAGTATAATTTTCTAAAAAATTTGATATTTATGTTTGAAACTCTCGAGATCTAGAAGATTCTATCTACACTTTCATGAGATTCTCTACATTCTGAATTCAAAATTTTGCGACTTCAATTTACTTGATACCTACTTCCTTGTTTTCAGGAAATGTCATCTATCTCCGGATTTTATGATACAAAAAATTTTATGACATTTTTTGTCTTCTTAGCATCTCGACCAGATGTTCAGTCTAATGAAAATATGATTTTATTGTTGGAAAGATATCGAATAATATAGTCGAAGTTCTTACAAATGCGCTCCACCAGACAGCTCAAATTTGTGTACTCCACGAGGACAAAAGCATGCGGATGATTTGAACCCCTATAGTTTTTTTTTGAAAAATTCAACTAATTTATGCAACAAAAAAAAGACAAAAAAGAAAGCACAGTGTCATTGCTTTCTGAATATTTTTTTTTCGAAATTTTTCCTATTTCCTATCGTAGTTGCGAACCCTTTTCCCATTGGCATCATTTTGACCTTCTAGACAAACTTAATTGTTCTAATAGAAATGAGACCAAAAACTGAAAATAGAACAATTATTTCTGAAGTGTTCCAGAAGGGAGAAAAAATTGAGAGAGAAAGTTCCAGTGGTGGTCATAAAAAGTGATGGGGGTGGTCATCAGAAAGAGACTTTTATGGCAATGTTTTTTACTCGAACATTTTTTTTCTGGGAAAAAAGTTTTATTAGTGTCTGATGGGACATGTAGTTGCGAAACGGCTAGTTGCAAAACGTCCCTTCTAGAATCACCAGCATCCCACAAAAAACCTCTAAAAATTGACCATATGAACCTTTTTCTAACTATTTTCCGTACTAATTCTGTTTTCAGTTTTTGGTCTCAGTTCTACTATTAGAACAATTAAGTTTGTCTAGAAGGTCAGAATTATGCCAATGTTATATGTAACTGGTTTCGAAACACCATAGTGGCGAAGTGTTCCGGTTGCGAAACGTCCCTTTAAAACCTTCAAAAAATTGGTCATTTTTACCTATTTTTCTGTCTTATGTACTTTATCAAACTAATATTCAGAAAACATTTTTAATTTAATTTTTCTATTTTACCAAAATTGTATCCGTATATGTCTGTCTGTTTGTCATAGTTGGATACAAAAACTGATAACTGAAAATAGATATATTTCGTGCGTCTTTGGCTTTGACTTTTGATTTTTCTTCTAGTTTTTTAGCTCGAAAAATTATCAGATTTTAAATACGGCTTCTGTAACTTATACAAATAGACCCAAAGAGGATTGAAAATATCATTTTCTTGAAGCGAAAAGTAATGTCTAAAATTCGCTGCGTAGCCACACAAATTTGATACAGCATATTTTTCTGACATATAAAAAATTGCAAGTAGAAAAATGTAGATACTCATTTAAAATATGTCGTAATTGAAATGGTGAAAATCAGAGATCAATGGATTTCAAGAAGATCCCATTTTCAGAATGATTTGTCTTGTGTATTAAATAATTTAGCACATTTTCGAACAGTGTTTCCGTTCGTCTTTGACCTACTAATTAATGACAGTGAGATTTTTCTGTTTTTTGAAATTTGGAACACATTTTCTGTTGTCTTTCAACTGGAGGGTGCACCATAGTGTTGAAACTGAAATTTTAATGATGTACCTCTAAAACTGACATCATTTGTATCCAAGATTGCATTATCAGATGTAAAAAATTTCAATTTTGTGCTAATTTTTTTTGACTGAAACTTTTTTTTTAATTAGAAAATTTTTGTTACAATTTCGTCGACCACTTCAATGTACACATTTTCCCAAAGTTTAAACTTTTCAAAAACAATTTTCAAGCCAAACCCATTTTGTGTCCCAACGTCCTCATAAATCTGATGCCGATTATTATTGCAATTTATCTTGTGAACCAAATTAGCTACAAAAAATTTTTTTACTACCAAATTGCTCATCATAAAATTTCACACATTTTTGTAGTTGAAAATTTTTCGATAGCTCCACCCCTTTTTGAGTTACGCGCCTTTAAAGTGGGCGTGTTCACTAGAGAGACGCAGACAACGAGAGCGCTCTCGTTGTCTGCGTCTCTCTTTTCCTTTTGACATGAAATAATTTGAGACTTTTAGAGTTTTTAAAATACTGTAGGTTCCACTTCAAAATTTAGACATGTTCAGACGAGAGACGCAGACAACGAGAACGCTCTCTTCGTCTGCGCCTCTCTAGTGGGCACGCCTACTTTAAAGGCGGATAACTCAAAAGGGGGTGGAGCTATCAAAAAACTTTCAACTAATGAAATGTGTGAAATTTTATGATGAGCAATTTGGTAGTTGATTACTTTTTAGTAGCTTCAACGTTTCTTGAGATATAGCCATTTGAAGTGAGCGACCCCTTCTTCCTCTAGCCCTCCAGGGCGTTGTTAACTTTGAAGCGCTGTATCTCAAAAAGGGGTGGAGCTATCAAAAACTTTCCAACAACTAAAATGTGTGAAATTTTATGATGAGCAATTTGGTAGTTAATGACTTTTTGATAGCTCTGAGCGTTCTGAAGATAGGCAGCTTCAAAGTTAGTCGCTTCTCTGCGGCTCTCCTCCTTGGCGTTCTTAGTGTCGCTCTACATATTAGAGGTTTCAAGGTATCTGCTTTCATAAAAATTTCGTTGCTGTTATCCCTATAATCTAAATATAAGCCCCAAAAAACCAAGTACATTCTTCAAAAATGGGAATTCCTTCCTCTGTGATGACGCAAAAAAAAGTCGTGTTCTGATTGGATTGTTCTCCCTTTTTTTTTCCAAGTTTACCTTCTCTCAACAAAATAAATTGGTCATTTTCCACAGCAAAATGTTCTTTACCCTTATCTCTTTGCCTCCTTTCCGAATGGCAAACAAAATGGTTGTTACGTAGAGAAAAAGTACTCGAGATAGCTGATTCTTTTCGAGTTCATGTAGAATATCACGTTTTCCATCTGAAAATGGAAAAATGCTGCATCTGAAAATGGCTCCATAATGAGCCCCCATATCAATTTCTTCTTCACACATAAACATATCCAATTTCAATTCGTCTTTCGGGAAACTTGAATCTTTTTCTCTTCTTATTTGAGCTTTGCTTTTTTATTATGCACATCCATATTTGCTCACTTTTTTTTGTTCTTCTTGGCTCTGATCATTATGATTTCTTTATTTTGGAAGAGGAGCATATTCTCATGGTGTTGGTGTCTTAAATATAATGCACTTTTGATCTTGAGAATTTGAAATATTTCAGAAAAAAATCCTTTAACAAGGAATCCGTCAGAAAACGCAAGTTCAGAATTGGCTGAAACTTCTACCATTTGTTTATCTCATAGTAGTTAAAAACCCCTGGAAATATTTTTTTCCGCCCGACACCCGGAGCCGAGATATAGGTGCTCAAAGTGCCAAACGTGCTTTTTCAGTACTAATTTGAGCGTTTTCGGAAGACATTATCTCCAGTTCTAGGCTATATTTCGAGCTGAAATTTTGCAAGGGCACATAAAATTGTCTGCCCTATTCTATTTTGTAATTTTAAGAAAAAAAAAATTCGAAAAAAATGTTGACCAAATTAGATGCCCATACACATAGTGGGCAAAAATTTGAAAATTTTTTCAAAAAAATTTTTTTTTGCTGAAAAACTGAGGAAAACACTGAAAACTTGGAAAAAATTGCAAAAAAAAATTTACCCTATAGTTCCTACCAATTTCAAAAACTTGGAAAACCAAATAAAAAACCTTCAAAAAAGTTTAGCATTTCGGCGGAATCGAACCACTGTCGTCCGCCTACCACCCTGCACCACTACCCTTGCGCCATCTAACCGTTGAAATCTAGAGAGAGCGGGGGCGGTGATAAAAGCGGCAAAGCTCGCATGAGAAAGAGGAGGAGTTTCTACAGTGAAAGTACTGTAATCAGTGCATTTCAGTACTAAAACTTTGAACCGAGATATCTCATTTCTGGGTGGCCAGCGGATTCCAAAATTTTTAGACCTGTCTGAAGAGATGTTCTTTAATCATCCCTCCAAATTTCAGCCAATTCTGAACTTGAGTTGTCTGATGGATTCCTTGTAAAATTAGAATTTTTGGATTGAGCCTGACTTTTTTGTACCTTTTTTTCGGGGTGAATTTTTGAAAAAAATAGTTTTTTTCATTGTTCCTTAAATAACAACTTTTTTAATATTTTGATGAAGACTTCTACAATTTTGTAGTTTTTTTGGAAATTCAAAAAAATTTTGAAATATTTTAGAAAAAAAAACAACTTTGAAATTCGTCCGAATATTTTTAGACCCACGTTCTGGGTCTTTTTTTGAACAAAATATGCCTTTTTCAGTATTTTCCAATATTTCTTGTGAAATTAACACTATTTTGATAATAATTCAAAATTTTTTTAAAAAATTTGATTTGCAAAAAAAATTTTTTTTTGAAATTTTGAAAATTTTTTTGGTACTATTTTTTGTCAACCTCTATCTCAATTACTAGTTGTCCAATTTGAATGAAAATTATATGGATCGATAGGAAATTTTTTGAAAATCATTTTGGTTTTTTGAATTTTTAAAAAATTCAAATTTAGGTCGCTCCTGGAACCATCAAAAAGTGTGTTGAAATACCTTCAATTGCGGCAACCAATGCTATTTTTGTTTTTTATTTATCTCTAGTTTTAGCAGTCCAATTTGAATAAAAATTATATGGATCGATAGGAAATTTTCTGAAGATAATCTTAGTTGTTTGAATTTTTGAAAAAGTTGAAATATGATCGCTTCAGGAATCTTCAAATAAAAAACTACCTGAAAATCTGAAATTCTCAATGTTTGTAGTCGGAAAATTGGTTACTGTAATTCACTGCGTAGCAACGTTAAAGTGATACAACACCGTTTTTCTGTAAGCAAGAAAAAATAGAACAAAGTTTCTTTTTTCAAGAATTTTTTCTTTACTTCTATTTGCTAAACACTTGCTACTCATGAGTTTTTCAGATTTTTTGCGATTTCTAGGAAGAAAATGCTCAAAGAAATGTGCAGTATCACTTTATCATTGCTACGCAGTGAATTGTAGTATCACAAAGAAACTCATGGAAAAATGATGTAAGCGGTACATTGATTCTTGCTCCCACTTATTCAAAAAACACGTAAAATCCGACCCTCTAAACCCAAATAAATCGAGTTTGTGAATCTGAATATCATAAACTCTTTAGGCACTTAAGAAAAGAAGAAGGACTTATCCTTGTTATAAGAGGATCATAAAGTCAATGTGAACAACTACTTGATGTCATTTTATAGCCTCTTATGGAGTTCATTTTGACTGTTTTCAGGGAGAATATTATTTTCTTTTCAAACTGTATAGTTTCCATAGAAAATGAACTTAAATTTGGCCTAACCTATTTCAAGTGTAGAATTTTTCGCTGATTCGAATGCACCTAATACGAGCCAAAACAGACCATTTTGAAGCGAGTTGTATGCGTTTGAAGTTTTCGCGAGAGACGCAGAGAAAGCAGACACTCTCGTGGTCGAAGAGACGCAGAGAAGTGAGACAGTGTCTGCGTCTCTCACGAAAACTTCAAAGCTCATAACTCGCTTCAAATGGTCCGTTTTTGCCCGTGTTAGGTGCATTCGAATCAGCAGAAAATTCCACATTTGTTGAAATTAGTTTTTAAAAAAACTCAAAAAAAATTTTTTTAGAAAAAAAATTAAAAATCGTCAAAAAATCATTTTCTTTTTGCTCTAAAATTCAAAATTTAAAAATTTTTTCTTATAATTTTAAATACCTTGAAGATCTCAGCATTCTTTTTTCGAAAATTTCTAAGTTTTTCCAATCCATTTTTCCTTCCAATAAAAACAAGTTGCAATTACCAAATTTCTTCTTGTTTTCACCAAAAAACGGGAAGTAAAAAAGTCACCCCCAAAAATTTGTCTCTTTGTCTTCTTGAGGTCCATTTTGGAATGTTGATGATGGGTAATTGAATCGAAAAGAAAACCGAAAAGGGGGAGGATAACGAGCAAGAGGAAAGAAATTCTTCTTTTTTTCTTTAGAAGACTAGAGAGAAGATAGACAATTTGATCATCTTGGAACCTTTCGGTCTCTGAGTTTCTCTCTCGTTTTTTAGACTTTATTCTATGGCGAGAAATGTTTCCCCATGACCTCCCCAGGATATGTATACATTTCGGATTCTGAGACTCTGAAAATTCAAGATTTTTGGAATATCAGATTCTGAAATTTTATATCTTCTCAAAATCCAGGTTTTTGTTATTAGGAAATTTTGGAAGTCGTGAAGTTTTTGAAGTTATGAATTTTTAGAACGCTGAAAATCTGAAAATTCAAGATTTCTGGAGTATCATATTCTTAAATTTCGTGTCTTCTCAAAATTCAAATTTTTGAAACTCTGATATTCAGGAAATTTAAAAGTTTTAGGGTTTTGAGGCTTCAGAATCTAGATTTTTTGAAAAATTAGAAAAATGTTTTTTTTGAAATTTTAGATTCGTTTGGAACTCTAAAGTGGTTTTACAGTATACCGAATTTCTGGAAATTCAAAAAATTCAAAAATTTGGTTTCAAAAATTTTTAAATTTTCATCTTTTGATGAAATCTGAAGTTCTGACGGATTCTTAGATTCGGAATTTCCGAATTTTGAAATTCTAAAACTTTAAAAATCTCAGATTTTCAAAATTTGAAAATTTTTGAATCTTCAGGAAACAGAATTTCAGAATATAATTTCGGAATTTTTTGAAATTGTCTGCTTTTTTTTTGAAATTTTTTTGAATTTTTCGATTAAGCAAAAAATGTTTTTTGATTTTTTAAAGTTGTGTTCATGATTTTCAGTTTTCTGAAGATTTTGAATTTTTTGAATTAAATTTTTTTCCACGATTCGAAAATTGCGACATTTCGAAAGTGTGACGTTTCGCAAGTGCGACGTTTTGAAGGTGAAAAATATCAAACAATTCTGGAGGAAAATATCTCTCAGGACAGCGAAATGTCGAAACGTCACACTTTCGAAACGTCACACTTTCGAAACGTCACACTTGCGAAACGTAACGCTTGCGAAACGTCTCACTTGCGAAACGTCACACTTTCGAAATGTCGCTCAGCCCTTTTTTGAAAATTTTCTAGACTCAAAAAATTTTGATCTCCGCTATTTCATATTTCTCCTCCCTTTCAAAGCTCAAAAATTTTCCATCCACCCTCATTTTCATTTTTCTCATTTTCCATGTGATGACCCTCTCTCTTTCCATTAATTTTCCAATTACTCTTTTCTCTTTGAAATTTTTCCAATTTCATCCATAATTTTCAAATGTTTATTAATGAGGTCAATTTTTTTCCAGAAAATTTTCTAACAAGAACTCAAAAAGCGGCTTAATTTTTGGAAAAATAGCCCTCGGCTATTTTTCCATCATTTTTTGATCAGGTCAGCCGGTTTTTGTTTGCTCAGAAAATTGAAGAAAATGAAGGAATTTGTCTGGAGTTTTTTGTCACAGGATTCTGGATTTTTAGACGTATTTTGAGCTCTAATTATTCTTTTCAGTAGAATTTTTTCTTCAAAACTTATTTTTTTAATATTCAGTTTTGTGGGCGGGGCCCTCGTAAAAATTATTATTTCCAATTTTCTAATTTTTTTGTTCTATTTCCTGAGAACACTGAATGTTCTCAATTTCTAGAGAACAAAATAGTCAGAAAAAATAATCAAAAATATTTTTTCTAATCAAAATTTGGAGAAAATTGGTTTATTTTTTTTAATTACAGTGGAAAGAAAATAGATTTTGAGTTTTTGAGTACCTGAAGTTATGAGATTTTGAAACTCTGAAAATGTTCGAAATTCTAAAATTTCCTGTTAAAAAAAATTCTGATATTCTGAAAATTTCCCATATGAATTTTGAAGCAAATATTTTCAACCAAAATAGATTCATAAACTTTTCAAATTTCGATTTCGTAGATTTTCAAAATTTCAAAAACATCAAAAGCTTCTCTGGTACAATATTAATTTACTTAGAATTTCAAATTCACCAGTTCAAAAATTGAAAAATATTGGAGATTCTGGTGAATTTTAATATCCTGGAACTCAAAATGTTAATTTTTTCAAGTTTCAAATCTTCGAACCTTCAAAATTCTGATAAAATTTTAAATCCTAAGAGTTTCAGTTTCCAAAATTTTGAGATTCCAAATTTCCTCTTCATTATGATCCTCAAGATTGTACATATTACTGCGATTTAAAAAATTTTAAAATGTACTGAAATTTCCAAAAATTGAAATTTTCTGAAATTTCTAAATTCTGAAGATCCCTCAATGAAAATTATACAAAAATATGACTTTGTAGCGATATTTAGTGAATACTGAAAATTTCGCTGCGTAGCAATGATAAGGTGATACAACACATAATTCGCTGCGTAGCTACGTTAAAGTGATACAGCAAATTTCGCTGCGTAGCCATATTAAGTTGATACTGCAATATTCCCTTCCTAGCCAAGCTAAATTGATACAACACATTTCACTGCGTAGCAACGCTAACTTGATACCGCAAATTTCGCTGCGTAGCCAACTCCAATTGATACTGCACATTTCGCTGCGTACCTGTGTTAAAATGATACTGCAATATTCGCTGCATAGCAATGCTTACTTGATACTGCACATTTCGCTGCCTAGCCATATCAAATTGATACAGCAAAATTCAACGCGTAGCAATGTTAAAGGGATACAACATATAACTCACTGCGTAGACATTACTAATTGATACAGCAAATTGCCCTTCCTAGCCAAGCTAAATTGATACAACACATTTCACTGCGTAGCAACGCTAACTTGATACCGCAAATTTCCCTAAAACATCATACTTCCCCCAAATTATGTCACATTCATCATTCCCACTTATTACGTATGTTTATTTTCTCTCCATGAACTTTTCCCTTTTCTTCTTTCAACTTTTCACCCCCTATCCTTCCTATTTTTATCCGCCTCCTCTTTTCTCTCTATTTTTGGGGTCCCTCTGTACATCTTCTAAAAAAGAAAAGAATCGTGGAAAATAGCCTGGAGGCTCTGTGTGCCGCCGCCCATCTTTTTTCGAAATCTCCTCTAGACAATCAGAAATCATTTTGACTTCTTCTTCTGAATTCAATTAAATGTGCGAGGGAGGATAAAAGAGGAGGGTCCCTATATACATTCTCTCATTTTTTTGAAACGATAGCTATAGTTTTGATGTGGATCGAATTTCAGTGCCATTTTGAGACACTCTTTGAAGTGGAAACATTTTGATTTTTTGGTCAGAATGGTCCGTTCTTTTTTAAATTCAATTTAAAGCAGGATTACTGTATTTTTTCTCAAATGATCTTCCAAATCACAGTATTTAAGAAAATGAAAATTCAAAAATCGCTGAAAAATTGATTTCCAACTAAAATTTAAAAAAAAACCTTTTTTTCAAAAAAAAATTTTTTTGAAATTTTTTTTCAACTAAGTTCAAAAAAATGTAGAACTTTTTTGCTAATTCAAATGCACTTAAAACGAGCAAAAACGGACCATTTTGAAGCGAGTTATGAGCGTTTGAAGTTTTACCGAGAGACGCAGAGAAAGCAGACACTCTCGTTGTTAAAGAGACGCAGAGAAACATGACATTGTCTGCGTCTCTCACCGAAAACTTTAAACGCTCATAACTCGCTTCAAAATGGTCCGTTTTTGCTCGTGTTAGGTGCATTCGAATCAGCGAAAAATTCTACATTTTTGAACTAAATTTTTAAAATTTCAGTTTAAAATCGAATTTTGACGATTTTCATGAAAAAAACAATTTTATAGTAAATACTGGAATTGGGACGAATCTTATGGGATTTTTCAACTCCTCAACAACTAATTTTTAGATTAATTTCAGTTGCATTTAGAGACTAAGAAAGATTATGAATCCATTTTGAAATGCTGGTCACTACAACCAAAATAATATTCTTATTTTTAGGAGATTAAATCCGGAGTAAAATGTTTATGGAATAAGAATAAGGAGACAAATTTGGATTAAGAGGGGCTAGTAAATATGTTTATAGGATGAAAAGAAGATAAAAATGGAGATGATTAATTGTTTTCTTATTTTCTTATTGTCTATTCAAAGAAATCGCAAGGAAAAGTTTGATCTACTTTATTTCAAAAAAATAATTTTCAAAGGTCCAAAATTTTACTCTGCGATTTTTTATAACAGATAATATTGTGTCATAGAATTTTCTGAATTATTTAAATTGTTCGTTTTCGCGGGGTTTTCCGAATTTTGCAGTAACAATTTTCCACGGCTACGCAGCGAATTTTTAAAGTTCGAATATTTTAAATCTTTCTAGAATATTTTTCAATTTTTATGTCGTATCATCCACTTCTTATCTCACTAGATGATCCCAGTGATAATAAGATTTCTTCGGGAAAGATATTTTTTCTCGAAAATTTTCATGAGGACACCACATTATTCATAATTGTATTGCTATCTGCTAGCATGGATTGATTTTTTTGGTAATTTCACTTTTGATTTTAATTTTGATTGTATTTTGAGTTCTAGTAGCTCAAGTTTCACGAAAATTATAGCAATCGATAAGAAATTTTAAGACAATCATACTAAAAATTTACATTTTATGAAAATTTTGTTTTTGACAGATTCTAAAACCCAAAAAAAAAAATTTAGGAAAATTTTTTTCGAAACTTAAAAAAATGTTACTTTGTCTATTTTTTTAGTACTAATGGCTCAATATTCATGAAAATTATACCAATCGATAGGAAATTTAAAGTACATATTCTTAACATTTTGAATTTTTCATAAATTTTTATTTTGACGGATTTTAAAACCCTAAAAAAAGCGCTGAGGTATTTTTTCTAAAAAAATTTTTGTATTTTTTTTTTGGAAATTTTTTGTTGGCTGCATTTCGAGTTCTAGTAGCTCAATATTTAGGAACAATATACCAATCGATAGGAAACTTAAAGAAGATAATTTTGACTTTTTGAATTCTATGAAAATTTCGATTTTGAAGGATTCTGAAACCCTGAAAACGCGCCAACGTCACCCCAGAAACTGTATTTTTTTCAAATTTTCAAAAAAATTTATTTCGATTCTATTTTGAGTTCTAGTAGTTCATTTTTTATGAAAATTATACCAATCGATAGGAAATTTGAAGACAATAATTTCCAAATTTAAATTTTTCAAAAAACGTTATATTGACGGATTCTAAAACACGGAAAAAATTTGAAAAAAATTTTTTTGAAAATTTTACCATTTATTTTATTTTGGCTGTATTTTGAGTTCTAGTAACTCAACTTTCATGAAAATTATACCAATCGATAGGAAATTTTAAGACAATAATTTTACCGTTTGAATTTTTGAAAAATATTAATTTTGACGTATTTTAAAATCCTGAAAACGTGCCAAATTCGCCAAAAAAAATTTTTTTTTAATTTTTGGCTGTATTTCGAGTTCTAGTGGCTAAATTTTTATGAAAATTATACTAATCAATAGGAAATTTAAAGTAAATATTTACAGTATTAAAATTTTTTCAAAAATTTTGAGTTTGAAGAATTCTGGCGCATTTTAAACCTCGTATAGCTGCAAAGACAAAAATTGAGTTTTTTCGCTCCAAAATAGCACGAAATGTTTATAATTTTTGAAAAATTGTAGAAAAATTCACTGTCATTTTCAATTTGATCTGAAAAACCCGCCGAAAGCCAGCAAGATTCTTCCTAAAAACTTTTGGAGTTTTTTTAAATTTTAGATCAAACTCTATTTTCCAAAAAATGCCCAAAATTTTTGGATCCATTTTTCGACCAAAAGGAAAATATGTTTTCTTCTCTCAATTCCTTATGTATATTCTAGAAAATTCAACACTTTTTTCTATCTCTCTTATTTTGTTCGAATGTCCATCGACCAACACCCAAAGCACCCTCAATTTTCCATTAATATTTCAAAAACCGGCTTCCGTTTTTTGAAAAATTTCATATTTGGTTTTTTACCTGGTCAAATAGGGCCTCGTGGCTATTATTATTATTATTATTATGGAGCAGTGAGAGCAACTTTTGCAATTTCCGGTTTTTTTAGGGGTTATTTTCGGAGTGGTGAAACTTATTTTTAAAGTTTTAAAAGGTTCGCAAAAAACTGAAATTTTAAAGCATTTTTGAAGGCTTTTTCAAAAAGTTTTTGAGGATTTTTAAATTTTAAAGATTCTGCAAACTTTTGAAGATCAAAAAAAATTTTATTTTAAAATTCGTTCACAGCTCTAAAATCAGTCGAAATTCAAAAGTTTTGAAATGTTGAAAAATAAAACATTTTCCAAGGAATTCCCTATATACTTTTTGTTAAATTTGGATGATCGATTTTCAAAGTCAAAGTTTTGACAAATGCTTAGAGTGTCTACTTGTCTGCGTCTCTAAAAATTATAAAATTAAACGGATTCTCCACAAAATTCCACACAATTTGGTAAAAGTTTCATTCCGCTAGCTGAACTAGAACTCGAGATATGACGCTTCGAAGTTAGAGCGAGAGAGAGAGAGTGTGGGGAAGGAAGAGGACGCAGACACGCTCGCCGTCGGCGTCTCCTCCTTTCCCCACACTCCCTCGCTCAAAACTTTGAGTGCGCGTATCTTTCTTTAGAATTGAGATATCTGAAATTTGAAAAAAGAAATCTGTGTAGAATTTTATGCTGAACAATCTTATAGTATCATCGGTTGCAGTTATACATTTTGAAATACCCCAAAAATTCGATTTTTCGTCAAAAATTTGTCCTATTTTTAGCCTTCTTCGTATGTATCATACGTTTTTTCCAAAATTTCGGGTTTCTCTCTTCTGAAATTTCAAAGATTTCAGAAACCCCTGTCCCACATGATTAATATGGAGACAAACCCTTCATTTCAATTTCATCCCACCCCCATCCATTTCCAGCAAAAAAAAAACTACGTCAAAAAACAGTTGTGTCGTCACTGAGTGTGAATAAAACAAAATAATCCCTAAAATTCCTCTTCATTTTCTTTTTTTCTCCATTTCTCTCGATTGTGTGGTCTGAATCAGAGATGAGCGGAAGAGCATTTTTGAAATGGCGGAAGGCGGAAGGCGGAAGGCGGAAGAGGGAAAATTTTGGCGGAAGGCGGAAGGCGGAAGGCGGAATTTCAAAAATTTTGGCGGAAGGCGGAAGGCGGAAGGCGGAATAGAAAAAATGGGCGGAAGACGGAAAGTGGAAGGCGGAAGGCGGAATTTCGCCTACTTTTACTCGGAGTTTCCTGCATAAAAGAGACGTTTTTGCTGCTGTTTCGCTTAATTTCAGGGTTTCAAGCATGAAATAACCGAAAAATCACTGTTTTTAGCAAGTTTGAAAAAAAATTTGAAATTCCGCCTTCCGCCTAATTTTTCCGATTTTTGGCGGAAGGCGGAAGGCGGAAGGCGGAAGTGAGAAAATTTTGGCGGAAGGCGGAAGGCGGAAGGCGGAAGAGGAAAAATGGGCGGAAGGCGGAAGGCGGAAGGCGGAAGGCGGAATTCCGCTCATCTCTGGTCTGAATCGAGGCTGGCCGCGGCTTTTGAAAATAAAAAAAAATAATTTTCTGTTTCTGAAGTTTCTGAAGCCGCCAAAAGTCCTCGAAAGTCCCTATGATCAAAATAGAGAAGAAAACTGAATTTTTTTGGCTGAAAATTGAAAAAATTGAGGTCAAGAAGAAAAAGAGAGGAATTTGATATCCGTGAGAAGTACATCTTCTTTACTTTGTTTGATTTTGGATGACTCACAAAGTCTAGAAAAAAAAGGGACCTTAGGGTTCTTGAGATTTTTTTTTTCACTTTGATCTTTTGAACTTTAATGTATTTTGGGAAATTTGAATTTTTTTTGGAAAAAAATTTGAAAATTAAAAAAATTTCAAAAAATTAATTTTTAAAAATTTGAATTTTTTTTTTGAAAAATTGAAAATTATTTTTTCAAAAGTTCTTTTAGAAATTTTTGGTTCTGAATTCTGAAATTTTTAAGATGGCCCCTAGATTATGATATTTTGAGATTCAGAAGATTCCAAATCTCGAGGTTTTGAAAATTTGAAAATTTTTGAGATTTTCCGTTTTTTTTTTCAATTTTGATGGATTCTGATTGTTCAGGATTCTGTGGGAAAACGGAGAATTTTCTAATTAAAACTGAAGAGGGAATGACCCGAAGTGTTACCCTGGTATTTGGCTCATAATTTGTCAAAATACATCACACGGTGTAACTAGTAAAACCACAAAGTTATAGGTGCGCTCTCCCGGGTTTACCTGAATTAGGGCTTCTTTTGTAATTTTTGGAAAATTTTTGATCACTCACATAAAAACAGTCATAAGTCAGTAGAACAAGGAGCAATTTTGATGTTCTTTTTTTTGTTTGATAGCACATAAAACAATTCACAAAAAAGTCTCTCAGAGCATATATCCATCTACGATACATGCGCTTTTATGAATTGAAATACAAGGTCTGAAGTATACGGTAGTTTCAAAAAGTGCCAATTTTTGGCAATCGGGGAACGGGGGACTACCACTATAGGAATCCTTGCACCTAGTAATCAACAAGTACCTTCTCAAACATAGGGGTCCGGCTCGAGTTACGAAAGATATTTTGATTTTTTAAATTTTTTTCGAAATTTCCATGTATCCCTATACGATGGATTTTGAAAAAAATCATGAAAATTCGATGAGGACTAATTTCGATTTAAATATGATTTTTAACAAGATTTCTCTGAAAATAAAACATCCACATTAAAATTAGTCCTCATCGAATTTTCATGATTTTTTTCAAAATCCATCGTATAGGGATACATGGAAATTTCGAAACAAATTTAAAAAATCAAAATATCTTTCGTAACTCGAGCCGGACCCCTATGTTTGAGAAGGTACTTGTTGATTACTAGGTGCAAGGATTCCTATAGTGGTAGTCCCCCGTTCCCCGATTGCCAAAAATTGGCACTTTTTGAAACTACCGTATACTTCAGACCTTGTATTTCAATTCATAAAAGCGCATGTATCGTAGATGGATATATGCTCTGAGAGACTTTTTTGTGAATTGTTTTATGTGCTATCAAACAAAAAAAAGAACATCAAAATTGCTCCTTGTTCTACTGACTTATGACTGTTTTTATGTGAGTGATCAAAAATTTTCCAAAAATTACAAAAGAAGCCCTAATTCAGGTAAACCCGGGAGAGCGCACCTATAACTTTGTGGTTTTACTAGTTACACCGTGTGATGTATTTTGACAAATTATGAGCCAAATACCAGGGTAACACTTCGGGTCATTCCCTCTTGAGAAAATTAGAGATTTTTCGATTTTTTGAAACTTTTGAAAGTTTATGAAGGATTCTATTAGAAAAATTAAAGAGTTTCCGATTTTTTGAAAATTTGGAGATACTAAAAATTTTTGTGATTCTAGTTTTCTGAATCTTGCGATATCTAGTTTTTGAAGGTATTGAAAAATTCTCAGGATTCTGAGGATTCTGAAGCATTCTAAGGGTCCCAAATCTGATAGATTTCGAAAAATTGAATTTCTGAATTTTCGAAATCCTGAAAATCCAAAACTTCAATTATTGGTTTTCTGATATTTTGATATTTTAAGAATGCCCGATTTTTTGGAAATTTCAAGATTCTGAAATGCTGTATATTCTAGATTCCTTTTTTTTTAAAGCTTCTAAAGATTCTGAAGGGTTCCGTGTCTATACGGTTTCAGAAATTTGAAATTTTGGGAATTTTGAGGAAGTTCCAAATTCTGAACATCCAAAATTCAACATTTCTCAGTTCTAGGCCAACCAGAACTTAAAGAAAAGAATCATATTTCCAAAAAAAAGTATCCAAAAAATGAATTTCAAAGTTGTTCATCAATCGATATTTCTTTTTTTCTAATTTTCTAATAATTTACACTTTTTTCAATTTCATGCTCCCCAAAATGGCACAACTTCTCTCTTTCTCTCCCAAAAAGAACCCTTTGAAGTCTTTGAATTTCCTCAAAAAAAAAGACAATATCGCGTGCCAGACACCACTTTTCTCAACAAAAAAGTCCCTTTCATTTTTTTTCAATTTTTCGTTCCATTTTTTCCTTGTTCCAATGATCCTCTATTCTTTCCGAATTATTCAACGAGTCTCTTCCATTCGACTTATTCTCAATTTTTTTGATAGAAAAAAATCAAAAATTCATAAAAGACGTCATTTTTGGAACAAAAAATTTCCTGTTTCAGAATTTTAAATCTGATGGATTTTATTTTACGATTTTGGATTTCTAGGCCAACTTTGATGGCCTAGTTTTTTAGTTTCTTGGATTTCTAGGCCACCTGAAACTGAAATATATAATTTTATGGATTCTGAGGAATATTAAAATGACGGCAAATCTGAATTTTTTCAAATAAAATGTTTAAATTTTCTGATTTTTCGTGTTTCAGGATTCCTAAATAAAATTTCTAGTCTTATAGGATTCTGCGGATTCTGAAGACGTGAGAAATTGAAATTTCAATAATTTTTTCACATTTGTCACTCCCTTAATCCTTGTCTGTCTACACCATTGTAAATTGTCATATTTTGAGGGTTTCCCTCATTTTTATCCCCTTTAATTCTTCCGCCTACATTTTACGTTCATTTTTTTTTTGAATTTTGAACTCGTATTCTAAATAAGTTTTTTCTTGAGAGAAACATTTTAAATTTAAATGAAAATTACAATATTTGATAGAGAATTTAAAGTAGATGTTTTCAATATTTTGAATTTTTCAAAAAGTTTGATTTTGACGGATTCTGGAGCCTACGAAGTCTTAACTATCTTTCTAGGCAAAATCCTCCGGAAAATAGGGATTTTCGAAACTGTGAATGAACCAAGTTTTTTGAAAATTATACCAATCGATAGAAAACTGAAAGTAGATATTTTCAGCATTTTGAATTTTTCAAAATTTTTGATTTTGACGGATTCTGTGGCCCTTGAAACCATAGACGCTCCAAAGTCACCCCAGCCTTCCCTCTTCATTTTTTTTGTGTGTTTGTTTCTGTCTGTGGGCCCCCAGATTTCTCACAAGTATCAAATTTTTGTGAGCCCCGCTTTTTTTTTCATTTTTTCGCCTATTTTTGCCCCATTTTCGCTTCCTACGATTTTTTGACTTTCAATTTTTCTTACTGTAGCTTCAAGACCCTTATTGTACATTCAACTTTTCAGAACTCCTTCAAAAATGGGAAACGAAAATTCATCGCTAGTAAAAATCCGTCGAGGCAGCAAAGAGCCAAGTGTCATCATTGAATGTGTCGACGCAAAAAAGTGAGTACTTTTTTTAAACGAAAAAAAATAGAGTAGGTGGATGAGAAATCAAATTATAGGGTAGTGCGCTTTTGCTCAATTTTCTTATGTTGAATTCTTAAGCGATTTCTTTTTTCCAAGAAAAGCGAGAAGAATCTGCATTTGATATATGATATTCATGTGGGAGTTTCTTTTTTTGCTCTTGAAGATAGATTTCTTTCATTTTCTTTCAGATCGAATCTTGCTAAAAATTGCTCCAAATTATTATATTTTTAACTAACAAATTGTCGAAAATGTGGTTACTAGTTAATGAAAACGGTAATTTTAAGGTTTACTACAACAAAAAAATTTCCAAAAATCGTTCTGCACTTTGAAAAACTATGTTTCTTCCCATTACCCATATCAGCAAAGAAAACAAAAAAGATTAGCCATCAGTGGGAATCGAACCAGGGCCTTGAGATTCATAGTCCAAACTGTACCCAGTTGAGCCATTGCGCACCACGACAGTTTGAGGTGCGCGCCGGCGCGTCGGCGCCGCCGCGCGCTTTCAACTTGAATGGCGTTCCATGGCGCAATTGGTTACCGTTTTGCCTACGAATCTCAAGACCCTGGTTCAATTCCTACTAGGCTCCAAATTTTTTTGCTTTTTTTGCTGAGTCTAGAAATATAAAAATATCTGATTTTGACCTTTGGGAAGCCTCAGAAATCGCTAATTTTTTTGTTCTTTTGCCGGAATTTGTTTACGAAAGTTCTTTTTTCATTGAAAAAAGTTTCCTATAAACTTTCGGAACATCAAAAATTAGGGCCCTTCTGTTTTTTCACAAGATTTTTTTGGAGGGAAATTCAAACTTTTTCTGTGCTTTAGTCCATCCATAGTCTTTAGACTTTCACTCGGAAGTTTCTTCCAAGAATATAGATAATAAAATTCACACATGTATATGTCCGTCTCTTTTTCCCAATGGCTCAGACCAAACTTCCTTATCCAAAAAATGCAAATTCTATAAGAGTCTAGAATATTCAAAAAAAAAATCAGAAAAAACATGTCTTCAACAAAATCACATCATTTTCCAGTTTCTTACTCTTGTTTTTCACCCAAATTTTTCCAGTCAAGCGTACGTTTTTTCGCATTCAAGAGTGTAGAATTCTGACGTATCACGAATTTTATAACATTTTTGCTATCTTTTGAAAATGATTTCATTTTTCTAGAAGCCTTCGAAAAAGTTTTGCAAAGTAAAGTGCATTGGGATTACATTTTCATTTCCTTGTCTGGGAAAATTTATATTTTTCATTCATTTTGAAGTCGTTTTTAGAAAAATTTGGCCGAAGATTTTCAGCTAAATTGCTTCAAAATATATTTTTCTTCTTTTCCATTCATTTAGAAGGCATTTTCAGTGAAAATTAGCAGAAATTTTCGAAAAAATCGCTTCAGGCCTCGAAAAACTATGTTTCTTCCTGTTATCCATATCAGCAAAAAAAGCAAAAAATATTGGGCGTCATTAGGAAGCGAACCAGGGCCTTGAGATCCATAGTCAACGCTACTACCAGTTGCGCCATGACGCACCAAGACAGTTCCAAGCGCGCGGCGGCGCCGCCGCGCGCTTCAACTTTTGATGGTGTTCTATGGCGCAACTGGTAGAGTTATTGACTACCAATCTCAAGGCCCTGGTTCGATTCCTACTGGCGCCCAATATTTTTTGCTTTTTTTGCTGATATGGGTAATGGGAAGAAAAACGATTTTTCTAAATTTTTTGGCCAATTTTCATTAAAAACGGCTTTAAAATGAATACCACTGTAACTCAGCACGTGCTTCAAACTTTTACGTCATCCGATGTTCCTTTTTTTTCAATTTTCCACACATGTCCATTCTTGTTTTGGTCCTTTTCTCTGTTTTCTCCAGGGGCGCCCCTTTAAATTTTGGCGCATATCCCTATATCTCATAAAACAGCAGCCCCTCCCTCTCTCTCTACTCAATCATCCCTCAGGCGTGTAGACAAACGTTTTTTTCTGGAAAACAGAAGGAAAAAAAAAGAAGTGATGAGTCGCTTTTTTGCATATTGTCTGTGGGAACTGATTTTTTTCGGGTTTTTGGGGGTACGGTAGGAGTAAAAAAGTTACGTCTCCCGATTTCCAGAAACAAAAGTGTGCGGTTTTGAAAGGTTCCTAAAGCTCAAAACCAGACATTTTTATGTTTCTTGACTCAGAAAAAAAGCAAAAAATATTGGCCACCATTTGGAATTGAACCAGGGTCTTGAGATTCGTAGTCAAAGCTGTAACCAAACGCGATTCCAGCGGCGCGGGCGCGCCCCGCCGCGCCCCCTCAAACTGTCGTGGTGAGCCATGGCGCAACTGGTGGCATTATTGACTATGAATCTCATCACGCTGGTTCGATTCCCATTGGTGGCAGATCATTTTTGCTTTTTTCGTTGATATGGGTAATGGTAAGAAAATTTATTTTTCGAGGTCCGCAACGATTTTTTAGGGATTTTTTGCCTAAATTTGACTAATAAAAGGCTTCCAGACGACTTTAAAGTTGGAAATTGATGTAGAAAACCTCAAAATCACCCATTCTATTGCCAAAGAACTACATTTTTCGCTGATTTTGTACCCCTTTTTGTCTATTTTTTCGCCTCTTTCTTCTCTCAAAATGAGCCCTAAAAAGAGATAAAAAAGAGACAAGGATAAAAAGGAAAGAGACTCTGGCACAAAATTCAATTTCTGTTCAAATGTATGGGGACCGATTTGAGGAGAATAAAAAAGTCTCCTTTTCTTTTTTCTTCTCCCCCTACTCAATCTGATTTCTGTTCATTCGCGGACCGCATTTTTTGAGACTTTATCGCCTACACTTGACCTGTTTTTTGGGAAAATGAAAATATTTTGAAATTTCAAAAAGAAATTGGAAAAGAAGTGTCAACAATGACAAATTTTGATCATAATTTGAATTTTTCGAGAAATTTCGAAACTCAATTTTCAAATGATAATTTTACGGTTTTGTTGACTCATTTTTAGCTGAAAACTGGTGTACTCCTCGTGGAGTACACAAGAGTCATGTTATCAATGGAGCGAACTTTGATCCATACTTTTTTTCCCATAAAACCTATATTGTTTTTTTTCTCCAAAAAGTTTTCATGGGGAGCAGACGGTGTCCCCGAAAAAAGCGCCGCGAGCAATCCATTAATCATCAGGAAAATTAACATTGCTCATCTTTAAATTGCTCAGAGATTTCGGAGAATTTTCGAAATAATTCAAAGATCCAAGTCCCATTTTATTGATGAAGTGGAATTTTCAAAATTTTTTGGTTTTTTAGTAGATTTTTGGGGAGAGAAACGAGTTTAGAGATTTGCAAATGGCAATTTTTAAAAAACAACTTTTGAACCATAATATGGATATATTTTGCTTCAAAACCAGTAAAACTACTGGAAATCATTTTTTTTTTTTTTTTTTGAAAAATGTTGAAAAAATTTTTGAAATTTTTTTTTTAGAAAAATTACTTTTTCTTCAAACTTTTTCAAATTGCAAGCTGCAATTTTTAGCATTATTAGACCACTAACTGTAAGCATTATTAGACCACTAACTGTAAAACTGTAAAAGCTGACAATACTACTGAAATTTTTTTTTTTTTTTGAAAATTTTTTTCGAAATTTTTGAATTTTTTGTAAATTAGCTCTAACGTTAACTTCCCTAACTTCCTTATCCCGATGTTCGATCTGTCATCCCAATGGTTCCTCTTTTTTATTGGGGGTCCCCCCTACTAACGAACCAGTTTCAGTCCCTTTTTCCTTGTCTGAAAATGTTTTCTTCTCAAAAAAAAGCGTAGGCGATTCGACGATGTTTTTCCAGCAACTTTTAACGAGCTTAGGCTCAGGCTTGGGCTTAGTCATCCGAGGACAAGGAAAAGTTTTGAAAATCTCGACATTTTTTAATTGGAAAAAATTACAAAAAAAATTATTAAATTTCAAAAAAAAATCTTTTCCGAACTATCGGAAGTTAACTCCATTTTTATCAAATTAACAATGCACTATCCAGTCGCGGTCCATTGAGAAAACGGACCTCTTTGTGTACTCCTCGTGGACAATCTGACTAAAATTTTCAGTGCTTTTGAAGTCAAATTAACTCAATTTCCAATGGCCCATTTTTAATGAAAATTATACCAATCGATAGGGAATTTTAACGAGTTTTAGTTTGAAATTTAATTGATTTGATAATTCTATTTTTTACGATTGAAAAACGGACCTTTTTGTATACTCCTCGTGGACAATTCAACTGAAATTTTCAGCCATTTTCAAATCGATTTTACTCAACTTCTAACGGTCCGATTTTTATGAAAAGTATACCAATCGATAGGAAATTTTAAGGGAAATTTTGATTTTGACGTCTTCTGAAGGCAAAAATTCCGAACGCGCCGAAGGCACTCCAACGTTGCAATTTTTGACTGTTTAATCCAAGTTTTCAGTCAATTTTTTCAACGAAATTTGGATTTTTAAGAATTATTTTAAGAATTATTTTTGTAATTTTGGGCTCCACGAGCTTTTAAAGACATTTTGTAAAGTGTGACGTTTCGCAGGTACGACGTTTTGAAAGCGTCTCTTTTTGTAGGATATTTACTCAAACGGCTCACTGAGAGATATTTTTCCTCATAATGGTTGCAAATGTTTGCTTTCGAAACGTCACACTTGCGAAATGTCGCAGAGCGAAATTTTGTTGTATCACATTTACATGGGTACGCAGCGAATTGGATTTTTCACAATTTTAGACTCAAAATTCGTGCAAAATTCGAATTTTTTTTTGAATTTAAGATCCCAAAAATCGTCTTTTTCTATAATCTCAAGATAAACCCAAAAAATCGAATTCAAAACTACAGTATCCCTACAGTAAACCCTATGAAGAATTTTTGGGGTCACTTTTAAGTTTATTGAACGAAAAAAAAGTTCAAAAAAAGTTTTTCAAAAATTTTTTTTCCCGAATTCAAGTTCCCTTATTTTTGTTCTATTATTTTCTTTCTTTTTTCTTCTTTCAACCCCCTAATGAGACCCTTTTCCATGTCTATTCTTCTCCCCCCATATATACCCTTTTCAATTCCAATTAAGATGATTAAAGAAGGGAAAAAGAAAAAAAACTCAAAAAACCGCCCCCAATTCTAATTCAACAAATGGAGAAGAAATATATAAATAGAGAGAGTCTATTGAATAGGAAAAAAGAGTTTTAAATTATTCCCAAAGATGCTTTCTCCTCCCATTTTTGCTCCATTCCAGGAGCCCCTGAGCCTTCTCCTTATTCTATTCTAAAATGTTTTACAGAGACCACCATACTCCTGTCTATCGAAAAAAGTCGCGGCGAAGTGTGAGCCAATCTCGACCGACATCGATTATCGAATCGAAACGGTCCACTATTGTGCCGCCGATTCCTGCGCTAATAAAAGGACAATTGTCTGGAGAAGATTCGATTAGTATTGGATCCAGGAAAAGTTCTGGTGAGTTTATGGGGTACTGTAGAAGAAGGGGTACTGTAGAGGGAGGGAGTACTTTAGAAGAAGGAGTACTGTAGATGAACGGAGTACTGTAAAAAAGGGGGTACTGTAGACAAGGGGAGTACTGTAGAATAAAGTGTATTTTTGAAAAATTAGTACGGTAGATAAAGCGAGTACTGTATAAGAAGGGGACACTGTAGAAGCAAGGGTACTGTAGAAAAAGGAGTACTGTAGACAAAGATAGTACCTGTAGATAAAGAGATTACTGTATTATTATTAGCACTGTAAATGTAACCAGCAATCACGTGGCCTAACTTGTAAGTTCTGAGACTATTGGGTTTCTGGGCCATTATATGTAGTTTTGGCCGAATTCGAGTTTTCTGGGCCACAAAAATTTTTTAAATTTGGAATATTGTTAGTGCGCTCTATGGACAACGACCAAGAAATCTAATTTTCCATTTGAAACACCTTGCAGATTTTCAACTTTTTTTGTAATTTTTTCTGTAGAAGAAGGGGTACTGTAGTTGGTTGGAATCTTAGGCCCAAATTCAAATTTTCTAGGTCATGGCCTAGAATTCCAAATCAACGCAAAAGTTAGAAAAAATTTCTTCCGTTTTTCTTCCGTTTTTGAAACCAAAAAAAAAACAAGATTTCCAAAATCTCATCGTGAGAATTCCATGTCTGGAACGATTGCTCATCATAAAAAAACTACAGAAAAAAATTTTCGGGGGGAAGTTTTTTTCCGGGTTCCTTATTAAGAATTTCCGAGAAACATCATGATTGGAAGGCCGAAATGGAATGAGTCATTTTTAGGTTTGCCATTCGTGGCCTAGAATTCCAAAAAATGGAAAAAAACTAGGTTATGGCCTAAAAACTCAAAAATCCGAAAAACTAGGTCACCTAAAAAGCCAAAATTATTTTAAAACTAGGCCAAAAAAAGCTAAAAAGCTGAAATTGTTTTAAAACTAGGTGATGGCCTAAAAAACCGATATCCACAAAAACTAGGGAATGACCTAGAAACCCAAAGTTGTAAAAAACTAGGCCATGACCTAGAAACTCAAAAATCCGAAAAACTAGGCCATGGCCTAGAACCCCCAATAATCTCAAAAACTAGGTCATAACCTACATAAAACCCCGATAATCTCATTAACTAATCCAAGACCCCAGTTTTCAATTTTTTTCACAATTTCCGGTGACCTAGAAACTCAAAAACTAGGCCACGAAAAATCCCAAAAAACAATCTTGACCAGTCTGTTCTTGGTCTCTAATCATCATGGTCAGTCACCAACACTAATCGAATCAAATCAGAACTTTTCTTGTTATTTTATTTTCGAGAAAAAAAATTGTTCACCAAAATAAAATAAAAAAACATGGCTTCTTTAGCTCATTTCCGGCGGGCCCCCTATTTTTCCAGTATTATCTTGTCTCAACCTGGAAATGGGACTGAAATGCTTCTTTTTTCATATCTCTCAACTAGTAGCAGTAATAACCCTCTCCACCCCCACACACGGGTCCCCTTTTTCCAAATACTACTATGTTTTTCAATGCGCGGGTCCCCTCCCCCCTCATCATCAAAAACATCTTCTTCTTCTCCCTCGTTTTTATTATTATTATTTTGCAGTATCCAATTTCCGACTATCTTCCGACGGATCCGGAGACTCGCTGCTCAGTCCACTCACCGCTTCATCGAATAACGATCGACGGAGGAGTCGAAGTCTGTGTTCGGCACAAATGAAGGACGATGCGCAGGTTTGTAGAGGGGATACTGTAGGTGTACTGTAGTTTGATCTGTAGACGAGGGAAGGTACAGTAGGAAGACATAAGAGTACTGTAGTTTGCTATGCACAATTTGTCTTACTGTACAAGACTATTGCTAGGCTACCGTAGTTTGTCGAAATATAGAGTACTGTAGGCGTATACTGTAGTTTGACCTCGAGGATCATTCTTACTGTAGAGGATGAAAGAGAGTGGGTACTGTAGTTTGATATGCAGGGTCAATCTTACTGTAGAAAAATAATGACTACATGACTACTGTTATATTTTTCGAAGGCATATTTGGATTACTGTAGGCGACAAATGCTGTATTTACAGTTTTTAACACATGTAATGAAATTTGAATTTCGAAATTTAGCGTTTTTGAAAAAAAAAAGTTTTAAAATTTGAAATTCTGAAATTTAAAAAATTTTGAAAAAAAAAATCTTAATTAGAAAAAGCTGAAATTTCAAGGACTTCAGAATCTCAGAATTTCAACTTTCTCAGGTTTTGAAATTTCGAGATTTTGAGGTTCATAATTTTAAGATTTTTGAGATTCTGAAGTTTTGAGATTCTTAGATTTCTGAATTTTCTGAAATGGGAATTTCGGAAATTCTCAAATCGTGAAAAATATGAATTTCAAGGTAGCGAATATTCTGGGATCCCGAAAATTTCCGATTCTCAAATCTACTAATTCTGGTATTTTGAATTTTTCGATAATTTTACAATCTATCTCAAAATATCTTCTTCAGAAATCTGAATCCAGATATTTGAGATTTTCAGAATCTCAGATTTTCTGAATATCTGAGAATCGAAAGTTTCAGATTTCCAGAAAAAAAAAGAGAACTTGCACATTATCTGAAAGTTGAGAAAGCGGAAGTTAAAAAATTTTTGAACAATATTGAAAATAGAGAAAAAATAACTGAGAAATTTCAAATTTCTTTGCAAACGAAAATTCCAAAAAAAACTTCGAATTTTGAAAAACTTTGAAAATTTGAGAATTTTCTTTAACAAATCTTTGAACTCTTGTATCTCAAAAACCAACAAAGGTATCAACAAACAATTAATTACAAAAATGTGCCAAATGTTATGATGAGCAATATTGTAAATTAATACTTTTATATATCTATAATGGTTCTTGAGATATAACGCTTCAAAGTTGGCGCGCCAAAAGAGACGCGGCCTGGTGTGCGCGCTTAGAGGCGCATATCTCTAGAAAGCGTACAGCTATCAAAAAGTTTATAACTACAAAAATGTGCCAAATTTTATGATGAGCAATTTTGTAGTTATACTTTTTTGATAGCTTTTCTGGTTCTTGAGATATAACGCTCCAAAGTGAAAGTTCTATCTTTACTATTAACAAACGCAAAATTCTGTGTGTCTGTGTGTCTGTGCTGTGTCTGTCGCTGGCCCTAGCTCAGTCCCCACTGGACCGATTTTTCCCAAATTTTGGCAGGTTATCAGAAATTTCTTCGAGATGATGCCCGTCTATTTTGTTTTTCGATTCGTGGAGAAATGAGGTCAGGAGAGCGCAAAAACCTCCATTTTGGGACCATCCAGTTGCTTTTTTAAATGGAAGGGGAGAGAGTGAAGAGTTCACGGAATTATTTTTCAAAATTTCAATATTTTCATTTCTAAAAATTTCACGTTGCCCGAAGGGCCCCAGAGGGGCGTAGCCCGTCTGGTTATTAAAACATTTAAGGATTTTCAAACGTTCATAACTCTGTTCAAAATCCATATTTTTCGATAGTTTTTAACTTATTTTGAAGCTGAAAATGTTATTTTGACCCAAAATAAAAGTAATTGCGCTAAAAATTAATCAGAAACATTAAAAATCCCAAATTTCAATGGCCTAGAAATCCCTCTTAAATTCCAAACTTCTTCCATCATCATGTTATTTTCAAATTCTCAGAATCCCCCCTTTTTTTCTAATTTTGTTTCGGGTCCCCCCATTTTTCATTTCCAAGTACACATCTCCTCCTAAATTCGTCCCCTTCAAATGAAATTTGTTCTCCGTGTTCTTAGTACTAACTCATTGCAAAAAAAAAGTAGGAAAATTGAAAAAAAATCCTTTGGGAGAAGGAATTTTTTCCATTTTTTCCTTAGAATCGAGAGGTGCTAACCTAATTATAGAAATCTTTACGGAATCCTCCTAAAAATAGAAAATACAAATTTTGTGCTCTTTTTCTCAGATTTTCGAGCCCCAAGAAAAAAAGAAATAGATACTCCCTCCCTCTCTTTTAAAGTCTCATTAATCTCTCTGAAAATCCAACAATCCCAAAAAAATACGCCTTTTTTGAGCTTTTTGAGAGATTGTGAGCTCTCATAGTTATTTTCAAATTTCCCGCCAAAAAAATTATGGAAAAAACGAAACATCGACGACGAAGACACATTTCGATTATTCACGCTATATTTTTTGTGTTCAAAGTGAGAAAGGTAGGTGGGAAATTTTGGGATTCTAGAGGATTCTGAAATTTTGAAATTTTGAAAATTATAATTTTCTGATATTTTAAAATTTTGAAATTTTGAAACTTCAAAATACTTGAAATTTCAAAATTTTGAGATTCTAACATTCTTTGGAAAATCAGAAAAAACCAAAACAATTTCAAATAAAGTTGTTTATCAAAAATATCCAAAAACTAGTTTTTTTTTCAAAATTTCAAACAAAAAAATTACGAAAAATTTTTTTTGCTAATTTTTCTAACACTCATTAGAGCTTCACAGGAATGTATCATATACTCCAAAAATCAAAAGTTCAATAGAGCGCGCTTGCAATGTATCTTCAAAAATCCAACACCAATTACAAAAGACTATACACAACTCTGCAAGCTTTGCAAGTTTCCTTTAGAAATCAAGAATTCAAAGAAAAAGACACCAAAAACTAATTGCTGATTCTAATTACTTGAAAATAATAATACTCCAATGCTCAATTTCCAAAAGACTAATTAAGAAAATGTTCATCTTCTCATCTCGAATTCTTATAAATTCATAACTTTTTCAGGCAGTGGCTGCACAACAAAATAAAGATGAAAAGAATGGAGGGAATGGAAGTGGAAGGAAAGCGTCGAGTGGTTTGGTTCCATCACTGAACCGCCTGAGAATTCAACAGTGTTTTAAAGCGGCAAAGTGAGTATTAATTTGGGGTCCGGTTTGAAAAAAAATCATTAGAAAAACTTTTAAAAAATTTTGTTGTAATTTTTTTTGAAAATTTTAGATTTTTTTATTTTTGAAATTTTTTATGGGTGTCAATTTCGGGGAAACTAGGAGCTCAAAAAGCTAAAAATGCTTCTAGAAAAATGGGCCCTTTGATATTTTAAGAATTTTGGAAATTTTGAATCTTGAAATTTTTTAAAATTAAAAAAAAATTTTGTTTAAATTTAAATTTGACTCAGTAGCCACAATGAAATGATACTGTAAAATTTGGTATATGAGAGAATATAGAATTTGTCTCGTTTTAAAAACAGAGCATGAAAATTTTCGAAACAATTTTTTTAAAAATTTTTTGAAAAACTTTTTTCGAAAATTTTTTTTTTGAAAATCATGCATCTTTTTTGGAAAATTATCCGCTTTCTGACAAATTCGGACATTTTAGAACTTTTATATTTGCTCAAAACCCTGAAGAACTTGTAAAAAAATCTCTTGAAAATCTCGTAAATCCCTGTTCCCAAATTCCACATTTCCTGCATTTCTTTAAAAAAACTACAGAAATTCAATTTGAAAACTACAGAATTCAATTTGAAAACTACAGAATTCAATTTAAAAACTACAGAATTCAATTTGCTTTTAATCTTCCAAAATACATTCGAAGAGTCAAAATCAAAATTCAAAATTTTAACTCAAATATATTTTTCTTTAATTTGAAAACCCTGTAAACGTATCCACCTCAATTTTCAAATCAAACCACGGAGCACTTTAAAAATTGAAAACTGTAGCTCAAAATTTAAAATTTAAATTTATGCTCTACAATTTGTGAAATATCCCTTGAAAATCCCGTAAATCCTCCAATTCAACTTTCAATATTCAAAGTGCTCCAAATCTTTTGGAACTCCTTTGAAAGTCTCAAAATCTTTCATTTCACAATTTTCACTTAATTTTAACCCCTCAATTTCCAGACCCTCAATCGGAGATGCAATAATGAAGCGCGCGGCGGCGTCTCGTGCCGAAATGCGTGCTCTTCTCTCGAAAATGAACGAAAAACAGATTGAATGTCTCGGAAAACAAATGTTCGAGCTAATCACGGATGCCGTCGAAAATGCGGATAAATCGGAGAAGGTGAGAGGGGATTTTGTAGAGTTTTTAATATATTTTGGATTTGAACAACTTTTAGTGGGCGGAAAGTTTGTTTTATCTTTTGTAGTATCAAATTCTATGAAATCTGATCAAAAATCAAGCCCCAAAAAGTAGATATCGCCCACAAAATGCTCTGAAAATGGACAAAAATGACCTGGATTTTAAGCTGACCTATCAAAATCCATTGAGCTGAAAAGTATTATAAAATCCAGGTTTTAAGATGGATCAAATTTTCAATTTGAGTCATTGGGAGCTCAAACGGCTTAAGCTGGAATAAGAAATCCAGAGAATAAGTATTTTTGAAAGAAGTCTGAAATCGGATAAAATACGGTTCGGGACAAAAAAGTTTTCATGGCGTTTTCTAGTTGAAAAAGGTCAACTTTGAGGGTCTGAAAAAGTGATTTCCAGATATCCGATTTTTCTGAAATTTCGTGAGCTTACAGAACAACTTTAAAACTTCATGCTCACAAACATTTAAAATATTTCATTGACGGGAAGGTCATTTTTCAGACCATTAAAGTTGATGCATGTTTCCCTAAAAATCATCATTTTCAGTGAAAAATAGGTCGACTTTGAGGGTCTGAAACAGTGGTTTCCAGATATATGGTTTGTTTTAAATTTTGTGGATGTATAGAACGAACAGCTCAAGAACTCTATTTTTGTAGTTGACAACTTTTTCATATGATTGCAATCCATTTAGTTAGGTCGCATGAAAGCCAAAAGTCTCCAAAATGAGACAAAATTCAAGGTGACGTCAGTCAAATTGTCCTAACTAACTGGATTGTGGTTCTATGAAGAAGTTGGCATCTATAAAAATAGCGTTCTTGAGTTGCTCTATACATCCAAAAAATTTCAGAACAATCGGATATCTGAAAACCACTTTTTCAGACCCTCAAGGTTGACATAAAACGTCAGTGCCCGCATTCATATCAGTACTTTAAAACCTTGGTACTAATTAAGTAATGTGCTCATTTCAGTTTCATTGCTCATCATAAATTGATTACATACAAAAAATTATACAACAATTCTCAATTCCAGGTCCTCACCCACGCCCGTCAATTCGGTGGCACGTACGCTTCCCTCTGCCCTTTGGGCTTCCGACCGGATCTTTTCTCACCACTGGCAGATGCAGCAATTGCAGAATGTGTGAAACTGGATGGAGTACATAAACGATGCGAGACACTGTCTGCATGGAGTCAACTATTTTCTGCCTTGTTTACGGGAGTTCGAGATGGTTATTATCAGAGAGTTCGACATCAGAGACGCACTTCTCTGCCGCAGAATACTATTACGAAACAGGTAAGGGGGATGGGGGGTTTTTGGAATGATTTTGAAATTTTTTGAGAATTCTGTCTGATATTAGACAAAAATACTTGGGAGATCGTTTGAAAAATCGAAAAAACGAAAAAGAATTTGAAAAAATGTTGTAATTATGAATTCCGAATTTTGTTTTGCAATTTTTTTACCCGAAAACTTAAAAATTTAGTTCGCAAGATTTTTTAACATTTCGAAAGTGCGACGTTTCGCAAGTGCTACATTTCGAAAATGCGACGTTTCGAAAGTGTGACGTTTCGAAAGTGTGACGTTTTTTAAAGTACGACGTTTCGAAAGTGTGACTTTTTGATTTTGAAACATTACATTTGCGGAACGTCGCACTTTCGAAACGTCACACTTGCGAAATGTCTTCTTTCGAAACGTCGCGGAACCGTGCTATTTAAAGGCGCATACTTTTTTTACTAAATCGATATTTCACGGCGCATTAATTTTGATAGTAATCCATCATTACGGTGGATTACTGTAGGAATTGAATGTGCGACGTTCCGAAAGTTCAAAATGTGAAAAACTTTGAAAGTTGAGATTTCAATTTTTCAAAATTTGTTGATATTTGAATTTCGAATAACTCTAAATTCGAAAAATTCTGAACTTTTGAAGTTTTGAAAACTTCTAAATCGAAAAAAATTTTTAGAAAATTTAATAAAAAAAGTTTTTTTTTTCAAAAAATTCTGAAATTTCCCAAGATTCCAGCTTCTAGAATTCTAAAGATCCTAGATTCTAAATTTTTGAGTTTTTAGGAATTCCAGATTTCTAAGATTCTCAAATATCAATTTTTCTAATTTTCAGCTCTCGGTCGACTTCTCCAAAACCTCCGACACGAGTTTTGTTCGTTGAAAACTTCTCCAGAATCTCACCAATTTTTCGTAATCTGTAAATATAAATTCTCCGTTTTTTCCCCACCCAAAACATTTCTTTATTTTTTGTGTCTCCATTTTCTCTTCTCTTCCCCTGGGTCTGTTTCATTTTCTCTGATCTCTCAGAAATTTTGGATTTTTTCCAAAAAAAAAACGTTATTTTTGCTTTTTTATTATTTTTTCTCTATTTTTAAGCTAAAATAAATATGAAAAAAAAGTGAAAATGCAATCTAAAAATTGGCGTTGTACCCGATGAAAGGAGCAACAAATGGTAAAATAGAGAGAACAATGGGGCGCGTTTGCAACATGGTATAGAAAATTAAGTAAAGCGGAGAAGGGGGAGGAGCCTACTGTACAAATCGAAAAAAATATACAATAAAAAAGAGAAAAACTAACAAAGGATGTGGAAGTGCGTTCTAGGCTGAGTATTAAACGATGTAAGAAGCGAAATTGGAATTTCCAATTTGGAAATTTGACTGAGTATCAAACGTTTCAAGAGCTCTGGATTTCGCTACAAAAATTTGGTTCGATTTTGAAATTTGACTGACTATCAAACATAGTAAGTAGCGAAAAGGAGACTAAACTGAGTATTATATGTCAGGTGTAAGAAGCAAAATAGACTCTGCGTATCAAACTTTCAAACTTTCATAGCCAATTTGGTTTCTTACGTTTGATACTCAGTCCAATAGAGCACATTTCCACTTCCAAAAAAAACAAAAAAAGCTTAAACACCATCAGCAACAAGACTCTGTCCATATCTCAACGGATCGCCGGCCTTAATCGCAAACTTGATAGTGGGCGGAGCTTGGAAGACCAAAACGATTGTGGATCCGAGACGGAACTCGCCGACTCGTTCGCCGGGAAGATACGGTGTATGGATTTCCGTTTCCGTGTTCATGATCTTTTGGGTCTTGCGACGAACGATATTCGTGCGGAGAGAGGGTTCCGCATCGACGACAATGTCACCGACGTTCGTCGCCGCCACAGCCGACATTGAGAAGAATCCGTGACGCCACGAGCCGTTGAGGACCACTCTGTAAGTAGGGACTTTTGTGGAAAATATACAGTAATGTAGGAAATTTCGAGAACAATATGGTCGTTTTTTGGAATTGTTAAAAGTTCCGATTTTGAATCCTTGTATCCTTTCGAATAGTGTTCCAATCTCTGCGAAAATTATACAGAAATGTAGGAAATTGCAAGGAGAATATGTCTATGATTTCAAATTTCTAAAAAATTAGATTTTAAGGGATTCTGAAGCTCAAAAACCCGAGTTGATTTTTTGAAATTTCGAAAATGTAAACAATTGGCAAATAAAATTCAAAATCTCGACTAAATTCGGAAAATTGAAAAATTTCACTTTCGCGGCTTTTTTTGAAGCTTGAAAAAGCGAAATCTTCAATTCGCTGCACAACCATGTTGAAATGATACATCACATATGTTTTCAGAGCGATTTAAAGGTGCACGCAACTGTTTCAAACGATATCTCGCCGCGAATCGGTAATCCACCGTAGTCAAAATTAATGCGCGATAAGAAACCATTTGAAAAAAAAACTGTATGCGCCTTTAAATCGCACTAAAAAGATGATAATAGAATTCAAGGAATCAGAAGGTTTCTGAATCTTCAGAATCCGCCCAAATCGGAATTTTTCAAAATTTCAAACTATAGGCATAATCTCCTTGAAATCTTCTACATTTCTGTATAATTTTCATAACAATTGGATAATTCGTTGAAAAGATATGGAGGGTCTAAAATTCTGAGAAATTCAATGAGAAACTCCTTGAAATTCGCTATCTTTCTGCATATGTTTTGCTAAAATCGAAGCGATGAAAACCCCCAAAATCCATACATATCCAAACCCGGCCCGGGTACAAAATTTCCGTCAAAAGAATAGTCGAAAAATCGTTTTTTTCCCCGAAAATTGACCTTCGGAAAATTTGTATCTCAAAACAAGGGCCGACAGAAATTTCTCAGCCGGCCCAGGTTTGGCCATAAATGCCGAAATCCTTCCCAAGCCCTTACCTCTCATTCAAACAGAACAAATGTGGTACATGGCTCAGCAGCGTCGGCCTCACACTCAACAGTAATCCAGGCACATGTCGACATTGATTGGCGACCCATCTGGCTGGCGAATGGAACGCATGATAGTCCCCGGGTGCCAAATAGATCACAACTTGATATAAATCCAACTCCTCCTTCTCCTGAAACTCGACGTCGCCCAGAAACTTGTCGACATCGTAATCGTGTCCCTTCACATATTCAATTTTATTCTCCTCGACTTTTCCGAAATGGAGTACGGTACCATCGGCCGGGGAGACGAGTGGAGACGCAGAGATCGGGCGAGTGGATTCTTTGAGTTTGCGGTTGAAGAATGCGGCGAATGATGGATAATTCTTGAAATCCGGATCAATGCAATCCTCCATTCGACACTCGTACATGCGGGCGAAACCGCCGAGGAGGTGCTCGCGGAGCCAAACGGGAATCTCTTGATTCGCGAGACCACCGATGACACGGCTGGCGGTGTTGAATGGCAGGGAGAGGTAGACACGGATCTGGAAACATTTTTTTAAGAAAAATTATGAGAAAATGTTTGAAAATTTGCGTGCTACTGTACTTTCACACTACAGTAATTCTACAAATTAAGTATTCAAGGTAATTTAAGGAAGTACAGTAATTCTTATTAAAAATATACAAAAATTTAGGGATTTTTTTCCCGAAAGTGCTGATGATCATATTTTGATTTTAAAAAATGAGATTTTTTACTGATTTTTGGGCTGCGACATTTCGAAAGTGTGACGTTTCGAAGGCGAAAATTTCAACCAGTTTTTTTTTTGCTTTTGAAGCGTCGCAGAGCCTCTGGGAACTTTTTATAGAAATTTTTCGTTCTACAGTCTCTGGAAGTACAGTAATTCTCATAAAAAACATCTAAAAATTAAGAGAATTTTTTTCGAAGTTTTGACGATCAGATTTTGATTTAAAAATATGATTTTTTACTTATTTTTGGGCTTCCCGGCATTTCGAAAGTGCGACGTTTCGAAAGTACACCAATTTTTATTCAAAAAAACATCAAAAATAAAAGGAATTTTTTCAAGTTTTTGACGATCAGATTTTGATTTAAAAAATGATATTTTTTACCTGATTTTTGGGCTCCGCGACATTTCGAAGGTGTGACGTTTCGCAAGTATGACGTTTCAAAGGTGCGACGTGTAAAATTTTCACCTTTGAAACGTCACACTTGCGAAACGTCGCACTTTTGAAATGTCATTTTTCATTTTTCTTTTTTTTTCAATTTCAAAAAATATGTGACTTTTTACTAATCCCGAAGCCATCAAGAAACTGACATTTTCGAAACTTCAATATTCGAAAAATTCGAAAAAATTTTTCCCAATTTTTTCAAGATTAAAAATGCTCACCTTCCAATTACTGTAGTAATGTTTCGAATCGACAATTTCTCTCCAATCCGGAGTGAACAGATACCCAATGTAGGAGGCGCCGCCGATGATCAGTGTCGATACGGATAGCCATTTCACCCAGCTCCCTAGAAAAATGAAAAAAAAATGGATTGAGGGGCGGAAATTTGGAGGGAAATTTGAAATTTTATCTGAATTTCAGGGGCGAAATTTGAATTCTTAGCATCAAAATTTTGAGTGTCAATTTTTGTAGCAAAATTCAATTTTTTGGCCTATGCGATAGTATGACATTTCGAAAACGCGATATTTCGAAAGCAAATTTTTCAAACCAATCTGAGGTAAGATAAATTTTGCTTTCGAAACATCGTACTTTCGAAATAACTACTATCGAAATGTCACGGAGCCTATTTTTGAAGTAGAAATCTTTTTTTTTGGTGTTCTTCTTATTTTTTATGTTTTTTTGGTGGAAAAATACAGAAATTTTCGGGACTTCGAAATTTGCCAAGTGGAATTTTCAAGTTTTCAAACTCTCGGAAACTCTATTTTTTTCAAATTCTGATGATTTCATTATTGTCGGATTTTTTAAAGTGAGACTCGGTGTTTGCGGACTTTACAGTATCGCAAGCCAAATTTGGCTTGGTGAACTGAAAAGTCCGCAAACACCGAGTCTCACTTTAAAAAATCCGACAATACGTTTTTTAGTCTATTTTGATCGACTTTGACAATATTTTAAACATTTTTTTCTCAATTTTCAGTACCTATAAAATACAATAGTTCATACAGTGTAACAGACATTTTTTGGATTATGGTCATATCATAAGCTATTTTTTCCAGAAATTTGAACATTTAGCATATGATAAATGTATTAAAAACAGTTTGAAAAAACAATAACAGCCGAAAAATAGGAGAAAATTATGAGTCATCACTTTTTGTGAAATTTTTCTTATGAAAATTTGAAAAAAAAAATTTTAGGTCGATTTTTGGACTGTACGACATTTCGAAAGTGCGACATTTCGAAGGCGAAAATTTCAAATTATTTTGAGGAAACGTCGCTTTTGAAACGGGCTCACTGCACTGTACTGAAAGGTACTTTTCTTCAAAATGGTGTGAAATTTTTGCCTTCGAAACGTCGCACTTTCGAAATTTCTGATTTCAAAACTTCGCACTTGCGAAACGTCACACTGCGATCAAGTTAGGTGCATTCGAATCAGAAAAAAATTCTACATTTTTCGAAATAGGTTCGAAAAAATAAAATTTCAAAAATTGAAGATCGCTTTTTATGAAACTTTTTTTTACACTTCCGAAATGTGATAATTCTACTACTCACAAACAGCAACCACCAATAAAAATGGATTCAAAGCCATCACAGAGTCGGGATGAAGGAAGCCACCAGAGTAGATATCCAACATTTTCAGACAACCGATTTTTCGAGAGAAAAATATCAGGGTTATTCACATATCGGGGTGTGAATTATAATTCTCCTTTTTTGTTCTCTATACTCGGATCTCTTTTGTGGGCGGGGCGAGTTTGGGGGCGGAGCTTAAAGTAATTCGACTTTTTTTGGAGATCAGAGGATAAGAAATTGGTTAAAATTGTGAAAGAAAAAACTCCAGAAAAATAGGGGAAAAAATGACGGCGACGAAACAGGAACAAGGAAAAGAGAGAAAGGAATAATAAAAAACAAAATATATGGAGAACTTTGAACTGATAATAATAGTGTTTTTTGAGATATGGAGTGAGTAGGTGTCAAAAAAACAGGGTGAACTCTAAAAATCACTATTCTCCGCGACATTTCGAAAGTGTGACATTTCGCAAGTACGCCGTTTCGAAAGCAAAAAATTTAAAACATTCTTGGGAAAAATACCTCTTAGTAGGATATTGCTACACTGTACTGAATTGCATTGTTCCTCAGAATGGTTTGAAATTTCTGCTTTCGAAACGTCGCACTTTCGAAACGTCACACTTGCAAAACGTCGCAATTGTGAACCATGAAAATTGGAATCCTAGAATTCTTCGAAATTTAAAAAATTAGAATCTAGTATCTTCAGAATCCCAGAATCCGGAATCTTGGAAAATTTTAGAATTTGTAGAAAATCGCGGAAAAATCGAAAACTTCAAAAGTTCAGATTTCTTCGAGTTTATAGTTATACAAAATTCAAAATCTCGGCGGAATCTCAAAATCTTGAATTTCACTATTTCTGATGTTTTATAATGACTGTCTAAAATTTTAGACTCCAAATTCCAAAGAACTCCAAAAATATGAGATTCCAGAAAAAAACTGCTGATTTTCTTTAAAAAGAAGTGCAGAAGAAAGTGAAGAAACGAAAATGAACTAACGAAGAAAATGAAGAAGTGAAGGCGAAGAAGAAAGTTTCGTCGAAAATGAACGTTAACGAGGTGGAAACTGAACCGAAAAATCTAAGCGAAAGGAAAAAAAAATGGAAAAAAACGACTGTTGAACTTGAAAATGAGAAAGGAAAAACTATTCATTCGGATGGATGGAAATTGGACAAAACAAGTTGAGAAGATTTGAAAAAATTAGAAAACTTTCAGAAATTTCGTCTACGAAAACTGATTATTTGTGCAAAACGTCACACTTCCGAAACGTCACACTTGCGAAACGACGCACAGATATATCAATTTAAGTTGAAAAAATAAGGATTTTTGAACAAAAAAATCCGTTTTTTCCATTCAAAATTGTATTGTTCCTGAAGCTCAAATAATGCGAAACATTCATGAAAAGTTTCAATTTTTCGTAGTAACTTCAAAAGATTCGTCTATTTTACCGCTTCACTATTCTGTATCAACCAACAAAAGTCAGAAGCAGAAAACAAAGAAAAAGTGTAACATTTTCTACTTTGACACCACTATTTCCAAAAAATATCAAAATTTCCCGATATGACTCATATGACCATTTTTGTCAGACCTTTTCATCATAGGGTCAAGTGGACTAGCCAGTAGACCGGAAAGAGAAAATACCTAGAGCGAAAACTATATAGACCAATTAAAACCATATTATACACTCTCTCTACAGAAAGAGAGACGCAGAGAAGCAGATGAAAATGGATTCTCTGAACACCGAATCTTCCTTCGAAAAAGGACACAGAATTCCCATTCCCAGTAAACAAGTCATCATCATCGCGCGAGGTCCCTCTCCCCGTTCCGATGAGTCATGTGATTCTGATGGGGGGATCCCTCGATGAGAGACAATTGAAGAGGAAGAGACGCAGACAGTGTGAGGGGAGGAAAATGAATAGGGCACACAGACTGTCATGTGGTACCGCCGGAGAAAGACAAGGAGAGACAATGGCTTTTTTTGTTGATGCCTGGCTCGAGAATGGAAATTGGGTTTTCCGGAAAGTTCTGTTCATTAGTTGGACCTTCAAAAAGATCTGGAAGCCATCCAAGAGAAAATCCGAGGAAAAATGCCCATAACCAAGCCTGGCATAATTAAGACCGCGGCATTTTGGTAAGAGTACTTCTGATAACCCCCGGTGGCTCGGCGGCCCTAGGCTTTTTCAATCCAAGGAAATATTTTTCAAAGGTGACCGGATTCAGCCCCGGCGGCCTACCACGGCCGGGACCGCGGTCTCGATTTTGCCAGACTTGCCATACAGAAATTTCTAGAATTCCAAAAAATTCAGAATGCCTCCAGAATTTTCCACGAAAACCAAAAAACAGACGAGTAAACATAACAGGATCGAATATCCTATTACATAATCTTGTATTTGTACTTGTCTCGTTGTCTCGTGCTCCTTTTTCATCTAGAAAAGTAGCCACTATTCTATTTTTGAATGAAGCAAGGGTCTTCCCCCTTTTTCTCTTCTTCTCAAAAGAAGAAGAAGAAGAAGAAGAAGTTTCCAGAACGATTTCTGAGCTCTTCAAAGGGAAAGAGTTGTTGTTGTTCTCGGGGTGTCCCATCATGGGGTATCACGGGGGTGTGATGAGTCATCGGGAAAGGCTTGGAATTCCGTGAAGAAAAAAAAAAGATTCTAGCTTTGTTTCCGTTACAATACGGTAACCATTTCAAAGCCATCGTCCGGATTCCATAAAATTTGATGCGCGGAGCTCAACACTGTCAAGAAATTCGACATTTTTCGACTAGAGAATCTGAAGCTCGTTAATTCCAAATCAAGGAGATTCTTCACCTTGATAACTCGAATCTCACGGTTTCTTCGATTACTCCGATTTCGAAAAATAGTGGGAGATTGAGACATGTAACTTTAGTATCTCAGCTCAGGACAAGGCTGGCAAAACCAAGGCCGCGAGCGGCATTCTGATTTTGGTACTTCTGATTGTGGAAACTCACGGCGGTCTGACGGCCTTAGGCTTTTTCAATCCAAGGAACGTACTTTCCAAAGGATGGCCGGATTCAACCCCCGCGGCCATTATTTTGCCAGCATTGGCTCAGGAACATCCGCGGCTAAAACTGAATAGAGACAGAGGATGCTTTCGAATTCCACTCGAAGCTCTGTTTCGACTTCAGATTATTCCCCTTTTAGTGGAATTATTTTGGGGTCCAGAATCTCCAGAATCCCCAGGACTCTAATTGAAAACTCCACAGTGTTCGTCTTCCATTCTTCCTTCCTGCGTCCCATAGCTTTTCTCACGTGATCCTTCATCCATCCTTCCGTTCACAGAATCAGAAGACAAAACATAAATAAGTGCGTATCATCGGCCCATATCTTCTTATCTCACAGCATCATACGAGAACAAGTGAAAAGGGCACCACCACCACCCCCTCCATTCTAAACAACACGTGATCTTCATTCCTCGGTTCACAGTTTTCAATATCAGGACGTTTTCACCCCCCTACAGTTTAGTCGCTTCTTGCATCTTTTCTGTGTGTATCCGCCTTTGGTATCACAGAGAGGCGTGAAGAAAGATCGCGGGTAATTGATAAGAGTCATAATATTGTGGTTTGATGGACTGATAAAAAGGACACACCATCAGGAGGCGACGGTCAGTTAGTGGCCGGAAAAAAACAAGCGAAAGATGCAAGGGGGTCCAAAGAACGAAATATTTCTCGACAGAGATATAGGGAGTGAGAAATTTTGAACTTTTGAACCGTTGGCAGAAATATGGACTGCATTAAAAAGGAAATATGGAGTCTAAGGCATCCAAATTCACAGATCCTGGTTACGGTGGATCTTTTAATGATCTACAGCTCAATCTATAGAATTCTGGAACTTCCGGACACATAGACCTTCTCGCAAAACTTCCGATTGCATTTCCAAAACCTTCTCAAATCTTTCTGTTTCCGGATCAGAGTGAGGGTGGAATCGCTATGATTCGAATTAGAAATCAGATCTGCTAGTGTCTAGATTTCTTCTTTAAAAAAAAGAGTGTCCTGTTGACGCACATAAGCTCGTTATCCTGAATTCATCTAGAGAATATCAAGTTTCAGAGCATCCCAAAAAAGGGAAGGGAAGGGTCAACGTGTGACGCATTCAACTTTCCGAGTATGGAAATTTGAGAAGACGACCGAAAATGGGTACATTTGATCCAGAAGATCCTGGGGTTAAACAAGCAGGTTGCTGTAGACTCAGAAGTCCAAAAATTGGTCTTGACACGAAAACTGTAGGAGACTTGTCGTATCAGAGCCTGTAAGATAATCCTAATCTCCAGCAGCTTTCACAACTTGGAGTTCACGACTTGGAGATTGGAATCCAACAACTGAAGCCCAACAAGGAGGTTACTGTAGGCCCGGAAGTCCAAAATGCATTTCACGTTCGAAGACGCATGCATCTTATGTGGGTCCGGGAGGGTAAGGAAATCATCAATCAGATTACTGTAGCGCCAGAAGTTCAAAAATGCAGTTTTTGTGACAGTCGTCTTGACACGAAAACTGTAGGTAATAGGACTGTGCATCCAGATGTCCAGGTACTTCAGGTACTCCCAGTTGTGACAGCAGTATCCTACATTGGGATACAGTAGTTATGAAATCCCGACTGTTGTAATGTCCAGAAACTTGAAAAATCTGTTTTTCAACCGGTGTCTTTCAGAAACTCTCACTTCATGAAAAGTATTGGAATTCGCTCATGGCTTACGGTTCCTTACAGTTGAGTCTCTCGTTTGGTCCTCCTAACGTCTTCTGGCCACAGTCTTCAGAAGCCTCCAGATCTCTCGAGATTTCTAGAGCCCATGGCGGGTTTCTTACGGACGAGTTTGTGCCTCTCGTTTGATCATCCGAAGGAGTTCTGAGTGCTCCATTCTTCAGAACTTCAGAAGTTCAGAAGTGATCTCCTGTGTCATCCATCTATCCCATCTCTTTTGTTCTTCATTCCACCGATAAGAATACTGTAGTTTTCTACCTCGACGAATGTTCACAGAACAGTTATTGCAGAAAAAAGATTATAAATAAAAAAAGAATACGAAAAAAGAATGAAGAGAACAAAGTGGTGGCGTGATTTGATTCTTTGATCCAAATCGGTTCGGACATCTGTTTCTGATATCGATGTGAATCGGATCAGGGGGGAACAATACGATTTTAAACAGTTGTAGTGTGATCTCGATAAAAAATCGAATTGCTGGCTGAAAATGTGGAAAAAAAACATTGAATAAAAGCTGGAAGTGGGAAAAACGAAAAAAATTATTTTAAAAAAGGATTCATGTGTACCCCGAAGATGTGCAACATCTTCAGAATCCTATCTCAAATCAATACATAAAAATAAAAAGAAGCAAACTCCACATTGAGGTCGAGGACTACTCGCGTTCTCTCTGTGTTTGCGATCCTTCTCCTTTTTTTCCGATTTCAAACCTGGTTTTGAGTCGGAAAATATGGAAAGAGAAGCTGCAGCAGCTGTATGGGAAAAAATGAAAAGAGCAAATACAGAGGGCTCGGAATCCAAAGAAAAAAGAAGAGGAAAAGGAAAACAACAATTGAACAACTACTACAGAGAACGGTCAGCGGAAGAGACATGGAGATCTAGAGATTACTGCAGGATACTGTAGGATGACCTAGAAACTAATACTGAGAAAGTTAGGCCATTTTTTATTGACTTGGTTGTATCTCAAGAACCAGTCGACGGATTTCTATAAAAATCGTACAGATGATGATCCAGAGAATACTGTAGACTTCTAGGAATCAAATATGGCCTAGAAACATGCAATGAGAAAGTTAGGCCATTTATTATGAATTTAGCTGTATCTCAAGATCCCGTGGGCGGATTCTGATAAAAAATGAACGGTTTGAAACGGAATTTTGAGGAGATTCAGATTCTAGAGTTCTGAAGACGGTAGAGAACGAGCCAAAAGCTGGAAACCCAGGATACTGTAACTCATTGGGACTGTATAAAAATGACAGTAATCCTACTTTGAAAGACTAAATTTCTCTAGTTGGGAAAGTTAGGCCACCAGAGGTTTTCTTGGTGTTTTTTTCTTAATCTTGAGTTTTAGTTTTAGTAAAAGCGATCGCCGGTGCTCAAAGTGATCCCAAATGGAAGAGAAATTTGAAAAAAAAAATGTGAAATCGCGAGAGGCCGCGTAATTTCTCTTCCATTTTTTTCAAATTTCTCTTCCATTTGGGATCACTTTGAGCGCCACGATTTTTTTCAAGCTGTTTTGCTTCGATATTCGTAATCTACACAGCCTTTTAGAGATCCTCAATACAAAATGTTCCTTCTAGAAGTCTCTCCGTGTCTTGTGATGTTCCTATGTCCAGAGAAAAAAGAAGAAAAAAGTGGAACTAACCAAAAGTAAATACACTCTAATACCAACTAACCTAGATCCTACAACTTCTTCGAGACCAAAGAATTGAACACTGTGAGTTTTTTATGTACAAATAGTCCACAGAAAAAGACAAATAAAGGCACCATAACACATGTTACAATTTTCGAGATCTATTTTTGAACCTGAGGAATATTTAGGGATTTAGATTTTCAAAGTGGATTTTTTGGCTTCTAAAACTTGTTTTCCTTGCATGGAACTTTTTTTTCGCATTTTTTGAAAGATTCTGATATTTTCTATATTTTTTTTTCGAAGTTTTCAGCTCTTTTTGTCTCGAATTTTCCGATTTTTTTTTCATTTTTTCCCAAAAAAACGCACTCTTCTTCTTGAGAGCTGGTGCTCCGATGATGACTTCCTTCGTCGCATAGACATTTTTCGATTGATTCGTCATTTCACGAACACTTGTTCGGAGGAGCATTGATGCTGTTGGTGTTGTTAATGAAGTAGTTGTTATCTGTAAAGAGAAAAAATTGGAGGGAATTCAAAAAAACGTTTTTTTTTTGGAATTTTTAAAAACTAATTCTAGAAAAAAGAAAAATGTCAGATTGCTAGGTAAAAATGGCTCCGCGTCATTTTCAAAGCAGACATTTCGAAAGTAGGACGTTCGGCAAGTGCGACATTTCGAAAGCGAAAATTTCAAATCATGGTATTTTTTCCCAGAATGGTTTGAAATGTTTGCTTTCGAAACGTCACACTTTCGAAACGTCGCACTTTCGAAACATCATACTTCCGAAATGTCGCGAAGCCATGAAAACAAATATATTTAATTTTGTGAAAAATTGTCTAAAATTTTTAATTTTTTTCAAAAGCCCGAAAAATTCGAAAACTTTCTCAAGGTGGCCTAACTTTCTGTAGCTGAAAATGTTAGGCCAGCTGAGGTTTTTTTTCTGTATTTTTTGAGTTTTAAAGATTATCGGATCAAAATTTCGATATTGTTTTGAAGTAAAGTTTTAAAATTCCATATTTTTTCATGGAATTTCAATAGATTTTTCCATTTTTCAATTTTTCCTTCGATTTTTTTTTCAATTTTTTACCCTTCTCGAGACAACCGACGAGAACATGTTGACAGATCGAATCACGTTGAAGAATCGCATTTTCCTCTCTGAAAATTGACTAAAAATCTGAAAATCTGAATAAAAAAATAAAAAAACTCAAATCGATAGAGGAAATCGAGGTCGTCGACCCCAAAAATTTTGATAGAAAATTGAATAGAAAAAGATTTTGGGAGAAATTTTAATTTTCAGTTGGAAAAAAATGGGGAAAAAGAGAAAATCAACAACGAAAAAATTGGGAAGAACAATAACAATAAATGGAAAAAAAACGGCAAAAAAGAGATGGAAAATTTGTAATTTTTGACATTATAACAATAACGATGAAAAAAAAATGGAAATTTATGATTTTTAACAGTTTCAAGGGGTAAATTCTCACTGGAAATTCAAATTTCCTATAAAAAAATCTTGAAAAAGTCTTCTACAACTGATTCAACGTCTCCAAACGACACTGCACTTGAGCCAACACCGAGAGCACATTCTCCTCGACACGTTCGCTTCGAGACCCATTTGGAAGGGAAGTGGTACGGATGAGAACGTCGAATGCGTCTTCGGCACGACGCCATTCGGCCAGCTCTTCGGATTCAACGGCCGCGTCCACACCGGCGACACCGCCGAAGACAAGGAGCACTTTTCTGGAAAAATTCTGGTTTTCTGGATTTCAATTTTTCCGAAATGTAATTTTTTAGCGATTTTTGAGTGTAAAATTTCGATGTTCACTGATTTATTACTGAAAACTCGGATTTTTAAAGAATTTTGAGGTTTAAAACACTTAAAAATGTATTTAAAACAGTCAAAAATCACTCAGAAAACTCAAAAATTGAATAAAAATTCAAAATTTTAATTTTTTTAAAAATTGTTTTCATTTTTTGATTTTCGACTGTTTTTCAATTTTTTCAAAGATTTTAGACTTTTTTTTCGTTTTTTTTAATCAATTTTCAGTTTAAAATTTGATTTTCATTTATTTCCCATGGCCATGCATGGAAAAACAGCATTTCTGAGATTTTCTGAGTTCTGAATTTGGGGTTCTTGATTTAAAAAAAAAAGGAAATTTCGTATTTATATTTTTTTGCTCCGCGACATTTCGCAAGTGTGACATTTCGCAAGTTTGACGTTTCGCGAATGGGTCATTTCGGAAGCGAAAATTTCAAACCCTGGAAAAAAAATAAATTTTTAGAAATTGAAATGTTTTCTTTCGAAATGTCACAGTTGCGAAACGTCACACTTTCCAAATGTCGCACTTTCGAAACGTCGCAATTGCTCAGACTTTCAAACTTTAGATTCTTATATTTTGAAGATTTTTGAGATCCAAAAAGTTCTATATTTGAAAAATCGTCTCGCGTCATTTCGAAAGTGTGATGTTTCGAAAGCGAAAATTTCAAGCCATTCTGGGGAAAAACAACTCTCAAAAATTGAAATGTTTGCTTTCGAAACGTCGCACTTGCGAAACGTCGCACTTGCGAAACGTCACACTTGCGAAATGTCACACTTTCGAAACGTCACATTTCCGAAACGTCACACTTTCAATATTCCTCAATTCTCAACTCACGGCTTATTCAGAATGCAGACGTCCATCTGAGAAGCCAGCTTTCCACGTGGCGACACACCGGCAATAATGTCGAATTTCTTTCTAAAAAAGCATCAAAGGATTACTGTAGTCTTTCTCTATAAAGTTAAAACAAACCCCTCGAGAACCTTCTGCAATCCAGTCATCAGACGAACCGAATATCCCCAATATTGTCCAGTTTCCCGAGTGACGGCCGTTCCGTTTGTGATACTTCCACGATAGAGTTTCGCTTCTGAAAATGGAAATTTTGGCTGGAAATTTGGGATATTTGGCTCAAAATTGGGGATTTTGAGCTCAAAATTGATATTTTTAGGCTTAAATTTGATGATTTTTTTGCTCAAATTCGAGATTTCTGGTTCAACATTGAGATTTCTGGCTCAAATTTGATTATTTTTTGCTTAAATTTGAGAAATTTTGGCTCGAATTTGTTGTTTTTTCGCTTAAAATTACCATGTTGGCTAAACAATTTTAGGAGCAAAATTAGAGATTTTAGGCTCAAATTTGCCGTTTTTCGGCTCAAAACTGATTATTCTGGCTTAAAATTGAAGGTTTTGGGCTCAAATTTAAAGATTTCAAGCTAAAATGAAAGAAGTTGGGCTCAAATTTGACAAGGGGATTACGCGAGGACGCGAGTTGAACTTTTTATCATAATTTGGGTCAAGATAGAACCGAATCTGCTGATTCAGAATCTGAAATAAAAATTGGCGAAATGTTTACGTGAGTCGAGTTATGACCTCTTAAAAATTTGCTAAATTTTCACGTAATAGTCTATGAGAATATTATCTATAGATTTCAACAACGTGAGTGGTGAAGTGGTAAGGAGTTAGGGTTCCAGTAAGTAAGCCATGGTTCGATTCCCCCGCGGTCAAATTTTTTTGGAAATTTTTTTGTCTGTGTTCCAGTCAATATGTATGTGCTCGAAATGATTTTTTGTGCATTTTTTCATTGTTTTAATGGATTCTGAGCCAGTTTCGAAAAGTTTGCTAGAACTGACTTGATAATTCATAGTTCGACCAAAGCCGGAAATCTGCCCATGATTAGGTTGACGAACTATGAGCGATTCTATTCTAAAGTTTTAATTATGAAATTTGTTTTGAAAAAGCATTCAACCAAATGACAACCTCGAACGAACCAATGACAACCTCGAACTTCGGTCGAATTATGAATTATCAAGTCAGTTCTAGCAAACTTTTCGAAACTGGCTCAGAATCCAGTAAAACAATGAAAAAATGCACAAAAAATCATTTCGAGCACATACATATTGACTGGAACACAGACAAAAAAATTTCCAAAAAAATTTGACCGCGGGGGAATCGAACCATGGCTTACTTACTGGAACCCTAACTCCTTACCACTTCACCACTCACGTTGTTGAAATCTATAGATAATATTCTCCTAGACTATTACGTGAAAATTTAGCAAAACTTTAAGAGGTCATAACTCGACTTACGTAAACATTTCGCCAATTTTTTTTTCAGATTCTGAATCAGCAGGTTCGGTTCTATCTTGACCCAAATTATGATAAAAAGTTCAACTCGCGTCCTCGCGTAATCCCCTTGTGAGATTTCTGGGTCAAAATAGACATTTCTAGCTCAAAAATTATATTTTTTTTGTCAAAACTTGCATATTTGCTCCAAAATAAGGGTTTTGACTCGAATTTCATCGATTTTCCTACTCACGCTCATTGAGATTCTTAATCTCAACCGTAACCCTGGTGTACGGTGGCAACGCGACGGCGCCCGAATCAATCTCGAATTCCTTATCCAGTCCAATATTACAAATCGGTCCGCGGCCCTCTTTCGATTTCTTCTTCAAAACGACGCCCTCGCGGAATCGGAACGTTTCGTCGGATTTCAGATGGTGTTGAGCGTCGAGAGGATTCAGAAGACCCGCGTATTTAAGAGGTTTCTGAATTGGGAACAGATCACGACGAAGATATTGAGGACATTCGAGGTATTCGAGGATTTTGGCCAAGTAGAAACATCCTTCATAATTGGATTCCGATGGGAGCAGGGCTCCTTCCCATGTTCCATTGTAGTAGGCGTTGACGGATCTGGAAGAGAAAAAAAAAGTTGGAGATTTCAGGTCCAAAATTGAAGAATTTCATTGTTTTTTATAGCAAAATCTTGAAAAAATTAAAATTTTTAAGCTGAAAAAATTTAAAATAGTTTCGTAGCTTTTAGCTAGAATAATTGAGCTGCAACTCACGATTTTGAGTCATTTTTCACAATCCTTAGCCATTTTTAGCGCATTTTTTATCAAAATGAAAAAAAAAACTTTTTTTTTTCAATTTTTGATTAATTTTTAGTGGTAAAATAGATTTTTCTTTAATTTCAAAGTAGGATTACACTAATTTTTCAAAATTTGTACTCAAATGATCATCACAATTCCAGAATTTACGAAAATAACAATATTTTTGCATAAAAATCGCTGAAAAATCGATTTTCAACTGAAATTCTAATCCGTTTCAATGAATGTAGAATTTTTCGCTGATTCGAATGCACTTAATATCGCTGCTCAAAATGCAATAGAAACATTTTTAGACGATTTTTAATTTTTTGTACTGAAATTTTTAAAAGTTGCCTTTTTTGAAAATTTCAGTACGAAAAATTAAAAATCGTCTAAAAATGTTTCTATAGCGTTTTGATCAGCGATATTAGGTGCATTTGAATCAGCAAAAAATTCTACATTTTTTGAAACAGATTAGAAAAAATTGAGTTGAAAACCGATTATTTAACGATTTTTGTGCAAAAATATTGTTATTTTGGTAAATACTGGAATTGGGACGATCATTTGAGAAAATTTTTAAAAAATTACAGTAATCCTACTTTAAAATTGAAGGAAAATCTATTTTTCCAATGAAACTTACTCAAAAATTGAAAAAATTGTTTTTTGACCAAAAAATATATTTTGAATTTTCAGCTAAAAAATGGCTACGGATTGTGGAAATGACTCAAAATCTTGGGTTGTAGCTCAATTTTCTCGATTTCTATCAATTTTCTAGCTTAAAACTTCGAAACTAAATAACTCGATTTTCAAATTTTTTTCAAACTCGATTTTCAAATTTTTTTTCCGAGCCAAAAATTTTTTTTTTGATTTTCATCCAATTTTTTCAGCTAAAAACGTTCAAAACTAACTCATTCGTCATTCTACACGACTCATCATAGATAATAATCTCATTAACTCTATAAAGAGTAGCTGCTCTCGCAATCTGTCCAGCCATATACGTGCGAAGTTCGCTCGACTGAGCGTTATTCAAAAATTGGCCGGGCACCGCGATGGAAATCGTGAATGGAGGTGCTGAAAATCGAATTCTTCATAAAATTTCACCCGGAAACAAAAAAAATATGTTTACTATGATCGACTCGCTCGATTTTCGCCTTCTTCGCCTCCTCGGCCTCTCGGATGATTTTCTCCTCGTTTTTTCGCTTTTTCTCGTCTTTTACTGCAAAAATTGATAATTTTCAGTGAAAAATCGTTATTTTCACGCCCAGAAACCATAAAAACCACAAACTTTTCCTCCAATCCTGCCTATCCGCATTTGTCGACTTGAACAGCTTGTTTCGAATGTCATTCTTTTCTTTGAATGTTTTCTTTTGTTCCGGGTGCATTTTCTGAATTTTTAAAAAAATTTTCAGCGAAAAAAATGATGCAAAATGATGCAAAACGAAGAAAAACGAACAAAAATGGGCGAAAAAATCGAAAATTCAACGAAAAATGCAAGTGCGCTCCATCGCACACCCCCTCCAAATGCGCGGTTTTTCAAATGTGCAATTCTCCGAAAAAGTAATAAAATCGCGTTGAACGTGGAAATTTCAATTGCAAATCGCGAGAACAATAAAACAGATAAAAGTTGAACCGAACAAGCAGCGAAATAGTTTATTTTTCATAAAATAATGTCGATTTCAAGACGCAATTATGAACAGTTTGAATCAATGAAGACCTCTAGTTCCGATTCGGATCAGGTAATTAAGGATTTTATTGAAAAAAATTCGGATTTTTTTGCAGAAAGAAGGCGATAGTCATCTGAAAAAGTTGGATCCTGATAAATTTGTGGAATCCTATGGAAATTACGGTCGTTATCAAATTTTGACTTATTGCCTCGTTCAAACTTTGAATTTTTTCTATTCCTCGTCGATGTACGTTATGAGTTTTGTTCAATTGAATCTCACCAAATCGTGTGCTTATGAGAATGTGGTGAGTGCGCTCTATTGACAGAGTTTTTTTCGAAAATTAGCCGTGGAGCGCATTTTCAGACGCTGGCAATGAGCAAAACGTGCTCTATTGAAGATAACACTTTTGGACATTCGAAAGATGACTTTTGTGGGGTAGCCAATGGGACGGAAGTGATGTGAGTTTATTTGGGATTTTTGGAAAAAAATTTTTTTGGATTTAAAAAAAAAATGTTTTTTTGGATTTTCGAAAGAAAAATTTTTTTGAAATTTTTGAAATATTTGAACTTTCAGATTTCTGCATTTTAGACTTGAAGTACTATAGATTTTTCGGATTACTGTAAATTTTTCAAGAAGTTTTGAAATTTTTGGATTTTAGAAATTCAAGAATTCTAGACGTTTGAAAAGTCATAAATTTCTGAAATTTTCAAATTTTTTTAAATTCTGAATTCTTGAAAATCAGAATTATTCGGAATCGAAGATTCTGCTATTACCAAAGTATTCGAAATTATGCAATTCAAAATAATACGGTTTTTCGATTCCGCGACATTTCGAAAGCAGACATTTCAAAAGTGTGACGTTTCGGATTTGAAACATTCGGTTCAAATATTTGCTTTCGAAACTTCCCACTTGCGAATCGTCATACTTTCGAAATGTCACACTTTCGGAATGTCGCAAAGGCGAAAAATCAGTTTTTTTTCTAAATTTCGCAAATGAAAAATACGATTTTTGAATTGTCTAGGATTTCAGAATTTCTAGTAATATCAAACTTTCCAAATTTCAGATTCTCAAAATCTACAGTAATCTGATAAATTCAAAAAATTATTTTTCAAAAAGTCACACTTTCGAAACGTCGCACTTTCGAATTGTCGCGGAGCCAATTTTTCGAATATCAAACTTTTTGGATATCAAAAATCCTCAAAAATCTAAGAATCTCAGTATTAGATAGTTTGAATTTTTGAATTTTAAACTTCCGAAAATTCAAAATCAAAAAATTCCAAGATTTCTTGAATCTCAAATTCTAGAAGAATCCATCACACAAATTTTCTCAATTTTTCAAAAAGTTTTTGGCTTCAAAAACTTTTAAAAAATTCATAATTTATAATAAAATCTGACTCTTGAAGTTTTGAAATTTCAAAATTTTTTAAAATTGGTTTATTTAATATTTTTTGAAATTTCTGGGATGTCGAAATTTTGAAAGTTTTGCAGATCTGATATTTTGAATTTTCGAGATTCTTGAATGTGCTTATCTTGAATTCTTTTTTTTTTTTGGCTAAGAAAGCCTTTGATAATTTCGGAGTTTCTAATGAACTTCTGTTCCTAGGATTTTAAAATTTTGAAATTTTTAGAAATTGAGATTTTCAATAATTTCGAAATTTCTGTAACTTCCGATGTCAAAAAATTATATTTTGAAAAAACTCTATTTTCAAACCCAAATTGACTCTTTCCACAGAATAACAAACAACCACACTTCCAAAACCAATCTCCTCGTCGAATTCAATTTGGAATGTGCTCATTGGCTCTTCACTGAATTCGGACTGACCATTTTCACAATCGCCGCAATCATCGCCGTTCCAATAATGTCAATGTTGGCGGATCGATACGGCAGGAAACCAATTATAGTCTATTCGGCGGTTTTAGCTTTTGTGGCGAATATCGCAGCGTCGTATGCACCGAATTTTGCAGTTTTTTTGGTGTTGAGAGCGATTATTGGAGGTGCAAGTGATGTGAGTGTAGCACGTCGGATTGAAAGACGCATATCTCAAAAATGGGCCGAGCGATCGAAAAACTTTCAACTGCAACATTGCTCATTATAAAATTTTACACATTTTTGTAGTTTAAAATTTTTTGACAACTGTTACGGTTCCCGAGATATAACGCTTCAAACTTAGCGCGCACTCGCGCCGTCTGCGTCTCCATAGAGGGGTACGCTAACTTTGATCGATTGTATCTCGCTAACCGCTATAGCTATCAAAAATTTTTCAACTACAAAAATGTGTGAAATTTTAAGATGAGCAATTTTGTAGTTGACTCTTTTTTTGTAGGTCTGCCCCTTTTTGAGATACGATGGTTTGAAATTTGAGAAATTTTTCTTTTTGGGTCTTGAAATTTTATGGGGACGTTTCATTGAAAGGTTGGACCCTATACTGATTATTGGACGCCGTAAATTCGCAAGTGTGACGTTCCTACAAATATCAGAAAAAATCTACATCTTTTGAAATAGGTTCGAAAAAAACACTCAAAAATAGAAAATCGATTTTTATGAATTTTTTTAACACATTCTAAATGTCACACTTTCGAAAAATATAGAGGAACATGCCCTTCAATAACAGATTAATAATAACTTCCATTTCCAGACATACCTCTCCGTCGCCAGTGTGGCCACCTGTGAATACATTTCCGAAAAAGCGCGCGCCTGGATTACGGTAGTCTACAATATCGCGTGGTCGTGTGGAATGGTATGGACCCTCGGAGTGTCACAAATGACCGATGACTGGAGATGGCGATACTTTATCACAACGTTTCCCGGAATCTACGCCCTCGTCTTGTGGTACTTCCTTCCCGAATCACCGCATTGGTTGATTGTGAAGAATCGAACGGAAAAGTTGAAGAAATATATTAAAACGGCGAATAAGTAAGAAAATAAGTAAGAAAAATCAATAATTTTTTGTTTTTTTAGGATCAACAAGAAGACCCCGGATTTTAGTGAATGTCAACAGAGTTCGCATCATGAGGAGAAACATGAATCGTTTCGAGCACTTTTTAAGAGCAAGAAGTTGATTTGGATTCTTGTGGCGAATGGATTGATTGAGTAAGCAGCAAAGTTTTATTATTGATTCAAAACATTTTTGGTCAGGCTTGCAAAAATTATTAGGTTGGCAAATATGAAATGCGCGCCCGTTCATAAGCCAGTATTTCCGCCAACATTATTCATTTCTTATCAAACTTTTTTTTTTGTTCGAAAGAGCGTTTTATTGCGCACATTTTGATATATCTTCGAAATTTCAGATTCTACAAATCTACAGTACTCCGAGTGTTTTAAAAAACTGTTAACCTTCGAAACGTCACACTTTCGAAATGTCTATGTTCAAAATGTCGCGGAGCCAGTTTTAATATTGATTCAAAAAATTTTGGAATTTTTTGCACCAAAAACTGTTTTTTTCAGCGATTTTTCAACTTTATTGTTTATTCAAAGAAATCGCAAAGAAAATTGTTGCAAATCTTTTTTTGTAGACAACTTTTTAGGCTCCGCCCACTTTTTTGTTGTTTACAAATTACTGTGCGGGAAACTGTTGTGGGCGGAGCCTAAAAAAATTGTTTACAAAAAAATTTCAAAAGTTTTCCGTGCTATTTTCTTGAAGTGACAACTACGCTCCATTGATAACCACTCATTTTCAAAAAAAATTTCAAATTTTCATTTATTTTCAGAATGGTCATCTCGTTGACCTACTTTGCCCCAACATTCCTCAGTGTCGAACTTGACGACAATCATATTTCGTCGTTTTTGTATTCGTCGGTTGTCGAAATTCCAGGTAAATAGTCGAAAAGTTATGGCCTAGAAACCCAAAAAGCAGATAAAACTAGGCCACCAATCTATACAAAAAAGTAGACCAAATGGTAGAACTTTTGGTATTCTTTTTTGACGGTCCATGGCCTAGAAATACAAATTTTCGAGTTTCTAGGCCACAATTTTTATTGACGTCTAAGAAAAATTTGGAAAATTCAAAATTACAGCCAAGTTTTTTATTTTCCTTTTGGATTACTGTACCCCTTTATCCCAAAAATATCCCCTCTTTCCAGCCGGTCTCGCAGTCCTCCCCCTTATGATGTATATGGGTCGAAAAACCATCGTAATCTGGTGTCTCATCTTCCAAACGCTCGCTCTCATTGGATATACCGTACTCCTCGCAAATCCCGCCTTCCCGACGATTATGATGTTGGTGGCAAAGGTTATGTCGACGTGAGTGGTCTACTAGCGTTTTCAGTTGAAACAGGTCAACTTTGAGGGTCTGAAAATGTGGTTTTCAGATATCCGATTTTTCTGAAATTCTGTGGATGTAAAGAACAACTCAAGAACTCTATTTTTGTAGTTGACCACTTTTTCATAGGATCCCAATCCAGTTAGTTAGGCCGTGTGGAAGCCGAAAGGCTTCAAAATGAGACGATTCGAGGGGACGTCAGTTAACTTCGCCTAACTAACTAGATTGCAATCCTATTAAAAAGTTATCAACTCCAAAAATAGAGTTCTTGAGTTGCTCTATACATCCACAAATTTTCAGAACAATCGGATATCTGTAAACCACTTTTCCGGACCCTTAAAGTTGGCCCATTTAAACTGAGGACGTGCCGGCATTCTTATTGGGTAGTACTGTCTATCAGATAAATGCAAAATTCGTATAAAAATCGGCTCCAGGACATTTCGCAGCCAAAAATGCACAATTTTCAAATAAATCGGGTCAAAATGACTGCAAAAATGGCAATTTCCATAGTTAATTCTCAATTTTTGTTCATTTCGATACAATTTATGCAAAAGTAATGCATTTTTGGGTGCAAAATGTCTCGGACCCTAAAAATCGATTCCAGAATCGCATATACTGTCCATCCAATCTGGGCAAATGAGCAATTCCCAACATCCGTCAGATCTCTGTGCTTCTCATTAATGAACATTCCGCAGAGCATTGGAATTATCATGTCACCGTATTTCAAGCATTTGGTAAGCGCCCTTTTGTGGCTCCGCCCTTTTTTCGGTACTTTTTTCAAGCTCATCATAAGCTCCTCGTAATTTCTAGCTCCTCATACCCATAATTTGAAAAAAAAAACGATTTTAGAGCAAGAAATTTGTAATCGTCAAAATTATGACTCTGGTTTCATTTTCGTCCATTTTTTTTTTAGTTGAGCCCGAGCCTAAAGAAACGGAGCCTAGAATACCAAATCTCGACTCTAATTGTTTTTCCAGATTTCCGACCAACCTTGGCTCCCATTCGTCTTTCTGGCTCTATTCAGTTTCATTTCGGCTACATTGGCATTCATGCTCCATGAGACCAAGGTAACCCTTTTTTTATTGAAATTTTGAATTCCTAAGGTTTCGCGGGCTTTAATATTATTTGTATTGTATCAGTGTGATATCGCTACGCAATAAATTCTAGATCTTCTATTTAAAATAGGATTACAGTCATTTTTTCTCAAATGATAGTCCCAATTTCAGTAATAACGAAAATAACAATATTTTTTCACAAAAATCGTTAATACTCGAGAAAATCAATTTTCAAAACGCCAGCTTACATTTTTTCAGCGAAATATTCTACATTCATTGAAATAGATTAGAAAACATGTACGTTGGCGTTTTGAAAATCGATTTTCTCGAGTTTTAACGATTTTTGTGCAAAAATATTGTTATTTTCGTAAATACTGGAATTGGGACGATCATTTGAGAATATTTAAAAAATGAGTGCAATCCTATTTGAAAATGAAGCTACAAGTCATCAGAATCCTCATCAGAATCATTTTCCAGAACACAAAACTCCCAACTGACGTTGAAAGTTTGACGAATCCAACGGAGGCTGCCGATTTGGCTGCATACAATTCCAGTTCATCGACACTGTCATCGACGGCATCTTCTAGACAAAAATCACCGGCATCGAAGAGATCATCTACTTCGAAAATGAAGAAGACGTCGTCGAATGAGAATCTGTCAATAGCTGGGAAGACAAAGAGTTTGGGAACTGTCACTTTTGAATGAATATAATAGATTTCACAGTTGTTCCACAAAATTATGTTTCAAAGATTAAAAATTAGAAATTTATAAAACAAAATAGACGTTGATACAGCTTCGCACATTCATGAACAAACTGTGAAAATCTCAAAAGAATCGGTTAACTTCGGATTCGAGCGCCAGGGTGTATTTCACAGAATCGAATAGAAAATTTATTGAATGAAAACACAAGATAATAGTAGAACAGAAAAAAATCAACGCCAAACATAAAAATCAATAAACGAAATATTGATAGATACTGTCAAAACAAGCGTCCCTTTGGTACCATCCATTGTTTTTAAATCCAATCCTTCGTTGATTTTTTGATGATTTTCGAATTCCCTTTCCTCCAGATTCCTTTCAAATTGAATTCCATCCATTATAACACTTTCATTCAGCTCTTTTCCAACACTAAAAGTCAACAATTTCAGTCGAGGATTTGATCCTTTTCTCCATAATTTCAAAAATATATTCAAATGTTTCTCGGTTAGAGTCGATTCGTAAATGTAGATTTTTTCACTATTAATGATGAGTAATTCATCAATCGTTGGTGAAAGAGTTGAATATAAATGGATATGTTCGTAGTTTCTATTGAAAACTTTTTGAATTTCGAGTGGATTTTTGAATGGATTTTTTTCCAGAAGTAATTTGTATGAATGGATTTTTGATCTTAAAATGTGACAAAAAACATCATCATTGATTAGTGTGCATATGAAAAGAGCTCGAATCTTTCGACCGCTTAGAATATTCAAAATCTCATTGACATTGTGAAAGTCACAAGGCCATTGGAAGTGGAGATCGTTGATATGAGAACGATTCAAAATTGAGAGAAGATGATTCAAATGATATTTGAAGTCGGCTTCTGGAGAATCTGAATGTCTCCGATATATTTCCAGGTTGATACTGGAATCGTTGAAAGATGCATTGATGATCCATCGATCGATATTTATTTCAACCGTGAAGTAATTAGTGGTGACTTTGAGGGCGATTATTAGTTTTTTGGCAGCTTTCGAACAGTAGGACAGGGACACTCTGGAAGTACAAATTTAATGTTTGAAAACAGAACGTCCATCAAAAATCGAAACTATCAGACAATGTCTGACATTTTTCATAACTCACTGATCTTCCGACTCCATACTCCTCACCACTTCCATTTTTGCTTCATCCGGTAATTTGAGTATTGGAAATTTGTTTTGTGAAGCTGTGATGGGATTGGTAAGGCGATCTTCCATCGTGACGAAAATTACGCAGAATGAATAATATTGATCAGCAGAATGTGTATGTGTACGGACCACAAAAGAGTAGAAGAGCGAATGAGAGAGTGCAGACAGTGATGGATTAGGGGAAGGTAGTGAGTCTCCGATTTGGATGAAAATCTAGGCTATTTGGCTTGTAAAAAACATGCACCGCTGTACTGCGCCACAATGAAAGAGGCTGTGGCCGAGAAAAATTCTCTTTCCCGCCTCTTCCATTGTGGCAAGTGCAGCGGTGCGAGAGCTGCCTGTGTTTTAAAAGCCTAATACCGTAATTAAAGGGGTACTAAAGTGTTCCAAAAAAGTGGGAATATTTTTATATGGATCATTATATGGAGCATATCCATAAATTGACCTAAATCGAGTTACACGCGCTCAAAGTGCCAAAAAAGGACTTCCGTGGTCCTATTTTCAGTGAAAAAAAAAACTTAGAAAAATTCCGTGGTCCGCCGTGATATAAAATAGGACCACGGAAGCCCTTTTTTGGCACTTTGAGCGCGTGTAACTCGATTTAGGTCAATTTTTGGATATGTCTCAAAGAGGATTTTTTCTTTTCGCAACGATCTGATTCGATCCATTTAAAAATATACCATTTTCTTGGAACACTTTAGTACCCCTTTAATACACACAAAAGTTTATAAAATCTTTTTTTAATGAAAAGTTTTCACTTTAAAATTGATCGGCGCGCAACACACAAAATTTCATTGAACTTAAATAATTTTCTCATATAATTTCATTGAAGATTTATTGAATGAAAATAGAAGATAATAGTAGAACGCAAAAAGATCAAGGCCACACATACAAAGCGAAATCCGAATAATTCTCAATTATTTCCAAAACAATCTTCGCCTTGGTACCATCCACTTTTTCCACATACAATGCATTCTTGATTTTTGGACAATTTTCGAATTTTCTTTCCTCCATATTCGTTTCAAATTTTATTCCATCCATTATAACACTTTGATTGAGTTCTTTTTTAACACAAATTTCCAACATTATCAGTCTAGGATTTGATCCTTTTTGCCATAATTTCAAAAATACATTCAAATGTTTTTCAGTGAGAATTGAATTGTAAATGCTGATTTTTTCACAATTAGTGATGAGCAAATCATCGAGTTTCAGTGAAATATCTGAATTTAAATGGATACGTGAGTAGTTTCGAATGAAAACTTTTTGAATTTCGGGTGGAGTTTTGAATGAACTTTTCTGCAGAACTAATTTGCGTGAATGAATTTTGGAGCTCAAAATCGGACGAAAAACTTCATCATTAATCGTTGAAGATATGATAAGTTTTCGAATCTTCCGATAACTTAGAATATTCAAAATCTCATTGATATTGTAAATGTCACAAGACCATCTGAAATGGAGATCGTTGATTTGAGAACGATTCAAAATTGAGAGAAGATGATTCAAATGATATTTGAATTCGGCTTCTGGAGAATTGGAGCTCCTCAAACATATTTCATGTTTGAGGCTGAAATCGTTGAAAGATGTAATGATGGCAAGCGTGTTCGAAATTCGAACAATGAAGAAATACGTTGTAACTTTGAGGGCGATGATTAGTTTTTTGGCAGCTTTGGAGCAGTAGGACAGGGAGACTCTGGAAGCAGAAATTCAGGTTTGGAAAAATAATAAGCCTAATATTTTCGTGACAGAATGTCTTAAAAAAGTTCGAAACTATCAGACAATGTCTATCTTTTTCATAACTCACTGATCCTTCGACTCCATACTCCTCACCACTTTCATTATTACTTCATCCGGTAATTTGAGTAGTGGAAATTTGCTTTGTGAAGCTCTGACGGGATTGGCAAGGTGATCATCCATCGTGACGAAAAATAGGTAGGATGAATAATATTGATCAGCAGAATGTGTATGTGTATGGACCACAAAGGAATGAAGGAGAGACTGAGAGAGTGCAGACAATGATGGATCGTATTATGGGAATGTATTACGTCACGCCTCCTGCTGGTGGGATAACCGAAGTAGTGCTAGATTTTCTCAGTTTCTGTAGGTGGTAAGATTAAAGAAAGAGACGCAGGCACATTGTGAGATATTCGGTAAAAAACTGTTTTCGGCTCCAAAATTTGTACAGAATATACACGAAAAGAGCCGTAACTGTCTCCTCAATACGGTCAGTATGTGTTTCTCATCGAATCGATGTTCTCGGCATTCTGGGAAGAGAGCCTCAATGCAGCCGCGTCGTATGTGAACAGTCGTATGTGAATCACACTCTCTCATTCGCTCTTCTACTCTTTTGTGGTCCATACAAATAAAGACACTCTGCTGATCAATATTATTCAATCTACCTATTCCTCGCCACGATGGAAGATCGCTTTGCCAATCTCGTCACAGCTTCACAAAACAAATTTCCGATACTCAAATTACCGGATGAAGCAAAAATGAAAGTGGTGAGGAGTATGGAGTCAAAGGATCAGTGAGTTACAAAAAATGTCAGACATAGTCTGAAAGTTTCGATTTTTTATAGACGTTCTGTTTCAAAAACCTAAATTTCTGCTTCCAGAGTCTCCCTGTCCTACTGTTCGAAAGCTGCCAAAAAACTAATCATCGCCCTCAAAGTCACCACTAATTTCTTCACGGTTGAAATAAATATCGATCGATGGATCATCAATGCATCTTTCAACGATTTCCGTATCAGACATGAAATGTGTTTGAGGAGCCCCGACTCTCCAGAAGCCGAGTTCAAATATCATTTGAATTATCTTCTCTCAATTTTGAATCGTTCTCATATCAACCGTCTCTATTTCCAATGGTCATGTGACATTTACAATATCAATGAGATTTTGAAAATTCTAAGTGGTCGAAAGATTCGAACTCTTATCATATCTCCAACGATCAACGATGATGTTTTTTGTCACATTTTAAATTCAAAAATTCATTCTTACCAATTAGAGCTACAGCGTAATCCATTCAAAAACCCACTCGAAATTCAAAAAGTTTTCAATCGAAACTACGAACATATCTATTTATATATTTCACTGAAACTCGATGATTTACTGATTATGAATAGTGAAAAAATCTACATTTACGAATCGATTCTAACCGAGAAACATTTGAATATATTTTTGAAATTATGGCAAAAAGGATCAAATCATAGACTGAAAATGTTGGAAATTTGTGTTAAAAAAGAGCTCAATGAGGGTGCTATAATGGATGGAATTCAATTTGAAAGTAATATGGAGGAAAGAGAATTCGAAAATCATCAAAAAATCAACGAAGGATTGCATGTGAAAAAAATGGATGGTACCAAGGCAACGATTGTTTTGACAGTATTTCCCAATATTTCGTTTTTCGATTTTTTTGTGTTTCATTGACATTTTTGTTTCATGTATGACTATCTTTTATTTTCATTCAATAAATCTTCTATACGATTCTATGATAAAATTATTTGAATTCAATTGAATTTTGTGTGTCGCTACCCAGCCAGCTCTGTAATTTCAGCGAAAATTCAAACGATACATGCAAACGCGCTCAAACCATGTTACTGCAATTATTGTCAATTCATTAAAATCGCGCGGAAAATTTTTGGGAATTTTATCTGTAAACAACGCAAATTCTTTGAATTGAGAACAATCGATGATGCAATTTTAACTGAAAAAATCCGTTTTCACGGCACCCTGCGCTTCCAAAAGTCACCGGAAATGGGCCAAGTTAGGCACGCCAAATGCGTCAGGGTGGGTTACTGTAGATGAAAAATTTTTAGTACTGCAAAATATTATTCATTCGCCACCCCGTGAACCCTCGTCCAACGACACTCCGCTGAATTTCAGTGCGTTGTTGCGCGCTGTTGATCGAATTTGCACTGAAATTTAACGGAGTGTCGTTGGACGAGGGTTCACGGGGTGGCGAACGAATAATACTGAAAAATATGTATTTTCGTGTTATAAAATCGGAGAAACTCTTTTTTGATAATTTTCTCTCCAAAATTGATTAAAGGGCACATCAGGGATTTTTTGAATGTAAAAGCATGTAAATTAGTCTTCAACTACAGGAGATATCAATTTTCCCACTTTTCAATGCATTTTCAGCATTTTACGGACTTTAGCGGCGAATATTTCAGCAGATAATATTCTAAACGGTTAAAATGAGTGACTTACACAATTTTATATCAAAAATTTTCCATATTGAAGTCCGTAAAATGCTGAAAATGCATTGAAAAGTGGGAAATTTTATATCTCCTCTAGTTGAAGAACAATTTTCATGCTTTTGTATTCAAAAATCCCTGATGTGCCCTTTAATCAATTTGGCTCTATCGGCGTAGAATGGTCCCAGCTGCAAAGAATGGTCCCAACTGCAAAGAATGGTCCCAACTGCAAAGAATGGTCCCAAAATTTTGGGTGACATGATTTTGAGAATTGAATGGTCCCAAATGCAAAGAGTGGTCCCAAATGCAAAGAATGGTCCCAAAATTTAGGCTGACATGATTTAATGATTTGAGTGGTCCCAAATGCAGAGAACGGTCCCAAGTGCAAAGAATGGTCCCTCTTTTTTGAGTGACATGATTTTCAGAATTGAATGGTCCCAACTTTTTTTTTGGAATTTTAAATTTGGAAAGATACCTCTACTTCATTCAGGCTTAGAAAAGTTTCGGAAAGCATGTTGACATGTTTTGAATTTGGTAAAAACTGAATAAAAATTTGAATTCGAGCCAAAACTTCTACGGACGTTTGCGAACTTTACTAAGCCTGAAATATTAGGTTGTTCGAAAAGTTGTGGTCACTTTTGTTCGGAGCTTTCTCCTACTGTCCAGTAGGGTTTCCATGCGGGCGACACTTCAACCGCCCGTACCCGCTCGGTTGCCGTCCGTTACACTTTTGTGTTCGCAGACAATGTACAAAAATTTACAACAATTACTGTATTTTTTCGTTGAAAATGCAATTTTCTTCAGAAAAAAAAAACAGTGAAAGTCGATTTTTCGGTCAAATTTGGGGCACTGTGTGCAACGGGCGGCAACCGGGCTGGCAGCGGGCGGCAATGCTGCCCGGGCGGGTAATGGGCGCCCGTCTGCCGCCCGCCCGAAATGGAAACCCTACTGTCCAGTCAGAATTTGTCAAGGTCTGGTGTGCACCTAATTGGTGGAAGTCCCCACGGAACAGCACCACTTCTTTTGATGTCAGCACAGAAATCCCAAATAGGATATTTTTACGGAAAATTATCAAAACAGTAGTTGAAGACCCTGACAACGTCTCTGAACAATATTCAAGCTCATTGACCTGAATATATTTCTTGTAAAAACCATAGAGTTTTATGAGACCAAGTTGAGTCTGACTCAAACTGTTCAATCAATGCCATAACAATTGAACAGCTACGGAGACGAATGAAATTGATCACGATTAGAGATCATATACAGACGATTGTAGTGCCAAAATATGAGCTTGAATATTGTTCAGAGACGTTGTCAGGGTCTGCAACTACTGTTTCAATAGTTTTCCGTAAAAATATCCTATTTGGGATTTCTGTCAGCTGACGTCAAAAGAAGTTATCCAAAAATGAACCATGTCAAGTATTTTCCACACAATTCCGAACAAAAGTGACCACAACTTTTCGAACAACCTAATATTTCAGGCTTAGTAGAGTCCGCAAACGTCCGTAGAAGTTTTGGCTCGAATTCGAATTTTTATTCAGTTTTTACAAAAATCAAAACATGTCAACATGCTTTCCGAAACTTCACTAAGCCTGAATAAAGTAGAAGTATCTTTTCAAATAAAGAATTCCAAAAGAAAGTTGGGATCATTTAATTCTGAAAATCATGTCACTCAAAAAAAGGGACCATTCTTTGCACTTGGGACCGTTCTTTGCATTTGGGACCACTCAAATCATTAAATCATGTCAGCCTAAATTTTGGGACCATTCTTTGCACTTGGGACCACTCTTTGCATTTGGGACCATTCAATTCTCAAAATCATGTCACCCAAAATTTTGGGACCATTCTTTGCATTTGGGTCCATTCTTTGCATTTGGGACCATTCAATTCCTGGGACCGTTCTTTTTTTTCTCAGGGACCATTCTTTGCATTTGGGACCATTCTACGCCGATAGAGCCAAACATTTTTCATCTACAGTAACCCACCCTGACGCATTTGGCGTGGCTAACTTGGCGCATTTTCGGTGACTTTTGGAAGCGCAGGGTGCCGTGGTTTTTTTTTTCCATTCGTTTTCCCACTTCAAGTTTACATTTTCGCCGTCTGTTGTCAGTCGGATTTAAAGGCGCATGCAATTTTTTTCGAATGAGTCTCGCCGCGAATAACTTCAACAGTATTCCACTGCATTGCATTGCTGCACCACATTACTGTCGATGTTATTCGCGGCGAGACTCATTCGAAAAAATTGCACGCGCCTTTAAACTCATTTCCTTTTTCATTCTCAATGTTTCTGCAAAAATCGATAATACGTATCTTGTTCTCTTCTCCCCCCAGAAACTGTCTGCGTCTCTTATTCTTTCTCTCTCCCTCTTCACCCATGCCCCTGGTGGCCGAAGTTTTGCATTAGTGGTGGAAGAGAACCCGATATGTGTTTATTGAATTATGCCACCATTATACTTTGCATTCTGATTGCTTTCTTCGATTTCAGAAAATCCTTATTATGCATTTTGATTTTTCCGCTCTATTTAATTTGAACTCAGTTTTTCAAACACATAAAAATATCCAATTATTTTCAGAAATTATCGATTAAAAAATGTCGGAAAAGGTAAAGAGATCACAACGAAATCGTAGGCCAACGACTCGAGGGGAGTTTGATTATGGAGCGAAGGAGGATAATGAGACTAGTGCGTTTTGAGGGAAAAAAGTTGTTTTTTTTTTCAAAAAAACTAGTATCCAATTTTCCCAAGTTTCATCGCGCTCCGTCGCGAAATTGGTGAAATTCAAAATTTTGAGCTTTCCCGCTCACTTGTTTTTCATTTAAGTCACGTCGAAACCGCAAAATCAACAAATTTTTTTATATTTGACGTGACCTACATGGGAAAAGTGAGCGCGAAAGCTCAAAATTTTGAATTTTCCCAAGTTCGCAATGGAGCGCGGTGAAACTTGGGAAAAGTTCAATAATATCAATTTCGATTTTTTTTTAATTTTCACTTTTTCTTGCAATTCGCTGCGTTTGTTTGTCGAAAAAAAAACCGAAAAATTACAAAACTGAGACAATTTTGTCCTCCTGAAGTATACGAGCTACGCTGTCCGGTGGGGCGCGATTGTCTACTTTTAGACAAATTTTTCGCTAAAAACTCATTTTCCAGACACCAAAACCGCACCCGGTGGTCCCCCATCCGTAACCGCACCCAGTGGCCCACCACCAGCTTCCAAGCCAATTTCCCCTCCCACTTGGTTCCCGGGTACTGGTCGAAGTTTGTCAACTGGACGAATATTGAAGAAAAATAAACCAGAATCAGCAGATTCTGGATCGTCACCGTCGCCGAAAAAAGCGAAGACTGGAAATTCGACGGAGAAATCGAATGGTAGGTATCCGCGCTCCATTGAGAACAAGAGAGAAATTTGAAAATTTCTCGATTTTCACATTGGAGCGCGGTTAAACTTCTCAAATACCAGCGTTCTTGTGTTCAAAAGCTCAATATTATAATTGAGTTAGTAATTATTTTTTGAAAATGATATTTTTTTCAGAATCCCACAAAACGTCTGAAAATATCGCCGAAATTCTGCATGGAATGGCACCGAATTACAATCCCGTCATTCGTCCGAGTTCACCCAGTGGTTAGTATTCGAGGGGAAACAAACGCGCTCCATTGAGAAAATGATTGATTTTTTTAAAAATTTGATCGATCGAATTGCCAGTAATGTTCGCTATGGGGTGTGGTGCAACTTGCAAGATATCGTTTTTTTTTGTACTGTTTGCTCTGCGCCATTTCGCAAGTGCGACGTTTCGAAAGCAAAATTCATTTTCCCCTTTCTTTCTTTCGATTTCGTAATTTTCTTTCGAATTGTCGCACTTTCGAAATGTCCCACTTTTGAAATGTCACGCTTTCGAAACGTTACACTTTCGAATGTTCGCATTTGCGAAACGTCACACTTTCGAAACGTCGCAGAGCCATACTATTTTGCTTAAAAAAATCTCGCGATCGCGCCCCACTGGACAGCTCAAGCGTGTACTCCACAAGGACAAAATTATCTCAATTTTTATATTTTTCTACTAATTCCTTGTCTAGTTTTGACAGAAAAACTGTGAAATTAGTCGAAAAATCCGAAACATTGAGAGAATTTTGTCCTCGTGGAGTACACTCGCTTGAGCTGTCCAGTGGGGCGCGATTGCAACTTAATTTTTAAAAAGTACATATTTTTTAAAAAATTGATTTTTTGAAGATATATCTCTATTTCAGACCTCTCTATTCCCGGTCCAACCCGTCCACCACCATCCCGTCAACCACCAATTCCTCCACACCGTTGCTCTCAACACGGACCCCTCTATCCAGTGAAGAAAATGACTCATAGTGGTGCACCAAAATCTCGCACAACAAACGTGGCCCCACCACGACCAGTCCCAATACTCCCGAACGCGAATGGCTCAACTCCAAATACTCCGAAGGCGCCTGGAGCTCCCCAACCACCACAAGACCCAAGATCTGGCCCAGAGCCCAGTACGGAAACTGTCCGAAAAATTGATAGCTTGTTGGCTGGCAAAAAAATGGTGCCAAGAGTCACGGGCACTGGCATCAGAACTGCTCCAGCAGTTTCTGAAAAACCACCACAGGAGCAAAATCCATCGGCTCCGCGAGCTCAACCACAGGCTGCTGATTCCTCTTCGGATTTCCAGCGAAATATTGAAGTGAAACCAGGTACACTTTTTTAAAGTAGCATTACAGTCACTTTTTAAAAATTTTTTCAAATGATCGTCCAAAATCCATTATTTACGAAAACAACAATATTTTTGCACAAAAATCGTTAAAAAATCGATTTTCAAGCCTCAATTTTTTCGAACCAATTTCAATGAATGTAGAAGTTTTCGCTGATTCGAATGCACCTAATATCGCTGCTCAAAACGCTATAGAAAGAAATTTCAGACCATTTCAGCCTACTGAAATTTCAGTTTTTTGAAAATCGTCTAAAATTTTTTTCTACAGCGTTTTGAGCATCGATATGGTGCATTCGAATCAGCGAATAATTCTAAATTCTTTGAAATAGGTTTAAAAACATTTTAGTTGAAAATCGATGTTTTAACGATTTTTGTGCAAAAATATTGTTGCTTTCGTAAATAATCGAATTGGGACGAGTATTTGAGAAAAAATCACTGTAATCCTACTTTCGTTTAGGAAATTCTCGAAAATTTCAGATCTCTTCGGTGCACAAGGCACCCCGAATCTCTCCGTTTCCGACTCTTTCTCATCGGCTCGCAGCCATTCTAGAGATTCTTCTATTGTTCAGATAGATGGAGGACAAGGTTGGTCTTTTAGAAGAACCATTCTCCAATGGATATCCAATTTTCCAGGCAACCAACCGCCTCTGATCCATTCCATCAAAACAGAACCTCTGAGCCCCACCACCAACCCTTCCAAAGGCGTCATCGAATCACTCCTTGATATTCAAGTTCAACCGAGAAAGCTCGTTTTTAACGCTCCCTACATTTATAGTCAGAAGAACTTGCTCCTTATCAAAAACCAGTCGGATCATCGATACATTGCGTTCCGAGTGTACTTCGGGAACAATAATCGCATCTCTGCCGACTATATGAATGGCATCATTCGTCCGCTGGAAACGTTCCACAATATGGTTTTGTGCAAGGCGTTCGAATTCGATGAGCAGACGAATGAGCCGCACAAATTTGTGATTAGTTGGATTAATGTGCCACAGGGAGAGTATGAGTACAACGATGATTGGTTTGAGGGAGATGGAATGGCTGGAAGGAAGACAATTCAAGTGGAGTACAGCTGTTGATTTTTTTTTCTGTTTGATTTGACGCTCTTTTTGAAATGATGAACGGATTCTAAAAATCTCAATGTTCGAAAACTTTAAATAAAACACAAAAATCTATTAAACTTTCTAAACAAACGAAAAATTTGAAAAAGAACCATCGAGAGATCTGGTTGGAAGAAAAATCGGAAAAAAAGGTGTATCCTCTAGTGGAGTTCATCAGAATATGGCACTTTGAAGTAGTTTCCGTAGGCGGCGATGGCGAAACGTTGGAACGCATCCTTTGCGAACTTCTCAATATCCGAATTCGTCACTTTTTCAATTTCCGAAACGAGCACCGATGGGTGTTCAGTTCCTTTGTACAGAGCATTCGTCGCGTGTTCGTAGGCCAAATGGGTTGAGTTTTCGATGGAGAAGAGGACCTCGCTGATAGCACGACGTTTGCATCCTGGAATAGTTAGATTTTTTGCAAAAAAATTAGCAAAAATCAGCAAAATTAGCGAACTTTTTGGCAAAAAAATTGCGCTTTCTCACCCTCAATATCCTTCAAATTCGGTTTTCTCAATGCCTCAACAACGGCTCGCACAGCGACATCCGAATGAGCAGCCGACGAGATCAAGTAGACTCCAACGAGACCACTTCCATCGTAAGCCGACTGGAATGCAGCACCACTGGCATCTGCTGGCAGATTCGACAATCCCAATCCGCTGGTTGATCCAGGAAGAGTGGCGAATTTCAGTGGAGACGTGTTTCCGATGTGGGCGAGGAAAACGGATTGGATGGCACGCTGTTTGACGTCGTTTAGTTTCGCTCCAGCGCCGGCGATCATGATGTGCACATTGTCGCCGCGAGCGAGGCGACGGTAGTCTCCACCCTGGAAGGATAGTTTTGAAACTTTTAAAAAAATTCGTCACTATTTGAAACACTGTGTTTTACTGTAAAAATTAAGTATTTTTCTCAACAACGGCAGTTTGAATTTTAAAGGGGGATTCCCACCCAAGAAATGAATTCTCTTCAAAACATGCTAGAAGTTGTGTAGATTACGAATATCGAAGTAAAACAGCTTGAAAAAAACCGTAACGCTCAAAAAACGCGATCGCCGGTGCTCAAAGTGATCCCAAATGGAAGGAAAATTTTAAATTTATTGCGAAATAGCGAAAGGCCGCATAATTTCTCTTCCATTTTTTTCAAATTTCTCTTCTATTAGGGATCACTTTGAGCGCCGGCGATCGCGTTTTTTTGAGGGCTACAATTTTTTTCAAGCTTTTTCACTTCGATATTCGTAAACTATAGAACTTTTAGCACATTTTAAAGATAATTCATTTTTCGGTCGGAATTCTCATCTAAAAATACTGTATTTTTCTCAAAAACGGAAATTTAGGCAGTCTGAATTTTAAATTTTGAAATGTTTCAAAAAATCTTATACACATCACATTTTTACTCTAAATACATACTCTGAACGGCGACATATGATTGACGACATTCGATCCGTCTGAAATCGCTCCCGACTCTTCTGCGTATCCCTTCAGAATGCCCGAATCCACATTGATTCCAACGAGAACTCCATTTCCACTGACGAAATGCTTCTCGGCGAATTTCGACATTTCTTCCGAACTGAACGCTCCGATTTGTTTCTTCGACGAATACAACGAATAGGCGAGCGTATCGTTGCGGAACGCGGCACGATGAATATCCTCGAAGACTTGAGAGTATGGTGTCTTCTGTGAGAGATCCGCTTTAATCGTCGGAAGAACATCTTCGATTTCCCATGGTTTGAAGGCGGGCTTCGATGCGACGTGTCCGAGAATTGAGAGAGCGTAGGCGGCTTGATCGCGGGCCACGGAGATTTGGACGCCGAAGATGTCACGAGAGGCGAAGGAGCTCTGGAAGCAAATGAATTTTAGTAATTTTAGTAAAACACATTTTTTAGAAAGTGATGACTGTTTTCAGTGTTAACGGAGGATTCCGGGGAAATTTTTTTATTGCTGCAATTGATGCAAAATTTTTCGCTGATTCCAAATATTACAACGAAAATGCTCAAATATGTTTCTAGGCGCCAGAAAACGCCGCCAAAGGGGTCGAAACAGGCCAGAAGTGCTCCCTTGCTGCTCCTTTGATTTTTAGACGACATTAGTCAAATTTTTTCATTAATTTACATGCCAGAGTGTCATCCAATACCAATTTCAGTGAAATAATGAGAAAGTTTGTACATTTGCTGTGGCGTGGCCTAGAAAACTCCGGAGAAAACTCAGTTAAAAGGGAGCATTTTGGGCGCAATCTTCGCCCCTTTGAAGGCGTTTTCCGGCTCCGGGAATCATTTTTAAGCATTTTCATGGTGATATTCGGAAAGAGCATCAATTTTTGCATCGATTGAACCATAAATCTATTTTGCCCGGAATCCTCTTTTAAAACTTTTAAAGAACGAGCGATTGAGAAAAATTTCCCCCATTTCTGAGCTTCCCTACCATTTGTCCTCCACTGGCGGCCGATGACCAAACGAGTTGAAGTCCTGGATACGATTGAGCATCTCGTCCGACAAAGTTTCGAATGTGATGGACGAGTCCTTGTTGGGAGACTGATTGGTATCGTGTGCCGGCACGATAGGCGAGAACCTGAAAGATTGGGTGGATTATTGGCCGAATTTCAGCATAAAAATCTCACCAAATGACTGATGGCTCCATTGTTGTCCTGTGACACGACGGTGAGCCCGTTCTTGAGCTGAAATTGGTCAAAAATCAATTTTTAGCTCGGAAATCAGCTCAAACCTTTTCCTTGACGGGTCCCACTGAGTTCTTAGCCTTGAGAGCTGCGGCGGCACTCTTCGACACGACCGACGATCTCATTTCGCCTGGAAAATTGAAATTTTAGATGACAGGGACTGAAGAAAGCTGGAGAGAAGTCAGAAAGTTCGAAAAATGTATTTTTAAAACCCCATAATTTTCAAAGACCATTTCGGTGCGCCGCAGTGGAAAAAAGCTGCGCCGAGGGTTGCAAAGAAGGAGGAGCGTCTTTTTCGAATTAAAAATTCAGGGCAAAAGCGAAAAAAACCAATTCCGGCTTAAAATGAAAAGTTTTTAGTGTTTTTGAATCGAGCAAACTTTTAAGCACTATTTCGATTCCTACAATCCCGACGAAGATGATAAGAATCGTTGAAAAGTTTTGAAAGCTATTTTCGAAAAGAAAAAAAAAAAAACGGAAAAATCGTTGTTTTCTTTACAAAAATGGCACAAAATATGTCAATTATTGCATTTTTCAGTCATTTTCGAGTGAAAAATCCCAAAAAACGAAGAAAAATAGAGAAAAACTGCTGAAATCGAGTAAAAAATTGAAGAAAATTTTTTCAGCGGATTTTCGGAAATATATGAATCTATTAAAATTTTACGCACTATTTTAATTCCCAAAATGTCGCTGAAGACGAAAAATCGCTGGGAACGAATTTCGGGAAACTAATTTTTTTTTCGGAGTTTTTGACGAATATGACATTTTTTTCCGAATTTTTGACGAATACGGCCAGGGATATGATAGTTAGTGCATTTTTTACCCAATTTTGAGTAAAAAATCACGAAAAATCGAAGAAAAATGGAGAAAAACTGATGAAATTGAGCGAAAATAGGCCGAAAAATCTGAAAACCGCCCGAAAAATGTGGCGCGGTGTTTGCAGAAGATGCTTACGATTTGACGGCGAAATGCACAAATTCTCAAAGTCTACAGTAACCGGAAAAATAAAAAAATTGAAAATTGAGCGGGGACCGCGAAAATTACGAAAAAAATGGAAAAGCGGGAAAAAAACAAATCGGAGAGAAAAAAATGAGCAAAAATTTTTGGTTTTTTTTGGTTTTTTTAGACGAATTTAGGCATATTTTCAACTCAAAAGAGAAAATTCAGCGCGCGCTCGAATAACAGTGCACTGAAATTTAGAAGGGTTTACTGAGCAGGGTTTAGGGATCTGTGAATGGATAATAATATCGAAAAAATCAAATTGAAGCTCGGTGTGGGGGCCTAAAATTAATTTTTAGACCCAAATTGCGCTCATTTCTTTTGAAAAATTTATTTCATTCCGGTTCTAGATTAAGTCGAGAATTTTTCTTGACGCAAATAATTCAGAAAAAAACACTGGAATTTGAATCAGAAGGCGTCAAAGGCACCAGAGGCACACAGCTACTCTGGTGCTTCATAAAAAAAGTCCGAGATTAATTTCTGTTTAGCTAGATCTTTTCCATTTTTTAATTTCCGGGTACTGTAGATTTTGAGAACCTATGTAAGCGTCACCCGCAAACATCGCGCCACAGTTTTGACCTATTTTCCCTTCCATTCCAGTGGTTTTCTCGATTTTTTATTTTTTTTCTGTGATTTTTAACTCGAAATTGGACAAGGAATATGGCAAAGGAGGATGCTTCGAAGATGAATAGCCAATTTTCAAAGTGGAGGCGGACGAGGAGATTTCCAACGACAAAAAAAACAATAGAAAGAGGGAAAGCCCAGTGGTTCTGAGAAGACTCTGGCAAAACATTCCCAAAGTTCTGGGACTTTCGCATCGGGACCCTCGTATGCTGAGGTTGTCCGCGAAAGATCAAAACCGAATCCCCGTAGGCGGGAGGAAGTTTTTCAAAAATCCCACAGTGTTGGGTTGAGAGATGGAAGGAATCTTCCCGGGAACCCGGTGGGGCAAAAAGATTCCAGAAATCTCAAGAAACCTTGGTATGCGCAAGCGCCAAGACAGGTGCCTGTCCGAGTAGATCGGAAGGTACCGCCCGGATCAAAATGCTCGATTCCGGGTCATAAGGTTGAGGTACCGTATTCCCAAAAGATCGGGAAAAGAAATTTGATCTCTGTTAAAACAGAGAACAAATCAATTTTTGGAAAGTCTTCTATTTTAAATAAAGAGCAAAGAAATGAAACTGCCGCAAACTTGGGTAATTAAAAAAGCAAAGGCTCTTAAGCCTTTGCTTTAAGCCCTTAAGCTCAAGGCGGAATCCCCAATCAGAGATCCCAGATTCATTACGGCTCTATTGCAGAATAGGGGTCCCTTCGAAAAATAGGGGTCCCCTAAAAAAATAGGGGTCCTTTCAGACCCCTCGAAATAAATAGGGGTCCCTTCAGGTCCCTCTAAAAAGATAGGGATCCCTTCAGACCCCTCGAAAAAAATAAGGGTCCCTTCGTCCTCTGTTATAGGACCTCGAAAAAATAGGGGTCCCTTCAACTGCCTCAGAAAAAATAGAGGTCCCTTCAGGTCCCTCTAAAAAATAGGGGTCCCTTCGTCCTGGTTTATAGCAGCTCAGAAAAATAGAGGTCCCTTCAAGTACCTCGGAAAAAATAGGGGTCCCTTCAAATTTTTTGTCTAGTTTTCCATTTTCTAAACTGTTTTTTGAAGTTCATTTTGAAAAGGCTTTGTAACCGCAACAGATCAAGTCTCAAAAATGAAGTTAAAAAATAACCATGGAAATGGGAAACTAGAAAAAAATCTGAAGGGACCCCTATTTTTTCTGAGCCAGTTGAAGGGACCCCTATTTTTTTGAGCTTCTTTAAACCAGGACGAAGGGACCCCTATTTTTTTAGAGGGACCTGAAGGGACCCCTATTTTTTTCAAGGGATCTGAAGGGACCCATATTTTTTCGAGGTCCTATAACCAAGGACGAAGGGACCCCTATTTTTTTCGAGGGGTCTGAAAGGACCCCTATTTTTTTAGAGGGACTTGAAGGGACCCCTATTTTTTTCAGAGGGTCTGAAGGGACCCTTATTTTTTTAGGGGACCCCTATTTTTCGAAGGGACCCCTATTCTGCAATAGAGCCTTCATTACTCCATCATTTCTTCGGAAACCAGAGGGATACAGGGGTAGTATGAACGAAAGGAAGGGAAATGGGATTGTGACACTGATTGGAGACGGGGTGCCGACGAGAGCAAAGAGCGAAGGCTCTGAAGCTAAAAGTGGAGATGAAGAAAGGAGTTGATGGATCCGATGTCGTGCTTCTCAGATCAGTATATCCGACTGATAAACTGATGAAATGTCATTTTGACAACTGTGACAAAGTAACCAAGTCTGGTTATGGAAAGGAGGACATCAAGAAGATGCGAGAGCACATCATGAAGGATCATAAGATCACTCCAGAATGGTCTTATACTTGTGGAATCTGTGGCGCCGAAACGGATTTAGTGGAGACGAGTGCCACTCACTGGATAAAGAACCATGTGGATGGTCGGGATCGTGGTGATTTCGGCATCAAGTCCAGAAATCACCCGTCTTGATTGCTCGGCGTCCTCCGAGCAACTTTTTTTGACTCATTTATTAAAAAATGGGCTAAAATTGCCAGAAAAAGAGATAGTTTCGGTGTCTGTTGTGAATCCCCTTGTGGTTTTTGCTTCAGTGCTGGTGAACATGGAACAATTATGTCTGCATATGCCGGTGGAGAATGAAATGCTGAGTTTGGAACCAAAACTCTTCTCATATTCCCATCGTCGGAAATTATCGATTTTTGCCAGAGAAAATGAGCGAAAAGTGGTAAAATTAGCGGAAAATTGGCTGATTTGAAGCTAGAAAAAACTAGAGAGATTTCTGGAGAGATGCTGAGAAGATTCGGCAAAGAGAAAAAATGCGAAAAACCGTCGGGGTCCGCCGAAGGCTCTGCTCAATTTTTCAATGCGTTTTTGACGGATCTTCGAAGATAAATGCTGCCTAAAAGAGTAATTAGAGGTGGCGGAGATGAAGCAAAAAGCGAAGAGATTGTCGGAATTATTAAGAGAATGGGATTAGTAAAAAAGAATGACAATTCCGTTATCTGTAGAGTAGAATATCAGCCAATCGCAAAAACGCAATGCTTCGAGAAAAATTGCACTCAAGCCATCATGTGGACAGCGAAACATCTCTATAAAAATAGCTCGTCTGCTAGAGAAAAAGTATCTGAAGCTCTGGAAACGAGTGCTCCATCCCTCTCGAATCCGAAGAGGAAGACGAAGAAGATCGATTTGGCTGAAAGACAGATGACACCTGAGAAGTTGGAATCTATGATCCAGACTAGAAGTGTCGTAAAGTCTCTGAGCATTCTGAAGAATTCGGAGAAGAAAGTGGTGAAGAATGATGAAGAAGGAAGAAGGGAATTGCTCCAAAACGGCAATCTACAATCGCAGGATTCTTCAAACCACGCCCATCGATAAATCTAGCCAAAGTTGCAACCCCAACTGGAAGATTATCGATTTCTGCAGACGAGTAGAAGAAACTGAATGCGGAGAGGATAGCTGAAGCCAGGAAGTCTTACGCTAGAAAATCAAGAATGTCGATTCAAGGAAGATTGAGTCTACAGCCTTCCAAGCCAAAAGCCGAAGTGGATCCTGAAGAATCAAAGGATGAGATGGTGGAGAAGACTTTGGAAGTGGACTCGGAAAAGACACCACTCTAAATCAAGTTCGATCGAAAAGAACAAAACCACTGAACCGAAAAATCCGCGCCCGAACGCACCCAAATCCGAGACGACTCTGGAGGAAAGGAAAATGGAGTGGTCGGAGGAAGCAATTCTGATCCAAAAACCCCAATTCAAGCCTTTTTTCGTCCGGAAAGCAGCCAAAAACGGAGGAAGGCTAAAAAGAGTTCTTCAAACCGCTTGTTGGGTAGGCCCCATGCCTGGGTAATTAAAGGCGGATTAGGGGTGGAACTCCCCGTTGTACGCTAATTCCCCTCCGGTGTGCTTGGCTTTGGATGCTCGTAAACCCGACAGCTATTCCATTTAGTGTGTTGACTGAGACCGTGGATACAGGACAGGTAGCCCCTTTGTCTCTGTTCGGTTCTCAGTTTGACCTTCTCGAGTTCCTCTGTTTGGGCTAGGCTCCAGAGTTGATAACTTGGGCGGAGTGTCGTTTGGTCGAGTGACGGAATTCGAGAGAATGTCTGTCTTCTCGTACCTGGATCGTCCCCGTAACGTCGGGATGGAGGTTTCCGTTGACTCCGGGTGTGGATCCGCCACCCAAATGGTTTGATCTCCCGCCATGTGTTGCGAGAGGAGATCAAATCAAATCCTTCGAGTCTCCGGGAGAGTGGGGAAAGCTGGCCCCGAACTTGGGTAATTAAACCTCGGGACATCCCTGGAAACGGAACTCCAGTCGCTCCCTCTTCCGGTCCAAACCTTTAGGCTTCTCGCCACCGAATTTCAGTGGATTATCTGAATAGGAATCTCCGAAAATGTGATTCCAATAGGCGTGTTTACTATATTCTAGTACCGTAGAACATATTTCTGGTATTGCCAGACGAATCACACTTTTTTCTATTCCTAATTCAACCAGACTGCTAATTGTAGGCTTCCACCAGTTACCTAGTGAACCCACAACAATCGGGAGAACTGAGAAACTAACACCTTCCGATTTTAGGTGCTGGAATCCTTCTGTGTACTTAGAAACCTTTGCGTCCCACGCTCTTTGCATAGCTTCTACTCCATGCTCATAGGGACATGTGACATCTGCCAGAATAACTTGTTTTCCATCTGGACTTTTCATATAGATGTCAGGTCTCAATCTATTGGGGCCTGGGTGTTCCTGATCTATTAGAAGCTCCCAATCTTTGTCAGAAAAAGAAGTTGAAAAAGGTCACAAATGGGAAACCTGAAGAACTGGTTAGGAGAGTCCGTCTATGGTTTGAATCACAATTCAAATCATATTTGGAGGAAGGAAGAAGTTTCCAAAGATTGGAGTGGATCAGCGGACAGCTTACAGCTGCGATTCAGAAGGCGTCAGCTGGAGATGAGCAGGCTGTCGCGACAATTGGAAAACGATATCCGCCTCTTGAAGTTCAAGATGGTGAGATGTCAACTCAAACTGCAGTAGCCAAGAAGAGCCAAGTTGATAAGTATGAAAGAAGATCGGAAGGTCCTGGAGACCAACATTCCCTGATAATGGCGTATTGGGGTAACCGATCGAAGACTTTCAACAAGATCATTGGAAAAGAGGCGAAACAGTGCGAGATTCCGATTGATGAGCTGGAGAAGTTCTTCACAAAGACGACGTCAGTGACGAATGTTCCAAAATAAGTCCTTCATAAGGTTACTTCTAGACTTCCAAAAGACAATATTGGAACTTGGATCGAAGGATCTTTCGAGGAGAGAGAAGTTGCTGTTGCTATGAAGAAAACGATTATACGGCTCCTGGATACGGCTCCATGGTGAAGCTCCCTCCTATGGATACCGAACGTACTACTAGTATAAAACACGCTCTTGCGGCCGTTTTCCCGCCTATGTTTCCAATATTTTAAACCAACACTTTACTCAAAAGCAGAAATTTCAAAGAAAAACATAACCCGAAAATCTACCCCAGCGCCACGAAATCTATCACGATTTATCGTCTTTTTTATGTTTACGGTTCAAAAAATACCTCGGCAGTTCACTGACCAGCACTACACTTTCGGTAGAAGCGGGTGGATCCCTTGGTATGTAAGTCCTCGGCAGTTCACTGATCAGCTACAACTTCAGGGTAGCGGGTGGATCCCGTGGCAAAATTTTCGAAAAAAAACTATTCATCATTGTTCAGTACTCTCTTATCCGGTCAGTTTATGATTGAGTCTACAGGAGAGAGTGATAGTGGGCTTTGTGGGGGTGTGGTAGATTTTTTGGTTTTGTTTTTTACATGAAATTTCTGCTTTTGAGTAAGGTATTAAAATGAAATTGTGAAAAAATAGGAGATTTTTGAAGAAAGTGGGGAAAAGCGCCAGAGCATGGATTCCAGTATTACTAGTACTCCTCTCAATCTGATTTTCAAGCCATCGAAATGTGCCAGTTTGGTCATTGAATATGGGAAAATCAGAAGCAATGCGGAATTGAAACTCAAAGGACAATCGATTCGGAATCTTTCAGAAAAGGATTCGTACAAGTACCTAGGAGTACAAACTGGAGTTGAGACTCGGATTTCAGAAATGAATCTGATTACGAATGCCATAAAAGAAGTTGACATTATCAACAGATGTTGTCTCACTCCACCGCAGAAGTTGGATTGTTTGAAGACTTTTAAAAAAGATTTTTTCATTTTTGTTGGAAAACATTTCACTTTTTTGTTCGGAAATAAGATTTTGTAGGCGAATTTGAGTTTACTGTCTCTGACAACCTACAAGTCATAGAAAGGTCTCAATTTTCGAGTTTTTTGTGTTTTAGACTTTAACGCAAATCTAAGTCATTTCCCGTCGTTTTGAGCTCAAAATCACCCGGTTTCCGTTGAACTTCTGGTCTCAAGACGAGAACATCAGAAGACTCTATAGAGAGTATCTGACGGAAGTAGTTCATATGGAAACGGACTTAGATAAAGATGCTGTCGAAGTATCGGATATCGCTGCCCATCTCAGCAATGAGATACCTGGAAATAAGAAGGCGTTTGGTTACAACTGCTTCACGAGGATTCGAGAAGTCTGCAGAGGATTGGCCCAGAACCGGGATTCTCCACTTTTCAAGATAAGGTTTATCGAGAAACATGGAAACCTGGCATTGCTTGTTCAAGCAACGGAGAAGAGCAAGAAGAAGGTTTTCACAGAGTTCGATGTGAAACGACTTCAACAGCTACTGAGGAACGAGGTTATCAGTGCTCAACTTCACAGATTCTTGACTGAGAAATCAGTGAAAAGTGAAGTGGTTCAAGTGATCCAGCAACACCCACAGAGCAACAGCTTTGTCCGCATGGGTGGAAAAGTCAGTCTGGCTTGTCACAGGTTCATCCACAGAGCTCGGCTCAATTTGCTCTCATGCAATAACAACACTTTTGACAAGACCAAGTCAAAAGCTTGTAGAAGATGTGGATACCCTCAGGAAAGCCAAGTGCATATTCTGCAGAATTGCACTTTTGGATTGGCAAATCTAGTGACAGCTAGACACGACGCAGTACTCCACAAGGTGAAGTCACTGATCGAAGAAGGTGATAAGAAGAACTGGAAGATTCGGATCGACCAGGAAGTTCCCGGGATACAATAGACTCAGACCAGATGTCTATTTGGAGAGTCCAGACGGAATAGAAGTGCCCCGAACTTGGGTAATTAAAGTTTGGGAAAGCCCTGAAAAGGGAAAATGTCGGAATCTTCTGGACAAAAGCTCACAAGGCTGATTATAGAGGAGGCGGAGAAGTATGTGGGTCAAGCCGGATACAAGCAGCTGATCCAGGCCGAGACAGCTCTCGAGTCGGTGCTGACTGCGGCGGACTTCGACACCCACAAACGCTCCTCCGAGAGGAGTACACGAGTGCCGTGGAGCACGATTGCATTTTTTGAAAAAAAAAGCAAGAAAAAAAAACATTTTTAATGGGTTTTCACTGGATTTCTATTAGTTTTTTAAAACCATTTTTATCCGAAAAATAGACAAAACATAATAATTTTTCGATTTTTTCACCAAAAATTCTCAAATTTTCAACAAAACTTCACCAATTTCGCCGATATTGATTGTAAATTATCTATATATGCGCAAGAACTGATTCTGAATCTGTCTTCCAATTTTCAGCCTCAAAAAATGATCGGTGTTAGAAGTAGAACTATTTTTCTGAAATTCAGTTATTTTCAATCAGCTCATTCAGTTTTGAGTCAAAATTTTCGAGTCGTAGATCATTAGATAGAGATTTGAATTCTCTACAAAACTTATGAAAGACATTGAAATTTCATCTGACCAGTCGGCTGAAAACCTCAAAAACTAAGAATTTCAGTACAAAAATAAACGAATTTAATAAAAACGTGAAAATTTTTATTTAATTTTTTCACGTTTTCTTGCAGTTTGAATTTTGAATTGAGGAGACCGTGCAGTGGACTTTTCCCAGGTAAAAAATTGTTCCGAAAATCCCCGAAGGTTAATGATACTATTTTCAGTTAATTTAATGCCTGTTCAGAAGCCGAAACAAATTGAAACTCGAGGTGAGATTATTTTATGTTCAAGATTTTCCAGTTTCCAAAGTAAAAAATTGAATTTTTCAAGATATCAACACGGACAAATTGAGGAACAACGCCGGATTGGAGCTGAGGAGCGGTTAGTTGAGAACATACAGATATTTCTTCTCCGCCTTACGTTTTCAGGTTCTCCAACGTTGTCGTCTTCTGGATTTGCTTTCTCTGTGGGAGAATCATTGATAAATGGATTTTAGGTTGGTTTTTTTTGTGTTTACGTATTACTGATTTTTAAAAAAACTTAACAAATAAAAACAAACAAATGGGGGGAAAAGAAAACAGAAAAAATTAAAGACGTTTACAAGCCATTTCATCCCGAGTCGGATTCCCGACACGAAGAATCGGGGGACTCTTCGGATTCTTCTTCTTTTTCTGACGGCATATAAGTCTCAAACTCTCCGTAACAACTTGGGCAAGAAGTTTTGGAACAAACGAAATGAACTTGTTGTTTGCATTCTGCGCATCTTCGTCATTCTGTGATCCTGGAGCCAAACTCTTCTGGATCCACTTCGGTGCTAGCCGGAATCGCCAGCATACTGTACTATCATGTTGAGTTATTTTGAATTGAAAATACTTTCCCAACCTGCTATTGCTTTGTAACCAGGCATATTTATGGAGGGGATAAGGAATACAATTCACAGTGTGATAGTACAGGATTCCCCACTCTTGAGACCCCTAAAAAAGGTCTGGGACAGACTGGGATGGCCGCGAGGCACAAGGCGGGTAACTCGGTCAGAAGCTAGTAGATCCTCGGATCCGACAGCCCTGACCATATAGGAATCCTGGTAAACAGATATATAGGCAACGGGAAGGATGTTCCGAAAGGATTTCCCTTCTCATAAGTAGGGCTGGTGATGGTTATAGCCTTGATATGGACCACTGTCTTGCAATCATTAAACCAATGATTTATGCGGGTGGAGTTATCCGTAAACAAGGTGTTTCAATTACCTGACTCGCCAACATTCTTTATACCGCTCTCAGAGCACATGTATAAAGACCCCTCACTTATATAATCTCCTTTGCAACTGGTGGTCCCGTTCAGCGGGTTCTTGCCACTATTGCGCCCCAGGCTCGCCATTGAAACTGACCCAATGAAAATTGGCGTTAGCTATAAATTTTGGAACGTTTCTTCTCGGGGAGACAAAATAACTAAAGTTTTCGAAAATCGAATGGATACGAGTCGAGTTATACTCGTTTGAAAATTCGTTGGTTCATAATTCCTACATCAAAGAAATAAACACAGTTCGTAAAATCAATACACAACACCATAAATGACAATAAATCAATTGTATTTATTAGCAGCTAAAATAAAAACACGCCTCAAACCTGGGTAATTAAAAAGAGCAGAGGCTCTAAAGCTGTAAGAGGACTGAACTGGAGAAGTACTCGTCGTCTCGTAAGCTTCTGGAGGCGGATAAAAAGATTCTACAGACGCCGATATGGATAAGGCTGATCTCTAAAAAAAAGTGATAATTTTCGAGGAGGAGCCCGAGGAAGATGTGAAAAACCATTTTAAAGGAAACGATTTCGATAGGTGAAGAATTTAAGTACGGAAGCCGTCGAAAACAAGGAATAGTTGCCGATATGGATGCACGATGTCAAAAAAATTGTTTTTATTGAACTATCATATTTATTAGAGAACTATCAAAATAAAAGTAAAATAAGAAAATATGAAGTAAACAGAGTTTTTGCCTGGCCTGTTCCGTCAGCCTTTGGGCTTCATCTCGTCTCCTCTTGGCCATTGCTGTCAGCAGTTGGATTTCAACTAGTCTCCGCTCGTCCATTGCTGTCTGCAGCCGGAGTGCTTCTCTTCACTGTTCGCTCCATGACGCTCTGTAACTTGAACTATTAGGGAGATGTGTCGAAGTGCATTTTTGGTTAGTACTGTAGCATATAAAAACTAAAATCTTACCTGGTTGGCTTGGCCTTTGAAGAGCCATTTGCGGAAGAGGCAAAGGAAGAACGGGTGGCCCGAATGGCTGAGCAAAAGTCCCTGGTTGCCACAAATGGAATCCATATGGAAGCTGAAACTGGCCGGCGGATGATGGGCCTGCAAGCATAATCATCAGTCTGAAGACTACTGTAACTCTTCTCACCTGGACCAAACTGTGGCTGGGCAAGATGAAAAGGCACGGCGAGCGTACCTTGACCTTGATGGCCAACATACTGTGGATCAAAGGGGCCTCGGAGTGGGGCTTGAACCTGGATCGCATCCATAGCTCCCTCATCTGCTTCCTCTCCCCACTGAAATAAAAAAAAGGTATAAAATGAAGAGTTCCATCTCAATAAATAACTTACCTTTTTTCACAGGAATCTGGGGAGTGCAGAGGGCCATGGCAATCGACGTGGAGACGTCTCGGACTTCCTCTGGCCCTGGAAAACTTGAATTGAGTACAGAGTTTGAGGCTTAGGAACTCTGTCAAACATAGGCCAAAAGTTATGAAATTTTGCATGATAATTACACTAATCTAGAGGAATGTTCATTTTTTTGTTTGTTGGGGCTTGTGTTCGAGCGATATGAAAAAGGATAACATTTAGTTACAACTTGTTCGGCTGAAAGTACTAAAAATATGCTTTAAGTTACAAATACTTTTCAAAAACTCACTTTTAATTTTATTTTGTCTTCATTTCATCAGTTTCCTTTCAAATATTAAACCAAATCACGGTGAGCTGAAAATGAGAATAGTGAGTAAATCTGAATCTCATCTCCCACGAACTCACCTTCGAATAAAGAAAATATTTAGAAAAATCAAATAATTAAAGATAGAGGCGCTTTCACACAGCACCAACGGAAAAATATAAATGAATGAAGAAAGAGACGATCGGAACACTTGGTTTTTTGTTTTCGTATTTTTCTCTGCGTCTCACTTTTCCTAAGCACTATTTCTAAAAGGAGACGTTTGAATTTTGCGCGCCTTTTTTTGAAAGCCTAAAACTTCGCGGGGTCGCGTTCCGCGCGAGACCCCGGATGGTTTGTTGTATGGAATCGAGCGTCATTAAATTTTCTTCTGCAACTGTCCAACAAGTCCCGCCCCTTGTCGACGTTCTATTGAACAGACAATATCATTAAAACATACGCTGAAATGTTTCAGAGACTGAATGAGAGGAGATCAACAAGACCAAGCAGGAGAAATACTGGGAATTCAAGAGGCTTGGGAGCCACCACACCAATATTTTTCTCTTATTTTTTTTCCAATAAAATTATTCTTCATTAAAATATATTAAAGTTATTCAGTGGGGCAGGCTCGCCTTGAAACGCTTGTTTAAAATGAAGACTATAAAATACCCAAGTTTGAGATTTTGAATTTCCCAAGTTTGAGAATTCGAATTACCCAAGTTTGAGAATTCGAATTACCCAAGTTTTAGAATTCGAATTACCCAAGTTTGAGAATTCGAATTACCCAAGTTTGAGATTTCGAATTACCCAAGTTTGAGAATTCGAATTACCCAAGTTTTAGAATTCGAATTACCCAAGTTTGAGAATTCGAATTACCCAAGTTTGAGATTTCGAATTACCCAAGTTTGAGAATTCGAATTACCCAAGTTTGATATTTTGAATTACCGAAGTTTGAGATTTAGAATTACTCCAAATTTGAGATTTCGAATTACCCAAGTTTGAGATTTCGAATTACCCAAGTTTCGGATTTTTTCAAGTTTGAGGGTCGGTTTAATTACATAAGTTTAACCTGAACAATTTTTTCTTTTTCTTTGTTTGTTCGATCTGTTTGACCCAGAGTTTTTTGTTGATTCTCTGAGGAATATGAGGAATACAACTACTCTTTGAGCAGTATAAAAGACCACACGAAAGAGATAAATCATCAGTCTACTGACTATCTTCTATTACATACTATTCTCAACATGGGTCATGTAGTCTCAAAAGACGGTCCTCTTACCAAACTGGTCGAATCTGTGCCTGGAGGAGGAGTTATTACTGCTCCATTCCATGCAGCTGCTGGAAACCATGATCACGCTCGAAATGCTTTTATACAAGGTTCTGCTAATTTGGCAGGAGCTGTACGTGGTAATCCAGTTGGAGCTGGTGTTCTTGCCACTTCTGTAATCTATGGGAAAGCAAAAGACACCATATAAGACGGTCGGAATTTCAAACTTTTCGTATGCGCAAAAATAATCTTCCATTTCAAGAAAAATGGCGTACTTTATCAAATTTTAAACGAGAAAATACATTTGAATAAAATTCTGTGAGAAATAGTTTATTCATTCCAAATTTTCAGTTTTAAATCATTAGCTTGTTTATTTATGTTCTTTTAGACAGAAACTTTCCTTTATTCTGGAAAACAATAAAAAATCACAACAAAAATCTTTCCATGAGTTCATGGAGCAGATTCGGGATCGATCCCGATTCTGTACTCAAAAAAAAATCAAAAGTTACACGTTGACAATCGAAGTACATTTTCGGGATCGATCCCGATTCTGTACCCCAAAAAGAAGAATTTAGGAAAAAAAAAATTACACGTGAACTATTTAAGTACAAATTCAGGATGGATCCTGATTCTGTACTCAATGGAAACAGTCAGTATGCACAAAAAAGTCGTTGTTTTTTCTCAATTTGTCTTCGTAGTAATGTAAGTCAGCTGTATACTTCCATATAAAAATAGAATTAAAAATTTCCAGCTCTTTCAGAGAAGATGATCTAGAAAAGAGAGCTGATTTTTCGAAATTCCATTTATTTACCTTTGAATATGAAACCTTCTCTAACTCTTACGATAATGTAACTATCATAGTATTTATGTTTCAAGCAACAGAAAGCTTTTTGTTTTCTAATTGAAAATCGGAAATATAGTGACACGTGTGATATGACACAAATCGAAAAACTAATTTTAAAATTCGCGTAATGATCCATTTTTGGGGAGCCACGTGATATCTTATGTGGAAAGTTGGAGCTGGTCTAAACTATGAGGGGGAACAAAACATGCTATTATGGCAGTCTCAGTCAATGTCAGTCCTGGCTGAATTTCCCCGAATTTTCGGCTGCGATATCTCGGCACGAAGATGCTACAGTAATATATTAAAATTTAAAGGAACATACGCTGATTTTCAGGTCAATTTTTCAATTTCTCATGTGTTTTCAACAAATTTCGGAGCGAAATGTTATTTTCAAAGAAAAAATTACATTTCACTCTGGAATTTGTTGAAAATCGTCCGAAAAACATGAGAAATTGAAAAATTGACCTGAAAATCAGCGTATGTTCCTTTAAATTTTAATATATTACTGTAGCATTTTCGTGCCGAGATATCGCAGCCGAAAATTCGGGGAAATTCAGCCAGGACTGACATTGACTGAGACTGGCATAATATGGGAATATTACTGTTAGCTGCGAAAAAATACCCATTGATAGGTATTATAGTTGTACTACCGTAAGAGTTAGAGAAGGCTTCGTATTCAAAGGTAAATAAATGGAATTTCAACAAATCAGCTATCTTTTCTAGATCATCGTTTCTGAAAGAGCTGTAAATCGTTAATTCTATTTTTACATGGATGTATACAACTGACTTACATTACTACGAAGACAAATTGAGGAAAAACAACGACTTTTTTGTGCATACTGACTGTTTCCATTGAGTACGGAATCAGGATCCATCCTGAATTTGTACTTAAATAGTTCACGTGTAATTTTTTTTTTCCTAAATTTTTCTTTTTGGGGTACAGAATCGGGATCGATCCCGAAAATGTACTTCGATTGTCAACGTGTAACTTTTGATTTTTTTTTGAGTACAGAATCGGGATCGATCCCGAATCTGCTCCATGAACTCATGGAAAGATTTTTGTTGTGATTTTTTATTGTTTTCCAGAATAAAGGAAAGTTTATGTCTAAAAGAACATGAATAAACGAGCTTATGATTTAAAACTGGAAAACTTGAGAAATTTAACAGAAATATTTCAGAAATTCGCATAATCGAGCTAAGATGTACTATTGTAACATATTATTTTAGAGATTACGTAATTTCGCTCATTTGATGTGAATATTTCTTGAAATGATTTCACGAAGAGCTAAATTTTCACTGAATCGTAAGAATACGAAATAAAATGAGCTTTTTGCACAGAATATTTTGGATTATCTTGCTTTTGTTATTGAAAATATAAAAGTTTGAAATTTCGACCGTCTTATATGTAGAGATAAATAGAGCCTGTTTTCTTGTTACCTCAGGTGAGACTGAAACAACTCCTAAGTTAAAAATTTTGTTCTGTTTTCAGATTATCTGCTAAAAATCGAATTTTTTAAAACCCGAGACGACAAGCTCAATACAAATGTTTCATGTATTTTACTTCATTCAATAAACATGTGCTCATCCAAAATGTTTCTTTTACTTGATTTACATCCGAAAATATTGAATTCCAACAAATTATAAATGGATTGCTGAAAAAACTCATAAACTTTGCGAATATCCGTCATAACCCTTACATACTGTTTTCTAGAAAATAATTGATAAATAAGTTTCTACTGAAAATACACATGCTAATGAAGCTACAACAAAGAGATCTATTAATACAGAAGTACTTTTTCTATAGTTTGACAGGATTAATTTCAATATCCCTAGTCATTTCCAAAGATTGCAATATCTTGATAGTTTTTTGTTAAGCTGAAAAACGTTCTTGTCTGTTTGCTTGTTTTATTTGTTTGAGCTAAACATTTTGTGTGCTCTGAGGAATATGAGACAAGGGACGGATATCACTTGAATGTGTACTTAGGTTTCATTCAATAATTTCACAATCCAAACATTTTTCAAACAAGAAGTTGAAGAATTCTGAGAAGAATGTAGTGAAGAATGAGGAAGAAGTAAAGAAGGGAATTGCTCCAAAACTGCAATTTACAATCGCAGGCTTTTTCAAACAACGGCAATCGATTAATCTGGCCAAAGTTGCAACTCCACCGGGAAATTATCAATTTCAGCACCCAAGTACTCAAGTGTGACATACATATGCGGGATGAAAGAAAAGGTTACACCTGGTAAAAAATTCTCAGAAAAGCTGAAATGAACAAAAGCAAAAATACAAAATGAACAGAGCTTTTTAGTAGTTTCGTTTCGAGTTTTCAGTGTAAAATTAATGGAGAAAATCGTGCTCCGAACACTGAAAATTCAAAAAGGTGGATTTTGAGAAAAAGGAAATTCAAATTTCTCGGATTCACTGGTTTTACGGACAAGTAGAAGAGAAGTTTTGGTACAGTTTACGGAGCTAAATCTCAACGCCAAGCACTAAAACATGCTCAGATACATGGCAAAGTCGCCGTTATACTGTTCCGATTAGACAAGACCCAGATATCGGTTTTCTACCGGATCTGACCCAAATTCGTGCTCCAAACCAAGCACACTGGGGCAGAGTAAGGATTAGGAATTGATGGAACATGGGATCGATACAGGTACCCCCTCTAGAGACCGCGAGGTTTAGGATAGACGGGAAGGCCGCGAGGCACCTAGCGGGTAACTCAGTCAGTTTTCTAGTAGATCATTTCGATCCGACAGGACTGACATTAATGAGGAACCCTGGGAATGGTGAAATCTAGTGTTTGGGCTGACAAGAGTTTCAGTTCGGCTGCAGTCCATTGTCATGCAACCACTAAAACCAGTGGGTTATGCGGATGGGCATACTGTAGTTTGAATGGTCCTCTTGTTTGACTCGCCAAGTCTTTTCTGTACTGCTCTGGGAGCAAATACATAATGGCCCCTCACTGAAATAAATCCCCTAGCAACTGGTGGTCCCGTTCAGCGGGTTCTTGCCACTATTGCGCCCCAGGCTCGCTTTTATTTTATTACCCAAGTTTGAGATTTCGGATTTTACAAGTTTGAGATTTCGAATTAGAGAGTATTCTCTCTAAAAAAGAAGCACACAAAAAACGAAAACAAAAAAATTTTTCACGCGTAGGAGACCGTGGATTTGCAAGTAATCTAAAACATTTGATTGTGAGTACGTGGATTTTTTTCTGAAAAAAAAGTTTTAAAAAATGCAAAAAAGAACGTGAAATTTTTAAATTAATTTTTCACGTTTTTTTGCAGTTCGAATTTCGAAACATCCACGTCATCACAAAATCCACGTATTCAAAAACAAATCTTTTACAATTAGTACTGAATTTTCTCTCCTTTTTTTCTTTTTGGTTTTGAATTGTGAGTTCTCGAGACTTCTTATCCTTTTTTTCCCCCATTTGTTCCTTTATTTTCAGTAAATTTTGAATCTATTAACAATCTTACTGTACTTATTTTCAGTCACACGAACGAGAAGTTCAATTGTGATGGTCCCGAGAACCCCCAAAAAACCGGAGGACACCGAAAGATAGACGGAGGGACCCCTTCCCCCCTCCGTCTATGGAGTCCTCCGGGGGTAAAAGGATTGATAGAGGGTTAGTTTGATATTTTTTCCGAAAAAATAAATTTTTTTTGAAAAGAATTGAATTTTGGGGGGAGAAAAGTTTAAATTTCGATATGAAGGAAATTTTGACTTAATTTTGACTTATATTTTATGAGCCAAAACTTTGAAATTTTGCCACCATTTGGGTGGATTTTGGTGGCAAAAAAACTAGACCTTCTGGAAGGGATTTTGAGCCAAGATATGAGCCCTCGAAGTACCCCTATAGTACTGTTAGGTCGATATTATCTGAACCCAAATTCACAGAAAAAGTTGAAATGGTAACCTCAAATACATCCCTTGTCAGCAAAAACCCCCGGGGACACTTCGGGTACATTACATGTGAGTTGATTGTAACTCCTAAAATAGCTACACTTCCGTCGAACCTTGGAATTACATCATTCCTTTTTCTAGACAACCATCGTGTCATACGACGGCAAATCCATCGTCTGTCAAGAAAACGATTGCCGCAAATCATTCAAGGTGGATGGAGCACAATGGAGTACACTTCAATGGGTGCTAGCAAAGCATCGATAGGACAATCACCACCTGAAATTCTCGATCCACCACCTCCTCGTCTCTGTGAAGTGTACCGATGGAACATATATGATAAAAGGAGCCTCCTTCGCCAAATGGATGAAAGGAGGCCGCCAAGACGAATTCACGATGGACCGTTGTGTTACGACGTAATGTTGGAGGTTAGTTTTTTAAAGTATTTAGCTTTGTAGTTTCTGTTTACGGCTCTACTGAATTTTGGGGGTCTTCACAGAAAAAAGAGCTTTTAGAAGAATTTTCTAAAACTCCTTTTTTTAAAGCTCTTTTTCATTTTCAAACTTTCGTCTTTTTTCAGAATTGTGGATCGGAGGGCGCAATGAATCGAAAAGTGCTCTTTCTGGAGTACACGAAAGCTGCGGAGACAAAAACGGAGGATGTGAAGTTTATGAAAGAGTTCGGAGCGTGAGTTTTTTTTTTCCAAATTTTAGATGCCTAACAAAATAGTGCCACTGAAAATTCAAATTTCGAGTTTTCTAGCCAAACTTTTTGAATTTTTTCGAGATAAACTGATAATTTTTTTTTCAGATTCGCACTCAAGGAGTATGAGGAAGAGGACGAGATGGGGGAGCAACTCGGAGAAGTCATCGAGAAGTGGGCGTCGCATGAAGATCCCGCATCGCACAAAGAATGCCGGAAAGCGCTCACCAGCTTCCTTCAGATCACAGTGAACAACGGGAACTACGGGGAACAATGGTTTGTCGATTTTCAAGGCGACATAGTCGCCAATGAGAAAACGATCGCTCGATTGTGGTAAGTTTTTTTATTACTCAAAAATTCGGCATCGAAATATACCTAAAATGAGAAAAAATGAGGACAAAATGGGGAAAAATATTCCTAAACTTGCACTTTTTTCTAAAACTGAGCCTAGAAAATATTGATCGACAATCTGCGAAAAAAAAAAAATGGAAAAGCGCTAATTTTGAGTCAAAACGTCTACATTTTCAGTTATGCGAAAGCGGTGAAGGCAGTGTTGGAGCTGGAGTCTGTCGACAGGGAGCACTTGGAGTACGCTTTGGTGTGGACTCTCGAATTTGCGGAAACCGATCGTGAGTTTGTTTTCAGTTTCCTACCCAACACAGAAACACTATTTCAGCAAACGCCGAGGTGAAGATGCTGGCCACGGAACTGCTCGAGAAAGTTCGCAGACGTCAAAAAGAAGAAAACTGAAACTCGAGATAACTAATGCAATGTATATTATGAATAAACTCGTATTTTATTTTAAAAAAGTCTTATTTCTTGTACTTTAGAAAACGGGCGACTTTTTGAAGTATTTTTGACCGAAAAATTTTGGGAAATTTCCGCGGAAAATGAATAAAATTTATAGTAAAAGAATTTTTTGAGCCAAAACTTCATTTCAAATTCCCTCCAATTTCCACCCGTCTCGTCCGCAACCCAAGTTTGAGATTTCGAATTACCCAAGTTTGAGATTTCGAATTACCCAAGTTTGAGATTTCAAATTTTACAAGTTTGAGAATTCGAAAATTTTAAAATTTTATAAATTTTTTTTTAAGACCCTGTTGAGCTTGACTCTAGTTTGACATTGTGAAGAGTCATGAGAGGTGTAGCATAGGTGGGAGACTTCGGTCGACAGTGAAATACCACCACTTTCATCGACTCTTTACTTATTCGGTTGAAAGAGAATTGGCTTCACGGCCTCTTTTCGAAGCATTAAGCGGAGCCATTTTATGGCACCGTGACTCTCCACGAAGACAGTGTCAAGCGGGGAGTTTGACTGGGGCGGTACATCTACCAAATCGTAACGTAGGTGTCCTAAGGCGAGCTCAGAGAGGACGGAAACCTCTCGTAGAGCAAAAGGGCAAAAGCTTGCTTGATCTTGACTTTCAGTACGAGTACAGACCGCGAAAGCGTGGCCTATCGATCCTTTTAATCCTGATTGTTTCAGGTAAGAGGTGTCAGAAAAGTTACCACAGGGATAACTGGCTTGTGGCAGCCAAACGTCCATAGCGACGTTGCTTTTTGATCCTTCGATGTCGGCTCTTCCTATCATTGCGAAGCAGAATTCGCCAAGCGTTGGATTGTTCACCCACTAATAGGGAACGTGAGCTGGGTTTAGACCGTCGTGAGACAGGTTAGTTTTACCCTACTGTTGACTTGTTATTGCGAAAGTAATCCTGCTTAGTACGAGAGGAACAGCGGGTTCAAACATTTGGTTCATAGACTTGATCGACAGATCAATGGTCTGAAGCTACCATTTGAGAGATTATAACTGAACGCCTCTAAGTTAGAATCTCGCCTTGTCAAGGCGAAAATTTCTTGCTTCCCGGTGTCGGGAGGCATCTCTATCTCGTGGCAACACGAGAGCTTATGCCCTATGTATGGCCTTGGCGTCGTAGTGAACTCTGCGACGCTTGCCAACGCCAGATCACTCTGGTTCAATGTCGGGGCGCTAAATCACTTGCATACGACTTGGTCTCTTGGTCAAGGTGTTGTATTCAGTAGAGCAGTCTTTTTATACTGCGATCTGTTGAGACTATCCTTTGATTGAGTCTTTTGTTAGCTGTACCCGGAAAAATTAATTTCCAGCTGGTACTCACGCTGGATTTTTATATGAAAGTATATAGACTTGGTATTTTCATAAGCCTATAAAACACAAAAAAGTGCCCTCCCGAGACAGCGGAAAAACACGTTCAAAGTGCCTCCCAGCGACAGCAATGTGTGTGCCGTCGGCACAGCGGCTGCCGCGTTAACCGCTGTCAGTGTTGAAAATTGCTTGTTCATATTGCGATATGTAAGGGGGTGCACTACACAAATTGAGAGACCTATATATGTCAGGAGGGTGAGAGTCGTGCTGAGTGTGTGTCTGTCTCAGCGGTCGTGTCGGCTGGTCGGTGGTGAGTGTGTATGTGGTGGCTGCGGCTGTTAAGTACGCATTTGCAATCGTGTCGGTTGGCGTTGACGGACTTTGTGGTTCCCAAATGAATCGCACCAGCGCTTGTGCTCGATGATATTTCTCGGGTCTTGTGCTGTGGCAGCGAGTCGCTTAAATTGTGTATGTCGAAACGTCGAGGCGTTTCGCTTACCGATGCGTGTGATTTGCTTTCATAATAACTGCATCTCTTCTGTACAAAAATCTAATGTTATTGCGGTATCGGTCGTTGTTGTGTGTGGGACACGTTTACGAGAATAAGACTTGTCGACCACTAGTCAGGAAGTCTCAATTTGACGGCTTTGTCGTTTGAATTGTTTCGGAATACTAGTGCTGGCATTAATTTCTCGCTAGACTTCTAGTCTGCGTAATACCTGATTGATTCTGTCAGCGCGATATGCTCAAGTAAAAGATTAAGCCATGCATGCTTTGATTCATCAATGAAATTGCGTACGGCTCATTAGAGCAGATATCACCTTATTCGGAATTCTAATATGGATAACTGCGGAAATACTGGAGCTAATACATGTATCTAAACCCCAACGTAAGGCGGGGTGCAATTATTAGAACAGACCAAACGTTTTCGGACGTTGTTTGTTGACTCTGAATAAAGCAGTTTATTGTCAGTTTCGACTGACTTTATCCGAAAAGGGTGTCTGTCCTTTCAACTAGATGGTAGTTTATTGGACTACCATGGTTGTTACGGGTAACGGAGAATAAGGGTTCGACTCCGGAGAGGGAGCCTTAGAAACGGCTACCACGTCCAAGGAAGGCAGCAGGCGCGAAACTTATCCACTGTTGAGTATGAGATAGTGACTAAAAATATAAAGACTCATCCTTTTGGATGAGTTATTTCAATGAGTTGAATACAAATGATTCTTCGAGTAGCAAGGAGAGGGCAAGTCTGGTGCCAGCAGCCGCGGTAATTCCAGCTCTCCTAGTGTATCTCGTTATTGCTGCGGTTAAAAAGCTCGTAGTTGGATCTAGGTTACGTGCTGCAGTTCGCAATTTGCGTCAACTGTAGTCGTGACTTCTAATTTGCTGGTTTGAGGTTGGGTTCGCCCTTCAACTGCCAGCAGGTTTACCTTGAATAAATCAGAGTGCTCAATACAAGCGCTTGCTTGAATAGCTCATCATGGAATAATGAAACAGGACTTCGGTTCTTTTTGTTGGTTCTAGAACTGATTTAATGGTTAAGAGGGACAAACCGGGGGCATTCGTATCATTACGCGAGAGGTGAAATTCGTGGACCGTAGTGAGACGCCCAACAGCGAAAGCATTTGCCAAGAATGTCTTCATTAATCAAGAACGAAAGTCAGAGGTTCGAAGGCGATTAGATACCGCCCTAGTTCTGACCGTAAACGATGCCATCTCGCGATTCGGAGGGTTTGTGCCCTGCCGAGGAGCTATCCGGAAACGAAAGTCTTTCGGTTCCGGGGGGTAGTATGGTTGCAAAGCTGAAACTTAAAGAAATTGACGGAAGGGCACCACAAGGCGTGGAGCTTGCGGCTTAATTTGACTCAACACGGGAAAACTCACCCGGTCCGGACACCATTAGGACTGACAGATTGAAAGCTCTTTCTCGATTTGGTGGTTGGTGGTGCATGGCCGTTCTTAGTTGGTGGAGTGATTTGTCTGGTTTATTCCGATAACGAGCGAGACTCTAGCCTGCTAAATAGTTGGCGAATCTTCGGGTTCGTATAACTTCTTAGAGGGATAAGCGGTGTTTAGCCGCACGAGATTGAGCGATAACAGGTCTGTGATGCCCTTAGATGTCCGGGGCTGCACGCGTGCTACACTGGTGGAGTCAGCGGGTTTTTCCTATGCCGAAAGGTATCGGTAAACCGTTGAAATTCTTCCATGTCCGGGATAGGGTATTGTAATTATTGCCCTTAAACGAGGAATGCCTAGTAAGTGTGAGTCATCAGCTCACGTTGATTACGTCCCTGCCCTTTGTACACACCGCCCGTCGCTATCCGGGACTGAACTGATTCGAGAAGAGTGAGGACTGTCGCTTCGAGGTTTCACGACTTCGTTGTTGCGGAAATCATTTTTATCGCATTGGTTTGAACCGGGTAAAAGTCGTAACAAGGTAGCTGTAGGTGAACCTGCAGCTGGATCATCGCCGTCTCGAATGAGCACGTGATTTTCCACAACCTTTAGAGGTGTGCTTCGAGAGAAGCGCGTCTCGGCCACGTCAACGTTCCAGTTGAGATGTCGCCTCAATGGACGTGTTACTGATGGCTGTTCGTTTCGGAACGTGATAGCTAATTGCCAAAATCAGTATTGTCTTGACTTAATGCGATGCGTGCACCAGTTTCTGGTGCCGTGTTGCGTCTCGACACAAAAACTCCCGTGCTTGTGTGGCTCGGTGGCTATATGCGGCAAGATTCAGGTCGTTGTCGATAGTCTTAATGATTGTCTTTCTCTCTCTCTTCGGAGTGGACGACAGCGCCAATTGCTAAGCACCACTATTTTTCTGATTGGATTAGTTTCAAAAGCATCCTCTTCTCGGAGAGAGATCTTTTGTTGAGTTCTTTCGAGATCTCGATAATACGTACTAGCTTCAGCGATGGATCGGTTGCATCGAGTATCGATGAAGAACGCAGCTTGCTGCGTTACTTACCACGAATTGCAGACGCTTAGAGTGGTGAAATTTCGAACGCATAGCACCGACTGGGTCTCCAGTCGGTACGTCTGGTTCAGGGTTGTTTATCTAACTGCCAATGCTGCTTGATTGCGGTCTAGGCTTGTCGAATGACATTAGGTCCCTCTAACCAGAGACTTAATCTCGTTCTAGTGTCCGAAGCATCACAAGTCGAGACCCGACGTAAGTCGACTCGTAATGTGACGCGCTACTCTTATATCAGTGGAAGGGAGCTGCCAAATGGCGTCCAACTTGACTTGCTGGGTTACCATCAAGACGTGTATCACATAACGTGTCTACTGATGTTTTAATCTTGGTGTATGTCAGACAGGCTCGTCGCTCTCTACATCTGAATACTGGGATTCGTTTTGATCTAGTTGCTGCTTCTCGCGGCTCTAGCTATAACGGTGCGTGTCTTGCTATTCTCAACCTGAACTCAGTCGTGATTACCCGCTGAACTTAAGCATATCATTTAGCGGAGGAAAAGAAACTAAACAGGATTCCCTTAGTAACGGCGAGTGAAACGGGAAGAGCCCAGCGTCGAATCGTTCAGTTTTTGGCTGCTACGAAATGTGACGTATAGGTGTAGTCTTCCAGCAGTGTCGTGAGTCCGAAGTCCTTACGATTGAGGCCATAAACCAGAGAGGGTGCGAGTCCCGTCCTGGATTGCGGCACTGTTGGTTCGGTTGCTCCTTGGAGTCGGGTTGCTTGAAAGTGCAGCCTAAAGTGGGTGATAAACTTCATCTAAGGCTAAATATCGACTCGATTGCGATAGCGAACAAGTACCGTGAGGGAAAGTTGCAAAGGACTTTGAAGAGAGAGTTCAAGAGAACGTGAAATCGCTGGAGTGGAACCGGAGACAGTTGATGTTGCTTGGAGACAATTTTGGTGACTGGTCGCTTAGTTGTGATCGTTGCCGGATGTCGTTTCCTATGCTATGCCGACGGCGTTGGCTGCTCGTTCTTGCCCGACAGTGTTGCCCAGCTCGCAAGAGTCGGTGTCTTGTTGTCGGTCGTTAGTTCGTGGTGGCTAGCGTTTAGTTACGCTAGTGTGTGTGACGTCGGTGTGAAAGTCGACGACGTTTCCGA